>CM060909.1:794826737-796275070 GCA_030737875.1 Allium sativum
CCTCTTCAAGGCATAATATTGAGAATGCTCATTGAATGAGCAATTCAATAACAGATTTCGGATCTAATCAATATTGATATACCGAGTATCTTATCTGTTGATACGAATTATTCCGGCGATCCCCACGATCCGAGTCCGAGCTGTTGGAATTGGAACAGGTTCGGCAGCGGATCACGAAATCTTTGTGATCTTCTCTATCTAATGAATGAGGAGTCCGTTAGGAAATCGTCCGCCCCGTGCCACCCCCCGAGTATATGATTCAACAGGAATCACACAGGGGTAGATTGATAGAAACCTCTAGTAAAATACCCACCAGTACCCGTAACCCAGCGGATAAAGTACATTACATAGTACATTTTAGGGATTGGCGACTTACCCATTCAGTGACTTTGGCACTGGACGTTCCCAAAATGGGTACTATCGGGTCGGGTGAATTAGAGAATAGACAGACGCCTGTTGGCATTCTATCTTTCCTTCTCTTTTCAAGGGCCTATCCGAAAGAGAATCCAGTACCTCTTGGTTGTAAATAGGACGAACCACCTCCATGGATATCTTTGCTTCAGAACAAAACAATTCGAATTAGGCTCGGTCAACCGGAATATGTATTATCCATATAGGAGATCTTCCAATTGAGAAGATCCATCGACCTAAGACGAAGAGAAAGGTCTATCTATTTTCTTTAGTTATTCAGTTAAACCAATGATTCGTTATTGGAGCAGATAGCAACAATCGTTTCATCGGACATGCGTATTTTTTCTTTTTCGATGGATTTCCATGGTTTCATTAATGGAAATTCTTTGATGTAGTGAGTAATAGGCTCTGGTTGTTCACCGTTCAAGAATTCTTGTTTAGGCAGTTCATATCATCCATACATAGTGTTTTGATATAAGATTTCAATTCTTTCATGCTTCAGCAGTAGCATATTGCTCCATGGAGTTAAGGTCCAAAATATGGAATAAACAAGTGTTTCCACGACTCTACCACCCGGCCAATTCTGTTCCACTTAATCCCCTTTTCATGGCTACATATCTTTACGGCAAAGGAATGGGAAATCTTTCCCCTGTTACATGAATCAAATATTTCATTTCATCCGGGAAAAGCCATCTCTTTCTCCACAATGTCTTTGCCATTTGATCCAATAGCGTTCCGTTAGATCGGAAGAGATTTGATAAATACTGATAACTCTCGGATGGAGTATTAGAACGGAAAGATCCATTAGATAATGAACTATTGGTTCTAAGCCATCTCTGGTGATGAATCAACAATTCGAAGTGCTTTTCTTGCGTATTCTTGATGAACCAGTGTCTAGATATAGGTGTAGAAGAATTTGTTTGGGAAGTAATAAGCCCCTTTGACATCTCTTCATCTGCAAAGAATTCTCGACATGAAAACACAGAGACAAAGGGCTGATCTTTGAATAGGAAAAAGAATGGATCTACAGGGTCCCAAATGAATTGGCTTATTCGAAAAAAGCCTTGTTCTTTGGACGATCTATCTCGTGTCTGGTACTGCATGGTTCCACTCTGCAAGAACTCCGAATCATTCTCTTGAAGCTTGCCCTTTTTATGATAAATGATCCGCTTGCCCCGAAATGACCCGGCCCAATAGGGAAATCCCAATTCAGTGGACCTTTCGATACAATCAAATAGATTGCCACAAGGGCGCCATATTCTAGGAGCCCAAACTATGTGATTGAATAAATCCTCCTCTATCTGTTGCGGGTTGAGGGCTCCTTCCCCTTCTTCAAACTCCGATTCGTATTTTTCATAGAAAAATCTCTGATCAACGATAGAAAAAGATCCATTTTGCATCATATCTAACGGATTCCTTGGTTTGGACCGAAGAAGTAATGTCACTCGATTATTATCAAACTGACTGCAATCCTTTTCTATCTGTGAGGATCCCGCCAGTGCGCCTTCTACTTCTAATAGGCCACGAACTAGATCAGAAGCATTCTCAACGAATCCATAAGAAGTGATCATATTTTTTTCATCGGATCCGTGTCCGGGTGAAGACCAAAGATCTTGAGCGACCAATCCGGCAGAACAACTCAAAAGATAAAGAAGTATCGTTAATTTCTTCATGCTCGTTCCAAGTTTGAAGTACCATTTGTACAAATAGGAATCTCCTTCCTTACACGATTTCTTCTTCATAGATAGATATAGGATCTATGGGGCAATTACTTAGAAGTACATTTTGTGCAACAGCCCTTCCTATCTGATAGGAAAAGACCCCATGAACCTGAACCGATCTTACCTGGGATCGCAAATCCCAAGTTTGTCTATGAAGAGCGGATCAAATTGTATTAGTTTCTATAATTGATTTCTTCTGTGTAATACTAATTGATAGGGCCTCATTGATAAGTGCTACAATATCTCGCGCATTAGAACCCATGGTTATGGACCCAAATCCGTTAGTATGGAACATTTTCTTTTCCAAGTGAAATCCTCTAGTATATGAAAGAATGAAAAAGTGCTTTCGTTGTTTTGGAATAAGAAGCCTTCGTATCTTAATGCATGTATTTAATTTATTCGGAGCTATTAGAGCGGGATCCACTTTTTGGGGAATATGAGTTGAAGCAATAACAAGAATATTTCTAGTGGAACATCTTTCACAATCCCTGGAGAGATAGTTCTCTAATAGACCGAGGGATAAGTAATTCGACTCATTCACATACAGATCATGAATGTTTGGAATCCATATAATGCAAGGAGACATTGCTTTTGCTAATTCGAATTGAAGGGTGATATCAAATCGGTCTATTTTCGGCGTCATATACATAGTTAGCACATTCGTCATAGTTAGCAGCTCCGTATCAAGGTCATCATCAATATCGTCACTATCATCAATATGGATATCGTCACTATCATCAATATTGATATCATCAATAAGTTACTCTTTAGGCTTGTGATCCAGGAACTTGTTCGGAAATACCATAATGAAAGGAACATAGGATTTTCCGCTAGGTTTTTGACCAAACAGGATCATCCAGTTCCTATAGAACCCATCACTAAAATACCCCTAGAAGGGGATAGGGCTAAGCGGAGCGAAAAGGGTTTTCCATAAGATATGAAATGAAAACTATTAGCCCCATACGAGGTTTGTGAATAAGTGATTGTCTGATAATGAGCAAGGAATATCCGTCTTTCTGCTAAACATAATCTATTGAACTCATAATTCATTAGATACTTTTTCTGAGTGTCAACTAAGTACCGTAAGTAAATTGATCCCGGTTGTTCAATCATTTGATAACCCGAGTCATTCTTTGATAAAGGATTACTATGAGTCAGACTCAATAGAATTTGATCAATCATTTTTTCTGTCATTAAGGTGGAGAACTGAACCAAGAATTCTCTTTCTTCATCATCAATCGAATCACTGTTCGCGACCCAGGATTCCATTTTATCATCAATCCAATCACTGTTCACATTTTTTCTTTTTCTTATCAATGAATAGATCTCTTTACTTGTACGACTTAGATGTCTCGTATTTCTCAAAAAAGTGATTCGATTGATGGAATTTGGTATGATACTTATGAGATCGATGAGATTTATATTCAAATATTTCTTCTTAGAACATATTGATTTGACCCCATAAGTGGGACCACCACCCAATAGCATGTTGCCACCAAAAGAAAAACCCCGTATCTCTTCTAGAGAATCTCCTAATTGTCCCAGAGCAACTAGAAAGAGATTCTTTAACCAAAAAGAATTCAGTTCTGATGTAGGATACCTATCCAGAAGTTTTCGCAACTCAATCATGTATGATGGAATCATCAAAGATTTTATCTTTTCTAACTCTGTCTGTAACTCACTAGAGGCTCGGGAAAAAAAGAGAAGATGGATACGAATGAGAAATCCAGCAACAAGAAGAAGGAAAAGGATTGAATAGAGGAACTCCCAAGCATTTCTTGATCTCAGATGTGCCCATATCAATGGAACGGGTGACTCATTATTTCGATGAATCATTTCTTCGGACAGAAGAAGATTCTGTAAACACTTATTCGAAATCTCACTTATCAGAGTCCATTATGGAAGAATCCTTTGAGGAATTAGCCATGATATATCTGATCCATACATAATATCATGAAAAATGGATACAAATTTTTGGCTGCTACTTAGTATTGGCAATGGGTCTGAAAAAGTATCTACAAGGGCGAAATTTAGATATTTGCACCCTGTCGAAGTAAGGAACCATGGCATATATGTTTGGAACAGATTCCATTTTGAGAGATTTGAAAAAGCACTATCTCGTTGAAAGGTTCCATACATCTGCCCTTTCTCAACGTATTTCTTTAGACAAAGACTCTGTTTTTTCCTCTTTCCGGATGGTAAATATTTCTCTGAACATGGAGTGTGAATCAAACCCATGTTTGAATTGAAACTAAGATACTGATGCAAGTTCTTCCCTTCTGAATCAGATAGATTCATAACTGAAAGAGGCCGACAGTAAGTTCTTTCAAAATTGACTATTCGTTCCTCTCTTAGAAATGTTGTAGAAATGTCTACGATCCAGTAAATAGCTCTACGAACGACCGGATCGGATCGGATTGGAAAATGGAAAGATTTGTACAAATTATACGTTTCATCACCACTTTGTAGAAAATCGTTAGGTATAAATATATCAGATACCTGTGACTCGATTGGTGAAATAGTCTCTCTCTCCAAAAAAAAATGTTTTTTTTACCAACGCACAAAGAAAATATTTTGTTGCGAATGAACAAGATATTGAGGAATTGTCCATATGTAAGATCATCATTATGGATACGGGTCTTTTCCACAGAAAAAAGGAATATTTTGTTACAATAGAACTAGAAGTGATGTGGATCATTCGAGAATCGAAGTCGATTTGCTTTATAAAAAGAAGATATCAATGAACTTCTATAAAATGGTTTCACGGGATTCAGCCAATTGTCTCGATTGTGGGATATCATTGATAAATAGGAATCCGTGTTATCAAAGAATTTTCCGCAATTATTTCTAGTATGGAATGAGTCAATCATCCACTTTGGTATCTTTTTGAACAAAAATGGTAATATTGTTCCTTCATTGATCAAGAATTTCGTCTTTGGGAAGTATCACGATCATCCAATAAGAAGGGTTTCAATTTATTCAAATGAACGATTTGAACACCTATTGATTCTAACAACTGATTGCAGGGTTGATCATTCGGATTTTCAATTCATAGATGTGGATCTCGGACCTATGAATGGGGGTATTCCCGATACTCACAAAGAAAAAGGGAAGTGATTTGGACAAAAAGGGAAGTGACTTGGACAAAAAGAGAAGTGACTTGGACAAAAAGAAACGAAGTGACTTAGACAAAACTTGTTTGTCGATAGCCTCGGACCAATCAATCGAATATTGACTCATACATAATCGATCGGACATTACTTGAAAACGGTTCTTCTGTTCAGAAACGAAATGTTCCAAATGTTCCTGTAAATTCTTGCTCCCAATGGACCATTTGTATCTATATGCATCAGGATCCCGATTCATGGATCTCTCAGTTCGAGAAATAAGAGGATCAAACCATTTCTTCTGAGTCTCTTTCAAATTCAATAAATGTTAGTTGATCGTATATTTCATTATAGTTATATGATTCAGAGTATCATTTCCTATTTGATCCCTTTGAATTCCATATTCGAAGTTGCGATTGAATCTATTCATTAAAAAGAATCGATTCAATACATTTCTTATGTACCCATAGATGCTATATTGGATTTGAATCAGATTTCGGATCAATCTATATTGATTGACTGCCTCCATGATGTTGTTGCTCGCAAATACCGCTGTTTTTAGTTTTGGATCTTCCAAATCATTCCCGCAGTGGATCCGGACCAATTTTTTTCTGATCCTTCGATAAAAAGATTCATTCTCCTCATAAAAAAAAGAAGGTAGAACCAATAAAGATTTCTTTTTCGATTCATCTCTGGAGTTGAATACCTCATTCAAGAATTTTTTTTGATCCAACCCGTAGGAATCAATAGAAAAGGCAAATCCCCTATGATACACCAGATCCGGCTCAGTTATTGATAGAGTGAATAGATCTGCCATTTCTTGAAATCTCTCTTCTGATTCAAAATCGTGGTGTAACGTGTATCCCCCTTTGTTCCGGTTATGGAATAGATGAAATAAATCCAAAAATGGATTTTTTTTCAAGAATGAAATCTTATTGGAACGGTCCATATCTGGTTCATCCTTCGGAACCATATCACATCCCGGATCTGATGAAATAGGATGAATTGAGACGGTATTTTGTAAATACGTAATTATCTTGAATATATCAACCATTTCTTTATTTTCCGATCGCCTGGAAGGGATAAAAGAAACATCTTGTTTTTTCTTCAAAAATTTCTGATCTCTAGTGGACCTCACAGTAGGATTCGAACCCAGATGAAGTTCTGACCATCTGTCGGAGAAAAAATAACGAATTGATCTTGTAGGATTCCCAAGAAATTCTTCGATTTCTTTCGGAAGCAGATGATTATTCATCTGCTTCTCACGTTTCATGAATAGCCGGGACATTGAGGAAGATCCAAAAAGGCATTTCGGGAATCGATCTGATTCTATCTCTGTTCGTTCCGTTTGAAGAAAGGAAGGATCCCAAAGAATCGATCTTTCTTTTAGTTGCTGAATCTCTGTTTGATCGATCAATGTGTGATATTCTGAATCCTCATTTCTAATGGAATAAATATAATCTCTGGATTGATCAGTGGATCCTTTCGATTGGCTAGAATCCGTTACTTGAACGAAAATAGATCTTGTGGAATCATATTGAATATTTGACAATACATTCCGTGCCCTGCTAAAAAACCAATCCTTGTTTACCAACCACACATTGTCTAACCAAATCCAATTCTCTCTCGATATGTTCCTCAAAAAATCCGATTCGTGCTGATTCTTCCCCCAACTAACGAAGAGATCTTGGCGGAATTGCCACATATGAAATTGAGCACAATTTTGCAAATAAATACCCCACTTGTTTCTCGAGAAGAGATGGGAAACGTACTCTATATCATTTGATTGAATAGTTGCTTCAGCTCCTTGTTGTTTGAAGAAACCCTCCCCTTCAATTTGTCTTTTTTAACGAAAAGCACACATGAGATAACAAATCAAGTCTTTCCCTAAGATTTCGAATAGCTGTCCCGAATTCAAGTTGATTATGTTTCGCTTCTTCCTCGGAGAAAGATGATCTAACAATTCCCAATCATGGTCCTTGTGGATCGGATCATCCGTATAGGATAAAAAAGTAACTCCAGATATTTGCTATCTTTCTCTTTGAATGAGATCTCAATTCCAGCTACGGTTTCATTAGCTATCTTACAACTAGAATCCCTCTTTTTTCCGATCCGGTTCCTCCACCACTGCGAACCCCAGTTCGATTCAGGCATGATACACTTTTTATTTATTGGGAGAACCCAAGTACTCTCTTGTGGATCCATGAAACAACTCTCAGAAATCTTTTTCTCTTTTGGAAGATATAGGAGTTAAACAATCAATCTATTGATATTGGAAGACCAAAAAGATTCTTCCAATGTCTCATTTCTGGGTCAAATGGAATTCATAGGTATAGGAAGAAGCTCCATCAAATAGAGATTTTTTCTTTCGACCATCTTTCGATTGGTAATATGAGATATAAGGACCACTACTACAAGCAGTACTACACCTTTGATCATGAAATATTGATTGCTTGTTGAACCCTGTGAATCACGTGAAAGTAGGATACTCCAAATTCGGGGGTCAGAGAGTTTCATAAAACGTTCTTGGTGGAAAAAAATGTGAGTGAAAGATCCCACCGAATCGAATTTGATCCATGAATCTAAGAATATCTCTCTCAATTCGAAGATCCAGGATTTGAATTGATATCGTTTCATTGATTCCTCCTAAAGGTTTTCATTGATTCCTCCTAAAGATTTCATTTCAATTGGAATTTGGTCATTAACGATGTACAATGAGCCATGTTAAGCATCCATGGCTGAATGGTTAAAGCGCCCAACTCGTAATTGGCAAATTCGTAGGTTCAATTCCTGCTGGATGCACGCCAATGGGAACGTTCAATAAGTCTATTGGAATTGGCTCTGTATCAATGGAATCTCAGCATCCATACATAACGAATTGGTATGGTATATTCATACCATACCATATGAACAGTAAGAACTAGAATTCTTATCGATACTGGAACTCATAGGGAAGAAAATGGAGTTATGGATGGAATCAAATATGCAGTATTTACAGAAAAAAGTATTTGGTTATTGGGGAACAATCAATATACTTCTAATGTCGAATTAGGATCAACTAGGACAAAATAAAGCGTTGGGTCGAACTCTTCTTTGGTGTCAAGGTAATAGCTATGAATAGTCATCGACTCCCAGGAAAGGGTAGAAGAATAGGGCCTATTATGGGACATTCAATGCATTACAGACGTATGATCATTACGCTTCAACCGGGTTATTCTATTCCACCACTTATAGAGAAAAGAACTTAAAGCAAAATACTTAATAACACGGCGATACATTTATACAAAACTTCTACCCCGAGCACACGTAATAGAGCCATAGACAGAAAAATGAAATCCAATCCACGAAATAATTTGATCTGTGGACAACTTCATTGTGGTAAAGGTCGTAATGCCAGAGGAATCGTTACCGCAAGACATAGAGGGGGAGGTCATAAGCGTCTATACCGTAAAATCGATTTTCGACGGAATGAAAAAGACATATCTGGTAGAATCGTAACCATAGAATATGACCCTAATCGAAATGCATACATTTGTCTTATACATTATGGGGATGGCGAGAAAAGATATATTTTACACCCCAGAGGGACTATAATTGGAGATACCATTATTTCTGGTACAGAAGTCCCTATATCAATGGGAAATGACCTACCTTTGAGTGCGGTTTGAACTATTGATTTACGTAATTGGAAGTAACCAATTAGGTTTACGATGAAACCTAGAAATCAATCGCTGATCCAATTTGAGTACCTCTATGGGATAGACCTCAACAGAAAACTGTTGAGTAACAGCAGCAAGTGATTGAGTTCAGTAGTTCCTCATAGAAAATTATTGACTCTAGAGATATGGTAATATGGAGAAGACAAAATTGTTTGAAGCACGCACAGAACCGGAAGCGCCCCTTGTTTCAAAGAGAGGAGGACGGGTTATTCACATTTAATTTGATGGTCAGAGGTGAATTGAAAGCTAAGCAGTGGTAATTATAAAGATCCCCCCGGGGAAAAATAGAGATGTCTCCTACGTTACCCGTAATATGTGGAAGTATCGACGTAGTTTCATAGAGTCATTCGGTCTGAATGCTACATGTAGAACATAAGCCAGATGATGGAACGGGGAGACCTAGGATGTAGAAGATCATACATGAGTGATTCGGCAGATTTGGATTCCTATATATCCACTCATGTGGTACTTCATCATACGATTCATATAAGATAAAGATCCATCTATCTAGATATCATCATATACATCTAAAAAGCCGTATGCTTTGGAAGAAGCTTGTACAGTTTGGGAAGGGGTTTTTAAAAGAAGAATCTACTTCAATCGATATGCCCTTAGGCACGGCCATACATAACATAGAAATCACGCTTGGAAAGGGTGGATAATTAGCTAGGGCGGCGGGCGCTGTAGAGAAACTAATCGCAAAAGAGGGTAAATCAGCCACATTAAGATTACCATCCGGGGAGGTCCGTTTGATATCCAAAAACTGCTTAGCAACAGTCGGACAAGTGGGTAATGTTGGGGTGAATCAACAAAGTTTGGTAGAGCTGGATCAAAGTGTTGGATAGGTAAGCGTCCTGTAGTGAGAGGAGTAGTTATGAACCCTGTAGACCATCCCCATGGAGGTGGGGAAGGGAAAGCCCCAGTTGGTAGAAAAAAAAACCACAACTCCTTGGGGTTATCCTGCGCTTGGAAGAAGAAGTCAGAAAAGGAAAAAATATAGTGATAGTTTTATTCTTCGTTGCCGTAAATAGGAATATTGAAAATAGAATTTTTTTTGAATTTGAAATAATGTGATGGGCGAACGACGGGAATTGAACCCGCGCGTGGTGGATTCACAATCCACTGCCTTGATCCACTTGGCTACATCCGCCCCTTATCTAGCTAAAGGATTTTCTCTTTTTTCCATTCATCATTATTGTATTTATTCTTACCTTCATACTTAGATCGAGATATTCTATTGGACATAGAATGCCAATCTTTAAAATGTAAAAAAAGGAGTAATCAGCTGTGGCACATTTACTAAAAAAAACCTTTTGTAGCTAATCATTTATCAAGAAAAATTGAAAAACTCAACATGAGGGAGGAGAAAGAAATAATAGTAACTTGGTCTCGGGCATCTACCACTATACCCAAAATTATTGGCGGTACAATCGCTATTCATAATGGAAAGGAACATTTACCTATTTATATAACATATCGCATGGTAGGTCACAAATTGGGAGAATTCACGCCGACTCTGACTTTCGCGAGACATGCGAGAAACGATAATAAATCTCGTCGTTAATTTGGAAAAAAATAGATACTTATCATTCATTGGCGGGAGATAACCTTATGATAAAGAAAAAGAACTCAAATTCGAGTGGAGAAGTAAAAGTTTTAGCTCAACATATATGTATGTCTGTTTTCAAAGCGCAAAGGGTAATTGATCAGATTCGCGGGCGTTCTTATGAAGAAACACTTATGATATTGGAACTTATGCCTTATCGAGCATCCTACCCCATTTTAAAATTGGTTTATTCCGCAGCAGCAAATGCTAGTCATAATATGGGTTTGAAGGAAACCGATATATTCATTAGTAAAGCCGAAGTCAATGGAGGTTCTTTTGTGAAAAAATTAAGACCTAGAGCTCGAGGACGTAGTTATTCGATAAAAAGGCCGACTTGTCATATAACAATTGTATTAAAAGATAAATCAAATTTATCTTTCGATGAATTTAATATTTAGATTCATATTTAGAAAAAAATAGATGGAAAGATAATATAATAAAAAATATGGGACAAAAAATAAATCCGCTTGGTTTTAGACTTGGTACAAACCAAAATCATCATTCTTTTTGGTTTGCACAACCAAATTTTTTTTCTGTAGGTCTACAAGAAGATGATAAAATACGAAATTGTATAAAGAACTATGTACAAAAAAATAAAAGAATATCCTCTGGTTTCGAAGGAATTGGAATTTCGCGTATAGAAATTAAAAAAAAGAATTGATTTAATTAATGTTATAATCCATATTGGATTCCCAAATTTATTAATAGAGGGACGAACACGAGGAATCGAAGAATTACAGATGAATGTACAAAAAGAATTTCGTTCTGTGGACCGAAGAATCAACATTGCTATCACACGAATAGAAAAACCTTATGGAGATCCCAATATTCTTGCAGAATATATGGCTTCTCAATTAAGAAATAGAGTTTCATTTCGAAAGGCAATGAAAAGAGCTATTGAATTTACTGAACAAACAGTACAAAAGGAATTTAAATACAAATTGCAGGACGTATTGACGGAAAAGAAATTGCACGTGTCGAATGGATCAGAGAAGGTGGGGTTCCTCTACAAACAATTCGCGCTAAAATTGATCATTGTTCCTATACAATTCGAACTATCCATGGAGTACTAGGCCTCAAAATTTGGATATTTGTGGATGAAGAATAATAGACCTTTATTTATTTTGTCATTCTATCCAGTAATATAGTGATATATAGAACAAAAAACTAGACACTTTCTCTGTTTTTCTGTTAAAAAAATAAAATAATTCGAATTCTATAAGGTTGAATCAAAAAGAAATTAATCTGTGTTTTTATAATTGCTATGCTTAGTGTGTGACTCGTTAGTTTTTCTTTAGAGTTTTTAGTAGAATTAAAAAAAGACTGATCCCTAATATTAATTAAATAATTACAACTACTATAATAAATAAATTAAAAACTAATAACCAACTTATTGCTTCATATTGTCGAGATCCCAAAAACAGTCACTATATGATTGGATCAATCATATAATTGTAACAACTGGAATTGTTCCATAACAAAAAAATATGATTGTGGATTTGAAAAAAATAAATAAAGGGATGCGGATAAATGGAATGGTGATAGAAAGAGAGAACAAAAATATCAATGATATATAATTCCAATATGTATAGTCTATGAATTACCTCATATAAATAAAAGGCAATGTAATAAAGCATTAATTTTATATTGTTTTAATATTTATTTTTTAATATTGTATCGGTTGATATATAAATAATAACTGATATATAAATAATAAAGAGCTTCCGGTTAATAGAAACTGAGGAGATTGACTCGAAAACAGATTTTGTTGAGAGTTCCATTGCAGAGTTCAGGCCTAATCATTAATGGAGAAGCTATAGGAACGACGAAACCTGTGACTATATAAGATTCTATTTAAAAGAATCCAAATGATTGAGCAGGCGGGATGGCGGAATGAACCAAGAACAATTTTTTTTTACTCGGAGAGGTTGTGGATTGATCCTACGAATAAAGCAGGAAAACGAAAGAGTCAATATTCGCCCGCGAAACCCTTATTTCTTATTTATTGGATTCCAATATTGTCTTGATTCAATAATTTATTAAAAGAATAAAAAATAAGGATCCGGTATAAAAAAGAAACATTATCTATATCTATAAATAGACGAATCTTACCGTATATACAGCTTCTTATCTAATAAATGAAATATAATATCAATAAATCCCATTACTTAGTTTAATGTATTAGTTATTAAATACATGCGCATCTGTAATATTATCGAATCCTTTCATTCGTGAGGAGCTGGATGAGAAGAAACTCTCATGTCCGGTTCTGTAGTAGAGGTGGGAAAAAACCATCAATTATAACCCCAAATGAACCAGATTTCGTAAGGAACATAGAGGAAGAATGAAAGGAATATCTTGCCGGGTAATCATATTTGCTTCGGCAGATATGCTCTTCAGGCACTTGAACTCGCTTGGATTACCGCTAGACAAATAGAAGCAGGGCGAAGAGCAATGACACGATATGCACGTCGTGGTGGAAAAATATGGGTACGTGTTTTTCCCGATAAACCTATTATAGTAAGGCCCGCAGAAACACGTATGTGGTCGGGAAAGGGGTCTCCCGAATATTGGGTATCTGTTGTTAAACCCGGTCGAATTCTTTACGAAATGGGCAGAGTCTCAGAAATTGTAGCCAGAGCAGCAATTTCAATAGCTGCGTTCAAAATGCCTATAAAAACTCAATTTGTTATTTCAGGATAGGGATGTAGAACTAAATATGAAAAAGGGATGAAAAAACAACCACGAGTTTCTTTATTTCTAGACAAATACTATTTCTTCTTTTTCCTCCTTCTTTGCATTGAAATAATAAATTCAAATAAAAATGATATGATTCAACCTCGGACCGTTTTGAATGTAGCAGATAATAGTGGAGCTCGAGAATTAATGTGTATTCGAATCATAGGAGCCGGTAATCATAGATATGCTCATATTGGTGACGTTATTGTTGCTGTAATTAAAGAAGCAGTGCCCAATATGCCTCTAGAAAGATCAGAAGTAATAAGAGCCGTAATTGTACGTACATGTAAAGAGCTCAAACGTGACAACGGTATGATAATACGATATGATGACAATGCAGCAGTTGTCATTGATCAAGAAGGAAATCCAAAAGGAACTCGAGTTTTGGCGCGATTGCTCGGTGATTGACATAGAAATGTGTTATTTTTATGCTCTTATATCTTATCTTTTGTATATAAATAAATATTACTTGGGTATTGTTTTGTTACTTTTACAGATATTCCAACCCAGCCCGCATGCAACCAGAAATGTAGAGAAATAGAGATGAAATTGCTGTGTATTTGCAGTTTGAAGAATTGTAGATGAAGATCTCACATCTAGTTTCTGTTGGACAAGAAAAGGATTGATAAAAAGGCTTTGAACATCACAAATCAATGAAGAAATGTTAAGGAAGCAAGAGGAAAAAGAGAAAAGGCCCAAATTTGCTTTATTTATCAAAGGCCCATTTATGTTTCTCATTGTAAACTAATTAGTGATGTAATGACCAGGCCCATTTACCATTAGGGTTAGGGTTAGGGTTTGGCTATCTACCCTATATATACCCTTGTAATAACCTTGTAGCCACCATCTCATCTCATCTCTTATTCCATTGTTCTAATAAAAGTTCTTCTTTCTCTTTTATTTTCTGCATTTTTTTGTTTTCTTAGCAACTAGTGTTGTCTATACGATTAGATTCGGTAGAACACTATTTGTATTTTGCACTTATTTGCATTAGTGATTTACCGTCTGATTAGATTCAGCGGAAATCCTAATTTTAATTCTTGTTTGTTATTTCAATTTCTGCAATTTCAATTTCTGCTTTTTATTATTTTCTTAGGTCAAATTGGGTTTGATTAGATTCAAATCTAATTCATAGTTTCATTTGCTTTCCATTGAAATTGTGATTTGATCGTCGGTTCAGTTAGATCTGTTCTGAATCAAATTACAGTTTTAATTTTGTTGTGTTTTATTTTCAAAATCAACCTCCAGCTTCGTCTAACTCGCCCAAGAGATTAGATAAATAATTTGATTTAATTCACCTCCCTGTGTTCGACCTGTATGCTACACACCTGTATGCTTGCAGAATTTATTACAAATGTCGCGCTTTTCTAATTCATAGACTAGCGTCGATCAAGTTTTTGGCGCCGTTGCCGGGGAGGTAACAATTGAATTTTATTATTTATTTAATTTCCGATTCGTGTTAGTTTTTATTTTTATTTTATTTTTCTTCTTTTTGTTTTTTTTGTATATATATAGATTAAAAAAAAATCTCAATTAGTGATTTGGCGTATGAATTACATTGGTACCGTCATGAACTAAGTTAGAGAAAAAAATAATTTCTTGCCATTTTCATTGATTTTCTGCCTTTGCCATTTTTTTTCCTCTTCTTTGTTTCTTTCCTTTTTCCCGGTCATTGCTTTCTTTTTCTACCTTTTCTTTCCTCTTTTGTGTTTTTCTGTCTTAAGTTCTCTGCACAACCGATCCTCAAACAAAGCCCACCAAAACCGCAATCCTCTTCCAGTCATCAACATCTTCTTCCGAACCCTGAGCCGTACACGTTCAGATCCTCAAATCACCTCTTACATCACCTACCTCTTCCACAGCACGCCCTATACCACTCCACCATCTCCACATCTTTCTCACCAAAAATTCTATCATCCTACCAGTCACCAACGCATCGGCAAACGCTCGGACCAAATTTTCATATACAGCGCCCTCTACAAATCAAATCACCATTCAGTCTAACCAAATTCCCAAGACGCACAAACCCATCACAAATACACAAACTCACCATACACCGTTCAACCAACAACACAGCTCAGCTATTTCTAAAGCCACCCAGTTCACCAATTCATTCGCCAACATCAACAGAATCACAGATCCCCTTTAGCATCACGCACAACAATCTGCTAAAACCAATCTCACGTCCCCACCACACTCAAAAAAAAAAAAAAAAACCCACCGCAGATCGCACCCTACGTCATCTTCCACTACCCATTGCCACCACTTCCAAACCATAACGTTCAAACCACAATTCACCACCTACAATCAAAAACCTGTGTAAAATTGCATCACCCTTCACAAAAAACCCCAAGTCACAGCACCTCTTCACAAACCAACCGCCCCTCCAATTCCTACAACCTTTCTGCCAACTTCTGCAAGACCACCCTCACATCCCACTAGTCCATCTTCACGTCCATACTCCCCATCTATATCAGCAGCCTTCATCTCAGACCCTCCTCTTCTCCTACAAAACCCACACAGTAACTTACATACCAGAATCCCCTTGCACCACCGAACACACAAAGCCCTACCAAACCTCCGTCATTAATTCAATCGCACAACAAAATATTCCTACCCAAAGTCCATCCGATCATCCCCAGTCCGGAACCACAATTCTAAGCCGACCCCTACTCGGATCCATCCACAAATCAAGCCTGAAACCCGATTTGAAAGCCACAATTCGAAGCTTTGCCCTTCCGTTAATTTCTTTTATCGACTCTGAAAGTAAAAAAAAAAGAGGAGAAACCGGCGTGAATTGATTTCTGGGAAGAAAGGGCTTGAGTCTTGTTTTGGTCTAATTTCTTGGGTTTTCTGGGTAATAGCGTGATAATTTATTTTTGAGGGGCCTATTTCTCCTAGGTTCGACTGCCTATTTAGCCTGTTATTTGTTTACCTTTATAATTCGATTGAACCTTGAACGGTCTACTTTAGTTAGACTGTTTTTATTATTATTTTTAAGCTTTAGTTTTTTTTTTTAGGTTGAATTTCGTTTTCTTTTTCCTTTTGAGTCTAGTTTGTTCCGCTGAGTTCCAGGGTTTGTTAGGTCAGTTTTATCTCATTGTTCTTTTAACCCAGTTTTTATTCTTGTGTGTTTTATTCGTTTCTCTAAAAAAAAAAAAGGAGAATTTTTCAAAACCAGGTACAGCTGAAATTTAAAAAAAAAGGGTCTAAAAAAATAGGAGCCCGAACCCGTGCCGCAGCGCAGTCAAGCAATTAATAGAAGGGGACAACAATAGAAAGCAGCGGACGATTCAAATAGGTTGGAGCGGTTGCACACCAAGTGGGGTGTGAACGCGCTAGCGCTTCCCAAATTCACTGGAGGACTGCCGATCAAGGTGAAAACTTTTAAAACTCTATAGGTGCTCTGCCGCAAAGAAAAAAATATATAGACAATTGTTGTAAAAAATTTCTGCAGGGGCAGCGGCTTTGAATGTAAATTTTAATTCTGCAATTTATATTTCTGTGTCTGTTCTGTGACGGAAATTTCTGAATCTATTTGTGAAGAACGAATTTACATACCTTATATCATCGCTCTCATCGTTTTTCAATAATAAAATTTTGATATTTCAAAATAATATAATGGAAAAGTGGTGCTTTGTGAAGTTGACTGTCTCGTATAATTAGATCGTGGATATATATTAGTTCAATTTATTGAACTTTTAGCAAAAGAGGTTGCATACTACCCGTAAAACATTGGTCGTATCCCTTAGAATTTATACTATACGTGAACGGCCATAAGACCCTCTTCCCCCTTCTAATTGAGTCAGTTAATTAATAGAGCACAACTCATTATTTTATATTATTTTGAATTGAGAATAATTTCTGTCTTGCCGTAATTTCATTTCAATGTCTAATTCAAAAAAATCTTTGAGAGAAATGTGGAATCATAACCTGAGTAGACGTCCTCTTGAAGAGTATGAGTATGAATTACAACTCATAAAGCAAAATTTTCCGAATTTTTGTGAGTCCAATGCCAACAATTTTCAAAATTTTCAAAATGACCAACATTTTCAACATCATGAATATAATCAAAATGGCGATTTCAATTCAAATTTCAATAATTTCGATTATGGGCCACACCCACATCAAAACGATTTTGAATCCCAATATAGCTTTGATCCACAACAATATGGGGTTGGAAACCAATTCGAAAATAATTTTGAAAATGATTTTCAATTCGATCAGAATTTTCAAAATTACAACCCATATCCACATCTTGAATATGACCAAAATCGCAATTTTCCCTCGAATTTCGACAGCTTTGGTTACGAACCTAATTTTCAAAATCAAAATGATTTCCAACATCATTATCATCTTTCTGAAAATTCAAATATTTTTGAGAATCAAGGAATCCAAAACGATAGCTCTCAATTCGACGATTCTGAAGAATATCATCTTAAAATTCTTAGAGAGAGGGCAGACGAACTTCTTTGTTTACTGACATCTTTGAAAGAGCAACAAAATCAAATGGGCGTTGAATCAGAAAATAATCCAATTTCTACTGACATTGAAAATTTTCAAATAACGACTTTGGAAATTGAGAATAATCATCTTGATGAAGTTTTTCAAAATTCAACAAATGATTTGGACTTCAACTCTTTTCAGAAAAAAAATTTAAGCTTAGATTTTGATCTTCCTCTTTCAGACTGTGAGAAACTTGAAATTCTAGAAATTGAACAAAACGAAAATGTGGAATTTTTCAACTCAAATTTGGAAAAGAACTTTAATGAACATGAATTCTTTGGTTTATGTGAGGATGAAAGCCTTAATTCTGACTCCAATCCCGACAATCATTTGATTCTGACCCCAATCGAAAATCTTGACGCTCTTCCAATGGCAACCGAGGCCAATTCGTCTGAACCTTCCAAATCCCCACCTTCTTTTAATGTTGGCAATCCCAACATCTCTTTTTCTGATGTCGGCAACCCCGACACTATCTCTTCTTTGACTGTTGGCAATCCCAACGAACCTTCTTTTATAACTTTACTTCTTCCACTTCCTGTGTCGACACCTTCTCCTCCGAAGGACCAAGAACCCGGAATAGGACAGATCGACAAGGTAGAAACCATTGTTGATGACACGCCACATTTACCATTTCAGGAAGTTTCTCATACTTCAATTGACGTGTCCACGTTAGCTTCCGAAGAACTTTTCGTAGATGAACTAAAACTTTTAATTGACAAGGATGAAACAGAATCAAGCCACCAATCCAAGTTTGAAAATTTTGATGAACGTGAAATTGTCGGTGTCGATAATACGTTGCCAATCAAGAAAGGCGATCACATAGTCTTGAACAACAGTCAGATTTCAACTTTCACTGAATTTATATACGATCACAAATTTTTGAGAAATTACACTGACAAATTTGTTGAATACATGAATTACTTTTGGAATGCTGGCTTGGTTGAAAAATTTCAGGTTAGGACGACCCTAGATATTTATCTCCTGGACAACAAGTCGAGGTATAAAGATGAGATGGTTTTCAAAAACTCTTGCTTGTTAGAAAACATGTCTAGACACAGTAAGAATGGGACTCATAGGGCAAGAACCAAGTGTGGGGGGAAAAGTTGGTGGAATTCTTTGCATCACATACATCGTAAACACATATATCATTGTACATATGATCCATTCTTACATATAGTTAGATTGCATTTCATTTTACAAGTCATTTTACATTTAATCCATCTTTGGGTACGATCTTTCAAATCTAGGAAACGTTACAGTGTGGACACTGTTTAGTTCAAGTGTGGGGGGGAGTCTGCATTTCATCCATTTTCATTTTTCTTTGTTCTTATTTCTTTTTATTTTCAGCCATTTAAGTAGGACCATCATACATTTTGGATTGTAGCAACATACCAAAAAAAAAATTTATTTTTTTTTGAAAAAAACGACTCAATTTGGATTTGATACAACAAAATAAGTTAAGGATTATCAATCAGTTGATAGTATTTTTTCTCTCAGCTAAGTTCGAATTTGAAATATAATGAAAAGTTTAATTTTGAGGAATAATAGTGTAACCGGTACATAGGGAGATTCTTAGGTGATGGCCATGAAATCTATTCTATATTGTAGACTTTGTTTAAATAAGTGGAGGACTTAAAATACTTATATTGGCTTTTCGAATCTTTAAAACTAAGTTGTGTTAAGTTGAATTCGCGTAACTCTCTTTTGTGCTTAAATTTTCGATAATAATAATAATAGTATTCCAAGGGTATCCAACATTGCTTGTATATCAAGCGTTGGTGTGCAAACCCGCCAAGCTCTATCCGACACGTTGTTGACAAAGTCAAAGTTGGAATATCTTGGTCTCATTTTATGAGATTGGACACCTAAGGATTACCGACACGTTGTTGACAAAGTCAAAGTCGGCCTGCACAATCCGCCAAGCTCTTTACCCACTCTCCGTTAGTCCGCGAGGCAGTGCATGGGTGGTAAACCTTGGTCTTTTTAGTTAGGTGTATGTACTTAATCATAAATCTTAAAATTTTATAGAATAAAGAATAAGCGATGATACCCAAACACTTCTTGACCTTATTGATTTGACTAGCCATACATGAGAAAATTAGAATACCACTTTGCTAACTGTGCCAAGCAAACTAAGAATTTATTTCATGGCTGCACTATGTTATCGACCGAACTAACTGGCCAAACTGGAACTTAACATTTGAAAACTTGATTTATATTGAAAATTTGTGACAAGTTGAGGTATCTAAAATAAAATCAACTGACTAGAAATTGTTACTTAAATTGTTGTACCACTTTCCTGAAACAAGTCGTGTTTTCATTTTTTTCGTTTTTATTTGCATATGTCCACTGCATTCATGTAGTTTCATTAGAATCATAGCATACTGCATTTGGATTTTGTGGGTAGTATCCGCTGAAAACCCTCACGAGACACCACTCCTCCTACTAGGGACACCTAGAGGTTTAACGGCTTGTTGCATACGCTCAATGCAATCGTGTTTCCTACGAAAGTGTGACCTATCTAGTTAGTTTTTCATTTCTTGTTTTACTCGAGGACGAGTAAAAGATAAGTGTGGGGGTATTTGATTGACATAGAAATGTGTTATTTTTATGCTCTTATATCTTATCTTTTGTATATAAATAAATATTACTTGGGTATTGTTTTGTTACTTTTACAGATATTCCAACCCAGCCCGCATGCAACCAGAAATGTAGAGAAATAGAGATGAAATTGCTGTGTATTTGCAGTTTGAAGAATTGTAGATGAAGATCTCACATCTAGTTGCTGTTGGACAAGAAAAGGATTGATAAAAAGGCTTTGAACATCACAAATCAATGAAGAAATGTTAAGGAAGCAAGAGGAAAAAGAGAAAAGGCCCAAATTTGCTTTATTTATCAAAGGCCCATTTATGTTTCTCATTGTAAACTAATTAGTGATGTAATGACCAGGCCCATTTACCATTAGGGTTAGGGTTAGGGTTTGGCTATCTACCCTATATATACCCTTGTAATAACCTTGTAGCCACCATCTCATCTCATCTCTTATTCCATTGTTCTAATAAAAGTTCTTCTTTCTCTTTTATTTTCTGCATTTTTTTGTTTTCTTAGCAACTAGTGTTGTCTATACGATTAGATTCGGTAGAACACTATTTGTATTTTGCACTTATTTGCATTAGTGATTTACCGTCTGATTAGATTCAGCGGAAATCCTAATTTTAATTCTTGTTTGTTATTTCAATTTCTGCAATTTCAATTTCTGCTTTTTATTATTTTCTTAGGTCAAATTGGGTTTGATTAGATTCAAATCTAATTCATAGTTTCATTTGCTTTCCATTGAAATTGTGATTTGATCGTCGGTTCAGTTAGATCTGTTCTGAATCAAATTACAGTTTTAATTTTGTTGTGTTTTATTTTCAAAATCAACCTCCAGCTTCGTCTAACTCGCCCAAGAGATTAGATAAATAATTTGATTTAATTCACCTCCCTGTGTTCGACCTGTATGCTACACACCTGTATGCTTGCAGAATTTATTACAAATGTCGCGCTTTTCTAATTCATAGACTAGCGTCGATCACTCGGGAATTGAGACAATTGAATTTTACTAAAATAGTTTCATTAGCTCCCGAGGTATTATAAAGACTCATAGTCATAGATCAAATTAGGAAATTGTTCTAGTAGGATATCTGAAATAAACCCAATTAATAAATTGTGTCTCACGCATATATTTTTACTAAAATTACTAAATTTAATAATAAATTTAATAAAAAAATTCAAATTTAATTAAATAAAATAATGAATACTTTGAAGTATTCAAATAAAAAAACATGTTGAATATATCAAAATTAGAAGCACCAATAATTAAAATTTGTCATGGACAGAGACGCTATTGCTGATATAATAACTTCTATAAGAAATGCTAACATGAGTAAAAATGGAACAGTTCGAATAGTATCCACAAATATCACCGAAAACATTGTTAAAATACTCCTACGAGAGGGTTTTATTGAAAATGTTCAGAAACATCAGGAAAGTAATAAAAATTTCTTGGTTTCAACCTTGCATCATAAAAGAACTAGGAAAGGAATATATAAAACGATTTTAAAACGTATCAGTCGACCCGGTCTACGAATTTATTCCAACTATAAAAGAATTCCTAAGATTTTAGGTGGAATGGGAATTGTAATTCTTTCCACTTCTCGAGGCATAATGACAGATCGAGAAGCTAGACTAGAAAAAATTGGGGGAGAAATTTTGTGTTATATATGGTGATCCCCCTCTGGTATCCTAATTTTATCTCTAACTTCCTATTTGTGAAATAGGGAGTAAAGGTGAGTTATATAACTCTTCTTCCATTAGTTGATACTTCAAAAAGGTTTCCTGGAATGAAAAAAAATGATTCATGAAGGTTTAATTTCTGAATCATTTCCCTATGGTATGCTCTCCGGATCCGTTTATATTTTATATAATGAAGATCTAATTCTAGGTTATATTTCGGGGAAGGTCCGACGCAGTTATAGAAATTTTGTATGCCCTAGAGAATACCGGTTATATAATACCTTATAATTCTATATAAAAAATCCTATGTATATGTATAAGTAGAAGAATTGTATAAGAAAGATAAGATGCTAGGTTATAGAAATGAACAAGTGGAAAAAGGATGAAAACCTAATGATAGGTATTTATGATCTAATCAAAAATAGTTTTTTGTATGGATAAAAGATCTCCTTATGTAATACTATTCAATTCTCAACGAGAAATTGATTTGATAGATCAGAAATTTTTATTCATAATATTGATCTGATTCAGTATCATCAAGATACAATTTATCCCATTGAATTTACAGGAATCAAATTTATCATCTCTATGGGATTAGATCCCGAGTTAAGTTATTGCGAAAAAAAAGATTAGATTATGGAAGTCAATATTCTCGCATTTATTGCTACTGCACTGTTCATTCTAATTCCTACTGCTTTTTTACTTATTATCTATGTAAAAACAATTAGCCAAAATGATTAATTTGAATTATCAGTTCTTAGCAGTTCAATTCAATTCAATGATTCAAGAAATGAAAGAAAAGAATTCAAACTGTAAGTCTTAAATGAAATGATTGCGCTGAGATGGAATCAGAACAGAAGTAGCTTATTAAGTATCTAAGCTAGTGTGGTAGAAAGAACTATAATATATAGTTCTTTCTACCACGCTAGCTAGTATTGTATACTAATATTAGTATGGGCTTCATATAGATAAAATTTCAATATGTATATAGTAGATGTACATATAGATAAGATAAAATAGATAAGATAAAACTTTAATTCTATTTCTTTTTTTCATCTCAAGAAGTCATTGATTGAACAATTAATGGATGATCCGCGTAGTTATATGATAACTTCTTCGGATTTGGAAAAGGGGTTAGAGTAAACTTGTCCGTTTTTCATGTTTAAACAAAACATGAGTCAAAAAAGTATAATTTCTAGAAGTTTAAAACAAATGTGAAATGTGTGATACGTAAATAGCCTAACGGAAGAAAGATCTAGTTTTATTATGTGTAGGGTCTCTTTCGACAATCACTAATCATTTCGCTTACAGTGGAAAAAAAATATAGTGTCATAATAACCTAATTTTTTTTCTAAAAGAAAAAACAAAAATAAAATATAGACTATTTAGTAAAAATTAGGTTGGAAATAATCTTATATTATGCGTAGATTTGAGTTGCAAAATACAATTATGATAATGATTTATTACTCTATTCCAGTACAATTTTGAATACTTTTTTTTAAGGCAAGGCTTCGCAAAACGATTAATATTAATAAAGAATTGATACAGTTCGATTGAGCAACCGATTACTCAATTTCGTATTTGTAGTGTCCACAACACTAGAGTCCACTCCTTCCCCATACTACAAGTGAAAGAGAAAATGTAAAGACGACCATTAAAGCATCCCAAGCAAGACTTACTATATCCATGTGAATTATGTCCCTTATTTCTATGAAAGAATTATTCGATTATTATTTAATAATCATAGTGGAATCAATGGCACAGAGTCAAAATAGTATTCTGACTTAAGACTATTGATTAACCAAATCAATTCAATGAATACATTTGCAACAAGTTTCATTCAATATTTTAAGATTTCCGGTAGAATCAGGAAGTATTAAGTACAAGATGATACACGCGCCTTTTCTATACACAACTATATATCACTCTATTTTCTATTTGATCTAAGCTAACTGTCTTTCTATGAAAGAATCGGTAGAACCCACTGCCACTATTACTACAAACATATATTCTTTTTTTTTCAATTTTTACTTTACCTTTACTCTATACTATAAGAGTCGACCAACTATTATGAATCTATGTCTGAGCACTCATAGCCTTTCGTGAGTTTAACTACAAAGTATCTTCGTGCCTTTCTACAAGCCCTAAATTTATTTCCTATCATTGTATCCAATCTAATTTAATACCCAACAGAATCACGAGACGCTACTTAAAATTAAAAATTGTTTAAGAGATTTATTTTGATATGCTAGTCTTTTATATAATCTTTTATTCTAGTAGTAAAAATGGGGTGCCTCTTAGGAATCTTTGTATATCGAGATTTCCGATCTTAGTTCTTTGCCTCCACTTCTTGCGGAGCAATAAGTCATCGAATTAGATCGGCAGAATAAAAATCAAAAATCTTTGGTTGATCAGGCGACACCCAGATTTGAATTGGGGATAAAGGATTTGCAGTCCCCCGCCTTACCACTTGGCCATGCCGCCAAATTCGATCCAAAATAAAATGGATAAAAATAGTAGCCATATTCTATTTCTACTACTAACTCTTTTTTTTATCTTGAATCCCGTTGTACTTAATCAATCCTCAAAAACACATTTTTTTTATCTGGTTTCTATTATTTTCTTCGATTTATTATATCTCAAAATATACATCAGTTAATAATTTCCCTTCTCGTTTCTTTTCTATTGAGAGTCAAATTCTGGCGACAGACTGAAAAATTCAGGGCAAATTGGAACCATTAACAATTTACTTTAAATTAGTCTTTAAATTGAAACTAGTGAAAAGAAAATTGATTTATGACCCATTTATGACTAATCTCATGTTTTTTTTCAATAAAAAATACTTTTCTATTTCAATTATAACAATATATATGTGTATATGTAAACCCCAAAACACAAATTGTTACCCAGATACCGAGATGGGTCTCTCTCTTATGTACATATCCCTAGAGAGAATTCTCATGGTTCAATTTTTCATTGAATAAATAAATTGAAATATTGAATATAAAATACGAATTTTGGTGGAGTGTGATCCATGTTAATGTTGTTCTAGAAAGTGAAAGAAAGGATGTGATATATAGATAGCCGTATCAACATGTACTTAATAAATACAATATTTTTTTTAGTATATTTATATTAAGTTACACAATTCAGGCGTATTCTATAAATTTCCCTCCCTACCAAAAAATCTGCCAATTCTTTTTGGAGCATGAAATTCCATTTTTTGTGTTAAAAAAGGGAAAACTCTATACCACATCTGATTATTCTGTCTTTATTTCATTTATATAGATATAAAGAGGAGATTCAATCTCAATCATTCCTTTTTGTGGTATCTCGTCGGATCGTAATATCATACTAATACGTTAGGTAGAAGTTGTACCAATTTTGAACAAGGCTCCATAAATGTAAGTAACAGAATTTTTTTTCAAAACTATTTTATCAATTTAACCCGTCAAAAATTTGAACCTGCCCCAAAAAGTTTCTTTATTCCGTCGTTCCATCTCCGTTCATACGTTTGAATTTGAAATAGATATATGGAGTTGACTAAAATTTTATATGATTCAGTAAACAGAATATACATTCTCTATTATTGTATTGCTAGGTCGATCCATATGGGTCATTGAATAGTGAATCAATAATTGAATTTTTTCAATAACAATAAATAGGAAACTTAAGATTAAGATGCTTCGGAATGGAAATAAGGGAATGTCCACAATACCTAGATTTAGTCAGATACAATTTGAGGGATTTTATAGGTTCATTAATCAGGGTTTAACGGAAGAATTTCATAAGTTTCCAAAAATTGAAGATAGAGATCAAGAAATGGAATTTCAATTATTTGTGGAAAGGTATCAATTGGTGGAACCCCTGATAAAGGAAAGAGATGCTGTGTATGAATCACTCACATATTCTTCTGAATTATATGTCCCTGCGGGAATAATTTGGAAAACCGGTAGGGATATGCAACAACAAACTGTTTTTATTGGAAATATTCCTCTAATGAATTCCCTGGGAACCTCAATAGTAAATGGAATGTACAGAATTGTGATCAATCAAATATTGCAAAGTCCCGGTATTTACTATCGTTCAGAATTGGATCATAACGGAAATGCTGTTTATACCAGCACTATAATATCAGATTGGGGAGGAAGATCAGAATTCGAAATTGATAGAAGAACAAGGATATGGGCACGCATAAGTAGGAAACAAAAAATATCTATTCTAGTTTTATCATCAGCTATGGGTTCAAATCTAAGAGAAATTCTAGATAATGTTTGTTACCCTGAATTTTTCTTGTCTTTCTCGAATGATAAGGAGAAAAAGAAGATTGGATCCAAAGAAAATTCCATTTTGGAGTTTTATCAACAATTTGCTTGTGTCGGTGGGGATCTTGTGCGATTTGGGTTCGAATACTAGGGAGAAAGAGGATGGTTATGGCAGATGGTCTGTGGGGATGACGAAGGAGGGTCGATGCTAGGGTGGCATTTGGGAAGGCAAATGGCGTGAGGCTTTTATGTTTGAAGATGGCTTGATGACAAGGCGTTGATTTTGGGTATATTGTAGGATCTGGGTCAAGAGTTGTTCGAATTATGGTTTCAGGAAGGATTCTGATGGCAAGTGGAGGATAGTTGCAGTATGATTTTGGGGATGTGGATGATGAAGATGGAACAATGGTTGGTGATGATGCTATGAAAATTTGGTTTGGGTGAATGAGGATGGCTGAAGAAGGATTGTGATTGCAGCGGGGATGAGGATTTGTGTTGACAGTGGTTCACAAATGTATTGGGACTAGCAAAATTGGAAAGAATTGTATGCTTTGGTCAATGGTCAGAGGAGAATAAAGAAGAAAGAAAGAAGGGTTTTTATCTTTTTTTGGTAAGACCTGTAAAAAAAGAAAGAAAGGAGTACTGATTGAGTAAAAGAAAGAAAGAAATAAATGAAAAATAAAATAAAATAGCAAAGGAAGAAAATCAGTGAAAATGGCAATTAATTATTGTTCTTTTTCTCTTGCTTAGAAGATTTGTGGTATCAATGACTAATACCAAATCAAACCAATCATGAATTTTCTTTTATATATACAAAAGAAAAAAAAAGGAAAAAAAATAGAAACTAACACAAATCGAAAATTAAATAAATAATAAAATTTAATTATTACCTCCTCGACAACGACGCCAAAAACTTGATCGAAGCGTTCTATGAAATAGAAAAGCGTAGTTTATGTAATAATAACTGCAACCGCACAGGTGTGTAGTATGCTAGTCGAACAAAGCGAGGAAACTTAAATCAAAATATTTATGTAATTTCTTGGGTGAGCTAGACGAAGTTTGGGGGTTGATTTTGAAAAAAAAAATTGAAATTGCAAATAAAACTATTATTGAATTGAATCAGACCAGAATCTAATCAAATATGTATTCAATCCAATATGACCTAGGAAAACAATTAAAAAGCAAAAATTTAAAATTGCAGAAATTAAATAACAAACAAGAATAAAATTAGGATTGCTGTTGAATCTAATCAAACAGTCAATCACTAATGAAAATAAGTGCAAAAGACAACTAGTACTCTACCAAACCTAATTGTGTATATGACACTAGTTGCTAATAAAATAAAAACGCAGAAAAGTAAAAGAAAACTCTAAATTAATGGATGATCTGTACAATGAGAATACAAGGGTATTTATAGGATAGATAGCCAGCCTAAACCTAATACAATCACAAATGAGCCTTAGCTAAATCTAGTTGTGCCCTTTCTCTTTTCCTCTTCTTCCTTGGTAATTCTTCATTGATTTGTGATCTTCATAGCCTTTCTACCAATTATTTTCTTGTCCAAAAGCAACTGGATGTGAGATTTTATCAGCAAGTCTTCAGATGTAAATATACAACAATTTGATCTCTATTTTTCTATTTTCTGACTACGTGTGGCTAAGTCGGCATATCTGTAAAAGTGACAAAATAATACCCAAGTAATATTTATTTATATACAAAAGATAAGATATAAGAGCATAAAATAAACACATTTTCATGTTAATCAAGTATTCGCTAAACTATTTCAAATACACTAGAATTAAATTATATATATATTCCCACTTTGGTTTTAACACATTTCACATAAAACATCATTACTTAAAAACAATACCCAACTCTTTAAGAATAAACCCATTCCGAAAACTTAACTTTTTTTTATTTCCTTTAAATTTTGGAAATATCATTATATATAAATATATACTAATTCTCAAATCTTCCCATTTCCGTTACTTTGGAAATCTCATTATATGTTCTCAAAACTTTTATTTGCATTGCGTTATTATTTCGCATATTGAAATAATAAATTATACTTAACCTCTTTCCCATTACAAACTAATATCATCCTCAGATAATCTTGCAGTCGTTCAAGTTGGGGTATTTATTTACCTCTCAGACCTTGATCAACAACGTTCTTATCTTTAGATAGAAATGAGTTGTAATTCAAAAATCGATATTCATTTTAATATCAAAAAAATCTCATTTAACTAATTTGATTAAAATATGGTTTTTATGGAACCTTCTTACTTTTGAAATCTCCTTCTCGAGTATTAACTATTATTTCTTAATTTAGTGATTAAGAAATTACATACTAAAACATCACCCTTCCTTCTACTTGTTTAAACAATTCATTTTATTACTAGGATTTTTGTTAAAAAAATATATTACCTATTTCTTTACTAAACTCACTTTTAACACTCCCGTTTTCTAATCCATTCAACCATTTCCCACTTGAAAATCCTATTTCTCTTTCCTTCATTTTACTTAATTCCATTATTAAGTAACGTTAATTTAAAATTAACGTTGTAACACCTCATCGTTTTTTTACAAACCTCGTTTATATAACTCTGGTTCCTTTTGACTTAATTCAAATATTAAGTAAACATAATTTAAGCTATCGTATGTGCTTAAACTCCCTTTTATAACTTCGTTATAAAAACTCGAGTTTTAGTATAAAACCCCTTCATAAACTCCTTTCACAATCCAATTCCATTTCATTACAACAATACCTAAATTATTATTAATTAAAATAGTAATTTACTTCATCATTAACTATTGTTGTAGTAGTTAACTTCTTTATTAACTAAAATAAATAGTAAATTTCATTTTAAAATCTTATTAAAATTGAACCCAATACAGTTAAACTATTTCATTAGATAGATTAAAAACAAATTAATTTAATAATCAATGCCAGTAAAAATGGTTAACCTAGTCAAATCAAAACACAATTATCTCATTAACCAAATTCTATTTAATTTTATTAATTTAAATAAATCCATTTAATTGTTCCTTATAAACAATTATCCAATTCTTAACTGTCAGGTTAATTTCTGCTTATTCACTTATAAATCTTCTTAACATAAGAATTTACTTTATAATATCATTTAATACTAGCATACAAATTTTAGTAATAAATAATAAATATATATTTCCTTTTAATTACTTCCATTCAAAATAATAGATTTAAAAACCTATCTTCAGTTATAAAATAAATTTTATAACTTCACTTCTTTTAATTCATCTAACGGTAAATCAACATTTATAAACCGATCGATTTGTAGGCCATATACTGCCAATTACTTCACCAGTACTACCCATTGTTTAAACAAAACAAAATGTTGAATTTCAGGTCAGCGGTCCACAATCAAATCAATCATCCAATCAGAATAGTTCATATAATGGTAATGGGAAAATATATAACATCTAATACACTTGAGGAATCCAGTTGGATCCCTCCAACCTATTCATCCCTATGTCAAAATAGATTATCCCACATAAATTCATTCAATTCAATTTAACTAATTATTTCTATAACAGTAAATAACGACTATTATCAGCAACCAATTAACAAAACAATTCAAACAATTTAACACGTTTATTTCATAAACGTGATCAACATGGTAAGTTACCTCCATTGGGTTAAATCGTTAGAATAACAGTTTGGTGTTTCACTGAAATTAAACAATGATTGAAATCAGTTTTATCAACATATGAATATATAATTAACAAATTATCAACCATTAGCAACCATAGCACACAATTTAAAAGCCGACTTATATGAAATATAGGTGGTAAGAACTGAGTGAGTTTAACTCACCTTGATCTGATTCGCTGTTTAAACCATTTGTTTTAATTAAATAAAACATACATTTAATTTAATTAAAAATATCATCTTCTTCCGGTTCTAACTACTCCAGTTCCATAATGTAGTGTTCGTCCATCAAATCCAACGCTCCTTGTTTCATCCAATTCTGATAATACATGAATAAGTTATAAACATTTTAATACACATGATTTTAATTTTAAATTACCTATTTCCTAATTATGGTTTAACACTAACTAATTACATTTATCAATCACCTAATCAAGCCACCTAAAATCCCCATTATAGCTGCTACGTTCTTCACATTCTCCCCCTACGTCAATTCACACGTTAATCTTATCAGGAATCTAATTATTAATGTATTGATCCCTTTATTAACATCAGTTATAGTTAATAACTTTATTAAATAATTTAAACGGGCCAACATATTTACATTTTAGGATGGGAAAAGATGGTTGACCCTCTACAATACTGGTCCCGACTAAAACCCTTTCTCCCTTTTGTTAATAGCCTGCAAATCCATGTTTTACTTATTAAACACTTTGTTTTGCAAAATTAAAAATTAATATACCCAAATTACTAATCTCTTAAATTAACACAAGGGGTAATACATGGCCGACAGTTTCCTTTCTCCCCATTTTGGATTCTTCAGATGTTCTTCCTGCATAAATTCACGTTAGTTATTACACCCATTTTCCTAATTTAATAATTTCTTTGTTAAGGTCTAAACTAACTTACATGCTTCTTCCATTTGCAAACAAAATTGGCATGACTGTTTCACATTTCCTTTTTCATCATTTACCTCCTACATTGTTTTTCAACAGACTCCTGCTCCTCGCACGAACCAAACATCCACCTGCCACACCAATTCTAGATCACTAGGCTCCAATCACAAATCACCCTCCTGCTCACCTAAGCATTGCCTTCCACCTCCCAAACACCATGTCTCTCGATGCTCCCATGTGCCAGAATTTACCCATGAACCGACTGCTATTCGTGACACCACCCCAGCCACCTCGATGAACGAAAAAAGATCACCACCACACAAATTCAAAGGCTCGAGGAGTTAAAAGTTTTGTTAATTGGAAGTTTTTGAAAATTATCAATGGACTTAGTGATTGGAAGGGGAGAAGGAACTGAGGGGGGTTTCGGTCGTTAATTCTTTTGCGGAGGTGCAGCATGTTGAAGTTGCTGACTACGCTGAAAACTTTGATAAAAAATAGGGTTATGTGGCTGGTATGGGTATATATAGGGAATTGTTAGAATATTATATTATTAAACTAAACTTTATGATGAAGTAACGTCTTAAAATATCCACATATGACCTCTAATCGAGATGAAACCCCTAATCCTAGCATAGAAAAATATTCTGAACACGATGAGACAAATTTCGTCGAATTCGATATCATTTGTAAAAATCCCTTTATAATTCACACGTGAAAAAGCATGCGTTTAAATTTCCCATAGTCACAAAATAAATAGAACCAACTTTAAACCTTGAAATCCTACTAGTCCTTTTCCCTACAGGTCCAATGAAATTTGTTTCTTTAAAATCGGAGTTTGTTAGGCCAGTCATTTATTCCTCTAAAGTTGCCTATATCTAATGATATAAACGATTAAATAAAAGTCTAGGCGTTTTTGGTTACCGAAGTCACATACGACATCTGTTTACAATGAAATTTGATATCGTGCAACAATTTAACGTTACGGTTCCAATGAAATTAATTTCATCAAAAACCGAGACAATTTGCAAAAATGGTTATTTTTAAAACTATAAAAATGTTGATAAAATATTAATTAAATTCTAAAATAATCCAATTAAATAATAATAATATATTATTATAATTTTTATCCAAATAAAATTACCGTATGATTTCAAATATAATTTATACAACTCAATATCATCAATTTTGAATTAACTGTTATATAAATTATATAAAAACCATTGTAAATTTATTAAATAAATGTTATCATTTATTAACGATTTCCATAGCGACTATGTTTAAAATTTGATTTAGCCATAACTAACAATCTATAACACGAAATCTGGATTTTTCTCTTTCATATGAAAATTATCATCAACTAGATTCAAACTTTTCTTATTTCACAGAATTCCGACTTAAAATGGATTTTGTGTATTCAATTGAAGTTCAAAACTCAATATTATGAACTACCGCACCGTTTCGACCTCGTTTATAATTATATAAATTTAACGTTCAAACTTCGTTTTAATAAATGGATTCAATAATAAAAACCAAATCGCCCCAAATATAATATTTAAAATAATAAATTAAATTAAATATTTGACTACCAAAAATACGGGACATTATAATCGCACCACAGGATGCGCTAGCTCCTATGATGGGCCGCTGGCACCACCACCTACTGGAGGAGGACCAGTCCCTCTCTAAGAGGAAGAGAGAGATCCAGAATGAGAAAAGATACGTCTAGGAGATGACATATATTGTATTGCTACATACATATAACATATCATTAATTTTGTGAAATATATATTATAGCAGAACATAAAAGGATTATATGAAGCATACATTATGGCAGAACATAAAATGACTATGTGATACATATCATTAGCATACTATTTCATTTTTATTGAGAATAATATAACGTAAAAAACACAAAAAATTACCTTTTCAAAATGTAAATTATTAGTCAATCCATCATTTCCAATTCATATTCCATTTCATACTCTATATTTTGTTCTTGTATAGTCCCAAATGCTTCAATTAATGCATTTGATTCATCGTTTAGAGGTCAAAAATTGGTTTGATCATTAGTTATTATTATTTCTCTATTTCCCTCAATATCTGCTTGCTAAGCTTGTTCATCGAGCATATTCTGTCCATCAAATATAAACCTTGTCTTTGTTTTAAAAATAGCTGATCAATTTGTATTATCTCTTCTTTGAGATAGGTAAGCAGCATAATAAAATTGAAGAACTTGTTTGGAAAGTACAAAGTGATCGTACTTATAATAATGGGAAGTTAAGATTATATTTTGGTGCACGTTGATTCCAGAACTTGGAACATTGCTGAAGCAGTTGCATTAAAAAAATACTTCTTCCGCAGGTCGTATGAAATATGTCAATTGCAAAACCTGGGTTAGCATGTCATAAAAATCAACTATATAATCATTTGGATCATTAGCACCTTTAACAAATATACTAGTATTATTAATTTTTTAGCACCATATTCTTTGGTGCTAAATTAATATCCATTGACGAAGAATATTGGATTGGACTTGACTTTTCTTTTTGCTCCCATGGCTAAATGTTTCAGTCCGTCGTCTACCATATATTTGTCGTATCATAAACGTAATTAGAAAACCAATGTAATCTCTGATATCTATCGAATGTAATTTATTTATTTATACTCTGTATATTCTTGTATCTGATGGAATTGTTGTAATAACAATGAAATGTTCTTCCGTCTGCGTTCTGTTTTGTCCTGTTCTCAAACGATCAGGGGTTTCGAACGGTCTAGATCTGTTTAACGACTGATTCGGATCGAGCGAAATTCCCGGCCGTCACATTTGGTATCAGAGCTTTGGTTTACAGAGCTCGAGAACAAGACACATTAGAACCATACGAAAGAATTCATCAGATATTGGATTAATAATATCCAATTAGAATGACTCGTTAGAGATAGGATCTGTGACGAGAAGGGGTTTCGCTCGGTCCGGACCAGTCGCTAAACCGACCCAGACCGTTCGAAACGCCCTATCGTTTGAGAACATGACAAAATAGAACGCAGACGGATGAACATTTCATTGCATATTACAACAATGCATCAGATCACAAGAATATACAGAGTACAAGTGAATAAATATTACACAGAAATATCAGAGATTTAAATTACATTCAAATACATAGCAGCGGAAAATAATACAATACACAACTAGAAGAGATATACGGATACAAAGCTTTCCGGATATCATTCCAGCTGTAAACCAGGATCCTGTGAATATAAATCTGCAAAACCAAAACTACTAGCTGCCCGTGTCAAAATAGGGGCACCCAGAGTTTAGGTTAAAAACAATAAACTCCAGGTCAGTCATGGGACTGGTGTGAGAACTAAAAACAGTTATTATTCTTTATTTTTAATGTTAGGTAAATCAAGGGACCACGCCGTATAACACGGAACGGGTTTCCTCCCAAGAATACCAGTGCATAAAACAAACAACGCAATGCTAAATAAAGAAAAATGAAGCTGTTATAAGACCCAGGTCCTATCACACAATGCAACGCAAGCCGGGGGATAGGGTTTTCCCTTATAACAGCCAAAGAATGCTTGATACGTTTAAAACAAATCATTTGATACTATTATAAGTGCATAGTGTATAAAACAACTTCAAATCATAAGTATCAATCATAGGCGGCATGAATGCCCCATAACATTATGTCGCCATATATAAGTTTACAATCAAAACCGCAAGACGTCGTATTGGAAGTTGGGTTATCATTTATGATATGAACCGAGGCTAGGGGCAAGATCCTCAACCGATTCGAGACAATCTAGCCCACGTCTCAGGCAAGCGCGCAGGCAAGCCTTGGATCGTCAGGGCCGGTCCACCGATGTGGATTATTATGCCTGAACACTACGTTCCTCCGCCCTTTGGGGCGTAAGCCTGGCCCGTCAGCCGACCAGAAGCATCGGCCGAAACCGATATCACGAGGCGCCTCGCTTTTCAGCAAGTAATAATAAGCAACATCCACATGAGTCAAACTCGTCAGCCAGTTCAAGCACTGACGCCACTCCTAACTAGAAAGAAACGCATGTCCTCCCTGATGTCCGTCTCCCGTTTTTGGTTCATACCGGGTGTGAAACTCGCGAAGTAAACGTTACACAAAGCCTGTGCTTCGATCATCACCACAAGACTTTGCTTTTCAACAGAAGCCTTGATCATTTGCCACTTAGGCATGCCACACAGGCAATTCACTCCATGCGATTGATATCCATCAATATATAACCCCTGAGCTCGTACGTCTCAGAGAAGGGCGTTAAGCAAGAGAATAAATTCTCCGTCGCCAAACAGATATATATTTAATAGAGATCAATCACATGGACTAAAATCCAATGTCAGACACATAGTCCATTTACAAGTTCGTCCTTGGTCTGAACGAAACCGGAGGCACCTAGTACCCCGCATATCCATCTATCTCCAAGTACGTCTGGACGATCACCAACTGTTTCCATCTTCTTGGGTGTACAGTCCAATCAAGATCATCAGTAATCACCCAAACGACGTGAAGACTTCCGGTCTTCAACCACCGTCTTCATCTTCGACTTATCGTCGTATCAGTTATTCAGAATGGGATAAACCCGGTCTTTCCGAATAACTCGCGTATAATTTAAATAAGTGTTACACAAACACAACATACGCCTCATTCCAATTCATCAGTAACTAACCGTAAATTAATCAAGAGAATAATTTCCCAAATATTAACCCCGAAAGCCGAAACCAACATCAGATCAATATCCAGAAAACCATTCTGCTTGGCTAACCGACAGTTAGTTTCTAAATTTCACATTCATAGGGAAAGGTTCCCATTAATTTTATCCAAGATAAATTCCTTGAATTTATTCTTTATTCTATTTTTGAATCTCCATTCAAACTAGTCGGGATTAGCGAACCTTACCGAAGTAATCATTTATTTTAATTTCCCCATCCCAACCTATTCATCCCATGAAGTAAAACTGGTAATACTTCATATCTAACACCACAGTGTTATCGGTAAATTCAATTACCATTTCACGTTCAAATCTAATCAAAGATTTAACTACCGCCTGGAGCAAAACTGGTGATACTCCATTTTCGATCATTTCAATCTAATTAAAGATTCATTAAAACTCCACTTAGTTTTAATCTTCGACTGGGTTAAAGAATCAATGTCATTTAAAACACGGTTCACGATAAACCCAAAATCACATTCCATTAATTATCGGGTTAAAGAACAAGTGTTATTTAAAACACTGTTCACGATAAACCCAAAAATCATTCCATTAATTATCAGGTTAAAGAACAAGTGTTATTTAAAACACTGTTCACGATAAACCCAAAAATCAATACCAATTCAATTCCAATTAAATATCATTTAATTGGTACACTTCATTAAATCTAAATAAAAGATTTAATCTTTTCTCAACTGGGTTCAAGAACAGTGTTAGTGAAGACACCATTCACGACAAACCCAAATCACATTTGATATTCAATATAAGGCTCTGAATAGAAAATATATCGGCTTTAGGAGAATCCGACGGTCGGATCTCCCGTAATGTCCGTTTGAAATCAATGTCGAAATTCGTGAACTGCCGCGGCGCGGCGCGTTCTATTCAGGCCATTATATTATATATATAATATATATTTCGTCGATTTCTATTTAAAACGAATTATATAAATAGTTTTAAAATTCGTTTCATAAGCAATTTCAACTTCCATTTCAATTCAAATCAAAATTGAATTCTTCTTTATAAATTCGTTTTAAAATTCATTTCTATTCAATTCAAATTTCAATTCAATTTGAATTCATTTCAATTCGCTTTCAATTCCATTTGAAATCGTTTTCAATTCAATTCATTTCGAAATCGTTTTCAATTCAATTCATTTCGAAATCGTTTTATATTCAATTCATTTCGAAATCGTTTTATATTCAATTCATTTCGAAATCGTTTTATATTCAATTCATTTCGAAATCGTTTTATATTCAATTCATTTCGAAATCGTTTTATATTCAATTCATTTCGAAATCGTTTTATATTCAATTCATTTCGAAATCGTTTTATATTCAATTCATTTCGAAATCGTTTTATATTCAATTCATTTCGAAATCGTTTTATATTCAATACATTTCGAAATCGTTTAAAATCGATATAAATATCGTTCACGTCAAAATGGCGTCAATCTAATCAACACGGCTTCATAAATTTCTATTTTCAAATATTTCTTTTTCAAAATAGTTGTTATTATCAAAATATTTCGTTCAACACATGACCAATCTCAATGGATGAGTACTGTCAACACATGAACCTTTATTTTATATTATAAAGATGTAAATTTTATTACTAAAATATTTCGTTCAACACATGACCAATCTCAATGGATGAAACTGTCAACACATGAACCTTTATTTATATTATTCTTTATTTTCTAAATTGGAATGAGGCCCAATCAATCACCATATAATGTTAATTATATGGATTTTCATACATTACACACATATAATAGCATTGAAAAATAATCAACCATCAACCAAAGTGCACTGCACTGTATAAGCATCAAATATAGATATCTAACGCTTATAACAGCCTGTCAATCAATCGATCGACATATTTAATCAATCAGGATGAGTGAACTTCAAATTTCATCCCAACACCCGTGTGGGGTTTCAAACAATCAAACACAGATTTTATTTGTGCAGTTGGGCGATGTGTAAAATTTATCGTCCCAATCAATGTCATTCAAATAGGTGTACATAAACAAACCGTCCGGTTTGTAAATGAATAATTTATTTTATTCACTTCACATTAAAAATTATATTTTTAACGATAAAACATTTTATTTTAACATATGAATTTCTACTCAGTTCATTTATTCAATAAAATGATATTTTTATTTTTCTAACTTATTTTAGAAAATTTCGGCGGCATAACGGCACGATACTAGAAACGGGACGAGGCCTAGCCTTATCCCCGGTCTAGTGAAGGCCCACGCCATTCACACATCAATCAAATCAATTTCATTTCACCAAACAATTTCCATTCAATCAAATATTCTAACTAACTACTCAACCAAACAATTTAACAAACAAGCCATCCATGTTCTGTGGATGACGGGTGTCGGGTGCTACTAAGCACCGTCTGCATCCTAGTATATAAATATAACTAGAAAAGAAGTTGAAAGGTGAGAAATTCTCACCTTTAGCTATCCTCACTCCACGGCACTTCAAATGCAGGAAATCTTCATTGTTCTCGTCTCTTATCACTTTCTTCGCCCGTAGCCACTACATATGTAAAAATCGAATTTTTATTTCGCTATTCAATATATAAAAATCATATTTTTACTTCGATGTTCAATATATAAAAATCATATTTTTACTTCGATGTTCAATATATAAAAATCATATTTTTACTTCGATGTTCAGTATATAAAAATCATATTTTTACTTCGATGTTCAATATATAAAAATCATATTTTTACTTCGATGTTATATAGATAAAAATTATATTTTTATCACGCTATTTTCCATATAAAGATTTCACCTTTTCTAAAATAAAGATTTCGCCTTTATAAAAACATAGACTTCGCCTTTTCAAATTTAAAGATTTCATCTTTATAAAAATCACACTTTTACTTCGATATTCAATATATAAAAATCGAATTTTTACTATGCTATTTTTATTTTAAAAATCCTTTTATATTTTTAAAGCTCCTTGCTTTTATATTTTAAAATCATATCCTATTTCTATTTTTTTTTTAAACAAAGCCTTCTTCTATTTTTAAAACAAAGTTGTTCTTCTATTTTTAAAACTGAGATAAATCAAACTGAATTAAACAATGTTTATATAAAAAAACAGATTCCAAAAACAATAAAAACTCACGTTTTTCCCTGGACCGTAGATCTGAGGTGGAGGGTGGCTCACGCAGTCGGAGGTGGGGCCTGCGGTGGCTGCAGCGGCGGTGTGAAGGTAGTGCGGTGGTTGGCGGCTCGAAGGGGGGTCTGCGTCGTGGGTTTGGGCGGGATTCAATCGAAGGGGTGATGCGCGAGAGGGGGAACTGGTGGAGGACAGGAGTTCGTCGAGGGGCGGTTGACAACGGAAGGGGGGGAGGGGTTACGGCGATGGCTCGAGATCGACGGTGATGGCTTGAGATCGGCGCCCGCCTTTTTTTCTTTTTTTCGATCTGATTCGAAATGAACGGACCGGGGGGGGGGGGGGCAGAGGAGATAAGGGGAGGAGAGAAGGATTTTTATATATTTTTTATTTAATTCTAAAAGTTGACTTTTACATACGACCTCTAAACGAGGCCCACCGCCTGTCGTCCATAGCGTTTTACCCCCATTCCGAACACAATGGGATATGTATCGTAGGTTGATTCGGCTGTTACAATCAGTTTCCGTTCAAATTAAAATATAAATATATATATATACTATTTTAAACGTACATTTCAAATTACCGGGGTCACATACTAACTCTATAAATTGAAGAAAAATATTTTCTAGCTTCGTATTGACGATACGGTCCTAACAAAACTAGTTTCGTCGAATTCCGAGACCGTTGGAAAAATGGCCAATTTCCAGTCGATTAAAATCAACTGAAACTGGTCAAACGCGTTTTCCTTTGCCTCGCTCACATATTGATTTGAAAAATTATGAAATTTGGAATCTAGCAATAATTTTACATCACGGACCCAACAAAACTGGTTTCGTCGAAATCCGAGGTCGTTTGCAAAATTTCCATTTTTAAGGGCCTGAATTCCATAGCGACTATTCTGAATCTTCAACTGGAAATATCTTTTGATTCCCGCTATGAAATGTTGATTCTTCGGATTCGTTGGAAAGATATTCACAATTAGATCCTAATGTTTTTGGTTTCACTAAAATCCGGATTGTTTTGCACCCGGTACATTCAATTGAAGTTTGAAATCGAATTATCGAACTACCGCGCCATTTTCAATTCTATTTATAATTATAAATAAATATTATATATTCTAACGACGGCGTATATAATATATACGTTCGAATTCTATTCGAAATAAATTTTCTCGTCAATATTATTTAAAATAATCTATTTTAAATATTCAAAATTCGCTAAAATTGCCAAAACAAAAATTTTAAACTGGCCCAGATTTTCGGGTTGTTACAATCTCCCCCACTTAAAACTTTTCGTCCCCGAAAAGGAACAAAGTCGAAAGTGGTTTGATTAATCAACTCTACGTTCGATCTGGCTTTCATTCTCCAACTTTTCAGTTTCTGAGAATTTTCAAAAATTTCAAAAATTTGGCTAACACCCTAAATTTTCGAAAAATTTCGCAATAACCTCCCCTGCACTGGGAGCATCGGGGAATTTCAAATAGCTTCCCCGGTCCTTCTGATCTCAAAAAGAAAAAGAAAAAGCCAAGCGGCTAGCCAATAGGCTCATAAAATCATCATCACCCAAACAAAACAGTAAATTATTTAGTAAACATGTACCTATTTGTCGGGCAAACAAATTTTATTCTCTGGCTCTAGCCTCCTTGCTATGACCTGTTCAATAAAAGTACATATATGCAAGCTAATGCGACTAATTTTCAATACAGTTCAATATTTGATGCTATTAGGCTTAATGGTTCAAAATTATCAAACAAATAAACAAACAACACAAACATCAATCAATTGGTGAAATAGAGTTTCAAATTCATAATTTTGATATATATAAAGAAAATCATGTTTTGATGCCAAATCACAACATGGTATTCTAGCTATATTAGTTTTGGTTCTTACACCAGTCTAATGGAAATATATAGAAAATCACACCTTCGAAACTCGAACATAAATGTTGATGATGCGATCGCTATCATCAATATCATCTTCGGGCGACTAGAGTGTGATGCTATATCTATCCAGTATATTAAAACTTCGAATATACGTTCATGACGCGTATATGCAAAATCTTTATATATTGGAATACCATATTCAAAATAAATAAATAATCAAATACGTTTAAAACGATTTAAATTTTCAAAACAAAATTGTTTTCATTTGAAAAATATACTCTTCACACTCGTTCTAGGATACTACTGATCCTATCTCTAACGAGTCATTCTAATTGGATATTGCTAATCCAATATCTGATGAATTCTTTCGTACGGTTCTAATGTGCCTTGTTCTCTGCTTTGTAAACCAAAGCTCCGATACCAAATGTGACGAGAAGGGGTTTCGCTCGGTCCGGACCAGTCGCTAAACCGACCCAGACCGTTCGAAACGCCCTATCGTTTGAGAACATGACAAAATAGAACGCAGACGGAAGAACATTTCATTGCATATTACAACAATGCATCAGATCACAAGAATATACAGAGTACAAGTGAATAAATATTACACAGAAATATCAGAGATTTAAATTACATTCAAATACATAGCAGCGGAAAATAATACAATACACAACTAGAAGAGATATACGGATACAAAGCTTTCCGGATATCATTCCAGCTGTAAACCAGGATCCTGTGAATATAAATCTGCAAAACCAAAACTACTAGCTGCCCGTGTCAAAATAGGGGCACCCAGAGTTTAGGTTAAAAACAATAAACTCCAGGTCAGTCATGGGACTGGTGTGAGAACTAAAAACAGTTATTATTCTTTATTTTTAATGTTAGGTAAATCAAGGGACCACGCCGTATAACACGGAACGGGTTTCCTCCCAAGAATACCAGTGCATAAAACAAACAACGCAATGCTAAATAAAGAAAAATGAAGCTGTTATAAGACCCAGGTCCTATCACACAATGCAACGCAAGCCGGGGGATAGGGTTTTCCCTTATAACAGCCAAAGAATGCTTGATACGTTTCAAACAAATCATTTGATACTATTATAAGTGCATAGTGTATAAAACAACTTCAAATCATAAGTATCAATCATAGGCGGCATGAATGCCCCATAACACTATGTCGCCATATATAAGTTTACAATCAAAACCGCAAGACGTCGTATTGGAAGTTGGGTTATCATTTATGGTATGAACCGAGGCTAGGGGCAAGATCCTCAACCGATTCGAGACAATCTAGCCCATGTCTCAGGCAAGCGCGCAGGCAAGCCTTGGATCGTCAGGGCCGGTCCACCGATGTGGATTATTATGCCTGAACACTACGTTCCTCCGCCCTTTGGGGCGTAAGCCTGGCCCGTCAGCCGACCAGAAGCATCGGCCGAAACCGATATCACGAGGCGCCTCGCTTTTCAGCAAGTAATAATAAGCAACATCCACATGAGTCAAACTCGTCAGCCAGTTCAAGCACTGACACCACTCCTAACTAGAAAGAAACGCATGTCCTCCCTGACGTCCGTCTCCCGTTTTTGGTTCATACCGGGTGTGAAACTCGCGAAGTAAACGTTACACAAATCTATGCCACAAAGGCTGTGCTTCGATCATCACCACAAGACTTTGCTTTTCAACAGAAGCCTTGATCATTTGCCACTTAGGCATGCCACACAGGCAATTCACTCCATGCGATTGATATCCATCAATATATAACCCCTGAGCTCGTACGTCTCAGAGAAGGGCGTTAAGCAAGAGAATAAATTTTCCGCCGCCAAACAGATATATATTTAATAGAGATCAATCACACGGACTAAAATCCAATGTCAGACACACAGTCCATTTACAAGTCCGTCCTGGGTCTGAACGAAACCGGAGGCACCTAGTACCCCGCATATCCATCTATCTCCAAGTACGTCTGGACGATCACCAACTGTTTCCATCTTCTTGGGTGTACAACCCAATCAAGATCATCAGTAATCACCCAAACGACGTGAAGACTTCCGGTCTTCAACCACCGTCTTCATCTTCGACTTATCGTCGTATCAGTTATTCAGAATGGGATAAACCCGGTCTTTTCGAATAACTCGCGTATAATTTAAATAAGTGTTACACAAACACAACATACGCCTCATTCCAATTCATCAGTCACTAACCGTAAATTAATCAAGAGAATAATTTCCCAAATATTAACCCCGAAGGCCGAAACCAACATCAGATCAATATCCAGAAAACCATTCTGCTTGGCTAACCGACAGTTAGTTTCTAAATTTCACATTCATAGGGAAAGGTTCCCATTAATTTTATCCAAGATAAATTCCTTGAATTTATTCTTTATTCTATTTTTGAATCTCCATTCAAACTAGTCGGGATTAGCGAACCTTACAGAAGTAATCATTTATTTTAATTTCCCCATCCCAACCTATTCATCCCATGAAGTAAAACTGGTAATACTTCATATCTAACACCACAGTGTTATCGGTAAATTCAATTACCATTTCACGTTCAAATCTAATTAAAGATTTAACTACCGCCTGGAGCAAAACTGGTGATACTCCATTTTCGATCATTTCAATCTAATTAAAGATTCATTAAAACTCCACTTAGTTTTAATCTTCGACTGGGTTAAAGAATCAGTGTCATTTAAAACACGGTTCACGATAAACCCAAAATCACATTCCATTAATTATCGGGTTAAAGAACAAGTGTTATTTAAAACACTGTTCACGATAAACCCAAAAATCATTCCATTAATTATCGGGTTAAAGAACAAGTGTTATTTAAAACACTGTTCACGATAAACCCAAAAATCAATACCAATTCAATTCCAATTAAATATCATTTAATTGGTACACTTCATTAAATCTAAATAAAAAGATTTAATCTTTTCTCAACTGGGTTCAAGAACAGTGTTTGTGAAGACACCATTCACGACAAACCCAAATCACATTTGATATTCAATATAAGGCTCTGAATAGAAAATATATCGGCTTATATTCAATATCAAATTCTACGATTAACAAATGTCGTATTGGAAATAACGATATAAATATATATCTTTCAAATTTCCATAACAACATCTGTATAATCACGAATTCCAACATCGAAATATTCCGAAGACAATTTCGATTCAAATCCACTCCAATGCAATCATTGGAAATTCTGGTTATTTTTTAAACCCTTTTCAAATTCAATTTATTTATTTAAAAATAAATAGAATTATATTTCTAGTTCAAAACTAGTTCATTTCGATAAAAATCTATTTTTATCTTTTCAAATATGGAGTTTTTCGTCCCAATTCTTTCTAAATCATTTCTTATGATTTTACACAAATTATTACTATTTTTAATAATTTTATCAAGGCCTGTACAGTCGATTTCCATCAACGGCTATCGAACTGCACTTACTGCGACCTTTTCCAAATTTGATTTGGACATAATTCCAAATCCAACCGTTAGATTTCTAATTTCTCATATTCGTTAGAAAGCTCTTTTCGATACGAACCCAACGGTTCCGGTTTTAGGAGAATCCGACGGTCGGATCTCCCGTAATGTCCGTTTGAAATCAATGTCGAAATTCGCGAACTGCCGCGGCGCGGCGCGTTCTATTCAGGCCATTATATTATATATATAATATATATAATATATATTTCGTCGATTTCTATTTAAAACGAATTATATAAATAGTTTTAAAATTCGTTTCAAAAGCAATTTCAACTTCCATTTCAATTCAAATCAAAATTGAATTCTTCTTCATAAATTCGTTTTAAAATTCATTTCTATTCAATTCAAATTTCAATTCAATTTGAATTCATTTCAATTCGCTTTCAATTCCATTTGAAATCGTTTTCAATTCAATTCATTTCGAAATCTTTTTCAATTCAATTCATTTCGAAATCGTTTTATATTCAATTCATTTCGAAATCGTTTTATATTCAATTCATTTCGAAATCGTTTTATATTCAATTCATTTCGAAATCGTTTTATATTCAATTCATTTCGAAATCGTTTTATATTCAATACATTTCGAAATCGTTTAAAATCGATATAAATATCGTTCACGTCAAAATGGCGTCAATCTAATCAACACGGCTTTATAAATTTCTATTTTCAAATATTCTATTTCAAATATTTCATTTTCAAAATAGTTGTTATTATCAAAATATTTCGTTCAACACATGACCAATCTCAATGGATGAGTACTGTCAACACATGAACCTTTATTTTATATTTTAAAGATGTAAATTTTATTACTAAAATATTTCGTTCAACACATGACCAATCTCAATGGATGAAACTGTCAACACATGAACCTTTATTTATATTATTCTTTATTTTCTAAATTGGGATGAGGCCCAATCAATAACCATATAATGTTAATTATATGGATTTTCATACATTACACACATATAATAGCATTGAAAAATAATCAACCATCAACCAAAGTGCACTGCACTGTATAAGCATCAAATATAGATATCTAACGCTTATAACAGCCTGTCAATCAATCGATCGACATATTTAATCAATCAGGATGAGTGAACTTCAAATTTCATCCCAACACCCGTGTGGGGTTTCAAACAATCAAACACAGATTTTATTTGTGCAGTTGGGCGATGTGTAAAATTTGTCGTCCCAATCAATGTCATTCAAATAGGTGTACATAAACAAACCGTCCGGTTTGTAAATGAATATTTTATTTTATTCACTTCACGTTAAAAATTATATTTTTAACGATAAAACATTTTATTTTAACATATGAATTTCTACTCAGTTCATTTATTCAATAAAATGATATTTTTATTTTTCTAACTTATTTTAGAAAATTTCGGCGGCATAACGGCACGATACTAGAAACGGGACGAGGCCTAGCCTTATCCCCGGTCTAGTGAAGGCCCACGCCATTCACACATCAATCAAATCAATTTCATTTCACCAAACAATTTCCATTCAATCAAATATTCTAACTAACTACTCAACCAAACAATTTAACAAACAAGCCATCCATGGTCTGTGGATGACGGGTGTCGGGTGCTACTAAGCACCGTCTGCATCCTAGTATATAAATATAACTAGAAAAGAAGTTGAAAGGTGAGAAATTCTCACCTTTAGCTATCCTCACTCCACGGCACTTCAAATGCAGGAAATCTTCACTGTTCTCGTCTCTTATCACTTTCTTCGCCCGTAGCCACTACATATGTAAAAATCGAATTTTTATTTCGCTATTCAATATATAAAAATCATATTTTTACTTCGATGTTCAATATATAAAAATCATATTTTTACTTCGATGTTCAATATATAAAAATCATATTTTACTTCGATGTTCAATATATAAAAATCATATTTTTACTTCGATGTTCAATATATAAAAATCATATTTTTACTTCGATGTTCAATATATAAAAATCATATTTTTACTTCGATGTTATATAGATAAAAATTATATTTTTATCATGCTATTTTCCATATAAAGATTTCACCTTTTCTAAAATAAAGATTTCGCCTTTATAAAAACATAGACTTCGCCTTTTCAAATTTAAAGATTTCATCTTTATAAAAATCACACTTTTACTTCGATATTCAATATATAAAAATCGAATTTTTAATATGCTATTTTTATTTTAAAAATCCTTTTATATTTTTAAAGCTCCTTGCTTTTATATTTTAAAATCATATCCTATTTCTATTTTTTTTTAAAACAAAGCCTTCTTCTATTTTTAAAACAAAGTTGTTCTTCTATTTTTAAAACTGAGATAAATCAAACTGAATTAAACAATGTTTATATAAAAAAAAACAGATTCCAAAAACAATAAAAACTCACATTTTTCCCTGGACCGTAGATCTGAGGTGGAGGGTGGCGCGCGCAGTCGGAGGTGGGGCCTGCGGTGGCTGCAGCGGTGGTGTGAAGGTAGTGCGGTGGTTGGCGGCTCGAAGGGGGGTCTGCGTCGTGGGTTTGGGCGGGATTCAATCGAAGGGGTGATGCGCGAGAGGGGGAACTGGTGGAGGAGAGGAGTTCGTCGAGGGGCGGTTGACAACGGAAGGGGGGGAGGGGTTACGGCGATGGCTCGAGATCGACGGTGATGGCTTGAGATCGACGCCCGCCTTTTGTTTTTCTTTTTTTCGATCTGATTCGAAATGAACGGATCGGGGGGGGCAGAGGAGATAAGGGGAGGAGAGAAGGATTATTATATTTTTTTTATTTAATTCTAAAAGTTGACTTTTACATACGACCTCTAAACGAGGCCCACCGCCTGTCGTCCATAGCGTTTTACCCCCATTCCGAACACAATGGGATATGTATCGTAGGTTGATTCGGCTGTTACAATCAGTTTCCGTTCAAATTAAAATATAAATCTATATATACTATTTTAAACGTACATTTCAAATTACCGGGGTCACATACTAACTCTATAAATTGCAGAAAAATATTTTCTAGCTTCGTATTGACGATACGGTCCTAACAAAACTAGTTTCGTCGAATTCCGAGACCGCTGGAAAAATGGCCAATTTCCAGTCGATTAAAATCAACTGAAACTGGTCAAACGCGTTTTCCTTTGCCTCGCTCACATATTGATTTGAAAAATTATGAAATTTGGAATCTAGCAATAATTTGACATCACGGACCCAACAAAACTGGTTTCGTCGAAATCCGAGGTCGTTTGCAAAATTTCCATTTTTAAGGGCCTGAATTCCATAGCAACTATTCAGAATCTTCAACTGGACATATCTTTTGATTCCCGCTATGAAATGTTGATTCTTCAGATTCGTTGGAAAGATATTCACAATTAGATCCTAATGTTTTTGGTTTCACTAAAATCCGGATTGTTTTGCACCCGGTACATTCAATTGAAGTTTGAAATCGAATTAACGAACTACCGCACCATTTTCAATTCTATTTATAATTATAAATAAATATTATATATTCTAACGATGGCGTATATAATATATACGTTCGAATTCTATTCGAAATAAATTTTCTCGTCAATATTATTTAAAATAATCTATTTTAAATATTCAAAATTCGCTAAAATTGCCAAAACAAAAATTTTAAACTGGCCCAGATTTTCGGGTTGTTACAGGATCAGTAGTATCCTAGAACGGGTGTGAAGAGTATATTTTTCAAATGAAAACAATTTTGTCTTGAAAATTTAAATCGTTTTAAACGTATTTGACTATTTATTTATTTTGAATATGGACAATCCAGTATATAAAAGTTTTGCATATACGCGTCATGAACGTATATTCGAAGTTTTAATATATTAGATAGATGTAGAAACACACTCTAGTCGCCCGGACCTGATTCTGATGATTGACGCGTCATCATCAGTAATTATTTTCGTGTGACGAAGGTGTGATATCTATATATTTCCATTAGACTGGTGTGAGAACCAAAACCAACATATAGTTAGAACACATTGTTGTGAATTGGCATCAAAAACATGATTTTTAGTATATATATCAAATTATGAATTTGAAACGTTAATCCACTAATTGATTGATGTTTGTGTTGTTTGTTTATTTGTTTGCTAATTTTGAACCATTTAGCCTAATTGAACCAAATATTGAACTATATTGAAAATTGGTTGCATTTGCTTGCATATACATATACTTACGTTAAACAGGTCATAGCAAGGAGGCTAGAGCCGAGGAATAAAATTTGTTTGCCCGACAAATAGGTACATGTTTACTACATAATTTACTGTTTTGTTTGGGTGATGATGATTTCATGAGCCTATTGGCTAGCCGCTTGGCTTTTTCTTTTTCTTTTTGAGATCAGAAGGCCTATATGGCAATTTCGGGATTTTCCCGTGGCTCCCGGTGCAGGGGAGGTTATGGCGAAATTTTTCGAAAATTTAGGGTGTTAGCCAAATTTTTGAAAATTTGAAAATTCTCATAAATTGAAAAGTTGGAGAATGGAAGCCAGATCGAACGTAGAGTTGATAATCAAACCACTTTCGACTTTGTTCCTTTTCGGGGACGAAAAGTTTTAAGTGGGGGAGATTGTAACAACCCGGAAATTTTGACCCAGTTTAAAATTTTTATTTTGGCAATTTTAGCGAATTTTCTATATTTAAAATAGATAATTTTAAATAATATCGACGAGAAATTTATTTTGAATATAATTAGAATGTATATATTATATACGCCGTAGTTCGATAATTCGATTTCAAACTTCAATTGAATGTACCGGGTGCAAAACAATCCGGATTTTAGTGAAACCAAAAACATTAGGATCTAATTGAGGATATCTTTCCAACGAATCCGAAAAATCGAAATTTCATAGCGGGGATCAAAAGATATGTCCAGTTGAAAATTCTGAATAGTCGCTATGGAATCCAGGCCCTTAAAAATGGACATTTTGCAAACGACCTCTGATTTCGACGAAACCACTTTTGTTGGGTCCGTGATGTCAAATTATTGCTAGGTTTTAAATTTCATAATTTTTCGAATCAATATGTGAGCGTGGCAAAGGAAAATGCGTTTGACCAGTTTCAGTTGATTTTAATCGACTGGAAATTGGCCATTTTTCCAACGGTCTCAGAATTCGACGAAATTAGTTTTGTTAGGACCGTATCGTCAATACGAAGCTAGAAAATATTTTTATGGAATTTTTAAAGTTCGTATGCGACCCCGGTAATTTGAAATGTACGTTTAAAATTCAATATAGCGATTTAAATGTAAATTTAACGGAAACTGATTGTAACGATCGAATCAACCTACGATACATATCCCATTGTGTTCGGAATGGGGGTAATACGCTATGGACGACAAGCGGTGGGCCTCGTTTTGAGGTCGTATGTAAAAGTCAACTTTATGCAATTAAAATAATAATTAAAATAATAAAAAAATTAATGCTCTCTCCCCTTCTTCTATAACCTTTGCCCCCCCCCCGATTTCATTTAACAGAAGAAAAAAAAAACCCTAAATCGCCCGTCGTTCCCCTCTAACCAGTCGCCGCGCCTCCTCCGGCGAACTCTCCCCCATCTCCGGCGAGCATTGGCGGACCCCCCCCCCTCAGCATCTCGACCGTCGTTTTCCCTCCCCGTCTGAAGATCGACAGCCCTCAAAACCCGAACCTGAGCAAACCCTAGCGCCGCCAGCTCCAACGCAACACCACCTCGACCCTGAGTATCTCCGCCTCGCCTGGCCGCAACACCCTCGACCCCGTCAGTTGTCAGCGCCGCTTCCAGCTCCTCCCCGAGCCCCTCCAACCACTAAGACAGTAAAAGGTGTGTTTTATTTTGTTTTATTTAGTTAAATAATTTAAAAATACGGTTTTTCTGAAAATAAAAACCCATTGTTATAAGGATAAACTTGAGTGGGATTTTTATTTTTAGTTTTGAATTTTATTAAGTGTAAAAAGATGAGATTTTTGATAAAGAGAAAATACTATTTTTATTTATAGAAAAGTTGGGATTTTCATTATATAAGAAGCATATATTTATGTTCAAAATTTTCATATATGATTTCTATTTGATAAAAATTTGATCTTTCGTTAGTAAAGATAGTTTTTTTTATCTAACGAAGAACATGGTTTTTGGCTAAGTAAGAAGATTAGATTTTTATCTTAGAAAAGATGTGATTTTTATATAGTAGAAATCATAAAGATGCGATCTTTTATATTGTAGAAGATGAAAAATGTAATCTTTTATGTCGTAGAAGTATAAAAATATAATTTTTATATAGTTAAAGAAATAAAAATAAAATCTTTATTTTTGAAAAGGCGACATCTATATTTTTGAAAAGGCGACATCTATATTTTTGAAAAGGCGACATCTATATTTTTAAAGGTGAAAAGACGATATTTTTAAAAGTGAAAAGATGATATTTTTATATAAAGAAAGGCGTGATTTTTATAATGTTTTCATAGAAAAAGAATATATTTTGTTCATAGGAAAGATTAGATTTTTATTTGTTTAAAAATTTGATTTTTGTTTGTTAAAGAAAAATGAATTCTTTGCTTTGAAAAAGCGAAATCTTTATATTGAACAACGAAAGTAAAAATTCGATTTTTATATAAGGAATAGCAAAGTAAAAATTCGATTCTTACATATGTAGAGAATACGGGCAACGAAGGTGATAAAAAGGCGAGAACGACGAAGACTTCTCTAAATGAAGAGTCAAGATGAGTGGATAGCTATCGGTGAGAATTTCTCACTCTTCAATTTCTTTTTCTAGTTATATATATATACTAGGATGCAGACGGTGCTTAGTAGCACCCGACACAATCGTCCACAGACCATGGACTTGTTTGTTTGATTGCAAAAATTAGTTAGATTATTTGATTGAATTGAATTGTTTGGTGAAATGTAATTGATTTGATTGATGTGTGAATGGCGTGGGCCTTCACTAGACCGGGGATAAGGCTAGACCTCGTCCCGTTTCTAGTATCGTGCCGTTATGCCGCCGAAATTTTCTAAAATATGTTAGAAAAATAAAAATATCATTTTTATTGTGTAAATGAACTGAATAAAAATTCATATGTTGAAATAAAATATTTTATCGTTAAAAAGTATAATTTTTAACGTGAATATGAATATAGTGAATAAAATAAAATATTCATTTACAAACCGGACGGTTTGTTTATGTACACCTATTTGAAGGACATTGATTGGGATGATAAATTTTACACATCGCCCAACTGTACAAATAAAATCTGTGTTTGATTGTTTGAAACCCCACACGGGTGTTGGGATGAAATTTGAAGTTCACTCATCCTGATTGATTAAATATGTTGATCGGTAGATTGACAGGCTGTTATAAGCGTAGATATCTATATTTGATGCTTATACAGTGTAGTGCACTTTGGTTGATGGTTGATTATTTTTCAATGCTATTATAAGTGTGATGTATGAAAATCCATATAATTAAGGTTATATGGTAATTGATTGGGCCTCATTCCAATTTAGAAAATAAAGAATAATATAAAATAAAGGTTCATGTGTTGACCGTACTCATCCGTTGAGATTAGTCATGTGTTGAACGAAATATTTGAAGTAGAAATATTTGAACCGAAATATTTGAAGTAGAAATATTTGAAACGAAATATTTGAAATAGAAACATTTTGAAATAGAAATATTTGAAATAGAATATTTGAAAATAGAAATATATGAAGCCGTGTTGATTAGATTGACGCCATTTTGATGCGAACGATATTTATATCGATTTATTCATTTTAAAATGAATATTGAAAAGTGATTTCTAAATGAATATTGAAAAGTGATTTCTAAATGAATATTGAAAAGTGATTTCTAAATGAATATTGAAAAGTGATTTCGAATTGAATATAAAACGATTTCGAAATGAATTGAATATAAAACGATTTCGAAATGAATTGAATATATAACGAATTTGATTTCAATTGAATATATAACGAATTTGATTTCAATTGAATATATAACGAATTTGAATTGAATCGAATAGAAAACCAATTTGAATTTGATTCGAATAGAAAACCAATTTGATTTGATTCGAATAGAAAACCAATTTGATTTGATTCGAATAGAAAACCAATTTGATTTGAATCGAATAGAAAACCAATTTGAATTGAATCGAATAGAAAACGACTTTGGATTGAATTGAATATATAACGAATTCGAATTGAATAGAAAGCGAATTGAAATGAATTCAAATTGAATTGAGATTTGAATTGAATAGAAACGAATTTTAAAACGAATTTATAAGGAGAAATTCAATTTTGATTTGAATTGGAAATGGAAGTTGAAATTGCTTTTGAAACGAATTTAAAACTATTTATATAATTCGTTTTAAATAGAAATCGACGAAATATATATTATATATATAATATAATGGCCTGAATAGAACGTGCCGCGGCAGTTCGTGAATTTCGACCATTTATTTCAAACGGACATTACGGGAGATCCGACCGTCTGATTCTCCTAAAAACAGAACCGTTGGGTTCGTATCAAAATGAGCTTTCTAACGAATATTAGATATTTGAAATCTAACGGTTGGATTTGGAGATACGTCCAAATCAAATTTGAAAAAGGTCGCTGTAAGTGCAGTTCGATGGCCATTGTTGGAAATCGATTGTACGGGCCTTGATAAAATTATTAAAAATAGTAATAATTTGTGTAAAATCATAAGAAATGATTTGGGAAAAATTGGGGTGAAAAACTCCATATTTGAAAAGATAAAAATAGATTTTATCAAAATGAACTTGTTTGAACTAAATTTAAAACCCGATTTGTTTTTAAATAAATAAATTAGATTTAAAAAGGGGTTTAAATAATCGGAATTTCTAATATATTAGATTGGATTTGAAATGGGTTTATCGTGAACAGTGTTTTATATAACACTAGTTCTTTGACCCGATAATAAATAGAATGTGATTTGGGTTTGTCGTGAACTGTGTTTTAAATAACACCTAGTTCTTTAACCCAGAAAAAGGAGTTTTAATGAATCTGCAACTAGATTTGAAATGTGACGGCCGGGAATTTCGCTCGATCCGAATCAGTCGTTAAACCGATCTAGACCGTTCGAAACCCCTGATCGTTTGAGAACAGGAAAAACAGAACGCAGACGGAAGAACATTTCATTGTTATTAAAACAATTCCATCAGATACAAGAATATACAGAGTATAAATGAATAAATTACATTCGATAGATATCAGAGATTACAATTAATTACATAGCAGCGGAAAAATAATACAAAGCACAACTGAAGGTGATATACGGATACAGAGCTTTCCGGAATATTTGCTGATATCGTCGTTTGGATGTCGTGATCCGTAAATACTTCAATTATAGAATAAATATTGGACTATAATTAAGATACATATGTGTATATTTGTATATACACATATGTGGATGATATAATGTATTACGATGAATATCAATATATTCCCTAACAAATGGTGCCATTTATCCACAATTAAGAAGAATACATGTGTGTGCTACATGGTAATCTCTATCATCCAACCATACTTCCACACATTTACCAACAAGACGACCATGATTTTTAGTAATAGATAAAGTCACGTGATAATCATTTTGGTTAATGCTTTCATCATTACTTATAGCACTTTTAAATGATAAGTTCATATAGTCACTAAAATAATGAAAAAAAACAAAGCATCTTCTTCGACATGTGATTTGCAAATCGAACCTTCAACTCGAGCTTTTTGTCTTACTTTTTTCTTTAGATGATTTAAATACCTATTAAGAATTATTACAAACTAATTTTTTATACATTTAATTAAACCAATATTTAAAGAGCTAAATATTAATACCTGATTCGTTCTTCTATATTCGGACGCCATCCTGACCAGATTCGTTGACTTCTACACTATATAAACAGCCCTAGACTCCTTCTCTATTCACAATTCTTCTCTACCCTTATGCTGCAAAGATTCTTAGTGAACATGGCTTCCTCTCCTCCTCTTAATTAGATAATAAATAAAATAATATATATAAAATAAATCAAGACGAGGAGGTGCTGCTCAAAGACTTTCAAAGAGGAGATTCAAGCTAGAATTCAAGTGAAGATTCGAACGACTGCAACGACTGTTTTTCTATGAATCATAGCAACGCCATCTTTCTATTCTAATCAAATATTTGTAAGTCAGTTATTTCTAGATTTGAACGTTTTCTCTGTTCGTGACATGAAATTAAAGGAATAAAAGAATATGCCAAATCTTTCTATTTGAATCTATGCCTATATCTTCGGACCTAATTAAGAACTGTTATGATTCGATGACCAATTAGGCCTTGCCTATGACTTTGGACATTGCCTATGACTATGAACATTTCCTATGACTATGAGCATTGCCTATGACTATGAACATTGCCTATGACTATGAACATTTACTATGACTATGAACATTGCCTATGACTGTGACTGTGACTATGAGAATTATTTCCATGACTATGAACACAAGCCTATACCTTTGATTAGGAAGCAAAACTATTGTCTATGACATAAATGGGACAACTGTGATTAAGCACCTATGGTTCATGACTAGGAAAGGTTTTAAGTTTTGTGACTGTGAAATTGGGTCTAAACCTGATTATCTATTCCATCTGTTCTCTGTCTATTCTTTGGTTTTAGACCTTGGGAATTTACCTATTAAGTTAGGTCTACCCATGTTCTTGAACCTACTCTGTCTATTCTTGGTTTTAGACATTGGGAATTTACCTATTAAGTTAGGTCTACCCATGTTCTTGAACCTACGTCGTTATTCAAAACCATTTTATGCCAGTTGTTATATCTATCATTTTCATAGCAATCTTGGTTCATTCCCTATTTTCTACGAATCTAGATTAATCTATATTCTAGATTGAAACACGATTATACGAACGGTGAGAATGCGATTTGGGGCAAAATTTGAAATTTACTAAAACATAGTTATAAAATTGGAAATTGGCATAAAATTGGGAACATGTATTATGGCATGTTCATAATAATGCAAATAGGATAAATTTGGCATGAATTATAGGACGTGTAATTGGAATCCAGTATTGACTTGTAAATCTAGCATTTACATGAATTGTGAACTAGAGTAATAAGTCTAGTTTGACATGAACTGTGATTAGAATGTTGAATCAGAATTGTAAGTCTAGTATTGACATGGCCATAATTGGGAATACTTGTCAGGTTTAGCAAAATCATGGTTAGTGACACTTAATTTGGTACAGTTTACATACCAAAAAGCATATAGAGGGGAGAATGGGCCATAAGGATAAATGTTGACAATTTACATTAAAAGAGTAATTAGGAAATAAGTAAATTAGGAATAATTTACTTATAGAATTTGTCCTAAATGGGAAAATGTAAATTTAGACAAATTAAAGGTTTATTAACGACATCTCTTTTAATAATACACCAGAAAGTTCTAGGGTGACAGAGAGGATAGTGTCTAGGCTTGGGTCTGGAAAATACAAGTTTCCTGCTCTCCCTGGCTATCCCTAACTGATCCGACGGACGGGATGGTTACTTTTAAAACCTGATTTGAAAATTAATCAAAACCCTTTGAACTTAGAAAACACGAATATGCCTAACCCGAGGTTAGACTGAGTTGCAATGTAAACCTACCCGGAACCAACCGGCATATCCAGTATTCGCAACAATATCTGTCTAATGTGAGTGGTCACGACTTTAATTTATTTAGTTAAAGCTAGAACAAGAATGGTAGGGTTAAGTTAACTAAGACACTTAACCATTTCAACATGATAACTAAACTGATGGGTGGGGGTTAGGTTCAGACTGACACTTAACACAGTCAAGCTAGAATGGGAGGGTTAAGTCCATAGGAACACTTAACCAACTTAACACAGTTAAGCTAGAATGGGAGGGCTAAGTTTATAGGGACACTTAACCAAACTCATGGTAGTAAGACAAGATTTGTAGGGGTTAAGTAACTAAGAAAACACTTAGCCAAATTAACATGTTAACTAGACTAGAAGGTGGGGTTAAGTAAAGTTAATACACTTAGCCAAATTAACATGTTAACTAGACTAGAGGTTGGGGTTAAGTAAAATCTAATATACTTAGCCAATTTGATATGTTAGCTGGGCTAGACCGTAGGGTTAAGTGAACTTGAACACTTAACCGTCAGATTGTGATAAAGGAATAGGGTTAAGTCTAAAACATGAAGGGATAATACTTAACCATTAATAATGACATGTTATTTAAAACAGACGGGCAAGGTTAAGTTAAAAAGGAACACTTAACCAACACGGGGTGAATGGGTAGGGTTAAGTAATAAATACTTAACCAATATAACTTGGTTTGTGGTAGGGTTAAGTCAACATGAGTTACTGATAACGCTTAACCAGTTTAACAGGATGAATGAAGAGGGTTAAGTTAGCTTGAATTGACTAATGACACTTAACCAATCCCAATTGACGGGAAAGAGAAATAAGTAGTAAACCTTAGTTAAGAAAACAGCGATTCGGGAAACCAAGTGGTAAATCTTAGTTAGTAAAACTAAGTAGTAATTCTTAGTATAACACGGGAAGGAGCGAATGTCCGTCTGAGTAAAAAGGAGGCTCCAACGAATTGGGTTGCGAAGCCCGAGGCTTCGAGGGGACGTGAGGATACTCTTGGTATCCCTCTGTGGGGCTGCAGATGATTCTCCTGGGCTCACATAGGTTAAGGTCTGCGTAGAAGAACCAGGGGTATGCCTTGGTTGCAATATATGGCAACCTAAAGACTAGGATGGACCAGCGTGATTCGGCAAGAAAACGGTAGCCCTGTGATTGCAACTCGTCGTCTACCATCCATCTTGAGTCAATCGTGATACGTGAAGCGGAAAGGCGGAGAACTCCAAAAGACCATATACTTGCTATCTAGTTATGGGTGAGGATGGCCATAGGATAGAGGGGCACCGGGGGACGACGTATAGTTCTCATTTTACAAGGTGTGCCTTTCATTAGTTGAGGGAGGGGTCAAGTGGGACTATAGCCACTGGAATAAAAACAGACCTTAGCATCTACATCGGCAGATATCTGAAAGCTCCCGACCGAGTTCTATATTGCTTGATTTGCCCTGTCACAGGACTCAGACCGCACATTACAGGACATGTGCATCTAGACAAGCGATAACGATTCGCGATACATGCGTGGGGAAGTATAGGAACATACACCACTCTAGGTAGTGTGTCCTAGACTTTGGGGCATCGTTCGATAGGTAGCATAATCCCTAGTTGGACTAGGTGGCATAAATCCTGAATCCGAGAAGCGTTCAGCAGATAGCGTAAACTCTAGTTAAATCTAGAAAGCACTTGGTAGAAAACCCTAGATTTGATCTAGGTAATAAATAATGAATGTATGCCTGATGGCAATGGAAAATATAGGTATTGGGATCACATTATCGTTACTAGTTGGGACACTAGATAGGCGGTGCAGAGATATAGGAACCAGTATAACAAGGAAATAGCGAAGCGGCGAAAGTATTAGAGCATATCCAGTTAATCTTATCTTAGCATATCTTGTGTTAATCTTGTCTAATCTTGCCAACCCTATCATCATGGCGTTATCTTGTATTCAGTTAATTCATGTCGTTTTGTTGTTCCATGTTCATATGCTAGAAGTTACTGAACTTACTCAGGCTTTATGTCTGACTCTGTTTTTCTTTCGTCTTCTTTTCTTCCGTCCCCCCCCCCCAGGTAGTAAAGGAGGGAGTAGTATAGCTCAGGTTAAGTTGGACTGTCACTCTTTCCCAGCTTGAAGATTTGTCGAAGTTTGCTTGGATTCTCTTTTCAGATGTTATGGCTGGCTCTTGTTAAAATTGAGGAATATAAATGTTGTTTTATGCTTCTTTATTTTGTAAGACAGATGATACTCTGATATTGTAAAGAAATCATTGTACAAACTATTTTATCAATAAAGCAAAGTTTTATTTTCCGCTGTTTAATTTCTGTCTGTCTTGTAATTTATCTGCATTTTTACCCTAAATGCTCCACAGAACTTAGTGCATTCCCTTTGTGAGTGACACTAACGGATGTGGGGTGTTACATGTGGTATCAGAGCTGAAGGTTACCAGATCAGATAAAGGATTTGAAAAATTATTTTCAATACGGTTTTTAAAGAAGCATTTTCAAGAGAAAAGATTTGTTTTAAAGACATATTCCCCAAAGCCATACGCACTATCTTCACTTCCTCTGTTTAAATTCTTGTCTCCTTCTTTCTTGAGTCTCTGGGGCTCCTGGCTTTCTGGGAGGTAACCTCATCGAAGGGCAAAGTAGTGCCCGGCTTCCATCCATAGCCGTAGTTGGTTCATCTACGGGCAGTTTTCTTTCGAAGCTTATAGGGTTTTCCGGACGATGGAGGCAGTTTTCGAGAGATTTGTCAACATGACTACACACGGAAGGGGATGAGGAGTTTGGCTAAGGAGAATAACCCTAGGATGAGGAATTCATGGATGTAGACTTAGAACATGAAGGAGGAAGAAATTATAAAACCTAAGACAAGAGGAAGTATTTTTACTAGGGTATGATAGGGCATATACTTAAGGACAAGGGCAAGAACGAGGACGAGATTTTCATAAGGACAAGTACATGCTTTCGCCACCAAGCGTACCTAGGAGAAAGGTAGTCCAGTTGGAAGAGTCTAGTTTTCTGTTCATACTATTTCCTTAGGTTCTAGCGCTTCTCATTTGTTCATATCCACTTCCATAGTTGGGTCTCTGCACCATAGTACTTGTATAGTAGAAAGATCCCACTAGAGTCTCAAATCCAATTGGTGTTCCGACCAGTTTATTTTTGGTTAGTAGGGATTTGAGAATAGCTATTGAGTTTGCTTATATCATCTCACGTAGATCGTCTAAATTCGGAGGTGATATTCCTTGGGTGCTTGTCTGATATTGGTTTAGGCCTTTGGGGCTTGTACTTGAGGAATGTCGAGTTCGGTTTGGATGGTTTGCGTGAGAGATGAATAGTGGTGACAGGCACTCCAAAAAGCACGTAGTGACCTTTTGACCCTCATAGTTATGGCGTGATGGATAAGCTAAGAGGAGAGACCTAAAACCATCTTGGTATGTACACTTGGTATCATAGTTAACATCTGTTTATTTTGGAAAGGGAGGTCAAAAATTTCACAATCGGGAAGTTAAATTAGTTAAGATACAGTGGAGTAAAGCTCAAGAAGGCTAGATACTAGCATCATACCCTTTTCCTTAAGGGTGCATCCTTGATTTCTGTTGTAGGAGCTTTACGCATAATTGTTCTTCTCTTTCCAGAGTATATCCTCTAGGTCGTATCTTCGATCCTTAGGTAGAAGCCAATGGATGTAAACATGTATTTGAAACATGTTATGGTTGATGGTTGCAAGTGGTTGCAAATGGTTGCTCGTGAATGCATATGCGTACTTATTAGACACTAGATCAGTTCGGACGCTTTCATATTGCATTTACAGATATGTATTTGTTTGTAAATTGAACTTGATATGTTATCATATGGGTGTTGCATATGGATGAATGGTCATGCACGCATATAGTATTTACATAACTAGGGATGCTTGCATACATGGTTGGACGCATGGCACTGACATGACTCGCATTAAGGAGGTCGACTGAATCAGTAGACCGCCTGATTTTGCATTAGATAAAGACAAATACACACACTATGCATATGAACATGAAAGCATTAGAAATCTTTTAAGGACAGTGAATGCCTGTGATTGAATGGTTGAGTAGATGGGTGATTGGATGGTAGGACACATTCTTCCTAACTTGAAGATTTCGGGGACGAAATCCTTTTAAGTGGGAGAGAATGTAACACCCCGTAATTCTGTAACACTAAGATTCACAAATCAAGGCAGAATTAAATATTAAAATCAAAATCAAGGGAAATGGGCTACGCCATTGCGTTCGTCTCGGAATTCTGCATGAAAACGAGTTCGAGTTTGCGTAAATCGGAGTCCGTATGAGGAAGATATGGCCTCCGGAAGATTCAGCGAAGTTCAGATTTCAAAACTGGTCGAGTTCGAAATTCAAAAACAGACCCAGATTGGGCAGGGTGGGAATTTTCCCGCCCAAGGCACCCAAGTCGACTGGGTAGTCGACCTGGGGTCGACCTCCCCTGCGTTTTCCTGTTTTCTACACCTGGTTCGTTCTTCTGTATTCGGACGCCATCCTGACCAGATTTGTTGACTTCTACACTATATAAACAGCCCTAGACTCCTTCTTTATTCACAATTCTTCTCTACCCTTATGCTGCAAATATTCTTAGTGAACATGGCTTCCTCTCCTCCTCTTAATTAGATAATAAATAAAATAATATATATAAAATAAATCATGATGAGGAGGTGTTGCTCAAAGACTTTCAAAGAGGAGATTCAAGCTGGAATTCAAGTGAAGATTCGAACGACTGCAACGACTGTTTTTCTATGAATCATAGCAACGCCATCTTTCTATTCTAATCTAATCTTTGTAAGTCAGTTATTTCTAGATTTGAACGTTTTCTCTGTTCGTGACATGAAATTAGAGGAATAAAAGAATATGCCAAATCATTCTATTCGAATCTATGCCTATATCTTTGGACCTAATTAAGAACTGTTATGATTCGATGACCAATTAGGCCTTGCCTATGACTTTGGACATTGCCTATGACTATGAACATTTCCTATGACTATGAGCATTGCCTATGACTATGAACATTGCCTATGACTATGAACATTTCCTATGACTATGAACATTGCCTATGACTGTGACTGTGACTATGAGAATTATTTCCATGACTATGAACAAAAGCCTATACCTTTGATTAGGAAGCAAAACTATTGTCTATGACATAAATGGGACAAATGTGATTAAGCACCTATGGTTCATGTCTAGGAAAGTGTTTAAGTTTTGTGACTGTGAAATTGGGTCTAAACCTGATTATCTATTCCGTCTGTTCTCTGTCTATTCTTTGGTTTTAGACCTTGGGAATTTACATATTAAGTTAGGTCTACCCATGTTCTTGAACCTACTCTGTCTATTCTTGGTTTTAGACCTTGGGAATTTACCTATTAAGTTAGGTCTACCCATGTTCTTGAACCTACGTCGTTATTCAAAACCATTTTATGCCAGTTGTTATATCTATCCTTTTCATAGCAATCTTGGTTCATTCGCTATTTGCTACGAATCTAGATTGAAACACGATTATACGAACGGTGGGAATGCGATTTGGGGCAAAATATGAAATTTACTAAAACATAGTTATAAACTAGGAAATTGGCATAAAATTGGGAACATGTATTATGGCATGTTCATAGAAATGCAAATAGGATAAATTTGGCATGAATTATAGGACGTGTAATTGGAATCCAGTATTGACTTGTAAATCTAGCATTTACATGAATTGTGAACTAGAGTAATAAGTCTAGTTTGACATGAACTGTGATTAGAATGTTGAATCAGAATTGTAAGTCTAGTATTGACATGGCCATAATTGGGAATACTTGTCAGGTTTAGCAAAATCATGGTTAGTGACACTTAATTTGGTATAGTTTACATACCAAAAAACATATAGAGGGGAGAATGGGCCATAAGGATAAATGTTGACAATTTACATTAAAAGAGTAATTAGAAAATAAGTAAATTAGGAATAATTTACTTATAGAATTTGTCCTAAATGGGAAAATGTAAATTTAGACAAATTAAAGGTTTATTAACGACATCTCTTTTAATAATACACCAGAAAGTTCTAGGGTGACAGAGAGGATAGTGTCTAGGCTTGGGTTTGGAAAATACAAGTTTCCTGCTCTCCCTGGCTATCCCTAACTGATCCGACGGACGGGATGGTTACTTTCAAAACCTGATTTGAAAATTAATCAAAACCCTTTGAACTTAGAAAACACGAATATGCCTAACCCGAGGTTAGACTGAGTTGCGATGTAAACCTGCCCGGAACCAACCGGCATATCCAGTATTCGCAACAATATCTGTCTAATGTGAGTGGTCGCGGCTTTAATTTATTTAGTTAAAGCTAGAACAAGAATGGTAGGGTAAGTTAACTAAGACACTTAACCATTTCAACATGATAACTAAACTGATGGGTGGGGGTTAGGTTCAGACTGACACTTAACACATTCAAGCTAGAATGGGAGGGTTAAGTCCATAGGAACACTTAACCAACTTAACACAGTTAAGCTAGAATGGGAGGGCTAAGTTTATAGGGACACTTAACCAAACTCATGGTAGTAAGACAAGATTTGTATGGGTTAAGTAACTAAGAAAACACTTAGCCAAAATAACATGTTAACTAGACTAGAAGGTGGGGTTAAGTAAAGTTAATACACTTAGCCAAATTAACATGTTAACTAGACTAGAGGTTGGGGTTAAGTAAAATCTAATATACTTAGCCAATTTGATATGTTAGCTGGGCTAGACCTTAGGGTTAAGTGAACTTGAACACTTAACCGTCAGATTGTGATAAAGGAATAGGGTTAAGTATAAAACATGAAGGGATAATACTTAACCATTAATACTGACATGTTAGTTAAAACAAACGGGCAAGGTTAAGTTAAAAAGGAACACTTAACCAACACGGGGTGAATGGGTAGGGTTAAGTAATAAATACTTAACCAATATAACTTGGTTTGTGGTAGGGTTAAGTCAACACGAGTTACTGATAACGCTTAACCAGTTTAACAGGATGAATGAAGAGGGTTAAGTTGGCTTGAATTGACTAATGACACTTAACCAATCCAAATTGACGGGAAAGAGAACTAAGTAGTAAACCTTAGTTAAGAAAACAGCGATTCGGGAAACCAAGTGGTAAATCTTAGTTAGTAAAACTAAGTAGTAATTCTTAGTATAACACGGGAAGGAGCGAATGTCCGTCTGAGTAAAAAGGAGGCTCCAACGAATTGGGTTGCGAAGCCCGAGGCTTCGAGGGGACGTGAGGGTACTCTTGGTATCCCTCTGTGAGGCTGCAGATGATCCTCCTGGGCTCACATAGGTTAAGGTCTGCGTAGAAGAACCAGGGGTATGCCTTGGTTGCAATATATGGCAACCTAAAGACTAGGATGGACCAACGTGATTCGGCGAGAAAACGATAGCCCTGTGATAGCAACTCGTCATCTACCATCCATCTTGAGTCAATCGTGATACGTGAAGCGGAAAGGCAGAGAACTCCAAAAGACCATATACTTGCTATCTAGTTATGGGTGAGGATGACTATAGGATAGAGTGGCACCGGGGGCCGACGTATAGTTCTCATTTTACAAGGTGTGCCTTTCATTAGTTGAGGGAGGGGTCAAGTGGGACCATAGCCACTGGAATAAAAACAGACCTTAGCATCTGCATCGGCAGATATCTGAAAGCTCCCGACCGAGTTCTGTATTGCTTGATTTGCCCAGTCACAGGACTCGGACCGCACATTACAGGACATGTGCATCTAGACAAGCGATAACGATTCGCGATACATGCGTGGGGAAGTATAGGAACATACACCAGTCTAGGTAGTGTGTCCTAGACTTGGGGGCATCGTTTGACAGGTAGCATAACCCCTAGTTGGACTAGGTGGCATAAATCCTGAATCCGAGAAGCGTTCAGCAGATAGCGTAAACTCTAGTTAAATCTAGAAAGCACTTGGTAGAAAACCCTAGATTTGATCTAGGTAATAAATAATGAATGTATGCCGGAAGGCAATGGAAAATACAGGGATTGGGATCACGTTATCGTTACTAGTTGGGACACTAGATAGGCGGTGCAGAGATATAGAAACCAGTATAACAAGGAAATAGCGAAGCGGCGAAAGTATTAGAGCATATCCAGTTAATCTTATCTTAGCATATCTTGTGTTAATCTTGTCTAATCTTGCCAACCCTATCATCATGGCGTTATCTTGTATTCAGTTAATTCATGTCGTTTTGTTGTTCCATGTGCATATGCTAGAAGTTACTGAACTTACTCAGGCTTTATGTCTGACTCTGTTTTTCTTTCGTCTTCTTTTCTGCCTCCCCCCCCCCTAGGTACTAAAGGAGGGAATAGTATAGCTCAGGTTAAGTTGGACTGTCACTCTTTCCCAGCTTGATGATTGTCTTTTCAGATGCTATGGCTGGCTCTTGCTAAAATTGGGTAATATAAATGTTGTTTTATGCTTCTTTATTTTGTAAGACAGATGATACTCTGATATTGTAAAGAAATCATTGTACAAACTATTTTATCAATAAAGCAAAGTTTTATTTTCCGCTGTTTAATTTCTGTCTGTCTTGTAATTTATCTGCATCTTTTACCCTAAATGCTCCACAGAACTTAGTGCATTCCCTTTGTGAGTGACACTAACGGATGTAGGGTGTTACAATAGTAGAGCAATGCTCTTTATAAAACAAACTAAATTCCATTACAAATGTCCAAATTTTTATAGGAACCCGTTCTTTGAAAGAAAAGGGTAACAAATTTTCCATCAAAACATGATAATCATGTCTTTTCATCCCACTAAGTTTATTATTCATCGACACACCTACGAAGATTAGAACATATATTATCCAGAAATCTTAATCTTTCCACCCATTTAAGAAGTATTTTAACTTGATTATTTTCTAACTCAGTTTTTTTGTGTGTGTCCTTTTTCTTGATAAGAAGCTTAAAACAATTGCATATTACTTCTATATCATGTCTTGATTGGAAATCATCCTTTGTCTTTCCCTTAACATTTGAAATTGTATTTAACACATTATCAAACACGTTTTTCTTGTTGTGCATCATGTCAATATTACGATGAATAAAGAGAATTCTCTAGTAAGGCAATTCCCAAAACATACTTTGTTTGCATCAATTATAAATCAATGATTTACCTTGAATTTCAATTTGTTATATAGTTTCTTGTATTTTTTGATAATCCTTTACAAGTTCATAAATACCTTCGCTTGACCAAAACTTAGGTGATCGCAAAATCTCATGTCTATTAGCTGCGAAGTTTTTCTTATCTCTTCTAAAAGGATAACTAATATAAACTAAACATATATGATAGTAAAATCATGATTTTTTTTTTCATAAGGTAAAATGCTCATGTTTCTTCCATGCTATAAGGACAAGCTAGAAGACTGACTATATTCTAACTTGAAAGCATTGCATATGCAGGAAAATCGCTAGTTGCCTACAACAAAGAATCAAATATGTAAAAGTAACTTTTTTAGAAATATCATATCTTTTTACTCAATTCGTAGCTCAATATTTTTAATTCTTCAATCAAAGGTTGTAAATAAACACCAATTCCTTGTCCCGGATCATCAGGATCAGGGAGGGCAACTGTCAGAAGCATATACGGAGTTTTCATATACATCCATGGATGTAAATTATAAGGTGTAACAATTATAGGTCAGGACAAATATTTAGAAGTAAATCGAGAAATTTCTGAAAATACATCTGTACATAAACCAATCTAACATTACGGCTCTCCAATGCAAAACAGGGATGCTTCTGATCAAAATGCTTTCATCTTCCCCATTAGCTTGGTGTGTTAACATTCCTTCTTCCTTTGTTCCCACACAGTGCCATCTCATATGATACATGGTTACCGAAGAAACATGTAACCTTTGAAGCCTTGGACTAATAGATAAATAATGTATATGTTTATACCAGACTTTCTTTCCCTTTTTTTTCTTGGTTCGTACCTTTCCTGGTTACAAATTTTATAATTCCTAAGGTTGACATTTTCTTTCTAAAATAGCATGTAGCTATTTAGACATGTATCTATTTTCTGATATGGTAAACCAAAAGTCGACGTTTTCTAGGTAGCAACTAATAAATCATATTTTTTCTTCAGTATTTGGTACTTCTTCAACATTACGATCGTCATCAAAAAATTGAATAGTAGGGAACACTGAGTGTGCAACATCTTCAACTGCCTATGAGATTCATTGTAAAAATTTCATTACTCATGACCTCCTCAACTTGTACATGATTTGATGTTAATAGTTCTTGGTAATGATCCCAAACCAAATAGCTTGGCATGAAACCATACTAAGCAGATGAACTCTAACTATTTCTAGTATCAAATGCTTTAACAATTTGTATCTACTATGTGGACAATTTATTTTTTCATAGTTCCGATTATTACTTAAAGAAAATCAATAAATATGTGAACACCATTATTAATCACGTATTAAGCTTCTCATTTCCCTTCGTTGTTGATACATCCAACTCCGATCAGTAAAACAATTGTCCATTTCCCCTACGTACTAATTACAAGACAATTTATTTTTTAAAACAATTTTATAGGTTAATGTTATATTAATTGATCATTGACACTATCCTTATTATTCATTCATGTTAGGGACTGGGATGATGGTAAAGATGGTTTTGATGACGTGAACCTTGTAATAACTATTATTGTTTTAAAATATATACTAACACTATTGTATAGAATATATATAAATATATACATATATGTAAGAATTATATACAAGTATTGTCTATTGAAGACTGAACAGTTTAGAGCATCATAGGTTGTGAAGAAGAAGAAAGAAGAGTTCAAGATTACAGGCTCATGAGTAAAAAGAGTTCAAGAAAACAGGGTAAGTTATAGAGTCTAATTTTTTCATTAAAACTCCGTAATAACACAAAATCTCTATTTCAAATCTCCTATATCTTATAAATTTCTTATTCCTATTGATTTTAAAATTACTTCCAATTCTAAAAAAACGATGAATAATTGAAGGCTCATTTTGGTTGGGCGATTGTTAATATCATCAGGATTTTCTTTCATTTCTTCTTCGTCCTTTCTTTTCACCTTCGATTTCTTCCTTTAATATCCTTCGTTTCTCTTCCTTTTCTACTCCCAAACATCATGCTTGCGCTTGCGTGGAAGTCCCCTAAAACATGATTATCTTTTCAGTTCTGAGCCATTCCTCCAAAATTCGCGCTTCTCTTCAATCCGCACCATGACTGCATACTTCTATATGAACTCGACCCAAATTTCCCTTCTATTTCTATGCGTAGTGGCCCATTCAGGCAAATTCTTGCCCCTTGTCACATGCACTGCAGTTTGATTTTATGAATTACCATCAGCGCTACTTCCTATAATGTGCTACATGAGGAGTCCAAGCGAATTCAAGCCTTTCATTACTTGGTGAATTTTCGGCCCATGTTAGTCTAGCAATCGCCAAGTGATGATGGCATTTTTGGTGTTTGTTCAATCTGCTATGTTTGTTTTTGGCTCTGGGTATTAGGTTTCAACTAGTGTGATTTTGACTTGTTTAGATATAGATGGTTTGGACCCAACGTAAGTGACCAAGGTGCACATTAACGTTTTGCATCTCAAGTTGACTCGTGACTCATAACTATTTGATAGGTTTGTCTTGAATCTCTGTAACAACCCAGAAATTCTAAGCCAATTTAAATTTTTATTTTTGCTATTTTAATGAATTTTGAATATTTAAAATGGAACATTTTAAATAATAATGATGAGAAATTTATTTTCGATGAAGTTAAAACGATTAATTTTATTTTAATTATATAACGAGCCTGAAATGGCGCGGTAGTTCGAAAAATCAATTTCAAAGTTCAAATGAATGTACAGGATTCAAAATAGACCGGATTTTAGCAAAACCAAAAATATTAGAATCTATTAGAAAATATCTTTCCAACGAATCCGAAAAATCGAAATTTCATAGCGGGGATAAAAAGTTATGCCCAGTTGAAAATTCAGAATAGTCGCTATGGAATTCTGGCCCTTAAAAATGGGAATTTTGCAAGTGACCTCGGTTTTCGACAAAACCACTTTTGTTGGATCCGTGATGTCAAGTTATTGCTAGGTTTCAAAATTCGAAATTTTTTGAATCAATATGTGAGCGTGGCGAAGGAAAACGTGTTTTGACAGTTTCAGTTGACTTTAATCAACTGGAAAATGGCCATTTTTCAAACGGTCTCGGAATTTGATGAAATTAGTTTTGTTAGAACCGTATCGTCAATATGAAGCTAGAAAATATTTTTTGGGAATTTTTAGAGGTCATGTATGACCCCGGTAAATTGAAATGCACGTTCAAATTCAATATATAGATTTATATTTTGATTTGGATGGAAACTAATCGAAACAATCGAATCAGCTTACGATACATATTCCATTGTGTTTGGAATGAGGGTAATTAGCTATGGACGAGAGTCGGTGGGTTCGATTTCGAGTTGAAAATAAAAAGTTGCTTTTAGGAAATTTAAAATAATTAAATATATATAGTATATTATATATCCCTCCCTCTCTCTGGATTCTCTCTCCTTTATAATCAGTCAACGCAAAAAAAATAAAAAAAAGAAGAAGAGGGAAATCGCGACGCCGCCTCCCTCCAGGCGCCGCCGGCGCGACCGTGACCTTCCCCTCCGACGCCGCTACTTCCCCTTCTATCACCCTCCTCCTCCTGAGATGCCGCAAAACCCCATTCCCCTGCTCCACTCGAGAACCGCGGACCCCCAAATCAAAAAAGACCATCACACCGCCATCCCTACCCTCTGACCGACCACCTGAAGTCCTCCACCTCGCCTGCACCGCACCGCCCTTCAGCCCCTCCGCGATTTCCTTTCTCTTCCCTCTCGCTGTAAGTTTTTAGCCTTCCTTTATGATTTTTATTATAGAAAAAAAAACTGATTTTTATTATAGAAAAAATATCGTATTTAATATAGAAAGATTTAAATTTTAATAACGTAAAGATATGATTTTTACTAGCCTAAAGGAATGATTTTTATTAGCTTAAAGATGTGATTTTTATTAAGGTGAAAATATGATTTGAGTTCATACGAAAAGGCGAGATTTTTATTATAGTAAAGGCGAGATTTTTATTAGAAAGATGTGATTTTTATCATTTATGAAAGGTTGTATTTTTAATTTGAAAAGTTTGATTTTTTAAACAAGAAAAGAATTGAATCTTTATAGTATAGAAATCGAATTTTCAAATTAGAAAAGTTTGAATCTTTATATAGTTGAAATGGTGGAGTAAAAATGAGATTTTTATATATGAAGACATAGAGAATAAAAATATAATTTTTATATGATGTAGAGAATAAAAATATGATTTCTATATCATAGGAAGAATAAAAATATGATTTTTATTTGTGTAGAGTAATAAAAATAGAATTTTTATCTATATAGTAGCGGTATAAAAATAGAATTTTTATCTATATAGTAGCGGTATAAAAATAGAATTTTTATTTATATAGTAGCGGTATAAAAATGTGATTTTTATATACATAGCAACAATATAAAAATGTGATTTTTATATATGTAGTGGCTACGGACAATGAAAGTGACAAAAGGCGAGCACGACGAAGATTTCTACATAAGAAGAGTCGCAGTGTATTGGTTTAGCTAGTCGGTGAGAACTTCTCACTTTAAATCTTGTTTTCTAGTTAAAAATATATACTAGGATGAAGACGGTGCTTAGCAGCACCCGACACCCGTCGTCCACAGACCATGGACGACTTGTATGCTTGTTTGATGTGTTGTGAAGTTTGTTTGAGATGTTGATGTGAAAGGTGAATAAATAAATATTCATTTACAAATCGAACGATTTGTTTATGTACACCTATTTGAAGGACATTGATTGGGACGATAAATTTTACACGTCGCCCAACTGCACAAATAATATTCAATGTTTGTGGATTGAAACCCCACACGGGTGTTGGGATGATATTTGACATACACTAATCCCAATTGTTTAGTGGTATGTCGATCGTTTGATTGACAGACTGTGTAAGCGTTAATTATTTATATTTAATGCTTATGCAGTTGTGTGGTGCACTTTGGATGATGGTTGATTATTTATCGTTGCTGTTATATACATGTGTTGTATGGAATCCATATAATTAACATTATATGGTAATTGATTTGGCCTCATTCCAATTGGGAAAATAAAGAATATTATAAAATATATATTCATGTGTTGAGTAAAATATTTTAAACTATAAAATTTATATCTTTACCATAATTTTAAAAAATATATTAAATAACAAAAATTAGTCATGTGTTGAGAATATTCATGTGTAGAAAGAAATATAGATTCATGTGTTGAATAGAATAAATATTCATTTATTGAATAGAATAACGAAGTTATTGAAATATATAAAGCCGAGTTGATTAGAGATGCGCCATTTTGACGCGAACGATATTTATGTCGAATATATTCATTTTTGTAATGAATATAGAAAAGTAAGTGATTTCAAAATATAACATTTTGAAAATATTATCATTTGTATATCGATGATGTGGAATATTCAATTTTGATTCGAAATTGAATAGGAAGTTGAAATCGTTTCGAAAACGAATTTAAAACGATTTATAAAATACATTTTGAATTGAAATCGATGAAATATATACATTATATATATATATATATATATAATGGCCTGAATAGAACGCGCCGCGCCACAGTAGTTCGCGAATTTCGACATTGACTTCGAATCGACGTTACGGGAGATCCGTCCGTCGGATTCTCCTGAAACCGGAACCGTTGGTTCGTATCGAAAAGAGATTTCCAATGAACATTAGAAATTTGAAATCTAATGGTTGGATTTGGAATTATGTCCAAATCAAATTTGGGAAAGGTCGCTGTAAGTGCAGTTCGATGGATGTTGATGGAAATCGACTGTATGGGCCTTGATAAAATTGTTAAAAATATTAATAATTTGTGTAAAATCGTAATATATTAATTGGAAAGAACTAGGATGAAAAATTCCACATTTGAAAGGATAAAAATATATTTTTATCGAAATGAACTAGTTTTGAACTAGATTTGAAATGGTTTTAAAAATAATCAGAATTTCCAATACGTGAATTGGAATGGAATTGAATCGAAATTATCTTCGGAATATTTTGATATTGGATTTCGTGATTATATAGATATGGTTGTGGAAATTTGAAAGATATATTTATATCGTTATTTCCAATACGATAATTTTTGGTTTCAGAATTTGATATTGAATATAAGCCGATATATTTTCTATTCAGAGCCTTGTATTTAGTATCAAATGGGATTTTGGGTTCGTTGTGAATGGTGTCTTAAACAACATTTTTCTTGAACCCAGTTTAGAAAAGAATAAATCTTTTAATTAAGATTTGGTGAAATTGACCAGTTAATTAGTATTTAAATGGAATTGAATTTGAATTGGTTTTTGGGTTTATCGTGAGCGGTGTTTTGAATAACGCCTGTTCTTTAACCCGATTAACAATGGAATGTGATTTTCGGTTTATCGTGAATCGTGTTTTAGATGACATTGGTTCTTTAACCCAGTTAAAGACAGGATATTGATTTTTGGAAAGATTAAAACTAAGTGGAGTTTTAATGAATCTTTAATTAGATTAAAGTGATCGAGAATGGAGTATCCCAGTTTTGCTCCAAAGCAATAGTTAAATATTTAACTAGATTTGAACGTGAAATGGTAATTAATTTTACCGATAACACCGTGGTGTTAGATATGGAGTATTACCAGTTTTGCTCCATGGGATGAATAGGCTGGGATTGGAAAATAAAATAAATAATTACTTCGGTGTGGTTCACTAATCCCGACTAGTTTGGAAAACCATAATATGGTTTGAAGTGATATCCAAAGGAAGATTAAAGAATAAATTTAGAAGAATTTATCTTTGATAAAATTAATGGGAACGTTTCCCTTAGAATGTGAATATTGGAATAAAAGAATATTCTGAATTGGAATGAGGTGTATGTTGTGTTTGTGTAACACTTGTTTATTTTATACGCGGGTTATTCGGAAAGGCCGGGTTTATACCCATTCTGAATAACCGATTCGATGATAAGTTGAAGATGAAGACGGTGGTTAAAGACCGTAAGTCTTCACATCGTTTGGATGATTATTGATGATCTTGATTGGGATGTACATCCAAGAGGAGGGAATCAGTTGGTGATCGTCCAGACGTACTTGGAGATCGATGGATATGCGAGGAAAGTGCCTCTGGTTTCGTTCAGACCCAGAACGAACTTTTAAATGGACTGTGTGCCAGACATTGGATTTTATTCTGTGTTGATTGATCTCTATTAAATATACATCTGTTTGGCGGCAGAGAATTTATTCTCTTGCTTAACGCCCTTCACTGAGACGTACGAGCTCAGAGGTTGTATATCGATGGACATCAGTCGCATGGAGTGAATTGCCTGTGTGGCATACCTAAGTGGAAAATGATCAAGGCTTCTGTTGAAAAGCAAAGTCTTGTGGTTGATGTTCAAAGCACGACCTGTGTGGCGTAGCTTTGTGTATAGCGTTAATTCGCGAGCCTCACACCTCGGTATGAGTCAAAAACGGGATAAGGACCCAAGGAGTGCACGACGTTTCTTTCTAGCTATGGGTGATGTCAGTGACCTACCAGCCCTGACATTTATATACTTTTTACCTGTGTGGTTGTTGGAATACGAGGCGCCTCGAATATATGGTCGATAACTGGCACTATGTGAGCCGACGTACAGACCATTATATAGGTCCTATAGGACCGGGAAACGTGTGTTCAGGAATTGCCAATCCTCAAAAGTAAGAGAGGACCGGCCTTGGAGGTTCCAAGGGATCATTGTGTGTGGTCCTGAGACATTTGCTAGAGTGTCTCGAATCAGAGAGGAGCTTGCCCCTTGCCTCGACTCATGATGGAATCCAATTTCCAATACGTTATATTTTGGTTTTATTTGTAGAGCCTAGTATTGGCGACATAGTGGTATGGGACACTTATGTCGTCTATGATTGATACTAATGATTGAAATTGTTTTGACACTATATACTTATAATAGTATCAAATGATTTGTTTTAAACGTACCTAGCACGTTTGGCTATTATAATGTAAAAACCCTATCCTCAGGCTTGCGTTGCATTGTGTGATGGGACCTGGGTCTTATAATAGCTTCATTTTTCTTTATTTAGCATTACGCTATTTGTTTTATGCACTGGTATTCTTGGGAGGAAACCCGTTCCGTGTTATATGGCGTGGTCCCTTGATTTACCTAACTTTAAAATAAAGATTAATAACTGTTTTAGTTCTCACACCAGTCACATGACTGACCTGGAGTTTATTGTTTTAACCTAAACTCTGGGTGCCCTTATTTTCGAGACGGGCAGCTAGTAGTTGGGTTTTGCAAATTTTTATTCATAGGATCCTGATTTATAGCTGAAGTGATATTCGAAAAGCTCTGTATCCATGTATTTCTTTTAGTTATGTTTTGTATTATTTTTCCGCTGCAGTAATGTAATTAAAATCTCTGTTATTTATCAAATTTGTAATATTTATTCATACCCTGTATATTCTTGTACTCTGATGCAATTGTTGTAATAAACAATGAAATGTTCTTCTATTTGTGTTCTGATTGGTCTTGTCCTCAAAGTAATTCGTGCTTTCCTTAACGGGGAAGTTACGGGTCGCTTCAATCTCTTTATAATGAGTATGGTTGTACCTTGTCTCTGGCTCGGTAGGAAAAATTCTCAGTCTTTGCCATCAATAGCCTTGGAGTTTGATAGTGTTGGTTCTTCTTGTTATGTTTGATATTCAAATTTCTCTTGGCCTTTGTCTTATTGGCTATAATCTATTCTCTGTGTGTAGTTGTTTGGGTAGAAGCCATGTTTAGTTTGTGTGTGTTCTTGGGTTGATCTCTTGGAATTTTGGAGATGTCAATTGGTCATGATATTGTTGTTGTGTAAGTGAATTTATGGTGTTGTTTTATTATGTAACTTGAGTTTATGGTGTGTTGGAAAAGTTGTTATCAATGTTTCATTGGCAATACTGGTGACGCGTTACGCTCTCAACAATGCTGCTATGAATGGTGATTATCGTTACCTCCTTACTCTTATTTATGATAAAACAATCCAGCCTCTTGTGACTGCTTTGGCTCCAAGCCAAAGTGGCTTCTTGTTATATCAAATAGGTGATTCATGCCTTATCAACTATCTTGCTGTGCTAAGATGTCATAGATTGCTGTTGCATTGTTTAATGTACAACTTGTTGTTGGTATCGCAAGAAAGTGGATCTGTTGAATGGTCCAATCATGGATGTTGTCTAGTACAACACTTGCTTATGGTATTTGTACGTTGATGCTTGTTGCAATGGCCTTTTATGTCCTGTGTAACTTGTATTTACTGCTAACTGTAACCTACTCCCTATGTAGAGATGTGATTTGTTGTCTAGTATAGCACTAACTCTAGTGCTATAACCAAGATAAGATAGAGGTGGACGGTCCACCTTAAAAACCATATTATTTGTAGGATGACACTCTACCATTCTCCTATGTGAACTATAATTATTATTTGTTATAATAATAAGTGTTTGTGCTCACTTTAAAAACCGATCGACTCTACCAAAAAAAAGGCTTTTGATATTTAAATTTGTTTAATTGGATTTTAAATCTAACTCCTAATTTAAATATTTTAGATTTGATTACATATATTTTAGTTTTAACTAATTTAAATATTTTAGATTTGTTTTATTAGCACGACACTTGTGTAGTGCGAGACTACACAACTGGTTAATAATAATATAATATAAAGATAGAGTAAGTCAACAGGCCTGACCGATGGCCATAAAATAGAATAAATTTACTAGTCGGTCAGTTAAATAGATAGCCTACATAATATAAAGTCTAATGTATAAAACAAATATATACAAGCATGGGCCCAAAGTACTAGCCCAAAATAAACATAGTTTGGAAGATCGAAGCAGGATCCAAAAAACAGGTCGAAGCATATAAGACGAAGAGTTCGAGCAACCGATAGAGCTTGTTACCATGGTCAGGGAAAGATCCTCCCGAAGCTGGGAAATGCGGCATATGAGCTCCGCACCGACTCATCATAATTGTTATGACCCTCCCTAAGGCAGAGTTGGAATGGGTGCAGGGCGTGAGAACCTATCCAAAGAGAGAAGAGGTGAGTGATTTTCTGGCACAGGGAGATCTGTGAGTTGGTATGGTTTTTAAAGCATCTGTTGATCCTTTCCAACCACATAGACAAATAAAAGATGGAAGTGATGGGGTCTAGATCTGGGTTTGGGTGGTATACTACCAATAGTCAAAGGAGGTGAATCGGATGGGGATGTTGCCAAGAATGTGGGCTGCTATGGAGGTCCATGTGTATTCACATTCAAGGAATAGGTGATAAATGGATTTGTCGACATCAAAGCAAAGTGTGCATCTAGTGTCAACATGAATATTTTTGCGGGTAACTCTGTCTTTGGCGTTGATCTTCCATTGAATCATGCTCCATAGGAAGAAGCAGACACAAGGGGCTTGGATTTTCTAGAGTCTAGGAAAGGAAAAGGAGAGTATGTGAGAAAGCGAAAACATGATTTGACTGAGAATTCAGAGCTGCGGGAAAGGATCTAGGTTTTCTTATCTGAGTTAGAGGTTAGGGATGTGGACAGGAGGATATGAATAACCCCCACAAGGTCAGAGAGAATGTTTCCAGAGAAGTAGGAGTTTGGAGTGAGGAACAGGGAACCATTGTAGACATCTTCTTGGATGGTAAAAGAGGGGTATGGTGAGGTAGTGAAGAGTTTCATATAAATGTAGGTGAAGGGACAATCAAGAGAACCAGAATTGTTCTAGAAAGAGCACGAGCGGCCAACATCTGGTTGAATGTTAAACAGACGTTTTGTATGGGAGAGGGATCAGAGAACACCATGCCAAAAAGGCAAGGGTCACACCTAGGGTGGGGAGTGCAGTATCAAAGAGGGGTTATTATTGTAGTATGTGGATAAGATCCAGGATTTTCAGATGAAGTTAGCAAGAATAAGGCAACGCCAGATCTATTTGGTGAGCAAGACTAGATTCAATGATCACAAGTCATGGATACTAAGTCCACCAAAATGAATATTCTTGCAAACCGTGCTCCAGTTGACCATAGATTTGGATGGTCCACAATGCCAGAGAAACGAACATTAAAGGTGGTCAATCCTGTCAATGAACCAGGAAGGGGAAGAGTGGACCGAGAACCAGTATAGCGGCTTGGCAGAAGGGATAGATCTAATAAGGGTTAAGCAACCAGCGGGAGAGAGAGACGAAGCTTTCTAGCAAGCGAGCCTGGATTAAATTTTGGAAGAAATGGGAAGCCAGTCACTATGAATCATTTCGGTTGCGAGAATTGGGACTTTAAGTAAGAGATAGGGAAGTTTCCAAGGCGACACTTGAGGACTTTAGCAATCATTAGCCCAAGCGATTCTGCTCCACCAAGAAGGAAAATAGAACTTTTAGAGAAGTTGATGGAAAGTCTAGAGATGAGTTCGAAGGTGTATAGAAGAAATTTCAGGCAGTGGATGTTATTTGATGTAGGGATGGTAAAAAGGATGGTGTCATCAATAAAATGTATGTTGACAGTAGCAAGGCAATCATATTTTGGATGAATTCCACTAAGAAGGTTATTCTCGGAGGCAAGCCTGGCCATATGGTTGAGAACATCAACTACCAGTACAAATACGAGGGGAGATAGGAGGTCTCCCTGACGGAGTCCACACCTTGATTTTATGAGGCCCCCGTCAACGCCATTAGAGGAAAAATTCGAGTGACTTGAGTTTAGGATGCATGCGATCTAGTTAGACCAATAGATAGGGAAAACTCTATGATAAAGAATTTAGAGTACAAAATTCCGGTTAACTGTATCGAAAGCCTTATGAAAATCAATCTTGAGAAGTACACCCGCGATGGAGGAATAGTGGCAAAAAGAAGTAGTCTCCTTGGTGGTAATGACACAGTCATGAATGTTCCGGCTAAGGATGAGGCAGACTGCTCCGTGATGATGAGCTGGGATGTGGGATTGCAAGGGGTTGGCTAGAACTTTGGTGGTGAACTTGAAGGTGCAGTTTAAAAAGCTAAAAAGGCGGAGACTTATGAGGTCGGATGCACCTTTACGCTTGGGAATAAGAATGATCTTGGCGTTATTTAGACAGTCAATGCACGAAGGGTTAGAGTAGAACTCAAGAAAGAGATTCAAGGTACCATGTTTGAGAAGATACCAAAAGTTTTTGAAGAATAAAGGCCCAAAACCATATGGATCAGGGGCTTTGTTGATGTCCATGGCCTTCAGAGCAACCAGAATCTCGTCCTCGTTGAATTGGTTGTCGATGGGAATGTGGATTTGATTAGGATGGAGGAAGTTCTAGTTGATAAATGGTGGTGGAGATGCTAGTTCGCCCAGCAGGTTTCTGAAATGGATGGTGAAGAGGGAGTTGATGGTATAAGGGTCGCCAATGATTGAGTTGTTGTGGCTGATTTCCAAAATGAAGTTAGCGCATCTCCTACCATTGGAAAATCTATGGATGTAGGTAGTGTTTCAGTCTCCATCGAAGAGCTATCTGGCGGTGGAGCGTTACCTCTGACCCACCTCCCCCTAATGGATGAGACGATCAAGCTCAGATTCAAGGTCTTGAAGCTTAGAGGCTTTATCAGTACTCAAGAATGATCTTTCCTCCTTAATATCAAAGTCCATAATGTCCTTCTGCAACAAGGAAATAGGATGATTAAGGGAGCTTCAAATGTTTCTTTCCCAGGGGGAATGAGTTTGCAGAGGTAGCACAACTTTTGAATCAGGGTAGCTGCGGCAGAGCTTGCATCCCTAGCGGATGTCCAAGTATGTTGAATGAATTAATCAAAGCCTTGCTCGAGGATCTAAAGCCTTTCAAAGCGGAAGGCGTAGATGGATTAAAGGTGGAAGTTCGTCTCCAGAAGAATCAGGCAGTGATCGGAGAGGACAGATGCAAGTCCGTGAACGAGAGAAAGGTGATGAAGCAGTGTTAATGAGGAAATGGTCTAGCTTGACCAGAGAGGGATCAGACCAACGATGGTCCAAATGAAGTGTTTGTTTAAATGGAGGGTCAATAAGGGCTCAATTATTAATGAAATCATTGAAGGAGTAAGAGTCGGGGTCAAGGAAGCCAAAGTTGCGGTTTTTGGCACCGTGCGTGGCATTTAAATTAGCCTCAAGAACCCATGAGTCCCGGTGCGAAGAGCCTAGGCTCATGATTTTTCTAGAGGGCATATCTATCCGCACTAGCAAAGGGTTTGTAAATGTTGAAAAGAGGTATATGATGTCAGATGGAAGGTGATGGAGAAACACGTGTAGGGCAGAGGGGGTTTTGAGAGTTTAAAGTGGGGTCCAGATAGAGACATTCCAGGCAGTAAAAATATTGCCCTTGGAACCAATAACATCAATGGTGTCCCAACCCATAATGGTGGGACTCGAAAAGTGATTCAGAGTAGGATAGGTGGGGTTCGAGATTTTGGTCTTTTGCAGTAAAATAATATCAAGTTGAAGAATGTACTTAGTGGCAAATCTTTGCTAGGGTCCCCTAACCTGCTAGCATTCCAAGAAAGGATCTTTACTGGGAAAAGAACATACGCTCCTTTTCCAATAATTGCATGGTCGAATAATTTTCAGGAAGTACATTAACCCCCTACAACAAGCTAAATTCTTATAAAGAGACATATTTCCAGCAAAAAAAATAATGGATTGAAAAATACTACTAGAACAGAAGAATTATTGTGAGATTGGGCTGAAAGAAGTCTCGCTCTCTTTCTGACCATAGGCGAGGAAATGGCTAGAGCCGAGATGGGGTTTTGGTCATATTTAAGTGGAGGAGGAGGCCTAGGGTGGAGTAAAAAGACAGTGGAAGGAGAAGGGTCAACCGGAGGTTCCGTTGGGGGTTAGGGAAAGGATCAGAGAGGTCCAAGTCAATTAGGCGATCCCATCTATTTTCTTGCGAGGGCCAAGGTTCCCACCCTTATGGTCCAATGACCGCAAGGGTGGCGTTAGGAACGTCAGAGGCAATTGCTACAAGGAGGATTTCAACAACGGGAGGGGGAAAACACGGGGAGGGTTCGGGAATTGTAACTTCAATGAGCATCGCATCAAAATGCTGCTCCGACTCCGGGGAATGGATCAGCGAGAGGAGTTGAAGAGGATCCATAAAGAATTGTTAATTGTTCTCAAATCTATTACGTAAAAGTAGGTCATTAAGGTTAAGGGTTGGGTGAAAATGGTCCTAATGGTCGACCGTGATGAGGTAGTAGGAGTTATTGAGGAAGATGGAGTAGGAGCATTAAAGGCTAATGGCTCTCAGCACTCGACACCTAGCAAACACAAAGTGGAGGTCACGTTGGGCCCACCCGCAATCGTCTTCATCGAGGAAGAGGCCGATAGGGTGGAGGGCGGAGGTGAGATAATCAAGGCGATAGTGGAGGTGAGTAGAGAAACCCATGATGTGAACCCATATGGTGGGCTACATATCCTTAACAAACACTTCTGAGGCTGGGGACTAGGGGATGAGTATAAGGGAACCTCCATCCTTAGCTAGGAAGTGACGCAGGAGGCCAGTGGCGTAAAGGTCGGCTGATGGGAAGCGAATAAGGAATTGTGAACAATGAGGATGAATGCAGACCAATTAGACTGGTGGAAGGTGTTAATAAATTTTGAGTGGACAGTTCGTAGATTCCAATAACCCGCACTGATGGATGCTTTGATGAGTTTGGTGGTGTTTGGATGAAGCGCCATTCTTGTAGGAAGCCGAGGAGTTTAGAATTATTAAATGAAGTGGGACGAGAGGTTAATATAAAGGGAGGTTTAGAGGTGGGGTTGATTAGTGAAACGGGGGGAGGGGAAGGGGGAGGGGGAGAGGACGTGATTTGACTACCGAATCATGAATAGCAAGGGAATTAGCAAAGACTGCCTTCGGTCCCGAGTTAGAAAGTGTCTTTTGTGTATTCTTTCTAAGCGAACAACTTTGGGTGGAGTGCCCAAAATCCCACTGCAGAAATAGATCATGGAACTTATACAGGCACGCGGCATATGTTCAGAGCTAGAGCAATTGAAACAATGGTTTTTGGATTTCAAAATTTTGATTGTGCCTAGGATAGAAAAGAAAGGTGAAGGGAGACCTCGTATGACCAGCAAGTTCAAGGATGGTCAACAAGATAATCTAGTTGTTGGCAGCGAAGTAGCTGCAGCAGTGGCGTAGGACCTGTCGAGTCGTTGGGGCCAAGGGTGTGGGAAGCAAAGGTGGAAGAGGGGAAACTGAGTTATGAGGAGAGGAGATGCGACATTCAACGATCATCAGATCATTGGCGTTAGTCGACGGTTAGGGAATTGATGACGAGCACGGTGCAAGTATTTCAAAGGGAGAAGGATCAGTGGAGATTGAAGGGTAAGAAGGAGAAGGAGGGCGAGAGTAGTTGGAAACCATGAGCGTGAAAAGATTGTTGTTGCTTATTAATATTTTAAATTTGATTACTTATATTTTAGTTTCAAATAATTTAAATATTTTAGATTTGCTTACTTATATTTTAGTTTTAATTATATGTGACAACTTAAGTTTCAACATTACTTCCTTATATTTGTATTTATAATCTTATATACTTAGTTTTAAAGTTTCTCATATTTATATTTATAGCTTTATATATATAGTTTTAAAGTTTTAAACATTTGTATTTATAGTTTTAGATTAAGTTTTATATCACTTTTATAAATTTGTAAATATATATTTTTAATTTATATTCTTATTCTTGTATGTTACTTTAACATATAGGAAAATAACTTATTTAAACTCTAGAATTACCTTGAATTATTTACACATCATTTACATTGTTTTCAAAAAAAAAAATCAAAATTCCCTAAGACATGTCGACAACCCTTACCCCTAAGTCGACATAGTTACCGTTATTTTCAAATTTCAAAAGTTGTATCTATTTGTTTAAAACTTTCCTGGGGAGTTATGGCTGTTAAACACCTATAAATGCTCATCTAAATTTTGAAATTTTTAAATAATTTCATTATCTTCTTCATCTTTTTTCTCTTCCCCGTTTTTTCTCTTAAATTGAAATTTCTGCAACTAAACTCTGCCAAATTTCAAAGAGAATTAAACCAATTCAAATTTATTTTGATTCTTTATCAAAATCTCTCAAAGATTCAAGTGTTGTTCAGAGTTATAAGAGTTATGCAATCCAAGATCACAAGACAAAGTTCTATCAAGTCTTCCTTCCAAACTAATATTGAAAAGATGTGGTTATAGCCCATTCAAATCAACTGGATGTGATTGTAGCCTCAAATCAACTGGGTGTGATTGCAGCTCGGAAATTAATTGCGTTTCTGTATACTTCGAAAACAGGTGGAGTGTACCTCATAGCATGTGAAATAGAGGATTATAATTTGAAATATTATTTGAAAATAAATCCACAACAACCTAGAGTTTTATGGAACTGGATGTAGGGTAACTTCGAAAAAGTATAAAAAACCTGGTGCATCCTTATCTTTACTGCTTTTACTTTTTATTCTGCATCTGTGCATGATCCTTTGATTGTTACATATCTGTGATCTGCATCTATTTTTGATTAATTCAAAAAGATTTCATAAAAATTATAAAATTACACTAAATACTGTTCATCCCTTTCTAGTGTTAAGTCCACCTTAAGATTCATAGTCCGCATTTCCCAACAATTGGTATAAGAGCTTAGGTTTTAAAGTTATCATAATATGATTATTAAAAAATTTAAATGGAAATTTTTCTATAAATTGCTAACACTATTTACGTATTGATATGTCAGAAAATCATCATGATGTTATTATATAAAACTACATTTAGTTATATTGAAAAGTCACTTGTATTTTTTAAAACGTTGTGTTATTTTGCAAGAAAGAGTTATGTCTTGTGACTATTGGAATCCAAGACACTATATGATCATTCATCAATCAAAAGAACCGATAAATATATAATTAGGAATCTACAATGAAATGGGTACCATATCAATACAAAATTCTCGATTCTTATCTACAACTTAATTTAGTACTGTACTTCATTTTATCTGCTTCCCAATGCCACTGGTTTCGTGTGAATTCATTTAGAAATGACCAAGATATGATCAAATGAAGTTCTGATGCACAAAGAGAAAAAGAAAGCAAAACAATCACTTGTATTCTTCATATTTCATCTAGATTTTTGAAGTATTTCATCTCAACTCCTTTTCCAGATTGTAGTTCTTGTTCCCACGGTCGTTTTGATGGGTGGGTCATCAAATTGCCATCAAAATTAAGTTAAATATGGCAGTTTGAAGTTAACTAACCAAAACCGAAAAAATATGTATGGGATTTCCTATTTTTCTCTAACTTATTTGACCAGCTGTACCATACTACTATTCGAATTCATCATCAAACAGTTACTAATCATAGCACTTTCCTTGTTCTTTGATTTGCCACTGGTTTCATCCAATTCGTTAAAAAACAAAGAAGATATGACTTTAGGAAGATTGATTGTAAATTAAAAAAGGGAGAAGAAGAGAAAACGTGACAACCAAAATTTCCCCACCATTCGATCCGACCATAAACCACATAGGTCCGATCCAAAATGACAGAAAAAGATGGATTGTTATGAGAACACGACACATTAGAACACATAACAAAGAGAACTTTTCATTACTATTGCAATAATTTACATTAGAGTAAGAGAATATTAAAGCATAAATAAATTACAACGAAAATATATTAGAGAATAAATTACAATACAATAGAAATAAAATTACATGAATATAATGATACAACACACAACGGAAAAACATCGACTAACATAAGCACAAATCATAAATATATCCAGAATACAGCTCTAGCCCTTACCCAGAATCCTGTGAATAGAAAATCTACAAAACCAAAGCTACAAGCTGCCCATGTGGAATATATGGTCACCTAGAGTTTATGTGGAAACAATAAACTCCAGCTCAGTCATGTGACTGGTGGGAGAACTTAAAATAGTTATTAAAACTTTGCTTTAAAAGTTAGGAAATCATGGGACCACGCCGTATAACATGGAACGGGTTTACTCCAGATGAATATCATTAAAACAAAACAACGTAATACTTATTGGAAAATGAAGCTATTAAAAAACTCAGGTCCCATCACACAATGCAACACAAGTCGGAGGATAGAGTTTTATCTTAGAATAGCCAAACATGCTTGATACACTAAAACAAATATTTTTCATATTATTATAAGTCGTAGTGTAGAAAACAATTTGGAGAATAAACGTATCGATCTTAGACGGCATAATACCTCATCATATTATGTCGTCGATAGTACACAAATAAAATCGTAAAATCACTTATTGAATTTGGATTTCCATCATGAGCCAAGGCAAGGCTCTACTTACCGAATTCGGAGCATCTCGGCAAGATGTCAAGGACCACACGCATGTGACCCTTGGATCGGCAGGACCGGTCAGCAGTACATTATTGATTATTTATGCCTAAACACTAAGTTTCCTAGTCCTATCGGACTTCTTGGTCAGTAATTCAACCATATTGTTCTTGTGTAGCCATATCAGAGGCGACTCGCTTCCCAAGGTCCACATAAGTAAATATGCTTGGGCATCATACCATGGCACTACTTCTAGCTAGAAAGAAATGCAAGTTCTCCCTAAGGTCCCTCATCCCGTTTTTCACTCATACCGGGGTGTGAAGTTCACAAATTAATACTATACACAAAGCTATGCTAGCTACGCTATATCCTCATTGATTTGATCATCATTCACAAAGCTATGCTTTTCAACAAAAGCTTTGTAACGCCCCGCCTCTATACCCAATATCGTCCAGTTCATTTCAGAGAAATGTCATAGACCATAACGGAGAATGAGGTTTGTGAAGGGCGACCGATTGTATGATTACTCCATGTGAGGAATGCACATCGAATTTTGATACCGATTAAACTTTCGACATGACCATTCATCACATAGGGCAACTACACAACGACTATATGCAATCCGGAAAGCAGTATAAAATGGACAACAACAATATAAATATGGTATATCTCAAAGCCAGACACAGAATAATCATATCACAAAGGCAGAATAGATATGAATAAACCAAGAATGTGTACAACAAGCTAGTGGTCAACAAAGATCCACTAATACATGTACCAAGATCTACATAAAAGAATATGTACACTACGATAGATAATGTCATAGGTACAACAATACATAAAACTGCGAAGACAGATAGCAAGCTGAAAGCGGAAGATCAATCCTGCGAGGAGCCCCAAAGGAGTACCTAAAATGACTCAGTCTGACCCATGTATTATTTATAGGAATAAAAAATAAACGGATCAGTCTAGCTGTACTTCTCAAACAAACCGAGATAACAAGAGATATAATAAAGGATGACATGAACATAGCATGTAAACAAAATCAAGAAATGACAATGGAATGTCAGCACTCAAATATCTCTAAGTAATCTCCTAGCTAATATAGAATGCAACATTCAAGTAATATCACACAACAAGAAATGATAGCGGAATGCCAAATAAACTAAACACATGAATGACAACGGAATGCCAAATACACATCAAATTGATGACCATCGCATCAAAGTAAATCATGAATCATAAATCATTTCTCTAATTGATGCGCATCGCGTCAAAGTAATCAAGAATCCAGAAATCACTCGAAATCCAGAAAACATCATAAAAAGGCAGGCCTGTTCATAGATGAGATACGATCTCTAGGTAGCGAACCCATAAGTTTGAGCCGAAGCTCCCCACAAAGTCGGGTCGTGACCCCGGTAGAGAGAAAACACATAAATTGTGAAATCCCTAGAAAACATCATAAATCATAGAAAGTTGGACCGAAGTCCCATAGGTGAAATCCAAGAATCGTAAATCCCATTCGGGCGATTGAGGACCACAAAAACATAAGTCACAAAGTAAGAAGGAGGTATCGACAGATAGTGCAGAAACTATCTGACTTGAGTTCCCCTGATAGTGCATAAACTATTTAGTGAGCCACAGTCCCCTGGGGACATAGCCAGGAAGCTAAGTCCAAATCATAAAACGGATCACATCGATCCGGGTGAATAGAAATTACTCCGAGCTAGTTAATATAAGGAAATAGCGACATGTCCCATAACCACATGCTATTCTCGAATATTTACGAACCTGTAAATTGTTTCTATTCAAAACAGAGAATATTACCACACATGCTCGAACGCACGAGTCTAAGAGTTTTTTCACCGAAGTAAACGTATAAGGGGTCATAGTCCTCAGTTTTACAATGGTAAATAAACTAAATTTCTCGTCCGATCGACAGGATAAGGAATCGTATATAAATTAACAGAATCAGAACCAGGTTTAGAAACTGAATCTATTTTAAAAGGATTTGAATTTAAAAACTGATTAAAATGTTGGTTCGATGCCCATTGACAATATAAAACCCTATTATCCATTGTGGTTCAATTATTCATGAAAACCGTTGCCGTAGCGAATAGAACACAAACATCAAGAAACATAAACTCACATCACAACAACATACATGAAATCAAGGGATAACGATTGTTATTTCGATCAATGAACGAATCGAAGTACCAAACTAGCTCCCGAAGATCTTAAACTACATCGGAATAGACTCAAAGGATATCGAGTTGATAATTCACGTTTTAATGGCGTGAATCATCTCAACAAGAGTAGCGAATAATTTCGATATACAAAATAGAGCTTACCGGCTTTAGAATGATCACGTATTCAATTCACATCATAAACAAATGTGAATCGGCCAATAAGGATCCACATTGGAAGAATCACTTGAGAATTGAAGGCGATGAACCAAGTTGTTGGAATCTGTGAATTCGTGAAGCTGAAGTTCATAAACGAAGTCCGAACGGCTCGAGCTCCGACCGGGAAAGAGCCTGGATAGGTGTAGACTGTGGACCGAGGTCCCTCTGGTCCACAGCCAAAACCAGTCGACCGGTCAAAGAGGGGCGATCGACCGTTTTCAAACAGCAAGAAAACTGGTCGACCGCCCCATTTGGGCCAGTCGACCGGTTTTGGCCTGGGCTGTTGCCCAGGCCAAAAACTAGGGGGGTTCGTCCCCCGCGAGCTTCTGACGCCGATCGTCGAGGCTTGTGACTTCTTCGAGGCATAAATGAGACCTCTCTGATCCACCGTATCGACTCGCAAAGCTCAAATGCATTGGTTTGGATTATAGGTTCTAAACGAACCAAATTTCCAAACCAAAACGAATAAACGCGATATAAGCGAATTGTGAAGTCTTAGAACATGCCGGGTGCGACAATGGTACTTCACAACACCAGTTAATCGATTCAAATCATGTGTATTGATTGTGTGAATAACACATGTCATAATCTCTATTTCAAACGAACAAACAAAAGCATATCAAAGCGATTCAAGCGACTTGTGAAGACTTAGGACATGTCGAGGAACAACGGAGCTTCACAACATCACTTAAATCAACTCATATCATATACATGGGATCGTATGAACAATCTTTATCATAAGTTGTCAACTTAATGAAACATGGAATCGGCTCAGTTACACTAACATAACCAATTAACTAGCATATGCAAACTCATATGAACACTAAATTATACTTGTACAAGCCAGTGGCTTGTGGAATAGATGTGAGTTCAAAAGAACTCACCTTTGACTCATGAATGGCAAGAACAACCTCCAACAAGGAAGAACAAGCATGAATACAAGCAAAGAAGCTTTCTTTCTTCAATCACTCCTCTCAAAACACCATATGAACATATATGAAGACTCATGGATGTTAGAACATCATAAAAATCCGAAATTGAGAGGAGAGAAAGGTAGGGAACGAGTAGAGAGAGCTTACCCATGTCATAGAATTGGATTTGCACAAGAATTAAGCTCTAGATTGGAAACCCTAGCCTTGGAGTTTCTATTTCCCTTTCCCTTCCCCATTTATATTTTCTTTTGAAGTGTTAGAATGAAATAAAGAAGAGGGGGCTGATTTGGGTTTATATGGTGAGCTTGGCTAGCTCAACCGAGCCCTAGCCAAGGTGCCAATTTTCACGAACTCGAAACATATTGATGCTTATAGTCAAAAAGGTCGTAAACGATCATCCGGACTCAATGGAAGTGGTCCCGAATCCTAATTTTATCGTTTGTGAAAAATGACATTTTCAGTGACACATCGGACATGACGATATATTTAAATAGAATATTTTAAATATACTATCATCGAATGAGCGGGTTGTTACAGACTTCCCTCCTTAAAAGAATTGCGTCCCCGCAATTCCTCAAGAATGAAGTAGTAAGTAACAACCAAAAACAATACCAAAGAGTGGTACCACAAGGACAGGCACGAAATGGAAAGATCACACCAATGGCTAGGTGAGATCCCAACCTCGTGTCACAAGATCATAAAAACTAGAGTTCAATCTCGAATTCCATTACCCATGAAGGTAGTCATCCCAAACGGGTAAAATAATTCTAGAAAAATTCATAAACGGTATGAATTCGAATAGACTCGCCTTTCTTCATATGATTCTCAAGACAATGAGAATCAATAGAATGTACAAAACCCAAGCGAATCTAATTTGGAATTTCAAGAAGCAACGGGCTATGTCCTACAGACGCGAGATGTCAGCAGTAGATATTTCTCTTAGGATATGAGATAGGAATTTATGATGGTTGACTAATCCATCCCCAAACTCAATCACGGTGATGTAGCTAACATTGAACCCGAGCGCTTTTGTCCTGCGACAAGATGGTTGACACCAACATAAGCACAACACAGAAATACCAACGAATTTAGCTATGGAAAGCTATTTTCGAAGGAATAATCAATTTTAATATCAATGATTCAAGGTTGGTAACGGAATACCAACCAGCTAGAACCGATAAACAAATATTGGTAACGGAATACCAGTGAACTAGAAATCGATAACAAATATTGGTAACGAAATACCAATGAACTACTCGGAGAAATCGATTTCTAACTAGGTACTAAATCTCATTTAGTAACCATAAAGATGAATAATTAGGAATACGAAATTCCCAATATTCAGAAACTCGAGGATCAGCTATAGAACATCAAAAACATCGAGAATATGATGGATAAGTAGTGCACAACTTATCACTTCGGAACAACATGATTCAAGATAATTTTTCGCCAAAAATCTCAAATCGCAGAAACATCAACAATTAATTAAAGAAGCAATTGACAATTTCTCTAACAAGACGAGATTAAACCAAAGAGGTTGTAATCCCCAAAATTTTTGATTCACAAGGGTTAACAAACATACGGAGATAACTATCGACCCAAATGATTCAAACAAACAAGGGATGAATATCAAAAGAGCTCATCCTTTCGATATTCATTTCTAAGAACAACGCAAGGCTAAGTCCATAAGTGAATTCACTATAGAACTTCCGGGTAATCAACTAGATCATAGATTCGAAGAAAGGAATTATTGAGTTTGTCGGAGATTGCAAAAACTCAAATTTCCCTCCCTACGGGATTCCCATTCTCTCGAGTGATCGTTCACTAGGGAACATAAGGAGACCCATGGAATCACAAGAATACTAAATTCTCTTTAGTAATTCGAGACAAGGAATAAGAATTAGGCGAGATTCTCAATCACTAAGAATTCTCGAAAATCAAAGATCTGAAATCCAGAAACAAGAGACATAAATGAACAACTCTTTGGGTTGTTCCTGGAGTTATTTAATTTACTCAAAGAAAAGATTCAAGATAACTTCTAATTGAAAATCTTGAACCATTCAAATTCTTGGAATTGCTTCAAGGATATATAGAAATCAATTATCTAGAAAAATAACAAACGATTACGAAAAATTGCAAAAATCCAAAATATTATTGTTTTGATTAACTTATTAATGGTTAATTTAATTTTAGGGATCATTTCAAGTGTCGGATTGTCACATAATGGTGTTTAGGAATTCCGAACTACTACATTGCGTCCCACGTCTCGTTCGAGATCCTTAACGCACCCAACGGACAAGTTAACAGAAGAAAGTCCTCCAAATTTTTAAAGTTCATGCAAATCTCGCGAAAATATAAAACTTCAATAATCATACGGGATGGCATAAAGGAAATAAAATTCGTTTATCAACTTACGAATAAAACACCACGATATCTTTTGATAACGAAGAACACGATCGAAGTATATCTAAAGAACATAAATAAAATAATCTCTAAACAAGGTAAGTGACATTAAGGAATTAATGACATGTACCTTGACTCAAGAAGAGGGGTCACAAGAAGCGGGATGCTTTCCCTCTATCTTGATCTTGAGTTTGGAACGCAATGAGGTAACGCAAATGAGCTGTTTTATCCCAAAGGCTTAGTGATCTCACACCGAACTAAAACTATATAGTTTACAAAAAGGAAGTAGATTTAGTCACAAAGACATGGTATCTCCATACCAAACGACAAGTGATCAATATACCATGTTAGGTACGTAACGATGTACGAAACAATCTCAGCTAGAAATCAAGAAATACCAGGATCAGAGGCGCTTACGACATACATAACAACGCTTGGGCAAGGTATCAAGGATCATAAATGATCAACAAGATAAGTGTGATGCACAATAGGCCAGTTAATAAGCAAATTCATCCAAACGTCCCATTCCGCCAGCTTAACTCAAGAATTAACGGACGAATCGTTGAATCCCACTCGAATATTCAAAATGGTTATTATAATAGTTTTTAAATGCACAAGTCCAGTAATTATCCGTCAAAGCAACCACAAGGGTTCATAGTGCTTATGTTTACTAAGAAGTTTAATTAAGTTTCTCGTACGATTGAAGTAGTCATGACAATGTCAAATTACGATCACCGAAGCAATCGATAACTTGAAATTTACGTTTTAATAATGTAACTCATACAAAAAAAGACATCGATTAGCAACTCGATCAAAGAATGAAACAGAAGAACCACTAGAGCACACAGGCACTAGATGGACTACAGAAATCAACCCGAAGGAGAACGAGTCGATAACTATTCTAAAGGACCAAAAATAGGTCACTAGATACTCAACCACCCTCCGTGGGAGGTACACTGGGTGAACCAGCACTTGCATGGTTACGACCAACTATTTCGCTTCTTTAAGGAAAATAAAGGAGGAAAAAGTTATTCTCAAGTTGAGTCCAAAAGACGTGAATTCAATCAAAATGGAATCGTATTGGAAGATAAGCTATGACGGGTCTTAAGACTCTAACTAAAACCCTAAAGCACGATTCCTGAGAGAGGCTCAAGACAATACCATCGTCATGCTATCTTACACTGTTCCAAAAAGTTGGCTTTGATACCAACTGTAATGCCCGCCTCTATAGACAATATTGTCCGGTTTATTTTAGAGAAATGTCGTAGACCATAATGGAGAATGCGGTTTGTAAAGGGCGACCCATTGTATGATTACTCCATGTGAGGAATGCACATCGAATTCTGAAACCGATTAAACTTTCGACATGACCATTCGGTACAAAGGGCAACTACACAACGGCTATATGCAATCCGGAAAGCAGTATAAAATAGACAACAACAACAATATAAATATGGTATATCTCAAAGCCAGACACAGAATAATTGTAACACCCCACATCTGTTAAGGTCACTCACAAAGGGAATGCCTTGACTTCAATGGAGCATTATGGAGAACAGAAATACTACAAGATAGACATATATAAAACATTGAAAGATAAAGTAGAAGTACTTCAAATCGTTTATTAAATATAATTGTTTACAATAAAAGCCCATCAACTTCCAATACCCAATTTCATAGCTAAAATATCTGTCTTGCTCAAAAACAAAGAAGCATAAAAATAAATTGCAGTATTCCCCAATAAAGCAAAGAAAGCCATAGCCAAGAGAGATCCAAGCCGTACATGAAAGAGCCTGGGAGCTTGGTACCATCCGAACTAAGCTGTATTCCCACCTTGAGAAACTGAGGAGGGGGGGACGGAAGAAAAAGAGGCTAAACAAAATGGGTCAGTCATAAAGTTTGAGTAAGTCCTAGTGACTTTCAGCATAAAAACAGGTAAAGATAACATGGCATGAATAAACTGAAAGTAAACATAAGCATGATGACAGGATATGCTACAGGCACGATAACTAAGAATAATGTCATATGACTTTTGTCAAGTATAACGTCGCAAGGTTCCCATTCAAGATAAACTAAGTATAATTTCGCAAGATTTCTATGAAGCATCGCAAGATTTCTCTGCTTCACCATTAAAATATTTCTATGATATCTATTTGCTCTTTACTTCCCGTACCAGTATCCCAACCCATGTCATGCGTTGACTATAAAATGATCCCTTGGCCCAATATCATGAAATGACCCATTTCGGGGTCCTACGGAACGATCCATTAATCGATCGGCTCCCTACAAGTTCTAGCTCGTCGTGTGTCTGTGTCATACGACCCTATCACGAATGTAGTTACCTATGCTAGGTCCACCATAGGATGTATCAATCCCTAGGGCGCCAACCACCGACACGAATCAAGCATGCACAGTGTAAACCTACTGATGCCCCATGCCTGCTTTTTCAACTCCAGACTACGTGCACGACCATAGTCCGCCTGAACCTACACTGGCGCACCAACTCAGCCGTCATTCTGGTCGCTTACAATCAGCCAATAATCGTACCCCACCCTGCCTAGTTCCAGGGTACCATGATACATCTAGTGGGTTACTGCTGAAATGGACCGTGTAACTAGGGTTTCCGTCCAACAGGTTAAGTGTTGTCATTTAAATTCGTGACTTAACCCTTATCAGTCTAGCATGTCAAGTTGCTTAAGTGTTGTCATTCAAGTTCATGACTTAACCCGCCTATGTGTCATGTCAAATTGGCTAAGTGTTCTCGTTCAAGTTCATGACTTAGCCCTATGAATCATGTGTCAAGTTGGTTAAGTATATTCAAGCGGTTCATGACTTAACCCTACCAAATCATCATGTCAAATTGATTAAGTATATTCAAGCGGTTCATGACTTAACCCCACAAAATCATCGTGTCAATTGGTTAAGTATATTCAAGCGGTTCATGACTAAACCCTTACAAATCATCGTGTCAAATTGGTTAAGTATATTCAAGCGGTTCATGACTTAACCCTTCCAAATCATTGTGTCAAATTGGTTAAGTATATTCAAGCGGTTCAAGTTAAGGTTTACTTAACCCACCCATTCGTGTCATATCGGTTAAGTGTCGTTAGCCTAGTCATATTACTTAACCTTTCCATTCTTAGTATGTCTGCTTATTGGCATTAATTAATTATTAATGCATCAACCACTCACATTAGACCTGTTGTTGTGGTCACTGGATATGCCGGGCGGTTCTGGGCAGAATTACACCACAACTCAGTCTAACCTCGGGTTTAAGCACGATATGACTAACTTCTCACATTGGATCTTATTATTTGCAGTCACTGGATATGCCGGGCGGTTCCGGGCAGAATTACACTGCAAACTCAACCCAACCTCGAGTTAGCCATGTTCACGTTCGTGTTCATATTCATGTTCATGTTCATGTTCATGTTTCAACCACGTTCATATTTCCAGTTATATGCCAATTATCAAGTTCATCACTCACGATTTTGCCCCAAAACGTATTTCCAAATTATTACCTTAATTCACTATAAGGTTATGCCAAGTTATAGCCTTTTATTTACAATACATGCCAACTACCCAAAACCCAACTTAGGTGCGTTCATATTAAACCTCTACCAAGTCATAAATTATCATATATGTTTCAGCATATGCCCAAGTTCTAGATTACATTTCAGTTTTTACATATGCCCAATTTATACCAAATTTACATATGTTCAATTCATGCCGTTTTACTTGTATGCCAAGTTTATGCCAATATACACATATCAAGTTCTAGCCAAATCACATATATCAAGATCCATGTCAAATTACATATGCCAATCCCCATTCTTGCCATTACCATTATAATGACTATACCCTAATATCCAATTTCAAGTTAATGGTAGTAATACACAAATATCCAATTTTTATGTTATGCCTTCGATTCTACCAAACACATATATCCAACTAGGCAATATCCCAATATTTCCCCCGTATTCAATCGCATGTAATCGCGGTTTAGGTCTAGGTCCGAAATTGACCTAGGTTCATTAAAAGAAAATAAATAGGGGGAGGTAGAAGTTGCAATAAAAACAAGACCAGAGAGAAAGAAGCATAAATCATCATGATAGGCATAAAGATTACAACATGATGATAACATTATTACGAATCAAGAAAACTGCTGAATAGATCATAAACTTGACATGATCATGAAGATAGACAAGTCTCAAAACTCAAGATTCAAGGAGCAACAGAAATAGATTAGAATCGATAAACATACTTAAATCCAGTTCCACTTTATTCCATGGCCATATCATAATTAAATATTTAAATCTAAAAGTAACTAGAACTTACGGTGCGCGGATCGAGAATTAGAAAGCAGAAGTTAATGTTGAATCTTTATTTGATTAATCGTTTTCTAATTGAAAACCATAATTTGCAAATCTCTATGCGTAGTCTTGATGGAGAAGAAGTAGTCCCTTTTCTTCTTTTAATTATAACTAGAATTTGAGCAGCATAAGGCTAGAGAGAATTGGTGTAGAGAAAATGGGGCTAGGAGGGTGTTTATATAGGTTTAGAGTCAAGAATTTGGTCACGAAACGAGTCTAGATACATCAGAATGAACCCAAGCTCAAAACTGGGTTTTGGCACCAGGTCGACCGAAGGGTCGACCTGGCCCCTGCGAGGTCGACCATAGTGTCGACCCCAGGTCGACCTGGTCTTGGGAGGGAAAATTCCCGCCCAGTCTGCGCTAGGGTTTGAATTCGAATTTCGAATTCGAATTTCGAGCTGTTTTCGATTCTGAAAATTCCTGAAACTTTCGGAGGGTCATATCTCCCTCGTACAGACTCCGTTTCTCGAAAACTCGGACTCGTTTCCAAGCAGAAATTCGAGACGAACGCAATGACACAACCTGTTTCCCTTGATTCTTATTTTAAAATTTAATTATCCCTTGATTTATGATCTTAATATGTTATTAAAATACAGGGTATTACATTCTCCTCTCCTTAAAGGATTTCGTCCCCGAAATCTCCAAGTTAAGAAGAATGTGTCCTACCATCCATCATTCATCTACCCAAAACATCATCCACAAGCAATCATTGTCCTTAAATGATTTCTAGTGTTGTATGAACATATGCAGAAAGTGTGTGTATATGTTCCTTATCTAATGTGAATGATCAGGCCTGATTGATCTTCTTAATGCAAAATATGTTCAGTGCCATGACTCCAACATGTATGCAAATAGTCCTATTCACATAAACACTATATGTGTGCATCCATCCACATGCAACATCCACATGATAACACATTTAAACTCATCCATAAACAAGTATAAACACTCATGCATATGCAATATGAAAGGTGACTGAGCCGATCTAGTGTCTAATGTGCGTGTATATGCATCCACGAGCAAACACTAGCAACCACTTGCAACCACTAGCAACCATCAATCATAACAAGTCTCAAACAATTGTTCCTTCCTAAAGATATAGTCGAATGATAGAAGCAAGCAAAAACTTTGTTCCCATTAGGCAATGTCAAAACTGGAAATCTACGTCACATATATACTGATTAGGAGAAGAACTCCCTAAGCACCAGCCTCGAAGATGGAAATCAACATCAGACTGATACCCAAAGAACTTCTCAACCCAACCAATATATATGTTTCTAAGAAACTAAGCATAATGGACTCCTTTTAGGTCATAAGAAATCCCTTCCTAAAACTAACCTATATTCTATAAAAACCAAAAAATTTAGTCAACCCAACGAAAACCTTCAAGCCCCAACATGTATTACTAACAGATGAGTCAAACTCCCTATGGGCTTTGCAATAGAAATAGGATTGAGAATAGGACCGAGAGGATATACTTAAAAGATAGCATGAAAGTAAGCTCTATAGGAAAAAAGGGATCAAGGATATACTCTTAAAAAGAGATATGATGTGCGTATCTAGTATTCAATCTTCTAAGTCGCATTTCCTTGAGCTTAACTCCATTGTGCTTTGACTGTCTTTAACTTCACAATTTCGTAGCTTTTTAATTCCTATTTCCAAAATATGAGTTGGAACTCATTTCACTGTCGCCTCTCGTTCCACTTATTCTTTTTCTAGTATACTCGGCTCAAACATAACTGCGTATTCATGGTTTCATGCAAGCTCTCCAAAATTCACTAGTGAATCCTGGATCTCGTTTACTCACTTTAAGGTATTCCACGCAGAAGAACTATCTTTTGAAAATAAACAGATGTCAACCATGTTGCCAAATGTACTTACTAAGGTGATTTTCTATAACTCATGCATATGCGAAATGAACCATCCGCCTTAGTGGCGAACACTACTCGAGCGGATCAATGAATGTATCAAGAGATTCTAGGTAACTAAGCATGGCAGAACCATAAGGGATACACTAGACTTCGAGGGCATTACCGAGGCAATTCAAGAGTCTAACTACCTCCTTTTCATACTCTAGAATGGTATCATTTCTAGATAACCACTCCATCCCTAGAATCAACCCATAGCCCAAAAACATAAGCATTTTGTTTGCCTACTTTGTGAACTAGGCTACACAAAGAGCAAATAGTGAGAAAGACACCAACTGGATCGGATCGGAGGAAGATAGCGCTGGACATGAGCAGAGATCAGAGACGCAGAGGTCACGTCGGATCGGATCAGAAATATGTCAGCAATGCAAAGGATAGCAAGTGACCTTATCGGTTCGGATCGGGAAAATATGGCAGCAACATCATAAAGCAGGTGGCTTCGACGGTTCGGATCGGAGGAACACTTCAGCTGCATCAGATGAGCACAAGCAATCCCATTGGTTCGGATCGGATGAGTACGTCAGCAACATCAAGAGACAGCTAGTTTCTTCATCGGGTCAGATCGGAGGCCCCGATCCGAACCCCTTTTTCCCTCTGAATCTGTAGCCGTTGCTGCGCATATCCCCTGAAGACTCGGACAAAATCTGACCACTTCTCCCACGATCTTCTACCAAATCAATGCGCTGTAGCCATCTTTCAGCCTCCGAACCCGACTCTCAAGGGATGGATGCCACGCAATTCCGAATCGGAGCCACTTCGAGGAGATTTTTTTCCTATCAATACACCGTCTAGAGGTATTTGAAGGGATCTTTTGGAAAATTCTCAGTCCATACTTCCTCCATAGCCAAATTCTACAATCATATTCAGATCAAAATCATCTCTTAAAATCCATTTTTGAGAGATTTGAGTGAGTTTGTGCATTGTAATTGGGAGGTTGAGTGGGAATCATTGCTGTATTTGTATTCCAATCATCAATTAAAAGAAAACAAAGTGGACGTAGTCTCGTTAACGCCGAACCCCTATAAATTGCGTGTTCTTTACTACTTTTTTGATTCTATTTCATTGAATTCATATCTAATTTAGGTGTTAGAGCCAATTTTTGGTCTAACATTTTTGGTGCTTTCATTGAGAACCTTCGAATTCTTAGCTTTTTCGGGATTACCATTCTACTATTTGGACCCTCAAGTTCAAAGAAGTTAATCCCTTTTCTCTGACATCTTTCAGTACTTGTTGACTAACCGTTGAAGAATCAAGTGTTATGGCTAAGACCAAAGGAAAGGAAGTGCAAGGAGCTAGGGGAAATGATGCTAGAGAAAATCAGCAAGCTATTGTGTTAACAAGGTCACACGCTCAAACCTCAGGAGCAGATCACTCTAACCAGGAGGATCTGAACCGGATCGGAGGGGCCGATCCGAACGGAGAGGAAACGAACCAGATCGTATTAACACTGATCCGACCTGATGATCCGATCCGAACTGATGGTGTCGGAGGCTCCCACTCTCTCCATCTGAACCGCCCCGAACATGCTGCTGTTGCCCGATCCGATCCGAATCAGAATGAAGCTGGAACTTCTACTCGAGTTCCCTCCAATGCTCCAATTCCAGCCACAATGACTAATGCCCAGCCTGATCCATCTGCATCCATTACGCAGGGAGATTTTTCACGTTTTCTTGACTTGCTTCAGAGCACTAAAGAAGCATTGGAAGCCCAAAGGCGTGACAACCTTCGCATGTAGGAAAACATGATCACCATGGGTAGAGAATTACAAGAGCTCCAAAGGCAGAGGACTCCTTCCCCACCACGCCGCATTCCTACAGATGATTCGTCTTCTTCAGAGGAGGAACGTCCTCGCGAGAGAAGGCCGCTTGAACGACCTCATAAGCTCGATTAATTGACTTTTGGATCTTTAGGATCCCAAGAAGATGCTGCTCGTGTATTGGGCCCTGACGACCTGAGTCTGCAACATCCTATGTTGCTACCCATGCACGGATCCCAAGTCTTACCCACGGATCCTAATATTACTAATCCAACACAGCAACAACTTCTCCAACCTTTACCTCTAGAGATTGATCGGGAACACAGAGAGCAACGTAGAGCAGCTGCCGCCAAAAACAGAAGGTCATCCCCTGATTAGGAACCCAAGGGTAATCCGAACATCAGGTCTAGAGAGCCAGTGCAGACATTAACTAACGCCGATGTATGGGCAATGGTGCGCCAGATTATGTCTGAAAGCCGGCGGTATACTAATGAAGATTGGGGCATTAAGCGAAGTCATACCGCTTTCACAGATGACATCCTGAATTTCCAGTTCCCCCGACGATTCAACTTGCCTCAGATGGATCGATATTCTGGAAGAACAGACCCAGGGCAGCACCTAATGAGATATGCATGGTTCATGAATGCGGCAGCAGCTCCAGATGCCGTAAAATGCAAAGCTTTTCCCATTTATCTTGAAGATGTAGCGTTAATGTGGTTCACTCGACTTCCTCCTCGGTCGGTGTCAAATTTCACAGAATTGAGTGAGCGTTTCATGAATCAGTTCCGACTCCATGCCCAAAAGTCCAAGACCGTCATAGAATAGTCACGAATTAAACAGGGCCCAGGAGAATCTTTGAAGTCATATTTGGATCGCTTCAACCTGGCCATCACCGAAGTCACTGATCCCCATGAGCCCACTATCCTGATGGTCTTGATAGAAGGAATAGATCCCGACACAGAGTTCAGGGATTATTGGCTGGAAAACCACCTCCTACAAGAGAATTATTCTATGAAAAGGCTAATGTCTGTTTAAGGCGAGAAGAAACTAAGGAAAATCGGAAAGAAAGTCCGAAGGGGCCTCGGAGGAAGGTGTCCAGAGCAATGCCTCCGTGAAACAGTCTGGTGACAGTTCAGGAAAAGTGGAATTAAATGCTGGCAACCGGTATGGTGGTAATAGCAACAGAAATGGGAACGACAATAGAAGGAACAGAAACCGTGGGAATATCTCTAATAAAAGACCCAGATTCCAGAGTTTTGAAAATTACACGCCATTAAATGATATGTTGGAGAACATTTATCTAGACACATACAACATATTGCAGTACAAAAAACCACCACCCGGAGATTCTACTGAGAAGGAGATTGAAACAGTAAAGTTTTGCTTGTTTCATGGTACACACGGTCATTCCACCAATGAATGCCGTCATTTGAGGGATATCGTCGAAAAATTGCTGCGAGAAGGGAAGTTGGATGAGTACAAAGCCGCCCCAAGGGACAGGGGGCATGGGGGACAAGCCCCAAACCAAGAACAGCCTGCTCCAAAACCCACAGCTCAGTAAAGGGTAAGAGGATCGTCATTAAATCCATTATAGGCGGGCCTCACTTGGTTGGTCGTAGTTTTAAAGCAATGGACCAGTACGTCAACGCTGCCAAGCATTATGAAGTAGGAGAATGCAGCAGCCTTGAAGACGTCACTCTAATAAAGCAGCAAAAAACGATGTCCGATGATGTCGTATTCCGCAATAGAGACGAGTTTGGAGTTCAATCCCCAACCGACGATCCGCCAGTGATAACCACGACAATTGGCCCCGCTATAGTTCATAAGATGTTAGTGGACAACAGTAGCTCGGTCAATATCCTCTTCAAGAAAGCCTTCGAACAAATGAGGCTCGAAGCAAAAGACTTAAAGCCATGCCAGGGATGGATACGTGGTTTTAACGGAGTATCCACAGCTCCAATGGGTTTTGTGGAATTACCAGTTACACTATGGCATGGGGATCGCCAGAGAGTAAGGATCCTGCCGTTTGTAGTCCTGGATTTGGAGTCGCCTTATAATGCCTTCCTAGGCCGACCAGCCCTTGTCGAATTTAGGGCATGTATTGCGCCTTGGTGTTTGCTGCTAAAATTCCCAACTGACTCGGGAGTTGGGACGATGAGAGGCGGCCAAGCTACGAGACGAGCCTGTTACGTGGCAGAGTTAAAGATGCTAATGAAGGGGCTGAATATTGATGCTAAAGACGATTCCGCCTCTCCAAAGGGGGCCTCAGCATAGCAACTAAGGGGTCCTGCCCCAAGAGAGCCGCCCTCAGACGTGCTCGAGGATATAGATCCCAGAGAGGATAATGAACCTGGGGACATGAAGGCAACTCCCAACGAAATAACAATCGACATACCTATTGATGAAACTGATCCAACAAAAGTACTAAATATCGGCTCGCAACTAGATCTAGTTAGAGCAAGGGAATTGGCTGATTTCTTGAAGGCAAATCTGGATGTGTTTGCTTGGATTCACGCTGACATGTGTGGGATTTCGCCTACCATCATGAGCCACTCTTTGTGTATTAATCCAAAGCACCAACCAGTCAAGCAGAAGAGACGGGTTTTGGGCCCAGAGCGGTCAGCAGCTTTGAAAGAAGAAGTAGAGAAGTTAAAAGGTAACATATTCATTAAGGATTCTAAGTATCCCTACTGGATACCGAATCCTGTCCTGGTTAAAAAAATCAAACGGGAAGTAGAGAACATGCATTGACTTTTCTGATTTAAACAAGGCTTGCCCAAAGGATAGCTTTCCTCTTCCCATAATTGATCAACTTGTAGATTCAACTGCCGGGCATGAACTCTTATCCTTTGTGGATGCTTATTCTGGGTAGAATCAAATTCCCATGCACATACCAGATCAAGAGCATACAAGCTTTATCACAGATTTGGGATTGTATTGTTACGTGTAATGTCATTTGGGTTAAAAAATCGGGAACCATATATCAGCGCCTAGTTAACCGCATGTTCTACAATCAAATTGGGAAGAGCATGGAAGTTTACGTAGATGATATGCTAGTGAAATCCAAGCAATCTCCCGATCAAATGAAGGACTTAGCAGAAATGTTCGTCATACTACGAAGGTATGGGATGAAGTTGAACCCCTTGAAGTGTTCTTTTGGCGTGGCATCAGGAAAGTTCCTTGGCTTTATCGTGAGTTCCAGAGGAATTGAAATCAACCCAGACCAAATAGCAGCAATCCGGAATATAGAGGAGCCGCGAAAGATTAGGGATGTTCAGAGCTTAGCTGGGAAGGTTGCAGCGCTGGGTAGGTTCATCTCCAAAGCAACAGACAAGTGTGTACCTTTCTTCGACTTCATAAAACGGGGAAAGCGAAATTTTGAGTGGGCTCCCGACTGTGTGGAGGCGTTCCAGAATTTGTTAGACTTCTTAGAAAAGCCTCCAATATTATCAAAGCCCGTGCAACATCAGGATTTGTTCATCTACTTGGCGGTATCATCTCATGCCGTTAGTGCAGCACTAGTACGTGAAGAGGATAAAGTCCAGAAACTTGTGTATTATGTAAGTAAAATACTAGCTGCTGTAGAACGTAACTATCCGAAGATAGAGAAGCTTGCTTATAGCCTCCTGATTGCTTCCCGCAAAATCCTCCATTATTTTAGGCACACATAATAGTTGTGTATACCGACCAACCTTTGAGACAAGTGCTGCAGAAACCCGAAGCATCAGGGTGATTACTTAAATGTAATATCGAGCTGAGTCAGTTTGATTTGAACTTTTAGCCGCGAAGATCAATAAGGGGCAGGCCTTGGCTGACTTCATAGCTGAATTTACAATTTCTAAAGAAGAAACGGTGGGTGACAAGATAGTTGCTTTGGATCAAGAATTAGAGCTTAGCCCGTGGAAATTATATACGGACGGAGCCAAGAATGATAGAAAGTCCGATGCTGGGGTTGTTTTAATAACTCCTGAAGGAAGATCTATCTACTATGCATTACGGTTGGAGTTTACTGCTACTAACAATGATTCCGAGTATGAAGCCCTGATTACCGGGCTGAAACTCGCCAAAAATTTGGGAGTGAAGACATTCGATATATATTGCGATTCTAAAATAGTTGTATGTCAAGTTCGGGGAGAATTTGCTGCTAAAGGACCTCGACTCATCACTTATCTCAAGAAGGTAAAGGAGTTGTTGGAAGATTTGGAGAATTATAGCATAACACATATTCTGAGAGCGGAAAATTAGAAAGCAGATCGATTGGCGAAGCTAGCAAGTTCAGATAGTCTTAAAGAATCCGAAATGGTTCCGATAGAGGTGTTGGATTCACCAAGTTTCGATCAAATGGAAACAAAGCTAGCCCTGGAAGTTGAACCAAAAAGAGAATCCTGGATGACATCAATTAAGAATTTTCTCAAAAATGGAACCCACCGGTTGAAAAAGAGTGAAAGACGAGCTGTGAGGCGTAAGGCCACCAGATACGTTTTACAGGACGACGTCCTTTATCGTCAAGGGTTTTCAATGCCCCTGCTACGGTGTATCGCACACGACGACATCAAACGTGTACTGCAAGAGGTACATGAAGGTGAGTGTAGAGATCACACTGAGGGCCAAACCTTAGCAAAGAATGTGTTACAGTACGAATATTTCTGGCCTACCGTGAATAAAGACGCGGCTTCTTATTCACGACGCTGCGACAAATGTCAAAGATATGCCAAAGTTCCCAGAGCGCCTTTGACTCAGCTCAAGTCAATGGTAAGTCCATGGCCATTTTCCATGTGGGGAATTGACATTATTGCAGTGCTACCCATTGCCAGAGGAGGAGCCAAGTATGCGATCGTTGCCGTGGATTATTTCACGAAGTGGGTGGAAGCTGAACCTCTAACAACCATCACGGCAAGGAAAGTGATCAGTTTTGTGGTGAGAAACATTATTTGTCGATTTGGGATACCGAAGACCATCATAACTGATAATGGGACGCAGTTTGCAGCATAGAGTTCAGAAACTTTTTCCAGAAATACAAAATTGATAAGCGATACACTGCAGTAGCTCATCCGCAGTCAAATGGACAGGTCAAAGCCGTAAATAAAGTCATTAAATCAATTCTAAAAAAGCGGCTGAAATAGGAGAAAGCCAGATGGGTAGATGAGTTGCCATTAGCCTTATGGGCATACAGGACGACCTTTAAGACGGCTACCAGCCATACTCCCTATTCACTTTCATTTGGGTCTGAAGCGGTGATCCCGGTAGAATTGGAAGTCCCTTCTCATCGAGTTGCGTACTACGACCCAATGACGAATAAAGCGCTCCTCCTAGAGCCTCTTGATATGATTGAAGAAAAAAGAGATGAAGCCGACTTGTGTGCCTCAAGACATCGACATCAAGTAGCACATTATTATGACCAAAAGGTTCGCCTCAAAACCTTTGAACCAGGAGACCTAGTACTGAAGCAAATCTTCCCGCCTTCAACCCAATTGGGTCCAAAATGGGAAGGACCGTACACCATCCAACGGAAGCTTGATACAGGAGCATTCAAGCTAACGACCATGGACGGTGAAGAGATTCCCAGAGCCTGGAACGCTCAGCATCTACGACGATATCTGAGCTAAATATGAAATGTCATTTCTTTTGTTTTCATAAGCCATGTAAAAGAGCACGACTTGCCTTAAAAAGTCTGTTTATGTGAACAAAAGATTATAAAGTGGATGTAGGCTACGACTTAGCCGAACCACTATAAAAATATCGTGAGTCATTTACTTTCCTGCATCATTTATATCTTCAACTATTATTCTATTATGACTATGAAACACGAAATGTTAAATTAAAGTTGGAGATGACCTATATGCGGGAACAAACAAAATGACTGTTTGTACAATAAGACATATAAGAATGGGAAGACGACATTCTTAACTCTAACTCTCAAGAATCAAGAGAGAGTATAAAGGACGGGAAGACGACGTCCTATGAGGAGTGAAGGTGCACCCAGATGAGAGACCGCCTCAACGAAAACTCTAACCTGGGTATGAGACAGGAGAGTATAAAGATGCCAGAAAGAACAGGCGTCAATGACGAAAGGAATATGACCCCCATTAGAGAATCGGGGACATTTTGACTTTTTAATTTAATCTTGAATAATTCTCCCTCGGTTATTCAAGATTGACTAGGGGCATACATGTACACACATATTCCCCTCCATCATGGCTTCATTACATAACTTTAGTATGACATGCTTTTGTATTTTGACATATGTACTGAACTAACTACTATCAGGCATTGCAGGAAATAAGTTATTTTTATTTACAAACGTGTGAGTTTGTACAAGGAAAACAAGCAAAAAAGAAGGTGCGAGGGCCGCACTCGCTACAACAATTGCGAACCAATCAAATGCCCGAAATAAAACGAAGCACTTTATCATTTAGGCTTCGGGTCAGACTTGGATTTTTTGGCGGCTTTCTGAGCAGCCTTAGCTTCCTTTTCAGCTTCGGTCATAAAACGTTTCAACTTTTTCTTCCCTGTAGCCGAAGGGCTAGAATCAGTTTGTTTTTTCCCAGGAGAAGGAACGCTAGAATCAAGAGAAGACATTTTAGCAAGCTCTTCTGTAATAGATCTAGTTGAAAGCTTAACGACTAACCTTGATCCAGGGTCCACCACCGCAAGAGGCTTAAGGCTTTCGGGGTCCAGGTCTTCAACCTTTACCTTCATACGTTTATCTTGCTCGGCTTTTATTTCAGCCAAAGTGATGTCATCAGCGCTTTTTAGATCCCCGACTATAGCCACATCAGGGTCTTCCTCATGCCCCTCGCTACCGCCATCATCTTTCAAGGCGGCTATCATCTCGTCATCACGAGGAGCATCAGTCTTATCCTTTTCTCCTTCAGCCTTCTCCGCGGATTCTGTTCCGGCGGTGGTCCCCTAAGGCACGTCTGTCTTCTAGGACGGTTCAGCTCCTACAGAATGAGAAGCAACAGTTATCAACTCGGGAGAAAATAAAGGGTCCTTCATCGATTGCCCGATTATGTGATGGAAAGTAGAGACAACTTTGACGAATTGGGGTGAAAAGGTAGAAATACCTTCCAATGATTTCTCAACTGGAGTAATTTCCGTCTCTGACACCGTCTCGGGAATGCGGGATAAAAGAGATGCCTGAGGGATCGTCGGGTTTTCGGGGTTGTATCCCTCAACTTCAGGAGTTTCAGCGGCAGTAGAAGAAGAACCAGCCTCGGAGATATGCTTTTGTTTGGCCATCCTCTTTTCCTCCTCCATGGCAGCAGTGATGAGGAGACGCCCCTCAGCCAGACGTGCCGGCTCATCATCTCTTAGATATTTTTCCATGAGCTTGTCTTCATCGACGGAATCTACCTTGAGTTCCTCCTTCTCCCATTCAATAATTTGGCTCCACACGTGAACCAAGGTAGTCAGATAATCTTCGATCCAAGAGATGTTTCGGTGACGAATTATATGTGCCAAAAATTCGATCATTAATTCGTCGAAACCATGCACATCCTCCTGGGCCTCTGACAGCTGCTTGCGGGTCTCTTCGGCCGACTTAATGGCACTTTCAACATTACCCTCCGCTAGGGCAGCCCTGTTTTCGCCCTCCCTCAACTTGGAAGCCAAGTCAGCGTTTTTCTTCTCCAGTTCGGCGTTCTTCCTCGCTAACTTGGCCTTTTCTCACTCAAGAGCAGCGTAAGCAAGTTGCATTTTGGCATTATCCAACTTAGCGTCTTCTGCTTGCTTCTTCAGCTCCGAGCGCTCTTGACTCTGAGACTCGAGCAAGTCATGATAATGTTTTTGTAGCTCTTCAAATTACTGCTTGAAGTTGGCAGCATCCCGTTGAGCGATGGCAAGCTGGGCCTATGTATGCTCAAGATCTTTCCCCAAATTTTTCAAGGCTTTTGCGTCGGCTTTTGCAGTCTTTTTCATCGAGTCAGTATCCGTGATTAGAGTTCGGATGATTCTGGAAAGGTTGCGCGAATACTTGAACATCTCTAAATATTGTCTTTCGACTGCGTCAATTTTCGCTTTGGCCTCGTCTGCCCACCTCGAGAAAATGGGCTCGAGGGCAGGTAAGGAAGTCAGGTTTTCAAAATAGTGTTCGGGAAATTGTTTCTCTAGATATGCCTGTTTAACTTTAGCTTCAGCATCCAATGGTGGAGGTGCGCTATATGTTAGCTCAGTATCCTTATGATGAGCGGGCACAATGGCTTCCTCACCCTTCCTAGGCCGCTTAGCAGGAACCTTATGCTTGCCTCGTGAGTCTGTACCTTTTGGCGGGCTCCTTTCCCTACTGCGTTTTTCTTGAGGAGAGGTTTGATCTTTTGACTGCGACGTCTCTTCTCCTCGAAGACCTAGGTAGCTTTTGTATCGCTCTGGATCCAACCTAATGGGAGAGCGAGAGCGCGAGGTCCGCGACTGATAATAGTCATAAGGCATTCTATCCTCTCTACCCCGACTTTCGCGACGATCATGCTCAACATCAGAAGGGGGTCTGGTTATGCTGCGACGTAGTCTCCTGATGTCATAGTGAGCAAGAGACATTGTACCTGTACAACAATGTAAGTGGAATTCAGAATCTGTATTCTTATAAGAAGTAAGTGCTGTGAAGTGGGGTGCTATTGTGTTAAGTGCATCCTAAGTGGTGTTCCCCCCGATAAACCAGAGTCCGAAGCCAGGCCAGTGCGAGTGGGCTCTTTGGCCTTAACAGGAGTAGTCTCCTCTGAAGAAGTAAAAACTAAATGATTTGTGCCAAAATCCTCGGAAGTGTAGATAGTTTCAGGTAGAGGGAGATCTCCCAAGCCTTGAAATGTAGGATCATCAGTAGTAGGGGCATCTCCTTGGGAAGCGTCTGTTGGCAGTTCTTTAGGAGATAATGATTTTTTTAGGAGAAATAGCATCCCCAGGGACGATGTACCCTTCTCGGTGTTTTTCGGCTATGTTGCCCAGCTCATCGTCTTGAGTCGAAGATGGAGAAGGTGAAGTTCGAAGTGGTATGGTTGGGCTTTTCGAGCTCTCGCCCATTCCTGGAATTACATCCACTAGAGAGATGTATACATATGGACCCGACCCGTGACCTATGCGACGGGTAATGGACAGTAGCCCGGGATGATGAAGGTATTCATCCTTAAGGACTTCATCAATGGTTAGAAATTTTTGGTCGCCATTAAGGAGCTGATGCATCCGATGAAAGTACACTTGAACCGATATTTATTTAGGATTATCAACTGCAAACAAAAAGAAAATGGATTAATGTGTTGGCGTGGACACTCAGAGTTGAGAGTTAGAAAACCAATGTTTTACTTGATTTTGTCCATCTCCTAGCACATCCTGGCTGTTGCCTTATATAAAACCATTCCAACTTGGTATCGCCGGCCTTGCTGCTGAACGACGCTGAAATTATTTTCCTTTTTGGGACTGATTCGAAGTAAGAGAAAGAAGGAGTTTCTCGAGTCCGATGCTTGAGGTTGTAGAAGAAATGAACGTCATCGAAAGTGAGCTCTGTACCTAAGATCTCGCGGTATGCTACATATAAGGTATATAGGTAAGCATAGGAGTTAGGATGCAGCTGCATGGGGGCAATCCGCATCTATCTTAGAAAGTTGACAACAAAAGGAGAAAACGGTGGAATAGCCCCAACTATGCACATCAATCGGGTGATTGCCATAAATCCTTCTGGAGGATTGTGAGGATAGTCAGTTTTTGATGGCACCATAGTATCCCTTCTTAGTATACCGTGCTTTAGACGTATGCGAGCAAGTCTATCATCGTCGACCGTTGATTCAACAGAGTCTATGGGGGATTCCAAGATAATGGCAGACTTGAATTCGTCAGGAGCTCGGTAATCTCCAATCCCTCCTTCCTCCTCATAGCCCAGAGAAACTTCGTTGTCCGAAGGTGTTTCGTTGTTATGCATTCTTATTTCATAATCTGGGCCCTCATCATCCCATTCAGGGTCTGAAGAGGAAGATATGTCATCGAGAGTATATTTCTCAGAAGTTTCTGCAATTTCCATCTTCTTTGCTAATCTAGAAGAATGTCTCTCGGCCATGATCGCAAGACTATTGAAGAAACAATGGTAAGGATTAGAGTAAAGTTGCCCGTGTCCCCCGTGTGTGTAGGTGAACTAAAGTGTGTGCTACGTGTGACAAAGATGCAAAGTAAATACATGAAAGCATGATGTAAAGGTCCAAGGAAGAAGTAATGTTCAGAACGGTTCTTGATATTTGTTTATGTTCGCAAGGCACTATCCTAACTGTCCATTAAGTTGAAGATTATATTAAGAATTGGTTTAACCAGCTAAGCGAGGTCTTATGTGCAATCTTGGACTGTTTTTCGGTTCGGTTCGGATACACACACTAGGGTCGGATCGGGGTGAAGGCCTTGTGCTAGCCTGGGACAAGAGTTGGTGCCCAGTGACCATAGTCGGATCGGTTCGGATGTGAGTACTTGGACGGTCCGGATCGGATTGAACAACCATGCTTCTCCCCTTCTTTATTTCACATTTCGATCCGGTCCGGTCAAGTAAGTCTTGTTCTTCTCTTGGCTTGCAAGATCGACCCGAATCGGTCAGTTAAACCCCATTTTTGCCTCTGTCTTGACATCTAAACCAATCCCCTGCACTTCATCTTTCCCTTTTCTCCTTCTCTTTGTCTTATCACCCGAACCGATCCCCTGCACCTCCTCTCCATTTTTTCCTCCTCTTTGGGGTCAAGCTCGATCCCATGTTGAGAGTCCCAACAGAAATCGAGTACTGATGCATTCAAACGCTCGACAAAGAATCTTAACCCCCTCCACCACTGCCTCGAGAGAGATTTAACGCCATTAACGACGATGGCGTAGTGGAGGAGGTCATGGCGACGAAATCCATTGAATACCTCACTGGAATCGTTCCAGGGAACCACGAATCTAAGCAAAAAGCAATTATAAAGATGAGATTCAAGATTATAAAACTACCAATGTGTTGGATTTAGGGATTAAAACGATAGAGTTTCGGAGTTTTTGAAATTCTAGGTTTTTAATGAAAATTTCGTTGGAAGAGGACAGTAAAAAAGGAAGAGGAAGAAGGAGACGGGGGGATACTTATATGAAATCGTAGTGACCACTCGTATTTCCAGTCTTCCCTAACCCGTTCGGACCGGAAGTCAAGCCCACGAAGGCCCTATGGCCTGTTGATCCATGGGGAAGTGATACTGGTGTATCTGTTCGGATGTGTCACTGGAGGAATTCCATTCGGATCGGATTCCGAACCGAAAGAGGCTATGTACACTAATTTGACGTGCTGAGTGAATTTGAGGAAAAGTAAAGAAAAAGCTTACCTGGAAGAATCACTGGACATTAAATAAAAGTTCTCAAAATTGTTTGAAAATGAAGAAAGTGATTCATATGGGTTATGGATATATATATAAGCAACAAAAGTCACGACTTCATGAAATGACACTACAAGTGGATGGAAGTGATCATTCAATGGCTCTAATTCAAAGGATGTCTTGTAAATTGCTTCGAAGAACACGTTATCTTTAAAAAGAGTGTACTTCGAGGGGGAAAATGTTTGCCTACTTTGTGAACTAGGCTACACAAAGAGCAAATAGTGAGAAAGACACCAATCGGATCAGATCGGAGGAAGATAGTGCTGGACATGAGCAGAGATCAGAGACGCAGAGCTTACGTCGGATCGGATCAGAAATATGTCAGCAATGACAAAGGATAGCAAGTGGCCTTATTGGTTCGGATCGGGAGAATATGGCAGCAACATCATAAAGCAGGTGGCTTCGACGGTTCAGATCGGAGGAACACTTCAGCGGCATCAGAAGAGCGCAAGTAATCCCATCGGTTCGGATCAGATGAGTAGGTCAGCAGCATCAAGAGACAACTAGTTGCTTCATCGGGTCGGATCGGAGGCCCTGATCCGAACCCTTTTTTCCCTTTGAATCTGTAGCCGTTGCTGCGCATATCCCCTGAAGACTCGGACAAGATCTAACCATTTCTCCCACGATCTTCTACCAAATCAATGCACTGTAGCCATCTTGGAGCCTCCGAACCCGACTCTCAAGGGATGGATGCCACGAAATTACGAACCGGAGCCACTTCGAGGAGATTTTTCACCTATAAATACAACATCTAGAGGCATTTGAAGGGATCTTTTGGAAAATTCTTAGTCCATACTTCCTCCATAGCCGAATTCTACAATCATATTCAGATCAAAATCATCTCTTAAAATCCATTTTTGAGAGATTTGAGTGAGTTTGTGCATTGTAATTGGGAGGTTGAGTGAGAATCATTGCTGTATTTGTATTCCAATCATCAATTAAAAGAAAACAAAGTGGACGTAGGCTCGTTAACGCCGAACCACTATAAATTGCGTGTTCTTTACTGCTTTTTTGATTCTATTTCATTGAATTCATATCTAATTTGGGTGAGCCAATTTTTGGTCTAACACATTTCTTCTAAACTCAACACTTAGCGTAGACATTCTCAAATCCAAACAAGTCATGAATAAATGAGCCATTCCCCAACAGGATTTGATACAAAAATGGGATCCTCTACCACGCTAATACTAAGGTGGAGAGACTCAACTATCGAAGCAGAATTAAAAGGATGCGATATACAAAAACAAAGTTCCCGTGGTATAATAGAAAAGAAAAGCTACACTTTTAATAGAAAAGTTACCATCTCTCTTAGGTACGCTAGTAGTGAGAGCATACAATTGCCCTATGACGATCTTGTCCTTTGCCCTTGTCCTTGTCCTATAACACTTAACTACATGTCCCTTTTTATCATACTAACGATACTCTTTCTTTTGTCATGGGTTTTCTTATTCTTTCACTTTGGCCTCTATCCTTTCACCTTTTTCCTCTTTCATGGATTAAGCCATATCAACAAGTTTCTCGTCTTTAGACTTATGTTCTTTATCCTCGTTCTTACTATCCTTGTATAGCTTGTTGACAAGTTTCTCGAAAGCTACCTCCATCGCATGGCAACCTTACAAAGCTTGAAATAAGATTAGTCGCAAGTAAAACTACTGCGGCTACAGATGGAGGTTGGGAACTCCTTTGCCGTCCGTCATGTGTCGTACGCCTAGAAAACTATGGTGAAAAGTGAGAAAGAAGAGATCCAAAGAGTGAATAAAAAGATAGTGCATATGGCTTTGGGGAATATGCCTTTCGTAAAACAAAACTTTTCTTGGAAAAATGCTTCTTTGTAAACGTTTTGAAAATAATTTCAAAAGGTTTTTAAAAGCCTTCGCCCAGTCTGGTAACCTCCTGCTCTGATACCAAGTGTAACACCCCACATCTGTTAAGGTCACTCACAAAGGGAATGCCTTAACTTCAATGGAGCATTATGAGTACTGGAACAGAAATATTACAAGACAGACATATATAAAATAGCGGAAGGTAAAGTAGAAGTACTTCAAATCATTTATTAAATATAATTGTTTACAATAAAAGCCCATCAACTTCCAATACCCAATTTCATAGCCAAAATATCTGTCTTGCTTAAAAACAAAGAAGCATAAAAATAAATTGTAGTATTCCCCAATAAAGCAAAGAAAGCCATAGCCAAGAGAGATCCAAGCCGCACATGAAAGAGCCTGGGAGCTTGGTACCATCCGAACTAAGCTGTATTCCCACCCTGCGAAACTAGGGGGAGCAGAAGAAGAAGAGGCAAAACAAAACGGGTCAGTCATAAAGACTGAGTAAGTCCTAGTGACTTTCAGCATAAAAACAGGTAAATATAACATGGCATGAATAAACTGAAAGTAAACATAAGCACATGATGACAGGATAAGCTACAGGCACGATAACTAAGAATAACGTCATATGACTTTTGTCAAGAATAACATCGCAAGGTTCCCATTCAAGATAAACTAAGTATAATTTCGTAAGATTTCTATCAAGCATCGCAAGATTTCTCTGCTTCACCATTAAAATATTCCTATGATATCTATTTGCTCTGCACCACTCGTACTAGTATCCCAACCCGTGTCATGCGTTGACTATAAAATGATCCTTTGGCCCAATATCATGAAATGACCCATTTAGGGGTCCTACAGAACGATCCATTAATCGATCTGCTCCCTACAAGTTCTAGCTCGTCGCGTGTCTATGTCATACGGCCCTATCACAGATGTAGTTACCTGTGCTAGGTCCACCATAGGGTGTATCAAGCCGTAGGGTGCCAACCACCGACACGAATCAAGCATGCACAGTGTAAACCTACTGATGCTCAATGCCTGCTTTTTCAACTCCGGACTACATGCACGACCATAGTCCGCCTGAACCTACACTGGCGCACCAACTCAGCCGTCTTTCTAGTCGCTTACAATCAACCCAGTAATCGTGCCCCACCCTGCCTAGTTCCAGGGTACCATGATACATCTAGTGGGTTACTGCTGAAATGGACCGCGTAACTAGGGTTTCCATCCAATAGGTTAAGTGTTGTCATTTAAATTCGTGACTTAACCCTTATCAGTCTAGCATGTCAAGTTGGTTAAGTTTTGTCATTCAAGTTCGTGACTTAACCCGCCTATGTGTCATGTCAAATTGGCCAAGTGTTGTCGTTCAAGTTCATGACTTAGCCCTACGAATCATGTGTCATGTTGGTTAAGTATATTCAAGCGGTTCACGACTTAACCCTACTAAATCATCGTGTCAAATTGGTTAAGTATATTCAAGCAGTTCATGACTTAGCCCCACTAAATCATCGTGTCAATTGGTTAAGTATATTCAAGCGGTTCATGAATTAACCCTTCCAAATCATCGTGTCAAATTGGTTAAGTATATTCAAGCGGTTCATGGCTTAACCCTTCCAAATCATCGTGTCAAATTGGTTAAGTATATTCAAGCGGTTCAAGTTCAGGTTTACTTAACCCACCCATTCGTGTCATATCGGTTAAGGGTCGTTAGCCTAGTCATATTACTTAACCTTTCCATTCTTAGTATGTTTGTTTATTGGCATTAATTAATTATTAATGCATCAACTACTCACATTAGACCTGTTGTTGCGGTCACTGGATATGCCGGGCGGTTCCAGGCAGAATTACACCACAACTCAGTCTAACCTCGGGTTTAAGCACGATATGACTAACTTCTCACATTGGATCTTATTATTTGCAGTCACTGGATATGCCGGGTGGTTCCGGGTAGAATTACACTGCAAACTCAACCCAACCTCGAGTTGGCCATGTTCACGTTCGTGTTCATATTCATGTTCATGTTCATGTTTCAACCACGTTCATATTTCCAGTTATACGCCAATTATCAAGTTCATCACTCACGTTTTTGCCCCAAAACGTATTCCCAAATTATTACCTTAATTCACTACAAGGGTATGCCAAGTTATAGCCTTTTATTTACAATACATGCCAACTACCCAAAACCCAACTTAGGTGCGTTCATATTAAACCTCTACCAAGTCATAAATATCATATATGTTTCAACATTTGCCCAAGTTCTAGATTACATGTCAGTTTTTACATATGCCTAATTTATACCAAATTCACATATGCTCAATTCATGCCGTTTTACATGTATGCCAAGTTTATGCCAATATACGCATATCAAGTTCTAGCCAAATTACATATATTTAGATCATGTCAAATTACATATTACAATCCCCATTCTTGCCATTACCATTATAATGACTATACCCAAATATCCAATTTTAAGTTAATGGTAGTAATACCCAAATATCCAATTTTTATGTTATGCCTTCGATTCTACCAAACACGTATAACCAACTAGGAAATATCCCAATATTTCCCCGTATTCAATCGCACGTAATCGCGATTTAGGTCTAGGTCCGAAATTGACCTAGGTTCATCAAAAGAAAATAAATAGGGGGAGGTAGAAGTTGCAATAAGAACAAGATCAGAGAGAAAACAGTATAAATCATCATGATAGGCATAAAGATTACAACTTGATGATAACATCATTACGAATCAAAAAACTACTGAATAGATCATAAACTTGACATGATCATGAAGATAGATAAGTCTCAAAACTCAAGATTCAAGGAGCAACAAAAATAGATCAGAATCGATAAACATAGTTAAATCCAATTCAACTTTATTCCATGGACATATCATAATTAAATATTTAAATCTAAAAGTAACTAGAACTTACAGTGCGTGGATCGAGAATTAGAAAGCAGAAGTTGATGTTGAATCTCTATTTGATTAATCGTGTTCTATCTGAAAACCCCAATTTGCAAATCTCTATGCGTAGTCTTGATGGAGAAGAAGTAGTCCCTTTTCTTCTTTTAGTTATAACTAGAATTTGAGCAGCATAAGGCTAGAGAGAAATGGTGTAGAGAGAATGGGGCTAGGAGGGTGTTTATATAGGATTAGAGTCAAGAATCTGGTCACGGAACGAGTCTAGATACATCAGAATGAACCCAGGCTCAAAACTGGGTTTTGCACCAGGTCGACCCCCAGGTCGACCTGACCTCTGGGAGGTCAACCATAGTGTCAACCCCCAGGTCGACCTGGTCCTGGGCAGGAAAATTCCCCCCAGTCAGCGCTGGGGTTTGAATTCGAATTTCGAGCTGTTTTCGGTTCTGAAATTTCCTGAAACTTCGGAGGGTCATATCTCACTCATACAGACTCCATTTCTCGAAAACTCGGACTCGTTTCCAAGCAGAATTTCGAGACGAACGCAATGGTGCAACCCGTTTCCCTTGATTCTTATTTTAAAATTTAATTCTGCCTTGATTTATGATCTTAATATGTTATTAAAATACAGGGTATTACAATAATCATATCACAAAGGCGGAATAGATATGAATAAACCAAGAATGTGTACAACAAGCTAGTGGTCAACAAAGATCCACTAATACATGTACCAAGATTTACATAAAAGAATATGTACACTACGATAGATAATGTCAAAGGTACAACAATATATAAAACTGCGGAGATAGAGTAGCAAGCTGAAAGCGGAAGATCAATCCTGCGAGGAGCCACAGAGGAGTACCTAAAATGACTCGGTCTGACCCGAGTATTATTTATAGGAATAAACAATAAACAGATCAGTCTAGCTATACTTATCAAATAAACTGAGATAACAAGAGGTATAACAGAGGATGACATGAACATGGCATGTCAACAAATCAAGAAAAGACAATGGAATGTCAACACACAAATATCTCTAAATAATCTCCTAGCTAATACAGAACGCAACATTCAAATATTAGCACACAACAGGAAATGACAACGGAATGCCAAATAAACTAAACACATGAATGACAACGGAATGCCAAACGCACATCAAATTGATGACCATCGCATCAAAGTAAATCATGAATCATAAATCATTTCTCAAATTGACGCGCAACGCATCAAAGTAATCAAGAATCTAGAAATCACTCGAAATCCAGAAAACATCATAAAAGGCCAGGCTTGTTCATAGATGAGACACGATCTCTAGGTAGCGAACCCAAAAGTTTGAGCCGAAGCTCCCCACAGAGCCGGGTCGTGACCCCGGTAGAGAGAAAGAACATAAATTGTGAAATCCCTTTAAAACAACATAAATCATAGAAAGTTGGACCGAAGTCCCATAGGTGAAATCCAAGAATTGTAAATCCCATTCGGGTGATCGAGAACCACAAAAACATAAGTCACAAAGTAAGAAGGAGGTATCGACATATAGTGCGGAAACTATCTGACTGGAGTTCGCCTGAAAGTGCAGAAACTATTCAATGAGCCACAGTCCCCCGGGGACATAGCCAGGAAGCTAAGTACAAATCATAGAACGGATCACATCGATTCGGGTGAATAGAAATTACACCGAGCTAGTTAATATAAGGAAATAGCGACATGTCCCATAACTACATGCTATTCTTGAATATTTACGAACCCGTAATTGGTTTCTATTCAAAACATAGAAAATTACCACACATGCTTGAACGCACGACTTCCAAGAGTTTTTTCGCCGAAGTAAACATATAAGGGGTCATAGTCCTCAGTATTACTAATGTAAATAAACTAAATTTCTTGTCCGATCGATAGGATAAGGAATCGTATATAAATCAATAGAATCAGAACCAGGTTTAGAAACCGAATTTATTTTAAAAGGATTTGAATTTAAAAACTGATTAAAACGTTGGTTTAGTGCCCATTGACAATTTAAAACCACATTATCCGTTGTGGTTCAATTATTCATGAAAATCGTCGCTGTAGCGAATAGAACACAAACATCAAGAAACATAAAATCACATCACAACAACATACAGGAAATCAAGGGATAACGATTGTAATTTCGATCAATGAACGAATCGAAATCCCAAACTAGCACCCGAAGATTTTAAACTACATTGGAATAGACTCGAAGGATATCGAGTCGATAATTCACATTTTATTGGCGTGAATCATCTCAACAAGAGTATCGAATAATTTCGATATAAAAAATATAGCGCACGGGATTTAGAATGATCACTTATTCAATTCACATCATAAACAAATGTGAATCGGCCAATAAGGATCCACATTGGAAGAATCACTTGAGAATCAAAGACGACGAATCGAGGTGCTGGAATCTGTGAATTTGTGAAGCTGAAGATCACAAACGAAGTCCGAACGGCCCGAGCTCCGGCCAGGAAAGAGCCCGAATGGGTGTAGACTATGGACCGAGGTCTCTCCGGTCCACAGCCAAAACCGGTCAACCGGTCAAAGAGGGGCGGTCGACCATTTTCAAACAGCAAGAAAACCGGTCGACCGCCCCATTTGGGCCAGTCGACCGGTTTTGGCCTGGGCTGTTGCCCAGGCCAAAAACTAGGGGATTCGTCCCCCGCGAGCTTCCGGCGCCGATCGTCGAGGCTCGTGACTTCTTCGAGGCATCAATGAGACCTCTCCGATCCACCGTATCGACTCGCAAAGCTCGAATGCATTGATTTGGATTATAGGTTCTAAACGAACCAAATTTCCAAACCAAAACTAATGAACAAGATATAAGCGAATTATGAAGTCTTAGAACTTGCCGGGTGCGACAACGGTACTTCACAACACCACTTAATCAATTCAAATCATGTGTATTGATCGTGTGAATAACACATGTCATAATCTCTATTTCAAACGAACAAACAAAAGCATATCAAAGCGAATCAAGCGACTTGTGAAGACTTAGGACATGTCGAGTAACAACGGAGCTTCACAATATCACTTAAATCAACTCATATCATATACATGGGATTGTATGAACAATCCTTATCATAAGTTGTCAACTCAATGAAACATGGAATCGGCTAAGTTACACTAACATAACCAATTAACTAGCATATGCAAACTCATATGAACACTAAATTACACTTGTACAAGCCAATGGCTTGTGGCATACATGTAAGTTCAAAAGAATTCACCTTTGACTCATGAATGGCAAGAACAAGCTCCAACAAGGAAGAACAAGCACAAATCCAAGCAAAGAAGCTTTCTTTCTTCAATCACTCCTCTCAAATCACCACATGAACACATACGAAGACTCATGGATGTGAGAACATCATAAAAATCCGAAATTGAGAGGAGAGAAAGGTAGAGAATGAGTAGAGAGTGCTTACCTATGTCATAGAATTGGATTTGCACAAGAATTGAGCTCTAGATTGGAAGCCCTAGCCTTGGAGTTTCTATTTCCCTTTCCCTTCCCCATTTCTATTTTCTTTTGAAGTGTTAGAATGAAATCAAGAAGAGGGGGCTGATTTGGGTTTATATGGTGAGCTAGGCTAGCACAACCAAGCCCTAGCCAAGGTGCTAATTTTCACGAACTCGAAACATATCAATGCTTATAGTCAAAAAGGTTGTAAATGATGATCCGGAATCAATGGAAGTGGCCCCGAATCCTAATTTTATCATTTGTGAAAAATGATATTTTCAGTGATACATCGGACACGACGATATATTTAAATAGAATATTTTAAATCTATTATCATCGAATGAGCGGGTTGTTACAAGCTTTGATCCATGCATCTCAGCATGCCACATTGTCAATTCATACCACACAACTTATATCTACCGATATATAACCTCCGAACTCGTACATCTTAGAGAATGGTGTTAAGCTAAGAGAATAAATCGTTCGCTACCATATATATATTAAGTAGAGATCAATTGATACAGCATAACATACAACGTCAGACATATAATCCATTTGCAAGTTCGTTCTAAGTCTGAACGAAACCGAAGGCACCATATTGCTCGTCCCATATGTCCAATATAGGAGAGAGATCCTCACAAATTCGGACTATCTCCAAGTACGTCTGGACAACCACCACTTATAACCTCAACTTGGGTGTATTTTCCAAGTGAGACATCAGTAATAACCCAAACAATGTAAAGATCTCTTGGCTTCTACCATCGTCTTCATTCTTCGACTTTTAATCGTCGTAACAGTTATTCAGAATGGGTTAAACCCGGTCTTTCTGAATAACTCGGACATCTTTAAAATCAAGTGATGTAATGACCCGCATTGACAGAGGTATTATAATTAATTAATTTAATTATATAAATAGTGATTTAGGGAATTAAATCGTCGTTAATTAAATTATAGTGAATATTTAATTAAAATAATAAATTATATAATATATTTAATTCAGAAATAATCAAAATATTGGAAATCACAATATAATGTGAACTGGGTCATCCCTAATATTTAATTCAGCTTAGAGTTGAATTGGAATAACGTATATATTTAATTAACGTCAGTTTGAACGTAGAATTATATTATCATTAAAATCGAGCGCGTAACGACGCGGCAGTTCGCTATTTGGCGATTTGAACTTCAACTGGATATACAGAGTTTGTTTTAAATCGGATTTCTATGAAACAAGAAACGTGTGGAGCTGGTGGAGTATATCTTTCTAGTGAAAGAGAAAAATCGGGATTTCGTCGTGTAGATTTGGAGTTACGTCCAAATCAAATTATCAGAAATGCAGCGTCCTGACCATAACAATTTAATTATATTTATATATAAGGATTTAAATAGAAATCGAACGTTGATATAACTCTGACGATGTAATATCGAGTTGTAAATCCATATAAGAATATTCTGAAGCTGTACGGTATTCCATGTGAATATAGATGTTAATATTTAATTTTAAATATTTAATGTAATTATATTTAAATATATTTATATAATTAAATAGGCTATTTAGAGCGTTAAAAATAGCCACTTTTGCAAACGAAGTCGGAATTCGACGAAACTAATTTTGTTGGATCCGCAATATCAAATAATTGTTAGATTCCAAGTTCCGTGATTTTTAGAGTCACTGTGTGGCCATACAGATTTTTAGAGTGAAAAACAGTCAGTATTTTGACAGTTAAAAATACGCTGTGTGAGCATACGGGGTCGGAATTCGACGAAACCAGTTTCGTTGGGACCGTAATGTCGTACTCTAGCTGCATGTCCAGTTTCATGATTTTTAGGTATTGTATGTGACCATAGTAATTTTTAGAAGACAAAAATGGTAACATAAATTAAATAAAAACAAATATCAAGATATTTTGCAACACTATAAATACCCTCACTACCCCCCTTAACCTAATTTCATTTCGAAGTCAACCAGAAAAATCCGCCATTGTTCCTCCCTCAAAACCAATTCGCCTCTTTCAAAATCAAAGTAAAATTTAGAAATCAAAAGAGACGTATATTTGAATTCATGAGTATCTCCTCTACAAAACCGTACAAGAATCTATGGGTTCGATGAAATTTCGGGCGCCTTCATTTTTCAACAAGCGAATTAGGGTTAAAGTTTTCGGGCTTTAAAGGTTGGGATTCATTTTTCTGAGCGTGTTTTCGAGATTGAGGAGGAGTTTCACATCACTGGAGAAGCTCTTGGTGGATTCGACATCAGGAAATGTCGATGTCTGTAGAAGAGTTTTGGGCGAAAACCTGTCGATGCGTTTCGATTTATGATGTCAAGTTGATTAAGTTTAACATGGGATTGATGAGATTGGGATGAGAAGTTCATTGGTTATTTTAGTTTGATTTATAGTGATGGAATGGAGGAGGAGGTGATGCAGGAAGTTCGGCCATGTTTGCGTTGGGATGAATACTGGAGACGCGAGGTAGTTGGAGGTGGAAGATGGCTGTTTCATACGGTGAGAATGGATGGGCCTGAACGTGAATTGATGGGCCAGAGAACAAGAAAGGTTAAGGCACTTAGATAATAAAATCCATGTTTTATTTATTTTAAATATACATTAACTGGTAATCGTTATAACTTGAGCACACATTATCAAAATTTCACGAAACAAGATTCGTTGGGATCGTATGGACGGAAGCAACACAATGAGACTGACCGGGAGTGAATCCGAGCTCGATACAATTTATGGCGAAATAAATTGTCCAACTGAGTCAAATAACGCAAACCGATTATTTAACGGTTAACGCGTCAATGTGAGTAAAACTCACCAACTCTGAACAGTTCTATTTTTATAACGTGTATTAGAACTGATAAATAATGACTGATTGTTGTGTGTTAACTGTTGGTTGAGTTGCTTGTGTATTAGTTGAAATTATAGATAACGATATGTATATAAATCGTTAATCGAATATTGATTCTGTTTATCAGAATATTTTATATATGTGTTGTTTAACATCTGTGATGCAGGGGAACAGGTTGGAGGGGTCCAACTGGACTCCTCAATATTTATAATATTATTCTATTCATATATTGTAATATATGATGTGATATATAATCTGTTTGATTTTTTGTGTTTAAATGATATCGTTCATTGTGGTCTGCTATTTTAAATATCATAAAAAGACCCTGGGATGTAAAAATAATTATTTCAATGTATATTGAAATAAAGGGATTTTATAAAATCAACAAATTTTATAAAAGGAAATATTTCGAAAGTAAATAAAAGGAAAATATTTATAAAACGAATAGAGTTTTATAAAAGGGAAAATGTTGATAAAACAAATAAATAGGATAAAGGAATATTTATTTAGTAAATAAATAGCATTATAAAAGGAATATTTAGTTGGAAACTAAATAGGATTATAAAAGGAAGTTGACGAGATAAAAAGGAGTTAATCAAACGTAGTTTATCAAAAGGAGATAATAAAACGTAGTTTATCAAAAGGAGTAACTCAAACATAGTTATTTAGGATAAATTACCATTTAGCACGACTGCTAGCATAATTCGCAGGGCTGCAGATAGCCTACGGCGGTCGGATGTTTCCTGAGGGAATCAGGCATAACCATTGTAATCGCTGCGATCTAGAGTCAAGTGAAAGGAGTTAAATTCAATATTAGTTATTCGAATAGGAGTTAATCAAATAGAGTTATTCAATTAGAGATTAAAGAAATAGAGTTAAACAAAATTAGACTGGCTAGAGATTAGTAAGTTGAATGGTTTTCTGAGTATCGATCTGATGTTGGTTTCGGCCTTCGGGATTTATACTTAGGAAATTGTTCTCCTACTAGTTTACGGTTAGGGACTAATAGTTGTGGAATGATAGGGATATGTAAATAAACAGTGGAAATGTTTTCCAGTGTTAATGATATATATTTTCTAAACATAGAAAGTAAGGAAATGTGAATATATATATGTATATGGTTGATGATTGATCGATATAATTTCAATTTGGAAATAATATCGTTGTTTGCACACTTGTTTTTCTTTGATAGTTAACTCATCGACTATCGAAGTTTTCAAACATTTTAACGTTGTTAATATGGAGAGACCGGTTGGATTATTATCCGAAGAACCACTCTGTATTGGCATAAGCGTTGCGAATCATATATGCCAAAGATAATTGAAGACGGAGTTATGCAAGGGCTATCCTATTTACAGAATAGTGCCTTCGGTTTGTCCAGTCCTAGGACGACCTGTATGGAAGGATGTCTGACAGAATAGATAGCGTAAGTTGATCTCTTCAAACGTATTCACGTTTGGTGGCGGAGGAATTCGTTTCTCTTAGTTGTATACCCGTGGTATTTTTAGGGAAATAAATTTGTGATTTGGTGGGTATGACGATGTGACATTCAAAGTGAATGAAGATGTGGCATGTAAAAGATAAGCGTAGCTTCTAGCCTCACATCCGGTAAATGACAGAAGTCGGGCAGGCAGCATGGCTAAGTCGGTCGCTCTGAAGTAGGGTGTATAATCACCTATCTAGAGAATATTCATTTGCTTCTTTAATCTATCAATGTTGTCCCATATATATATATATATATATATATATATATATATATATACGGGAAACGGTTGATGATCCCAATTGTTGGTGATATACATTCGATACACTCAAGCGAAATGAGTGGACGGTCATGTGTGGCTGAGTTGCAAGATGTTCTTGTTGAACTCCAGTGTATCATTCCTAGAGTACACTGATCGGAAGGTGGTTCCATACCTTGTTATAGCTGGAATTCCATTACCCAATACGTGCTTGTGGTTTTGATTGTATACTACATATGTAGAACGTGAGATGAAAGCGTTTCTGCTAGATGATTATGATATTGTGGTTGATAGACATTATTATAATATCAAAAGGTTTTTGATATAAAGATATTTTGGATTCTCATAAGGGAAAAACCCGTTCCGTTATACGGCGTGGTCTTTTGAGATATCGTTTAATGGCTCAATCTGTTTTACTCATACCAGTCCCATGACTGACCCGGAGTTTATTTTGTTTTGTTTTCCCTAAACTCTTGGGTGCCCAATTTTGTACGGGCAATCAAGTAGTCAGGAATTTACATATATACTGGAAGAGCTTGGAGTAGGAGGCTTCAGGATTATACAACTATAGTTATATTCCGCTGATTGTAAGTGTGTACTCTCATAATGTTATTGTAAACATATACTGATTTTATTTCAAGGATATGTTATCTATTATATGTTGTTCGTTCCGCTGTGAGATTATTGTTACTCTGATGTTGTCTTCTTCTTCTTCTTCTTCTTCTTTTCTATTAGTTCTATCTTATCTATCCTCACCCTCTATCTTCTTTCTATTAATTTCTTGAATTTCCAGTGCAATTTGGGGTTGGACTTGTGTTATTTGGTCAGCTCAAATTGGGCCAGATTTTCGGGTCATTACAGTTGGTATCAGAGCTTAAGTTAAGAATTACCTTGGCTCTGTGGCGTGACTCGGTAGAGATAGGGTTAGTAATACCCTAGATTGAGTTTGAGTGTATATATATACGAGTGCGTATTTGTATTTGATATAAAAATGGTTTTATATTGTGGAGATTCAGTGGCTGAGTTGTTTATGGGGTTTGGTCGATCAGTTTGATCCACTGTATCAGTAGGAGTTACTAAACACTCGAATACGATGGGTCGACACGATATGTCTTGAGAAGAGGGTAAATTAAAATAAGTTTACCCAGAGTATATTCTGATATAGAGGAAATATATATATTAGGTATATAGGTTGTGATTATAATCGAGTAAGATTATAACAAGTGAAATGGTTATATATATAACCAATCAGAATTCATATAAGTGAAATACGTGAAATCAGATGAATTAAATCAGAATTTAAATTAGAATTGAAATTAAAACCTTGGAGATTTGGAAAGGTGTTTGTTAACAGATTTGGATTAAGTATAAGAGAATTTTAAAATCCTGGGAGATTTTAAATTGGTTTAAAGCCTTGTGAATCGTATTTGAAATATATTTCAAGGTGGAAATGTTTAAGAAATGGTTTTGAAGTGGTATAGTATTGAACTCACTACGGTCGCTGGAAAGTAACTCCGATGTTGACTGCGCAGCATCATCGGTTTGATTTTTGAGTTTCTAAGTGACGGATTACTACCAAAGATTTTGTTTTTGAATTGTTTTGAGAAAAACAAGTTGGTTTGTAATTCCAGGAAAGGATATTTGATTTTTGGGAAAAGCCAAGCTATTTGAAACTCCCAGGTAAAGGCTGTTTAAGATAAAAACAAATTAAAGTAAAATTTGTAAAATCCAATAAAATTGAGATGGAATTAAAAGCCAATTAAGTGAAAATCATTTGAAATAGATTAGTGTCAAGTAGAATTAGACTTGATTAGAGATAATCTGGAATTATATTGGACTGGTGAGTTATGGATTGGAAATCAAGAATAGTGCTTGAGTTTGAAATAAAATTCGACTTAGGTATAAGCGAATGGTTGTGTTAAAGATAAATTGATTTGGGATCAAGTTGGAATTGCATTGGTATATAGTGAATTGATGACAGGTGAAGTGATAGAGTTGATATGCCCGACAAAAAGGTATAAGTTTATATTTGATATATGCATGAGATTTATGAGCCGAATTGGCAAGCCGCTTGGCTGTTTGATTTTCTTTTGGGTTGAAGATGGCCTAGAGAGGCGAGTTGGAGTTTTACCGATAGGCTGTACAAAGGAGGTTATGACGAAATTTTCCGAAAATTTAAAGTGTTAGAAAATTTTCAAATTTTTTGAAAATTTTAGTTAGTCGGAAGGAATAAATATTTTAGTCGATATTAATTGGTTGGGAGAAACAAGAAATAAGGGGTAAACAAATCGTAGGAATTCAAATAGATAGGGTCGTCCTCTACCTTAGCAATTTCGAGGACGAAATTATTATAAGTGGGGAAGATTGTAATGACCCGCATTGGCAGAGGTATTATAATTAATTTATTTAATTATATAAATAGTGATTTAGGGAATTAAATCGTCGTTAATTAAATTATAGTGAATATTTAATTAAAATAATATATTAAATAATATATTAAATTTAGAAATAATCAAAATATTGGAAATCACAATATAATGTGAACTGGGTCATCCCTAATATTTAATTCAGCTTAGAGTTGAATTGGAATAACGTATATATTTAATTAACGTCAGTTTGAATGTAGAACTATATTATAATTAAAATCGAGCGCGTAACGACGCGGCAGTTCGCTATTTGGCGATTTGAACTTCAATTGGATATACAGATTTCGTTTTAAATCGGATTTCTATGAAACAAGAAACGCGTGGAGCTGGTAGAGTATATCTTTCTAGTGAAAGAGAAAAATCGGGATTTCGTCGTGTAGACTTGGAGTTACGTCCAAATCGAATTATTAGAAATGCAGCGCCCTGACCATAACGATTTAATTATATTTTTATATAAGGATTTAAATAGAAATCGAACGTCGATATAACTCTGACGATGTAATATCGAGTTGTAAATCCATATAAGAATATTCTAAAGCTGTACGGTATTCCATGTGAATATAGACGTTAATATTTAATTTTAAATATTTAATGTAATTATATTTAAATATATTTATATATTTAAATAGGCTATTTAGAGCGTTAAAAATATCCACTTTTGCAAACGAAGTCGGAATTCGACGAAACTAATTTTGTTGGATCCGCAATGTCAAATAGTTGTTAGATTCCAAGTTCCGTGTTTTTTAGAGTCACTGTGTGGCCATACGGATTTTTAGAGTGAAAAACAGTCAACATTTTGACAGTTAAAAATACGCTGTGTGAGCATACAGAGTCGGAATTCGACGAAACCAGTTTCGTTGGGACCGTAATGTCGAACTCTAGCTGCATGTCCAGTTTCGTGATTTTTAGGTATTGTATGTGACCATAGTAATTTTTAGAAGACAAAAATGGTAATATAAATTAAATAAAAACAAATATCAAGATATTTTGCAACACTATAAATACCCTCACTACCCCCTTAACCTAATTTCATTTCGAAGTCAACCAGAAAAATCCGCCATTGCTCCTCCCTCAAAACCAATTCGCCTCTTTCAAAAATCATTTCAAAATCAAAGTAAAATTTAGAAATCAAAAGAGACGTATATTTGAATTCATGAGTATCTCCTCTACAAAACCGTACAAGAATCTATGGGTTCGATGAAATTTGTGGCGCCTTCATTTTTCAACAAGCGAATTAGGGTTAAAGGTTTCGGGCTTTAAAGGTTGGGATTCATGTTTCTGAGCATGTTTTCGAGATTGAGGAGGAGTTTCACATCACTGGAGAAGCTCTTGGTGGATTCGACATCAGAAAATGTCGATGTCTGCAGAAGAGTTTTGGGCGAAAACCTGTCGATGCGTTTCGATTTATGATGTCGAGTTGATTGAGATTAACATGGGATTGATGAGATTGTGATGAGAAGTTCATTGGTTATTTTAGTTTGATTTATAGTGATGGAATGGAGGAGGAGGTGATACAGGAAGTTCAGCCATGTTTGCGTTGGGATGAATACTGGAGACGCAAGGTAGTTGGAGGTGGAAGAGTTGGTGATATACATTCGATACACTCAAGCGAAATGAGTGGTCGGTCATGTGTGGCTGAGTTGCAAGATGTTCTTGTTGAACTCCAGTGTATCGTTCCTAGAGTACACTGATCGGAAGGTGGTTCCATACCTTGTCATAGTTGGAAATCCATTACCCAATACGTGCTTGCGGTTTTGATTGTATACTATATATGTAGAACGTGAGATGAAAGCGTTTCTGCTAGATGATTATGATATTGTGGTTGATAGATGTTAGATCGAAATTTGGACCTAACACCCAAATTGTTATGCACTGTAGAGAATTTTAAATGAGGAACAAGGAAAAAGAAAATAACACTCAGAATTTATAGTGGTTCGGCGTTAACGAGCCTACGTCCACTTTATATCTTATTGATTATGCTTTAAAAGCTAGTACAACAGAGATTTCTCTCAATATTTCAGTGGTTTGACAACAATGGCGGACTCAGTATTCACTATTGCCAAAAAGATCCCGAAAAATGCCAAGCTCTGGGCTATTTATAGCTGATTTTGTCAGGCGGATCGCAGACACGTGGCACGAATCCCGAGATTTTCGGATCGCATCGCCACCATTGAAGAAACAGTCAAACTAGCCGTTGTGAACAGGTGTCGTCAGATCCGTGCGATTCAGATCGCTGAAGACCAGCTCGTGGTTGAACGGGTCAGGGAGTTCGGTTCGTTACAAGGGACCGGATCGCCTGGAGGTGACGTTCGTCGACGAGATGGGAGCGATCCGTTCCTGGGCGAGTCGACAGAGCGCGATCCATTCATGGGCGAGACGATGGCGTGCGATCCGTTCCTGGGCGAGACGATGGCGTGTGATCCATTCCTGGGCGAGACGATGGCGTGCGATCCGTTCCTGGGCGAGACGATGGCGTGCGATCCGTTCTTGGGCGAGACGATGGCATGCGATCCGTTCCTGGGCGAGACGATGGCGTGTGATCCATTCCTGGGCGAGACGATGGCGTGCGATCCGTTCCTGGGCGAGACGATGGCGTGCGATCCGTTCCTGGGCGAGACGATGGCGTGTGATCCATTCTTCCACTTTCTTGGGGGACTTGGTTTCCTGATCTCCTTTCATGAATGATTCTGGATGGCTTGGTCAAAAAGCGAGCCAACATTTTGCCCCCTCGAAGTATGTTTTATTGATGGTGAAACATGCTTCGAAGATGCTTATTGACTCTCTCCTGAAGGGATGTAAGTTAACAGTCGCATTGGTTCAAATTGACACATGCATGAATCGGATCGCCATAGGACGACACGGTCCGATTTAGTCATCTGCTCGTCTCGTGCTGAGTTCCTAGGGTCTTGTGCGATACGGGGCGCATCTTCCTTCGATTCGTATCGGACCCTGAGTTTTGTGGGCCATCATTTCAAAGCGGTCCGTGGGCTTCTTTGCGATTCCATTTCTGGATCGTGGCCTGTGGGGCGCTTCGTGGATCGAATAAGACAAAGGAGGGGAGACAAACGGTCACCTTCTTTGCCTATATAAGCCGACGTTCCCCTCTTCATTCTCCTTCTTTTTCTTCCCTGCTGAATCGTCTCGCGCGAGCTATCGAAAAACGAATCCAACCTTTTAAAACTTTCGAAAATCCAAGAATTCTCTCAGTTTTTAGAAAGGTAACTTTATAGAAAGCACTCTCATACTACTTTCATGAATTTCTACGGCTGATTCCAGAGAGAAACAATATAAATCCGCTACTTTCCGAATAAATCACCAAGTCGCCATGGCCATTGAACGTGGAGCTCAGAACTTGAGGATGGGAAGGAGATGAGGAAGAAGAAGGATGCAGAAGGAGAAGGAAGGCCGACTCGGATCGTGGTCAATGATTGAGGACGGAAGCAAGTGGCGAGACGAAAGATTGGGATGGCAACTAAGGGTCGTATCACGGTAGTCGCAACGGTTCGTGAGGGAGCCTTCCCTTCGTCCGGCGATTCGATGAGGGGCGAACTCTCTGCTATGCGAGTCGAAGGGGGCGATCCCTCTGCTATGCGAGTCGAAGGGGGCGGTCCCTCTACTACGCGAGTCGAAGGGGGCGGTCCCTCTACTACGCGATCCGAAGGGGGCGGTCCCTCTACTACGCGATCCATCTTACGGCTGGTGATACGAAGAAATTTCAGTCCTTAATCAGCGCCTTGTCGCTACAAAACTCTGGACAGTTAGGATAGAGCCTTGACGTTGATCTCTCTGGACTAAATGACTTCATGATTTGACTGCATATGACGACTAACGACCTTTAATAACCTCGACTGCTTTCATGTTTTATTATCGTTTTTAATGATGTGCACACACAAACACACACAGCAGCACTTGCACACACGGGGGACGGGTAGTGTTGATCTTATCGTTCATATTTTCTCGTCCTAGCAGCAATGTCGAACGACCACTCTTCCTCAAGATCTGTAGCCGAAACGGAATCCGAGACTCCTGAACAGCACAATCCTCAAATTCCTCCAATCAATCCAGAAGGTGAAGATTCCGGGTCTAAATATGAAGCCACAGAATCAGATCCGACAGAAAGCACGTCATCCAGCAACAACTCCGAGTCTGACGAACGAGCTCCGGACGAAATTCCAGGCGCAGTCGGGATAGATAAATTCTCTGACTCTTTAGCGTCCAAGCTCGACGAGATAAAACTCAAGAGAATCTGCTTAAGACACGGCATTCCTTGGGACGATGTCTTAACACCTGGAAGCGAAGACAGACCCCATCTAGCACCGGAAGGGTATATGTCGATCAGTCGGACAATGTGCCTAGTAGGAGCTATTCCTCCGTTCCCTCCAATTGTCATTGAAACTCTGAGACGATTAGGCATTGCCCCGATGCAGCTTCATCCAAACGCCTACGCGTCTCTATACTCTTTATACGTTGCTTATGCGGAAATCTTGCACGCCGAACTCAAATTCAGAGACCTGGTGTTCTTCTTTCTTTTCAAGCACCGTTCTTCTGCAACTCCCAACTTTTCCTTTTTTGAATCAGTGGCGAACAAGAAAGTTCTGTATGACGGATACAGCAACATCGGGGATCCTAAGTCTGACTGGTTTTACATAAGAAGACAGGCTGGATGCTCACGGAGATGGCTCAAATCAAGTAAATTTTTATCGCCTAGTTGAATATCTTGCTTGGGGAGTTTAAGTAATAACATTCGTCCGCTTTTTCCTTTGTCTTAAACAGATCATGTCTTCCCGAAAACAGAGGGTGCATTATACAACAACCGGTTATCCATTCTTTTGCAAAGCAGATCCGACTTTTTAAGGATTAAAAAATGCATTACGGATGACAACCTTCACAGGCATCGCCTCTTGGATAGGAAATTTGGACTTGGATCCGGCGGCAAACCTTATAAATATGTGCCCCCGACGGAAGAAGAGGGAACTTCACAAGCGGTGGAGACAACCAAATTTCACAAAAGTCCTTCTCCGATAGTCATCCAAGACGACGAAGACTTGAATGTATACAGGGGGGATGAGTCCCGTGGTGATGCGTCGAAGGAAATCCTTACCTCTGCCCCAATGGAAACTGTCGGTGATGACGAATTGACAGAAGAACAGTTATTCGACGAGCTGAATAAAATCCCTTTGCCCGACATTGAATACACGGAAAGAGACTTCGGCGAGGAGCCTTTCTTTTCTGCTCCCGAAGAAGCGGTTGATTCAACAAGGGGACGTGAAACGGGCCAGACGAGCCTATCTCCAGGCCCGGGTCTGTTAGGGGGAATTATATGGAACGCACACCTCACACACACTGCCTGACCATGCACTATTATGTCGTGGATATTCAATGTGATAATATGATCTTCTTTTCTTTTTTGCAGGAGCGATGTCGCGCAGGAAATCTTATTCGTATCGTTCTCTTCGCGAAGGCACCCCCAGCCTTCGTTCGGGTACTGAGCGCCCTCGCGGTCCTTCTCACAAGCCGAGCTCTTCGCAACCTCGATCTCCACCCAAATCAACTTCTACCAGGCCTTCGAGTCATCCAACAATTCCGACCGGGGGGAAGACACTTCCAAAAGAGTTGACCCCTCCAAAGAGTGCGCCTTCCCACAGTCGGTCGTCAAAAAGGCGTCACGAATCCAAAGATGGGGACAGAGATTCATTCAAAGACACTGAGCAAGAGAGAAGTAACATTGTTCCCACCAGCCAACCAGAATTAGCTGCCTCTGGTTCAAGGGACTACGTTCACGGTCCTGAAATCCAAGGTAGGCTGGAAAAGCTACAGGAACAATTTCCAGGAATGTTCTTCGATAGGATGGTCTTTGTTCCTGCCTTGGAACCAGTTCCCAAAAACTGGGATAAAGAAGTTATCGGGCATATCCATCACGTGGCCAAGCAGTACGAGGCGATGAAAAAGCACGCACTTAATCTTTCAGAGGTCATCCGAACACTCAAAATAGAAGCTCACAGGTCTAAAGTAAAACTCGAAAATAATGAAAGGGCTAGGACAAAATTAGAGAAGGATCTGGAAGACGCTCAAGCCCAGCTCGCTTTGGCACAGAGAGACGCCGCAAACTATAAAACTGAATTAGAAAATGCCAAGCAGCGCTTTCATTCAGAACTGGATTCCAATAGCCAGGAAAAAATGGCCTTAAAAAAGGAAGTTGAAGACCTCAGAATGGCCAACATCGAATTGGTAACGGCACAAGGCCATTTTTTGACGGAGAAGGCTGCTTGGGAGGCGGAAAATGCGAGTCTAAAAGAAAGGTTGGCTCTGGCAGAGGCGGAAAAAGTGATTTTGCATGATCAGGTGGCCGACGCGGAGAGACGGGCAGCTCTTGCCGAAAAGAACGTTGATAGCGCCATTGAAATGGCCACTGCCTCCAAAAACAAACTCCTTGGAAGAGAGAAAGAAATCGAGGGGTTTGAGGAGATGATCTTTGATTTCCTCGGTCAAGTTCTCAAAACTCGCAATATCTCATGGATCCCGGATTATCATGTTACATTGGCCAACTTATGGGATGCCATCGTGGAAGGCGAAAAACATAGACTAGGGGTCGAAGAGATCGATGAAGATGAATTGATGAAAAGCATCCTAAGGGACAACGAGCCTGAGGATCTGGCAGAGGGCCGTCGCTTAATCCTGGCGGAAATGGAGAAGGAGAGAACCATGGCTAAAGGCAAAAGCAAAATTGACGAAGGTTCCAGCTCCGCCGCCAAGTCTAAAACTTCCGAAGTCGAGGAGTATCACCCTGACGATCCGCTAATCCCTTTAGGCTTAACTCCCGTGGTTGTTGGAGCATCCGGATCTACTCAAGAGGGAGTATCTGCAGAAGGTACCTTTCTCTTTTCCCAACAATTTGCTAAAGCAATTGCGAATTGCCGTCGTCTAACAGGACAACCCATTGAATTAGTAATGTGTGTCTCTCATAATGCAGGTGGCGAGCCCGCCGACAAGGGTGTTGGAAAAGAGAGGGAAGTGGAGGAGGGGACCGTCCTGCCGGGTGCTGAAATCGATGTTTCAGAGCGAGTCAAGGCCGCAACAGCTGAAGGAAGCATCTCGGTGCATAGCGCCGACGTACCCAAAGATGCTGAGACTATCGAGGCTTTAAAAGACTTGGATGGCCGGCATGTGGATGACGAAGAGGATACCACCGGCACCAAGAAGGCCGACGATGATGATGATGATGAGGAACCCCTGGCCAGCCGAAAAGCCAGACAAGAGAAAGAGTTGGCTTTGAAGAAGGTGGGGGATGAGGCTTTGGACGTGGTCCCTCTTGCAGAGTTCGATCCCAAAACTGGGATGATTATGAAAATCCAGTCCAAGTCCATCAGCCGGCAACTTCACTTTGCAAACCCTGATGACTTCCCGGCTTCCCTCTCCGGCAGAAGCAAGGGAAAAGATGGGGGAGAGGAAACCTCAGAGGAGTCAGATGCTCCCCTCGTGGACAAGCGGAAAAGGAAGAAGGGGGATCCATCTGAAGCCGACAAGGAGAGGCTGGAGAGGCAGAAGCGAGAGAAGATATCAAAGCATAAATAGGATGTTTATTGATATTTTGTCTTTTAAGCTTCCCACTGGTCAGGAAGTGTAATTGTGAGACTGGCCTTCACTTTTGTTTCTAGCTTGTTTTCACTTTGCTGATTTGCAGTACATAAACAAGGATTTGTTTCTTCTTACATCATTGTGTACCTGTATTCATAGTAACTTTCCACGTTTAGTCGCTAGCCAACTATTAATAATTATAAGTCAGTCAATCAACAGGAAGAAGAATGTTCATGCTATGTTACACTTGTTATATCAAAGTTTAGTGTTCGCATAGGAGCGCATGATGCCCCCATAATCAATTGTTAGAGCTTTATGCTTGGCGATTCGTTCGTTCCCCGATCCTTCAGCGGGGAAGGAGCTACTTCTCAGCGCTCAATCGAAGACGCCTTTATACTCTTTCTCTCTCTGGAGAGTTAGAGTTCGAGCTCAGCGATTCATTCGCTCCCCGATCCTTCAGCGGGAAAGGAGCTCTTTCTCAGCGCTCAATCGGAGACGCTTTTATACTCTCTCTCTCTTTGGAGAGTTAGAGTTCGAGCTCAGCGATTCATTCGCTCCTCGATCCTTCAGCGGGAAAGGAGCTCTTTCTCAGCGCTCAATCGGAGACGCTTTTATACTCTCTCTCTCTGGAGAGTTAGAGTTCGGACTCAGCCGTCTGCGATCATGCATGCTCCTCAAACTCGTCTCAGGTTTACGTTTTAATCCAAGCTCCGAGGATTAAAACCAGTTGGACAAGCAGCTAGAGCATTTACCAAGGCTTTGGGTTCCTCTGATTAGTTTATGAGAGGAACTGTCGGCACCGGACTTCAGGTACCTGCATTATTCACACTGAGTTTCATAGGCAAATAAATAAAGATGCAGTAAAGGTAAATGACACACAGTATTTTTATAGTGGTTCGGTCGAATCATGACCTACGTCCACTTTATAATCTCTTGCTTTAAAGAATCAGATTGTTCTAGGCGAGTCATGCCCTGTACATTGTTTTTTTTTTTAACAAAGCAAAAGAATAAGTTTGAAGCCTCTTATGTTAAATATGGCCGTAGATGTTGGGCATTCCACACTCTGGGGATTTCCTTTCCATCTACGGTTGCCAGCTTGAAGGTTCCATTATCAAGCTTGCTGAGAATAGAGTACGGTCCTTCCCACTTCGCTCCCATATGATTTGGGGGCGGAAAGACACGTTTCAGAACCAAGTCTCCGGGTTCCAAGGTTCGGGTTCGGACCTTTTTGTTGTAATATCGGGCGACCTGTTGTTTGCATCTCAGAGCACGCAGGTCGGCTTCATCCCTCTTTTCTTCGATCATATCCAGGGACTCAATGAGCAATTCATTATTGGACATTGGATCATAATAGGTCACCCGATGAGAAGGTACCTTTATCTCAATCGGGATAACTGCTTCCGTTCCAAAAGCAAGGGAGAACGGGGTATGTCCTGTCGCTGATTTATATGTCGTCCTGTAGGCCCATAGTGCCAAGGGCAATTCGTCAGCCCACATGGCTCTAGCCCGCTTCATTCTTCTTTTCAGAATGGACTTAATTACTTTATTTACAGCTTCGACTTGCCCGTTCGATTGTGGGTGTGCCACGGAGGTGTACCGATTCTCGATGCGATATCTTTGACAGAAGTTTCTGAATTCAGCACTATCAAATTGAGTTCCGTTGTCTGTTATCACAATTTTTGGAATCCCGAATCGACAGATGATGTTTCTCACGATGAAGTTGATCACCCGTTTAGTTGTGATTGTAGTTAGTGGTTCTGCTTCAACCCACTTAGTGAAATAATCTACAGCCACAACGGCGAACTTTGCTCCGCCCCTCGCTATCGGGAGACTTCCTATGATATCAATTCCCTACATAGCAAAAAGCCATGGACTCATTATTGTTTTTAACTGGCTCGGAGGCGCCCTAGGTATCTTTGAAAACCTCTGGCACGCATCACATCGTCGTGCATATTTTACTGCATCCTTGTTCATGGTAGGCCAGAAGTAACCATGACGCAATATCTTTTTCGCCAAAGTTTGCCCCCCAGTGTGGTCGCCACATTCGCCTTCGTGGACTTCTTGCAGCACACGTTTGATGTCATCGTGGGCTATGCACCGAAGGAGGGGCATTGAATACCCTTGTCCATAAAGGATTCCGCCTTGCAGCACGTATCGGGCGGCTTTACGAATCACTTTACGCCTCTCGCTTTTCCTGGTCGGAAGCGCTCCATCCATTAGGAAATTCCTTATAGGAGTCATCCACGACTCCTTTTCTGGTTCCGTCTCCATTACAAGGTCGATTTCCATCTGATCGATGCTGGGAGACCAAAGTACTTCAACGGGGGCTAGCCCTATCACCTCAGGATCATTAGAGCTAGCCATCTTTGCCAACTTGTCCGCCTGCTGATTTTCCGACCGCGGAATATGAGATATGCTGTAGTGATCAAACTCATTCAGCAGCTCTTTCACTTTCTTTAAGTATAGAATCAATCTTGCACTTTTAGCTTGGTATCTCCCAGTAACTTGGTTCACAACTAACTTGGAATCGCAGAAGATGTTCAGTTTTGTGACTTCTAGCACCTTTGCAATCTTTAATCCGGCTATCAGAGCTTCATATTCAGAATCGTTGTTAGTGGCCTGAAACTCCATTCGGATGGCATAAGTTACCAATCGTTTCTCGGGGGTTTCAAGCACTATTCCAGCGCCGGACCTTTCGTTATTTCTAGCGCCATCAGTATATAATCTCCAGACATTAGGGTCGAAAAGTAACTTTGAGGGCTCCACTTCTTCGTTTGCTATGTCTTCCTCAGGAACAGTGAATTCTGCTATGAAGTCAGCTATCACTTGCCCCCGAATTGACCGTCTGGGCTGAAAGTTCAAGTCAAATTGACTTAACTCAATATTCCATTTGAGTAATCTTCCAGACGCCTCTGGTCTCTGTAGAACTTGCTTGAGTGGGTGATCAGTATATATGATAATAGGATGCGCTTGAAAGTAGTGCCGAAGTTTTCTGGAGGCAATCAGTAAACTGTACGCCAGTTTTTCTATCTGTGGATAATTACGCTCTGCCGCTGTTAATTTTTTACTCACGTAATACACAGGTCTTTGGACCTTCTCCTCTTCCCTTACCAACGCTGAGCTGACTGCATGAGATGATACTGCCAAATACACGAATAAATCCTCGTGGTCTATTGGTTTAGATAGGATTGGAGGTTTCTCCAAGTGTCTGAGCAAGTTCTGGAACGCTTCCACGCAGTCAGGTGTCCATTTAAAGTGGCGTTTTCCCCGCTTTATTAATTCGAAGAATGGGATGCACTTATCCGTAGCCCTGGAGATAAATCTGCTCAGTGCGGCCACTTTTCCGGCAAGGCTTTGCACGTCCTTAATTTGCCTAGGTTCCTGGATGTTCCTGATTGCCGTGATCTGGTCCGGATTAATCTCGATACCGCGCGAACTGACAATGAATCCTAAGAATTTTCCAGAAGCAACACCGAATGAACATTTGATGGGATTGAGTTTCATCCCATACTTTCGAAGAATGCCGAACATCTCTGCCAAGTCAGTAGTGTGTTGAAAGGATTGCTTGGATTTAACCAACATATCGTCGACGTATACTTCCATTGTTTTCCCGATTTGGTTATAAAACATTCTGTTGACCAAACGTTGGTACGTAGCGCCTGCGTTCTTCAAACCAAAGGGCATTACTACATAACAATATAATCCCAGATCAGTGATAAAGCTGGTATGTTCTTGGTCCGGAACATGCATCGGAATCTGATTGTATCCCGAATAAGCATCCATGAATGAGAGAAGCTCATGACCCGCCGTCGAATCTACCAACTGGTCAATTCGAGGTAATGGGAAACTATCTTTGGGACAAGCTTTGTTCAAATCCGAGAAGTCGATACACGTTCGCCACTTCCCGTTGGCCTTCTTTACCAGGACTGGGTTCGAAATCCAATCCGGGTAAGTTGAATCTCTGATAAATCCATTACTCTTTAGCTTCCCAACCTCTTCTTTCAAGGCAGCGGACCTCTCTGGGCCCAGCACTCGCCTTTTTTGCTTCACTGGAGGATGTTTGGGGTTAATGCTCAAAGAATGGCTCATGATTGATGGGGATATCCCGCACATGTCCGCATGGGTCCAAGCGAATACATCCAAGTTGTTCTTTAAGAAAGTCGTCAATTCTTCGGCAAGAGTCGGACTTAACTGGGATCCAATCTTAAGGACCTTCTCCGGATCACTGTCATCGATTGGCACATCCACAGTTACTTCGTTGGGAGTTGCCGTTCTGCCCCCGGGTTCTTGATCCTCTCTGGGATCTATATCCTCGGGCATCACTCTAGGCAACTCTCCAACCATTATCCTCTTTGATTGCTATAAAGTTTCCGCCCCCAAAGGGGGAGGAGTGCCTTTAGTTTCAATATCCCCGCCGTTGCGAAGCAACTTTAATTCGGCAACATAACATGCTCGCGCAGCAACTTGATCCCCTCTTACGATACCAACGCCGGCTTCTGTGGGGAACTTCAATAGCAAGCACCAGGGGGCTATACAGGCTCTGAATTTTGCGAGGGCCGGCCGGCCCAAGAAGGCATTGTATGGCGATTCGACATCCAAAACCACAAAGGGAAGGATTCTCACTCTCTGGCGTTCTCCTTCCCCAAGTGTAACTGGCAATTCTACGTAACCCATAGGCGCGGTGGATGCTCCGTTGAATCCACGAATCCATCCTTGGCAGGGCTTCAAGTCTTTTATCTCAAGATTCATCTGGTCAAAGGTTTTTTTGAAAAGGATATTAACGGAACTCCCGTTGTCCACCAGTACCTTATGAACAGTGGCTGGCCCAATGGGTATTGTGATTACAAGTGGATCTTCAGTTGGAGCATGGACCCCAATGCTTTCTCGCTCTCGGAAAACAACATCATCAGTCATCATCTTTTGCTGCTTCACCGGAACACTGTCCTCGGGGTTGCTACATTCCCCCACTTCGAGGTGTTGTTTGGCTGCGTTGACATATTGATCTAAAGCTTTGGAACTGTGCCCAGCAAGGTAAAGTCCACCGATCACGGTGTTGATTACAATATTCTTTCCCTTTTGCTGAGCAGTTGGCCTAGCAGCAAGTTGATTTTGATTCTGATTCGGGGCCTGCACTGCTTGCCCCCGGTCCCTAGGCGCTACTCTGTATTCGTCTAGCTTCCCTTCTCGAAGCAACCTTTCGACTACGTCCCTCAGGTGACGGCATTCATTCGTCGAATGGCCGTGAATTTGATGAAAGAGGCAAAACTTCCCTGTCTCACGCTCTTTTTCTGTCGACTCTCTAGGAGGTGGCCTCTTATTCTGGAGGACTTCATACGCATCCATGAAGATATTCTCCAGAGTATCATTTATGGGTGTATAACTTTCAAAGGCCCTGGGACGAGTCCTTCTCTGGGAGTCGTTCCCTCGGCCCCTCTTCCGGCTGTTGCCATTAGCATTGTTATTGTTGTTACCCGGTCGGCGACCACCCTGGTTCTGATTTCCGACGTTAGCCTCAACTTTCCCCGAGTTGTCTCCAGTCTGTTTGATGGAGACATTGCTCTGAACTTCTTCCTTATCAGTTGTTTTAAGCTTTCGGTTCGCGTACACCTCTTCCCGGCGTAGATGTACATTGGCTTTCTCGTAGAATAATTCTCTAGTGTGGGGTGGTTTGCCTGCCAAGTACCTCCCGAATTCAGTGTCCTTATCCACTCCATCAATTAGTGCTGCGACAATGGTCGGCTCATGAGGATCTTTGACCTCAGTGGCGGCCAAATTGAAACGATCCAGGTACGTCTTTAGACTTTCGCTTGGTCGCTGTTTGACAAGAAATAGATCGATCACGCTTTTCGTCTTCTGTGCGTAGATACGGAATTGCTCTACGAACTTCTCGCTTAGTTCCCTGAAGCTGGAGATCGATCTTGCCGGCAGGCGAGTAAACCATAGCAAAGCCACGTCTTCCAGGAATATGGGAAACGCTTTACACTTGACCGCGTCAGAAGCGGCGGCGGCAGTCATCGACCAAGAGTATCTCATTAGGTGCTGAACAGGATCAGACCTCCCTGCATATCGGTTCATTTGTGGCATGTTGAAACGCCTTGGAAAAGTTGCATCCAAAATATCGTCAGTAAAAGGAGTATGACTACGGTCGATCCCCCAATCCTCGTTCCGCTGTCCACGGCTGTCGGCCAAAATCTGGTGAACCATGGCTGCAACGTTTGCACTAGTCAAAGGAGGTTCAGGATCAGTGCCCCTGGCCCGACGAGGCTCTCTGATCTCTCTTCGGGGAGTAGCCACAAAATCCGGGGCTTGGACGGGGCCTCGCTGCCCCCTGTTATCATGAGTATGTGTACCGCGACGGGGCTGAGGTGGCCTGTCATGCACAGCACTGTTCACGCCTCGAGTCCTGAGGGTCGTTGCTTGACCATTCATATTACGGTTTGCGGGTCTAGCCCCTAGTTCTTCTTCTTCTTGTGAGGGCAGGGTCCCGAACCGAAGCTGTTCTATGTTTTCGGCTCTTTCATACGGTCGCCGCGGAGGTCTCGGCGATTCTTCAGATGAAGAGGAATATGCTGGGGTGAGTGGACGTACTGGCGATGTTCTTTGCCTTGTTAGCTCATCAAGTCTTCTATCCATAGCCGTCAGTTTTTGCCGTAGGATAGAACTTTCCTGCCTTTGGGCGGCTAACTCATCAAATAACCTATCCCACATTTCGACAAAACGGGAAAGATCCCCCTCAGTAACAAGAGCAGCAGGATCATAATGGCCATCATCACCCTCTCTTATGGGCATAGTGCTCGGACCGGGTCGAGCAGAGGTTCCAGGACGATAGGAGTGGGTCATGGGTTCTTTTCCAGGTCGAGTTGTGTTCTGACCATCAGTTCGGGTAGCTGCGGTTCGTGGAGGGCGGTTCGCTGCGCCCCCCTGGGATCGACTCGTGGTCAAGGTGCGCGGAGGCTGCGAGGTGTTGCCCCGGGATCGAGTAACAACTCCTTCAGTAGCGCGGATCGTCTCGTTCTCATCGACTCGGAACGAGGTGTTTTCATCGGATCGGATCGCCCCCTGCGCTCCGCGATCCAGAGTCTCTTCGTTGCCCAGTTCGTGCACACTCTCCTCGATCGTTTCGTTGGTCTGCGAAACTTTAGATCTTTTTCCAGCCATGATATCCGAATCGCTGGAATCTTCAAGAAAACGAATGACGAAACTTTAAGGCTGAGTTTCTCAGTGAAAGCACCAAAAATGTTAGATCGAAATTTGGACCTAACACCCAAATTGTTATGCACTGTAGTGAATTTTAAATGAGGAACAAGGAAAAAGAAAATAACACTCAGAATTTATAGTGGTTCGGCGTCAACGAGCCTACGTCCACTTTATATCTTATTGATTATGCTTTAAAAGCTAGTACAACAGAGATTTCTCTCAATATTTCAGTGGTTTGACAACAATGGCGGACTCAGTATTCACTATTGCCAAAAAGATCCCGAAAAATGCCAAGCTCTGGGCTATTTATAGCTGATTTTGTCAGGCGGATCGCAGACACGTGGCACGAATCCCGAGATTTTCGGATCGCATCGCCACCATTGAAGAAACAGTCAAACTAGCCGTTGTGAACAGGTGTCGTCAGATCCGTGCGATTCGGATCGCTGAAGACCAGCTCGTGGTTGAACGGGTCAGGGAGTTCGGTTCGTTACAAGGGATCGGATCGCCTGGAGGTGACGTTCGTCGACGAGATGGGAGCGATCCGTTCCTGGGCGAGTCGACAGAGCGCGATCCATTCCTGGGCGAGACGATGGCGTGCGATCCGTTCCTGGGCGAGACGATGGCGTGCGATCCGTTCCTGGGCGAGACGATGGCGTGCGATCCGTTCCTGGGCGAGACGATGGCGTGCGATCCGTTCCTGGGCGAGACGATGGCGTGCGATCCGTTCCTGGGCGAGACGATGGCGTGTGATCCATTCTTCCACTTTCTTGGGGGACTTGGTTTCCTGATCTCCTTTCATGAATGATCCTGGATGGCTTGGTCAAAAAGCGAGCCAACAATAGACATTATTATAATATCAAAAGGTTTTTGATATAAAGATATTTTGGATTCTCTTAAGGGAAAAACCCGTTCCGTTATACGGCGTGGTCTTATGAGATATCGTTTAATGGCTCAATCTATTTTAAACTGTTTTACTCATACCAGTCCCATGACTGACCCGGAGTTTATTTTGTTTTGTTTTCCCTAAACTCTTGGTGCCCAATTTTGTTCGGGCAGTCAAGTAGTCAGGAATTTACAGATATACTGGAAGAGCTTGGAGCAGGAGGCTTCAGGATTATATAGCTATAGTTATATTCCGCTGTGTTGTAAGTGTGTACTCTGATAATGTTATTGTAAACATATACTGATTTTATTTCAAGGATATGTTGTAACAACCCGCATTCTACGCATCGGAGGATCGTAGAATATTTATTTCTTTCCCATATGAAGTCGTATGGTCATGTAACTTTGGGAAACATCTATTAGAGTCATTTCCCATGTTCATGATTTTTGTCGATTTTTAAATGACCGTTTTGCCCCTAGTTGATCTTGTTTTGGCCATAACTTTTGATTGAAAAGGACTTTTGACCTGAAACCACTTCCATTAGATTCGTTTGATGGTTTACCTTTCCGTAGAGTGGTCATAATAGCCAAACGGACGTACCGTTTGGGAGATATGGCTGAAATAAAGTTTGGAAGGTGAAAAACTGCTTAACCGGGCCAAATAGAGTGATTCGTGAATGAGCCCATAACCCATTTCGGGATTAGGGTTATGGGGAGGCTAAAATGAGTTAGAGAATCATTCCATTTCAGTTTTCTAGCCTCCACTTATCTCCAAAGAACCCTAAAAATGGCCTCCAACCTCTAAATCACCTCCAAATCATCTTTTAATTAAGGATTTAGCTTAGCAACGTCTAATCAAGGGAGATCTACACCAAATCAACATTGGAGCTGCTGTTTAGCATTGGTATTTGCATCAAATCAGAGATTTATTTCAGATCTTAGTTTATTTGTGGCTAAGGTGAGTGATTTGCATAGTTCCTCACTAATTATGGCTAATTAAGGGTAATTAGTGTTAATTAGCGAATTTAAACTTGATAAAATTCTGGAAAAAATGTTCATAAATTCTTAAATGATGTTTTAGACCTCTGATATGAATTTGGGTTAATTTGTTCTAATCCTATCATTAGTTTCACCTAAACATGCTTAAGGGGAAATATGGGGTTTTGGGTATGTTTGATCCATTTTAACCTATCATGTTGACGTTTTGATGTTTGTGGTTGATTATGCAAGTAGCTATGACTGTATGATATGCTTTGTGATTGATTTCAATAGTTAGAATAGTCGAAAACGTCGTCGAACAGCGTAAACACTTGCTGGAAAAGCTTCAGAAAACAGTGCAGGATCGGACAGATATGGTGGCTCGGATAAGTTGAACTGGGCAAGGGATCCGATCGGATCGGAACTTGACACTTGAGAAAACTGGCAAAAAGGAAGGCCACGCTAATTGAACTGGGATCGGATCGGATAAAGGAGGAGGGATCGAATCGGAGCATGTGAGGAACGAAGGAGCTGATCGGAGCGGGAGCATGAACTGGATGGGAGATAGCACCCGACCCGACCCGAAGGGGGACACGCGACCCGAACCGACGCGATGGAGTGGACCCGAACCGAACCGTTACCAGAGGAAGACCATGCATCGATGCAACGCAGTGGACCCGACCCGAACCGATGGCTTGAAGAGGAACCCGACCCAGTATTGACCAATAACCCGAGATGCAAAGGTAGTCCAATGTGGGAAGTTAGAGCTCAGGATCCAATTGGGAACCGATGAGTTCACTTCATGGTTGGGCCTTGCTGCGGGACGTGTGCTAAGGAGTTGTCGACGTTCATAACTTCGATTCACCGCTAAAAATGGATGATGGGCTACTTATCAGTGCAGTAGAGTCATTGCGACTCGAGGGGCAAGGTGATGGTAGCAAGACTACGTTATCAGTGCAGTAGAGTCATTATGACTTGAGGGGCAAGGTGATGCGTAGTAAGACTATGAGCCAGCGCAGATGGGGTGAGTAACTCCATGGGGCAAGTGGACATAGTAAAGGATTGGTAAGACTATGAGCCAGCGCAAATGGGGTGAATAACTCCATGGGGCAAGTGGACATAGTAAAGGATTGGTAAGGCTATGAGCCAGCGCAGATGGGGTGAATAACTCAATGGGGCAAGTGGACATAGCGAAGGATTAGTTGCTACGTTATCAGTGCAGTGAAGCCGTTTATGACTTCATGGGGCAAAGTGATCGTAGCAAGGATGGGTGATCGAAGTGGTGAATATCGTATGCTTTACGCACTGAGTGAGAGATGTGAGGATGGATGCTATGTTTGATTGTTTGCCATCACTATGACATGCACACCCCCACCTCCGTATCTTTACACCGTTTGATATGGCACCTTAGAGTGTTGTACAGTATATAGTGCTAACTCTTTGGTTGCAGGTCCAGGTTCAGGTATGTTTTAGTCTACCTGTTATTGTTCACTTTAGATGCTTATCGCTCATACCAGGCTTTATGTCTGACCCAGAGTTCTATGTCTCCTCTTATTACTCTGGGTGCTCACACGAGCAGACTAGATACAGGTTAGCTGGTGATGCGCGAGTAGCTGATTCGGAGGCGGGCAGGAGGCTTCCATGTATGATATATAGATATTCTCCCTGTGTCGCTGGTGGTCGCTACTTGGGCATTAGTAGCGTACCTCCTTTATCTTGCTTTTGCTTTGAGACAGTTTGAAAAGTTGTAATAATGTTTAACTTTGGAACATAAGATGTACTTACATTTTCCGCTGCTATGTTAGTTGTTTCATCTTATGCACTGTCTCACCTGTTTTATGTCAAGTATGTTATTATTATATTTTATTCTATGCGCTGTGAGACATTCTACAGGTTCTTTGTTAGTTCATTTCCTTCTTCCTTTTTTTCTTCTAACGACCCGTTCTGTGCTAACTGGACATGTGTACAGCGCACCTCTGGAGTAAATGTCGGTTGGTGCGGGGCGGGCCGTCACACTTGGTATCAGAGCTCTAGGTTGCGTAGTTAACCTAGGTAATGACACTAGGGAGAGATAGTACGTATATGAGAGCGCGTATTTGTGATTACTTTGGTTTTCAAAAGCTATATATGTATATACTATTGGTAGTATAAGAATGAAGTCGTACTGCACTAGCACCACTATGGGGTCGTTAATCGTTTCCTTTTTACAGATTGACGATGAGCCGATATGCTAGAGGTGCTGATAGGGGAGCCAATAATGGGAATGCTGCTGACATGAGGGCGATGTTTACTGACCTCATGAGAGACATGCTTAGAGAAGTGCAAGGGGCAGCTCCCAATCCCGGAAATGGTGGTGGTCTAGTAGTGCAGGCACAGAGGGTCGATTTCGCCAAGTTGTGCAAGGATTACACTAACCTTAGTGGGAAGCCGTTCCACGGGACGGAGTCGGCCACAAATGTTCAAGATTGGATGGATAGCTGCGACCATATCTTCGATGACTTGGGTCTTGAGGATGCGATGAAGAGAAGGCTAACGTCTCGTCAGCTGCAAGGGCGAGCGATGAATTGGTGGAATGCCATTAGAACTGCTACTCCAGAAGATCAGGTTACTTGGGATCAGTTCAAGGCTCGCTTTAGCGAGAAGTTTATTCCAGCTGCCCAGAAGTCAGTGTTGTTTAAGAGATTCTTGGAACTCAAGCAGAGTGGAAGGGCAGTTTCTGACTATATTGCTGAGTTCGACACTTTGTCGAAGTATGGACTGTCTCTTATCGATACTCCTGAGAAGAAGAATGAGAAGTTCATTACTGGTTTGGATGGATACTTGGGGGAAAGGCTTATCAACCACATCGATGAGACTTTTGAATCGATTGTGGGGAAATCTTTGAGATCAGAGAGTCTTTACCCTAAGCCAAAGACTGAGGCTGCATCTGCAGAAGGGCCAAAGCCGCAAGCAGGCGGTGGAGGCAAGAATAACTCTCAGAATAAGAGGAAGCAGGACCAATCTAAGGGTGGCCAGAAAAAGAACAAGAAGGATGCTGAGTGCTTCAGCTGTGGTAAGAAGGGCCATTATGCTAAAGATTGTCGGGCCAAGACAGCGGATAAGAAGTGCTTCAACTGTGGTCAAGTGGGACATTTTAAGGATAAGTGTCTGCAACCTCTTAAGGAGAAGCAGATTGTGAAAGCATATGCTATTGATGCTGTTCCTTCTTCGTCAAATGCCCCAACTGCGGCGGAGAAAGGAAAGAATGTTGTTATTCAAGGTATGCTTTCTATTTATGATGTACCAGTTCGAGTTTTTTTTGATACTGGGGCTTCCCGTTCCTTCATATCTAGTGACCTGGTAGATAGGTTGGGACTGGAACCCGAGATAGTCGATAGACCATTGGTTGTGACGAACCCGATTGGTGGTTCGACTAGCCTTAGTATGATTTGCAGGAATTTGGTCTTATCGAGTCATGGATGTATGTTTGTATGTGATTGCTTTGTTTTGGGCTTTACTGGGTATGGCATTATATTGGGAGTAAATTGGCTCCAAAGATACGGGGTGGTGGTAGACTGTGAGGGCTTTTTGGTGACAGTTAGGGCGGATGATGGGCGGAGGGTAGTGTTAGGTAGTCTACCTAGTGATGGGGTTATGGCTTGTTTTGTAAATTCCCTCGACATCCCGCAGGATGAGCTGTCAGATGTGCCCGTGGTTGGCCAGTATCCGGACGTCTTCAAGGAGGTGACCGGGCTTCCATCACACCGAGAGATTGAGTTCCGTATTGATTTAGTGAAAGATGCCAGACCTATAGTGATGCCACTTCGTCGTATGGCACCAAGGGAGCAGCGAGAGCTCGGGCTGCAAGTCAGCAATCTTTTGAAGAAGGGATTTATTAGAAGAAGTGTCTCCGAGTGGGGAGCACCAGTTGTGTTTGCCACTAAGGCAGATGGTTCCCTTCGTTTGTGTGTGGACTATCGCGAGTTGAATAAGGTAACGAGGAAGAATAAGTATCCTCTACCGCGGATAGATGATTTGTTTGATCAACTGGAAGGAGAAAATGTGTTCTCCCAGTTGGACCTCGCGACAGAATTTCATCAGCTTCGAGTAGCAGATGAGAGTGTTCCGAAAACGGAATTTAGGACGCCGTCTGGATTTTATGAGTGGTTGGTCATGCCATTTGGGTTGACCAATGCACCAGCCTATTTTGTGGATCTTATGAATCGAGTATTCATAGATCAGTTGAATAAGTTTGTTCTTGTGTTCGTGGACGATATCCTTGTTTACTCGAGGATAGAGGAGGAACACAAGGGACACTTGAGGATAGTGATGGAGGTGTTGAGGAAACACCAATTGAAAGCGAAATTCTCTAAGTGTCACTTTTGGAGAAGGGAAGTGAGATTCTTGGGTCATGTTGTTTCAGAGAATGGTATTGCCGTGGACCCTGCGAAGGTGACTACGGTACAGGATTGGCCTACGCCCAAGAATGCAACAGATGTAAGAAGTTTCTTGGGGCTAGCTGGATATTATCGTAAGTTTATCCAGGACTTCTCCAAGATAGCAGCACCGTTGACTCAGTTGACTAAGAAGAATCAGTCCTTCGTCTGGGACGGAGTGTGTGAGAATGCATTCATGAGTCTAAAGGAAAGGTTGACGCGTGCGCGAGTGCTAGTCATTCCTAAGGGGAATGAAGAGATGACGGTATACACGGATGCTTGTGGTACCGGACTGGGTGCTGTATTGATGCAAGGAGGTAGGGTTGTAGCTTATGCTAGTCGACAGCTCAAGCCGCATGAGAAGAAGTATCCTACCCATGATTTGAAACTAGCAGCGATCATGTTTGCGTTAAAGATGTGGAGACATTATCTCTTGGGAGAAAGATTTGAGTTGTTCACCGATCATAAATCATTAAAGTATCTCTTCTCCCAGAAAGATCTGAATCTCCGTCAGCAGAGATGGTTAGAGTTCTTGGCTTCGTATGACTTGGATATCGCATACACACCTGGGAAAGGTAATGCGGTAGCTGATGCCTTGAGTAGGAGACATGCCAATTTAGGGGCAATGTTTCTTGAATGGAAGCAACTGGAGTATATCGCGGGGTTTGATTTCAGACCAAAGTGCGAATTGGATCCAGTTATGCTAGTTAGTTTGGCGATCAGACCCACTTTGATAGAGCGGATTGGTTCCAGCCAAAGGGACGATCCTAATCTATTGGAAATCATCTCCAAATTAGAGATGGACATCGACGGTGAGGAGATGAATTTTATGGGCTTGATCGAGATGGATGGCTTAGAAAGAATGGAAGACTAGTAGTGCCCAACGTGTATGGTTTGAGAGATGAAGTGCTTAGAGAATGTCATCACTCAAAACTGACTATACATCCCGGTGGTAATAAGATGTATCGAGACATGAGACAGACTTACTACTGGGAAGGGATGAAAAGAGACTTTGGGAAGTTTATATCCAAATGCATGAATTGTCAGCTAGTTAAAGCCGAGCAAAAGAAGCCTAGTGGGTTGTTGCAACCATTAGAAATTCCCGAATGGAAATGGGAGCAAGTCTCGATGGATTTCATCGATGGTTTACCAAGGACTAGATCGGGATATGATAGCATTTGGGTAATTGTGGATTGATTGACTAAGAGCGCAAGATTTATACCAGTCAAATCGACCAGAACGGCAGCCAAGTTGGCAGAATTGTATATGAAGTGGGTAGTGAGATTTCATGGAATACCTAAAAGCATTGTGAGTGACCGAGACCCGTTGTTTACTAGTGGGTTTTTGAAAAGCTTACAAGAGGCTCTAGGGTCAGAATTACATCTCAGTACCGCATATCATCCTCAGACCGACGGTCTGACGGAGAGGGTGAATCGTATATTGGAAGATCTCTTGAGAGCTTGTATATTGGATTTTGGTGGATCATGGGATGACCATTTACATCTAGTAGAGTTTGCATATAATAATAGCTACCAATCCAGTATCGGTATGGCTCCATATGAAGCTTTGTACGGAAGACCGTGCAACTCACCATCATGTTGGATAGAGACTGGCGAGAAGTTTATGCTTGGACCAGATGTGGTGAGAGAAACTTCAGATAAGATTAAGATCATTCAACAACGAATGAAAGCTGCCCAAAATAGGCAGAAGAGTTATGCTGATAAGAGGAGAAGAGACTTAAAATTCTCCGTTGGTGACTTGGTGTTTGTTAAGATTTCTCCATTGAAGAGCGTGATACGATTTGGCAGGAGAGGCAAATTGGCACCAAGATTTGTTGGCCCATTCCCTGTTCTTGAACTAGTCGGGAATCTGGCGTATAGAGTTGGCTTACCAGAGAAGATGGCGGGAGTTCACAATGTATTTCATGTTTCCCAACTAAGGAAGTTCGTTCACGACTCAGATGTGACTATTTCGCCTGATTAGTTAGAGGACTTCGAAGTAGAACCCGAGGCGGTTGGGAACCGCAAGCCGATTCGTATTATGGGGCACGATACGAAGCAACTTCGAAGGAAGGCGGTGAAGCTAGTCAAGGTTCAGTGGGGCGAGAACGAGAATGATTGTACTTGGGAGACAGAGGAGAGCATTAGGAAGGCGTATCCAGAACTCTTTGCCTGGTAAGACTTACTTCGTAATTTAGTTATTCCGCATGCTAGGATAGACTTGTTTTGCATGTTTGATTGTTGTTTTATGGTTGATATGCATGCGGGACCCTTTTGTGTGTTTTGGTTAGGGAATTTCGGGGGCGAAATTTCTTAAGGGGGGGAGAATGTAACAACCCGCATTCTACGCATCGGAGGATCGTAGAATAATTATTTCTTTCCCATATGAAGTCGTATGGTTATGTAACTTTGGGAAACATCTACTAGAGTCATTTCCCATGTTCATGATTTTTGTCGATTTTTAAATGACCGTTTTGCCCCTAGTTGATCTTGTTTTGGCCATAACTTTTGATTGGAAAGGAATTTTGACCTGAAACCACTTCCATTAGATTCGTTTGATGGTTTACCTTTCCGTAGAGTGGTCATAATAGCCAAACGGACTTACCGTTTGGGAGATATGGCTGAAATAAGGTTTGGGAGGTGAAAAACTGCTTAACCGGGCCAAATAGGGTGATTAGTGAATGGGCCCATAACCCATTTCGGGATTAGGGTTATGGGGAGGCTGAAATGAGTTAGAGAATCATTCCATTTCAGTTTTCTAGCCTCCACTTATCTCCAAGGAACCCTAAAAATGGCCTCCAACCTCTAAATCACCTCCAAATCATCTTTTAATCAAGGATTTAGCTTAGCAACATCTAATCAAGGGAGATCTACACCAAATCAACATTGGAGCTGCTGTTTAGCATTGGGATTTGCATCAAATCAGAGATTTATTTCAGATCTTAGTTTATTTTTGGCTAAGGTGAGTGATTTGCATAGTTCCTCACTAATTATGGCTAATTAAGGGTAATTAGTGTTAATTAGCGAATTTAAACTTGATAAAATTCTAGAAAAAATGTTCATAAATTCTTAAATGATGTTTTAGACCTCTGATACGAATTTGGGTTAATTTGGTAAAGTTTTGCTAATCCTATCATTAGTTTCACCTAAACATGCTTAAGGGGAAATATGGGGTTTTGGGTATGTTTGATCCATTTTAACCTATCATGTTGATGTTTTGATGTTTGTGGTTGATTATGCAAGTAGCTATGACTGTATGATATGCTTTGTGATTGATTTCAATAGTTAGAATGGTCGAAAACGTCGTCGAATGGCGTAAACATTTGCTGAAAAAGCTTCAGAAAACAGTGCAGGATCGGATCGGATATGGTGGCTCGGATCGGATAAGTTGAACTGGGCAAGGGATCCGATCGGATCAGAACTTGACACTTGAGAAAACTGGCAAAAAGGAAGGCCACGCTAATTGAACTGGGATCGGATCGGATAAAAGAGGAGGGATCGGATCGGATCATGTGAGGAACGAAGGAGCTGATTAGAGCGGGAGCATAAACTGGATGGGAGATGGCACCCGACCCGACCCGAAGGGGGACACCCGACCCAAACCGACGCGATGGAGTGGACCCGAACCGTACCGTTACCAGAGGAAGACCATGCACCGACGCAACGCAGTGGACCCGACCCGAACCGATGGCTTGAAGAGGAACCCGACCCGACCCAGTATTGACCAATAACCCGAGATGCAAAGGTAGTCCAATATGGGAAGTTAGAGCTCAGGATCCTATTAGGAACCGATGAGTTCACTTCATGGTTGGGCCTTGCTGCGGGATGTGTGCTAAGGAGTTGTCGACGTTCATAACTTCGATTCACCACTAAAAATGGATGATGGGCTACTTATCAGTGCAGTAGAGTCATTGCGACTCGAGGGGCAAGGTGATGGTAGCAAGACTACGTTATCAGTGCAGTAGAGTCATTATGACTTGAGGGGCAAGGTGATGCGTAGTAAGACTATGAGCCAGCGTAGATGGGGTGAGTAACTCCATGGGGCAAGTGGACATAGTAAAGGATTGGTAAGACTATGAGCCAGCGCAGAAGGGGTGAATAGTTCCATGGGGCAAGTGGACATAGTAAAGGATTGGTAAGGCTATGAGCCAGCGCAGATGGGGTGAATAACTCCATGGGGCAAGTGGACATAGCGAAGGATTAGTGGCTACATTATCAGTGCAGTGAAGCCATTTTTGACTTCATGGGGCAAAGTGATCGTAGCAAGGATGGGTGATCGAAATGGTGAATATCGTATGCTTTACGCACTGAGTGAGAGATGTGAGGATGGATGCTATGTTTGATTGTTTGCCATCACTATGACATGCACACCCCCACCTCCGTATCTTTACATCGTTTGATATGGCACCTTAGAGTGTTGTACAGTATGTAGTGCTAACTCTTTGATTGCAGGTCCAGGTTCAGATATGTTTTAGTCTACCTGTTATTGTTCACTTTAGATGCTTATCGCTCATACCAGGCTTTATGTCTGACCCAGAGTTTTATGTCTCCTCTTATTACTCTGGGTGCTCACACGAGCAGACTAGAGACAGGTTAGCTGGTGATGCGCGAGTAGCTGATTCGGAGGCGGGCAGGAGGCTTCCACGTATGATATATAGATATTCTCCCTGTGTCGCTGGTGGTCGCTACTTGGGCATTAGTAGCGTACCTCCTTTATCTTGCTTTTTCTTTGAGACAGTTTGAAAAGTTGTAATAGTGTTTAACTTTGGATCATAAGCTGTACTTACATTTTCCGCTGCTATGTTAGTTGTTTCAGCTTATGCACTGTCTCACCTGTTTTATGTCAAGTATGTTATTATTATATTTTATTCTATGCGCTGTGAGACATTCTACAGGTTCTTTGTTAGTTCATTTCCTTCTTCCTTTTTTTCTTCTGACGACCCGTTCCGTGCTAACTGGACATGTGTACAACGCACCTCTGGAGTAAATGTCGGTTGGTGCGGGGCGGGCCGTCACATATGTTATCTATTATATGTTGTTCGTTCCGCTGTGAGATTCGTGTTACTCTGATGTTGTCTTCTTCTTCTTCTTTTCTATTAGTTCTATCTTATCTATCCTCACCCTCTATCTTCTTTCTATTAATTTCTTGAATTTCCAGTGCAATTTGGGGTTGGACTTGTGTTATTTGGTCAGCTCAAATTGGGCCGGATTTTCGGGTCATTACAAGTGATGAATACACAAAGATATTACACATCTTGTTCCAATCCAGAATAGTCTTTTATTCAAATATTCATTACTCTGGGAATGGTTTCCATTAATTTTATCAAAGATTTATACCCTTAAAACCCCTGTTTAAATCTTCCTTGGGAAATCATTTCAAAAGATTTTAGAATATCTTTTCACTCTTTTAAGGTTTATAAACTCACCGGGATAATCGAATCTTACACGAATGATAATATGTTATATCAATATCTAATTCCCAACATACTCGTCCTAAGGAGCAAAACTGTTAGTACTCCATATCTAACACTCATCATGTTACGGTAAATTTAATTACCACTTCGTTTATATTTTCAATTTGATTAAGATTCATTAAAACTCTAATCCAGTTTTAAACTCATGAATCATTACTAAATGATCATTCACTTTAGGAAATAAATCCTATCTTTAACTAGGTTAAAGAACAAATGTCACTTAGAACACTGTTCAAAATAAATCCAAAATCCTCTTTCATTTAATTACAATTTAATTTATTTAATTTGAAAATTCCACTTAATCTTAATTGAAAGATTTATTCTATAACTTACTTTTCAACCGGTTTTTAAGAATAGTGTTATTAAAGACACCATTCACGACAAACCCCAAATCCAATTAGATATTAAATATAAGGCTTTAAATGGAAATTATGTCGACTTACATTCAATTACAAATTCTAAAACCAACAGATATCGTATTGGAATAGTGATATCTATATCTTCCAAATTCCCTGACGATATCCGTATAATTACGGAATCCAATATCGAAATTCTGAAGATTATTTTCATTCAAATCCTTTCCAATTTATTCATTGGAAAATTTTGGTTATACCAAAACCATTCTCAATCCAATTTATTAATTTAAAATCATTGGATTACTAATCTAGTTGTTAACTAGTTCATTTAGATAAAAATATCTTTTATCTTTTCTGACTTGGAGTATTTCATACAAAATCTTTTCAAATCATTTATTTTGATTTTACATAATTTATTTATATTTTTAATAATTTTATTATGCCCCTTACTGTCTGTTTCCAATTTCGGCCACCGAACTACATCCATAGCGACTTTTCCAAAACTGATTTAGTCCTATCTAAAAATTGAACCATTGGATTTCAAAATTTATCCTTTTTTAAAGTACTTTTCATTACGGTTCTAACGCTTCCAATTTTAGGAGAATCCGATGGTTGGATATCCCGTTATGTCAATTGGAAGTTATGGGCTGACGTTCGTGAACTGTCACTGCGCGACGCGTTCTACTCAAACTCGAATCGTTTTATAAATTAAACATAAATCGAAATATCTTCCAAACCTCTTATATAAATTATATAACATATATCTATTATCATCTTTGAAAACTCGTTTAAGTCGTTACTCTTCGAAATCATACATTTCCATATTTAGTCAACTTTAATATTATTTTAATGAATAAAATAATATTTTTTCGAAAGTCATTATTTTACGTTCAATTTTTCCTTATAGTCTTTATAAAAAAATGAGAAATTTCCAAAAGAAAACTTCATTTAAAGCGTTTGCTACATAAATGAACTGAACTTCACTTTGGAAAGTTATTATTCATTTCAAATTAAAAACTTCGATGTGCCTTAAGTGCATTAAATTTGCTTCAAAATCATTTGTTATAGTTAATAATATTCATCGATATTTTTTTATCTATGCGTCCATCCAAAATCGGACGTCAAAGTCAAACTTTCATTTTCACTGAATATTATATCATTAAAATATTCAGTTTTATTCCGGAGTGGAATGAAAATCTACCAAACACTATATAATTTATTTATATGGATTTCATACATTCCACAATAGTTGTAAACAACTTTCAAACATCTAAATAGCGTCAAGAATGCTCTTACACCTGCATAAGTTTTAAATAGTTATTTAACACTTACATCTGTTTGACAATTAACCTATCAACATACAACTACACCCGTGGGGTTAATGTACAATAAAATGTCATCCCAAGACCTGTGTGGGGTTTTCAACCAATAAATAATTGATCAAAAAATTATTTAATCAATCCAATCAATCATAATTTATTCAATTTAAATGATTATTCCACCCAATTGATATCATTTAGATAGGTGATGTAACACCCCGCATTTTATAACAATTAAATATTTAAATAGTGCATATGTGTGTGTGTATTATATGCATAGACATAAATATATAAGAGAAGAATAAAATAATGGTAATAAATGATTGCATGTAATATATACGTGCATTAAAAATAAAAGATTAATGCAAATAAAAATGCAACGCATATGTTAAAAGAAAGAAGAAATTGGTTGCTTGCAACGTAAATATGTTGCATGTAATGATTTACAAATATTATGCATTAATAATAAAAGAAAAATAAAATAAAAAGATGCATGCAAAGTGATAAGATTTCGTGCAATAGTTCAAATGAAAAAGAGGAATAATAAGAGAACAATGACAATCATTGTGAGACGACCCGAACTTCCCCGGTTAGGAAAGCCCGGATTGAAGTGGGAACAAGCCACATCGGAACGCAACATTTCATTGTTAATTACAACAATTCATCAGAATACAAGAATATACAGAGTATAAATAAATATTACACATCATAAATTATCAGAGATTTAATTACATTACTGCAGCGGAAAATAATACAATACACAACTAGAAGTAATACACGGATACAGAGCTTTCCGAATATCGCTTCAGCTGTAAATCAGGATCCTGTGAATATAAATCTGCAAAACCAAAACTACTAGCTGCCCGTGTCAAAATAAGGGCACCCAGAGTTTAGGTTAAAACAATAAACACCAGGTCAGTCATGTGACTGGTGTGAGAACAAAAACAGTTATTTAAAGCCTTACTTTAAATTAGATATATCAAGGGACCACGCCGTATAACACGGAACGGGTTTCCTCCCAAGAATACCAGTGCATATAACAAAACAACGCAATGCTTTTTGGAAAAATGAAGCTGTTATAAGACCCAGGTCCCATCACACAATGCAACACAAGCCAGAGGATAGAATTTTCCCTTATAATAGCCAAACATGCTTGGTACGTTAAAAACAAATCATTTGATACTATTATAAGTATATAATGTCAAAACATTTTCAATCATAAATATCAATCATAGACGGCATGGGTACCATATATCATGTTGCCATACTAGGCTCTACAATCAAAACCGCAAATGTCACCTATTGGAAGTTGGGTTTCCGTTTGTGAACCAAGGCAAAAGATAGTCCTCTACCGAATTCGAGACTCTCTAGCCCGAGCCTCAGGCAAGTACTCTGTCAAGCCTTAGGAGCCACAAGGCCGGTCCACCGATGTGGATTAAAATGCCTGAACACTGCGTTTCCCCTCCCTTTGGGGCGTAAATGAGCCAAATGACTCCATCGGCTCCACACAATCACCGATATATCTGAGGCGCCTCGCAACAGAAAAAACCACACAGGTGAAAATAATATAAATGTCAGGGCTGGTAGGTCACTGACACCATCCTAGCTAAAAATAAACGCATGCCCTCCCTGGATCCTTCTCCCGTTTCTGGTTCATAACCGGGGTGTGAGGCTCGCGTATTAACGCTACACAAAGCTGTGCCACACAGGCCGTGCTTTGATCATCAACCACAAGACTCTGCTTTTCAAAAAAATCCATGATCATTTGCCACTTAGGCATGCCACACAGGCAATTCACTCCATGCGATTGATATCCATCAATATATAACCCCTAAGCTCGTACGTCTCAGGGATGGGCGTTAAGAAAAAGAATAAATTCTCCGCCGTCAAACAGATACATATTTAATAGAAATCAATCAGACAGAATAAAATCCAATGTCATACACACAGTCCATTTACAAGTTCGTTCTGGGTCTGAACGAAACCGGAGGCACCTCGTACCTCTCATATCCATCGATCTCCAAGTACGTCTGGACGATCACCAACTGATTCCCTCCACTTGGGTGTATAGCCCAATCAAGATCATCAGTAATCACCCAAACGATGTGAAGACCTCCGGTCTTCGACCACCGTCTTCATCCTCGACACACCGTCGAATCAGTTATTCGGAATAGGTTAAACCCGGCCTTTCTGAATAACTCGCGTATATAATAAACAAGTGTTACACCAACACAATATTCGCCTCATTCCAATTTAGAATATTCCTTTATTCAAATATTCTCATGCTTTAGGAAAGGTTCCCATTAATTTTATCAAAGATAAATTCTTTAAATTTATTCTTTAACCTTCTTTTGAATATCAATTCAAATTAGTCGAGATTAGCGAACCACACCGAAGTAATCATTTATTTTGTTTCCCAATCCCAACCTATTCATCCCATGAAGTAAAACTGGTAATACTTCATATCTAACACCACGATGTTATCGATAAATTCAATTACCATTTCACGTTCAAATCTAATTAAAGATTTAACTATCGCCTGGAGAAAAACTGGTGATACTCCATTCTCGATCATTTCAATCTAATTAAAGATTCATTAAAACTCCACTGGGTTTTTATCTTCCCAATGATCACTATCAATGATTATTTAACTTGGGAAACCATATCCTGTCTTTAACTGGGTTAAAGAACCAATTTCATTTAAAGCACGGTTCACTATAAACCCAAAATCACATTCCATTAATTATCGGGGTAAAGAACAAGTGTTATTTAAAACACCATTCACGATAAACCCAAAAATCAATTCAAATTCAATTCCAATTAAATACCATTTAATTCGTATACTTCATTAAATCTAAATAAAAAGATTTAATCTTTTTCTCAACTGGGTTTAAGAACAGTGTTAATGAAGATACCATTCACGACAAACCCAAATCACATTTGATATTAAATACAAGGCTCTGAATAGAAAATATATCGGCTTATCTTCAATATCAAATTCTACGACCAATAAATATTGTATTGGAAATAACGATATAAATATATCTTTCAAATTCCCATAACAATATCTGTATCATCACGAAATCCAACATCGAAATATTCCAAAGACAATTTTGATTCAAATCCATTCCAATTCAATTATTGGAAATTCTGGTTACTTTTGAAACCATTTCAAATCCAATTTATTTATTTCAAAAATAAATGAATTATAATTCTAGTTCAAAACTAGTTCATTACGATAAAAATCAATTTTTATCTTTTCAAATTTGGATTTTTTCATCCAAATTCTTCACAAATCATTTCTTATGATTCTATACAAATTATTGATATTTTTAATAATTTTATCAAGGCCCGTACAGTCGATTTCCGTCAATGGCTGTCGAATTGCACTTATAGCGACCTTTTCCAAATTTGATTTGGACATAATTCCAAATCCAACCGTTATATTTCACATCACTAACATTCGTTAGAAATCTCTTTTCGATACGAACCCACCGATTCCGGTTTTAGGAGAATCCGACGGTTAGATCTCCCATAATATCCATTCGAAGTCAATGGTCGAAATTCGCGAACTACCGCGGCGCGGCGCATTCTATTCAGGCCATTATATATATATATATATATATATATTATATATATATATTATATATATTTCATCGATTTCCTTTCAAAACGTATTTTATAAATCGTTTTAAATTCATTTTCGAAACGATTTCAACTTCATATTCAATTTCGAATCAAAATTGAATATTCCACATCATCGATATACAAATGATAATATTTTCAAAACGTTATATTTTGAAATCACTTTCTTTTCTATATTCATTATAAAAATGAATAAAATCGATATAAATATCGTTCACGTCAAAATGACATCAATCTAATAAACACAGCTTTTATTCAACACATGAATGTTTATTCTATTCAACACATGAATATTTATTCTATTCAACACATGAATATTTATTCTATTCAACACATGAATTTATATTATTCAACACATGAATTTTTATTCTATTCAAAACATGAATTTTTATTCTATTGAACACATGAATTTATATTATTCAACTCATGAATTTTTATTCTATTCAACACATGGATTTTTATTCTATTCAACACAAGAATTTATTTTTATAATATTCCTTATTTTCCAAATTGGAATGAGGCCCAATCAATTACCATATAATGTTAATTATATGGATTTTCTACAACACATGTATATAATAGCAATGATAAATCATCAACCATCATCCAGAGTGCACCACACAACTGCATAAGCATTAAATATAAATAATTAACGCTTACACAGTCTGTCAACCCATCGATTGACATACAACTAAACAATCGGGATTAGTGTACGTTAAATATCATCCCAATACGCGTGTGGGGTTTCAAATCAACAAATATAGATTTTTATTTGTGCAGTCGGGCGAGGTGTAAAATTTATCGTCCCAATCAATATCAGTCAAATCAATGTATATAAACAAATCGTCCGATTTGTTTATAAATACTTATTTTATATACAGGTTAAAAATTATATTTTCAACTATAAAATATTTTCCACTATAAAATATTTTATTTCATTCCACATCACACAATCAAATTTCACAACACAGCAATCAAACAAACAAGTCATCCATGGTCTGTGGACGACGGGTGTCGGGTGCTGCTAAGCACCGTCTGCATCCTAGTATATATTTCAACTAGAAAACAAAATAAAAGTGAGGAGTTATCACGTTTGGGGTCCACTCCACCAGTTTTATTTCTGAATTGCTGGACCGTCTTGATCTATTTGAAATTCTAATGTAGTCTTTGCCCCGCTTTTCGTAATAAAAATTATATTTTTATTGCTTCATTCCAATAAATAAAAATCATACTTTTATTTATACTTCATATATAAAGATCGAATTTTTATATCATTGCTATAAAAATCACATTTTTATTTCAACATATATATGATAAAAATCAGATTTTTATTTCGCTACATATATAAAGATCAAATTTTTACTAGTTATATAATATAAAAATCGTATTTTTATTCTTTCTATACTATAAAAATCATATTTTTATCTTCTACATTATATAAAAATCATATCTTTAATCTCTACATATAATAAAAATCATATTTTTATTATCATACTTATATAAAAATTATATTTTTATATCGTTGTTTAAATTATAAAAGATCATGCTTTTACCTAAACAAAGATCAAATATTTTACCTTTACCAATCAATTTTTATAGCGATTAAAAATCTGTTTTTATAACCATTAAAAATCAGTTTTTATAGCGTTAAAAAAATTAGTTTCTATTCATGCTTTTCATTTGTAAAAACCCTTTGTAAAATTAATATCTTTAACTAAATAAACCAAAATGAACAAAAAAAAATAAAGAAGCTTACGGTCTTCGTCAAAGGCAAAGGGGCTCGCATCGTTCGTCGCGTGACTTGGTAGAGGAGGGAGGAGGAGGCATCGCGGCCCAGAGACGGCGTTCAGACGAGGTGGGCGGCGCTGTCGGGGGGGGGAGGGAGTGTTTGCGTGGCGGTTTGGGGGAGCTTGGGGTTCGCAAGCGTGTAAGGGGGAGGAGAGGAAGGAGCGCGAGGTGGAGAAGAAGAAGGGGAGGGCGGCGTTGTGCCTGGCGATGGAGGCGGCGAGGTCCAGTCTGGCTTGATGGGGAACGACAACGCGATTTCTTTTGTTTTTTTATTTTCGATATGAACTGATAAAGAGAAAGGGGGGATATATAATAATATATATTATTTTGTTTTATTTAATTAATTTCAAAAAGCAACTTTTTATTTTGACCTCGAAATCGAATCCACCGACTGTCGTCCATAGCTAATTACCCCCATTCTGAACACAATGGGATATGTATCGCAAGTTGATTCGATCGTTTCGATCAGTTTCTGCTAAATTTAAAATATAAATCATTATATTCAATTTTAAACGTACATTTCAATTTACCGGGGCCACATGCTAGCTTTAAAAATTATGGAACAATTATTTCTAGCGTCGTATTGACGATACGGTTCTAACAAAACTAATTTCGTCAAATTCTGAGACCGTTGGAAAAATGGTCATTTTCTGGTCGATCGAAATTGACTGAAACTGTCAAAACACATTTTCTTTCACCACGCTCACATATTGCTTTCAAAATTTATGAATTTTGGAATCTAGCAATAACTAGACATCCCGGATCCAACAAAAGTGGTTTCAACGAAAACCGAGGTCGTTTGCAAAATTTCCATTTTTAAGGGCCAGAATTCCATAGCGACTATTCTGAAATTTCAACTGGACATAACTTCTTTTCCTGGCTTTTAAATTTTGATTTTTCGGATTCATTGGAAATATATTCTCAAATAGATTCTAATATTTTTGGTTTCGCTAAAATCCGGTTTATTTTCATTCCTATACATTCATTTGAACTTTGAAATCAAAATTTCAAATTACCGCGCCATTTTCAATTCCTTTTATAATTAAAAATAAATATTTATATTCTAACGACGATCTATATAAATATATACTTCTAATTCTATTCAAAATAAATTTCTCGCCGCTGTTATTTAAAATTATTCATTTTAAATATTCAAAATTCACTAAAATTGCCAAAATAAAATTTTTTAAATTGGCTCAGATTTCCTGGTTATTACAATCTCCCCCATTTAAAACTTTTCGTCCCCGAAAAGGAACGAAGCCGAAAGTTGTTTTACAAATCAACTCAACTTTCATTATTTTCTTTACGGCATAAGTTCTTCAACTTTTCAGTTTCTAAGAACTTTTCAAATTTTTCAAAAATTTGGCTAACACCCTAAATTTTTGAAAAATTTCGCCATAACCTCCCCTGCACCGGGGACTTCGAGATATTTCAAATAGCCTCCCATGGCCCTCATCAATCCAAAAAGAAAAATAAACAGCCAAGCGGCTAGCCAGTCGGCTCATAAAATCATCCAAAACCCAATAAATTAGTAAACATGTACCTATTTGTTGGGCAAACAATTTTATTCCACTTCTCTAGCCTCCTTGCTATGACCTGTTCAATGTAAGTGCATGTATATGTATGCAAATGCGACAAATTTTCAATCAAGTCCAATATATAATCAATTTGGTTATATGGTTCAAATTCTAATTAATCAACCAATAATCAAGCAACACAATCAACAATCAATTAGTTGATTACCATTTCAAATTCATAATTTTGATATATAGCCCAAAAATCAGGTTTTTGATGCCAATTGACAACAAAAAGCCCTATGTAGTTTTGGTTCTCACACCAGTCTAATGGAAATATATAGATATCACACCTTCGAAACTCGAATACCAATTCTGATGATGTATAGACTATCATCAGAATCGTCTCCGGGCGACTAGAGTGTGATTCTATATCTATCCAGTATATTAAAACTTCAAATACACGCGGATCAGACGTATACGCCAAATCTTTATATACTGGATTGTCCAAATCAATATAAAATAAATAATCAAATACGAATAATTGACTTAAATTTTCAAAACAAAATTTGTTTCATTTAAAAATATACTCTTCACACTCGTTCTAGGATACCACTGATCCTATCTCTAACGAGTCATTCTCGTTGGATATTACTAATCCAATCTCTGATGAATCCTTACGTATGGTTCTAATGTGTCTTGTTCTCTGAGATTTGTAAACCAGAGCTCTGATACCAAACTGAGAACGTCCCGAACTTCCCTAGTAAGTAAAGCCCGGATTGAAGTGGGAACAAGCCACATCGGAACGCAAACAGAAGAACATTTCATTGTTAATTACAACAATTCATCAGAATACAAGAATATATAGATCATAAATAAATATTACACATCATAAATTATCAGAGATTTAATTACATTACTGCAGCGGAAAATAATACAATACACAACTAGAAGTAATACACGGATACAGAGATTTCCGAATATCGCTTCAACTGTAAATCAGGATCCTATGAAAATAAATCTGCAAAACCAAAACTACTAGCTTCCCTGTCAAAATAAGGGAGCCCAGTGTTTAGGTTAAAACAATAAAATCCAGGTCAGTCATGTGACTGGTGTGAGAACTAAAACAGTTATTTAAAGCTTTACTTTAAATCAGATATATCAAGGGACCAAGCCGTATAACACGGAACGGGTTTCCTCCCAAGAATACCAGTGCATATAACAAAACAACGTAATGCTTTTTGGAAAAATGAAGCTATTATAAGACCCAGGTCCCATCACACAATGCAACACAAGCCAAAGGATAGGATTTTCCCTTCTAATAGCCAAACATGCTTGGTACGTTAAAAACAAATCATTTGAAACTATTATAAGTATATAGTGTCAAAATATTTTCAATCATAAATATCAATCATAGACGGCATGGGTACCATATATCATGTCGCCATACTAGGCTCTACAATCAAAACCTCAAATGTCACGTATTGGAAGTTGGGTTTCCATCTGTGAACCGAGGCAAAAGATAGTCCTCTACCGAATTCGAGACTCTCTAGCCCGAGCCTCTGGCAATTACTCTGTCAAGCCTAAGGAGCCATAGGGCCGGTCCACCGATGTGGATTAAAATGCCTGAACACTGCGTTTCCCCACCCTTTAGGGCGTAAATAAGCCAAATGACTCCATCGGCTCCACACTGTCACCGATATATCCGAGGCTCCTCGCAACAGCAACAACCACACAGGTAAAAATAATATAAATGACAGGGCTGGTAGGTCACTGACACCACCCTAGCTAGAAAGAAACACATGCCCTCCCTGGATCCTTCTCCCGTTTCTGGTTCACAACCGAGGTGTGAGGCTCGCGAATCAACGCTACACAAAGCTATGCCACAAAGGCCGTGCTTTGGTCATCAACCACAAGACTCTGATTTTCAACAAAAGCCTTGATCATTTGCCACTTAGGCATGCCACACAGGCAATTCACTCCATGCGATTGATATCCATCAATATATAACCCCTAAGCTCGTACGTCTCATAGAAGGGCGTTAAGTAAGAGAATAAATTCTCCGCCTTCAAACAGATACATATTTAATAGAAATCAATTAAACAGAATAAAATCCAATGTCAGACACATAGTCCATTTACAAGTTCATTCTGGGTCTGAACGAAACCGGTGGCAACTTGTACCTCGCATATCCATCGATCTCCAAGTACGTCTAGACGATCACCAACTGATTCCCTCCTCTTGGGTGTACAACCCAATCAAGATCATCAGTAATCACCCAAACGATGTGAAGACCTCCGGTCTTCGACCACCGTCTTCATTCTCGACACACCGTCGAATTAGTTATTCAGAATGGGTTAAACCCGGTCTTTCTGAATAACTCGTGTATATAATAAACAAGTGTTATACCAACACAACATACGCCGCATTCCAATTCAGAATATTCCATTATTCAAATATTCTCATACTTTGGGAAAGGTTCCCATTAATTTTATCAAAGATAAATTCTTTAAATTTATTCTTTAATCTTCTTTTGAATATCAATTCAAATTAGTCGGGATTAGCGAACCACACCGAAGTAATCATTTATTTTATTTCCCTATCCCAACGTATTCATCCCATGAAGTAAAACTGGTAATACTTCATATCTAACACCACGGTGTTATCGGTAAATTCAATTACCATTTCACGTTCAAATCTAATTAAAGATTTAACTATCGCCTGGAGCAAAATTGGTGATACTCCATTCTCGGTCATTTCAATCTAATTAAAGATTCATTAAAACTCCACTGGGTTTTAATCTTCCCAATGATCACTATCAATGATTATTTAACTTGGGAAACCATATCCTGTCTTTAACTGGGTTAAAGAACCAATGTCATTTAAAGCACGGTTCACTATAAACCCAAAATCACATTCCATTAATTATCGGGTTAAAGAACAAGTGTTATTTAAAACACCGTTCACGATAAACCCAAAAATCAATTTAAATTCAGTTCTAATTAAATACCATTTAATTGGTATACTTCATTAATTCTAAATAAAAAGATTTAATCTTTTTCTCAACTGGGTTTAAGAACAGTGTTAATGAAGACACCATTCACCCAAATCACATTTGATATTAAATACAAGGCTCTGGATAGAAAATATATCGACTTATATTCAATATCAAATTCTACGACCAACAAATATCATATTGGAAATAACGATATAAATATATCTTTCAAATTTCCATAACAATATCTGTATCATCACGAAATCCAACATCGAATAATCCAAAGACAATTTCGATTCAAATCCATTCCAATTCAATTATTGGAAATTCTGGTTACTTTTAAAACCATTTCAAATCCAATTTATTTATTACAAAAATAAATGAATCATAATTCTAGTTCAAAACTAGTTCACTACGATAGAAATCTATTTTTATCTTTTCAAATTTGGAATTTTTCATCCCAATTCTTCACAAATCATTTCTTATGGTTTTACACAAATTATTGATATTTTTAATAATTTTATCAAGGCCTGTACAGTCGATTTCCATCAACGGCCATCGAACTGCACTTACAGTGACCATCCAAATTTGATTTGGACATAATTCCAAATCCAACCGTTAGATTTCACATCACTAACATTCGTTAGAAAGCACTTTTCGATACGAACCCAACGATTCTGGTTTTAGGAGAATCCGACGGTCGGATCTCCCGTAATATCTATTCGAAGTCATTGGTCGAAATTCGCGAACTGCAGCGGCGCGGCTCGTTCTATTCAGGCCATTATATATATAATATATATATTATATATATTTCATCGATTTCCTTTCAAAACGTATTTTATAAATCGTTTTCGAAACGATTTCAACTTCATATTCAATTTCGGATCAAAATTGAATATTCCACATCATCGATATACAAATGATAATATTTTCAAAATGTTATATTTTGAAATCGCTTTTTTTCTATATTCATTATAAAAATGAATAAAATCGATATAAATATCGTTCACGTCAAAATGGTGTCAATCTAATCAACACGGCTTTTATTCAACACATGAATGTTTATTTTATTCAACACATGAATATTTATTCTATTCAACACATGAATATTTATTCTATTCAACACATGAATTTATATTATTCAACACATGAATTTTTATTCTATTCAACAAATGAATTTTTATTCTATTCAACACATGAATTTATATTATTCAACACATGAATTTTTATTCTATTCAACACATGAATTTATTTTTATAATATTCCTTATTTTCCAAATTGGAATTAGGCCCAATCAATTACAATATAATGTTAATTATATGGATTTTCTACAACACATGTATATAATAGCAACGATAAATCATCAACCATCATCCAGAGTGCACCACACAACTGCATAAGGATTAAATATAAATAATTAATGCTCACACAGTCTGTCAACCCATCGATTGACATACAACTAAACAATCGGGATTAGTGTACGTCAAATATCATCCCAATACCCGTGTGGGGTTTCAAATCAACAAACACAGATTTTTATTTGTGCAGTTAGGCGATGTGTAAAATTTATCGTCCCAATCAATATCAGTCAAATCAGTGTATATAAACAAATCGTTCGATTTGTTTATAAATATTTATTTTATATACACATTAAAAATTATATTTTTAACTATAAGATATTTTCCACTATAAATATTTTATTTCATTCCACATCACACAACCAAATTTCACAACACAGCAATCAAACAAACAAGTCATCCATGGTCTACGGACGACTGGTGTCGGGTGCTGCTAAGTACCGTCTGCATCCTAGTATATATTTCAGCTAGAAAACAAAATAAAAATGAGGAGTTCTCACCTTTGGGATCCACTCCACCAGTTTTATTTTTGAATTGCTAGACCGTCTGGATCTATTTGAAATTCTAATGCAGTCTTTGCCCGTTGTTCATAACAAAAATTATATTTTTATTGCTTCATTCCAATAAATAAAAATCCTACTTTTATTTCTACTTCATATATAAAGATCGAATTTTTATATCATCGCTATAAAAATCACGTTTTTATTTCAATATATATATATGATAAAAATCAGGTTTTTATTTCGCTACATGTATAAAGATCAAATTTTTACTAGTTATATAATATAAAATTTGTATTTTTATTCTTTCTATACTATAAAAAACATATTTTATTGTCTACATTATATAAAAATCATATCTTTAATCTCTACATATAATAAAAATCATATTTTTGATCTTTCTATAATATAAAAATTATTTTTTTATTCTCTCTACAATATGAAAATCATATTTTTATTATCATACTTATATAAAAGTTATATTTTTACATCGTTGTTTAAATTATGAAAGATCATGCTTTTACCGAAACAAAAATCAAACATTTTACCTTTACTAATCAATTTTTATAGCGATTAAAAATCTGTTTTTATAACCATTAAAAATCAGTTTTTATAGCGTTAAAAAAATCAGTTTCTATTCATGCTTTTCATTTGTAAAACCCTTTGTAAAATTAATTTCTTTAACTAAATAAACCAAAATGAACAAAATAAATAAATAAAGAAGCTTACAGTCTTCGTCAGAGGCAAAGGGGCTCGCGTCGTTTGTCGCGTGACTGGGCAGAGGAGGGAGAAGGAGGCATCGCGGCCTGGAGGCGACGTTCAGACGAGGTGGGCGGCGCTGTCGTGGGGGAGGGGGGTTTGCGTGGCGGTTTGGGGGAGCTTGGGGTTCGCGAGCAGGTAAGGGGGAGGAGAGGAAGGAGCGCGAGCTGGAGAAGAAGAAGGGGAGGGCGGCGCTGCGCCTGGCGACGGCGGCGGCGAGGTCCGGTGAGGTACGATGGGGAACGACAACGCGATTTTTTTTTCCGATATGAACTGAAAAGGAGAAGGGGGGATATATAGTAATATATATTATTTTGTTTTATTTAATTAATTTCAAAAAGCAACTTTTTATTTTGACCTCGAAATCGAACCCACCGACTGTTGTCCATAGCTAATTACCCTCATTCTGAACACAATGGGATATGTATCGCAAGCTTATTCGATCATTTCGATCAGTTTCTGCTAAATTTAAAATACAAATCATTATATTCAATTTTAAACGTACATTTCAATTTACCGGGGCCACATACTAACTTTAAAAATTATGGAAAAAATTATATTTATCTTCGTATTGACGATACGGTTCTAACAAAACAAATTTCATCAAATTTCGAGACCGTTTGAAAAATGGTCATTTTCTGGTCGATCGAAATTTACTGAAACTGTCAAAACACATTTTCTTTCGCCACGCTCACATATTGCTTTCAAAATTTTCTCGTCACTATTATTTAAAATTATTCATTTTAAATATTCAGAATTCACTAAAATTGCCAAAATATTTTTTTTAATTTGGCTCAGATTTCCGGGTTATTACACATTGTTCTAAGCCTTGTTAACAAAAGCCTAAGTAGTCTAGTTGGTTAGAACATGTAGCTTTCAAGTGAGAGGTGCAAGGTTCGATCCCCGCCGGGTGCCATATTTTTGTTTGGGTGGCATATTTTTGTTTTAAAGGAACGACTAAAATGACACATGTTCTAAAGAGAAAATATGTATAAACGCACATATACGAAGAGGTATACATATAAGGAAGTGTAGAAAAATATATGTATATATGTATATGAGAATATATATATATATATGCAAATATGGGTGAACAAATATATATACAAGAGAAAAGTTCAAGATAAGATTGCCGTCAAAGAAATATGGTAAGAATTAATAAACAATATAACACTGTTTGAATTTTGAAAACAAAATAAAAGTTGTGCATATATATTTACATGTAAAATGGTCATTAGAAGTTTTGTATACGTATAAGAAGATTATATGTAAATATAATATTCCAGAAATTCAAACGGTTAAAACAATGTTAACAATTAAACTTCTGGGCCAAAACAACTCGTGGGACCCATAGGGGGTCGACCCACCCCAAATCCGAGCAGATTCATAGATAAAACACTCTGCCATGGAATAAGTTATATTTTCTAAATCTCATATAAATGGGCTAGCAGAGCCTACCCTAAATCTCATATTTTCTATGACGACGTCTATACTCTGCCATTCTTCTTCCTCCTCAAATCTCTTTAGAAAAATAGAATAATTAATTTAGGAAAATTCTAATTCTAGATCTGGAGGAAAAGAATGAATATTAATAAAGAAGGTGTTCAGAATTCTATTCGAAGTAATGTAATTTCTTGGATCTGGTCTATTTGAATTTCTCCTCTTTCTTCCCTTCTTCTTTTAGTTAAGAATTGTGGATCCATGGTTGCTTAGGTTCTAAATCCAGTTAGGGAAACCATGGAATGCTAGATCTGGACCAGATTCAGGATTTGGAAAGAAATTAAGTAAGTGGATTTAAAATATACCTTTTTGATAATGGTATATATATCATTTAACATTCCCCGTTAATATGCAATGTAAATCTGCTAGAACAATTCATATGTTTAGACATTGATATGTTGAAACATTAGCATGTTGAAATGTTAATTTAGCATGTTGAAATGTAAACATGATAAAATGTGTAAACCTGTTAAAATACATGTACTGTTTTATACATACATGTTCTAATTACATGTTAATCTGTGACATATTATGTACTTGAATCTTTAATTGTAGAAATTGGAAATTTACATAACAAATTGTTAGACTAGAATAATTACATGATTGATAATTACATGTTATTATTTTAAAATGGAGCTAATTACATGTTAGGAAGAACATGCGACATGATTATAAGTTAAAATGGAATTAACATGATATTAAGTGTGACATGTAAAAATAGAATTATAGTAAAAAATTGAAAGAATGGACACACCTAGATTATATGGAAAATTTACAGTAAATAGAAAACTGTAACCGCACTTAGACAAGAGGTTAAATTCAACTTGTAGCAGAAGTCTACTCGGAACCGACCGACAAATCCAGCATCCACAAGTTGTTAATTAATTACGAGAGGTCTAGTGCGTAAGTATACATGTAACGGTGTTAAGACACGAGGATAAATTCAACTTGTGGTAGATGTTTGCCCGGAACCGCCCGGCAAATCCAACATCCACAAGTTGTTAATTTAATGTGAGAGGTCTGGTGCATAAACATATATACATATATATATATATGTGTGTGTGTATGTATGTATAAAAGGATAGAAATAAATGGCATTAATTGTAATTAATGGAAATGAATGGAATTAAATGGAAGTTACAACAATAAAAGGATTGGAATGAATGGGGAATGACAGTAACCTATTATTATTAATTAGGTTAATGAAAATGTTATATAATAGGTAGGCATGTCCTAGGGGCAAGTGGAAATTATAAATTAGGTTATAATAATTGATAGAGGGAATGTGATAACTTATGTAATGAAATAAGTTGTACTTAATTATAAACTAAGTATCTATAAACTTGAGAATCTGAAATCTGCTAATAAGGATAACATGTTAAAGGCTTGTCCGAGGGACAAGCGGAAATTATAACATAAGTTATAATAAATAGAAAGGGAACTTATTAGTAAACCTTAGTTAAGAGAACTAAGTTAATAAGTAAGCAACCACAAGTTGTTGTGACAGTATAAGATGGAATTATGATTAAATAAGAAAGAATGAGATAAGCTTATGGAATGAAATAAGTTATATTTAATCATAAACAATAAGTGACACGTTAAACAGAGAACATGTGAATTGAGATATACTTAATTACATATTAAGTAGAACGTGTTATTATAACTATGGAATCGGACCACCACAACAAATTGTGGTTCAGATAGCAGTTTTGAACAACGTTTCCGCATTTTGGCGATTACACGCTTTGAAAATAGAGGTTTCAATGCTATTTGGGAAGCATACCCCATTACTCAACGCTATTCAAGGAGACAGCGCACCGCCAGAACTGAAATAAACGCACTTTTGCCCTTTTACAGAAAACAACATTCTTTATTCACTTCCATCTCCACATCCAAACACATCCCATGTCTCGATCTCTGCAAATCGTCCTAATTCAAAATCGCCTCCATTCATCAATAGACGATCCCGCATCTCTCTAACTATGCCTTGCATCCTTTAACAAAATCCTGAACTGACAATCGAAAATCCAAAATCAGGAATCATGAATCACAATTCCAAAATCCCGAACCAAGAATCGCAGTTCCAAAATCATCAAAGCGCACCATAGGTTGTAGAAATTTTTAATATATATTTTTCACTGTTTCGTCTATTGATATTTAATTTGTTTAATACTAGCGCTTAACTCATGTTATTTCAAATTGGAACATGATAGACTTGTTAGGATTGCCTTGCATGTTGTTAAGGAGGAATGACGGGTTGGAATTAATAGTTCCACATCATGGAATAAATTGAAAGAGTTGAGTACAAATATGAGTTGGTAGGAACGTATCATAAGCGATTCCTTTTGTTATATGGAAGTTATGTGCCAGCATATATGTGTGCAAGGAAGGGGGGCTTTGTTCTGACCGTCATTACATAACAGTGGTATCAGAGCCGAAGGTTACGGATTGGGCCATGCTGGCAAAGGCAGTGCTCTCAAAAGATACTCGCATGATGCGAGTCAGGGGGGAGACAGTTATAATTGCCTCACATGTTGTTAAGGAGGAATGACGAGTTAGAATTAATAGTTCCACATCATGGAATAAATTGAAGGAGTTGAGTACAAATATGAGTTGGTAGGCACGTAACAACAGGGATTTCTTTTGTTATATAGGAGTTGTGTGCCGGCACATATGTGTGCAAGGAAGGGGGCTTTGTTCCGACCGTCGTTACATAACAATACCTTCGTAAGCCTAATAGATATAGAGAAATATGTAAATTAATAAATAAGTATAGTATTGGTTGTTTTGACAGATTGGCAGACAATATGAAATTGCTAACTAAATAGGAAGATGGTAATAGTTGGGTGATTGCCAGTTATGTACCATGCTACTATAAATGTAGAAATTTCATTGTTATTGATTTAGAAATATGGATAACAAACACTATTATTATAAGAGACCAACATGCCATGTCGGAGATAATGAATAAAAGAGGTTTTAGTTGTGATTACACTTTTGTGTACGGTTATAGCTTCGAATTTTAAGGAAAAATATGGGAGTACTTGGTAGATGATGCTACAACCATTTATAAGGCTTTGATAATATCATACGACTTTAATTACATAAGATTTGCCAATGAAAGGGAGGTGGAAAGCAACCTACGGTCATAGTTTATTGGAGATTGACTCTTGGATGTTTAAAATAGGTGTGCATGAACTCATAATGCAAGTCATTCAGTATTCTTGATGTCTTGGGATGGATAGAGATATTTGTCCAAGATATTTTTAATATTGTAAAATATTATTTATAATTAAATATTCTAAACCATGATATTGTTATTTCAAATTAATAACTCTTTTTTAGCAGGAATATAAAAAATAATATAATCCAATATTATGAGACATTTTAGTAATTTTTCGGTTTTGTGCATAGACATTAATTTTCAATTTATAGCGCTCTAATTCTTGAATTCACTTGCTTCAAGTGAGTTTCCACAAGATAAAACACTACTAAAGTATGAAATCTTTAAGTAGCATCTTAAATAATGCTATCAAGAAATATTGGTTTGAAAATAAAATAGGTATTACAACTAGATTAACATATTCTCTGAATAGAGGAATCAAATAAATTTCCCAATTTGGTTATATGATTTCAGTACTTACTGACTTAGCAAAAAAGATTCTATGTAGTCAAGGAGAAAAGACGCCTTAGCTGCACTTTTTTTCTGCTCTCACCATAAAAAGTGCACCTATAATTGTAACTTAATATATTCTTTAGACAACAAATAATAGCATGATTTCACAATTTTGATGATAAAACTTTTTAAATTCTGTCACAAACCAAAATAAACGGTCGAAAAAACATTCAACCTAAGTTAAAAAAAAAGTTAAAATGAAAAAAGTGCGCTTTTTGTGCTTTAGGCTTTTTTTGCGCCTTTTTTGCGCTTCAATAACAGGTGCGCCTTAAACTTCAAAAAAGCCCCGTAGTTGCGCCTTTTTGCGCCTAGGCGCGTGCCTTGATACATAGAAAAGATCTATGATTTATTTTTATTTTTTTGTATAGCATTCATCACTCAAATTGTTGTTTTCAACTACATTATGTGGTTTATATCTTTGTGTCAATTAATCTTAGGGTTTCCCTTGGCAAGGCATCCTCTTTGGACGTACCTGCAGTATCTCTGTATTGTGCAGCCAAAACAGAGAAAAAAGTAATTAGGCGCAGAAGTTAAGATCTAGAATGTGGACACTGTAGAACTGGTGCAGCAAGGTGTATTTACAATTAGCTTTGTCAATGGAAACTTCTGCAAACTTGCATTATTTAATAGAAAAAAAGACATGAAGAAAGTTTAAAAATGGAAATTAATGAATAACTTATTAATGTATGAAACTTCACCTCTTCAATACTTTGACTTGCACCCTATTACATACACCTTGTCCAGATCACCAAAACTTTGGCTTGTACGTTGAATAGTTGTACACAGTAAATTATCTTTATTACTAATATTATTAATAACCATTATTTTGAAATGCCTTGTATTTTGAGTTCATGCACAACTAATATTATAGTATTTTGTAATATTACAAAATATCTCTCTTCTTGAGTATAGCAATATATATTAATAATTTTGAATATTAATTGCACAATTATTCTATATTCTATATATATTATTTTGGATTCATGCACAAATATTCTATTCTAGCATATAAACTCCTAATATGGTCCCACCATCATATTGCTTCATATCCCATACATCCCTTAGCTGCAAAATTTTCCCTGCAACCTATGTTATTTTTTCATCTTCGACTTCTATTTATTCTTCTCTATAGGTTATACTACGACACTATCATCAATTGTTGAATCTTTGTTTGTCTTAGTTGAGTTAGCATTCCCTTGCACCTAAGGGTCTACAATTAGAATATGGATATGTTAAAAAATACATAACAATATAGTTAAGACAATGAAAACAATAATTTGATAGTGTTTCCATTGAAACATCTGTTATTTAGATTATTTAATGTTAAGTAGAAGTGGTAGTGTGAGGCATCACCGAAATGAAACCTAAAAATAGTGATCCATCAATCCCTAAATTATTATAAGGAGTAAGTTAAAAAATCGCGATCATATAAGTTATAAAGGCTCTCACTCACATATGAAAGTTTAAGATTATGATGTCAAACTGGAGGAGCAGTAAGTGGAGGCAATTAACAAAGGATAATCCACATGATCCATCAATCCCTAAATTTACCAAAAATTTAATGAAAAATTATCTGCTAGATACTGCTTATTTCAACTCATGAGATATTAAACAGAATGCACATGTAAAAATGTTATTTATTTAATACTGAAGAGTTAGTGCTCATTATTGTAGGGAAAAACAACAACGACCATATGACAGTGTTATCTACCTAACATTCAGTTTGTATTAAAACTAGGAGAAAGTTTTGTTGGCTCATGCCTTTTAGTACATACATCAGAAAAGGAAAAAGTGTATTCGGTTATAGTAGAAAGAATATTATTACTATCAGGGGTAAAAGGAAAATGTACAAATAAAGAAGGCAACATTTATTGCTTGGATGTATGAATTTCAGTGTTAATTCATGCTGTTATGGTAAAAATAACAATATCATTCATCATAGAAGTAATAAAAGAACTAAATTTTGTGGATTTGGATTCACTTATTTATGGCAAGTAACATAACTCATGGATTACTTAAGTCCTAACTCACTGATTTCGAAAAACACAAAATAAATGATGTTTTGTGAATATGTAGTAAATTTGTCATTTCACTTATAGGTCGAAAGAGACATAAGCAAGAGGGTGACTAAACTACGGTGACAAGAAGGAGATGCGGCCTAGTTCAGGAGGAGGCAGTGCATAAGCGGTAGGACTACAGGTAGTGATGATGAAAAGAAAGCAGTGGGTAGTCAGCTGTAATTGGAGGAAGTTGAGAAGGCCCAATAGCTTCGCTGAAGTGGACCAACCAGAGGTAGAGAATAGGCAGTTGCGAGTTAGGTATAGTCATGCTGTGGAGAAGAGGAGAGTGGAATGGAGAGAGGACTAAACGACAGAGCTGAGGTGTTTCTAAGTGGAGGGGAGGAGAAGATGGAGGCATCTTTGATGGTGAAAAGTGGCACAGAAGGTTCATGTGGTGTTTCGAGGCTCGGATGAAGGAGGCAGGTGGAACCGTAGCGTGGGTCTTATTAGCTTCTGGGCAGAGGGACGACGGAAATAGTGGAAGGAGGTAGCGTGGGCCTTGTTATCTTCGTTGTATCACTTAGAAGCTGGGTGCAGTTGGTATCTTATTATTAGTTCTTGATTTTGTTTGTACTTGTGTTATACATTGTTTTAGATGATCAATGATTTTGTATTGAACAGAAAGAGCATTAGATTCTCTAGTGGAGCTTCTATTTACAGGGGAGTTACTAGGTATTTTCTAATTGTTTTGATGAAGATGTGTAACAACCCGGAAAATACGAGCCAATTTAAAAATTTTAAATTGGTTATTTCAAAGGAATTTAAACAATTGAAATAGATGATTTCAATAAAATAGCGAATTTGAAATAGTATGGCAGTTTGAAATTTTGAATTCGAACTTTGACTGACTGTACCGAGTGGAAAATATAACGGATTTTAGTGAAACCAAAAATATTTAAATCTGTTTATGAATACCTTTCTAAGGAATCTGAAAAATCGAAGTTTCATAGCGGGAATCAAAAGTTATGGCCAAATGAATCAAAAGTTATGGCCCTTGAAAATAGAAATTTTGCGAACGACCTCGGAATTCGACGAAACCACTTTTGTTGGATCCGGGATGTCAAACTATTACTAGATTTCAAATTTCGTAATTTTTGAACCTGGTATGTGAGCGTGGCAAAAGAAAATGTGTTTGGTCTATTTCTGTTAATTGGGATCGACCAGAAAATGGCCATTTTTCAAACGATCTCAGAATTCGACGAAACTAGTTTTGTTGGGACCGTAGCGTCAAAACATAGCTAGATTTATTTTTCTGGAATTTTTCGAATCAGTTTGTGGCCCTGGCAAATTGAAATGTACGTTCAAATTGAATATTAAATGTTTTACACTTTAATTTGAAAAATAACTGATTGTAACTATCGAATTGGCCTACGAAACATATCCCGTTGTGTCCAGGATGGGGGTATTTAACTAGGGGCGACAGTCGTTGGGTTTGAATTGAGATCCGTGTGGAGAAACACTATTTTAAAATCTAATAAAACCATCGGCCAATTAGAATTCTCCATTCATAAATAAATAAAAAAACATCAGAAACCCGATTACCCCCCCTCCCCCGACGAACGACGGAAGTTGCTCAGAACTTCCCGACCAAATCGTCGCCGCCACGTCGACTTTCAACCCCACCTCCAGTTGAGTTTTTTGTTCGCCTCCCTCCCCTCTTTAAATCCATACCCGATTCGTCCCCCCTCGTCATCTGTGCTTCGAGAACCACGCCCTCAAAGATCTGAACTTTTCGCCGCCGCCACCTCTGATAGATGCCGCCGAGTTGCCCCCAACCGCCACACGCCTGAAGCCCTCTCCTCCCTCTTCCACGCTGTACCTTCCGATCATCGTATCGATCCTCGGTTTTCGCGAAAACTGAAAACCTAGTTTTGAGCAATCGTGAAAGGTATCAGCTTTATTGTATTTGAATTGAAAATAACACTCTTAAGTGTTGCAAACTTTGAAAAATCATATTTTTGTCGTGTTTTGACGAAATTCGATGAAACAGGAAACATCGTGACCGCAAGGAGGCTCTCTACAACCTAGAAGAGACCGCGGATTTTTCTGAGCTCGCTAGGATTTTTAGCACCTCGACAACCAATGTGAGATTTCTAACTGAAATGTGAATGGAAATGTCATGTATAAATTATATAAGCGAAATATAAATTATACACGTGTCGTATACCTCATGTACATGCGTTGTGTAAGCTATATGAGTGAAGTATGAATTATACATGCATGGTATAAATGATATGTGTGTTGAAATGCAAGTGAAGTATAGAAATGGCCATTTTTGAACCTAGTATGTGAGAGTGGCAAAGGAAATGTGTTTGGTCAATTTCTGTTAAATGGGATTGACCAGAAAATGGCCATTTTTGAAACGATCTCAGAATTCGACGAAACTAGTTTTGTTGGGACCGTAGCGTCAAAACATAGCTAGATTTATTTTTCTGGAATTTTTCGAATTAGTTTGTGGCCCTGGCAAATTGAAATGTACGTTCAAATTGAATATTAAATGTTTTACACTTTAATTTGAAAAATAACTGACTGTAACAATCGAATTGGCCTACGAAACATATCCCGTTGTGTCCGGGATGGGGGTATTTAGCAGGAGGCGACAGTCATTGGGTTTGAATTGGGATCCTTGTGGAGAAACACTATTTTAAAATCTAATAAAACCATCGGCCAATTAGAATTCTCCATTCATAAATTAAAAAAACACCAGAAACCCGATTACCCCCTTCCCCAACGAACGACGGAAGTTTCTCAGAACTTCCCGACCAAATCGCCGCCGCCACGTCGACTTTCAGCCCCACCTCCAGTTGAGTTTTTTGTTCGCCTATCTCCCCTCTTTAAATCCATACCCGATTCGTCCCCCCTCGTCATCTATGCTTCGAGAACCACACCCTCAAAGATCCGAACTTTTCGCCGCTGCCACCTCTGATAGACGCCGCTGAGTTGCCCCCAACCACCACGCTCCTGAAGCCCTCTCCTCCCTCTTCCACGCTGTACACTCTGATCATCGTATCGAGCCTCGGTTTTCGCGAAAACTGAAAACCTAGTTTTGAACAATCGTGAAAGGTATCAGCTTTATTATATTTGAATTGAAAACAACACTCTTAAGTGTTGCAAACTTGGAAAATTCATATCTTTGTCGTGTGTTGACGAAATTCGATGAAACAGGAAACATCGTGACCGCAAGGAGGCTCTCTACCACCAAGAAGAGACCGCGGATTTTTCTGAGCTCGCTAGGATTTTTAGCACCTCGACAACCGATGTGAGATTTCTAACTGAAATGTGAATGGAAATGTCATGTATAAATTATATAAGCGAAATATAAATTATACATGTGTCGTATACCTCATGTACATGCGTTGTGTAAGCTATATGAGCGAAGTATGAATTATACATGCATTGTATAAATGATATGTGTGTTGAAATGCAAGTGAAATATAGAAATAATATATATATATATACTCCCCTCGTCTACAAACCATGGACGATATTTATTGCTTGTGAATGGCGTGAAAATATGTGGTATGACGAATGGTTGAAAATAATTATTTGTGGTTGATATTGTTTGGTTATGGTTGAAAAATACCCATTGGTGATTAAAAAAAATTTGAAATAATTGTGGAAATGAAAATAAAACATGCCGCCTGCGTGCGAACTAGATGCATGAAATCCCCATTGTCAAAAACCGCGAGATTTTAAGGTAGAGCGAGGAGCCGTACTCGGGATGGTAGTGCCGGTTTTAACTACCCAGCCGTTATGCTGCCGAAATTTTGAATAATATTCATGTGTTAGAATTATTTTCATATGTTGAAATTGTTTTCATGAGTTGAAACTAAAGTCACGTGTTGAAACTATATCCATGTGTGGAAATGCTCATGTACTGAGAAGTGCGTGTGTTGAAAAGGTTCATGTGTTGAATAAAAGAATCGAACAATAAAAATTACATTTTTATTGAAATTATGAAGTGTTAAAAACATTCATGTGTTGAATAAACAGTTTAGATGATAAAAATACCATTTTTATCCTATATGTGATTTGCTAAAAAAAATATGCGAGTGTTGAAATAAATATTTGTGTGCTATGAATATTATTTTTAACATGTATAGGAAAATGAAATAGCCCTGTGTTGAAATATATTTTAGACCGCCAAAAATATCATTTTTGAAATGTGAAGCGTGAAAAATAACCACTTTTTAAATAAATATGCATGAGTTGAAATATTCATTAATTAGCTAGGGATGCGATTTTTGCTTGTGTATGCAACATTAGAATGAATGGTGACTTTAAACCAAATTGAATCAAATATGAAGTTGAATGGAAGACGATAAGTGATAAGAATTGCACATATGTACATGCATATTAATTGAACAGGTTATAGCTAAGAGGCTAGAGAAGAGGAATAAAATTGTTTGCCCGACAAATAGGTACATGTTTACTGTTTTGCTTGGGTGATGATTTTATGAGCCTATTGGCTAGCCGCTTGGCTTTTTCCTTTTCTTTTTGAGATAAGATGCCCGTGTGGCTATTTGGGAATTTTCCCAGCCCCTTCTGTACAAAGGAGGTTATGGCGAAATTTTCCAAAATTTAAAGGCGTTAGTGAAATATTTAAGTGAAAACGATATTGAAATCGTCGAATGAACTATATATATATATATATATATATATATATATATATATATATAAAATTAAAACGAATCGTGGCCGTGCAGTTCGTATTTTGAAACCGTGATTTCAAACGACTAGTGCCCCGAAACCACAACCGTTGGGTTCGCCTTGGAAATATCTTTCCCACAGCACCAACTTTGTAAAGACCCAACGGTTGGATTCTCTGGAGTGTTTAATTAAAATCTAAAGAAAAACAGTGCCAGAATCGATTATATTTTTATATATATAAATATAAATATAATTAAATTAAATCGAATAACGACGCTGCAGTTCGTATTTTGAAATCGTAACTTCAAACGACTAGTGTGGGAAATCCGACCGTCGGATTTTCCCAAAACTGAAACTGTTGGATTCGTTTCGAAAGGACCTTTCTAATGAAATAAAATTTGTGAAGATCCAACGGTTAGATTTTCAGATATGTGCAAAACAAATTTAGTGAAAAACAGCGCCAGTGCCTCGGCACGACCTGAAACGTCGTTAAATTAAATATGGCCGTTTTAAAATAAATAAAAATGGCGATATATCGTTATAAAATATTATAAACGATATAGAGTGGAAATAAACCAGTTTTTCTTTGTTTGCTTGATATGTGATGGTTGAATGTATTTAACATGAAAATTATACTAAGGAACTGAAATGTGGATGTTGAGTAATTTAACCATGTGAAGAATTGATTTGAAAATCTAAATATACGTGGATTATTTGAAAATGCCGAGTTAATTCTCATTTCAAATAATCGATCGACGGTGAGAAGTCGAAAAGATGAAGACGGTTCAAGACCGACGATCTTCACATTGGATGGATGGGCGCTACTGATACTCGTGATTGGAGTAGCTACCTTGAAGGAGCTGAAGTAGTAGCCATCCGGACGTATTGTTGATTGTGCGGATATGCGAGGAATATGGTGCCTCCGGCTTCGTTCAAACCCAGAAAGAACTTTTAAATCGACTATGTGTCTGACATTGGATTTTGTTCTATGCTGATTGATCTCTGTTAAATATATATATGTTTGGCGGCGGAGAATTTATTCTCTTGCTTAACGCCCTTCTCTGAGACGTACGAGCTTAAAGGTTATATATCGATAGAAATCAGTCGCGTGGAGTGAATTGCCTGTGTGGCACGCCTAAGTGGCATATGATCAAGGCTTCTGTTGCAAAGCAAAGTCTTGTGGTTGATGATCAAAGCATGGTCTGTGTAACGTAGCTTTGTGTATAACGTGGATTCGTGAGCCTCACACCTCGGTATGAGTCAAAAACAGGATAGTGACTGCAGGGAGAGCACGACGTTTCTTTCTAGCTATGGTGGTGTCAGTGACCTACCATCCCTGACATTTATATCTACTTTTCACCTGTGTGGTTGTTGGAATGCGCGGCGCCTCGATTATAGGTCTGTAAGGACCGGGAAACGTGCGTTCAGGAATAACTAATCCTCAAAAGTAAGAGAGGGCCAACCCTGAAGATCCAGGGATTGCTGTGTGCGGTCCTGGGACATTTGCTAGAGTGTCTCGAACGGAGAGGAGCTTGCCCCTTGCCTCGACTCATGATGGAATCCAATTTCCAATATGAAATTGCGGATGTGATTGTATTACTAGTATGGCGACATGATATATAGTACCCATGCCGTCTAGGATTGATATTTATGATTGCAATCGCTTTTGAAACATATATGCACTAGCAATAATATCAAACACTTTTGTTTTATACGTACGAAGCATTTTTTGCCATTATAAGTAAAACTCTATCCTCCGGCTTGCGTTGCATTGTGTGATGGGACCTGAGTCTTATAATGGCTTTATTTTTATAAAAGGCATTGCGATGATTTAATCATTTACTTTAGTTCAGGCACTAGCACTCATTGGAGTAAACCCGTTCCATGAAAGTGGCGTGGTCCTTTGATTTGCCTTATTATAGTTGTTTAATAAGTTAAGTAGATTTCTCATACCAGTCCCATGACTGACTCATAGTTTGTTTCACCTTGCAAACTCGGGTGCCCTCATTTTCACATGGGCAGCCTAGTTACAGGTAGCTGACATATTTTGGCTTGGCACCGCAGTAGAGGTGCACTTTTGGACTCATGGCGAGGCTTGACTACATTGTGATGATTGTGACTTTTCCGCCATTATTGTATTTGTATTATGATTCCGCCACAGGCGATGTAGACTGATGTTTAGTTTATGCACTCTCTATGTATGATTCCGCCACAGGCGATGTTGACTGATTATGTACTGTTATGCACTAAGTTGTATCCTTCCCTGTGCTCTCTGATGTGGTGATATATATATATATATATGATTCCGCTGTCATATTTGTGTAAATTATTCTATTTCTTGTGTATGCTATTATCTGTACTCTGCTAATGATGATTAATGTGTTATATTCCAATGATTATCCTTAACACCTTGGCACGGGGTTTTGGGATCGTCACAGCTGGTATCAGAGCTTTGGTTAACCTTAGTTCTGGAATTTAACACATTAAACACTTCGTTAGAATAGAATCAGTAGTATTCTAAGGCGAGTAGCTCATTAGAGATGGGACTAGTAGTGTCCTAGAATGAGCTAAGCAGAATAGAAAAAACAATTTGATCAGTACATCGTTATCATTCCTTAAGTTCTTCTGCTTTACCATACCATAAAATTATCGTTTCTGTAGGCTGACTCTTTTCTTGCTTATACAGAACTTGAACAATGGCTACCCAAGCAGCCGCTGGTAGAGGAGGCCGAGCTGGCCATGGAAGAGGACGAGGAGAAGTCCCAGCTGAAGATGGACCCTTGATACAACCCCCGACAGCTCAACCATTCGAGCTTGACCGCGTGGCAAAAAGGTACAAGAACCTAGGAGGCAAAACCTACTCTGGAACGGGCACTTTGATTGAGGCCCTTGCATGGCTGAAAACATGCGAGAAAATATTAGGAGGCCTGAGGCTGGGTGATCAAGACAAAGCTTTCATGGGTGCTTGGCTTCTACAAGAGGAAGCCGAACTATGGTGGGAAGCACTTACTGCAACGAACAGAAATGCTGGTAGGACATGGGACGAATTCAAAGAATTATTCAAGGAGAAGTATGTCCCAGAGCAAGCCCTTGAGCGCATGCACGACGAATTCGCAAACCTCCAGCAGGGGGATCTCTTGGTGCAAGACTATCTGAACAAGTTTACACAATTATCCCACTATGTTCCTGAGCTCATCGCCACCGCAAAGTCCAAGAACAAGAGGTTCATCCTTGGGCTGAAGCGACAGTACCAAGACAGGGTAATGGCCCACATCAAGCTGGCGTTTAATGAATTAGTGGAGATGGCGTGCAACTATGAGGACCTGGATCATAGGCACCTGGATCAGGATCGTGCTAAAAGCCAGGCCGGGAATAAACGCAAGCCCGCTAAAAACCAGCCAGAATCAAGCAACGCGGCGTCCTCGAATCAGCAGACTAGCAGGCCGCCAAAGGGAAGCTGCTATAATTGTGGCAAGGTGGGGCACTACTCAAATGTTTGCACATCCCCGAAAAGGCAGAAGACCGACTCTCAAGGTTCAAGCCAGGGCTCTCAGAACCCTCGCTCATGCTTTAACTGCCGCAGGATAGATCATCTAGTGAGAGACTGTCCCTTGCTTAAGAAGGCCGGGGTAGCTCACGTATATGACGGGACGAACCCGTCGTCTGCTTCCGATGGAGCAGGTAAACCCAATCTTTTGGGAGGTACCCTTACAATTAAAAATATTCCTGTTTCTGTATTATTTGACATGGGTGCATCATGTAGTTTTATTGCTAGTAACACAGTTCACAAATTAAAGTTAAAACAAAGAAAGCTCAAAGAATCGGTTAAAGTTCATAATCCAATAGGGGGCTCTATTATTCTCAGTTCATATTGTAAATTACCTGCTTCTTTCTTTCGATACCAGTTTCCTTTTAATCTAGTCGTTATGGACTTTCCCGAATTTGATATCATTCTCGGGCTAGATTGGTTAACGAAATACGAAGCTGAAGTAAAGTGTGCGGAAAGGATAGTAAAAATTCGAACAAAGCTTGGATATATTACTGTACCATGCCATGGTTCGAATCCAGATAGAAAGGAATTTTGGTCTGCGTTAGAAGTTATCCCCACTCCCTTAGAAAAGATTCCTGTTGTTTGAAACTATGCGAATGTGTTTGAAGAAGTCGAAAACTTACCTCCGCAAAGAGAAATAGAATTCAGAATCGATCTGATTCCCAACGCCAGACCAGTGGTACATCCAATTAGAAGAATGACTCCAAAGGAAAAAGAGGAATTAGGCGATCAAACTTGTCAACTGCTATGGAAGGGTCTGATCAGACCTAGCTTTTCTAGTTGGGGTGCAGTTGTAGTGTTTGTCCCAAAGTCAGACGGTACTCTTCGATTGTGTGTTGATTACCGAGACCTCAACAAAAGACGCTCAAAAACAAATACCCATTACCCCGCATCGATGATCTGCTTGACCAATTAAATGGGGCGAGAGTATTTTCCTGAATGGACCTACCTACGGGTTTTCATCAATTGAGAATTGCAGAAGAGTGTGTTCCTTTGACAGCTTTCAGAGATCCAGACATATTTTATGAATGGTTAGTAATGCCGTTCGGCTTATGCAATGCTCCAGCATACCTCGTCGGTCTAATGAATAGAGTGTTCAGGGGAGTTCTGAATAAATTTGTCCTCGTATTCATCGATGATATTTTAATCTACTCCAAGTCAAAACTAGAGCATGAAAAACACTTAGAACAAGTATTGGGGATTCTAAGAAAGAACGTCTTCAAAGCCAAATTCTCTAAATGTGTCTTCTGGCAAGAAGAAGTGAAGTTCCTTGGCCATGTCGTGTCAAAGGAAGGGATTTCTGTCGATCCGAGCAAAATTACAGCAATTCAAGACTGGAAACAGCCTAACACACCCACAGAGGTCAGGAGTTTTATAGGGTTGGCTAGTTATTATCGAAATTCGTTAAGGATTTCTCGAAGATATCTGGTCCGTTAACGAAGCTTACGAAGAAATACGAGAAGTTTATGTGACGGCCCGCCCCGTACCAGCCTGCATTTCCTCCGAAGGTGCGTTGTACACATACCCGACTAGCACGGAACGGTCGTCAAAGAAAGGAATAAGAGAATTAACTAACGAGGAACCTGTAGAATGTCTCACAGCGCATGGAGAAAAATATAATAATAATATACTTGACATAAAACAGGTGAGACAGTGCATAAGCTGATAACTAAAACCAACATCAACATCAGAGCAGCGGAAATCCAAGTACAGCTTATTACAACTTCCCAAAATTTACTGTCTCTAAAACAAAAGAAAGCTAAAGTAGAAGATGCACTACTAATGCCCAAGCAGTGATCTTCAACAACACAGGGAGAATACTATATATATCATACGTGGAAGCCTCCTGCTTGTCTCCGGATCATCTACTCGTGCATCACCAGCTAACCTGTCTCTAGTCTGCTCGTGTGAGCACCCAGAGTAATAAGAAGAGACATAAAACTCTGGGTCAGACAAAAAGTCTGGTATGAGCGATAAGCATCTAAACAGAACAATAACAGGTATACTAAACCATACCTGAACCTGAACCTGCAACCAAAGAGTTAGCACTATATACCGTACAATACTCTAAGGTGCCATAACAGATAGTGTAAAGAATACGGGAGTGGGGTGTGTATGTCATAATGGTGGCAAACAAATCAAGCATAACAACCATCCTCACATCTCTCACTCAGTGCGTAAAGCATACGACATCCACCACTGTCAATCACTAGACTCATCGAAGTAGTGACGGAGTTCGACTTGTACAACTACTGCTACTACCAAGCTTACCACATGGAGTCATGACCAAATCTTTACAAATGATCCCACTTCATTGGTCTATAGCCCCTTTAGTCGTACCTAGGCCACTTGGGCCCTGAATCCGTTCACGTACTCCCTAAACATAGTGATTCAAAGCTACAGACATCGACAACCCCTTTGCACACGTCCCGCAGCAAAGCCCAATCATGAACCTCACTCATTGGTTCCCAAATGGATCCTGAGTCAAAGCTCCTCATTGGGACTTCCTTTGCATCTCGGGTTCTGGTCATCGCCTTCTTCTCCGGACCGGTCTTCATTTCTTCACTTTACTTTACTTCAGGTCGTGGTATCAGCTCCTCGATTTGGATCGGAATACTCCTCCCTAAGCATTCAGATCGGTTCGGATCGGGTCAACCTTCCTCTCTGCTTCGGGTTGGATCGGGGTGATCTTCCTCCAGCAGTTCGGATCAGAGTCCACACCTCCTGGCTTCATGGAAAACTACTCTGGTTCGGTCCTTCTCCCCAAGCAATCGGATCGGGTCGGGTCTCTCAAGCTTCTCTATCGGGTCGACTCGGTATTCTAGCTCCGTAGCAATAGGTCGGTTCGGTTCGGATATGCTCCCTCCATTTAGCTCGTGAGGCTACATGACTCCAGAACATCGATTCGTTGGGAGGTCTCCTGGTCGGTTCGGTTCGGACTCCTCCCTCCGATCTGGTCCGGGTCGGCCAAATTCCTGCAACTCATTCCAGCGACTGTTTACACCATTCGACGGCGTTTTCGACCAATCTAACACTTCTAGACAATCACGAATCATGTCATACAATCATATCAACATGTAACATCAACCACAAGCATCAAAACAATAACTATGGCATGTAAAGTGGTTCAAACGTACATATTTCCCTTAAGCATGTTTAAGAAAAACTAATCATAGGGTTAACAAAACTTAACCAAATCAAACCAAATTTCTACCAGAAGCATAAAATATTATTTTCGAATTTATAGATATTTTTCCAGAATTTATTAGTGCATAAATTCGCTAATTTCACTAATTACCCTTAATTAACTGTAATTAGTGTCAAAACAATGCTAATCACTCACCTTGGCCACAAATAAAATTCTCAGAACTGAAACCTCGCTGATTTGGGTGAATACTGATGTCTAACAGCAGCTCTAACCTTGCTTTCGTGTTTTCTCTCCTTAATTTGATGTAGATTAAGCCAAAACTTGATTAGAAAGTGATTTGGGGATGTTTCTAGATGATGGCAGCCATTGTTAGGGTTCAAGAATGAAAGTGGCGGCTGGAAAATGAGGATAAGATCGTTCTCTAACTGATTTCAGCCTCTTCATAACCCTAATCCCGAAATCTCCCATTGGGCCTAGCTGTTAATCACCCGGTTAAGCCCAATTAAGTTGTTTTTCACTATCTGAAACTTGTTTCAGCCATATCTCCCAAACGGTGAATCCGTTTGGCTAATGTGACCACTCTACGGAATTCTAAACCATCATCCGGAGCCAATGAAAGTGGTATCAGGTCAAAATTCCTTTCCAGTCAAATGTTATGGCTAAAACAGTACCAGGGGTAAAATGGTCATTAAAAAAAATCGGGAAAAATCATGAACGTGGGAAATGACCCCAATAATCGTCTCCCAAGGTTACATGACCATACGACTTCGTATGTGAGAGAAATAAATATTCTACGAACCTATTGTACGTAGAATGCGGGTCGTTACACTCTCCCCCCTTAAGAAATTTTGTCCCCGAAATTCCTTAACCCAAAACATACAAAGGATCCCGCATGCCTACCAGCCACATACAACAATCAAACATGCAAAACAAGCAAATAAGCCTACCCTAACATGCAGAAAGACTAAATCGAAGGTAAAATCTTACCAGGCGAAGAGTTCTGGATACGTCTTCCTAATGCTCTCCTCTGTCTCCCAAGTATAGTCATTCTCGTTCTCTCCCCACTGAACTTTGACTAGATTCACCGCTTTCCTCCGAAGTTGCTTCGTATCGTTCTCAACAATACGCATAGGCTTGCAGTTCCCAACCGTCTCGGGTTCAACTTCGATATCATCCAACTGATCAGGTGAAATAGTCACATCTGATTCGTGCACGAATTTCCTTAACTGGGAAACATGAAATACGTTGTGAACTCCTACCATTTTCTCTGGTAATTCAACTTTATATGCCAAATTCCCAATTTGCTCAAGAACTGGGAATGGACCAACAAATCCTGGTGCTAACTTGCCTTTCCTGCCAAATCGTATTACGCTCTTCAACAGAGAAATCTTGACAAACACCAAGTCGCCAATGGAGAATTTTAAGTCTCTTCTCCTCTTATCAACATAACTCTTCTGCCTATCTTGGGCAGCCTTCATTCGTTGTTGAATGATCTCAATCTTATCCGAAGTTTCCCTCACCACATCTGCTCCAAGCATAAACTTCTCGCCAGTCTCTATACAACATGATGGTGAGTTGCACGGTCTTCCGTACAAAGCTTCATATGGAGCCATACCGATACTGGATTGGTAGCTATTATTATATGCAAACTCCACTAGATGCAGATGGTCATCCCATGATCCACCAAAATCTAATATACACGCTCTCAACAGATCTTCCAAAATACGATTCACCCTCTCCGTCTGACCCTCGGTCTGAGGATGATATGCGGTACTGAGATGTAATTCTGACCCTAGAGCCTCTTGTAAGCTCTTCCAAAACCCACTAGTGAACAACGGGTCTCGGTCACTCACACTGCTTTTAGGTACTCCATGAAATCTCATTACCCACTTCATGTACAATTCTGCTAACTTAGCTGCCGTTCTGGTCGATTTGACTAGTATAAATCTTGCACTCTTAGTCAATCGATCCACAATTACCCAAATGCTATCATGTCCCGATCTAGTCCTTGGTAAAACATCGATGAAATCCATCGAGACTTGCTCCCATTTCCATTCGGGAATTTCTAATGGTTGCAACAACCCACTAGGCTCCTTTTGCTCGGCTTTAACTAGCTGGCAATTCATGCATTTGGATATAAACTTCCCAACGTCTCTTTTCATCCCTTCCCAGTAGTAAGTATGTCTCATGTCTCGATACATCTTATTACCACTGGGATGTATAGTCAGCTTTGAGTGATGACACTCTCTAAGCACTTCATCTCTCAATCCATTGACATTGGGTACAACTAGTCTTCCATCATTTCTAAGCCATCCATCTCGATCAAGCCCATACTTATTCATCCCCTCGTCGATACCCATCTTTAACTTGGAGATGACTTCCAATAAGTTAGGATCGATCCTCTGACTGGAACCAATCCGCTCAATCAAAGTGGGCCTGATCGTCAAACTTGCTAACATTTCTGGATCCAATTCGCACTTTGGTCTGAAATCATACCCAGCGATGTACTCCAGTTGCTTCCATTCAAGAAACAAAGCCCCTAAACTGGCATGTCTTCTACTCAGTGCATCGGCTACCGCATTGCCCTTTCCTGGTGTATATGCGATGTCAAAATCATAGGAAGCCAAGAATTCTAGCCACCTTTGCTGCCGGAGATTTAGGTCTTTCGGAGAGAAGAGATACTTTAACGATTTATGATCGGTAAACAACTCGAATCTTTCTCCCAAGAGATAATGTCTCCACATCTTCAACGCGAACACGATCGCTGCCAATTCCAAATCATGGGTAGGGTATCTTCTCTCATGCGGTTTCAATTGCCGACTTGCATAAGCTACAACCCTACCGGCTTGCATCAATACAGCACCCAGTCCGGTACCACAGGCATCCGTGTATACCGTCATCTCTTCATTCCCATTAGGAATGACTAACACTGGTGCGCATGTCAACTGTCCTTTAGACTCTTGAATGCATTCTCGCACCTTTCATCCCAGACAAAAGCTTGATTCTTCTTGGTCAACTGGGTCAATGGTGATGCTATCTTGGAGAAACCTTGGATAAACTTACGATAATATCCAGCTAATCCCAAGAAACTTCTTATGTTCATTGCATTCTTGGGCGTAGACCAATCTTGTACCGTAGCCACCTTTGCAGGATCCACGGCGATACCATGCTATGAAACAACATGGCCCAAGAACCTCACTTCCCTCCTCCAGAAGTGACACTTAGAAAACTTTGCTTCCAATTGGTGTTTTATCAGCACCTCCATCACTATTCTTAAATGTTCCTTGTGTTCTTCCTCCGTTCTCCAGTAGACCAAAATATCATCAACGAACAAAAGGACAAACTTATTCAACTGATCTCTGAATACCCTATTCATAAGATCCACAAAATATGCTGGGGCATTGGTCAGCCCAAATGGCATGACCAACCACTCATAAAATCCAGACGGCGTCCGAAATGTCGTTTTAGCTATACTCTCAGCTTCCACTCTAAGCTGATGAAAACCTGTCGCGAGATCCAACTGAGAGAATACCCTCGCGCCACTCAACTGATCAAACAAATCATCTATCCGCGGTAGAGGATACTTATTCTTCCTCGTCAATTTATTCAACTCGCGGTAGTCTACACACAAACGAAGGGAACCATCCGCCTTGGTAGCAAACACAACTGGTGCTCCCCACTCAGAAACACTCCTTCTGATAAATCCCTTCTTCAAAAGATCGCTGACTTGCACCCCGAGCTCTCGCTGCTCCCTTGGTGCCATACGACGAAGTGGCATCACTATAGGTCTGGCATCTTTCACCAAATCAATATGGAACTTAATCTCTCGATGCGGTGGAAGTCCGGTCACTTCTTCGAAAACATCCGGATACTGGCCAACCACGGGCAAACCTAACAACTCACTATGCGGGATGTCGAGGGAATTTAGAAAACTAGCCATTACCCCCTCACTGGGTAGACCACCAAACACTACCCTCCGCCCATCGTCTGCTCTAGCTGTCACCAAAAAGCCCTCACAGTCTACCACCACCCCGTATCTTTGGAGCCAATCTACTCCCAAAATAATGCCAAAACCAGTAAAGCCCAAAACAAAGCAATCACAAATAAACATGTCATCCATGACTCGATAAGACCACATTACGACAAATCATGTTAAGGTTAGTTGAACCACCAATTGGGTTCGTCACTACTAAAGGTCTATCGACAATCTCGAGCTCCAATCCCAACCTATCTACCAGATCACTAGATATGAAAGAACTGGAAGCTCCGATATCAAACAAATCTCTAACAGGAACATCATAAACAGAAAGTATACCTTGAATGACGACATTCTTTCCCTTCTCCGCCGCGGTTGTGGCATTCGACGAAGAAGGAATAGCATTAAGGGCATATGCTTTCACCATTTGCTTTTCTTTAGGGGGTTGCGGACACTTGTCCTTGTGATGTCCCATTTGGCCACAGTTGAAGCACTTCCTATCCGCTGGCTTGGCCCGACAATTACTAACATAATGGCCCTTCTTACCACAGCTGAAGCACTTAACATCTTGCTTATTCTTTTTCTTCTGACCATCCTTAGTCTAATTCTGCTTTCTCTTATTCTGGGAACCACGCTTGCCTCCACCACTTGCTTGTGGCTTTGGCTCCTCTGCAGATGCAACCTTAGTCTTCGGCTTAGGGTAGAGACTTTCTGACCTTAATGCTTTCCCCACAATCGATTCAAACGTCTCATCAATGTGATTAATAAGCCTTTCCCCCAAGTACTGATCCAAACCAGTTATGAATTTCTCATTCTTCTTCTCGGCAGTATCAATAAGAGATAACCCATACTTCGACAAAGTGTCGAATTCAGCAATATACTCCGAGACAGCTCTGCCATTCTGCTTAAGCTCTAAGAATTTCTTAAACAACACTGACTTTTGAGCAGCTGGAATGAACTTCTCGCTAAAGCGAACCTTAAACTGCTCCTAAGTAATCTGATCCTCGGGAGTAGCTGCCCTTATAGCATTCCACCAATTCATTGCCCGCCCTTGCAGATGACGGGACGCTAGCTTTCTCTTCATCGCATCCTCGATACCCAAATCCTCGAAGATACGTTCAGAACTATCCAACCAATCCTGAACATCCATGGCCGACTCCGTTCCGTGGAATGGTTTCCCGCCAAGACTAGTATAATCCTTATTCATCTTGGCGAAATCGGCCCTAGGCGCCTGCACTATTGGACCACTACCATTACCACCATTGGGAGCTGCCCCTTGCACCTCCCTAAGCATGTCTCTCATGAGGTCAGTAAATATCGCCCTCATGTCAGCAGCATTCCCATTATTGGCTCCCCTACCAGCACCTCTAGCATATCGGCTCATCGTCAATCTGTAAAAGGAAACGATTAACGACCCCATAGTGGTGCTAGTGCAGTACGACTTCATTCTTATACTACTAATAGTATATACATATATAGGTTTTGAAAACCAATGTAATCACAAATACGCTCTCTCATATACGTACTATCTCTCCCTAGTGTCTTTCCCTAGGTTAACTACGCAACCTAGAGCTCTGATACCAAGTGTGACGGCCCGCCCCGTACCAGCCTGCATTTCCTCCGAAGGTGCGCTGTACACATACCCGACTAGCACGGAACGGTCGTCAAAGAAAGGAAAGAAGAGAATTAACTAATGAGGAACCTGTAGAATGTCTCACAACGCATGGAGAAAAGTATAATAATAATATACTTGACATAAATCAGGTGAGACAGGGCATAAGCTGATAACTAAAACCAACATCAACATCAGAGCAGCGGAAATTCAAGTACAGCTTATTACAACTTCCCAAAATTTACTGTCTCTAAAACAAAAGAAAGCTAAAGTAGAAGATGCACTACTAATGCCCAAGCAGTGATCTTCAACAACACAGGGAGAATACTATATATATCATACGTGGAAGCCTCCTGCTCGTCTCCAGATCATCTACCCGTGCATCACCAGCTAACCTGTCTCTAGTCTGCTCGTGTGAGCACCCAGAGTAATAAGAAGAGACATAAAACTCTGGGTCAGACAAATAGTCTGGTATGAGCGATAAGCATCTAAACAGAACAATAACAGGTATACTAAACCATACCTGAACCTGGACCTGCAACCAAAGAGTTAGCACTACATAGCGTACAATACTCTAAGGTGCCATAACAGATAGTGTAAAGAATACGGGGGTGGGGTGTGTATGTCATAATGGTGGCAAACAAATCAAGCATAACAACCATCCTCACATCTCTCACTCAGTGCGTAAAGCATACGATGTCCACCACTGTCAATCACTAGACTCATCGAAGTAGTGACGGAGTTCGACTTGTACAACTACTGCTACTACCAAGCTTACCACATGGAGTCATGACCAAATCTTTACAAATGACCCCACTTCATTGGTCTATAGCCCCTTTAGTCGTACCTAGGCCACTTGGGCCCTGAATCCGTTCACGTACTCCCTAAACATAGTGATTCAAAGCTACAGACATCGACAACCCCTTTGCACATGTCCCGCAGCAAAGCCCAATCATGAAGCTCACTCATTGGTTCCCAAATGGATCCAGAGTCAAAGCTCCTCATTTGGACTTCCTTTGCATCTCAGGTTCTGGTGATCGCCTTCTTCTCCGGACCGGTCTTCATTTCTTCACTTTACTTTACTTCAGGTCGTGGTAACAGCTCCTCGGTTCGGATCGGAATACTCCTCCATAAGCATTCGGATCGGTTCGGATCGGGTCAACCTTCCTCTCTGATTCGGGTCGGATCAGGGTGATCTTCCTCCAGCGGTTCGGATCAGAGTCCACACCTCCTAGCTTCATGGAAAACTCCTCTAGTTCGGTCCTTCTCCCCAAGCAATTGGATCGGGTCGGGTCTCTCAAGCTTCTCTATCGGGTCGGCTCGGGATTCTAGCACCATAGCACCAGGTCGGTTCGGTTCGGATATGCTCCCTCCGTTCAGCTCGTGAGGCTACATGAATCCAGAACATAGATTCGTGGGGAGGTCTCCTGGTCGGTTCGGTTCGGACTCCTCCCTCCGATCCGGTCCGGGTCGGCCAAATTACTACAACTCATTCCAGCGACTGTTTACGCCATTCGACGGCATTTTCGACAAATCTAACACTTTTAGACAATCATGAATCGTGTCATACAGTCATAGCAACATGTAACATCAACCACAAGCATCAAAACAATAACTATGGCATGTAAAATGGTTCAAACGTACCTAAAATTCCATATTTCCCTTCAGCATGTTTAAGAAAAACTAATCATAGGGTTAACAAAACTTAACCAAATCAAACCAAATTTCTACCAGAAGCATAAATATAATTTTTGAATTTATAGATATTTTTCCAGAATTTATTAGTGCATAAATTCGCTAATCTTCACTAATTACCCTTAATTAACTGTAATTAGTGTCAAAACAATGCTAATCACTCACCTTGGCCACAAATAAAATTCTCAGAACTGAAACCTCACAGATTCGGGTGAATACTGACGTCTAACAGCAGCTCTAACCTTGCTTTTGTGTTTTCTCTCCTTAATTTGATGTAGATTAAGCCAAAACTTAATTAGAAAGTGATTTGCGGATGTTTCTAGATGTTGGCAGCCATTGTTAGGGTTCAAGAATGAAAGTGGCGGCTGGAAAATGAGGATAAGATCGTTCTCTAACTGATTTCAGCCTCTTCATAACCCTAATCCCGAAATCTCCCATTGGGCCTAGCTGTTAATCACCCGGTTAAGCCCAATTTAGCTGTTTTTCACTATCTGATACTTGTTACAGCCATATCTCCCAAACGGTGAGTCCATTTGGCTAATGTGACCACTCTACGGAATTGTAAACCATCATCCGAAGCCAATGAAAGTGGTCTCAGGTCAAAATTCCTTTCCAGTCAAAAGTTATGGCCAAAACAGTACCAACTAGGGGTAAAATGGTCATTAAAAAAATCGGGAAAAATCTTGAACATGGGAAATGACCCCAATAATCGTCTTCCAAAGTTACATGACCATACGACTTCGTATGTGATAGAAATAAATATTATATGATCCTATGATACGTAGAATGCGGGTCGTTACACTCTCCCCCCTTAAGAAATTTTGTCCCCAAAATTCCTTAACCCAAAACATACAAAGGATCCCGCATGCCTACCAGCCACATACAACAATCAAACATGCAAAACAAGCAAACAAGCCTATACTAGCATGCGGAAAGACTAAATCGAAGGTAAAATCTTACTAGGCGAAGAGTTCTGGATACGTCTTCCTAATGCTCTCCTCTGTCTCCCAAGTACAGTCATTCTCGTTATTGCCCCACTGAACTTTGACTAGATTCACCGCTTTCCTCCGAAGTTGCTTCGTATCGTTCCCAACAATACGCATAGGCTTGTAGTTCCCAACCGCCTCGGGTTCAACTTCGATATCACCCAACTGATCAGGTGAAATAGTCAGATCTGGGTCGTGCACAAATTTCCTTAACTGGGAAACATGAAATACGTTGTGAACTCCTGCCATTTTCTCTGGTAATTCAACTTTATATGCCAAATTCCCAATTTGCTCAAGAACTGGGAATGGACCAACAAATCTTGGTGCTAACTTGCCTTTCCTGCCAAATCGTATTACGCTCTTCAACGGAGAAATCTTGACAAACACCAAGTCGCCAACAGAGAATTTTAAGTCTCTTCTCCTCTTATCAGCATAACTCTTCTGCCTATCTTGGGCAGCCTTCATTCGTTGTTGAAAGATCTTAATCTTATCTGAAGTTTCCCTCACCACATCTGGTCCAAGCATAAACTTCTCGCCAGTCTCTATCCAACATGATGGTGAGTTGCACGGTCTTCCGTACAAAGCTTCATATGGAGCCATACCGATACTGGATTGGTAGCTATTATTATATGTAAACTCCACTAGATGCAGATGGTCATCCCATGATCCACCAAAATCCAATATACACGCTCTCAAGAGATCTTCCAAAATACGATTCACCCTCTCCGTCTGACCGTCGGTCTGAGGATGATATGCGGTACGGAGATGTAATTCTGACCCTAGAGCCTCTTGTAAGCTCTTCCAAAACCCACTAGTGAAACCACATGAGAAGTGACCCTAGAGCCTCTTGTAAGCTCTTCCAAAATACGGTTTGGACAGATGCTTTTATTAGAGGTCTTGGTGAAGTATTAATGCAAAGAGGCCAAGTAGTCGCTCATGCAAGCCGCCAACTGAAACCACATGAGAAGAATTACGTAACTCATGATCTTGAGTTACTAGCTATCGTTTTTGCTCTGAAAATATGGAGGCATTACTTATTGGGTGAGAAATTTGAATTGTTTACAGACCATCAATCATTGAAATATTTGTTCACCCAGAAAGATCTGAACTTGAGGCAGCAACGTTGGCTAGAATTTCTCGCAGCGTATGATCTAGATATTTTGTATACGCCAGGAAAGGCTAACGTTGTAGCGGATGCACTTAGTAGAAAAACTGCAATCATCGGCAAACTTATAATTACGCCAGGATTGATTGATAAAATATCTGCTCTCCAGAAAAATGATCACTTCATTCGAAGGATCAGAGGGAGAATACAGAAGGGCGAGCCCTCAAGTTTTTAGGTAGATAATGAAGGAGTTCTGAGACTGAAAGGGAGAATCTGTGTTCCCAACATCCCAGAGCTCAAAAGAGAGGTGCTCGATGAATGCCATAAATCCAAACTTTGCATTCATCCTGGAGTAAGTAAAATGTATAACGATATCAAATGCACTTTTTGGTGGAAGGCGATGAAGAGGAACATTTCTTTATATGTTAGCAAATGCCCAACTTGTCAATTAGTCAAGAGCGACCAACAAAAGCTACCTGGATTGTTGCAACCGTTGGAAGTCCCAGGTTGGAAATGGGAACAGATTTCCATGGATTTCATAGATGGTTTGCCCCGAACCAAGAAAGGTAATGGCAGTATTTGGGTAATCGTAGATCGCTTCACGAAGACTGCCCATTTCATACCTGTCAGATCCAATAGAACCGCTCAAAGTCTAGCACAGATATATTTCAAAGAAATTGTTAAGCTGCATGGAATTCCCATCAGCATATTCAGTGATAGAGACCCAATATTTGCTAGCAAATTCTGGGAGGCATTCCAGATAGAATTGGGAACAAAACTGAACATGAGCACTGCTTATCACCCTCAGACAGGTGGCCAAACTGAGCGAGTGAATAGAATTCTAGAAGATTTACTACAGGCTTGTATTCTTGATTTTGGTGGGTCATGGGAAGGTCACTTGCATTTGGCAGAATTCTCATATAACAATAGCTATCAAGCAAGTTTGGGAATGTCGCCATTTGAAGCATTATACGGTAGACCGTGCAGATCTCCAGCATGTTGGGTAGAACCGGGCAACAGACTAGTGTTAGGACACGATATGATTCGAGAGGCATCTGGTAAAGTCGATTTCATCAAGAAGCGATTGAAAACCGCACAAAGCCGATAGAAAAGTTATGCAAATTCTAGAAGAAGAGATTTGACATTTGCTGTTGGTGATCATGTTTATTTGAAAGTTTCTCCGATGAGAGGAGTGATCCAATTCGGAAAAACTGGGAAGTTAGCACCCAGATTTATTGGTCCCTTTCCTATACTAGAACAAATTGGAACTCTTTCTTATAGGGTTCAATTACCAGATTGGTTGCCTAGAGTGCATGATGTATTTCACGTATCTCAACTTAGAAGACATGTGCATGATCCGGATCTTGTTGTAGAAGAAGCAGCACAACAGGACTTGGAAATTACTCCAGAATTAGCAGTCAGGAGAGAGCCCTTAAAGATTGTTGGCAAAGAAACTAAAGAGATAAGGAGCAAGAAGGTTCATTTAGTTAAAGTGCAGTGGAGTAGTGATCCTAGAGACTGTACTTGGGAGACTGAGGAGAGCATTAAGCAAGCTTACCCCAAATGCAGAGTGGACATCTCTGACTAACTCCAGTGCAAGGTACCTTTACAATACTTTGCATTTACATTTTGTTCTCTACTTTACTGTTGTTTCCTTTTCGGGGATGAAAAGTTTTAAGTGGGGGAGATTTTAACAACCCGGAAAATGCGAGCCAATTTAAAATTTTTAAATTGGTTATTTCAAAGGAATTTAAACAATTGAAGTAGACGGTTTCAATAAAATAGTGAATTAGAAATAGTATGGTAGTTTGAAAATTTGAATTCGAACTTTGACTGACTGTACCGGGAGGAAAATATAACGTATTTTAGTGAAACCAAAAATATTTAAATCTGTTTATGAATACCTTTCTAACAAATCTGAAAAATCGAAGTTTCATAGTGGGAATCAAAAGTTATGGCCAAATGAATTTTCAGAAAGATCGCTATATAGAATATATAGCCCTTGAAAATAGACATTTTGCAAACGACCTCGGAATTCGACGAAACCACTTTTGTTGGATCTGGAATGTCAAACTTTTGCTAGGTTTCAAATTTCGTAATTTTTGAAGCTAGTATATGAGCGTGGCAAAAGGAAATGTGTTTGGTCAATTTTTGTTAAATGGGATCGACCAGAAAATGGCCGTTTTTCAAACGATCTCAGAACTCGACGAAACTAGTTTTGTTGGGACCATAGCGTCAAAACATAGCTAGATTTATTTTTATGGAATTTTTCGAATCAGTTTGTGGCCCTGGCAAATTGAAATGTACGTTCAAATTGAATATTAAATGTTTTATAATTTAATCTGGAAAATAACTGACTTTTTCAATCGAATTGGCCTACGAAACATATCCCACTGTGTCTGGGATGGGGGTATTTAGCTAGGGGCGACAGTCGTTGGGTTTGAATTGGGATCCGTGTGGGGAAACACTATTTTAAAATATTATAAAACCATCGGCCAATTAGAAATCTCCATTCATAAATAAATAAATAAACATCAGAAACCCGATTACCCCCCCCCCCCCGATGAATGACGGAAGTTGCTCAGAACTTCCCGACCAAATCACCGCCGCCACGTCGACTTTCAGCCCCACCTCCAGTTGAGTTTTTTGTTCGCCTCCCTCCCCTCTTTAAATCAATATCCGATTCGTCCCCCCTCGTCATCTGTGCTACGGGAACCACGCCCTCAAAGATCCAAACTTTTCGCCGCCGCCACCTCTGATAGACGCCGCCGAGTTGTCCCCAACCGCCACGCGCCTGAAGCCCTCTCCTCCCTCTTCCACGCTGTACCCTCCGATCGTCGTATCGAGCCTCGGTTTTCGCGAAAACTGAAAACCTAGTTTTGAACAACCGTGAAAGGTATCGGCTTTATTATATTTGAATTGAAAATAACACTCTTAAGTGTTGCAAACTTTGAAAAAACATAACTTTGTCATGTGTTGACGATTCGATGAAACAAGAAACATCGTGACCGCAAGGAGGCTCTCTACCACCTAGAAGAGACCGCGGATTTTTCTGAGCTCGCTAGGATTTTTAGCACCTCGACAACCAATGTGAGATTTCTAACTGAAATGTGAATGGAAATGTCATGTATAAATTATATAAGCGAAATATAAGTTATACACGTGTTGTATACCTCATATACATGCGTTGTGTAAGCTATATGAGCGAAGTATGAATTATACATGCATTGTATAAATGACATGTGTGTTGAAATGCAAGTGAAATATAGAAATAATATATATATATATATACTCCCCTCGTCCACAAACCATGGACGATATTTATCGCTTGTGATTGGCGTGAAAATATGTGGTATGAGGAATGGTTGAAAATAATTGTTTGTGGTTGATATTGTTTGGTTGTGGTTGAAAAATACCCATTGGTGATTGAAACAAATTTGAAATAATTGTGAAAATGAAAATAAAACATGCCGCCTGCGTGCGAACTAGATGCATGAAATCCCCATTGTCAAAAACCGCGAGGTTTTAAGGTAGAGCGAGGAGTCGTACTCGAGACGTTGGTGCCGGTTTTAACTAACCTGCCGTTATGCTACCAAAATTTTTAATAATATTCATGTGTTAGAATTATTTTCATATGTTGAAATTTTTTTCATGAGTTGAAACTAAAGTCATGTGTTGAAACTATATCCATGTGTGGAAATGCTCATGTGTTGAGAAGTGCGTGTGTTGAAAAGGTTCATATGTTGAATAAAAGGATCAAACAATAAAAAATACATTTTTATTGAAATTATGAAGTGTTAAAAACATTTATGTGTTGAATAAATATTTTAGATGATAAAAATACCATTTTTATCCTATATGTGATTTGCTAAAAAAAATATACGAGTGTTGAAATAAATATTTGTGTGCAACGAATATTATTTTTAACATGTATAGGAACTAAATGAAATAGTCATGTGTTGAAATATATTTTAGTCCGCCAAAAATATCATTTTTGAAATGTGAAGCATTAAAAATAACCACTTGTTCAAATAAATATTCATGAGTTGAAATATTCATCAATTAGCTAATGATGTGATTTTTGCTTGTGTATGCAACATTAGAATGAATGGTGACTTTAAACCAAATTGAATCAAATATGAAGTTGAATGGAAAACGATAAGTGATAAGAATTGCACATATGTACATGCATATTTATTGAGCAGGTTATAGCAAAGAGGCTAGAGAAGAGGAATAAAACTGTTTGCCCGACAAATAGGTACATGTTTACGATTTTGCTTGGGTGATGATTTCATGAGCCTATTGGCTAGCCGCTTGGCTTTTTGTTTTTCCTTTTGAGATGAGACACCCGTGTGGCTATTTGGGAATTTTCCCATCCCCTCCCGTACAAAGGAGGTTATGGCGAAATTTTCAAAAATTTAAAGGCGTTAGTGAAATATTTGAAGTGAAAACGATTTTGAAATGGTCGAATGAACTACATATATATATATAAATATAAATAAAATTAAAACGAATCGTGGCCGTGCAGTTTGTATTTTGAAACCGTGATTTCAAACGACTAGTGCGGGAAATCCGACCATCGATTTTTCCCGAAACCACAACCGTTGGGTTCGCCTTGGAAATATATTTCCAACAGCACCAACTTTGTAAAGATCCAACGGTTGGATTCTCTGGAATGTTTAATTAAAATCTAAAGAAAAACAGCGCCAGAATCGATTATATTTATATATATAAATATTAATTAAATTAAATCGAATAACGACGCTGCAGTTCGTATTTTGAAATCGTAACTTCAAACGACTAGTGTGGGAAATCAGACCGTCGGATTTTCCCAAAACTGAAACTATTGGATTCGTTTCGAAAGGATCTTTCTAATGAAATAAAATTTGTGAAGATCCAACGGTTAGATTTTCAGATATATGTAAAACAAATTTAGTGAAAAACAGCGCCAGTGCCTCTGCACGACCTGAAACGTCGTTAAATTAATTATGGCCGTTTTTAAATAAATAAACATGGCGATATATCGTTATAAAATATTATAAACGATATAGAGTGGAAATAAACCAGTTTTGTTGTGTTTGCTTGATATGTGATGGTTGAATGTATTTAACATGAAAATTATAATAAGGAAATGAAATGTGAATGTTGAGTAATTTAACCATGTGAAGAATTGATTTGAAAATCAAAATATACGTGGATTATTTGAAAAGGCCGAGTTAATTCTCATTTCAAATAATCGAACAACGGTGAGAAGTCGAAGAGATGAAGACAGTTCAAGACCGACGATCTTCACATTGGGTGGATGGGCGCTACTAATGCTCGTGATTGGAGTAGCTACCTTGAAGGAGCTGAAGTAGTAGCCGTCCGGACGTATTGTTGATTGTGCGGATATGCGAGGAATATGGTGCCTCCGACTTCGTTCGAACCCAGAACGAACTTGTAAATGGACTATGTGTCTGACATTGGATTTTGTTCTGTGCTGATTGATCTCTGTTAAATATATATTTGTTTGGCGGCGGAGAATTTATTCTCTTGCTTAACTCCCTTCTCTGAGACGTACGAGCTTAAGGGTTATATATCGATAGAAATCAGTCGCGTGGAGTGAATTGCCTGTGTGGCACGCCTAAGCGGCATATGATCAAGGCTTCTATTGTAAAGCAAAGTCTTGTGGTTGATGATCAAAGCATGGTATGTGTGACGTAGCTTTGTGTATAACATGGATTCGCGAGCCTCACACCTCGGTATGAGTCAAAAACGGGATAGTGACTGCAGGGAGAGCACGACGTTTCTTTCTAGCTATGGTGGTGTCAGTGACCTACCATCCCTGACATTTATATCTACTTTTCACCTGTGTGGTTGTTGGAATGCGAGGCGCCTCTATTATAGGTCTGTAAGGACCGGGAAACGTGTGTTCAGGAATAACTAATCCTCAAAAGTAAGAGAGGACCGGCCCTGAAGATCCAGGGATTGCTGTGTGCGGTCCTGGGACATTTGCTAGAGTGTCTCGAACGGAGAGGAGCTTGCCCCTTGCCTCGACTCATGATGGAATCCAATTTCCAATACGAAATTGCGGATGTGATTGTATTACTAGTATGGCGACATGATATATGGTACACATGCCGTCTAGGATTTATATTTATGATTGCAATCGCTTTTGAAACATATATGCACTAGCAATAGTATCAAACACTTTTGTTTTATACGTATGAAGCATTTTTGGCCATTATAAGGTGAAACTCTATCCTCCGACTTGCGCTGCATTGTGTGATGGGACCTGAGCATTATAATGGCTTCATTTTTATAAAAAGCGTTGCGATGATTTAATCATTTACTTTAGTTCATGCACTAGCACTCGTTGGAGTAAACCCGTTCCGCGAAAGTGGCATGGTCCTTTAATTTGCCTTATTATAGTTGTTTTATAAGTTACGTAGATTTATCATACTATTCCCATAACTGACTCGTAGTTTGTTTCACCTTGCAAACTCGGGTGCCCTCATTTTCACACGGGCAGCCTAGTTACAGGTAGCTGACATATTTTGGCTTGGCACCGCAGTAGAGGTGCACTTTTGGACTCATGGCGAGGCTTGACTACATTGTGATGATTGTGACTTTTTCGCCATTATTGTACATGTATTATGATTCCGCCACATGCGATGTAGACTGATGTTTAGTTTATGCACTCTCTATGTATGATTCCGCTACAGGTGATGTAGACTGATTATGTACTGTTATGCACTAAGTTTTATCCTGCCATGTGCTCTCTGATGTGGTTATATATGATTCCGCTATCATATTTGTGTAAATTATTCTATTTCTTGTTTATGCTATTATCTGTACTCTGCTAATGATGATTAATGTGTTATATTCCAATGATTATCCTTAACACCGTGGCATGGGGTTTTGGGATCGTCACAAGATGGGAGGAAAAATTACACTGATAATTAATTTGGCTTCTCTGTTTACAGACATTATCAACACGGTCGATGGCAGGCAAGAGTCGGTAGAGTAGCGGGTAATAAATATCACAATCTTGGAACATTCAGTATGTTTCTTTCTTTTTAATTTTTTTCCTTTAAATATCCTTTTTTTCCTACATCAATAATAATGGCTTTCTTTTAAAAGTCATCAATGTGCGTAAGCTTAAAAAAGGAAGATTTTCTGGGGTTCATATTGTATTTTACAGTATCACAGTTTAGTAATTTATCTTAAAATCACACAAAGAAACAAATTATCCTAGGCACCAAAAAGACCATGTTGCCTACCTTTGTCTATTTGCAGCTTTGAGAAGAATAAAATAGGCATTGTCATACATAGTAAGTATACACGAGAGATTTAAACATGACACAGTTACATTGCTTAATCACAATTTTTATAGTAAACTATGTGTCATTATAATGTCCAACCAAATACAAACTATGTGTCAGTTATTATGATGATGGTAAGCAGTCTTCTTCTAATGGTCAGCTACTATGTGTTATTGTTCTTTACCATCTACTTATTGAAGTTTGATGTTTTTGTCTGATTTTGTTGATGTGATCTTCGGATTCTTCGATTCATGAGTTGTTGGATGGCGTATTTGGGTTGGGGTGATTGGTCAGTTTTGGGTGCTGACATGGTTTATTTGAATTTCTCTTGTCATTTCAGTTTTAAAGGGGATATGCATGTTCACTCTTTATTTCAGCCTACCCTTGATTCTTTCAATCCCAATTATTTGGAGAAGTTAGATTTTTCTACATTGGTTGTTGTACCTGAGTTCATTTCAATGGATTTAATATGTAATTTGAAGAAGGCTGCTAGTGGGTTGTTTGTTGATTTTTGCTATGGTGATAGTAGATTTTTGATGAGTCTGAAGATTTATTGAATTCTATTGTGGCATGTAAAAAAGTGCATGCTTCTATGAATTTTGTCTGTACTTCTAGTTTGAGAAATCATGGTATTAGTGGTGACAATGTTAATCATTATGATATGTGAATGCTAATTTTTTCCCTAAAAAAATCAAGGTGAACGATAAAAAGCGTTTATTTAGAAGTTTCAAAAGGCGGATGTGATGACCCCATACTTCCGTAGTACGAAAGCAAGGATAATCATAGGAGCATAACATAATTACAACAATAGCAGATCTCAGATAACATCATAACACATAAATCACTTCAGCGGAAATAGAAATGTCATCATACCATAACATCAAAGATATTAGAGTACGCAGTTACATGATACACTTAGCAAATAGAAGTCTCAACAAAAAGAGAAAATTATTCTCAACTCCATCAAATACATGATAGATCAATAATGTCTAAATGTCTCAAAGGCAAATAATAGATAAAAGAGAAAATGTTCTTCAACTTCTTTCCTTAAGCAAGCTCCACTCCAGAATGTATCCATACCTAAACCTGTCACTTGGCTGCCCGTGAGAAAAGAGGGCACCCGAGTTTGCAAAGTGAAACAAACTATGAGTCAGTCATGGGACTGGTATGAGAAATCTTTCTTAACTAACCATATGGCTAATCACAGGACCGCGCCGCTAATGCGGAACGGGATTACTCCATTGGATTGCCAGTGCATAAGTTTGTAAATTTTTATTCAAAAACAACACAATGCATTTTAGAAAATGAAATCATTATAAGACTCAAGTCCCATCACACAATGAAACGCAAATCGGAGGATATAGTTTTACCTTATGATGATCAAACATGCTTGATACGTAGAAAATAATATATTTTTTATTATTATTAGTATCTAATCAATTTTAAAATACTTCAAAGTAAATGTATCAATCCTAGACGGCATATCTACCATATACTATGTTGCCACACATAGGTTTACAGTCAAAACCATAACGTCGTATTGGATATTGGGTTTCCGTCATGAGTCAAGGCTAGGGACGATCTCCTTACCAATTCGAGACACTCTAACAATGTCTCAGGACCCCCCGTAGTGAAACCTTGGATCCTGCAGAGACGGTCCACAAATATACCTTAGTGGATTGGTAATTCCTGAACACAAGCTTCCCGGTCCTATTGAACCTATAAAATGGTCACTATCGACCAATAAATCTGAGGCGCCTCATTCCATCAACCACATAAGTAAAATGTCAGGGCTTGCAAAACCCTTATACCACTTCTAGCTAGAAAGAAACGTGTACACTCCCTACGTTCCCTTGTCCCGTTTCTGACTCTTACCGGGTTGTGAGGTTCGCGAGGTAACGTTATACACAAAGCTATGCCGAAATAGGCTTTGCTTTGATCATCATCCACAAGGCTCTGCTTTTCAACAAAAGCCTCGACCAAGGGTGCGTTTTTAACGAACGCGAGTGAGGCATTTGAGAGGGGTATTTGAGCGTGGTACTGTAGCGAACGGGGAATGTGTTTTTAGCGGCGAACGGGGTATTTGAGCGTGGTATTTGAGCGGGGTATTTATATGATAAATTATTTGTTTTGATTTAATTAAGTACTAATTTCGAAAAACAAAATGACTACATTTCATTACACAAAAGAAAAAACAAACATAAATACGACAGAAATACAATAACACGATGACATGAACCTCCTACTTGTTGGTATTTATAAGATAAGTTTGGTATTCTTTTTCGTGGCGTTTGTCTGCAAGCCCTCTTATCAACCAGCTTCTCGCTATCTCATCCGGTAGAGCAGCGAACATATCATTTATTTTGGGGTCCAAAACAAATAATAGTGCGTCTGCAACATCAAACTCACCCGTTACTCCAAGACGTTGCATGCGAGCTACCGTATTTGCACAATTTGTATTACTTCCCGTTGATTCCACGCTCGTACCTATATTAGGACTATCAGAATGCATGCGAGATTTTTTCATCTGTCTCTCGGTCATTAAGTCAATTAGCATAGCCATTTTATCGTCACTTTCACCACGTCTTCTTCTTAAATGTTGGCGTGAAGTTTGTTGACTGGGCGGATTTATTGGATTTTGGGTTGGCGGATTCATTGGATTTTGGGTTGGAGCTTCATAATTGGGTGGATTAATTGGATTTTGTTGCAAAGGAGGATTTGATGGCGAATTCAGGTTTGGAATATGATTGTTTTGCGTGTCATCCAAAGGATTAAAAAACCCGGCGAATTCCCATGTTCTGTCAAAATTGGTTTGTGTTGATGGCGGGGTGCCAATCTGCGATGGTTGTACAGTAGCAGCAGGAGTGTACGACGATTGACCAGTTGCATTCGTCCCACGAAATAATTGTTTCATCAGCACTAAGTTTTCTACTGGACATTTCTTATATTTCAAGACACCCGATCCAAATTCCTAAATGTAAGAGGGAAAATTGTAAGAAACTAACAATAACTGAATGGTAACAAAATAAATTTATAGACCTTAACACGATCTTCCCACCATTCATCACTTCCAGAGACGGTTCCTTTGTAAGCATCCCAACTCGCGCCAGTCTTGTTCATCAGTGCATCCCATTTCATCCAATCCCGTCGAAGACTATCATATTTGTTTCGGATTTTGCTTTCGTCGATCGGTACGATGTCCAGAATGGTTTCTATGGCATCATTGAACTTTTCTGCAATCACATTATGCACACGTTTTTTGTTGCTGCCACAAGCACCGTATGCATCAATAAAACATTGCAGCATAATCTGAGTTGCAGTAAACGACCAGTGATGTGAAGATTTTCGATTTGCCATACTGAAAATTGAAAAACAAAATATTTTAGAAATAAATTTAAAAAAACAACGAAAAAATTATGAACAACAAACTGAAAAAAACCTGATTGCTATTCGAATTCGGTTATGGATAATTTTTAGAAGAGAATTGGGTTGATGTTGTAGTGTGGATGAAGAGGGGTGGAGGGGTAGTTTATGTAGAGGGGAGGAAGGAACGTTGGAAATCAGACCATTGGCGTCCGACGCCAACGGTCTGATTTCCAACGTTCAACAATCGTTCCTTTTGGCAGTGGTATTTTGTTCTCGTGTCCGACGCGTCGGACGCGACAACAAAATCCAGCGTGCCAGGAAACGACTGCGAACGCACCCCAATTGCATCTTGGCATGTCACATTGACAATTCACGCCATGCGATCGATAACTACCAATATATAACCTCTGAGCTCATGTGTCTCAGAGAAGGGTGTTAAGCAAGAGAATAAATTCTCTGCCACCAGCAGATATATATTAAATAGGAATCAATTTTACATGGAATGAAATCCAATGTCAGACACACATCCATTTACAAGTCCGTTCTAAGTCTAAACAAAACCGGAGACACCCTATTCCTCGTCCCGTATGTCCAATACGGAAGAGAGGTGCTCGCTTACCCGGACAATCAACAAGTACGTCCGGACAACTACCAATCTAACCCTTTGCTGGGAGCTAACCAATGCCGGACATCAGTAGTTACCGTTTCGATGTGAAGATCGCCGGTCTTCAATCGCCGTCTTCAATATCTTCGATTTAAATCGTCGTACTATCATTTGAAATGAGATTGAACTCGGTCTTTTCAAATGATTCCCACATATATATAGTTTAAAATCATTTCATATCATTAATAGTATTTAATCGGGTCGATAGGCGGTCCTGGCACTGTTTTTATCAAAATTTGATTTACACTTATCTCGAAATCTAACAGTTGGATTTTAACAAAATTTATATTGTTGGAAAGAACTTCCCAAAGCGGTCCTAACGGTTCCAGTTTTGGGAAAATCCGACGGTCGGATCATTCGGTATAATCGTTTGAAGTTACAATTTCGAAACGCGAACTACCGTGCGTGATTCGTTTAATTTTAATTCATATATATATATATATATATATATATATATATATATATATATAATTATATATAAATATAAACCATTCGACGATTCCACTAACATGTTTAACATGCCAAATAAAAGAATGTTTTATTGGCATATCATATCTATACCATATCAAACAAAATATATTTCATTTACATGAAAATTGAACCAATGACAAATAAAGCTAGTTTTTATTTGTATTTCTATTTTCAACTTTAACAAATAAAAAGGGAATGTTTTATTTGTATAAAGTTTTCAGTGAATGTTTTTACAGTAAAAATAATTCATACAGATTCTAGTGTACATATTGTCATTAAAATGATATTTTAACTTTGTATATAAATTCTAATACATGCATTGTTAAATAAAACGCAATTTTAACTATGCATATAAATTCTAATATATGCAATATAAATATAAATGTAATTTTGAGAATGCATATAAATTCTAATATATGCAATGTAAATATAAGTGTAATTTTAACAATGCATATAAATTCTAATATAAATGTAATTTTAACAATGCATATAAATTCTAATATATGTAATGTAAATATAAATGTAGTTTTAACAATGCATATAAATTCTAATATATGCAATGTAAATAGAAAGGTAGTTTTAACAATGCATATAAATTCTAATATATGCAATGCAAATAGAAATGTAATTTTAACAATGCATATAAATTCTAATATATGCAATGTAAATATAGATGTAATTTTAACAATGCATATAAATTCTAATATATTCAATGTAAATATAAATGTAATTTTAACAATGCATATAATTTCTAATACATGCAATGTAAATAGGAATGTAATTTTACTATACATATTTTGATGATTTCAATTTGTTAACAATTCTATTTTTTAAAAAAATGTATGAAACCGATGTTTTCATTTTCCTACATCCTAGCATGTTAAAAATAATGTTATAACCTACAAATATTCTCTAACATATATTTTCTACTGAATCACTTTTACATTAAAAATGGAATTTTTAATGTTGCAACATTTTATTCAAACAGTCAATATTTCCAATAAATCAAACTTTATATTAAAAATTATGATTTTAATGTTTTAACACTTCTATTCAAATATGAACAATTTTCATATGAATCATTCTTTTATATAAGCTGATATTTTTAATGTCAACATGCCTTTGTTTTAAAAATGAACATTTTCTTGTGATTCATTCATTTCATCAAATACAGAGTTTTTTTTATGTAAACATGTTTTTATTTTAAAACATGAATATTTGTCCAACTTCTATTATTACATTAAAAATTGAATTTTTAATGTAAAACATGCTTTCATTTTAAAACATGAATATTTGTCTACATTTTATACATTAAAAATGTGAATTTTTAATGTAATCATGTTTTTTTTAAAACATGAACTTGTTCTTAATTCCTGTTCTAATTTAACAAAATGTACAAAAGTTGATATTTCATTTTTGGTGGCGCTTCTTGTTCAACAAAATGGTAAATTTGATATCTCATTTTTGTTAAAAACTCTAGTTCAACAAAATGACAAAAATTGATGTTTTCTATTTGTTGAAAATTCCAATTCAACAAATAGACGAATTTGATGTTTCTTATTTGTTGAAAATTCTAATTCAAAAAATAGCCAAAAATTGATGTTTTCATGTTTGTTGAAAGTTGTAATTCAACAAATAGACAAAATTGGTGTTTTCGTATTTGTTGAAAATTCTAATTCAACAAATAAACAAAATTTGATTTCAACAACATGTTCATTTCTGATTTAACCGATTTTATTTAAACAAAAATGACAATTCCAACGCAACTATTCTAATCAACCCAAAAAGGATATTTCTTGGTTCCACTATTTTAACCATCAAAATGATGAATTTTGTCCAATGATTCTAATTTGATCAATTTATCTAAACATAAATTTATATTTTTTTGTTTCACTCAATTTATTACAACAAAATGATTTGTATGTTTTTAACAATTTCTTCACAACACAATATATGCTTTAACAATTTTATCACCACAAAATATCACCAAACAACCAGATCTACATATTATATCCAACACGTATCAAATCATGAATCATAACAAATAGGAATTAACCATAGATCAGTGATGATAAAATCAGAATTATTTCTAATTATTTAAAAAGAAGAAATAAACAGATTTCTCATAGTCGTTTAAATCTGAATGATTCAGATCTGAAATTTGACCAAAATTCAATCTGCTCAGAATTGGTTCTAGTCAGTCCAGAAGTGTAGATCTCGGACTCACGATCGTAATGGATGTGAAATCATTCAATTTTGAGTTGGTATGAGTGAGATATAGATTAATTTGTATTAATAATATTTTAAAATAAATTGATTAAATAATATAATTTAAAAACCACCGTCTACCTCCTTCAGATAACACGGCTGTGTTATTTCAGCGAAGCTTCCAACCTAGGCTAAGGTTTTTCATGCAACTCAGTGCACCAGAGATCGATCGTTCGACACCCCGCTGAAGGGCTTCGAGGCGCGCGCCTGGGGGAGGGGTGGCAGTCAGGTGCGACGGCGCCTGGCTATCGCGGTAGTGACGCGAACGTGCCTACTTCAGGGATGCGGTTCTTGAGCTACGTGCAACGATGGAGGCTAAAATGGTATGTGCTCGTAGATCTCAGGGAGGACTGCAAAATCCTCTAAAGGATGGTAATGTAATTCCTTGTGGATTGAGAGAATTTGGAGGAGGAAGCTTTGAAGCTTTTAGGCCATTAAAACGATGGTGGCGGCTACTATTCATAGGGTATTAGGGTTTAGGAGAATACTATTTATAATATTTTAATACTAATTTTCTTAATTTACGACTTTGGCCCATAAACCCATAATAACTTCAATTTCAGTCCAGCAAAAATTGTTCCTACATAATTGCCCCTGTTCAGGAACTAATGGGCTAGGTCCCGTCAGCCCAAACGATTGTCTTTAGCTTGTTTTCTTTAATTTAAAATTTAAATCACTTATTTAATTAATTCGATCGTATATTTAAATTCACCGGAGCCACATATGGACGCCGAAAATTCCCGAAAAATAAATCGAGCTATGTTTTGACGATACGGTCCTAATAAAATTAATTTTGTCGAATTTGGAGACCGTTTGAAAAATGGCCTTTTTAACAGTCGATTAAATTCAACAGAAATTATGGAACACAGTTTAATTTACTACGCTCATGAGTTAATTCCAAAAATTATAGAAAAATAAACTTAGCAATAATTTGACATTCCAGATCTGACAAAAATGGTTACGTCGAAAACTTAGGTCATTTGTATAATGGCCATTTATACGGGCTATAAATTATACTATATTCCATAGCGACTATTATGAATATTCAACTGGTCATAACTTTTTATTCCCGCTATGAAATTTCGATTTTTCGGATTCGTTGGAAAGATATTTTTAAATAGATTTAGATACTTTTAGTTTCACTAAAATTTGTTTTATTTTGAATCCTGTACATTCAGTCAAAGTTCAAATTCAACTTTTCAAACTACCGTGCTATTTCTAATTCCTTTTAAAATTTAAATAAATATATTCGTTCTAACATCGATTTAAATAAATTTTAAATCGTTATTATTTAAAGTAATTTATTTTAACTATTCAAAATTCATTGAAATAGTCAGAATAATTTTTTTTAATTGGTTCTGATTTTCTGGGCAGTTACAATCTCCCTCATTTAAAAGCTTTTCGTCCCCGTAAAGGAAACAATGGTAAAGTAGGAAACAAAATGGAAAATGCAAGGTATTGTAAATGTACCTCAACACAAGAGTTACTTGGAGATGTCTACTCTGCACTTGGGATAGGCCTGTTTGATGTTATCCTCAGTCTCCCATGTACAGTCTCTGGGATCCCCGCTGCACTGCACTTTTACTAAGTGTATCCTCTTGTTCCTCAGAACTCGGGTCTCTTTGCTAACAATTTTCACTGGCTCCCTCATTACAACTAAGTTCGGGGTAATCTCCAAATTTTGTTGTGCTGCATCCTCGACAACTAAGGCCGGATCATGAACGTGCTTCCGGAGTTTAGACACATGGAATACATCATGAACCCCTGGCAACCAGTCAGGCAACTGTACCCTATAAGCGAGAGTTCCCATCCTTTCAAGAATAGGAAATCGACCATTGAATCTCGGCGCCAATTTCCTAGTCTTCCCAAATCGAATTACACCTCTCAATGGGGAAACCCTCAAGTACACATGATCACCAACAGAGAATTCTAAATCCCTTCTTCATGAGTCTGCATAGCTCTTCTGTCGGCTCTGAGCAGCCAGTAGTCGCTTCTTAATAAAATCAACTTTATCTGATGCTTCACGAATCATGTCGGGACCCAATACTAATCAATTACCGGGTTCCACCCAACATGCAGGAGATCTGCATGGCCTGCCATATAATGCTTCAAATGGTGACTTCTGCACGCTTGCTTGGTAATTGTTATTATAAGAGAACTTAACCAAGTGCAACTGATCTTCCTATGACCCGCCAAAATCAAGAGTGCATGCTCGCAACAATCTTCTAATATGCGGTTCACCCTCTCAGTATGGCCATTTGTCTGAGGATGATAAGCAGTGCTCATATTCAATTTGGTCCCAAGCTCTTCTTGGAATGCTTCCCAGAATTTGCTAGAAAATATCGGATCGCGATCACTAACGATGCTACTGGGAACTCCATGTAGTCTGACTTCGAGCTATTATATTAGATTTGACAGGCATAAAATGGGCAGTCTTCGTGAAACGGTCTACAATCACCCATATACTGTCATTGCCTTTTCTAGTTCGGGGCAAGCCATCAATAAAGTCCACAGAAATTTTGTCCCACTTCCAACCTGGAACCTCTAGCGGTTGCAACAATCCGCTAGCGTTTGCTGATCGCTTTTGACTAGCTAGCAGGTGGGACATCTAGCAACATATATAGAAATGTCTCTCTTCATAGATCTCCACCAAAATGTGCGCTTCAGGTCGTGATACATCTTGCTCACCTCTGGATGAATATTGAGCATAAATTTGTTACATTCATCCATTACTTTTCTTCTGAGCTCAGGAAGGTTCGGACCACAAATTCGGCCTAATAGCCTCAGAACCCCTTTGTCGTCAATCTGGAAACTCGTGGGTTCGCCTTCCCTAACTCTTTTGATAATTCTCTGAATAAATTCATCATTCTTTTGAAGAGAAGAGATCTTATCAATCAAGGAAGGTGTAACAATGAGATTGGCAAGGATAAGATTGGTGCTGGCCGTATTCTTCCTGCTGACTGCATTGGCTACAACATTGACTTTCCCTGGAGTATATAAGATGTTCAGGTCATAGGCCGCAAGAAATTCAACCCAACGTTGCTGCCTCATGTTTAAATCTCTTTGGGTGAACAGATACTTCAAGGATTTGTGATCAGTATACAATTCAAACTTCTCACCCAAGAGATAGTGTAGCCATATCTTTAAAGCACATACGATAGCCATCAACTCAAGATCATGAGTGGGGTATCTTTTCTCATGTGGTTTCAACTGACGGCTAGCATATGCAACTACTTTGTCTCTTTGCATTAGCACCGCTCCAGTACCTTATATAGATAAAAAGGATATCATGTTAAAATAAGATTTGTCATTAAAAATGTCATCTCTGACATGTTTGTTTAGATAAAAGGAATAACCTTCAATAGAAGCATCTGTCCAGACTTTCAAATCCTGATTGCCATCAATAATAGTCAACACAGGAGCAGTGGTTAACCTCCGTTTCAGCTCTTGGAAAGCTGCCTCACATTCGGGTGTCCAAACGAACTTTGTATGCTTCTTAGTCAGCTTCATCAATGGACAAGATAATTTCTAAAAATCTTTAACAAATTTCCTATAATAGCCAGCCAATCCTAAGAAACTTCTGACTTCTGTAGGAGTGCTAGGCTGCTTCCAATCTTGGATGGATGAGATCTTGCCTAGGTCTACTGAAATGCCTTTCTTCGTTACAACATGCCGAGGAATTTTACCTTTTCTTACCAGAATATACACTTAGAGAATTTGGCTTTCAACACATTCTATAGCAAAATCTCCAAGACTTCTTTCAGATGTTTTTCATGCTCGGCAGTGGTCTTAGAAAAGACTAAGAAATCATCGATGAAAACCAGCGCGAATTTATTTAAGACATCTCAGAATACTCTGTTAATCAGATCGACAAAGTATGTTGGAGCGTTACATAAACCGAAGGGCATTACTATCCATTCATAAAATAAGTTTGGCCCTTTGAAAGCGGTCAATGGAACACATTCTTCGGCATAAGAACCTAAGGGATGTAAGAACCAAAAAGTTAGAAACTAGAAAGAAACTCCTTAATCTAATAGACAGTTAATGGGAATAAATTTATGATTTAATCATCATCCATGGAAAAGATAAGGGAGTAGTAAATAGTAAGAATTTGGAATAAGACAAATTAACGTCCATAGCATGAGGATATGTAATGGCTTTTTAGAAAAGTGGAAGGATACCTTTTATAAAATGGGATAAAACTTCTACATGAGTAATTAATGGAATTTTTAAATTCGAAAGGTCACTACATGATCAAAAAGAAAACGGATATCGAAATCGAAGAATTATTAAGGATGAAGTTAAGGTCATTTATGCAAAAGTATGAATATTCAACTTTGAATTTAATATCCATAAGAATGAGTTTGTTTAATGGATAGAATGGTATAAAGGTCATTTATAATGACAACACTTAGGAATCTCAAGAAGTGAAAATATAGGATCATAGAAGAAAGGATTCGATAAATTTGAAATATGGCTTTTGAGAATCACTACAAGAAAAGTCACATAGATATTAGCTAAAAAACGATGTCCTCATTTTTCTAGAGCGATGTCTTTATCGGTGATGTCTAAAGTACTCCTTTTTTACATCAGTTAAAAGACAATGTTAAAGAAGCTTTAACACATCATAAATAAATTAATTAACTATTGTAATAAGTATTTTACCATATCAGCCTTTGACTGATGTCTATGATGGCTTTATACTATTGTCTATGATGGCCTGTTTATGTTGTTTTCTCATCTCATATACAAAAATATATATATATATTTATTAAAAGAAACACTATTGCATAGAATTTAATATTCAAACAGTATTTTTGTTTAATTAAATATTTTATTTAAACATATGAAATAGCATAAATTTCTGACTCTAACTATTTTACATTAACATTTCTCATACTCAATTCAATACATTACACAATCAGTTTTACATTGCCACCTCACTACAACACTCATCACTCTAGCTAACTTGATCTTGATTTTCGTTGCCTAGCTTGTGCTCTAGCTGTCCATTCTTCTGTACCTTTCATGTACATTTCTAGAGCAGTAAACTGTAAAATATAATATAATTTAAATATAAGAAAATATAAATTTACTTTAATTTTTATTTGCCTCAGAATTTTGGTGTGTTCCTCATCATTTTTCTAGACTTGGTCTGATATATATACTTTAGTTCTCATAGATCAGCCCCGACACAACTACACTGGTTTGCTAATCAGAACCAGCATTACAATTAACTACATTGGTTTGCTGATCAAAACCAGCATTACAATTAACTAATTCTGAATAGCCCCAACACATATATTGTAGGTCTACTGATAAAAAATTCATGTCTATCATTCAAATAGCCCACATATATAAATTACACGTGCATGATACATGTATACACATACAGTTGTATGTATATACACACACATATATATACACACACATATACATAACATATACATACATACATATATATATATATATATATATATATATATATTAATGTGCAGATACATAAGCTCGACATGCAAAGCATAAATGGACAGAACAAGTGACAAGTGAACAACATGTAATAGGGTAGTACACATGCAAGTCTCAATGTACAAACATACATTTTTCTAAAGCAACAAGATAAGTATTGCAGTTCAGATGTAAATGGAAAAGCAAATGGACAGAGCAGCATGAATAACAAAAAAGGGCATCTCAAATGTTTCAAGACAGTTTTAACATGGTGCTATATACACAAGCATGGTCGAGCCAGTTATGAGATCAATAGCATAAATGCATCACATTTTACAAGAGATACATGTGAACAAAAGCACAACAAATAATGTGCAAAAGCACAACCAAAGGTCAAGCAACAAGTCTACATATATGGCGGCATGAATCAATGGACAAAGTAGCAGCTAGCATGTGACAAAAGTGGTGCAAACTCATCAAAATGATTCATGGCATGTAAAGCACAAGCTCGAGCAGGTGCATGAATATATACAAGGTCAGAGAGATCTAGCCAGAGCACATAGTGGACACATACAAGTTTAAACAGTGCAGAGTGCACACATGGTCATGGTCAAGTGGCTCGAAGATAAGGCATTTACAAAACCATGTAATCACATATGTACAAGCTCAACAAATCTAGTGGAGGTACATGGTGCAGTATAAACAAAGTGCCAAATAAATTAACACAAGCTAGATCCATAGGTGCTAACAAGTTCAAGCAGATTTAAAGTACTAGAAATCACACAAATAATTCCAGGAAAGGTGCATTGTTTGAATCTATTTACTAGCAACTTCAATTTGAAGAAACTGTCCAGAAGATCATTCAGATTTTCTATGAAGCCCAAAAGGAAAGGAGCCTGAATGCAAAGTCCAACAGAAAAAGCAACATATACAGGTGCATCTAGTACAAGCAGGAATTTAAATCAGGTGAATGTTTTAAGTGCAAGTGTAGTATCTCTTCTTCTTAGTCTTTTCAGATAGTTGAAGAATTCAGAGGAAAAGTCCACAAACAGAAATATGATAGGATAGAGCCTTCATTAGGGAGATCAAATAAGTATCAGGTACAAGTATTGTGATGACGCTAAACTCCCGTGCCATGGAAGCAAGGATAATCTTTGGAATATAACACATAAACAATAACAGCAGAACCGAAATATATCATTACACCAAATAACATACAACAAATTACACTGGAACAAATATAATCATCAGAGTTATACAGTATAACAAGATCACACTTTGTACAAAATACGGTTTCAGCTTTATATAAAATGTCTGCAGCGGAATCAAACATAATATACATAACAAAGTCTGAAAAGCATGATAGAAATGATAGAATCCATCTTCAGCTCCATAGCTATCCAGAATAAGCCTGCTAAAACCTAAATACAAGGCTGCCTGTGTAGAAAATAGGGGCATCTGAGTTTGAAGTGAAACAAACTACGAGTCAGTCATGGGACTGGTATGAGAAATCTTACTTAACATATTTAACAATAAGGTAAATCACAGGACCACGCCGTTAACGCGGAACGGGTTTATTCCTTTGGATTGCCAGTGCATAAATAAAGTAAATCATTTAAACAACGCAATGCTTTTAATAGAAAATGAAGCCATTATTAGACTCAGGTCCCATCACACAATGCAACGCAAGCCGGAGGATAGAGTTTTACATTATAATGGCCAAAATATGCTTGATACGTATAAATCAAAATCATTTGATATTATTAATAGTGGATATATGTTTCAAAAACAATTTCAATCATAATGTATTAATCATAGACGACATGCGCGTCCCATGCCACTATGCCGTCACATATAGGTTTACAACCTAAACCGCACATGTCGTATTGGAAGTTGGATTCCCACCATGAACTACGGCAAGGAATCGTCCTCACCGACTTCGAGACTCTCTAGCCCGAGCCTCGAGATCAGTGCTCGAATGACCCTTGGAGCGATAGGGCCGGTCCACACGTAGTGGATTAAAATGTCTGAACACTGCGTTTCCTCGCCCTCTGGGGCGTAAACTGGTCATATATTGACCAAACCATCCATCGGCTCCATAGAGACCGATATAACCGAGGCGCCTCGCTTTCTATCACTACATAAGTAAAAGTGTCTGGGCTCCATACCATGACATCACTCCTATCTAGAAGGAAACGCATGTCCTTCCTGAGGTCCACTCCCATTTCTGGTTCATACCGGGGTGTGAGGCTCACGAATTAACGCCATACACAAAGCTATGCTATATTAAAGTCGTGCTTTGATCATCTACCACAAGGCTCTGGTTTTCAACAAAAGCCTTGATCACTGCATCTCAGTAAGTCACGTTATCAATCTACAACGTCTGACACACATCCATTTGCAAGTCCGTTCTGGGTCTGAACGAAACCGGAGGCACCTTATTCCTCGTCCCGTATGTCCAATACAGGAGAGAGGTCCTCGCACATCTGAACATACAAAAAATACGTCCGTACAACTACCACTGTAACCCTTTCAAGGCAGAAACTCCAATCAAAGGCATCAGTAGCCATCCATCGATGTGAAGATTATCGGTCTTGAACCGTCATCATATCTTCGACTTTTCATCGTTGATCAATTATTTGAAAAGAGAATTAACTCGGCCTTTTCAAATAATTCACGTATATTTAGAATTCAAATCAACTCTTTCTGTGGTTAAACTATTCGACATCCACATTTCAGTTCATTAGTATAATTTTCATATCAAATACATACAACCATCAAAATACCTGATAAACCAAGTAAAATTGGTTTATCTCCATTCCACACTGTTTATAATATTTTAAAACGATTTTCCACTATTTTTGTTTATTTAAAAATAGTCCATTCCCATCGAACGACGTTTCAGGTCATTCAATGGCCCTGGCACTGCTCTCGTCCAAATTTGATTTAAACATTTCGAAAAATCCAACCGTTGGATCTTAACGAATTTTATATCGTTGGAAAGATCTTTCGAAAGCGAACCCAATGGTTCTGGTTTCGGGAAAAATCTAATGGTCGGATCTCCCGTAATAATCGTTTAAAATTACTATTTCAAAACGCGAACTACAGCGCCGTTATTCATTTTATTTTAATTATATTTATATATATAATTTAATCGACGATTTCTAAACCGTTTGCACTTCAAAAATTTTGCTAGTGCCTTTAAATTTTGAAAAATTTCGCCATAACCTTCTTTGTACGGGGAGGGGTTTGGAAATTTATTGGGCCGTATTAGGTTCCCAACAAATCCAGTATAAGCACACACAATTTTTAGTGTCCTATCTATGCCCGAGGGAGTGTGTAAAATTACTCCGTATATAAATCTCGTTGCCTCGTCTAGTGTTGGAAAATAAATAATCCATGTGCCATATCTAATAACTAGAGAGATGTGATTGTTGTCAACTCTACACTCGTGTGGGGTTTTTATTTAATCTAGCAATTTACATTTACATTTATTTTTTCCATATCAGTCCTCAGTTCAACCTATAATTCAATCAACGCCATACGAACATCTCGCTCGTATGGTAATCTCAACCTCATCACATTAGCTCCAAACGCTGGTGTGGTATATGATAAAGTATGCTCTCTTAACGTAGTATTCCATGTAGCGTGGTTCAAAATTAATTGTTACTATCTTATGAAATTTTTTATAATCTCACACAGAATAACCAGCACACCGCATCCAATGGCATTCACAGGAGTTTATATATAAATAAAATTGTGCAGCCAACTCATTAAGGTTTACCTATTTGTCGGGCATGCAAGTAAATTCTTTACTCAATGGAAAATCCATTTACCTATTCAGTACATGTATATATGTGCATATCTAAGCTAAAAATAATATTTTTAGCTAACCAATATTTATTTCTGTATATGATGATTTATAACACTTCATATATATGTTAAAAATATTATTTCCAATCAACAAATATTTATTTCAACCTTTCGTTATTTTTTAACAGTTCGTATACATGTTAAAAAATATTATTCTCGATCAAAAAATATTTATTTCAACATTTCGTTATTTTTAACAGTTCATATACATGTTAAAAATATTATTTTCAATCAACAAATATTTATTTCAACCTTTCGTTATTTTTAACAGTTCATATACATGTTAAAATATTATTTTTAATCAACAAATATTTATTTCAACCTTTCGTTATTTTTAAGAGTTCATATACATGTTAAAAATTTTATTTTCAATCAGCAAATATTTGTTTCAAACTTTCGTTATCTTTAACAGTTCATACATATGTTAAAAATATTATTTTCAATCAGCAAATATTTATTTCGACCTTTCGTTATCTTTAACAGTTCATATACATGTTAAAAATATTATTTTCAATCAACAAATATTTATTTCGACCTTTCGTTATTTTTAACAGTTTATATACATGTTAAAAATATTATTTTAAATCAACAAATATTTATTTCGACCTTTCATTATTTTTAACAATTCATATACGTGTTAAAAATATTATATTCAATCAACAAATATTTATTTCAACCTTTCGTTATTTTTAATAGTTCATATACATGTTAAAAATATTATTTTCATTCAACAAATATTTATTTCAACCTTCTGTTATTTTTAACAATTCATATACATGTTAAAAATATTATTTTCAATCAACAAATATTTATTTCGACCTTTCGTTATTTTTAACAGTTCATACATACAATAAAAAGGTGTTTTTTATTGTTAAAACATTTTATTTCAAAACTAAATATTTTTAGTGATTCATATACAATAAAAATGTGATTTTTATTGTTAAAACATTTTATTTCAAACACGAATATTTTTAGTGATTCATATATACAATAAAAATGTGATTTCTACTGTTAAACATTTTATTTCAAACATGAATATTTTATATACTTCATACATATAATAAAAATGTTATTTTTATCGTTCAAACAATTTATTTCAAACATGAATATTTCGGAAAATTTCAGCATTACAATGGTAGGGTATTTAGCACCGGCACCGCGTCCAGTACGGCTCCTCTGCTATCCTAGGCCTTGCAGCATTACGATACTTTGATTTCAATGATTTCCACAATATCATTCATTTTCACAACACAATGAATATACCACAACCACAACTAATTTTGTTGCAATCACGATCAATCATTCACAATCACAACCCAAATAATTACAACCCAGACAATCTATATCGTCCATGGTCCGTGGATGAGGGGAGTATATATATATATATATATATATATATGCAAAACCCGGAAAATTAGAACCAATTTAAAATTTTTATTTTGGCAATTTTAATGAATTTTGAATATTTAAAATGATTTATTTTAAATAATAACGACGACAAATTTATTTTGAATAGAATTGGAACATATACTTTTATTTGAATCGTCGTTAGAATATAAATATTTATTTTAACTGTAAAAGGAATTGAAAATGGCGCGGTAGTTTAAAAATTTCGATTTCAAATTTCAATTGAATGTACAGGATTCAAAATAAACCGGATTTCAGCGAAACCAAAAATATTAGAATCTATTTGAAATTATCTTTCCAACGAATCTGAAAAATTAAAATTTCATACCAGGAATAAAAAGTTACGTCTAGTTGAAAATTCAGAATAATTGCTATAGAAATATAGCCCTTAAAAATAGCCATTTTGCAACCGACCTCCGTTTTCGATGAAACCAATTTTGTTGGATCTGTAGTGTCAAATTATTGCTAGATTCCAATTTTCATGATTTTTGGGATCAATATGTGAGCGTGGCGAAGGAAAATGTGTTTGACCAGTTTAAGTTGAGTTCAATCGACTGGAAAATGGATATTTTTCAAATGGTCTCCAAATTCGACGAAATTAGTTTTGTTAGGACTGTATTGTCAAAACATAACCAGATTTATTTTTCTGGAATTTTTTGGGGTCCATATGTGGCCCCGGTAAATTGAAATGTGCGTTCAAATTCAATATATAGATTTATATTTTGATTTTGGTGGAAACTGATCGAAACAGTTAAATCATCTTACCGGACAAATCCTATTGTGTTCGGAATGAGGGTATTTGGTTATAGGCAACAGTCAGTGGGTTTCGTTTGGAGGTCGAAATAAAAAGTTGCTTTTTGGGGTAATAAAATAAAATAAATATGTATTATATAATATAATTCCTTCCCTTTTTTCCTCAGTCAACCCCTCCTACCATTTCGTTTAAATCCAATTTTAAATAAAAAGAAAAAAAACCACGACGAAGACCGCCGCAGGCCTCAACGTGCCACCGCGCTCCGACACGCCGACTCCCCTTCGTCGCCGTGCCTTAGCCGACTACTGCCCCTTCCCTCCGACACCTCCTCCATCTTGAATCCAACCACGAGCCTCCTCACCTATCGATCCATTGCACAACCTCAGCCAACACTGCCCCTCCCTCCTTCCCCCTCCGCCTCTCGTTTCTTTGTCTAATTGAAAACCCACCAGCGCCACACCGTTCGAGCCAGCAGACCCCCTTCGTAGCCCACTCCAGCCGGAATTCGACGAAAATGTGAGTTTTTAATTTATTTTATTTTGTTTAATTAATTTTTGTAGATAAAAATCTGATTTTTATGAAAATAACATGGTTTTAGAAAGTAAAGATTAAATTTTTGTTAAAGTAAAGACATGATTTTTAAACGATGAAAGACATGATTTTTAAACTATGAAAGTTATGATTTTTAAGTTCATGAAAATGATGTTTTTAAGATAGTAAAGCTTTGATTTTTAAATTGAAAAATATTTGAATTTGAAATGTAAAAATATTTGATATTTAACATTAAAAGATTTGATTTTTTTATACGGTAAAAATTTGATTTTTATACATGAAGGGATATAATAAAAATGAGATTTTTATTATGAAGCTAGCAAAGTAAAAATTCGATTTTTATATATGTCAAGTAGGGATAAAAATTCGATTTTTATCTATACGTTAGCGATATAGAAGAGTGATTTTTATCTATATAGTAGTAGTATAAAAATATGATTTTTATTATGAAGTTAGCAATATAAAAATATAATTTTTATATGGAAAGTTGCGTTGTAAAAATATAATTTTTATATATGTATCGAAATAAAAAATGGGATTTTTACTATGAACAGTGGGAAAAGATCGCATTGGAATTTTGAGTAAATCCGAACCGTTCAGAAATAGAAAATGGTGGAGTGGAACCCCAAGGTGAGAACTCCTCACTTTAATTTTATTTTCTAGTTAAAATATATACTAGGATGCAGACGGTGCTTAGCAGCACCCGACACCCATCGTCCACAAACCGTGGACGATTTGTTTGATTTGATAGTGTTGTGAAAATTGATTGTGTGATGTGGAATGGAATAAAATATTTTATAGTTAAAAATATAATTTTTAACGTGTATACGAATAAAATAAATATTCATAAATAAATCGGACGATTTGTTTATGTACACACATTTGACTGATATTGATTAGGACGATAAATTTTACACATCGCCCAACTGCACAAATAAATCTGTGTTTGTTGTTTGAAAACCCCACACGGATATTGGGATGATATTGGACATACACTAATTCCAATATTTAGTTGTATGTCAATCGATTGATTGACAGACTGTTACAAGCGTTAAATATTTGTATTTGTTGTTTATGCAGTGTAGAATGCACTTTGGATGATGGTTGACTATGTTTGCTTCTTATTGTGTACATGTGTTGTATGAAATCCATATAAATAAAATTATATGTTAATTGACTGTGTCTGATTCCAGTTCGAAAATAATAAATATTTTAAAATAACGAATATTTTAAAATAATATTCAGTAAAAGATCAAAATCTGATTTTGATGTCCGATTTGGGATGAACACGAATATATTTAAATATATAAAACCATGTTGTTTAGATTAACGCCATTTGGACATGAACGATATTTATATCGATTTTATTCATTTTTATAATGAATATCGAAAAGGAATTGATTTTGAAATCTAATGTTTTGAAAATATTATCATTTATATATTGATGATATGGATTATTCAATTTTGATTAGAAATTGAATATAAAGTTGAAATCGTTTTGAAAACGAATTTAAAACGATTTATAAAATACGTTTTAAATGGAAATCGACGAAATATATATAATATATACACTATATATATAATTTCCTGAATCGTGAATTTCTACCATTGATTTCGAACGGATATTACGGGAGATCCGACCGTCGGATGCTCCTAAAACCGGAACCATTGGGTTTGTATCGAAAAGAGCATTCCAAAGAATACGATAGATTTAAAGTCTAATGGTTGGATTTGGAATCATGTCCAAATCAAATTTGGAAAAGGTCGCTGTAAGTGCAGTTCAATGGCCGTTTATGAAAATAGACTGTACGGGCCTTGATAAAATTATTAAAAATATCAATAATTTGTGTAAAATCATAATAAATGATTTGGAAAGGATTGGGATGAAAATTCCATATTTCAAAAGATAAAAATATATTTTTATCGAAATGAACTAGTTATAACTAGAATTATTAATCCAATATTTTTAAATAATTAAATTGGATTTGAAATGGTTTTAAAATTAACCGAAATTTCCAACATATGAAATGGAATGGATTTGAATCGAAATTATCTTCAAAATATTTCGATATTGGATTCCGTGATTATATGGATATTGTGGAGGAATTTGGAAAATATATATATCGTTATTCCAATATGATATTTTTTGGTTTCAGAATATGATATAGAATATAAGCCGATATATTTTCTATTCATAGCCTTGTATTTAATATCAAATGGGATTTGGGTTTGTCATGAATGGTGTCTTCATTAACACTGTTCTAAAACCCAGTCGAGAAAAGATTAAATCTTTTTATTTAGATTTAATGAAGTATACCAATTAATTAATATTTAATTGGGATTGAATTGGACTTGATTTTTGGGTTTATCGTGAACGGTGTTTTAAATAACACTTGTTCTTTAACCCGATTAAAAATGGAATGTGAACTGGGTTTGTTGTGAACTGTGTTTTTAACACATTCGTTCTTTAACCTGATTTACGGTGAAATGTGATTTGGAATTTATAAATCTTTTTATTAATATTTAACGGGAAATTTCCAGAGTAACGTTTTCCAATTTAATATATTAAATTGGAATTGAATGGAATTCGATTGGTAATAATCGAAGTGAACTTCTATGGAGGAAGACTGTTAATACATATGGAATTTAAAAGGCTTTGCCGTTATTCCATTTATATTATTTGGATACGGAAATTGATATCGATTATATACTGATTTGTTTTCCGTGAAGATTCCATTAATGGAATGTGATTTGGGTTTATCGTGAACTGTGTTTTAAATGACATTAGTTCTTTAACCCAGTTAAAGGCAGAATTACATGTCTGTCATTGTATTTCGAACTGTATGCTTGATCTCTGCTAAATATATATATCTGTTTGGTGACGGAGAATTTATTCTCTTGCTTAACACACTTCTCTGAGATGTACAAGCTTAGAGGTTATATATTGGCAGAAATCAATAGTACGGTGTAGATTGCCGATGCGACATGTTTGTGTTTTCAAAGTTAAATAATCATTAATATTAAGTTTTGGGAAGACTAAAACAAGTGGAGTTTATTGAATCTTTATTTTGATTGAAAATGGGAATTGATAATTTAAATTATCAAATTTGGGAAATGATCGAGAATGGAGTATCACCAGTTTTCCTTCAAGTGATAGTTAAATCTTTAATTAGATTTGAATAGGAAATGGTAGTTAATTTTACCTATAAGACCATGGTGTTAGTTATAGAGTATTACCAGTTTTGTTCCATGGGATGAATAGGTTGGGATTGGGAAATTAAACAAATGATTACTTCGGTAAGGTACGCTAATCCCGACTAGTTTGGATAAACCTTAATATGGTTTGAATTGACATCCAAAGGAAGACTAAAGAATAAATTTAAAGAATTTATCCTTGATAAAATTAATGGGAACCTTTCCCAAAGTATATGAATATTTGGATAAAAGAAAATTCAAAATTGGAATGAGGCATATGTTGTGTTTTTATAGCACTTGTTTATAATTTACGCGAGTTATTCGAAAAGGCCGGGTTTATACCCATTTTGAATAACTGATTCGACGATAAGTCGACAATGAAGACGGTGGTTGAAGACCGGAGGTCTTCACATCGTTTGGATGATTACTGATGTATTGATTGGGCTGTACACCCAAGATGAGGTAATAAGTGGTGATCGTCCAGACGTACTTGTAGGTCGACAGATATGCGAGGGCCTCTCTCCTGTATTGGACAAATTGGACGAGGAATAAGGTGCCTCCGGTTTCGTTCAGCCCCAGAACGAACTTGTAAATGGATGTGTGCCTGACATTGGATTTTATTCTATGTTGATTGATTTCTATTAAATATGTATCTGTTTGGCGGCGGAGAATTTATTCTCTTGCTTAACGCCTTTCTCTGAGATGTACGAGCTCAGAGGTTATATATCGATAGAGATCAGTTTCATGGCATGAATTGTCAGTGTGGCATGCCGAGATGCAGATGATCAAGGCTTCTGTTAAAAAGCAGAGTCTTATGGTTGATGATCAAAGCACGGATTTAATACAGCGTAGCTTTTGTGTATAGCATTGATTCGCGAGCCTTACACCTCGGTATGAATTAAAAACGGGATCGGGCCGTTGGGAGAACTTGACGTTTCTTTCTAGCTATGGGTAGTGTCAGCATTTTACATGCCCTGACATTTATATTATTTTTACCTATGTGGTTGTTGGATTGCGAGGAGCCTCGGATATATCGGTCTCTTCGGAGCCGATGGATAGGTCCGATAGGACCAGGAAACGTGTGTTCAAGAATTGCCAATCCACTAGCGTAAGCGTGGACCGGCCCAACCGATCCAGGGATACCCAAAGTGTGTAGTCCTGAGACATTTGCTAGAGTGTCTCGAAGCAGTAAGGAGCCATCCTTGGCCTCGACTCATGACGGAAATCCAATTTCCAATATGTGACATTTCAGTTTTATTTGTAGAACCTAGTATGGCGACATAGTGGGATGTGGCACTATGCCATCTATGATTGATACATTTATATTTGAAGTTGTTTTCATACACTTTATACTATAATAGTATCAAAATGATTTGTTTTAAACGTACCAAGAATGTTTGGCTATTATAAGGTAAAACTCTATCCTCCGGCTTGCGTTGCATTGTGTGATGGGACTGAGTCTTATAATAGCTTCATTTTTTCCCAAAAAGCATTGCGTTGTTTATTATATACACTGGTATTCTTAGAAGGAAACCCGTTCCGTGTTATACAACGTAGTCCGTTGATACTATATTTTAAAGTAAAAGTTTTAAATAACTCTTTTGGAATGGCATGAAGGGGGATGTAGCTAAGTTCGTCGCTATGTGCTTGATATGCCAACAAGTCAAAGCAGATCAAAAGAAGCCTGGTGATCTGCTTCATCCTCTATAGGTCCCACAATGGAAGTGGGATAGCATCTCGATGGACTTTGTTGATGGGTTGCCTAGGTCAAGAAAGGGCAATACCAGTATTTGGGTAATAGTGGACATGCTCACTAAAAGCGCTCACATTATACCTGTTAAGAGTAGAAGGACTGCCTCGTCCCTAGCATCCATTTATCTTAAAGAGATAGTTTTACTCCATGGGATACCCTCCAACATAGTGAGTGACCGAGATCCTATCTTTACTAGCGAGTTTTGGGAGAGTTTGCAAGAGACATTAGGCACACAATTATGCTTAAGCATGGCCTATCTCCCCCAAACTGATGGTCAGGAAGAAAGGGTGAACAGAGTATTGGAAGTCCTCTTGTGAATATGCGTTCTTGACTTTGGACGGACATGGGAGGATCATCTTCCTTTGGTGGAATTCGCTTACAACAATAGTTACCAAGCCACCATAGTCATAGCGCCCTTCGAAGCTTTATATGGAAGACCATGCCGATCACCAACTTGTTGGTGGGAGTCTACGAACAAGCTTGCACTTGGGCCAGACATGATTAGAGAAACCTCAGAAAAGGTGGACTTGATAAGAAGATGGATGAAGGCTGCACAAGATAGACTGAAGTCCTACGCAGACAAAAGAAGGATCGACCTTGAGTTTGAGGTTGGAGATAGGGTGTTCCTTAAAGTATCTCCTTTGAGGAATGTCATTCGCTTTGGGTCCATAGGAAATCTATCATTAAGATTTGTAGAACCATTTCCTATCACTAAAAGGATTGGGACAATGGCTTACAAAGTAGAGCTACCCGAAAGACTGGATGGAGTTCATAATGTTTTTCATGTTTCTCAACTTTGGAAGTGCTTACATGAGTCTGCGGAAGTTGTGGAGCCAAGTATACTAGAGGAAGTAGAAGTGGAACAAGAAGTGAATGTGAGAAGAGTTCCAACTCATATCTTGGGTACGAAAGTCAAAAAGCTGCGCAACCGTGAAATCAAGCCTTTTAAAGTTCAATGGAGTGACGCTGAGGAAGACGTGACTTGGGAAACTGAGAGGAAAATACGCGCAGCCTACCCTTTTCTTTTTTAGGGTACCGTTTTGATCTCCTTTTCCATAAGTTTATTTATGCTTATATCTATCTTTTAAGTATATATCCTCGGTCCTATCCTTTATCCTTAGGTAGAAACCAATGGATGTAATCATGTATTTGAAACATGTTATGATTGATGGTTGCGAGTGGTTGCTAGTGGTTGCTCGTGGATGCATGTACACACACATTAGGCACTAGAACGGCTCAATCACCTTCATATTGCATATAAATATGTGTGCATATTTAAATTAATGGATGTATAATGGTTGTGTTATCATATGGATGCAGCATTTTGATAAATGTTTGTGCACACATATAGAAGTAATATGTATCGTTAGGATTCTTCCGCATACATAATGTACGCATGGCACTATCATGATTTGCATTAAGGAGGTCAACTGAATCAGTGGACCGCCTGATTTTGCATTGGATAAGGAACATGTACACACACTTTTTACATATGTTCATATGACATTAGAAATCTTGTAAGGACTATAGATGCTTGTGTTTGATGGTTGAGTAGATGGATGATAGGATATACATTCTCCTTAACATGGAGATTTCGGGAGCGAAATCCTTTAAGGAGGGGAGAATGTAACACCCTGAATTTTCTGTGACTATTAAAAGAATGAATTTAAGAATACTTAATTGTTAAAATGAGAATTAAGGGAAACTGGGTATGCCATTACGTTCGTCTCCAAATTCTGCTTGGAATAGAGTCCAAGTTTTCGTAAATCGGACTTCGTATGAGGAAGTTATGACCCTCGGAATTTTCAGTAATTTAAATAAATTAATAACAGTTCAGAATCAAAATTCAAAATTCAAAATTCAAACGAGGAAGCGGGCTGGGCGGGATTTCTCCCGCCTAAGGCCTGGTCGACCAGGGGGTCGACCTCCCCTACACAGGTCGACCAAGGGGTCGACCTACCCCCCGGGCAGATTTGAAATGAGACGATCCTGACTTGTTGCTGAGTCTTTTCTGACCTGTTGCTGAGTCACTAGGGCATAGGTGGCAATTCTGGACAAATCTATCTAGTCTTGACGGTTGTGATTGCTCCTATGATAATCTAACGGCTTCTATTGATTTAAATTTCTATTTAAACACGCATAGACTTAAGCCCAAAACCTAAACTAAATTAGTCTATTGGCCTCCATGCTGCTGCTAGAATAGTTCTTCTTCCTAAAGCTTAGGGATTTGCAAGTCAGAATTCTAATACAAACGACGAACGAATTATTCTCTTCTCTAACCTATCTTTGTGTGTACAATTTCATTCACAAAATAATTAATAAATTAATTATGATGATTTATAATTGGGATTATGAGAAAATGTCTATTGAATCATGTGACGTTGCTTAACTTTGTTATCGTTTGTTGGTGAACATATGAATAGTTTCGTTAACTTATGTTAGTAGATCTGTTTCATATGTCCAATCACATGTGTTTAAACTTGATTCCTTTTATGACATCAGTTTATATGCAAGTTTGGGATGTAAATCATATGCTAGTTTTTATGTGAATCTTATGCAAGTCTGTTTTTACATATGCTAGTTTTATGTGAATCGTATGCAAGTTTATATGTGAGTTATACACAAGTTTATATGTGAATCAAGTATATACATATGCGAGTTTATGTGTAAAACATGTGATATTAGTTTACATGTCTAAATTTATATGCAAGTCTGTAGGAATCCATATGCAAGTTTAGGTGAAAACTATATTCACATTTTTTAGGTGAAAACTATATTCACATATGCAAGTTTAGGTGAAAACTATATCCCATATATGCAAGTTTAGGTGAAACCCATATTCATATATGCAAGTTCACAATTTCATGTTTAGATCTATATTTAGATCCATGGTAGTTTATGCAAATTTACGTTCTATATGACCATTGCCTATGCAGGTTATTGGCTATGCAAACCTATGTTATAATTCTTATTTGCAAGTTAGATCTATTTTATGTGTTATGCAAGTTGTGATGTCTCTTTTCTTTTTACGAGTTAAGACTATTTGCGAGTCTAACATATATCATATTAAAACGTACGAATAGCGTAGGGACAATGGGAAAATATTAATTATTCAAATTGTGAATGGCTTTAAAGGCATATAAGTAATTTGAGACATTAATTGGTATAATTTATATACCTAAAAAGTATGGACATAATTTATGTGACAATTATGGACATAGTTTAATTTGGAAATTATTGACAATTTGAATAGGGATAATTAATTCATATTGGGGTGAAATAATTATGTATAATAATAAATGCCTAAGACACGAGGTTAGACTCGTTTATGGTATAAGACTGCCTGGACCCGCCCGGCAAATCCAACAACCACAAATGGTAGTTTAATGTGAGAGGTCGAAGGCATAAATTAAATGCATAACAATTGTAAAGACACGAGGTTAGACTCGTCTGCGGTATAAGACTGCCCGGACCTTCCCGGCAAATCCAGCAACTGCAAATGGCAGTCTAATGTGGGAGGTCTTACAAGGTTATGGTTATAATGAATTAAGTAACACTTAACCAAGATAAACATGTGGTGGGACATGGAGGTTAAGTGGGTGACATGGGTGACATGTGATATACGATTATAAACACTTAACCAAATTGAAACATGTAAGAAGACATGAATATGAAGGGGTTAAGTGGGAAATCTTAGTGGGGACCAAGCGCAGGTGGAAAGCTTGTGTCAAGTATGGTGGCCCTTTTCAAACCAGTAACCCATTAAGTATCTTTGTGAGCTCGAGTTAGATCGAGGACGGGACACGCTTACTGGGTTTGATTGTAAGAGGTCAAAACGGGATAACGGTGGCAACGCAAGTCCAACAGGGTCATGTGCGTGCGTTGGCCCAGGATGGTAGGTAAGACGTTGTTGCATCGTGTAGATATAAGTCGTGCATCTTTAGTGGTATCGGGTTGCCACTTTGGGGAGTGATACACGCCGCTGTGGGACCAGCACGGGTATCTACGAGTTAGAGAGCCGATCGCATGGGGATAGTGGGTACAACTAGTGGAGATAGGGGCAGGCGACACCTATGAACATAGCTAGGGGTACATGAAACTACCATTATGATTATTATGTTCAGTAGGCGGGATCAACTTTTAGGGTGATTAGTAGTGGTGCAGTAGAGTAATTATCCTATAGTGATTAGGAGCGAGATTAACGCCAGAATATTCCTCTTGTTTATTTTGTCTTGCCCACTTGTTTCACAATCATTCCTTGTTTTACCAGTTTACTAATTACTTTAATAATTATATTGTTAAAGTTATTGGACTCGCCAGACTTTATGTTTGACCCCCTTTGGTTTTGCCTCTTTTCTTCCTTCCCCCCTCAGGATCTCAGGGTGGGATTAAAGCTAGTGGAGCTTGATTTGGATCTCTTTCTCTCTCTTTTGGAAGTGCTTGGATTGCTGAAAGTAAAGATCAACTTATCTCTTTTATGGCTACTTGTGTTGGGGTTATGCTTTTTACTTTATGTACTCAGAAAACAATTTGTCAAGATGGATACTAAGTGTACTTAGTTTTACTGTTGGTTTATGATGTTGTTGTAATCAAGCTATTTCTTCGCTGCAATAAAAGTTGTTTTAAAATTTTCAAGTACCAATATATGTATCTGTCTTGTTATATTCTGTTATATACACCAATAATACTCCATGAAAGTTAATGCGTTCCCTTTAAGAGTGACATTAATGGACGTGGGGTGTTACACGTGGTATCAGAGCCGAAGGTTTCCAAGAACAGATAAGAAATTTTGAAAAAGTATTTTTCAAAAGCATTTTATAAAGAAATACTTTCAAAAATATGTTTTAAGGAGAGTATTTTCAAGAGAAAAGTTCGTTTTAAAAACATAACCCCCAAGAGCCATATATCTTTCTTTCGATTCTCCATTTTGAATCTCTTCCTTTTTCTTTTCAGCATGTCTGGGTTACCCGAGATACCCAAGGGAATACCGATACCAACCTGGTTCAGAAGGTATCTGGAGGCTAGGGCCACCGCCACAGGCCCAGTAGACATTCCTCCTCCGTCGGCTGCAGCCGGTCCTCCTCCTCCCCCTCCCAGCGTTGATACTTTTTTCGAAGATATGCAAAGACTTTCGGGCAATGGGAGGGAAACATTTTCACATATTAGAGACGTTTGTTGAAGCTTGAAACTGGCTTAAGGAGGTGGAAGATTTGTTTGGTATCTTCGAGATAGAAGATGGAAGGAAGGTCCAATCAGCTGCTTGGCTAATGAAGGACAAAGCCTCGTTTTTATGGGAGATCATGAATGGAGAGCGTCCAGTGGAGACATGGATGGATTTCAGACATAGGTTCGAGATGAAATTTCTCTCATGAGCAGAAGAGAACTTATACGTGGAAAGGTTCTTGGCATTGAAGCAGGGGAATTTATCAGTAAAGGAGTACGTCAACAAGTTCAATCAGTTGACGAGATTTGGCTTAGACTTGGTGAACACACCTGAAAAGAAGGCCCTGAGATTCATTAAAGGTTTGAACAAGCGCTACATTGGTTGGCTATGACCCATATTCCTATGGGGGCTACCTTTGAGAAACTGGTTGACATGGCGCTTATGCATGAAGAGGAGAAAGGCGCTAATGCTAATAAGGCACTGGAAAAGAAAGGGGATCAAAATAAGCCATAATAGCAACCTAAGAAAGGTGGTAAGGATAACAATAGCAAAGGAAAGAAAAGGTACTTTAATTATGGAACACCAGGCCATCTGAGCAAGGACTGTAGGAAGACGAAGAAGACTGGCTGTTTCAACTGTGGTGAGGCAGGAAATTTGATTAAGGACTGCCCAAGAAGACAAGGCCAAGGGCAGAGGACAAGGTCTACTTCTGGAGGGCAGGTTCAGGCTCTTATGGCACCAGGGCAAGCAAGAGGGTAGGTTCATGCTCTCATGGCATCAGGACAGGAGAGAGGTAGAAACATTTCTATTGAAAGTTTGGTTTTTTTGTTTGATCATCCTGTTCGTACTTTGTTTGATTATGGCGCTTCACACTCGTTTGCATCTGCTTCGTTAGTTGAAGCACTGCACCTAAATACTAGTCTAGTTACGGATCCCATAGTAGTCTCAAATCCTATTGGTGGTTCGGCTCATCTTTCAATGATTTGTTAGGATTTGAGAGTGTCCATCTTGAACGTTGAGTTTGAATACAACGCCTTCGTTCTTGGCTTCACGGGCTATGGGTTGATTCTAGGCATGGATTGGTTATCCAATAATGATGCCATCCTCGATTGTTTTTAGAGAGTGGTTAGACTTATGACTCGCCTCGGCAACACTCTCGAAATCTTTGTAATCCTATACATTCTGTTATGCTTAGCTACCAAGAATCTATGGATGCGTCTGTTGAAAACTTGCAGTCTGTTAGAGTAGTCCATGAATACTCAGATGTATTTGAAGAGGTGAAGGGCTTACCTCCGAAGCGGGAGATAGACTTCTGCATACACCTTGTTGATAATGCAAAACCCGTAGCTCTACCCGTTGGACACATGGCTCCAAGGGAGAGAAAAGAGCTCAGCAAGCAAGTCAAAGAGTTGCTCGAAAAAGGGTTTATAAGGCGGAGTATTTCTGAATGGGGTGCTCTAGTAGTATTCGCAACCAAAGAGGATGGTTCGCTTCGCCTATGCGTTGATTATAGGGAGCTAAACAAGCTGACCAAGAAAAATAGGTACCCAATGGCAAGAATAGACGACTTGTTTGATCAGCTGGTAGGTGCGTCGGTCTTCTCCCAACTAGATCTGGCTACCGGGTTCCATCAGCTAAGAGTGGCTGAAGATAGTATTGATAAGACCGCGTTCAGAACCCCGGATGGTTTCTTCGAATGGCTTGTCATGCCTTTCGGCTTGACACATGCACCCGCTTACTTCGTTGACTTGATGAGCAGAGTGTTCAGTGAGTTCCTTAATAAGTTTGTGGTCGTCTTCGTAGATGACATTTTGATTTTCTCGAAGAATGAAGAAGAGCATGCTTTGCACTTAAGGGAAGTCATGGATACTCTTCGTGCACATCAGCTGAAAGCCAAATTCTCCAAATGCCATTTCTGGAGAGAAGAAGTGAGGTTTCTTGGACATGTAGTGTCCAAAGAGGGGATAGCTGTGGACCCCACAAAAGTAGTTGCAGTGCAAGAATGGAAGGTTCCACGGAATGCAACCGAAGTCCAAAGCTTTCTCGGGCTAGCGGGCTTTTACCGAAAGTTCATTAAAGACTTTGCAAAAATCTTAGCCCCACTCACAAGATTGACAAAGAAGAACCTAACTTTCGCTTGGGATTTGGATTGTGATGTTGCTTTCCAACGTTTGAAAAGGGCTCTAACAACAGCCCCAGTTCTGACATTGCCTGATGGGAGCAAAATGTTTACCGTATACACAGACACATGCGGTACCGGGTTGGGCGCTGTCTTGATGCAAGAAGGCAAGGTAGTTTGTTATGGGGGAAGGTAATTGAAGGTACATGAGAAGAACTACCCAGCTCATGATTTGGAGCTAGCTGCCATTGTTTTTGCTCTAAAGTCATGGCGTCATTACCTACTAGGAGAAAGGTTCGAATTGTTTACTGACCATAAATCAATAAAGTACCTTTTCTCACAGAAAGACCTTAACTTAAGACAAAAAAGGTGGACGGAATTTCTGACCTCATATGAATTCGAGATTTTCTATACCCCTGGCAAGGGCAATGTGGAAGCAGACACCTTGAGTAGAAGAAGATGACCTTGAGTCCTCTCTTTGTAGAAAGGAAAAGCCTGGAGTACATATCAAACTTTAACTTTAGACCCTCCTCTAAAATTGTACCTGGTCTGTTAGCATCACTAGAGGTGCTGCCTACTCTCTTGGACTCAATAGGAACTGCACAACGAGAAGACCGTCAGCTAGTTGATATGATGGATAAGCTAGTTTGGGGTGAGACTTCTAGTCACCTCACCTGATACTCCATCGATGATAAGGGTTGGTTGATATGAGATGGAAGGCTATGCGTCCCACAAGTAAGGGATTTAGTGAAGACGGTTCTCAAAAAAGCACACCATTCTAAGTTGACCATACACCCGGGCAGAGACAAGATGTATAAAGATATAAAAAGGGTTTTCTTTGGAATGGCATGAAGGGGGACGTAGCTGATTTCGTCGCTAAGTGCTTGATATGCCAGCAAGTCAAAGCAGAGCATTAGAAGCCTGGTGGTCTGCTTCATCCTCTAGAGGTCCCATAATGGAAGTGGGATAACATCTCGATGGACTTTGTTGATGGGTTGCCTAGGTCAAGAAGGGGCAATACTAGTATTTGGGTAATAGTTGACAGGCTCACTAAAAGCGCTCACTTTATACCTGTTAAGAGTAGAAGGACTGCCTTGTCTCTAGCATCCATTTATCTTAAAGAGATAGTTCGACTCCATGGGATACCCTCCAGCATAGTGAGTGACCGAGATCCAATTTTTACGAGCGAGTTTTGGAAGAGTTTGCAAGAGGCAGTAGGCACACAATTATGCTTAAGCACGACCTATCACCCCCAAACCGATGGACAGACAGAAAGGGTGAACAGAGTATTGGAAGACCTCTTGAGATTGTGCATTCTTGACTTTGGAGGGACATGGGAGGAGGGTGTTGGAAGACCTTTTGAAATTTCGATTTCAAATTTCAAATGAATGTACATCATTCAAAATGAACCGGGTTTTAGCGAAACCAAAAATATTAGAATCTATTTGAAAATATCTTTCCAACGAATCCGAAAAATCAAAATTTCATGGCGGTAATAAAAAGTTATGTCCAGTTGAAAATTCAGAATAGTCGCTATGGAAATATAGCCCTTAAAAATAGTCTTTTTGCAAATGACCTCCGTTTTCGACGAAATCACTTTTGTTGGATCTATAGTGTCAAATTATTGCTAGAATCCAATTTTCATGATTTTTGTGATCAATATGTGAGCGTGGCGAAGGAAAAAGAGTTTGACCAGTTTCAGTTGAATTTAATGTACTGGAAAATGGCCATTTTTCAAACGGTCTCCAAATTCGACGAAATTAGTTTTGCTAGGACCGTATCATCAAAACATAACAAGATTTATTTTTCTGGAATTTTTGGGGTCCGTATGTGGCACCAGTAAATTGAAATGTGTGTTCAAATTCAATATATAGATTTACATTTTGATTTTGACGGAAATTGATCAAAACAGTCGAATCAGCTTACCGGACATATCCCATTGTGTTCGGAATGAGGGTATTTGGTTGTAAGCGATAGTCGGTGGGTTTCTGTAATAACCCGGAAAATCAGAACCAATTTAAATTTTTTAATTTGGCTATTTTAATGAATTTTGAATATTTAAAATAAATTATTTTAAATAATAACAACTAAAAATTCTTTGGATCGAAGTTATAGTGAATATACTTATTTTAATTATAAAACAAGGCCTGAAATGGTGCGGTAGCTTAAAAATTTGAATTCGAACTTTGACTGACTGTATAGGATGCAAAATAAAATGGATTTTAGTGAAACCAAAAATATTTAAATCTGTTTACGAATATCTTTCTAATGAATTTGAAAAATCAAAATTTCATAGTGTGAATCAAAAGTTATGGCCATATGAATTTTCAGAAAGGTCGTATGGAATTAATATATCCCTTGAAAATAGACATTTTGCAAACGACCTCCGTTTTCGACAAAACCACTTTTGTTGGATCCGGAATGTCAAACTATTGCTAGGTTTCAAATTCCACAATTTTTGGAGTTAATATGTGAGCGTGGCAAAGGAAAACGCATTTAGTTAATTTCAGTCAATTTGGATCGACCAAAAAATGGCCATTTTTCAAACGGTCTCCAAATTCGAAGAAATCAGTTTTGATGGGACCAAATTGTCACAACATAGCCAGATATAATTTTTCTGGAATTTTTAGAATCGGTATGTGGCCCTGGCAAATTAAAATGTACGTTCAAATCTATGTTTGAATGTTTTATATTTTAATTTGAAGAAAAACCGATTAAACAGTCGAATGGACTTACGACACATATTCCATTGTGTCCGGAATGGGGGTATTTGGCTAGGGGTGACAATCGTTGGGTTTGAATTGGAGTTCGTATGGATGAAGGGGCATTTTCGAATTTAAGTAAATTAAAAATTAAATATATAATTCGTAGGCCAATCACGTTTCTCCATCTTAAACGTGTTGACTCAGAAATTTCCATGAACCCCTTCAACCGACGACGGAAAAGAAACGCCACCTTCTCTCCTCCATAACTCATAATCCGCTCAATAAAATTCAAGGCCGACGTTGAGGATTTTGTAGAGCTTCTCCTTCTCTTCAAATCCATACCAACTACCTCCTCTATAGTTGTGTATTTCTCGCGAATCACTCTTCCAAACATCCGCCGTTCGAAGCCTCGTGTCACCACCTAGGCGCCGGCGAGTTCATCAGCGTAGCAAGGTCCGAGCGCACCTGTCGGAGCTGTATAACGTGGTTGGAGCTGATCGTCTTCAAATGCAACGAATTGGAAGATAAATCCGACCCTAGTTTCGAACAAACTCTGAAGGTATGCGGCCTGAAGTTTTTTTTGCTGATGATAATGCTTTAAAGTGTTGCGATTTATGATTTTACAATAAAAATCATATCTTTTTCATTTGTGGTCGAAATCCGGTAAAATAAGAGACACCGGGACCATGACGATGTCTTCTGCATTCTTTAAGAGACCGGACAATTTTTAGAGTTTCCTACAATTTTTGAAGGAGTGGAACCCAATGTGTGATTTCTAAATTCAAAACGATATGGAATGGCCATGTATAAATTATATAATCGATGAATGAGTTATATAAGCATTGTACACCTCATATATAAGCATTGTATAAATTATATGTGCGATGTATAAGTTATATATGCGTTGTAAACATTATATGTGCGTTGAATGGAGTTGAAATGAAACGGAAATATATATACATATATATATATATATACACACACATATATATATATACACTCCCCTCGTCCATAGACCATGGACGATATATATTGGATGTGATTGTTTGGATTTTGGTTGACGTGAAATTTGGTTGATAAATGCGAATGGTTAATAATGATTGTTTGTGGTTGAAACAAAATTGGTATTGTTTGTGGAAAAATCCATTGTGATATGAAAATGAATTGAAATATTTAGATTATAAGGATAAGCTCCTTAGGGAACGCCGCGAGGCGTAAGGTAGTGCGAGGAGCCGTACTCGGGACGGTGCTGGTTTTAAACCCCCTGCCGTTATGCTGCCGAAATTTTCTGAAATATTCATGTGTTTAAATTTTATTCATGTGTTGAAATATATTCATGTGTTGGAAAAATATTCGTATGACGAATGAATAGTTTGAAAAATAAAAATCACATTTTTATCACGTATCTGAAGTATATAAAATATTCATGTTTGAAATAAATTGTTTTAACAACAAAATTCACATTCTTATTATATATATATATATATATATGAATTGATAAAAATATTCATGTTTGAAATAAATTGTTTTAACAATAAAAATCACATTTTATTATATATATATGAAGTGTTAAAAATAGTCATGTGTTGAAAATAAATATTTGTTGGGTAAAATTATTATTTTCATCCAATATGTGAAATGAAAATGGTTTGGAATTGGAAGAACGGATTATATTTATTTATATATATATAAATATAATTAAAATAAAACGAATAACGACGCTGCAGTTTGTATTTTGAAATTGTAACTTTAAATGATTGTGCTGGGAGATCCGACCGTCGGATTTTCCCAAAACTGAAACCATTGGGTCCGCTTTGAAAAGATCTTTCCAGTGATATAAAATTTGTAAAGATCCAACAGTTAGATTTTCAAATATGTGTAAATCAAATCTTAAGAAAAACAGCACCATGGCCGCGTTATGGCCTGTAGCGTCAATTTAAATAAATGGGCTATTTTTAAATAGATAAAAATAGCAATAAATCGTTATAAAATATTATAAATGATATGGAATGGAAATAAATCGGATTTACTTGGTTTATTGAATATTTGATGGTTGAATGTGTTTGACATGAAAATTACATTAATGGACTGAATTATGGATGTCAAATAATTTAATCATGGAAATGAATTGATTTGAAATCTAAATACACGCGAATTATTTGAAAAGGCCGAGTTAAATCTCATTTCAAATAATTGGTCGACGATTAGAAGTCGTAGATATGAAGACGGTGCAAGACCGATGATCTTCGCATCGAATGGATGGCTACTAATGGCTTTGATGGGAGTTGCTGCCCTAAAGGGGTTACAGTGGTGGTTGTCCGGACATACTTGTTGATCGTTCAGATGTGCGAGGACCTCTCTCCTATGTTGGACATATGGGACGAGGAATAAGGTGCCTCCGGTTTCGTTCAGACCTAGAACGGACTTGTAAATGGACTGTGTGTCCGACATTGGATTTCATTCTGTTTAATTGATACACGTTAGTTGCATGGCGTGAATTACCTGTGTGGCATGCTGAGATGCGGAGATCAAGGCTTTTGGTGAAAAATAGAGTCTTATGGTTGATGATCAAAGAACGACTTTAAATAGCATAGCTTTGTTTATGGCGTTGATTCGCGGGCCTCACACCCCGGTATGAACCAGAAACGGGAGAGGACTTCAGGGAGGACATGCGTTTTCTTCTAGCTTGGAGTGGTGTCAGCATTTTGCAAGCCCCGACGTTTTACTTATATGGATGATGGATGTAACACCCCACCTCCGTTAAGGTCACTCACAAGGGAATGCCTTAACTTTGGTGGAGCATTTTAGTAAACAGAACAGAAACTTACAAGACAGATAAAACAGTACTTGAAAAATTTATAACTTTATTTCAATAGAAGCTTGGTTACATCCTTTCAAATCACAATATCAGAATTCAAGTACAAAATATCAGTCTTGTACAAAAGCCTTCAGAATGCATAGTTTAAAATCATAATCCCCACATAAGAAGACAAGCCATACTTTAAGCACTGCAAGTGGAAGAAATCTGGATCAAGCTAGAGTATTCCCTTCTACAAAACCTGGGGGGAGAAACGGAAGAAAGGAGGCGAAACAACAAGGGTCAGACAAAAGTCTGGCAAGTCCAGTGATTTTCAGTTATGAACAGATAATAATAACATGACATGAAAATAAAATTGGATGAGAGATAACTGTAACAGATGTAGCAGATATGACAGAAGAACAGAATGATATAAGCTATTGCTTTACACTTCTCTGCACTAATACTAGTATAACAGAATTAGGTGTCACCCTAATGTCTAAACTGAAACAAAAACAGGTACAGAATAATTTCCACGCTAGTAATGGGCCTTTACCGCCCGATCAGAAACAGACAAAAGCAGACTGTAGCATAAGGTGTACACTAGTAATTGGGCCTTTACCACTCGAACAGACGGTACCACGCAGAAACAGACAGGTGTTGCCGCCCAACAGAAACAGACGGTACCAACAGAAACAGACAGAACTAAGTGTACCCTAAAACCCTACCCCAAGCGATCGGCTCCCTAATACACAAATACCCTGTGCCAGCCCCACCGAAGGGTGTATCATTCCCTAAAGTGGCAACCTTTGAATGACACAGACCTATTTACAGATGTCACGGCGTCTTACATCCTAAGAGGCAGACCGGGATCCATGCACGCACATGACCCGGTTGGAACGCACCATCAACACCCCTCGCCATTATCAGAATGAACCTCTTATAATTAGTTCAGTAAGCATGCCCGGACCCTACCTACTGTTGGGTCAAAGTTTTGATACCGGAAAGGGTTACTGACTAATATGGGTCCCAAACAACAGATGACACAAGTAATTCCCCTCCTAACCTTGTGTCCCCAGACTAACAGATTTCAGCTTAACTTGTCTACAAGTTTCAGACATACAAAATTTAGATTAACTAGTTCACAGATCAGACAATCAAGTTAACAGGTTTTCAGACTAACAGATCAGATGTTCGGATTAACAGGCTTACAGATTAACTGGTTACAGATTATCTAACTTTGTATTGGGCCTACGGATTCACGGAATGGGTTTATCAGATTCATTGGTCCAATTGGTTTAGCCTTACCCAACACGTTTTAGACTTCATAATTATCTCAGATTTTCATTAATTAAATATTAATGCCCAAACCTCTCACATTAGACTGACAGTTTGCGGCTACTGGTTAGGCCGGTTGGTTCCGGGCAGGTTTCTGTCGCAAACTGGGTCTAACCTCGGGTTTCAAGCACGTTATGACTAGCTTCTCACATTAGAACCTATTGTTTGCGACCACTGGAATATGCCGGGCGGTTCCGGGCAGAATTACGCCGCCAACTCATTCTAACCTCGAGTTAGCCATGTTTATCTTTGCGGCCAATTAATTAATGATTCACCATTTATACCCACGCCTAATATACATGTCAATTATTCATAGCTAATTCAGATTATGTCAATAACAGACTGAATATATCTACTTAACAGACATACAGCAGATTAAGCAAACTAGCAGATTTAGCAGATAGCAGATTAGGCATCTCAACAAATTTAGTTTATCAGATTTGGCATTTCCAACAGACTTAGCAGATGACAGATTTGGCAGATCTAGCAGACTAGGAAGTATAGCAGAACTAGCAGATTAAGCAATATAACAGAACTAGCAGATTAGGCAATGTAACAAAACTAGCAAATTAGGCAAGTATAACAGATTTAATTATTTCTTAAAGTTTCACAAACATATCTTGCCTAATTATAAATCTTGCCTAAGTTCACATGCATAAATAATAGTCTTGATTCACAGTATGATCATATACCCCATGTTTGCATTAAATTTACATAGCCCAGATTATGGTCATAATTTACCATATAACACACGTCTCAAATTTAGTTAAACTTGCCTAGTACAAAAGATTCGCATATAAATTATACCAAATATAGCCATCGATTTCAATGCATTTCATATATTCAAAAATCTCCCACTTAGGTGTTACTCACATTTAATAGTTATCAAATCTTAACATAAATCTCCACACCTAAGTCATATTCCCTTTTTATCCCAAATCATGAATCTCTATATAAACAATATGCCCAACAATCTAGAACTTTAAATTATAATAGATCTTTAATTCAAAAATATCGTTATGTCCATTGTCTCAAGTCACATGTTAATATACAATGGTTCCTCTTCTTCCAATTCACAGAATATGCACTGATCTAAATCTAGTTTACAACCTATGTCCTTTTAGTCACAGATTAGCCATGTCCAATTATGCCATCATTCATTATTTATCCCAAAGTTTAACGTTTGTGCGTTAATCTCTTATGAGATTTGGCGCAGGCTCGGGGTAGCCTGGCTATAGAACAGAAAGAAGAAAGAGATATAGAATAAAATAGATCAGAACAGAACATACGCAATCTCAAATTCAGATTTACAATCATGTCACAATTATAATTAAAGTTTATATCGGAAAATAACTGCACTTGCCTTGGTTGGATTCTAAAAGAAAAAGGTGTTGTAGCTGTTCTCTTTTAATCCTAATCAGAATTGGAGGAAGAAGAAGCACAAGTCCTAGCTTAGGTTTCAGCAGAGTAGAGACGACATTGATTTATTTATTTTTAGAGAGGAAGAGAGCAATGGAGGCTAGAGAATTGTATATGAGATTTTGGTTTAGGTTAGGGATGTATATATAGGTGTAGGAAGTTATTTAGGACCATTAGATTAACCCTGAATCATGAGAACCATTCAAATGCAAAATCTGCATTTGAGCGAATCAGCCCACGGGATGACAGCCAAACACCCTGGATTATCCCCTAGTCGACCCAGCGGGGCTTGGGTCGACCTCAAAAATGGGCCGGTTCGGTTATTCCCCCTCCCAATTCGCTGTTTTGAACCTTTTTTGCATGTTTATTTATTTAATTTTTTTATATATCTATATATATTTCTCTCATATGCATATAAACTTCAAGGCTTAATAACTTCTTCATAATTAACCATTTTTTTTAATATTCTCAGAAAATACGGGGTGTTACATTCTCCCCTCCTTAAAGGATTTCGTCCCCGTAATCTTCAAGTTAAGAAGAGTGTATCCTAACATCCTACATCCATCTACTCAACCATTCAATCACAGGCATCCATTGTCCTTAAATGGTTTCTAATGCCGTATGAACATATGAAAAGTGTGTGTATATGTTTCTTATCTAATGCAAAATCAGGCAGTCCACTGATCCAGTTGACCTCCTTAATGCGAATCATGTTAGTATCATGAGTCCAAATATGTATGCAAGAAATCCTGTTTGATACACATCATTTCTATATGAGTGCATAACCATTCATCCAAATGCAACATCCATGTGCTGAGTCAATCATTTTGCATCCACGAAAATTGAAAATGCTCACACATCCATATGCAGTATGAGAGTGTTTTCGAGCTGATCTAGTGCCTAGTGTGTGTATATGCATCCACGAGCAACCACTAGCAACCACTTACATCCACTTGCGACCATCAAACATAACATGTCTCAAACACATGTTTACACCCATTAGTTTCTACCAAAAGTTCGAAGATTCGATTGATAGGATACAGTCAAATGATGGAAGCGAGTACAGATAAAACGAAGACTTGGTTCCCATTAGACATTGGTTGAGAAAATAATTCCCCTAAGTATCAACCCCGAAGACCGAAATCAACATCAGATTGACACCCAGAGGATTACCCTCTTTAGACAATGTCAAAACTGGAAATCTTAACCTTATCAGAGATATTCAGATATTTACAGACTACTAGTACAGATCGGATTACCAAATGATTCTTATAAAACTAAGCATGATAAAACCCAGAATGTATGCGTCCTACTTGACGCCTAACACAGATATCTCTCAAACCCCAATTTATCACAAGCATATGAGTCATAACCCTTATGGGTTTGAGTCTACAGCGGAATCAGAAACAATACTAGTATTAAAGTGCAGAGTATCGATTACAGAATCAAAATGCCAGAATCAGAAAGAGTTTTAACTCAACAATCAGATAAAGAAATTAAACCTCCTACAGAAAGTTTTCCTAATCCTATCCTATCCACTAGCCTCAATAGTGTTCGCCTTCCCTCCAGCAGTTGGTCCTGCCCTCTGCCCTTGTCCTCGTTTCTTTGGGCAGTCCCTAGTGAAGTTTCCCATCTCACCACAGTTGAAGCAAGTGCCCTTCTTTGGATCTACTTTCTTATCGTGTGTCCTATCCATGTCTCCCATGTACGTTCTCCATTCGTGTCCTTCCACCAAAATGAAGCTTCATCCTTCATTAACCAAGCAGCTGGTTGAACCTTCCTCCCATCGTCTATCTCAAAGGTACCAACAAGTCCTCCACTTCGTTCAGCCAACTTCTAGCCTCGACAACGTCTCAGTCCCATAAAGCGGTTTTCCACCCATCGCACGGAAGTCCTTACATATCTTAGTAAAAGCATCTATACGCGGAGGAAGAGATTCAAAAAAGGAAAGAGGAAGGAACTCGAAACAAAGAATCGAAAGAAAGATATATGGCTTTTGGGGATTATTTATTTTATTTTTCAAAAATAAGCTTTACTTTTGAAAATACTTCCTTTTTAAATCCTTTTTGAAAATAGTTTTCAAAACTTTTTATCAAATCTGGTAACCTTCAGCTCTGATACCAAGTGTAACACCCCACCTCCGTTAAGGTCACTCACAAGGGAATGCCTTGACTTTGGTGGAGCATTTTAGTAAACAGAACAGAAACTTACAAGGCAGATAAAACAGTACTTGAAAAATTTATAACTTTATTTCAACAGAAGCTTGGTTACATCCTTTCAAATCACAATATCAGAATTCAAGTACAAAATATCAGTCTTGTACAAAAGCCTTCAGAATGCATAGTTTAAAATCATAATCTCCACAGAAGAAGACAAGCCATACTTTCAGCACTACAAGTGGAAGAAATCTGGATCAAGCTAGAGTATTCCCTTCTACAAAACCTGGGGGGCAGAAACGGAAGAAAGGAGGCGAAACAACAAGGGTCAGACAAAAGTATGGCAAGTCCAGTGATTTTCAGTTATGAACAGATAATAATAACATGACATGAAACTAAAACTGGATGAGAGATAACTGTAACAGATGTAGCAGATATGACAGAAGAACAGAATGATATAAGCTATTGCTTTACACTTCTCTGCACTAATACTAGTATAACAGAATTAGGTGTCACCCTAATGTCTAAACTGAAATAGAAACAGGTACAGAATAATTTCCACGCTAGTAATGGGCCTTTACCGCCCGATCAGAAACAGATAGAAGCAGAATGTAGCATAAGGTGTAGACTAGTAATTGGGCCTTTACCACCCGAACAGACGATACCACGCAGAAACAGACAGGTGTTGCCACCCAACAGAAACAGACGGTACCAACAGAAACAGACAGAACTAAGTGTACCCTAAAACCCTACCCCAAGCGATCGGCTCCCTAATACATAAATACCCTGTGCCAGCCCCACCGAAGGGTGTATCATTCCCTAAAGTGGCAACCTTTGAATGACACAGACCTATTTACAGATGTCACGGCGTCTTACATCCTCAGAGGCAGACCGGGATCCATGCACGCACATGACCCGGTTGGAACGCACCATCAACACCCCTCGCCATTATCAGAATGAACCGCTTATAATTAGTTCAGTAAGCGTGCCCGGACCCTACCTATTGTTGGGTCAAAGTTTTGATACCAGAAAGGGTTACTGACTAATATGGGTCCCAAACAACAGATGACACAAGTAATTCCCCTCCTAACCTTGTGTCCCCAGACTAACAGATTTCAGCTTAACTTGTCTACAAGTTTCAAACATACAAAATTTAGATTAACTAGTTCACAGATCAGACAATCAAGTTAACATGTTTTCAGACTAACGGATCAGATGTTCGGATTAGCAGGCTTATAGATTAACTGGTTACAGATTATCTAACTTTGTATTGGGCCTACGGATTCACGAAACGGGTTTATCAGATTCATTGGTCCAATTGGTTTAGCCTTACCCAACACGTTTTAGACTTCATAATTATCTCAGATTTTCATTAATTAAATATTAATGCCCAAACCTCTCACATTAGACTGACAGTTTGCGGCTACTGGTTAGGCCGGTTGGTTCCGGGCAGGTTTCTGTCGCAAACTGAGTCTAACCTCGGGTTTCAAGCACGTTATGACTAGCTTCTCACATTAGAACCTATTGTTTGCGACCACTGGAATATGCCGGGCGGTTCCGGGCAGAATTATGCCGCAAACTCATTCTAACCTCGAGTTAGCCATGTTTATCTTTGCGGCCAATTAATTAATGATTCACCATTTATACCCACGCCTAATATACATGTCAATTATTCATAGCTAATTCAAATTATGTCAATAACAGATAGAATATATCAACTTAACAGACATACAGCAGATTAAGCAAACTAGCAGATTTAGCAGATAGCAGATTAGGCATCTCAACAAATTTAGTTTAGCATATTTGGCATTTCCAACAGACTTAGCAGATGACAGATTTGGCAGATCTAGCAGACTAGGAAGTAGAGAAGAACTGGCAGATTAAGCAATATAACAGAACTAGCAGATTAGGCAATGTAACAAAACTAGCAAATTAGGCAAGTATAACAGATTTAATTATTTCTTAAAGTTTCACAAACATACCTTGCCTAATTATAAATCTTGCCTAAGTTCACATGCATAAATAATAGTCTTGACTCACAGTATGATCATATACCGCATGTTTGCATTAAATTTACATAGCCCAGATTATGGTCATAATTTACCATATAACACACGTCTTAAATTTAGTTAAACTTGCCTTGTACAAAAGATTCACATATAAATTATACCAAATATAGCCATCGATTTCAATGCATGTCATATATTCAAAAATCTCCCATTTAGGTGTTACTCACATTTAATAGTTATCAAATCTTAACATAAATCTTCACACCTAAGTCATATTCCCTTTTTATCCCAAATCATGAATCTCTATATAAACAATATGCCCAACAATCTAGAACTTTAAATTATAATAGATCTTTAATTCAAAAATATGCGTTATGTCCAATGTCTCAAGTCACATGTTAATATACAATGGTTTCTCTTCTTCCAATTCATAGAATATGCACAGATCTAAATCTAGTTTACAACCTATGTCCTTTTAGTCACAAATTAGCCATGTCCAATTATGCCATCATTCATTATTTATCCCAAAGTTTAACGTTCGTGCATTAATCTCTTATGAGATTTGGCGCAGGCTCGGGGTAGCCTGGCTATAGAACAGAAAGAAGAAAGAGATATAGAATAAAATAGATCAGAACAGAACACACGCAATCTCAAATTCAGTTTTACAATCATGTCACAATTATAATTAAAGTTTATATCGGAAAATAACTGCACCTGCCTTGGTTGGATTCTAAAAGAAAAAGGTGTTGTAGCTGTTCTCTTTTAATCCTAATCAGAATTGTAGGAAGAAGAAGCACAAGTCCTAGCTTAGGTTTCAGCAGAGTAGAGACGACATTGATTTATTTATTTTTAGAGAGGAAGAGAGCAATGGAGGCTAGAGAATTGTATATGAGATTTAGGTTTAGGTTAGGGATGTATATATAGGTGTAGGAAGTTATTTAGGACCATTAGATTAACCCTGAATCATGAGAACCATTCAAATGCAAAATCTGCATTTGAGCAAATTGGCCCACGGGATGACAGCCAAACACCCTGGATTAACCCCTAGTCGACCCAGCGGGGCTTGGGTCGACCTCAAAAATGGGCCGGTTCGGTTATTCCCCCTCCCAATTCGCTGTTTTGAACCTTTTTTGCATGTTTATTTATTTAATTTTTATATATATCTATATATATTTCTCTCATATGCATATAAACTTCAAGGCTTAATAACTTCTTCATAATTAACCATTTTTTTTTAATATTCTCAGAAAATATGGGGTGTTACAATGGATAGCGAGGCGCCTTGGTTATTTTGGTCTCTTCGGAGCCGATGGTTTGGTCGGTATATGACCAGTTTACGCCCTATAGGGCGGGGAAGCACAGTGTTCAGGCATTTTAATCCACTCGGTGTGGACCGGCCCTGACGATCTAAGGGTCACTCGAGCTCTGATCCTGAGACATGGGCTTGATTGTATCTAAGCGATAAATATGATCCCTTGCCTTGGTTCGTGATGGAAATCCAATTTCCAAATATGACATCGTGCGGTTTTGATTGTAAACCTATATATGGCGACATGATATATGGTACCCATGCTGTCTATGATTGATACTTATTGTAACACCCCGAAAATTCTATAACTGTGAAATTAACAAGTTAAAGTATAATTAATCTGAAATCAAAGAACTAAGGGAAACGGGATATGCCATTGCGTTCATCTCGGAAAAATACGCAAAATAGAGTCCGAGTTTTCGAAAAACGGAGTCCGTATGAAGAAGATATGGCCTTCGGAAGTTTTGAATTAAATTTAAAATTCAAACAGAATAAAATAATCGGGCCAAATGGGCCAGGGCGGATGAACACCCGCCTGGGCCACCCAGGTCGACTGGGCTGTCGACCTGGGCTACCATGTCGATAGGGCTGTCGACAGCCCTGTCGACAGGGGTATCGACCTGGTCGAGCCCAGTCAACCTGGCTGGCCAGGTCTGTGTTTGGTCGAATTTCTGTGGTCTGCTTTGTCATTAGGGCTAGGTGGCGGGTTCTAATTGGTCTCTCTATCTAATAAATGGCTATGATCAATCCAAGCAACATCAATGGTCCTAATCAATTCCTAACCTCTATATAAACAACCCTAGACTAAACCCTAATCTATTCATTCAAAATTAAGAACATAGCCGCCATGTTGCTGAGGAACGACAAAGAGTAGCCGCCAACTAGAGAGGGAATTAGGAAGAAAGTTCTAAAGCCTAAAGCAATTCAAGCAACCTAAAGCCAATCAATTCAACATAGGAATCTTATCTCTTAATTAGAGAATTCGCCGCAACCATTGTAAGTAGAGTATTACTTTGGTATGAATAAACAACTGTATTGATTTGTATGCTTGAATTGGGATAATAAAGTAATTCATATTTGTGCAAAATTATGTTATTCGTTATAAAGAACTACATGCGGTAGTTCTATGCAAATATACGTTTGGAATATTGCGCAAATTATGTAATCTATGTTGAAGCTACACGTATGTAGTTGATTGAAATTCATGCAAGTTTGGGGCTTTGTTATTATGCCATTATGATGTATATTTTTGTGCATAAATCATTTTGCAAGTAATTGAAACAAGTTGGTTGTTATAGTTCATATGAAAACTATGTTGGAATTTTGACACCATAATCCATGTATTAAGTCATGCTTTTGCAAACTCATGAATATGGCTAGGCTATGAATGATATTTGGCATAATTGAAATCCATAATTAAGGCTATCTTGTTTAAAAGAATTATATGATGACATATGTGAGACATGGCTAGGTTAGACTCAAAAAAAATCCCTTTTTGCAAGTTTAAAACAAACACCATGTTTAGGAATATTTATGCACAAGTATGTTTATACCATCGTTATGTGATTAGACTTAAATCATGATTAAGCTGAATTATGCTATGTTCATGCTAGAAGTATTTATGCCATGCTTATGTTTGACATTATGCTATGTTCATGCTAGAAATATTTATGCCATGCTTATATTTGACATTATGCCTAAATAAGAATATAGGTTCATGTTGTAGTTAAACCTATGCAAGTTTACATGCCTTGATTCATGTCACCTATATTTTATGACCAAAGTATATGTCACTACTATGCAAGTACACCAGTTTCTATTTTGTATTCCCAACGTCATATTGCAAGTTCATACGCTCACCTTCCCCTTTTTGTGTATGTAATTACGCCATAAGCCTCCCCTTTTCGCATGGCTAAATTGGGCTTTAAAAGGCTAAGCCCAATATATATAAACGGACGTGTAAAACGGGGGAAAATAACGTTGGGTTAAAATTAATTAATGAATGAAAATATAAAATAGAAGGGCCCAAATTCAAGTATGGGTTGGGCCCATGATTGGTGTAACCTTTACACCATTGACTTAATAATGGGCCGCAAATATTTACATATAAATAAAGAAGAAAGACAAAATATGTAAATGTAGAAAAGACGATGTGTTTAACCCGAGGTTGGATTGAGTTGTGATGTAAACCTGCCCGGAACCGCCCGGCTGTCCAGTAGTCACAACAATACCTATCCAATGTGGGAGGTTAAACATGGAGCCCAGCAAGGACCCGAGGTTAGACTGAGTTGTGGCGTAAGACTGCCCGGAACCAACCGGCAACAGGCAGCTACAACAATATCTGTCTAATGTGAGAGGTCAGGGCCTTAATAAGACAATTAAGGCTGAGTCAGGATTGTTAGGATTAAGTGAACTAAAGACTTAATCAAAAATGGAACATGATAAACTAAACGGACTGGTGGGGTTAGGTTAGGAAACACTTAACCAACTTAGCATGTTGGCTAGAGATAGAAAACCTAGTAACGGGGGACCCTTTTCAGCAGTAACCCTAAAAGGTGTATCTGGATACCCTGAAACTAGGCAGGGTGGGGCACGATTACTGGGCTGATTATAAGAGGTCAAAGCGACGGCGGTGGTGTAGCAGTGTAGGTTCTAACGGGGTGCGGGCGTGCACACACTCCGGCGCAGAAAAATAAGGCACTGGGCACCAGTAGCATACCTGTGCAATCCAAGGTTGTGTCGGGTTGCCACTATGGGACTTGATACACCCCATGGTGGGACCAGCATAGGTAACTACAAACATCGGGGGCCGTAAGACACATGTAACTATGCGAGTAGGAGCCGATCATCATTGAATGGATCACATCACCCTGATTATGGGGTGCAAATTGGAAACTAGTTTACATGGGTTCAGAGATTAACATGGGGTACGATAGTATATTTCGACCCTAGACAACTTAACCAAGTTATAGTGCATGCCCACTTCTTGTTTATACTTATCATACCCAGTTCTTTATTCATAGACAAAATAGTACTAGACTTACTCAGGCTTTATGTCTGACTCTACTTTTCTTTCGTCTTCTTTCTTCCGTTCCCCCCCTCCAGGTCCTCAGGGAGGGAACACAGCAGCTTGACCAACCTCAGCATCCAGCTTGAAGAAGAGAAATGTATTGCTTGGACTTTCCTGTTTTGAACTATGGCTTTGGACAATCCACTATGGGGCTTTTGCAGTTTATCTATGTTTTATTTATGCTTCTTTAAAAATAATGTACTCAAGACAGATTATGAAAGTGTTATGTTATGTTTTTGGAAAGGATGTTGTTGTAACACGTATTTGACTTTATGAAATAAAGTTTGTTGTTCTTCCGCTGTTTACAAATATGTGTTATTATATCTGTCTTGTATATCATGCTTTTGTACTTATAAACCTCCACCAAAATTAGGGCATTCCCTTTGAGAGTGACCCTAACGGAGGTGGGGTGTTTCACTTGGTATCAGAGCATAGGTTTACCAGATAAGATAAAAAGTTTTGAAAATTTATTTTCAAAAAGGAAATTTAAAGAAGCATTTTTAAAAGAAAAATATTATTTTATTTTAAAAAGGCAAAGTCCACTCCCCAAAGCCATAGGTATTATCTCTTATCCTTCGTTTTGAATCTATCCTTTTTGTTTCAGCATGTCCCAAGAACTTAACTTGCCGGAAGAGGTGCCAATACCTGGTTGGTTTAGACGGTTCTTAGAAGCAAGGGCCACTCAGCCAGGTCCTACAGTTCCTCCTCCCCCAGCTGAAGGGAATCATCCAGCTGCAGCAGCACCTTTTCCTCCACCTCCTCCACGGGGAAACACGTTTGCTAAGATATGTAAAGATTTTAAAGCTATGGGAGGAAGGGATTTCCATGGAACTGAGTCCTTCGTGGCAGCTAGGGATTGGCTGAAAGAAACGGAGGACCTATTCATCATCTTTGAGGTAGAAGATAGACAAAAAGTACAGTTGGCAGTATGGCTATTGAAGGGTGAGGCTTCCTACTGGTGGGAAGTCACTAATGCTGAAAGACCAGTGGAGACATGGGAGGACTTTAGGGCAAGGTTTGAGACCAAATTTCTCTCAGATGCGGAAAGAAGTTTGCAGTTGGAAAAATTCTTATTTCTTAAGCAAGGGGACAAGACAGTCAGAGAGTATGTGAATCAGTTTGATGAGCTGGCTAGGTTTGGGCTTGACCTAGTCAATACCCCGCACAAGAAGGCTCTCCGTTTCGTCAAAGGGTTAAATGAGCCATTACATAGTTTGGCCATGACCCATATACCCATGGGAGCCACGTATGAAAGATTGGTGCAAATGGCATTGCTGAATGAAGAGGATAAGGGCAAGAAGGAGACAAAGGCAAAAAGCTCTCAAGGGAAGAAAGAGGGTTTGCAGCCTAAGAAGACAGACTTTAAGAAAGGCGGAAAAGGCAACAAAGAGAAGAGGAAGTGTAATTCCTGTGGCAAAGTGGGGCACTTAGTAAAGGACTGTCGGAAAAAGAAGGCCAAGGAAAATGGTGGGTGCTTTTCGTGCGGTCAGACAGGCCACAGGGCTAAGGACTGCCCAAGGAAACGAGGACAGGGGCAGGGCGCTGGATCCACCCCAGGGGCACAGGTTCATGGGCTAGAAGCGCCACCATTGCAACAGCGAGGTATAAATACTTCTGTAGAAAGCGTAGTTTATCTTTATGATCACCCCGTTCGCACTTTATTTGATTCTGGCGCATCACACTCCTTTATCTCGTCTGCTTTAGTAGAATCTCTGCACCTAAAAACTAGTATGGTAGAGGACCCCTTAATTGTTTCAAACCCAATTGGGGGCCCAGCTCATTTGTCTATGATCTGTCTGGATTTGAAAATTTCTATTCTAAGTGTAGAATTTCAATGTAGTACCTTTGTTTTGGGCTTTTCGGGTTATGGTTTGATTTTGGGTATGGACTGGCTATCCAGTAATGGGGCCATCCTTGATTGTGAGAAAAGGGTTGTTAGGCTCCTAACCCAGCTCGGTAATACTTTGGAAATTTCTTATAATCCCTCGTATGCGGTTATGCTTAGTTATCTTGAATCGCTAGATGCCTCTGTTGAAAATTTGAAATCAGTTAGAGTGGTCCGGGAATATCCGGATGTCTTCGAAGAGGTGAAGGGCTTGCCTCCGAAGCGGGAAATAGACTTCCGCATATACCTTGTAGATAATGCAAAGCCCGTTGCGTTACCCGTTAGACATATGGCTCCACGAGAAAGGAAAGAGCTCAGTAAACAGATTAAAGAGCTTCTAGAAAAGGGGTTCATTAGGAGGAGCATTTCAGAATGGGGCGCTCCAGTGGTGTTCGCTACAAAGGCGGATGGTTCACTCCGTCTATGTGTTGACTATAGGGAGCTCAACAAGCTAACGAAAAAGAATAGGCACCCTCTCCCTAGAATTGACGATTTATTTGACCAGCTTGTAGGAGCGTCTGTTTTCTCCCAACTCGATTTAGCAACCGGTTTTCATCAGCTAAGGGTGGCTGAAGATAGCATCGATAAAACGGCGTTCAGAACCCCAGACGGTTTCTTTGAATGGCTTGTCATGCCTTTCGGCTTGACAAATGCACCTGCTTACTTCGTGGACCTAATGAGTAGGGTATTTAGAGATTTCCTCAACAAATTCGTAGTGGTCTTCGTAGATGATATCCTTATCTTTTCAAAGAGTGAAGAGGAACATGCTCAGCACCTAAGGGCAATCAAGGAAACTTTGCGAGTCCATCAACTAAAAGCCAAATTCTCCAAATGCCACTTTTGGAGAGAAGAGGTGAGGTTCCTTGGGCACATAGTATCCAAACAAGGGTTAGCAGTGGACCCTGCTAAGGTAGTGGCGGTACAGGATTGGAAGACGCCAAGGAATGCAACTGAGGTCCGAAGCTTTCTAGGACTAGCAGGTTTCTATCGAAAATTTATAAGGGATTTTGCGAAAATCTCAGCTCCGCTCATGAAATTGACTAAGAAGAATCTAGTGTTCAATTGGGATTTGGATTGCGAGTTTGCTTTCCAACGACTGAAAAGGGCTCTCACAACAGCCCCAGTTTTGACGCTGCCAGATGGGAGCAAGATGTTCACTGTTTATACGGATGCATGTGGGACAGGGCTAGGCGCCGTCTTAATGCAAGAAGGAAGGGTAGTAGCTTATGGTGGGAGGCAGTTGAAAGTGCACGAAAAGAACTACCCAACCCACGATCTTGAGTTAGCCGCCATCGTCTTTGCACTCAAGTCTTGGCGACACTATCTCCTAGGTGAGAAGTTCGAACTTTACACTGACCATAAATCGTTGAAATATCTTTTCTCGCAGAAAGATCTTAACTTGAGGCAACAAAGATGGATGGAGTTTCTTGCCTCGTACGATTTCGAAATCTCCTACACTCCGGGCAAAGGCAACGTAGTGGCAGACGCGTTGAGCCGAAAGAAATTGACCCTAAGCCCGTTGTTTGTTGAAAGACAAAGCCTAGAGTTTATAGCCAGCTTCGACTTTAGGCCTTCCTCCGATTTCGTACCAGGCTTGCTAGCATCTCTCGAAGTGCGCCCAACTTTAGTAGATTCAGTAGGGACAGCACAACGCGAAGACCCTCAGCTTGTGGAAATAATTGATAGGCTAATTAGGGGTGAGACTTCAAGTCACCTCAACAGATACTCCATCGACGAAAAGGGTTTGCTAAGGCGAGACGGAAGACTATGCGTCCCACAGACAAACGATTTAATAAAGAAGGTTCTCGAGGAAGCACATCACTCCAAGATGACGATACACCCAGGCGGGGATAAAATGTACAAAGACATAAAAAGGACTTTCTTTTGGAATGGCATGAAAAAGGACGTGGCAGAATTCGTTTCTAAATGTATGGTGTGCCAACAGGTTAAGCCGGAACAGAAAAAGCCTGGCGGACTACTACATCCACTGGAGGTCCCGCAGTGGAAGTGGGATAGCATCTCAATGGACTTCATCGATGGGCTGCCTAGGTCTAGGAGAGGCAACACTAGCATTTGGGTAATAGTGGATAGGCTTACTAAAAGCGCCCACTTTTTACCTGTCAAAAGTAAAAGAACTGCCTTATCCCTAGCATCACTTTACCTTAAGGAGATCGTTCGACTCCATGGAATACCATCTAGCATTGTTAGTGATCGAGACCCCATCTTCACCAGTGAGTTTTGGCGGAGTCTGCAAGAAGCAGTAGGAACGCAGTTATGCTTGAGCACAGCCTATCATCCCCAAACCGACGGCCAAACAGAGAGAGTGAACAGAGTTTTGGAAGACCTTTTAAGACTATGCGTCCTTGACTTCGGAGGGACATGGGAAGACCACCTTCCTTTGGTGGAATTTGCCTACAACAACAGCTATCAAGCAACCATCGGAATGGCGCCCTTCGAAGCTTTATATGGAAGACCGTGCCGATCGCCCACTTGTTGGTGGGAGTCCACGGATAAGCTCATACTTGGACCAGACATGATCCGAGAGACCTCAGAGAAAGTAGACTTAATACGAAGAAGGATGAAGACGGCCCAAGACAGACAAAAGTCCTATGCCGACAAGAGGAGGACCGACCTTGAATTTGAAGCTGGAGACAGAGTTTTTCTCAAGGTATCACCGCTAAGAAACGTTGTTCGTTTTGGAACCACAGGAAAGCTAGCGCCAAGGTTCGTAGGGCCATTCCCTATCATCGAGAAGATTGGGAAAATGGCCTATAGATTAGAGCTACCCGAGAAGTTGGCTGGAGTCCACAACGTTTTTCACGTTTCACATCTCCGAAAATGTCTGCATGAGTCTGCTGAAGTGGTAGAGCCAAATATCCTCGAAGAGGCCGAAGTGGAACGCGAAGCAACCATAAGGAGAGTTCCTACCCGCATCTTAGGAACGGAAGTGAAGAAGCTACGCAACCGCGAAGTCAAGCTCGTCAAAGTTCAGTGGAGCGACGCCGAGGGAGACGCGACTTGGGAAACTGAAGCTAAAATCCGTACTGCCTACCCTTTTCTGTTCGAGGGTACATCCTTGATCTTTCCTTTTCCTTAAGTTGCGCTTTTATCTATCTTTTTTAGGTATATTTCCTCGACCTTATCTCTTAGGTAGAAACCCTTTGGATGGAAACATGTAATTGAAACATGTTATGTATGATGGTTGCAAGTGGTTGCAAGTGATTGCTAGTGGTTGCTCGTGGTTGCATATACACACACAATCTAGGTTTTAGATCGGCTCAGTCACTTCATATTGCATATGCATATATGTTTGCTTTCGTCTATGGTTGAACATTAATATGATGACATGTGGATGTTGCATTTGTATTGAATGATTGTGCACTCATGTAGAATCAAGAATAGGAAAATTTTGCATACATAATGGATGCATGGCACTTACATAATTCGCATTAAGGAGGTCAACTGAATCAGTAGACCGCCTGATTTTGCATTAGATAAGTTCATATACACACACTTCGCATATGATCATGAAGCATTAGAAGTCTTTTAAGGACAATGGATGCTCGTGTTTGATGGATGAGTAGATGGATGATTGGATGTTAGGATATACATTCCTCCTAGCTTGAAGATTTCGGGGACGAAATCCTTTTAAGTGGGGGAGAATGTAACACCCCGAAAATTCTATAACTGTGAAATTAACAAGTTAAAGTATAATTAATCTGAAATCAAAGAACTAAGGGAAACGTGATACGCCATTGCGTTCGTCTCGGAAAAATACGCAAAATAGAGTACGAGTTTTCGAAAAACGGAGTCCGTATGAAGAAGATATGGCCTTCGAAAGTTTTGAATTAAATTTAAAATTCAAACAGAATAAAATAATCAGGCCAAATGGGCCAGGGCGGATGAACACCCGCCTGGGCCACCCAGGTCGACTGGGCTGTCGACCTGGGCTACCCATGTCGACAGGGCTGTCGACAGCCCTGTCGACAGGGGTATCGACCTGGTCGAGCCCAGTCAACCTGGCTGGCCAGGTCTGTGTTTGGTCGAATTTCTTTGGTCTGCTTTGTCATTAGGGCTAGGTGGCGGGTTCTAATTGGTCTCTCTATCTAATAAATGGCTATGATCAATCCAAGCAACATCAATGGTCCTAATCAATTCCTAACCTCTATATAAACAACCCTAGACTAAACCCTAATCTATTCATTCAAAATTAAGAACATAGCCGCCATGTTGCTGAGGAACGACAAAGAGTAGCCGCCAACTAGAGAGGGAATTAGGAAGAAAGTTCTAAAGCCTAAAGCAATTCAAGCAACCTAAAGCCAATCAATTCAACATAGGAATCTTATCTCTTAATTAGAGAATTCGCCGCAACCATTGTAAGTAGAGTATTACTTTGGTATGAATAAACAACTGTATTGATTTGTATGCTTGAATTGGGATAATAAAGTAATTCATATTTGTGCAAAATTATGTTATTCGTTATAAAGAACTACATGCGGTAGTTCTATGCAAATATACGTTTGGAATATTGCGCAAATTATGTAATCTATGTTGAAGCTACACGTATGTAGTTGATTGAAATTCATGCAAGTTTGGGGCTTTGTTATTATGCCATTATGATGTATATTTTTGTGCATAAATCATTTTGCAAGTAATTGAAACAAGTTGGTTGTTATAGTTCATATGAAAACTATGTTGGAATTTTGACACCATAATCCATGTATTAAGTCATGCTTTTGCAAACTCATGAATATGGCTAGGCTATGAATGATATTTGGCATAATTGAAATCCATAATTAAGGCTATCTTGTTTAAAAGAATTATATGATGACATATGTGAGACATGGCTAGGTTAGACTCAAAAAAAATCCCTTTTTGCAAGTTTAAAACAAACACCATGTTTAGGAATATTTATGCACAAGTATGTTTATACCATCGTTATGTGATTAGACTTAAATCATGATTAAGCTGAATTATGCTATGTTCATGCTAGAAGTATTTATGCCATGCTTATGTTTGACATTATGCTATGTTCATGCTAGAAATATTTATGCCATGCTTATATTTGACATTATGCCTAAATAAGAATATAGGTTCATGTTGTAGTTAAACCTATGCAAGTTTACATGCCTTGATTCATGTCACCTATATTTTATGACCAAAGTATATGTCACTACTATGCAAGTACACCAGTTTCTATTTTGTATTCCCAACGTCATATTGCAAGTTCATACGCTCACCTTCCCCTTTTTGTGTATGTAATTACGCCATAAGCCTCCCCTTTTCGCATGGCTAAATTGGGCTTTAAAAGGCTAAGCCCAATATATATAAACGGACGTGTAAAACGGGGGAAAATAACGTTGGGTTAAAATTAATTAATGAATGAAAATATAAAATAGAAGGGCCCAAATTCAAGTATGGGTTGGGCCCATGATTGGTGTAACCTTTACACCATTGACTTAATAATGGGCCGCAAATATTTACATATAAATAAAGAAGAAAGACAAAATATGTAAATGTAGAAAAGACGATGTGTTTAACCCGAGGTTGGATTGAGTTGTGATGTAAACCTGCCCGGAACCGCTCGGCTGTCCAGTAGTCACAACAATACCTATCCAATGTGGGAGGTTAAACATGGAGCCCAGCAAGGACCCGATGTTAGACTGAGTTGTGGCGTAAGACTGCCCGGAACCAACCGGCAACAGGCAGCCACAACAATATCTGTCTAATGTGAGAGGTCAGGGCCTTAATAAGACAATTAAGGCTGAGTCAGGATTGTTAGGATTAAGTGAACTAAAGACTTAATCAAAAATGGAACATGCTAAACTAAACGGACTGGTGGGGTTAGGTTAGGAAACACTTAACCAACTTAGCATGTTGGCTAGAGATAGAAAACCTAGTAACGGGGGACCCTTTTCAGCAGTAACCCTAAAAGGTGTATCTGGATACCCTGAAACTAGGCAGGGTGGGGCACGATTACTGGGCTGATTATAAGAGGTCAAAGCGACGGCGGTGGTGTAGCAGTGTAGGTTCTAACGGGGTGCGGGCGTGCACACACTCCGGCGCAGAAAAATAAGGCACTGGGCACCAGTAGCATACCCGTGCACCCTAAGGTTGTGTCGGGTTGCCACTATGGGACTTGATACACCCCATGGTGGGACCAGCATAGGTAACTACAAACATCGGGGGCCGTAAGACACATGTAACTATGCGAGTAGGAGCCGATCATCATTGAATGGATCACATCACCCTGATTATGGGGTGCAAATTGGAAACTAGTTTACATGGGTTCAGAGATTAACATGGGGTACGATAGTATATTTCGACCCTAGACAACTTAACCAAGTTATAGTGCATGCCCACTTCTTGTTTATACTTATCATACCCAGTTCTTTATTCATAGACAAAATAGTACTAGACTTACTCAGGCTTTATGTCTGACTCTACTTTTCTTTCGTCTTCTTTCTTCCGTTTCCCCCGCCCCCCCAGGTCCTCAGGGAGGGAACACAGCAGCTTGACCAACCTCAGCATCCAGCTTGAAGAAGAGAAATGTATTGCTTGGACTTTCCTGTTTTGAACTATGGCTTTGGACAATCCACTATGGGGCTTTTGCAGTTTATCTATGTTTTATTTATGCTTCTTTAAAAATAATGTACTCAAGACAGATTATGAAAGTGTTATGTTATGTTTTTGGAAAGGATGTTGTTGTAACACGTATTTGACTTTATGAAATAAAGTTTGTTGTTCTTCCGCTGTTTACAAATATGTGTTATTATATCTGTCTTGTATATCATGCTTTTGTACTTATAAACCTCCACCAAAATTAGGGCATTCCCTTTGAGAGTGACCCTAACGGAGGTGGGGTGTTTCACTTATGATTGAAATTGTTTTTGAAACATATAAACACTAGTAATAATATCAAATGATTTGTTTTAGTCGTATCAAGATTATTTTGGCCATTATAAGGTAAAACTCTATCCTCCGGCTTGCGTTGCATTGTGTGATGGGACCTGAGTCTTATAATGGCTTCATTTTTATAAAAAGCATTGCGATGTTTAAATGATTTACTTGTTTTTAGCACTGGAAATCCAACGGAGTAAACTCGTTCCGCGTTAGCGGCATGGTCCTTCAATTGGCGTTATTATAAATAAGTTAATTAGATTTCTCATACCAGTCCCATGACTGACTCGTAGTTTGTTTCACTTGCAAACTAGGGTGCCCTATTTTCTACACGGGCAACCTTGTATTTAGGTTTTAGCAGGCTCTATCTGGATAGCTATGGAGCTGAAGATGGATTCTATCACTTCTTTTTATGTTGTTCAGCTCCTGTTATGTATATTATGTTTGATTTTGCTGTAGACATTTTATATAAAGCTGAACTTTATTTTTGTACTAAATATGATCCTGTATACTGTATAACTCTGATGATTATTGTTTATCCAATGTATTCTGTTGTACATTGTCTGATGTATTTATATATTTCTGTTCTCTGTTATTTGTTTATGTGTTATATTCCAAAGATTACCCTTGCCACCATGGAACAGGGGTTTGGGGTCGTCACACGTGGTATTAGAGCTTTGGTTAAGCTTAGTTCTGGAATATAACGTATTAACGAACTCATCAGAAATTGAACCAGTAATGTTCTAAGACAAATAACTCATTCAGATAGGATCAGTAATATCCTAGAATGAGTGTAGCAGAATGAAATACATCCCTATAGACACATTTACATTCAAGTATTTGTCTCTTTGCTTTAAAATACCTTTTCTATTGGCCTGACACTTTGTCTGCTATTTGCAGGCATAGAAAATGAGTGGAAGAAGTAGAAGAGGTAGGTCAGAACCAGATATTGAAGGTCTATTAAAGAAGTATCGAAATCTGGATGGAGTACCATTCTCAGGCAATGCATCCATTATTCAAAAACAAGCATGGATGCGCTCTGCTGAGAAAATTTTTTAAGGTTCAAAGCTGAGAGATGATCGAAAAGATTACTGGCATCTTGGACACTTAAAGATGAAGCTTTAATCTGGTGGGAAACCGTTATTAAAGATAATCCAGAAGGTAATATTACCTGGGATAGATTTAAAGAAATTTTCAATGAAAGATTTACTCCTCTAGAAGCAACTGAGAGGTTAAGTGATGAATTCTGATATCTGATACAAGGAGATATGACCATTTCGGAATATCATAAGAAATACAATGAACTTTCTCGTTTTGCCCCGCATCTAATTCAAGATCCTAAGAGGAAGAATCTGAGGTTTATTAACGGGCTTCAAAGAAAGTACCAAAGTAATATAACTGCACATGTGCAACAACCTTTTTCTAAAATGATATATATATGGCTTACCAGTATGAAGATCTGGATAAGCAAGGTCTTTTGGGCGATAAAGAGGAAGTAAGTTCTAACAACAAAAGGAAATTCGAAACTGATAGCCCAGAGACAAGTACGTAGCCTGAGACAAATACGACGTTTGGGCCAGAAAGAAGCCTAGTCAGTAGGAAAAAGATTAAGTCTGAGAAAGGACCAGTAACGACTGCCATATGCAATAACTGCAAGAAGCCAGGAAATTTTCAAGGGAATTGCAAATCCTCGAAGAAAGAAAGAAATGTTGGGTCAAAATCCAATAAAAAGTTTCAAGAGAATAGAAAATGCAATATTTGCCATCAGGCTGGTCATCTTTCAATGGTTTGCCAGCTCTTAAAGAAGTCAGATGTAGTACAAGTAAATGAAGTGGCTGAAACGTCAGCACCCTTAGTCAGTCAAGCGAGGCAAGATGTTTTAGAAGGCACGCTTACTGTCAAAAACATTCCAGTTAAAGTACTATTTGGTACAGGCGCATCACGAAGCTTTATTACAAGTAATGCAGTTAAGAAACTGGATTTGAAATTGAAAAAGCTCAAACCACCCATGACAGTTCATAATCTGGTAGGGGTTCCCTCAATCTTAGTTGGATTTGTGGGGTGCCTGTCTCTTTTCCCGTTATCGGTTCCCTACCATCTCGATCGTCATGAATTTTACCGAATTCTATCTTATTTTAGGATTGGATTGGTTAACGAAATATGAAGCTGAGTTTAAATGTACCGAGAGAGTTGTTAAGGCAAAAACAAAGTTCGAGGAGTATATAACCATTCCATGTAATGGTCTGAATTCTGATAGAAAAGACTTTTGGTCAGCTGTGGATGTTTCTCCTGCTCTATTAGAACCTATTCCTACTATCACAGAGAATGTTCCGGTGGACGTAGAAAATATTTATGTCGTCAAGAATTATGGGGATGTGTTCGAAGAAGTTGTTAGCTTACCTCCGCGTAGAGAAATGGATTTCAAAATTTCTTTAATTCCAAATGCAAGGACAGTAGTTCACGATATTCGAAGAATGACCTTGAAGGAAAAAGAAGAGTTAGATAATCAAACTCGACAATTTGTATGGAAGGGTCTAATCAGACCTAATTTCTCTGATTGGGGAGCAGCAGTGGTGTTTGTCCCAAAATCAGATTGTACTCTCCGACTATGCGTGGATTATCGTGACTTGAACAAGCAGAAATTAAAGAATAAATATCCATTGCCACAAGTTGATGATTTGTTGGATCGATTAAATGGCGCAGAAGTATTTTCACGAATGGACCTAGCTACAGGTTTCCATCAACTTCGTATTGCTGAAGAGTGTGTTCCTTTGATAGCATTCAGTGGTCCTGAATTATTCTACGTGTTGTTAGTGATGCCGTTCAGCTTATGTAACGCTCCAGCTTATTTTGTCAATCTAATGAACAGGGTATTCAAAGAAGTATTGAATAAATTCATACTAGTTTTCATTGATGACATATTGATCTTCTCTAAGCCAGAGAGCGAGCATGCGGAACATTTGGAACAAGTGTTAGAGATTCTGAGAAAGAATGTTTTAAAAGCAAAATTTTCCAAATGTATATTCTGGCAAGAAGAAATCAAGTTTCTTGGCCACATTTTATCAAAAGAAGGAATTTCTGTGGATCCCAATAAGATCATAGCTATTCAGGGTTGGAAGCAACCAACTACATCCCTAGAAGTCCGAAGTTTTCTTGGACTGGCTAGTTATTATTGGCAGTTCATTAAGGATTTTTTGAAGATATCTAGTTCCTTAACAAAGCTTACTAAGAAACATTCAAGGTTCAATTGGACTCCAGAATGTGAGACAACTTTCCAAGAGCTGAAGTTAAGATTGACAACTGCTCCAGTGTTAACAATTATTGATGTCAATCAAGACTTGAAAGTTTGGACAAATGCTTCTAAAGAAGGTCTTGGTGCAGCACTAACGCAAAGAGGCCAAGTAGTCGCTTATGCTAGCCGTCAGTTGAAGCCGCATGAGAAGAATTATGTGACACACGATCTTGAATTGTTAGCCATCGTGTTTGCTATGAAAATCTGGAGGCATTATCTATTGGGTGAGAAATTTGAATTATATACTGATCATCAATAATTGAAGTATTTGTTCACCCAGAAAGATCTAAATATGAGGCAACAGCGTTGGCTAGAATTTCTCGCGGCATATGATTTAGATATTTTGTATACTCCGGGAAAAGCCAATGTTGTGGCTGATGCGCTCAGCAGAAAGAATGTAATCATCGCCAATCTTATAATCACACCTTCATTGATTGATAACATATCTGCTCTTTAGAAGGATGATCACTTCATTCAAAAGGTCAAAGAGAGAATTCAGAAAGGTGAGCCCTCGAGTTTTCAGGTTGATAACGATGGGATTCTGAGGTTAAAAGGCCGAATTTGTGTTCCAAACATATCTGAGCTCCGGAGAGAAGTATTGGATGAATGTCACAAATCCAAACTCAGTATCCATCTAGGAGTGAGTAAAATGTATAATGATATCAAACACACTTTCTAGTGGAGATCTATGAAAAGAGACATTTTCTTGTACGTTAGCCGGTGTTCTACTTTTCAATAAGTCAAAAGCAATCAACAAAAACTCGCCGGATTGTTGCAACTGTTGGAAATTCCAGGTTGGAAGTGGGAACAAATTTTTATGGATTTCATCAATGGTTTGCCTAGAACCAGGAAAGGAAATGACAGCATTTGGGTGATCGTAAATCGTTTCACGAAGACCGCCCATTTCATACTTGTCAAATCAAATAGAACCGCTTAGAGTCTGGCGCAGATTATTTTAAAGAAAATTTTAAACTGCATGGAGTTCCCATGAGTATCATTCGCGATCGTGACCCGATTTTCGCTAGTAAATTCGGGGAAGCATTCCAAGCAGAATTGAGAACAAAATTGAACTTGAGCACCGCTTATTATCCTCAAATAGATGGTTAAACTGAGAGGGTGAACCACATACTAAAAGATTTACTATGGGCTTGTGTTATTGATTTTGGCGGATCATGGGAAGACCACTTGCGTTTGGCTGAGTTTTCATACAACAACAGCTACCAAGCGAGTCTGAAAATGTCACCATGCGAAGCATTGTATGGTAGACCGTGCAGATCTCCCGCTTGTTGGGTAGAACCTGGCAATGGACTTGTATTGGGACCAGATATGATCCGTGAAGCTTCAGACAAAGTCGATTTCATTATGAAGCAACTGCAAATAGCTCAAAGCCGACAGAAGAGCTATGAAGATTCGAGAAGATTGTCTTTTCCTGTGGGTGACTATGTGTATCCAAGGGTTTCTTCGATGAGAGGAGTAGTCCGATTTGGCAAAACAGGGAAGTTGGTGCCCAGATTTATTGATCCATTTCTTGTGCTCGAACGGACTGGAACTCTCGCTTATAGGGTTCAATTGCCTGATTGGTTGCCTAGAGTACATGATGTGTTTCATGTGTCTCAACTTAGAAAGCATGTGCATGATCCAGACTTGGTCATGGAAGAAGCCACGCAACAAATTTTGGAAATTACTCCAGAATTAGCTGTAAGAAGAGAGCCAATAAAGATCATTGGCAAAGAAACAAAAGAGCCGAGGAACAAGAAGGTTCACTTAGTCAAAGTGCAATGGAGTGGAGATCCACGGGACTGTATTTGGGAAACTGAGGAGAGCATTAGGAAAGCCTATCCTAATTGCAGGGTGGATATCTCTGATTAAATCTGGTGCAAGGTACATTTATCATACTTTGCATTTCCATATTGTTTCGTACTTTACTATTGTTTTCATTTTTGGATGAGTAGTTTTAAGTATATAAACAAACTATATATTTGAAAAGGTTAATCAATAAATTGATTTCTAGTTGTGTGGTGTGATTGTTAGTTTAATTAATAATATTGGAATAATGGAACCCATAAGAGAATGAAGGGTAAATTTATGCAAATTAAATCAAATATTAAACTGATTTGAAAATTGATTGTAATGTATGCATGTACATCATATATGTTTTGAACAGGTAAATGGATTCACTGCTGAGTAAAGAATTTATTTACACGCCCGACAAATAAGTAAACTTTAATTAGTTGGATGCGCAATTATATTTATTACATCAAATCCTATGAATGCCATTGGATGCGGAGTGCTGGTTGTTCTGTGTGAAATAATAAACGTCGCCATAGGATAGTAACAATTAATTTTGAACTACACTACATGACATACTTCTTGAAGTTAGCATACCCTATCATATACCACATAAGCATTTGGAGCATATGCGTGAAGGTTATAAGGACCGATTTTGGCAGCGGATACAACAAAATCAGAAACCCTAATTAACAAAATCGAACTGAATTAGGTCAAAAAGGGGTACCTTTCTTCTTTGATTAGCAAGAACGAATGATGCCCTAACTTAGATCGTTGAATTGAATTTCAGATTGAATCAACACGAGCGCTTGAAATCAAACACCTCTATAGGAGATCCACCGTCGTTGTTCTCGAATCAAATCGAGGAAGGATGAGGTAATACTAGCTGATTTCGGATTCTAGGGTTTTTGAGGAATTCGGCTGTGATTAGATGATGAGGTAAAGGTCTGACCTCCAGTTTATAATAATCATAACCGACTTGTATACCTCCTTATTACCCATTCATCCTTATTTAAAATAGAAGAATTAGTCATAGACCCTTCTATTTAAATATCCTCACCCTTTTACAACGTATGTGAGTGTGACCCTATAGGCTATGACAACGTTGGCAACTGTTTAAACACATTTTGACTGTAAACAATGAGCGGCGTCTAGTAACACATCATTATTACCCAAGCTATAATAGTAATGATTCAATACAACCTTTTGTGAATAATGTCTCAATATAATTTAATCCTTTTAACCGTTATATCCCAGATTAAACTGAAGGCATGGATCATATCATCCTCTTTTAATTTAATCTGTTTCCTTGATCAATGAGTAGACTCTTCAGAACAAATCAATATTTGAGCACGACCATGCATTTGACAGTCTCACTCAATCAATAAGCCCATGGATATCACTACGAATATATCGTAGGGTTAAATTCCATCTGGATCATTCATGATTTGTATTCGATTCTAGATACATCCAATAATCACGGTTATCATTAATCCGTTACGAAATAACTTTAGATGATTTCAGAACATAAATATCTTCGAATAAAATTATAATGATTTCAGGTCTGAGGACCATTATATCACCATCACTATTAGAACAACTTATGATATTATTGATTATATTCCATGTAGTTATCTCACGATGGGTCAGCCCAATACGCTATTCTCTAATATGTATTTATATCTTGACTTTAATATCACGTATATTAATGATCAATGAGACGTAATCATCAGTCAATCAATATACTAGTCTCAATGCTTTATTGTTGTCCTGTATAAACAATAAAGCTCGACTAGGGACATTTAAGAATTATAATACTTGACATATCATATAATCTCAAGTTCAGTCTTACTCGAACTATATAATCCCGTATTATAATTCCAAGGACTTCTATTATATTAATATTTATTTTACGCAGTTAATATAAAATAACAGAACATTTTTATTCCAAATAAAACATATCAATAACAATGTTATCATTATTCACATCTAACAGATTGCCTCTAGGGCACAAACTCTAACAATCTTCCACTTGCACTAGAGCCAATCACTCATGTATCGAATACCCATGAAACTAGTGTGACTATCATTCTTTTGCTGCGACAAAGCTTTAGTCAATGGGTCTACAACCCTATTATCCATTGGGACTTTGCAGATATGTATACCTCCTCTTTCAACAATTTCACGTATGAGATGGTATCACCGAAGTATGTGTTTGGATCGTTGATGTGATCTAGGTTCCTTAGCCTGATCAATGGCCCCATTATTGTCACAATAGAGATATATTGGATCAACATTGGATGGAACAATAGAAAGTTCAGAGATGAACTTCTTAATCCAAACAGTTTCCTTAGCAGCTTCTGAAGCAGCAATGTATTGAGCTTCCATGGTCGAATTAGCGACTGTATCTTACTTTGAACTTTTCTAGCTAACAGCAGCACCATTGAGAAAAAACACATAACCCGACTGTGACTTGAAGTCATCTTTATCAGCCTGGAAACTAGCGTCTGTGTAACCTTTTACCATTAATTCCTCTTCGCCTCTATATATCAAGAATGAATCTTTAGTCCTTTTCAGGTACCTAAGAATGTTCTTGATGACTGTCCAGTGACTTTCACCTGGATCTGATTGGAATCTACTTGTCATACTTAAAGCATAAGAGACATCTGGACGAGTACATAACATCGCATACATGATTGATCCAATTTCCAAGGCATAAGGGATCATCTTCAAGCGTTCCTTATCATCTGATGACTTAGGACATTGAGATCTAGAAAGTGATATACCATGTGATATGGGTACATATCCTTTCTTTGCCTCTTACATGCCACACCTTTTCAGCACTTTATCAATGTATGTATTCTGACTTAGGCCTATTAATTTTCTCGATCTATCTCTTTAGATTTTAATACCTAAAATATAGGATGCCTCGCCTAAGTCTTTCATTGAGAAACTTTTCCCCAACCATGTCTTTACGGCTTGTAATGAATCAATATTATTCCCAATAAGTAATATGTCATCCACATATAATACTAGGAATATAATGTTACTCCCACTGATTTTCTTGTATACACAAGGTTCATCTTTGTTCTTAGTGAAACCAAACTTTTTGACTATTTCATCAAAACGAAGATTCCAACTCCGAGATGCTTGCTTCAATCCATATATGGATCGATGCAGTTTACATACTTTTCTAGCTTCCTTTGGATTGATAAAACCTTCAGGTTGTGTCATGTACGCATCCTCGATGAGGTTCCCGTTAAGGAATGCAGTTTTAACATCCATCTACCAGATTTCGTAATCATAAAAGGCAGCAATTGCAAGTATAATCCTTATGGATATAACCATAGCCACTGGGGAGAAAGTTTCATCATAATCAACTCCTTGAATCTGTTTGAAACCTTTTGCCACCAATCGGCCTTTATAGGTTTGTACTTTACATTCCATGTCAGTTTTCTTCTTGAAAACCCATATGCACCCGATTGGTTTTACCTCATCAGGTGGATCAACCCGAGTCCACACTTGGTTGGTGTACATGGAATCCATTTCAGATTTCATGGCTTCAAGCCATTTCTCAGATTCTGGTCCATTCATAACATCTTGGTAAGAAGTAGGCTCATCTTGATCTATGAGCATTACGTCTCCTATTTGAGTTACTAGATATCCAAAATATCTATCGGGCTCATGACGTATTCTACAAGATCTATGAATGTTTTGTGTAATTTGAGCAGGTTCAGTTTCCATAATAGTTTGTGGTTCTTGCTCAATTTCATATTCAGGTTCAGTGATATTTTGTGGTTCCCGAATTTCTTCGAGTTCTACTTTATTTCCACTGATATTATTAGAGACTAGATCTCTTTCAACGAAAAAACCAGTTCGAGCAATAAACACTTTATGCTCAGACGGTTTGTAGAAATAATATCCTTTTGTTTCCTTTGGATATCCCATAAAATAGCATTTTTCCAATTTGGGTCGGAGCTTGTCAGAGTTCAGAAGCTTAACATAAGCCTCACATCCCCAAATCCTCATAAAAGAGAGATTAGTACATCTTCCCGTCCATATCTGATATGGTGTGGTCTAAACCGCTTTAGTGGGAACTCTATTAAGTATGAATGCAGCTGTTGTAAGGGCAAAACCCCAGAAACTTATTGGAAGATCTGTATGACTCATCATTGATCGTACCATGTCTAACAATGTATGATTTCTCCTTTCAGTTACAACATTCCATTGTGGTGTTCCCAGTGGAGTAAGTTGTGAAACAATTCCACATTCTTTCAGATAGTCATTAAACTCTTGGCTTAAATATTCTCCTCCTCGATCTGTTCGAAGAGTTTTTATATTCTTACCAAGTTGGTTCTGAACTTCATTCTTGAATTCTTTGAACTTTTCAAAGGATTCAGATTTGTGTCTCATAAGATACACATATCTGTACCTACTGAAATCATCAGTAAATGTAATGAAGTAATAGAACCCACCTCTAGCAGATGTACTCATTGGTCCACATACATCACTATGTACAAGGGCTAATAGATCCTTAGCCCGTTCACTGTGTCCAATGAAAGGAGCTTTTGTCATCTTGCCTAATAAACAAGATTTGCAATCTTCATATGATTCAAAATCAAATGAATCCCAAATTCCATCTTTATGGAGTTTCGATATGCATTTCTCGTTTATATGGCCTAAACGACAATGCCAAAGGTACGTTGGATTTAAATCATTTGATTTAATCCTTTGGGTATTAATGTTATAAATTGGCGAATCAAAATTAAGAACATAGAGACCATTAATTAACTATGCACTTCCACAAAATATCTCATTCAAATAAAGTAAACAGCATCTGTCTTTTATTATAAATGAAAATCCTAACTTGTCCAAACAAGAAATAGAAATAATATTTGTCGTAATATAAGGCACAAAATAAGAATCTTCTAATTTTAAAACTAATCCAGTTGGTAAGGACAAGTGGCAGCTTCCTTTGGCTAATGCAGCAACTTTTGCTCCATTTCCCACACGCAAGTCCACTTCTCCTTCTGCCAAATCTCTACTCCTTTTCATCTCCTGCAAATTGACACAGATATGTGATCCACATCCAGTATCTAATACCCATGATGATGAAGTAGATAAGTTGACATATATAACATTTATACCTGAATTGGGAGAAGTCAAACTTCCCTTCTTCTTCTTTAGTTCTTCCAAATAAACATAACAGTTGCGTTTCCAGTGACCTGCCTTTCCACAGTGGTGACAATCACCTTCTTTGGGAACACCTCCTTTAGGCTTTGACCCCTTTTTGAAATTGGTCTTATTAGCAGTCTTTTTAAGCTGCTTTTTCTTGTTTTTGCCCTTGCCTTTGGGTTTAGCAGTCTCCTTCTGTACCATCATCATGGCAGTCAGTTCTGCCTTTTTCATGTTATTCTCAGCAGTTCTCAACATGCTCAATAACTCAGTCAAGGGCTTCTCAATCTCATTCATGAGATAGGTCATAACAAACGAAGAATATTTACTGTTTAATGATTCGAGCACAAGATCGGTATGAGCTTCTGGTGTCAAAGGAAACCCTAACCTCTCGAGATACTCTATATAACCAATCATCTACAGTACGTGTGGACCAACGGGTTCCTTTTCACCCATCTTGCAGTGATATAGTGCTTTGCTCGTGTCATACCTTTCTTGACGAGGCCCTTCGAACAACTTCTTAAGGTGTTCGATCATATCATAGGCATCCATGAATCCATGTTGCTTCTGAAGCACATGATTCATCGTTGATAGCATAAGACAGCTAACATCAAGAGCATCGTCTTGATGTTTCTTATGAGCATTGATCTCTTCACGGGGTGCAGTACTTGGTGGAGCCTCTGGAGTAGGCCCATCAAGTACATACAGCTTCCTTTCTTGCTTGAGGACAATCCTCAAGTTTCGGTGCCAGTCTAGGAAATTTATTCCATTTAGTTTTTCTTTTTCAAGAACATATCTCAAAGATAAGTTATTGGTGTTGCTAGCCATTTAGAATCTACAAGAGATAATAAATAGTAATAAATAATTTTGACAGTCAAAATGACAATAATCATAGCTAAATAAACAAATGTATAAATAAATATGCTCCCACTCAAATCAACATCCCCATTTTAATATATAAAAGTATATATATTTTGGTGTTCCAAAATCCACATCTAATCATGACTTGACCGAGCTTTGGCTAAACTCAAAACATAACATTTTAGGTAGACATCTTATGTCAATTATATCGCTTATATAATTTTTGGATTGCATGTCGAACAATTTTTGTTCTGTATTATTTTGTTGCTCAAAATATAGAATAAATCATGCTATTTGTCCCTAGGCCATAATCGTATTATGCAACCTAGTTAAATCAGACCCAATAATAGGTTGGAGCACCACATTATACTCCATCGCATATAACCAAAGTTAAAAGATGCACAATGATTTGGCGTTAGTTACAACCAGTAATTTTGGACAGTGATGAGTATATTACTGGAATACATCACCGTGATTTAATATAAATAATAGTTTTTATAGGGATTTAAAATTGAATGGACAAAACTAGTTATTTACACAAGTTTTACAATATAATTTTTAGATCGAAGAACTTTAATTCCAAAATAAATTACATAAAGATTTCTAAAATCAATAGTGTCAATTTGGAATTATATATATATATATTGTCATAGGACGGTACTTCATACATAAAATAATTCGGCTGAAACATCTTTCAGCAAAATGCTAAAACCATGATGATAATTTTGCAAAACAAAATAAACAAGACGGTTTGTTTTGCTTTATAACCAGCCCAATAAAATAGCCCATTAAAATTCGGCCAACACAGATAGGCATAAAGACTAACATTCTATATAACAATCTAGTAGTTATCAACGTCATAATATTTATATACAGTATAAATTCCACTTTAGATAAAATGGCTTACACTTTTATGTTCAATAGGAAAAACAAATTAAGAATTAACTTTCAACACGCCATATCATTATTTCTAAAAACATTCTAATCCGCTATAGCTCATATATACATCAGATATTAACAGATCATATCAGAACAGTTCAAATACATTATTCAGCAGGTACATATTGATTATTACAGATAAACAAACAAACTTGAAATTCCAGAACTGAACAATTGAACATAAACAATCACTTTAGATCATGAATTTCCAGAACTTTTATCAAAGACTGAAAATAAACTTAAAGATTTAGCTTCACTGTTTTATCCAGATTTCAGTATATCAGCATATACTATGCAAGCACTTTGGTATGTTCATTAACATCCAACTTGCAAGCTACTGGATCATACCTGTATATCAGTATATACAAAAACATATCAAAGCTGATCATAACTTGCATGTGATCATTTCAGGAATACTTATATATATATATATATATATATATATATATATATATTGATGATTACGTATGTTCAAATCAGACAATAATACCTGTTTTAATCTGATAAACTGTTCATGCCAGTTTCAATGTGTAAACAGATCTTGTCATCTATTTGAATCTTTTATAAAGTATTTTATTCAACAACAAGATCTGTTCATATGAACTTTTAGGTTCTTGGGTCGTATGAATCCAAATGTGTTCATATAAGTCGTTCAAACATTAACAATCTAGATAGGCATTTGTTATACCTAGACTTTAATGTTAATCTGGTGTCCTAACAAGAAATTACTTTTAAACATATTAGAGACATGTATAAACTGCTCTGATTAATTATAACTAGCACATGTTTATACACATGCACAGGGCATCATTTAGTAGCAAAATTAGAAGATCAATTCTCAAAACCAAACCTTAACAGTTACTATAACATTATCTGCATCAGTTTGATCCTGGTGTTACCCAGTTCAAAAAACTAGGCTTTTGACTTAGATCCAAAACAGTTTTGAAATTATACCAGAGTTGTATTGGGTTTTATACATGGTTAATATCATAACCGAATTACCCTCATCAATATTGGAATAAAACTGCCAGATAATTTTGATGAAACTATTTCATTTTAATCATAAATCCATAGTCCATTAGCTTGGAGTTAAGAACTGATCAACATAATGTTTCATAAAATTTATCACAGCAGGGTGAAAATCTAATTTCTGATCAAATTGTTCATAACAAATCCAAATAACAGACTTGGACTACGATCATTCATGCATAAAACAATAAGCTAAATCCCAATATGAAAACCAGAGACAAATTATAGATTAAACTATATCATGTTTTTTTTTCCATAAGATCTGGAAATTCAAACAATCTCAACTGAATTAACAACGTATACTAATTCAGATTCTACAAAATAAACAAAACAGGATTTTGTTTATCATAAAACAATTTCATTTCTTAATTGAATGTTTATAAAATTCCAGATCTTACTTTTCAATGTTCATAACATCGTTCATACTATTACAGTAGTAATTCCATGGCCTAACCTATATTTGAATCGATTTAAACCTAAAGCTCTAATACCATTGAAGGTTATAAGGATCGATTTTGGCAGCGGATACAACAAAATTAGAAACCCTAATTAACAAAATCGAACTGAATTAGGTCAAAAAGGGGTACCTTTCTTCTTTGATTAGCTAGAACGAATGATGCCCTAACTTAGATCGTTGAATTGAATTTCAGATTGAATCAACACGAGTGCTTGAAATCAAACACCTCTATAGGAGATCCATCGACGTTGTTCTCGAATAAAATCGTGGAAGGATGAGGTAATACTAGCTGATTTCAGATTCTAGGGTTTTTGAGGAATTCGGCCGCGATTAGATGATGAGGTAAAGGTCTGACCTCCCCTTTATAATAATCATAACCGACTTGTATATCTCCTTATTACCCGTTCATCCTTATTTAAAATAGAAGAATTAGCCATAGACCCTTCTATTTAAATATCCTCACCCTTTTACAACATATATGAGTGTGACCGTATAGGCTATGACAGCGTTGGCAACAGTTTAAACACATTTTGACTGTAAACAATGAGCGGCGTCTAGTAACACATCATTATTACCCAAGCTATAATAGTAATGATTCAATACAACCTTTTGTGAATAGTGTCTCAATATAATTTAATCCTTTTAACCGTTATATCCAAGATTAAACTGAAGGCATGGATCGTATCATCCTCTTTTAATTTATTCTGTTTCCTTGAACAATGAGTAGACTGTTTAGAACAAATCAATATTTGAGCATGGCCATGCATTTGACAGTCTCACTCAATCAAGAGGCCCATGGATATCACTACGAATATATCATAGGGTTAAATTCCATCTAGATCTTTCATGATTCGTATTCGATTCTAGATACATCCAATAATCACCGTTATCATTATTCTGCTACGAAATAACTTTAGATGATATCAAAACGTAAATATCTTCGAATAAAATTATAATGATTTCAGGTCTGAGGACCATTATATCACTATCACTATGAGAACAACTTATGATATTGTTGATTATATTCCATGTAGTTATCTCACGATGGGTCAGCCCAATACGCTATTCTCTAATACGTATTTATATCTTGACTTTAATATCACGTATATTAATGATCAATGAGACGTGATCATCAGTCAATCAATACACTAGTCTCAATGCTTTATTGTTGTCCTGTATAAACAATAAAGCTCGACTAGGGACATTTAAGAATTATAATACTTGACATATCATATAATCTCAAGTTCAGTCTTACTCGAACTATATAATCCCATATTATAATTCCAAGGACTTCTATTATATTAATATTTATATTACATAGTAAATATAAAATAACAGAACATTTTTATTCCAAATAAAACAAAACAATAACAATGTTATCATTATTCACATCTAACAGATTGCCTCTAGGGCACAAACTCTAACAATGTGACGAGGCTGAAGATTTACCATACAAGCAAGAGGCTTGTACGGCGATGACTATATTACAGGTTGAACTGAAGACTAATATGGACTATATAAAATGTAACGGTAAATTGCCAGATAAATAAAAACCCCACACGGGTCTGGGGATGACAATAAAACATGTCTCTCTAATCATTAAGGCACAAAAACCATTTATAGGGTGACGAGAATTTATTCTCTGGAGTTATGATCTATACACGCTCCCCTATGGATACCGGAATATATCACTATAAATCTTTGTATGCTTATTAGGATTTATTGGGTACCTTATATGGCCCAATAAATTTCCAAACCCCTCCCCGTACAAAGGATGTTATGGTGAAATTTTTCGAAAATTTAGGGTGTTAGCCAAATTTTTGTAGAATTAGGAAATTCTTAGAAATTGAAAATTTGAAGAATGAAAGCCAAAATGAAAGTTGAGTTGGTTAGTTAAACAACTTTCAACTTCATTCCTTTTCGGGGACGAAAAGATTTTAAGTGGGGGAGATTGTAACAACCCGGAAAATCAGAACCAATTTAAAATTTAAAATTTTGCTATTTTAATGAATTTTGAATATTTAAAATAAATTATTTTAAATAATAACGACTAAAAATTCTTTTGGATCGAAGTTATAGTGAATATATTTATTTTAATTATAAAACAAGGCCTGAATGGCGCGGTAGTTCGAAAATTTGAATTAGAACTTTGACTGATTGTATAGGATGAAAAATAAAATGGATTTTAGTGAAATCGAAAATATTTAAATCTGTTTAAGAATATCTTTCTAACGAATCTGAAAAATCGAAATTTCATAGCGGGAATCAAAAGTTATGGCCAGATGAATTTTCAAAAAGGTCGCTATAGAATTAATATAGCCCTTGAAAATAGACATTTTGCAAACGACCTCCTTTTTCAACGAAACCACTTTTGTTGGATACGGAATATCAAACTATTGCTAGGTTTAATTCCATAATTTTTGGAATTAATATGTGAGCGTGGCTTAGGAAAACGCATTTGGTTAATTTCAGTCAATTTGGATCGACCAGAAAATGACCACTTTCCAAACGGTCTCCAAATTCGACGAAATTAGTTTTGATGGGACTGTATCGTAACAACATAGCCAGATATAATTTTTCTGGAATTTTTAGAATCAGTATGTGGCCTCGGCAAATTAAAATATACGTTCAAATCCATATTCGAATGTTTTATATTTTAATTTGAAGAAAAACCGACTGAAACAATCGAATGGACTTATGAAACATATTCCATTGTGTCCGGAATGGGAGTATTTAGCTATGGGCGACAGTCGTTCGGTTTGAATTGGAGTTCGTATAGATGAAGGAGCATTTTCGAATTTAAATAAATTAAAAACTAAATATATAATTCGCTGGCCAATCACGTTTCTCCATCATAAACGCGTTGACTCAGAAATTTCCGTGAACCCCTTCAACCGACGACGGAAAAGAAATGCCACCTTCTCTCCTCCATAACTCATAATCCACTCAATAAAATTCAAGGCCGATGTTGAGGATTTTGTAGAGCTTCTCCTTCTCTTCAAATCCATACCAACTACCCCTCTATAGTTGTGTAATTCTCGCGAATCACTCTCCCAAACATCCATCGTTCGAAGCCTCATTTCACCACCTAGGCACCAGCGAGTTCATCAGCGTGGCAAGGACCAAGCTTGCCTCTCGGAGCTGTACAACATGGTAGGAGCTGATCGTCTTCAAGTGCAATGGATTGGAAGATAAATCCAACCCTAGTTTCGTACAAACTCTGAAGGTATGTGGCCTGAAGTTTTTACACTGATGATAACGCTTTAAAGTGTTGTGATTTATGATTTTACAAAAAAATCATATCTTTTTCATTTATGGTCGAAATCCAGTGAAACAATAGACACCGGGACCGTGAGGATGTCTTCTACATTCTAGAAGAGACCGGACAATTTTTAGAGCTTTCTACAATCTTTGAAAGAGTGGAACCCAGTAAGATTTCTAAATTCAAAACGATATGGAATGGCAATGTATAAATTATATAATCGATGTATAAGTTATATAAGCATTGTATACCTCATGTATAAGCGTTGAATAAATTATATGTGCAATGTATAAGTTATATATAAGTTATAAACATTATATGTGCGTTGAATGGAGTTGAAATGAAATGGAAATATACATGTATGTATGTATGTATGTATACTCCCCTCGTCCATGGACGATATATATTGGTTGTGATTGTTTGGATTTTGGTTGACGTGAAATTTGGTTGATAAATGCAAATGGTTGATAATGATTGTTTGTGGTTGAAACAAAATTGGTATTTTTTGTGGAAAACTCCATTGTGATATGAAAATGAATCGAAATATTTAGATTATAAGGACAAGCCCCTTAGGGAATGCCGCGAGGCGTAAGGTAGTGCGAGGAGCCGTACTCGGGACGGTGCCGGTTTTAAACCCCACCCCCTGTTATGCTGTCGAAATTTTCTGAAATATTCATGTGTTTAAATTTTATTCATGTGTTAAAATATATTCATGTGTTGGAAAAATATTCATATGACGAATGAATAGTTTGAAAGATAAAAATCACATGTTTATCATGTATATGAAGTATATAAAATATTCATCTTTGAAATAAATTGTTTTAACAATAAAAATCACATTATTTATATATATGAATCAATAAAAATATTCATGTTTCAAATAAATTGTTTTAACAATAAAAATCACATATATATATATATATATATATATGAAGTGTTAAAAATAGTCATGTGTTGAAATAAATATTTGTTGGGTAAACATATTATTTTCATCAAATATGCGAAATGAAAATGGTTTGGAAATGGAAGAATATATTATATATATATATATATATATAATTAAAATAAAACGAATAATGACGCTGCAGTCCATATTTTGAAATCGTAAATTTAAACGATTGTATCCGGAGATCCGAACGTCAGATTTTCCCAAAACTGGAACCGTTGGGTCCGCTTTGAAAAGATCTTTCCAATGATATAAAATTTGTAAAGATCCAATGGTTAGATTTTCAAATATGTGTAAACAAATCTGAAGAAAAACAGCGCCATGGTCGCATTATGGCCTGAAGCGTCGTTTTAAATAAATGGGTTATTTTTAAATAAATAAAAATAGCAGTAAATTGTTATAAAATATTATAAACGATATGGAATGGAAATAAACTAGATTTACTCGATTTATTTGATATTTGATGGTTGAATGTGTTTGACATGAAAATTACATTAATAAAATGAATTATGAATGTCAAATAATTTAATCATGGAAATGAATTGATTTGAATTCTAAATATACGTGAATTATTTGAAAAGGCCGATTTAATTCTCATTTCAAATAATTGGTCGACGATTAGAAGTCGAAGATGTGAAGACGGTGCAAGACCGATGATCTTCACATCGAATGGATGGCTACTGATGCCTTTGATGGGAGTTGCTGCCCTGAAGGGGTTACAGTAGTGGTTGTCCGGATGTACTTGTTGATTGCCCTGATGGGAGTTGATGTGAGGACCTCTCTCTTGTATTGGACATATGGGACGAGGAATAAGGTGCCTCCGGTTTCGTTCAGACCTAGAACGGATTTGTAAATGGACTGTGTGTCCGACATTGGATTTCATTCTGTGTGATTGATATATGTCAGTTGCATGGCGTGAATTGCCTGTGTGGCATGCTGAGATGCGGTGATCAAGGCTTTTGTTGGAAAGCAGAGCCTTGTGGTTGATGATCAAAGCACGGCTTTAAATAGCATAGCTTTGGGTATGGCGTTGATTCGCGGGTCTCACACCCCGGTATGAACCAGAAACGGGAGAGGACATCAGGGAGGACATGCGTTTACTTCTAACTAGGGGTGGTGTCAGCGTTTTGCAAGCCCTGATATTTTACTTATGTGGATGATGGATAGCGAGGCGTCTTGGTTATTTTGGTCTCTTCGGAGCCATGGTTTGGTCGGGATATGACCAGTTTATGCCCCATAGGGCGGGAAACGCAGTGTTCAGGCATTTTAATCCACTCCGTGTGGACCGGCCATGACGATCCAAGGGTCACTCGAGCTCTGATCCTGAGACATGGACTAGATTGTCTCGAAGCGGTAAGGACGATCCCTTGTCATGGTTCATGACGGAAATCCAATTTCCAAATACGACATCATGCGGTTTTGATTGTAAACCTATATATGGCGACATGACATATGGTACCCATGCTGTCGATGATTGATACTTATGATTGAAATTGTTTTTGAAACATATAAACACTAGTAATAATATCAAATGATTTGTTTTATTCGTATCAAGAATATTTTGGCCATTATAAGGTAAAACTCTATCCTCTGGCTTGCGTTGCATTGTGTGATGGGACCTGAGTCTTATAATTGCTTCTTTTTTATAAAAAGCATTGCGATGTTTAAATGATTTACTTGTTTTTAGCACTGTCAATCCAATGGAGTAAGCTCGTTCCGCGTTAGTGGCGTGGTCCTGTGATTGGCCTTATTATAAAATAAGTTAAGTAGATTTCTCATACCAGTCCCATAACTGACTCGTTGTTTGTTTCACTTGCAAACTCGGGTGCCCTATATTCTACACGGGTAGCCTTGTATTTAGGTTTTAGCAGGCTCTATCTGGATAGCGATGGAGCTGAAGATGGATTATATCACTTCTTTTTATGTTGTTCAAGTCCCGTTATGTATATTATGTTTGATTCCGCTGTAGACATTTTATATAAAGCTGAACTATATTTTTGTATTAAGTATGATCCTGTATACTGTGTAACTCTGATGATTATTGTTTTTCCAATGTATTCTGTTGTACATTATCTGGCGTATTTATATATTTCTATTCTACTGTTATTTATTTATGTGTTATATTCCAAAGATTACCCTTGCCACCATGGAACGGAGGTTTGGGGTCGTCATAGTTTCGTTTGGAGGTCAAAATAAAAAGTTTCTTTTTGGGGTAATAAAATAAAATAAATATATATTATATAATATAATCCCTTTCCTTTTTTCTCCTCAGTCAACCCCCCTTACCATTTCGTTTAAATCCGATTTTAAATAAAAAGAAAAAAAACCACGACGAAGACCGCCCCAGGCCTCACCGTGCCACCATGCTCCGACACGCTGCCTCCCCCTTGTCGCCATGCCCTAGCCGACCACCGTCCCTTTCCTCCGACACCCCCTCCAACGTGAATCCAACCGTGAGCCTCCTCACCCATCGATCCATCGCACCACCTCAGCCAACACCGCCCCTCCCTCCTTCCCCCTCCGCCTCTCGTTTCTTTCTCTGATTGGAAACCCACCAGCGCCGCACCGTTCGAGCCAGCAGACCCCCTCCATAGCCCACTCCAGCTGGAAATCGACGAAAATGTGAGTTTTAAATTTATTTTATTTTGTTTAATTAATTTTTGTAAATAAAAATCTAATTTTTATGTAAATAACATGGTTTTAGAAAGTAAAGATTAAATTTTTGTTAAAGTAAAGACCTGATTGTTAAACGACGAAAGACATGATTTTAAACTATGAAAGTTATGATTTTTAAGTTCATGAAAACGAGGTTTTTAAGATGGTAAAACTTTGATTTTTAAGTAGAAAATGATTTGAATTTGAAATGTAAAAAGATTTGATCTTTAACATTAAAAGATTTGATTTTTTTATACGGTAAAAATTTGATGTAAAGACACGAATTTCCGTACCCTTTGGGTCGACTAATAACACACGTCCAACCTAAATGACACAAAAATACGAATCATTATTAGAAAGAAGTTATAGGATGAGAAATAGAAAGAAAGAAATATTAGAATATAAGAAAAGCGAAGATCACAAACTCACAGCGGAACGAATAAAATATATTAGATAACATAAACTTTAAAATACAAATCAGTAACTTTATATACATACCATTATCAAAGCACAATGGTTATCCCTGGAACAGTTATAAACACCTGTTTCTAGATACAACATAGTACGCAGCGGAAAATATGATAATCTATAGCTAACTGGTGAAGCCCTTGCTTCAAGCCCCTCCAAGTGAATCTGGAAAAAATCCCGACTACTTGACTGCCCATACAAATCTGGGCACCCAATAGTTTAGGGAAACAAAAAAAAACTCTAGGTCAGTCATGGGACTGGTGTGAGTAAACTCCAATCATTTGTTTAACTTCCAAAATCCTTTAGAAAGAAAAGATAATCGTAAGACCTATCCACACATAAACACGGAAGGATTTTACCTTACGATAACCAAAATATTTTTGATATCAAATCAAGTGATATTATAATAATGTCTACATCAAATAAATAGAATCTTGCGGAACGCTTGCATCTCACGCTCCATATATAATATAAAATCAAAAACCGCAGGGCGCTTATTGGAGATTGGATTTCCCACATGACAAGGTATGGGACCACCTTCCGATAGTGTATCTCTAGAGACGAATACACTGGGTTCAACAAGAACGTCTTGCAACCCGGCCTACACATGACCGACCACTCATTTCGCTTGAGTGTATCGAATGTATATCACCAACGGTTGGGATCAACAACTGTCTCCCGAAAGGGATAGCATCGATAGATTAAAGAAGCAAATGGAATTTCTCTAGATAGGTGATTAGACATCCTAATGGGAGCGACCCACATAGCCATGCTGCCTGCCCAATTTTTGTCAATCCTCAGTTGTGAGGCTTGAGGTTTGAATTAACAGAATAGCCCTTGCATTTTTCTCCTTCTTCATAATCTCTTCGACATAAGTTGATTCATAATGCTTATGCCAATACAGAGTAGTTTTCAGATATTAAATCTGATCCCGGTCTCTCCATATTGACAACGGAGGTATAAAATAAATCAAAACTTTGATAGTCGGTGATTTAACTATCAAAGAAACATCCATACAATCGACGGTCCTATTTCCAATTGGAAATTCTACCGATCAAGCATCAAACAGCACTGGACCCCTTTAAATCAATTCCTGATTATATTATTATTTCAAGTTCCTATTTCCCTATCTTTTGTATCCTTTTGAAGCTCGATTTCCCTCTAGATTCTTTGAAAAACATTTCCAATAAGTAATTTCTTTATTCGAGAAAATATCTCTTTTCCCCATTTAGAAAACATTTCTATATATATTAGTGAATCCTTATTTTCTATATTCAGAAAATATGTCGCATTAATATTGGAAAATATTTCCAAATTCTCTTTCTTAATTCCTTATTCACCAATTCATTTCATTTTCTATACGTAGAAAATATCTCTCATTTTATTGGAAAAAACATTTCAATTTTTTTTAAATTAACGCGATGTTATAAACATCGATATCATAACTTAAAACATTAACCAAATATTAAATAACCAGAATGTTAACCAATCTTCATTATCGGACCTTAACCATTTCTTCATCAATCATGAAGTCAATCAAGTTGGGGCATAATTACCTCTCAGACCTTAATTGAACAACATTCTTAGCTTTGAAACAGTCAAAGCTCACAATTTCAAACAAAACATCGCTTACTCGACTCTAGGATTCAATCTAAGAATCCACTTCCTTTACGAAAAAACATTGATTATAACGGTAGCGTTAAAATCTCTATCTCCAAATATTTGATTTATAAGTCATTTTTTTTAATGACAACGTTAAAATTGTTGTATAGATTTACAAAACATTTATTATAGCAACAGCTCTAAAATTGCTGTTTAGATTTACAAAGCATATATTATAACAACAGCGTTTTAATCGCTGTTTAGATTTACAAAACATATATTATAACAACAGTGCTATAATCGCTGTTTAAATCTACAAAACAAATATCATAACAACAACGCTATAATCGCTGTTTTAAATAAAGTACCGTGTGCGACGCACACGCCTCCGTTGTTCATTTATAAACTCTGTTTATTTTAAACAATTTAAGTTCGCCTTTAAATGTATTTACAAGCTATACATTCTTTTAACCTCTGAAATTAACTCAATTTGATTTCTATAAATCCGCTTTATATATATTTTATTTGCAAACTTCTTGCTTTAAATTATTATTCTTTTTAACCATAAATGTATTCCTTTTATACATATAATCAAATCAGTTTGATTTTTACTTAAAAGTAATACCTTAACCCCATTCTACTTATAACTCCTATTCATAATTTTTCCATACTAATCTCATTCTTTTATTCTAAGCATTTAAAACCTTTCTTTAAACTTTCCTCTATAATTTGCTAAATTCAAATCCATTTCCAAATATTGGTTTCAAAACCGATATTCACTTTCCAATATACGTTCATATTTGAACTTATATTTTAATTTATCCAATGATTATCAATCCACTTAATTTATATTTTTATTGATAACATTTTCTTGATTCATCCAATTTGAATAGATTTCTATTTTCAACTCAATTAAAAAGTAATTATTTCTAATTTGGAAATAAACTCCATTTTTAAATTCTAATTTCCTTTTTTACATTCGATGATATTTTACGGTATCTAAAATACCAGGTTCCTAGGGCTAGGGTAACCCAAACACACATATTCAACCATGGATTAAATAGCACATCATATGTCACAATCAAATAAAAACAGTAAATAAAATGTTGAGGGATCCAGTTGGATCCCTCCAACCTATTTCCCTGTATCCACAGATGTTAATAACATCAATAATATTATTTCACATCAATATGAAATATCAGAACTAATAATTGATCAACAATGTAATCCTATCAACCAATTTTATCAACTATTCAACCAAGCATCACACAGTATAAAAATTATTATAAATGATTTAAAACTCGATTATTAAAAATATAAAGGAGTGAGAGTTAGTGAGTTTACTCACCTTGATTTGCAGTTGACGTCTCTGCTTTCGTTTTGTTTAAAATCAAACAGCGTTTTATTTTATCACGAAATTCTAGTAGATGTGCTTTCAGCGAAATCAGTTTCACAATGTAGATTTCTTCATTACGATCCCAACCTGATTGGTTTCATCTGATTCTGGTAACATAGGACTAAACCATAAATATTACTATATTAACACTGATTTATAATAATTAGTTAACTAAATTCCCTAGTTACCTTAATAAGGTTTAAATTAATCATGGTTTATTGCATTCACCCAGGTTTTTAAACAAAACTCATCATTGTGCTTCTTTGTTCCTTAAGTGCTCGGTTCCCTTTTTCCGAGATGTAACCAAACTCCACACCACAAAATGAAACCCGTATTCCACCATTATCTTCCTTTGGTAATTTTCAAAACCATGATCGGTTCTGCTTCCTTCAAACGAATGATAGTCCGATCCTCAAATTCTAACACAATTTAACATTACTACGTTATTTAGAAAGTTATAATATACTTTCGTTTCAATAATTAAGCAGTGGACTAATTACCCGCATAATCCGTTTTAATCTGCCGCATATGCTTTCCTCCAGGCACCAAATATGCTGACATCCTCTCCCCTTCCTTTCACAAAACTTTGAACCTTTCCAGACATCTATCTTAATAGTGCCCACCCTAAACCGTACCCATTTTTTCCATAGTTTCAGACAATGCTTTGAATCTAAGCATTGCAACACGGTCATCAGAAACAAAACACAAGAATTTATCAATAGGGTAATCATGGCTAGTATTGAGAGTACAGTGTTTACTGTAACTATAGATGGCTCTTAAATCACGTTTCTATTAAGCTTAAGCCTTCTTCTTTTATATATGTGTCATACTCCTGTGAGAACACCAATGCCATTTCTACATCCTCCACCCCTAGTTCTCCTCCCCTGTATTACGGAACATCCCCTTGACTCACCAACCAACACTTCGTGGCCTCCTCTCTGCTCGAGAACCAACACCAACCCAGCACCTTTCCTTAAACCGCGATTAACTCCTTCCAGTAAGAACTCGACTTCGGCTTCTTTCATTCAAGCCATTTCCGTTCCATTCTTTACTCCATCGCCAACTTCACCCTAACGCCGCCACCACGCTAATTTCCACTCACTGCCAGTTCGAACCACCACCTGCCATGCTTCACTTCCTCCAGCAGTCCAATGCTACACCGGCCATGACCCAGCTTTTCCCCATTATCACGGAACCCGAGAACGAGGTTGTCGCAGGTTCGAAGTCAGTACTCACAGTTGATATCACACCAAATTTTAGGAGTCCTAGGGAGGAGCTTGAGGCTTTGCGAGTTGAATGAATCTAGTTTCAGTCAGTTTAAATAGCAGTTTGATTTCGTATGGCTTTGTTTTTCCTTTCATTTGCGTTTTGTTGAGGAAGGAGCTTCACTCGACAGCAAGGAAAAGAAATAAGGAAAAGGGTCAGTTTGGTCTAATTTATAAAGATGACTACCTTGGGGAACACGGAGCTGTACTGCCTTGGTATCCACGGAACAAAACTTGGCACGCACGGTTGATCAATGTGGAGATCACGTCGTTCTGAAAGGCTTGAATAACACGGCTTGTATTAGATTAGCACCCACTGTTCTCAATAACTTGGCAGGCACACTTAATTTGTTTGGATGGCACGTTCTCTAGCTGGTACTATAGTCCTTTTAAAAATGATAAGAATAGGGTATTACGGGTAAGTTTAGTTAAATACATAGGGGAATAGGCGTAAGTGGTTGGGTGTATGTAGGGTGTATTTTTTTTTTAAATTTATGCAGTCACTGTTATACCGAATTTCTTTTATCTATGGATGGTACGGACAAAAATAAGAGCACGGTTGTGCCCAGCGAGGTGCCATGGTCCCAAAAACATAATAATATCGGTAGTTTAACTTATATTATGAAACCCCAAAATATTGATATAGGGTGCAAAATACTCCAAATAAAAAGTTGCGTATTTAATTAATTAAAAATTACAGTAAAATTCTAAAAATTAAATTATCACTATGTCTCAAAAGAATCTTGACCAAATTCAAATTCAATATTTAATTATATTCAAATAACCGTTATTGCTCATATACGATTCCACAGCGACTTTCTGAAAATTCGATTTGGACGTAAAACAAAATCTACAATACGAAATCCCAATTTTTCTCTTCCATTAGAACAATACTGTTTAATAGATTCACACGTTTCTTGTTTCAAAGAAATCCGACTTATTTTGAGTCTTGTATATCTAATAGAAGTTCAAATCGTAAATTACGAGCTACCGTGACTATTTCGAGGTTTTAAATTATATTATAAATTATACGTTTAAATATCGTTTTATTAAATAAATTCCTTATAAATCCCTATATATAATTCAAATAAAATATTTAAAACAAATTTAAATATTCAGAATTCAATGACTGAAAATCCGGGTCGTTACATTCTTTCCCCCTTAAAATAATTTCGTCCTCGAAATTGCTAAGGTAGGGAAAGATGCTACATACCCTATTAACTAGGTCCAAAAATCCTTTTTGTTCACTTCTTAACTTCAGTTTAACTGGACCGATTTATTTCAATTAAATTATTAATTTATTCTTACTAACAAAAATTTTCAAAAATTCTGAAATTTTCTAACACTGTAAATTCCGAAAAATTTCGGCAGCATCTCCTCTGCACGGCTCAATCGGTACCAGCACAACTCGCCTTTTTAGGTCTTCTCCAATCCAAAAGAAAATCAAAAAGCCAAGCGGCTTGCCTCATAGGCTCATAAAATCACCAAACCCAAATAATACTGTAAACATGTACCTTTTTTGCCGGGCACAAATTCTATTTCTTGCATTTGCTTCCATTCAATATCTGCTCAATATACATATTTCCTATCGGTTCTCAAATAAATCCAACTTCCATTTTTTAACTCTCTAATCAACTTCTGATTAGTTCACTCTTCACTAATCCAAACTGAGTTCTGTTTTCAAAAATCAAACCCCTTATCCTGCTTGAGTTCAATTCCATCACAGTTTAACCCCAAACAACAACATCCAATATATATTCAACTTGTTTGATTTCATTTTGGATTACTTTTAATCCAGTCCAAATTTATTTAACTTAAGTTAAATTTTAATTTCAGAATACAAATTCTAGGGTTTTATTTCAAATTAGTTTGAAATCATATTTATATACAAATATTTATAATCAACTCAATTCAGAACATTTGAATTTCTAAAACATCTTGTCCTTTTCAAACAAAATTTTCATTCCAAATTAATATGGTAGCAATCCGTCACTCGGAAACATGAAAATGAACACCGATAATGTCGCGACCCATTATCAGAATTATTTTCTCGCCACTGAAGTGATTTCAGTGCTTAATCATTTTCAAATCCTTTTAAAGACATTCTTATCCAAAATACCTTCAAAATAATGTTATATTACCTTTGAAATACTTTAGAAAATATTTCCTAAAAATCCAGGACTTAAATTTCAAATCTGGTTTTAACTCAGTCTTGGTTTATCTCATTTGTATACATTATCCATGTACAAATTATACTTGGTTATATATAACTATTTCAACATTTCATAATTCCATTTGATTGTAATAACAATCAACACATTCATATATAATAATTCAGAAATTATTCATTTTATATCAAAATAAATTTTGGGCAAAATTATTTCATTTACCCACTTTAAAACAATAGTGCATCGAATTGTTCTATTCGAGAGTTTAGAAACACCTATCGATACAATTGTACATCCTGTATCGACCAGAATTCATAAACTACTCAACAAACCAGACAACACAATGTAAAACAATTTTTATATCAAATCTACAAATACGCGCTCATATCTATACACTCAAACTCAATCTAAGGTGTTACTAACCCCATCTCTATTGATTCACGCCACAGAGCCAAGGTTACAACCTTCAGCTTTGATACCAACTGTAAAGACCCGAATTTCCATACCCTTTGGGTCGACTAATAACAACACACGTCCAACTCAAATGACACAGAAATACGAATCATTATTAGAAAGAAGTTAGAGGATGAGAAATAGAAAGAAAGAAATATTAAAATAGAAAAAAAGTGAAGATCGCAATCTCACAGTGGAAGGAATAAAATATATTAGATAACATAAACATTGAAATACAAATCAGTAACTTTATATACATACCATTATCGGAGCACAATGGTTAACCCTGGAACAGTTATAAACACCTGTTTCCAGATATAACATAGTACACAGCGGAAAATATGATAATCTATAGCTAACTAGTGAAGGCCCCTGCTTCGAGCCCGTCTAAGTGAATCTGGAAAAAATCCCGACTACTTGACTGCCTGTACAAATTTGGGCACCCAAAAGTTTAGGGAAACAAACAAAATAAACTCTGGGTCAGTCATGGGACTGGTGTGAGTAAACTCCAGTCATTTGTTTAACTTTCAAAATCCTTTAGAAAGAAAAGATAATCTTAAGACCTATCCACACATAATCACGGATGGTTTTTACCTTACGATAACTAAAATATTTCTGATATCAAATCCGGTGATATTATAATAATGTCTACATAAAATAAATAGAATCTAGCGGAACGCTTGCATCTCATGCTCCATATATAATATAAAACCGAAAACCGTAGCGCGCTTATTGGAGATTGGATTTCCAACATGACAAGGTATGGGACCACCTTCCGATAGTGTATCTCTAGAGACGAATACACTGGGTTCAACAAGAACGTCTTGCAACCCGGCCCACACATGACCTACCACTCATTTCGCTTGAGTGTATCGAATGTATATCACCAATGGTTGGGATCAGCAACTGTCTCCCGAAAGGGACAGCATCAATAGATTAAAGAAGCAAATGGAATTTCCCTATATAGGTGATTATACATCCTAATAGAAGCGATCCACATAGCCATGCTGCCTGCCCAATTTTTGTCAATCCCCGGTTGTGAGGCTTGAGGTTTGAATTAACAGAACAACCCTTGCATTTTTTCTCCGTCTTCATAGTCTCTTCAACATAAGTTGATTCGTAACGCTTATGCCAATATGGAGTGGTTTTCAGATATTAAATTGATCCCGATCTCTCCATATTGACAACGGAGGTATAAAATAAATCAAAACTTTGATAATCGATGATTTAACTATCAAAGAAACATCCATACAATCAACGGTCCTATTTCCAACTGGAAATTCTACCAATCAAGCATCAAACAACACTTGGCCCCTTTAAATCAATTCCTGATTATATTATTATTTCAAGTTCCTGTTTCTCTATCTTTCGTATCCTTTTGAAGCTCGATTTCCCTCTCGATTCTTTGAAAAACATTTCCAATAAGTAATTTCTTTATTCGAGAAAATATCCCTTTTCCCCATTTAGAAAACATTTCTATATATATATATTAGTGAATCCTTATTTTATATATTCAGAAAATATGCTGCATTAATATTGGAAAATATTTCCAAATTCTCTTTCTTAATTCCTCACTGACCAATTCATTTCATTTTCTATACTTAGAAAATATCTCTCATTTTATTGGAAAAAACATCTCAATTTTTTTTAAATTAACGCGATGTTATAAACGTCGTTATTATAACTTAAAACAATAACCAATTATTAACTAACCAGAATGTTAACCAATCTTCATTATCGAACCTTAACCATTTCTCCATCAATCATGAAGTCAATCAAGTTGGGGTATAATTACCTCTTAGATCTTAATTGAACAACATTCTTAGCTTTGAAACAGTTAAAGCTCACAATTTCAAACAAAACATCGCTTACTCGACTCTTGGATTCAATCTAAGAATCCACTTCCTTTACGGAAAAACATTGATTATAACAGTAGCGTTAAAATCGCTGTCTCCAAATATTTGATTTGTAAGTCATTTGTTTTAACGAGAGCGTTAAAATTGTTGTATAGATTTACAAAACATTTATTATAGCAACAGCGCTAAAATCGCTGTTTAGATTTACAAAGCATATATTATAACAACAACGTTATAATCGTTGTTTAGATTTACAAAACATATATTATAACAACAGCGCTATAATCGATGTTTAGATCTACAAAACAAATATCATAACAACTGCGCTATAATCGCTGTTTTAAATAAAGTACCGTGTGCGACGCACACGCCTCCGTTGTTCATTTATAAACTATGTTTATTTTAAACAATTCAATTTATCCCTTAAATGTATTTACAAGTTATACATTCTTTCAACCTCTGAAATTAACACAATTTGATTTCTATAAATCCCCTTTATATATATATTTTATTTGCAAACTTCTTGCTGTAAACTATTATTTTTTAACCATAAATGTATTCCTTTTATACCTATAATCAAATCAGTTTGATTTTTACTTAAAAGTAATATCTTAACCCCATTCTACTTATAACTCCTGTTCAGAATTTTTTCATACTAATCTCATTCTTTTATTCTAAGCATTTAAAACCTTTCTTTAAACTTTCCTCTATAATTTGCTAAATTCAAATCCATTTCCAAATATTGGTTTCAAAACCGATATTCACTTTCCAATATACGTTCATATTTGAACTTATATTTTAATTTATCCAATGATTAACAATCCACTTAATTTATATTTTTATTATAACAATTTTTTGATTTCTCCAATTTGAACAGATTTCTATTTTCAACTCAATTAAAAAGAAATTATTTTTAATTTGGAAATAAAATCCCTTTTTAAATTCTAATTTCCTTTTTCACATTCGATGATATTTTACGGTATCTAAAATACCAGGTTCCTAGGGCCAGGGTAACCCAAACACACATATTCAACCATGGATTATATAACACATCATATATCACAATCAAATAAAAACAGTAAATAAAATGTTGAGGGATCCAGTCTGATCCCTCCAACCTATTTCCCTGCATCCACAGATGCTAATAACATCAATAATATTATTTCACATCAATATGAAATATCAGAACTAATAATCGATCAACGATGTAATCCTATCAACCAATTTTATCAACTATTCAACCAAGCATCACACAGTATAAAAATTATTATAAATAATTTAAAACTCGATTATTAAAAATATCAAGGAGTGAGAGTTAGTGAGTTTACTCACCTTGATTTGCAGTTGATGCCTTTGCTTTCGTTTTGTTTAAAATCAAACAATGTTTGAATTTATTACGAAATTCTTGTAGATGTGCTTTCAGCGAAATCAGTTTCACAATGTAGATTTCTTCATTACGATCCCAATCTGATTGGTTTCTTCTGATTCTGGTAACATAGGACTAAACCATAAATATTACTATATTAACATTAATTTATAATAATTAGTTAACAAAATTCCCTAGTTACCTTACTAAGTTTTAAATTAATCATGGTTTATTGCGTTCACCCGGGCTTTTAGACAAAACTCATCATTGTGCTTCTTTGTTCCTTAAGTGCTCGGTTCCCTTTATCCACGATGTAACCAAACTCCACACCAAAAAATGAAACTCATATTCCACCATTATCTTCCTTTGGTAATTTTCAAAACCATGATCGGTCCTGCTTCCTTCAAACGAATGATAGTCCGATCCTCAAATTCTAACACAATTTAACATTACTACGTTATTTAGCAAGTTATAATATACTTTAGTTTCAATAATTAAACAGTGTACTAACTACCAGCATAATCCGTTTTAATCACCGCATATGCTCTCCTCCAGGCACCAAATATGCTGACATCCTCTCCCCTTCCTTTCACAAAACCTTGAACCTTTCCAAACATCTATCTTAATAGTGCCCACCCTAAACCGTACCCATTTTTTCCAGAGTTTCAGACAATACTTTGAATCTAAGCATTGCAATACGGTCATCAGAAACAAAACACAAGAGTTTATCAAAAGGGTAATCATGGCTAGTATTGAGAGTACAGTGTTTACCGTAACTATATGTGGCTCTTAAATCAAGTTTCTATTCAGCTTAATCCTTCTTCTTTTATATATGCGTCGTACTCCTATGAGAACACCAGCACTATTTCTACATCCTCCACCCCTAGTTCTCCTCCCCTGTATCACCGAACACCCCCTTGACTTACCAACCAACACTTCGTGGCCTCCTCTCTACTCGAGCCCCACCACCAACCCAGCACCTTTCCTTAAACCGCGATTAACTCCTTCCAGTAAGAACTCGACTTCGGCTTCTTTCATTCAAGCCATTTACGTTCCAATCTTTACTCCTTCGCCAACTTCACCCTAACGCCACCACCACGCTATTTTCCACTCATCGCCAGTTTGAACCACCACCTACCGTGATTCACTTCCTCCAGCAGTCCAATGCTACACTGGCCATGACCCAGCTTTTCCCCATTGTCACGGAACCCGAGACCGAGGTTGTCGCAGGTTCGAAGTCAGTACTCACATCAGATATCGCACCAAATTTTAGGAGTCCTAAGGAGGAACTCGAGGCTTTGTGAGTTGAATGAATCTAGTTTCAGTCAGTTTAAGTGGCTGTTTGATTTCGTATGGTTTTGTTTTTCCTTTCATTTGCGTTTTGTTGAGGAAGGAGCTCCATTCGACAACAAGAAAAAGAAATAAGGAAAAGGGTCAGCTTGGTCTAATTTATAAAGATGACTACCTTGGGGAACACGGAGCTGTACTGCCTTGGTAACCACGGAACAAAACTTGGCATGCACGGTTGATCAATGTGGAGATTACGCTGTTCTGAAAGGCTTGAATAACACGGCTTGTATTAGATTAGCACCCACTGTTCTCAATATCTTGGCAGGCACACTTCATTTGTTTGGATGGCACATTCTTTAGCTAGTCCTATGGTCCTTTTAAAAATGATAAGAATAGGGTATTACGGGTCCGTTTAATTAAATACATAGGGGAATGAGCGTAAGTGGTTGGGTGTATGTAGGGTGTATTTGTTTTAAAATTTACGCAGTCACCATTATACCGAATTTCTTTTATCTATGGATGGTACGGACAAAAATAAGAGCACGGTTGTGTCCAGCGAGGTGACACGGTCCCAAAATTATAATAATATCGGTAGTTTAACTTATATTATGAAACCTCAAAATATTGATATTGGGTGCAAAATACTCCAAATAAAAAGTTGCATTTTTAATTAATTAAAAATTACAGTAAAATTCTGAAAATTAAGTTATCACTACATCTCAAAAGAACCTTGTCCAAATTCAAATTCAATATTTAATTATATTCGAATAACCGTTATGGCTCATATACGATTCCATAGCGACTTTCTGAAAATTTGATTTGGACGTAAAACAAAATCTACAATACAAAATCCCAAATTTTCTCTTCCATTTGAAAGATACTGTTTAATAGATTCACACGTTTCTTGTTTTAAAGAAATTCGACTTATTTTGAATCCTGTATATCTAATTGAAGTTCAAATCGTAAATTACAAACTACCGCGACTATTTCTTGTTCATTTTAAATTATATTATAAATTATACGTTTAAATATCTTTTTATTAAATAAATTCCCTATAAATCCCTATATATAATTCAAATAAAATATTTAAAACAAATTTAAATATTCAGAACTCAACGGTTGAAAATCCGAGTCGTTACATTTGATTTTTATACATGAAGGGATATAATAAAAATTCGATTTTTATTATGAAGCTAGCGAAGTAAAAATTCGATTTTTATATATGTGAAGTAGCTATAAAAATTCCATTTTTATCTATATAGTAATGGTATGGAAGAGTGATTTTTATCTATATAGTAGTAGTATAAAAATATGATTTTTATAGCAATATAAAAATATAATTTTTATATGGAAAGTAGCATTGTAAAAATATAATTTTTTATATATGTATCGAAATAAAAAATGCGATTTTTACCATGAACAGCGGGAAAAGATCACATTGGAATTTTGAGCAAATCCGAACCGTTCAAAAATATAGAATGGCGAAGTGGAACCCCTAGGTGAGAACCTCTCACTTTAATTTTATTTTCTAGTTAAAATATATACTAGGATGCGGACGGCGCTTAACAGCACCCGACACCCATCGTCCACAAACCATGGACGACTTGTTTGATTTGATTGTGTTGTGAAAATTGATTGTGTGATATGGAATGGAATAAAATATTTTATAGTTAAAAATATAATTTTTAACATGTATATGAATAAAATAAATATTCATAAACAAATCGGACGATTTGTTTATGTACACACATTTGAATGATATTGATTGGGACGATAAATTTTACACATCACCCAACTGCACAAATAAATCTGTGTTTGTTGTTTGAAAACCCAACATGGATATTGGGATGATATTGGACATACACTAATTCCAATATTTAGTTGTATGTCAATCGATTGGTTGACATAGTGTTATAAGCGTTAAATATTTGTATTTGATGCTTATGCAGTGTAGAATGCACTCTGGATGATGGTTGACTGTGTTTGATTGTTATTGTGTACATGTGTTGTATGAAATCCATATAAATCAAATTATATGGTAATTGACTGTGTCTGATTCCAGTTCAGAAATAATAAATATTTTAAATTAATGATTATTTTAAAATAACTAATATTTTAAAATAATATTCAGTAAAAGATCAAAATCTGATTTTAATGTCCGATTTGGGATGGACATGAATATATTTAAATATATAAAGCCATGTTGATTAGATTAACGCCATTTTGACGTAAATAATATTTATATCGATTTTATTCATTTTTATAATGAATATAAAAAAGGAATTGATTTCAAAATCTAATGTTTTGAAAATATTATCATTTATATATTGATGATATGGAATTTTCAATTTTGATTAGAAATTGAATATGAAGTTGAAATCATTTTGAAAATGAATTTAAAAAGATTTATAAAATACATTTTAAATGGAAATTAATGAAATATATATAATATGTACATTATATATATAATGGCCTGAATAGAACACGTTGCGCCACGGTAGTTTGTAAATTTCGACCATGACTTCGAACGGATATTACGGGAGATCCGACCGTCGGATGCTCCTAGAACCGAAACCGTTGGGTTCATATCGAAAAGAGATTTCCAAAGAATATGAGAGATTTGAAATCTAACGGTTGGATTTGCAATCATGTCCAAATCAAATTTGGAAAAGGTCGTTGTAAGTGCAGTTCGATGGCCGTTTATGGAAATCGACTGTATGGGCCTTGATAAAATTATTAAAAATATCAATAATTTGTGTAAAATCATAATAAATGATTTGGAAAGGATTGGGATGAAAATTCCATATTTGGAAAGATGAAAATATATTTTTATCGAAATGAACTAGTTATGAACTAGAATTATAAATCCAATATTTTTAAATAATTAAATATTGAAATGGTTTTAAAAATAATCGGAATTTCCAATATATGAAATTGAATGGATTTGAATCGAAATTATCTTCGGAATGTTTCTATATTGGATTCTGTGATTATACAGATATTGTGGAGGAATTTGGAAGATATATATATCGTTATTCCAATACAATATTTGTTGATTTCAGAAATTGATATGGAATATATGCCGATATATTTTCTATTCAGAGCCTTTAATTTAATATCAAATGGGATTTGGGTTTGTCGTGAATGGTTTCTTCATTAACACTGTTCTTAAACCCAGACAAGAAAAGATTAAATCTTTTTATTTAGTTTTAATGAAGTATACCAATTAATTAATCTTTAATTGGAATTGAATTGGAATTGATTTTTGGGTTTATCACGAATGGTGTTTAAATAACACTTGTTCTTTAACCCGATTAAAAATGGAATGTGAATTGGGTTTGTTGTGAACTGTGTTTTTAACGACATTCGTTCTTTAAGCCGATTTACAGTGAAATGTGATTTGGAATTTATAAATCTTTTTATTAAGATTTAACGGGAATTTTCCAAAGTAACGGTTTCCAATTTAGTATATTAAATTGGAATTGAATGGAATTCGATTGTTAATAATCGAAGTGAACTTTTGTGGAGGAAGACTATTAATACATATGGAATTTAAAAGGCTTTGCTGTTATTCCATTTATATTATTAGTCGGATACGGAAATTGATATCGATTATATATTGATTTGTTTTCCGTGATGATCCATTAATGGAATGTGATTTGGGTTTATCGTGAACTATGTTTTAAATGACATTAGTTCTGTAACCCAATTAAAGGCAGGATTACATGTCTATCATTGTATTTCGAACTGTATGGTTGATCTCTGCTAAATATATATCTATTTTGTAGCGGAGAATTTATTCTCTTTCTTAACACCCTTCTCTGAGACATACGAGCTTAGAGGTTATATATTGGCAGAAATCAATAGTACGGTGTAGATTTTCGATTTAATATTGATTTTTGGGAAGATTAAAAATAAGTGGAGTTTTAATGAATCTTTAATTTAATTGAAAATGGGAATTGATAATTTAAATTATCAAATTTGGGAAATGATCGAGATTGGAGTATCACAAGTTTTGCTCCAAGCGATAGTTAAATCTTTAATTAGATTTGAACGGGAAATGGTAATTAATTTTACCAATAAGACCATGCTGTTAGTTACGGAGTATTACCAGTTTTGCTCCATGGGATGAATAGGTTGGGATTGGGAAATTAAACAAATGATTACATCAGTAAGGTGCGCTAGTCCCGACTAGTTTGGATAAACCTTAATATGGTTTGAATTGTCATCCAAAGGAAGATTAAAGAATAAATTTAAGGAATTTATCTTTGATAAAATTAATGGGAACCTTTCCCAAAGTATATGAATATTTGGATAAAAGAAAATTCAGAACTGGAATGAGGCGTATGTTGTGTTTTTATAGCACTTGTTTACAATATACGCGAGTTATTCGGAAAGGCCGGGTTTATACCTATTCTGAATAACCGATTCGACGATATGTCGACGACGAAGACGGTGGTTAAAGAACGGAGTTCTTCACATTGTTTGGATGATTATCGATGTCTTGATTAGGTTGTACACCCAAGACGAGGTAGTAAGTGGTGATCGTCCAGATGTACTTTGAGATCGACGGATATGCGAGGGCCTCAATCCTGTATTGGACATATGGGACAAGGAATAAGGTGCCTCCGGTTTCGTTCAGACCCAAAACGAACTTGTAAATGGATGTGTGTCTGACATTGGATTTTATTCTGTGTTGATTGATTTCTATTAAATATATATCTGTTTGGCGGTGGGGAATTTATTTTCTTGCTTAACTCCCTTCTCTGAGACGTACGAGCTCATAGGTTATATATCGATAGACATCACTTGTATGGCGTGAATTGCCAGTGTGGCCTGCTGAGATGCAGATGATCAAGGCTTCTGTTGAAAAGCAGAGTCTTGTGGTTGATGATCAAAGCACGGCTTTAATACAGCATAGCTTTGTGTATAGCGTTAATTTGTGAGCCTCACACCTCGGTATGAGTTAAATATGGGATCAGACCGTTGGGAGAACATGACGTTTCTTTCTGGCTATGGGTGGTGTCAGCGTTTTACATGTCCTGACATTTATATTATTTTTACCTATGTGGTTATTGGATTGCGAGGCGCCTCAGATATATCAGTCTCTTCGGAGCCGATGGATAGGTCCGATCGGACCGGGAAACGTGTGTTCAGGAATTGCCAATCCACAAACGTAAGTGTGGCCTAGCTCAACCGATTCAGGTTTACCAAGAGTGTGAAGTCCTGAGACATTTGCTAGAGTGTCTCGAAGCGATGAGGAGCCATCCCTGGCCTTGGCTCATGACGGAAATCCAATTTCCAATACGTGACATTTTGGTTTTATTTGTGGAACCTAGTATGGCAACATAGTGGGATGGAGCACTATGTCGTCTATGATTGATACATTTATATTTGAAGTTGTCTTCATACACTTTATACTATAATAATATCAAAATGATTTGTTTTAAATGTACCAATCGTGTTTGGCTATTATAAGGTAAAACTCTATCCTCCGGCTTGCGTTGCATTGTGTGATGGGACCTGAGTCTTATAATAGCTTCATTTTTTTTCCAAAAAGCATTGCGTTGTTTATTTTATGCATTGGCATTCTCGAGAGGAAACCAATTCCGTGTTATATGGCGTGGTCCCTTGATTTACTATATTTTAAAGTAAAAGTTTTAAATAACTGTTTTAGTTCTCACACCAGTCACATAACTGACTTGGAGTTTATTGTTTTAACATATACTCTGGGTGCCCCTATTTCCACATGGGAAGCTAGTAGTTTTGGTTTTGCAGATTTATATTCACAGGATCCTCGTTTACAGCTGGAACAATATTCGGAAAGCTCTATATCTGTTTATCTCTTTTAGTCGTGTTTATGTATTATTTTTCCGCTGCTATGTATTTAAATGTAATTCAAATCTCTGATATTTTATGATGTGTAATATTTATTCATACTCTGTATATTCTTGTATTATGATGGAATTGTTGTAATAAGCAATGAAATGTTCTTCTGTTTGTGTTCTGATTCGTCTTGTCCTCAAAGCAATCCGGGCTTTCCTTCAGGGAAGTTCGGGTCGCCACAATATATATATATATATATATGTATGTATATAAATATATTTATTTCCATTTGAATCTCATTTCAATTCCATTCAATGCATATATGATTTATATAATTTATACATCGCTTATATAATTTATACAACGCCCATATATGAGATATACAACGCGTATATAATTTATACATCACTTTTATAATTTATATAACGCGTATACATTCCAGTTTGAATTTAGATTGCCCACATTGGGTTCTACTCCTTCTAAAATTGTGGGAAGCTCCAAAAATTCTCCGGTCTCTTCTAGAATGTTGAAGACGTAGTCATGAGTCCAATATGTCTCTTGCTTCACTGGATTTCAACAACATACGAAAAAAATATGATTTTTATACGATAATCATACTTCGCAACGCTTTGTCTGTCATAAACAGTTTAAAATTTCAAAGCTGTATACCTCAGATTTCTATTCGAAACTAGGGTTGAATTTTACTTCCAATCCATATTGTTTGGACAAGATCAGGTTGCGCCACGCTGACGGGGGTAAAGCGTTGCGCAGATTGTCAAAGGTCCGGTCCAGATCGGTGGCGTCCTGAACGATGAGACTTCACGGAGGTAATTCGAAGAAAATACTCAACGATAAATTGCAAACTTTATATGGATTTGAATAGGAGGAGGAGCTCTACAAAAACCTCAACTGGAGCAAAGGATTTTATTGAGTGAATTGGCCGGAATCGAGGAGAGAAGGTCGGAATACCTTTCCGTCGTCGATCTGAGCTGTTACAAGGTTTTTTTGATTTTTTCGGAAAATTAAATTAATGAATGGAATATTCTTATTGGCCCACACATATATATTTATTCGAAAAATAGTGTTTTCTTATCCGAACTCCAAATCAAATCCAACGACTGACGCCACTAGCTAAATACCCCCATTCCGGACATAATGGAACATGTTTCATATGCCGTTTTGACTTTTCAGTTAGTTATTCTTCAAATTAAAATATAAATCATTCAAATTTGGATTTAAACGTACATTTTAATTTGCCGGGGCCACATACTAATCCCAAAAATTCCCAAAAAATAAATTTAGCTATGTTGAGAAGATTCAGTCCCAACAAAATTAATTTCGACGAATTCAGAGACCTTTTGAAAAATGGACTTTTCCTGGTCGTTCTAATTCAAACTGAAATTACCAAAAACGTTTTCCTTTTCCATGCACAGATATTAATACCAAAAATTATGGAAATTTAAACCTAGCCATAAATTGACATTCCAGATCCAACCAAAGTAGTTTCGTCAAAAACGGAGGTCGTTTGCAAAATGTCAATTTTTAAGGGGCTATATTTATTCCAAAGTGAACATTCTGAATATTCAACTGGCCATAACTTTTGATTCTTTCTATGAAATTTTGATTTTTCAGATTCGTTAGAAAGATATTTTTTAAATAGATTTAAATATTTTTGGTTTCACTAAAATTCGATTTATTTTGAATCTTGTACATTCAGTCAAATTTCAAAGTTAAATTTTCGAACTACTACGCCATTTCAAGCTCGTTATATAATTAAAATAAATTTATTCATTCTAACTTTGATTCAAATAAATTTTTAGTTGTTATTATTTAAAATAAATTATTTTAAGTATTATAAATTCATTACAATAGCCAAAATAAAATTTTTAAATTAGTTCTGATTTTCCAGGTTGTTACAATCTCCTCCACATAAAACTTTTCATCCTCGAAAAGGAAACAACAGTAAAGTAGGAAACAAAAAGGAAAATAGAGTATACTGTAAATGTACATTGCACCAGAGCTAATCAAAGATATCCATCCTGCACTTGGGATAAGCCTGTTTGATGCTATATTCTGTCTCCCATGTACAATCTCTAGGATCAGTGCTCCACCGCACTTTGACTAAGTGAACCTTCTTGTTCCTTAGCTCTTTGGTTTCTTTGCCAATAATCTTTAGTGGTTCTCTTCTCACTGCTAATTCTGGAGTAATATCCAAATCTTGCTGCACTGCTTCTTCTACAACTAGATCTGGATCATGCACATGCTTTCGAAGTTTAGACACATGAAATACATCATGTACTCCGGGCAACCAGTCAGGTAATTGAACCCTATAAGCGATAGTTCCAATTCTTTCTAGTATAGGAAATGGGCCAATAAATCTCGGTGCCAACTTCCCTATTTTCCCGAATCGGACTACTTCTCTCACCGGAGAAACTCTCAGATATACATAGTCACCAACAGCAAATGCTAAATCTCTCCTTCTAGAATCTGCATAATCTTCTATCGGCTTTGAGCTATTTTCAATCACTTCTTAATGAAATCGACTTCATCCGAAGCTTCACGAATCATGTCGGGACCCAATACTAATGGATTTTCTGATTCTACCCAACATGCGGGAGATCTACATGGTCGATCATACAATGCTTCGAATGGTGCCATTCCCAAGCTCGCTTGGTAGCTATTATTATATGAGAACTCAGCTAAATGCAAATGATCTTCCCATAATCCACCAAAATTAATAATACATGCCCGCAATAAATCTTCTAATATATGATTCACCCTCTCAGTTTGACCATCTGTCTTAGGGTGATATGCGGTGCTAAGGTATAACTTTGTTCCCAGCTATCCCTGGAATGCTTCCCAGAATTTACTAGCGAATATCAGATCATGATCACTAACAATACTACTGGGAACTCCATGTAGTCTAACGATCTCTTTGAAATAAATCTACGCCAGGTTCTGACCCGTTCTATTTGATATAACAGGTATAAAATGGGCGATCTTCGTGAAACGATCTACGATCACCCATATACTGTCATTTCCTTTCTTGGTTCTGGGAAACCCGTCTATGAAGTCCATGGAAATTTGCTCCCACTTCCAAATTGGAACCTCCAACAGTTGTAATAATCCGGCGAGTTTCTGTTGATCGCTTTTGACTTGTTAACAAGCAGAACAACTGCTAACGTATAAGGAAATGTCACTTTTCAGTGACTTCCACCAGAATGAGCGTTTGAGGTCTTATACATCTTACTCACACCAGGGTGGATACTGAGATTAGATTTGTGACATTCATCCAGTACCTCTCTTCTGAGTTCTGGAACTTCTGGAACACAAATTCGCCCTTGCAATCTCAGAATCCCTTTACTATTAAGACAGAAATATGAGGTTTCGCCTTCTTGAATTCTCCGACTAATTCTTTGAATAAATTCATCGTCTCTTTGGAGGATAGAGATCTTGTCAATTAATGAAGGCGTAATAATAAGGATAGCGATGATTAAGCTCTTTCTACTAAGCGCATCAGCGACAACATTGGCCTTCCTCGGAGTATACAATATATCTAGATCGTACGCTGCAAGGAATTCTAGCCAACACTGCTGTCTCAGATTTAAATCCATCTAGGTGAACAAATACTATAACGACTTGTGATCTGTATATAATTCGAACTTCTTGCCCAATAAATAATGCCTCTAGATTTTCAAAGCAAACACGATGGCTAACAATTCAAGATCCTGAGTAGCATATCTCTTCTCATGCATTTTCAGCTGACGGCTATCATAAGCAAATACTTGGCCTCTTTGCATTAATACCGCACCAGCACCTTCAATAGAAGCATCTGCATAGACTGTCAAATCTTGATTACCATCGATAATAGTTAACAATGGAGTAGTTGTCAATCTTAATTTTAGCTCTTAGAAAGTTGCCTCACGTTCTGGAGTCCAATTAAATCTTGCGTGCTTCTTAGTAAGATGAGTTAATGGACTAGATAGCTTCAAAAAATCTTTAACGAATTTCCGATAATAACTAGCCAATCCCAGAAAACTTCAGACTTCCGTGGGGGTGCCAGGCTGTTTCCAATCTTGAATAGCTGAAATTTTACTTGGATCAACTGAAATTCGCTCCTTTGATACAATGTGACCAAGGAACTTTACCTCTTCTTTCCAGAATATATATTTGGAAAATTTGGCTTTTAAGACTTTCTTTCTGAGAGTTTCCAACCCTAGTTCCAAATGTTTAGCATGCTCTCTATCTGACTTAGAGAAGATCAATATGTCATCAATGAAAACCAGTACGAATTTAATCAAGACTTCTCTGAATAACCTGTTCATTAGATCAACAAAATAAGCTAGAGCGTTACATAAGCCGAACGGCATTACTAACCACTCATAGAATAAGTCTGGGCCTCTGAATGCTGTCAAAGGAACACATTCTTTAGCAATACGAAGATGATGGAAACCTATAGCTAGGTCCATTCTTGAAAACACTTGTGCTCCATTCAAACGATCCAACAAATCATCAATTCGTGGCAATGGATATTTATTCTTCAATGTCTTCTTATTCAACTCACGATAATCCATGCATAGTCGAAGAGTACCATCTGACTTTGGGAAAAACACCACTGCTGCTTCCCAATTAGAGAAACTAGGCCTGATCAGACCTTTCCATAGTAATTGTTTAGTTTGGTCCCTCAATTCTTCTTTCCCCATTAAAGTCATTCTCCGAAAAGTGTGCACTACTGGCTTGGCATTCAGCATTAAATCAATTCTGAAATCAATTTCTCTACGTTGAGGTAAACTATCCACTTCTTCCAACACATCCGCATAATTTTGGACGACAGGAATACCTTTTGTGACAATAGGAATATTTTCTATTGGAGCAGGAGAAACATCAAGAGCTGATCAAAAGTATTTTCTATCCGAATTTAGACCTTCACATGGTATGGTTATATAGTTTCCAAATTTAGTCTTTGCCTTAACAACTCTCTCAGTGCATTTAACCTCGGCTTCATATTTGGTTAACCAATCCAATCCTAAATAAAATCAAATTTGGTAATATTCATGACGATCGAGATGGTAGGGAACCGATAATAGGAAAAAGAGACCGACATCCCACAAATCCAACTAAGATTGAGGGAACCCCCAACCAGATTATGGATAATGATGGATTCTTTAAGCTTTTTTCATTTTAAATCCAGCTTATTAACCACATTACTTGCAATAAAGCTTCACGACGCGCCTGTATCAAACAATACTTTAACTGGAATATTTTTTATAGTAAGTGTGCCTTCTAAAACATCTGGCCTTCCCTGACTAGCTGAGTGTGTTGGAGTTTCTACCACTTCATTTACATGTACTATTTCAGATTTTTTTGATAGATGGCAAATTTTTTAAAGATGACCAATCTAATGTAATTGAATCATTTTCTATTCCCTTGAAAGCTCTTATCGAGTTTAATTCCCTTCTTTCTTTGTTTCTTCAAAGATTTGCAACTTATCAACAAATATCCTTACTTAATGCAGTTATTGTATACGATAGTCGTTACTGGTTCCTTCTCAGATAACCCTTTTCCTATTGGCTTTAGGCTTCTTACTTACCTCAGGCGTCGTACTTGCCTTAGGTTGCGTACTTTCGTCTGGGCTATCAGTTTCAAACATCCTTTTGTTGCAAGAACTGACTTACTCTTCGTCCTCCAAAAGACCTTACTTATCAAGATCCTCATAGTGATAAGCCATGGATATCATTTCAGAAAAAGGAAGTTTCACATGTGCCATTACGCAATTTTTGTACCTTCTTTGAAGCCCGTCAATAAACCTCAGATTCTTCCTAAAAGGATTTTCAATTAGCTTTGGGGTAAAATGACAAAGTTTGTTAAATTTATCCTGACACTCCTGATTGGTCATATCTCCTTGTTTCAGATAGTAGAACTCATCGTATAACCGATAAGTTGCTTCTGGAGGACTAAATTTTTCATTGAAATTTTATTTTTTTCTATCTCAAGTAATATTTCCTTCTGGATTATTCTTAGTAACCATTTCCCACCATATTAAAGCTTCGTTTTTGAGTGCCCAAGATGCTAGTAATCTTTTCTAGTCATCTCTCAGCTTTAAACCTTCTAAAATTCTCTCAGCAGAATGCATCCATGCTTCCGTTTAGATTCTTTGCCCAAAAATGGTAATCTACGCAAATTTTGATACTTCTTTAATAGAGCTTCTATATCTTATTCTGGCTTTGGAACACGATTGGCTCATTAGATTGTTGAACCATAGAATTTCTTCTTCTGCTTCTGCCACTCATTTTCTACTATGTCTGCAAATAGCAGACAAAGAGTCAAGCCAACAAAAAAGATATTGTAAAGCATAGAGACATATATTTTAAATGTATATGCATCTATTGGGTGTGTATTTTATTCTGCTACACTCATTCTAGGATATTACTGATCCTATCTATAATGAGTTGTTCGTCTTAGAATACTACTGATTCTATTTCTGATGAGTTCGTTAATATGTTATATTCTAGAACTAAGGTTAACCAAAGCTCCGATACCAGATGTGATGACTTTAAACTCCCGTGCCACGGAAGCAAGGTTAACCTTTGGAATATAACACATAAACAATAACAGCAGAACAGAAATATATCATTACACCAAATAACGTACAACAAATTACACTGGAACATATATAATCATCAAAGTTACACAGTATAACAGGATCACACTTAGTACAAAATATGGTTTCAGCTTTATATAAAATGTCTGCAGTGGAATCAAACATAATATACATAACAAAGTCTGAACAACATAATAGAAATGATAGAATCCATCTTCAGCTCAACAGCTATCCAGAATAAGCCTGCTAAACCTGAATACAAGGCTGCCCATGTAGGAAATAGGGGCACCTGAGTTAGCAAGTGAAATAAACTACAAGTCAATCATGGGACTGGTATGAGAAATCTTACTTAACCTATTTAACAATAAGGTCAATCACAGGACCACGCCGCCAATGCGGAACAGGTTTATTCCATTGGAATACCAGTGCATAAATAAAGTAAATCATTTAAACAATGCAATGCTTTTTATAGAAAATGAAGCCATTATAAGACTCAGGCCCCATCACACAATGCAACACAAGCCGGAGGATAGAGTTTTACCTTATAATGGACAAAATATGCTTGATACGTATAAATCAAAATCATTTGATATTATTACTAGTGCATATATGTTTCAAAAACAATTTCAGTCATAATGTATCAATCATAGACGACATGAGCGTCCCATGCCACTATGCCGCCACATATAGGTTTACAACCAAAACCGCACATGTCGTATTGGAAGTTGGATTTCCACCATGAACCAAGGCAAGGGATCGTCCTTACCGACTTCGCGATTCTCTAGCCCAAGCCTCAGGATCAGAGCTCGAGTGACCCTTGGAGCGACATGGCCGGTCCATACGGAGTGGATTCAAATGCCTGAACACGACGTTTCCCCGCCATATGGGGCGTAAACTGGTCATATATCGACCAAACCATCCATCGGCTCCGTACAGACCGATATAACCGAGGTGCCTCGCTTTCCATCATCCAAATAAGTAAAAATGTCTGGGATCCATACCATGACACTATTGCTAGCTAGAAGGAAATGCGTGTCCTCCCTGAGGTCCTCTCCCGTTTCCAGTTTATACCAGGGTGTGAGGCTCGCGAATTAACGCCATACACAAAGTTATGCCATATTAAAGCTGTGCTTTGATCATCTACCACAAGGCTCTGCTTTTCAACAAAATCCTTGATCACTGAATCTCAGCATGCCACGTTGTCATTCTACAACGTCAGGAACACATCCATCTACAAGTCTGTAACACCCCGAATTTTAGTTAATACTAAAATTCACTAATTACAGGATATATAATCTCAGATGTGGGAATTGGGGGTAACGGGCTGCGTCATTGCGTTCGTCTCGGAAAAATACGCGAAATAGAGTCCGAGTTTTCGAGAATCGGAGTCCGTATGGCCCAGTTAAGGCCCAATGAAGTTTGCAGAAAAATTAAAGCTAAAGACAAATTTAAAGATTTAAAATCAGATTTCAAAATGGAGCCAGCGGGGGTAGGCGGGAAGCTTCCCGCCCTAACTATGTCGACAGGGCTGTCGACAGGCCTGTCGACAGGGGGGTCGACTTGCCTGTCGACTTGCCTGTCGACATGGGCGCGGCGTCCAGAGAACCTGGGTGCACCAGGTTGGGTTTTAGGCTGGCTTGGAGGGCTGGGTTCTAGAGATTTCCTAAATCTAACGGACCTAATCTAATCTAGGGTTAATCTAAGGGCCTAAAACACTCACCTAATCTATAAATACACCCTAAACCTACCCTAATCCATACTAAAAATAGAAATGATGGCCTCATGCCGCCAAATTAAATCCTAGAAGGAGCCTCCACTAATTTATGAAGGAAGTTGCAAGCTAATCACTCTCTAATCAATCTCTAATCATCACCATCTTCATATTTAGCAACTAATTCCACTTCATAAGTTTGCTAATCTTGGTTTTGGTGAGTTTCTATCACTTTAACATCAATTGTTAAAGTAAGTAGATTGGGTGTAATGAGACTTATGGTCTTAAATGCGGATTAGTGAGTTTGAATCATTTATAATGATATGCTACTCTATGTTTTCCTATGTTTATGCATAATTAATAAGTGGGTTTATGCATGTTTGATAAGTTGGTTTATGCATGTTTAACAAGTTGGTTTATGCATGTTTAACAAGTGGGTTTATGCATATTTAATAAGTGGATTTATGCAAAGTGAGTTATGCAAGTTCACATGCAAGTTATGTGTATGATGTTATGTAAGTTATGTAGGTGGTTGTGCAAGTTCATATGCAAGATATGTATATGCTTAAATGCAAGTTTAACATGATTTGCAAGTTATGCATGCTTATGCAAGTATATGAATGCTTATGCAAGATATGTATATGCTTAAATGCAAGTTTAACATGATATGCAAGTTATGCATGCTTATGCAAGTATGTGAATGCTTATGCAAGTATGTGAATGCTTATGCAAGTTATGTGTATGCTTAAATGCATGTTTAACATGTTATGCAAGTTATGAGAATGCTTATATGCAAGTTCAACATGTTATGCAAGATATGTGTATGATAATATGCAAGTTTGGGTTAAATGTAGTTGGGTTAATATATGCTCATATATGCAAGTTGACATCCTCTTAACCCATGACAAAGTTATATGCTAAACCCATGATATTTGTGTTGGATCTTCCCCTTTATTATGTCATGAAATGAGAACGATTTACGTGGGGAACGATGGGGTTGGTAAATATGTTAATAAAAGTATGATTGGGTATGATTAAGCATACCATAAAAAAAAAAAAATTAACATAAGTGGGAATTTACCTATTGAGTTAGGTCTACCCCATGGGAATTTACCTATTGAGTTAGGTCTACCCATGTTATGAAAAACTTGATATTAATTAGGGATAATTAATATGGGGGTGATTAATTAGGTGTAATTAATCGACTAAGACACGAGGTTGGACTCATTTGTAGTGTAAAACTGCCCGGACCTGACCGGCTTAACCAGTTGCTACAAATGTCAGCCCAATGTGAGAGGTCTTAGCCATAAATTAAATACGTGATTAAAGTAAAGACACGAGGTTAGACTCTGTTATGACGTAAGACTGCCCGGACTCTACCGGCTTAACCAGGCGGTCATAACAGCCAGTCTAATGTGGGAGGTCTTTGTGGGAGATCACGGTCTTAATTAATTAAGAAACACTTAACCATATTAGCATGTAGTGGGACATGAGGGGTTAAGTGGGTGCCTTGGGTGGCATGTGGAAATTTAGTGGTTGCCTTGGGTGGCATGTGGAATCTAGTGGGTTGCCTTGGGTGGCAATAGAAAATACGATTAGAATACTTAACCAAGTGAAACATGTAATTAAACATGATTAAAGGGTTAAGTGGGATTCACTAGATAAGTAACAAGCTTAGGTGGGTAGCTTGTGGGGGCCCATTTCAACCAATATCCCAAACGTATCTTTGTGGGCTCGACCCATGTCGAGTGACGGGACACGCATATTGGGCTTGACTATAAGAGGCCAAAACGGGTTAGCGGTGGCAACGCAAGTCCAACGGGTTTCATATGCGTGTGTGGGCCCGGGCTGGCAGATAAGCCGTTGTTGCATCGTGTAGATATAAAGCCGTGCACCGTTGATATTATCAGGTGGCCACTTTAGGGGAGTGATACACCCCACCGTGGGACCAGCACGGGTATCTACGGTAGGGAGCCGATCGCTTGGGGAGTAGTGGGGTACACCTAGTGGAGATAGGGGCAGACGGCACCTATGTGGTCAACTAGGGGTACATGAAACTACTAGTTATATCTTTCTTTAAGTCCTTGGGTGGGATCAATCTTTAAGTAGGAATGACTGGTGTGGTGCAGTGAAGTAATTATCCTTGGGTGGGTAAATGCGTCTGTACAGTTATCTTAGTTTATCCTAAGTTTACCAAGCTGCTTAGTGTAGCCATTCATCCCCAGACATTACCGTAGGTCAAGTTTATGTCTTCTCTGGTTACTTTAATGATTATATTGTTAAAGTTATAGGACTCGCTCAGACTTATGTCTGACCCCGTTGTTTTTATCTTTTTTCCAACCCTCAGGTCCTACGGTGGATCCTAGCAGTAGTGGAGCTTGATCGGATTGTTGTTCCAGTCTTTAGGAGCTTGGATAGATGTAAAGCTCCAGTTACCCAGTTATCTTTTCTTTTGTCTTGGCTATTGTATGAGAGAGTGGGATTATGTACTTCCTTATTTTGATGGATATTGTACTTGACTTTTATTGTGGTTTTATGATGTAACCAGACATGTTTATTTCCGCTGTTATAAGATGATGTTTTAAATTTCAAGTACTATTTATATCTGTCTTGTTGTAATTTTTCTGTTCTATATTCACTAAAATACTCCACCGATGTTATGGCATTCCCTTAGAGAGTGACCATAGTGGAAGTGGGGTGTTACACGTGGTATCAGAGCAAAGGTTACCGGAACAGATAAAATTTTTAGAAAACTATTTTTCTAAAAACATTTTTGGAAGAAATATTTTCGAAGACATGTCTTTTAAGAGAAAAGTTTTTGAAAGAAAAGCATAATCCCCAGTAGCCATATCTATATCCTTCGAATTCTCCGTTTTGAATCTTTCCTTTTTCGTTTCAGCATGGCTGAGGATCTTAACTTTCCGGAGGGTGTGACGGTACCAGTATGGTATAGGAGATTGATGGAGGCTAGGGCCACCACTACAGGTCCAGCAAATATCCCTCCACCAACCGTAGCACCCGATCTTCCTCCTCCCCATCCTCCTCGCACGGATACTTTTGCTAAGACTTGCAAGGAATTTAAAGCCATGGGAGGGAAACCTTTTCAAGGATCTGAAACTTTTGTGGAGGCTAGAGATTGGCTTAAGGAGGTGGAAGAATTGATAGATATCTTTGAGATGGAAGAAGGAAAGAAAGTCAAGTTGGCTGCTTGGTTAACGAAAGGAGAGGCCTCATTCTGGTGGGAGGTCACTAATGGAGAACGCCCCGTTGACTCTTGGGCGGATTTTAGGCAAAGATTTGTGGCAAAGTTTCTCTCAAGGGCGGAGGAAAACTTGTATATGGAAAGATTCTTGACTCTAAAGCAAGGAAATCTCTCAGTGAAGGAATATGTCAACAAGTTTAATCAATTGGCAAGGTTTTGCCTAGACATGGTGAATACACCGGAGAAGAAGGCTTTGAGGTTCGTGAAAGGCTTGAATGAACCAATGCATGGGTTAGCTATGACTCATATCCCTATGGGGGCCACCTTTGAGAAGCTAGTTGACATGGCACTCACGCATGAAGAAGAGAAGGGTCCCAATGCTAATAGGGCACCCGAGAAGAAGGGAGATCAAAAGAGACCTCAACATCAACAACAAAACAAAGGTGGGAAAGGCAACGGTGGCAAAGGCAAGAAGAAGAAGTGTTTCAACTGTGGGACACCTGGCCACCTAAGCAAGGATTGTCGCAAGAAGAAGAAGACTGGCTGCTTCCACTGTGGTGAAGCAGGGCATCTAGTGAAAGACTGTCCCAAGAAGGGGCAAAAGATGGGGTCTACCTCAGGAGGACAGGTGCAAGCTCTTATGGCACCGGGTCAGGTTAGGGGGCAAGTACAGGCTCTCGCAGTTCCACCGATTCAGGAGAGAGGTAGAACTATTTCCGTTGAAAGTCTGGTTTTTCTATTTGATCATCATGTCCGTACATTGTTTGATTCAGGCGCATCGCATTCGTTTATCTCATCATCATTAGTTGAGTCACTGCACTTAGACACCAGTCTGGTAGATGATCCCTTGGTTGTTTCAAACCCAATTGGGGGCTCCACTTATTTGTCCATGATATGTTTGGGTTTGAAGATTTCTATACTTAGCATTGAGTTTAGATGTGATGCTTTTGTGTTGGGCTTCACGGGCTATGGGTTGATTTTGGGCATGGACTGGTTATCCAGTAATGGTGCCGTTCTTGATTGCGAAAGGAGAGTTGTTAGGCTCATGACCCGCTTGGGTAACACTCTCGAGATTTCTTGTAATCCCATGGACTCTATTATGCTAAGTTATCTTGAGTCGCTTGACGCTTCGGTCGACAGGTTGCAATCTGTTAGAGTGGTCCGGGAATATCCGGATGTGTTTGAGGAGGTGAAGGGCTTACCTCCGAAGCGGGAGATTGACTTCCGAATATATCTGGTGGATAATGCTAAACCTGTATCTTTACCAGTGCGCCACATGGCTCCTCGTGAGAGGAGGGAACTCCATAAGCAAGTAGGGGAGTTGCTTGAGAAGGGGTTCATAAGAAGAAGTATATCGGAGTGGGGTGCTCCAGTAGTATTTGCTACGAAGGCGGATGGGTCCCTCAGACTCTGTGTAGACTATAGAGAACTCAACAAGATCACAAAGAAGAATAGACACCCATTGCCGAGGATTGATGATCTTTTCGATCAGTTGGTTGGCGCTTCAGTATTTTCTCAGTTGGACTTAGCCACGGGGTTTCATCAGTTGAGGGTGGCTGAGGATAGCATAGACAAGACTGCCTTTAGAACTCCGGATGGTTTCTATGAGTGGCTTGTGATGCCATTTGGGTTGACAAACGCCCCTGCATACTTTGTTGATTTGATGAGTAGGGTGTTAAGGGAGTTCCTTAATAAATTCGTGGTGGTCTTTGTGGATGATATCTTAGTATTTTCTAAGAGTGAAGAAGAGCATGCCCTACATCTTGGGGAGGTATTGAAGACTCTTCGAGCACATAGCCTTAAGGCTAAATTCTCTAAATGTCACTTCTGGAGGAAGGAGGTGCGGTTCTTGGGGCACGTGGTCTCCAAGGAAGGGATAGCTGTGGATCCCGCGAAGGTAGTATCAATTCAGGATTGGAAGGTTCCGAAGAATGCTACCGAAGTAAGAAGTTTCTTGGGGTTGGCGGGCTATTATAGGAAGTTTATCAAAGACTTCGCAAAGATATCAGCCCCATTAACCCGCTTGACGAAGAAGAATCTTGTTTTCACATGGGACGTAGATTGTGATGATGCGTTCCGACGGTTAAAGAGAGCTTTAACCACTGCTCCAGTTTTAGTGTTGCCAGATGGGAGCAAGCCATTTGTTGTTTATACCGATGCTTGTGGGACAGGACTTGGCGCAGTCTTAATGCAAGAGGGAAGGTTAATAGCCTATGGTGGAAGGCAGTTGAGGGCACATGAGAAGAATTACCCTACCCACGATCTAGAGTTGGCCGTTATTGTTTTTACGCTTAAGATTTGGCGCCATTATCTTCTTGGTGAGAGATTCGAATTGTTCACTGACCACAAATCATTGAAGTACTTGTTTTCTCAGAAGGATTTGAATCTGAGACAGCAAAGGTGGATGGAATTCTTAGCATCCTATGATTTCGAGATAGCATATACCCCTGGCAAGGGTAATGTGGTGGCGGACGCCTTGAGCAGGAAGAGGTTGTCCTTGAGTCCATTGTTCGTGGAACAACGAAGCTTGGAATTTATCTCGATGTTTGATTTCAGACCTTCCGTCGATTATGTACCCGGTTTGCTAGCTTCCTTGGAGGTTAGACCTACTCTTTTGGGGCGGATTGGTGAAGCACAGAGGGACGACCCACAGTTGGTTGAGTTGGTGGAGAAGCTCATAAGGGGGGAGTCGTCCAGCCATTTGAGTAGGTACACCCTAGACGATAGGGGGTGCTTGCGTAGAGACGGTAGACTTTGTGTACCGCAAGACGAGGGCTTGAGGAAGGTTATTCTTGATGATGCACACCGTTCTAGGATGACTATTCATCCCGGTGGGGACAAGATGTACCAAGACATGAAGAGGGTTTTCTTCTGGGCCGGTATGAAGAAAGATGTGGCCGAGTATGTCGCTCGATGCTTGGTGTGCCAACAAGTGAAGGCGGAGCAAAAGAAACCAGGTGGGTTACTTCACCCATTGGAAGTTCCGCAATGGAAGTGGGATAGCGTCTCGATGGATTTTATTGACGGGTTACCCAGATCGAGGAAGGGTAATACAGGAATTTGGGTGGTGGTAGACAGACTTACTAAGAGCGCCCATTTCATACCTGTGAAGAGCAAGAGGACCGCTCCATGGCTAGCTTCAGTATACCTTCGAGAGATAGTTCGATTGCATGGGGTACCCTCTAGCATAGTGAGTGATCGAGATCCTATCTTCACTAGCGAATTCTGGAGAAGTTTGCAAGAAGCAGTGGGGACTCAATTGTGTCTAAGCACCGCATATCATCCTCAGACAGACGGCCAGACTGAGAGGGTGAATCGTGTTCTAGAAGACCTTTTGAGGCTTTGTATCTTAGATTTTGGAGGTACATGGGAAGAGCATCTTCCATTGGTGGAGTTCGCATATAATAACAGCTTTCAGTCCAGTATTGGTATGGCTCCTTTCGAAGCTCTCTATGGAAGGCCTTGTCGATCACCTGCATGTTGGTGGGAATCTACGGATAAGATCTTGCTTGGGCCTGATATGATTAGGGAGACTTCTGAGAAGATTGACTTGATTCGAAGAAGGATGAAAGCAGCGCAGGATAGGCAAAAATCTTATGCGGATAAGAGGAGGACGGATCTTGAGTTTGAAGTTGGGGACATGGTTTTTGTCAAGGTATCTCCGTTGAGAAATGTTGTTCGCTTTGGATCCGTTGTGAAGTTAGCACCGAGGTTTGTTGGGCCGTTTCCTATTAAGGAAAGGATTGGACGGATGGCATATAGAGTGGAGTTGCCTGACAGACTTAGTGGTGTTCATGATGTATTCCATGTATCACATCTGAGGAAGTGCTTACATGAGACCGCAGAGGTGGTAGAGCCGAGCTTGCTTAGAGATGTAGAGGTAGAGCGTGATGCGACAATTCGACGAGCTCCTACTTGCATCCTTGGGTCAGAAACTAGGAAGTTAAGAAACAGAGAGGTTCAGCTAGTTAAAGTGCAATGGGGAGAAGATGAGAGCAACGCAACTTGGGAGACGGAAGCGAAGATGCGTTCATTGTACCCATTTCTTTTTGAGGGTATGTCTTTAACTTCTCCTTTATCGCTTGTCTAGTACTTATCTTATCTTTAGTATGTCCTCTCGTTAATACTGTTTGACCTTTAGATAGGGTAAACCTATGGTTGAAACATGTGTTTGAGACATGTTATGGTTGATGGATGCAAGTGGATGCAAGTGTTTGCTAGTGGTTGCTCGTGGATGCATATACACACACTCTAGGCACTAGATCGGCTCAGTCACTTCATATTGCATATTGCATAAAAATTGTGTGTAGGAGGCTATATTTATGGATGTATAATGATTGTGTTATCATATAGATGATGCATTTTGGTGAATGATTGTGCACTCATGTAGATATTGTATGTGTTGATAGGGTTCTCTCGCATACATAATGGATGCATGGCACTATCATGGTTTGCATATGTTCATACATTAGATAGGGAACATATACGCACACTTTTTGCATATGCTCATACATCATTAGAAACTATTTAAGGACAATGGATGCCCGTGGTTGATGGTTTGAGTAGATGGTTGTTTGGATGGTAGGATATGCATTCTCCTTAGTTTAGAGATTTCGAGGACGAAATCCTTTAAGGAGGGGAGAATGTAACACCCCGAATTTTAGTTAATACTAAAATTCACTAATTACAGGATAAATAATCTCAGATGTGGGAATTGGGGGTAACGGGCTGTGTCATTGCGTTCGTCTCGGAAAAATACGCGAAATAGAGTCCGAGTTTTCGAGAATCGGAGTCCGTATGGCCCAGTTAAGGCCCAATGAAGTTTGCAGAAAAATTAAAGCTAAAGACATATTTAAAGATTTAAAATCAGATTTCAAAATGGAGCCAGCGGGGGTAGGCGGGAAGCTTCCCGCCCTAACTATGTCGATAGGGCTGTCGACAGGCCTGTCGACAGGGGGGTCGACTTGCCTGTCGACTTGCCTGTCGACATGGGCGCGGCGTCCAGAGAACCTGGGTGCACCAGGTTGGGTTTTAGGCTGGCTTGGAGGGCTGGGTTCTAGAGATTTCCTAAATCTAACGGACCTAATCTAATCTAGGGTTAATCTAAGGGCCTAAAACACTCACCTAATCTATAAATACACCCTAAACCTACCCTAATTCATACTAAAAATAGAAATGATGGCCTCATGCCGCCAAATTAAATCCTAGAAGGAGCCTCCACTAATTTATGAAGGAAGTTGCAAGCTAATCACTCTCTAATCAATCTCTAATCATCACCATCTTCATATTTAGCAACTAATTCCACTTCATAAGTTTGCTAATCTTGGTTTTGGTGAGTTTCTATCACTTTAACATCAATTGTTAAAGTAAGTAGATTGGGTGTAATGAGACTTATGGTCTTAAATGCGGATTAGTGAGTTTGAATCATTTATAATGATATGCTACTCTATGTTTTCCTATGTTTATGCATAATTAATAAGTGGGTTTATGCATGTTTGATAAGTTGGTTTATGCATGTTTAACAAGTTGGTTTATGCATGTTTAACAAGTGGGTTTATGCATATTTAATAAGTGGATTTATGCAAAGTGAGTTATGCAAGTTCACATGCAAGTTATGTGTATGATGTTATGTAAGTTATGTAGGTGGTTGTGCAAGTTCATATGCAAGATATGTATATGCTTAAATGCAAGTTTAACATGATTTGCAAGTTATGCATGCTTATGCAAGTATATGAATGCTTATGCAAGATATGTATATGCTTAAATGCAAGTTTAACATGATATGCAAGTTATGCATGCTTATGCAAGTATGTGAATGCTTATGCAAGTATGTGAATGCTTATGCAAGTTATGTGTATGCTTAAATGCATGTTTAACATGTTATGCAAGTTATGAGAATGCTTATATGCAAGTTCAACATGTTATGCAAGATATGTGTATGATAATATGCAAGTTTGGGTTAAATGTAGTTGGGTTAATATATGCTCATATATGCAAGTTGACATCCTCTTAACCCATGACAAAGTTATATGCTAAACCCATGATATTTGTGTTGGATCTTCCCCTTTATTATGTCATGAAATGAGAACGATTTACATGGGGAACGATGGGGTTGGTAAATATGTTAATAAAGTATGATTGGGTATGATTTAGCATACCATAAAAAAAAATTTAACATAAGTGGGAATTTACCTATTGAGTTAGGTCTACCCCATGGGAATTTACCTATTGAGTTAGGTCTACCCATGTTATGAAAAACTTGATATTAATTAGGGATAATTAATATAGGGGTGATTAATTAGGTGTAATTAATCGACTAAGACACGAGGTTGGACTCATTTGTAGTGTAAAACTGCCCGGACCTGACCGGCTTAACCAGTTGCTACAAATGTCAGCCCAATGTGAGAGGTCTTAGCCATAAATTAAATACGTGATTAAAGTAAAGACACGAGGTTAGACTCTGTTATGACGTAAGACTGCCCGGACTCTACCGGCTTAACCAGGCGGTCATAACAGCCAGTCTAATGTGGGAGGTCTTTGTGGGAGATCACGGTCTTAATTAATTAAGAAACACTTAACCATATTAGCATGTAGTGGGACATGAGGGGTTAAGTGGGTGCCTTGGGTGGCATGTGGAAATTTAGTGGTTGCCTTGGGTGGCATGTGGAATCTAGTGGGTTGCCTTGGGTGGCAATAGAAAATACGATTAGAATACTTAACCAAGTGAAACATGTAATTAAACATGATTAAAGGGTTATGTGGGATTCACTAGATAAGTAACAAGCTTAGGTGGGTAGCTTGTGGGGGCCCATTTCAACCAATATCCCAAACGTATCTTTGTGGGCTCGACCCATGTCGAGTGACGGGACACGCATATTGGGCTTGACTATAAGAGGCCAAAACGGGTTAGCGGTGGCAACGCAAGTCCAACGGGTTTCATATGCGTGTGTGGGCCCGGGCTAGCAGATAAGCCGTTGTTGCATCGTGTAGATATAAAGCCGTGCACCGTTGATATTATCAGGTGGCCACTTTAGGGGAGTGATACACCCCACCGTCGGACCAGCACGGGTATCTACGGTAGGCAGCCGATCGCTTGGGGAGTAGTGGGGTACACCTAGTGGAGATAGGGGCAGACGGCACCTATGTGGTCAGCTAGGGGTACATGAAACTACTAGTTATATCTTTCTTTAAGTCCTTGGGTGGGATCAATCTTTAAGTAGGAATGACTGGTGTGGTGCAGTGAAGTAATTATCCTTGGGTGGGTAAATGCGTCTGTACAGTTATCTTAGTTTATCCTAAGTTTACCAAGCTGCTTAGTGTAGCCATTCATCCCCAGACATTACCGTAGGTCAAGTTTATGTCTTCTCTGGTTACTTTAATGATTATATTGTTAAAGTTATAGGACTCGCTTAGACTTATGTCTGACCCCGTTGTTTTTATCTTTTTTCCAACCATCAGGTCCTACGGTGGATCCTAGCAGTAGTGGAGCTTGATCGGATTGCTGTTCCAGTCTTTAGGAGCTTGGATAGATGTAAAGCTCCAGTTACCCAGTTATCTTTTCTTTTGTCTTGGCTATTGTATGAGAGAGTGGGATTATGTACTTCCTTATTTTGATGGATATTGTACTTGACTTTTATTGTGGTTTTATGATGTAACCAGACATGTTTATTTCCGCTGTTATGAGATGATGTTTTAAATTTCAAGTACTATTTATATCTGTCTTGTTGTAATTTTTCTGTTCTATATTCACTAAAATACTCCACCGATGTTATGGCATTCCCTTAGAGAGTGACCATAGTGGAAGTGGGGTGTTACACGTGGTATCAGAGCAAAGGTTACCGAAACAGATAAAATTTTTAGAAAACTATTTTTCTAAAAACATTTTTGGAAGAAATATTTTCGAAGACATGTCTTTTAAGAGAAAAGTTTTTGAAAGAAAAGCATAATCCCCAATAGCCATATCTATATCCTTCGAATTCTCCGTTTTCAATCTTTCCTTTTTCGTTTCAGCATGGCTGAGGATCTTAACTTTCCGGAGGGTGTGACGGTACCAGTATGGTATAGGAGATTGATGGAGGCTAGGGCCACCACTACAGGTCCAGCAAATATCCCTCCACCAACCGTAGCACCTGATCTTCCTCCTCCCCCTCCTCCTCGCACGGATACTTTTGCTAAGACTTGCAAGGAATTTAAAGCTATGGGAGGGAAACCTTTTCAAGGATCTGAAACTTTTGTGGAGGCTAGAGATTGGCTTAAGGAGGTGGAAGAATTGATAGATATCTTTGAGATGGAAGAAGGAAAGAAAGTCAAGTTGGCTGCTTGGTTAATGAAAGGAGAGGCCTCATTCTGGTGGGAGGTCACTAATGGAGAACGCCCCGTTGACTCTTGGGCGGATTTTAGGCAAAGATTTGTGGCAAAGTTTCTCTCAAGGGCGGAGGAAAACTTGTATATGGAAAGATTCTTGACTCTAAAGCAAGGAAATCTCTCAGTGAAGGAATATGTCAACAAGTTTAATCAATTGGCAAGGTTTGGCCTAGACATGGTGAATACACCGGAGAAGAAGGCTTTGAGGTTCGTGAAAGGCTTGAATGAACCAATGCATGGGTTAGCTATGACTCATATCCCTATGGGGGCCACCTTTGAGAAGCTAGTTGACATGGCACTCATGCATGAAGAAGAGAAGGGTCCCATTGCTAATAGGGCACCCGAGAAGAAGGGAGATCAAAAGAGACCTCAGCATCAACAACAAAACAAAGGTGGGAAAGGCAACGGTGGCAAAGGCAAGAAGAAGAAGTGTTTCAACTGTGGGACACCTGGCCACCTAAGCAAGGATTGTCGCAAGAATAAGAAGACTGGCTGCTTCCACTGTGGTGAAGCAGGGCATCTAGTGAAAGACTGTCCTAAGAAGGGGCAAAAGATGGGGTCTACCTCAGGAGGACAGGTGCAAGCTCTTATGGCACCGGGTCAGGTTAGGGGGCAAGTACAGGCTCTCGCAGTTCCACCGATTCAGGAGAGAGGTAGAACTATTTCCGTTGAAAGTCTGGTTTTTCTATTTGATCATCCTGTCCGTACATTGTTTGATTCAGGCGCATCGCATTCGTTTATCTCATCATCATTAGTTGAGTCACTGCACTTAGACACCAGTCTGGTAGATGATCCCTTGGTTGTTTCAAACCCAATTGGGGGCTCCACTTATTTGTCCATGATATGTTTGGGTTTGAAGATTTCTATACTTAGCATTGAGTTTAGATGTGATGCTTTTGTGTTGGGCTTCACGGGCTATGGGTTGATTTTGGGCATGGACTGGTTATCCAGTAATGGTGCCGTTCTTGATGGCGAAAGGAGAGTTGTTAGGCTCATGACCCGCTTGGGTAACACTCTCGAGATTTCTTGTAATCCCATGGACTCTGTTATGCTAAGTTATCTTGAGTCGCTTGACGCTTCGGTCGACAGGTTGCAATCTGTTAGAGTGGTCCGGGAATATCCGGATGTGTTTGAGGAGGTGAAGGGCTTACCTCCGAAGCGGGAGATTGACTTCCGAATATATCTGGTGGATAATGCTAAACCTGTATCTTTACCAGTGCGCCACATGGCTCCTCGTGAGAGGAGGGAACTCCATAAGCAAGTAGGGGAGTTGCTTGAGAAGGGGTTCATAAGACGAAGTATATCGGAGTGGGGTGCTCCAGTAGTATTTGCTACGAAGGCGGATGGGTCCCTCAGACTCTGTGTAGACTATAAAGAACTCAACAAGCTCACAAAGAAGAATATACACCCATTGCCGAGGATTGATGATCTTTTCGATCAGTTGGTTGGCGCTTCAGTATTTTCTCAGTTGGACTTAGCCACGGGGTTTCATCAGTTGAGGGTGGCTGAGGATAGCATAGACAAGACTGCCTTTAGAACTCCGGATGGTTTCTATGAGTGGCTTGTGATGCCATTTGGGTTGACAAACGCCCCTGCATACATTGTTAATTTAATGAGTAGGGTGTTCAGGGAGTTCCTTAATAAATTCGTGGTGGTCTTTGTGGATGATATCTTAGTATTTTCTAAGAGTGAAGAAGAGCATGCCCTACATCTTGGGGAGGTATTTAAGACTCTTCGAGCACATAGCCTTAAGGCTAAATTCTCTAAATGTCACTTCTGGAGGAAGGAGGTGCGGTTCTTGGGGCACGTGGTCTCCAAGGAAGGGATAGCTGTTGATCCCGCGAAGGTAGTATCAATTCAGGATTGGAAGGTTCCGAAGAATGCTACCGAAGTAAGAAGTTTCTTGGGGTTGGCGGGCTATTATAGGAAGTTTATCAAAGACTTCGCAAAGATATCAGCCCCATTAACCCGCTTGACGAAGAAGAATCTTGTTTTCACATGGGACGTAGATTGTGATGATGCGTTCCGACGGTTAAAGAGAGCTTTAACCACTGCTCCAGTTTTAGTGTTGCCAGATGGGAGCAAGCCATTTGTTGTTTATACCGATGCTTGTGGGACAGGACTTGGCGCAGTCTTAATGCAAGAGGGAAGGGTAATAGCCTATGGTGGAAGGCAGTTGAGGGCACATGAGAAGAATTACCCTACCCACGATCTAGAGTTGGCCGCTATAGTTTTTGCGCTTAAGATTTGGCGCCATTATCTTCTTGGTGAGAGATTCGAATTGTTCACTGACCACAAATCATTGAAGTACTTGTTTTCTCAGAAGGATTTGAATCTGAGACAGCAAAGGTGGATGGAATTCTTAGCATCCTATGATTTCGAGATAGCATATACCCCTGGCAAGGGTAATGTGGTGGCGGACGCCTTGAGCAGGAAGAGGTTGTCCTTGAGTCCATTGTTCGTGGAACAACGAAGCTTGGAATTTATCTCGATGTTTGATTTCAGACCTTCCGTCGATTATGTACCCGGTTTGCTAGCTTCCTTGGAGGTTAGACCTACTCTTTTGGGGCGGATTGGTGAAGCACAGAGGGACGACCCACAGTTGGTTGAGTTAGTGGAGAAGCTCATAAGGGGGGAGTCGTCCAGCCATTTGAGTAGGTACACCCTAGACGATAGGGGGTGCTTGCGTAGAGACGGTAGACTTTGTGTACCGCAAGACGAGGGCTTGAGGAAGGTTATTCTTGATGATGCACACCGTTCTAGGATGACTATTCATCCCGGTGGGGACAAGATGTACCAAGACATGAAGAGGGTTTTCTTCTGGACCGGTATGAAGAAAGATGTGGCCGAGTATGTCGCTCGATGCTTGGTGTGCCAACAAGTGAAGGCGGAGCAAAAGAAACCAGGTGGGTTACTTCACCCATTGGAAGTTCCGCAATGGAAGTGGGATAGCGTCTCGATGGATTTTATTGACGGGTTACCCAGATCGAGGAAGGGTAATACAGGAATTTGGGTGGTGGTAGACAGACTTACTAAGAGCGCCCATTTCATACCTGTGAAGAGCAAGAGGACCGCTCCATGGCTAGCTTCAGTATACCTTCGAGAGATAGTTCGATTGCATGGGGTACCCTCTAGCATAGTGAGTGATCGAGATCCTATCTTCACTAGCGAATTCTGGGGAAGTTTGCAAGAAGCAGTGGGGACTCAATTGTGTCTAAGCACCGCATATCATCCTCAGACAGACGGCCAGACTGAGAGGGTGAATCGTGTTCTAGAAGACCTTTTGAGGCTTTGTATCTTAGATTTTGGAGGTACATGGGAAGAGCATCTTCCATTGGTGGAGTTCGCATATAATAACAGCTTTCAGTCCAGTATTGGTATGGCTCCTTTCGAAGCTCTCTATGGAAGGCCTTGTCGATCACCTGCATGTTGGTGGGAATCTACGGATAAGATCTTGCTTGGGCCTGATATGATTAGGGAGACTTCTGAGAAGATTGACTTGATTCGAAGAAGGATGAAAGCAGCGCAGGATAGGCAAAAATCTTATGCGGATAAGAGGAGGACGGATCTTGAGTTTGAAGTTGGGGACATGGTTTTTGTCAAGGTATCTCTGTTGAGAAATGTTGTTCGCTTTGGATCCGTTGGGAAGTTAGCACCGAGGTTTGTTGGGCCGTTTCCTATTAAGGAAAGGATTGGACGGATGGCATATAGAGTGGAGTTGCCTGACAGACTTAGTGGTGTTCATGATGTATTCCATGTATCACATCTGAGGAAGTGCTTACATGAGACCGCAGAGGTGGTAGAGCCGAGCTTGCTTAGAGATGTAGAGGTAGAGCGTGATGCGACGATTCGACGAGCTCCTACTTGCATCCTTGGGTCAGAAACTAGGAAGTTAAGAAACAGAGAGGTTCAGCTAGTTAAAGTGCAATGGGGAGAAGATGAGAGCAACGCAACTTGGGAGACGGAAGCAAAGATGCGTTCATTGTACCCATTTCTTTTTGAGGGTATGTCTTTAACTTCTCCTTTATCGCTTGTCTAGTACTTATCTTATCTTTAGTATGTCCCCTCGTTAATACTGTTTGACCTTTAGATAGGGTAAACCTATGGTTGAAACATGTGTTTGAGACATGTTATGGTTGATGGATGCAAGTGGATGCAAGTGTTTGCTAGTGGTTGCTCGTGGATGCATATACACACACTCTAGGCACTAGATCGGCTCAGACACTTCATATTGCATATTGCATAAAAATTGTGTGTAGGAGGCTATATTTATGGATGTATAATGATTGTGTTATCATATGGATGATGCATTTTGGTGAATGATTATGCACTCATGTAGATATTGTATGTGTCGATAGGGTTCTCTCGCATACATAATGGATGCATGGCACTATCATGGTTTGCATATGTTCATACATTAGATAGGGAACATATACACACACTTTTTGCATATGCTCATACATCATTAGAAACTATTTAAGGACAATGGATGCCCGTGGTTGATGGTTTGAGTAGATGGTTGTTTGGATGGTAGGATATGCATTCTCCTTAGCATAGAGATTTCGAGGACGAAATCCTTTAAGGAGGGGAGAATGTAACACCCCGAATTTTAGTTAATACTAAAATTCACTAATTATAGGATAAATAATCTCAGATGTGGGAATTGGGGGTAACGGGCTGCGTCACTGCGTTCGTCTCGGAAAAATACGCGAAATAGAGTCCGAGTTTTCGAGAATCGGAGTCCGTATGGCCCAGTTTAGGCCCAATGAAGTTTGCAGAAAAATTAAAGCTAAAGACAGATTTAAAGATTTAAAATCAGATTTCAAAATGGAGCCAGCGGGGGTAGGCGGGAAGCTTCCCGCCCTAACTATGTCGACAGGGCTGTCGACAGGCCTGTCGACAGTGGGGTCGACTTGCCTGTCGACTTGCCTGTCGACATGGGCGCGGCGTCCAGAGAACCTGGGTGCACCAGGTTGGGTTTTAGGCTGGCTTGGAGGGCTGGGCTCTAGAGATTTCCTAAATCTAACGGACCTAATCTAATCTAGGGTTAATCTAAGGGCCTAAAACACTCACCTAATCTATAAATACACCCTAAACCTACCCTAATTCATACTAAAAATAGAAATGATGGCCTCATGCCGCCAAATTAAATCCTAGAAGGAGCCTCCACTAATTTATGAAGGAAGTTGCAAGCTAATCACTCTCTAATCAATCTCTAATCATCACCATCTTCATATTTAGCAACTAATTCCACTTCATAAGTTTGCTAATCTTGGTTTTGGTGAGTTTCTATCACTTTAACATCAATTGTTAAAGTAAGTAGATTGGGTGTAATGAGACTTATGGTCTTAAATGCGGATTAGTGAGTTTGAATCATTTATAATGATATGCTACTCTATGTTTTCCTATGTTTATGCATAATTAATAAGTGGGTTTATGCATGTTTGATAAGTTGGTTTATGCATGTTTAACAAGTTGGTTTATGCATGTTTAACAAGTGGGTTTATGCATATTTAATAAGTGGATTTATGCAAAGTGAGTTATGCAAGTTCACATGCAAGTTATGTGTATGATGTTATGTAAGTTATGTAGGTGGTTGTGCAAGTTCATATGCAAGATATGTATATGCTTAAATGCAAGTTTAACATGATTTGCAAGTTATGCATGCTTATGCAAGTATATGAATGCTTATGCAAGATATGTATATGCTTAAATGCAAGTTTAACATGATATGCAAGTTATGCATGCTTATGCAAGTATGTGAATGCTTATGCAAGTATGTGAATGCTTATGCAAGTTATGTGTATTCTTAAATGCATGTTTAACATGTTATGCAAGTTATGAGAATGCTTATATGCAAGTTCAACATGTTATGCAAGATATGTGTATGATAATATGCAAGTTTGGGTTAAATGTAGTTGGGTTAATATATGCTCATATATGCAAATTGACATCGTCTTAACCCATGACAAAGTTATATTCTAAACCCATGATATTTGTGTTGGATCTTCCCCTTTATTATGTCATGAAATGAGAACGATTTACGTGGGGAACGATGGGGTTGGTAAATATGTTAATAAAAGTATGATTGGGTATGATTAAGCATACCATAAAAAAAAATTAACATAAGTGGGAATTTACCTATTGAGTTAGGTCTACCCCATGGGAATTTACCTATTGAGTTAGGTCTACCCATGTTATGAAAAACTTGATATTAATTAGGGATAATTAATATGGGGGTGATTAATTAGGTGTAATTAATCGACTAAGACACGAGGTTGGACTCATTTGTAGTGTAAAACTGCCCGGACCTGACCGGCTTAACCAGTTGCTACAAATGTCAGCCCAATGTGAGAGGTCTTAGCCATAAATTAAATACGTGATTAAAGTAAAGACACGAGGTTAGACTCTGTTATGAAGTAAGACTGCCTGGACTCTACCGGCTTAACCAGGCGGTCATAACAGCCAGTCTAATGTGGGAGGTCTTTGTGGGAGATCACGGTCTTAATTAATTAAGAAACACTTAACCATATTAGCATGTAGTGGGACATGAGGGGTTAAGTGGGTGCCTTGGGTGGCATGTGGAAATTTAGTGGTTGCCTTGGGTGGCATGTGGAATCTAGTGGGTTGCCTTGGGTGGCAATAGAAAATACGATTAGAATACTTAACCAAGTGAAACATGTAATTAAACATGATTAAAGGGTTAAGTGGGATTCACTAGATAAGTAACAAGCTTAGGTGGGTAGCTTGTGGGGGCCCATTTCAACTAATATCCCAAACGTATCTTTGTGGGCTCGACCCATGTCGAGTGACGGGACACGCATATTGGGCTTGACTATAAGAGGCCAAAACGGGTTAGCGGTGGCAACGCAAGTCCAACGGGTTTCATATGCGTGTGTGGGCCCGGGCTGGCAGATAAGCCGTTGTTGCATCGTGTAGATATAAAGCCGTGCACCGTTGATATTATCAGGTGGCCACTTTAGGGGAGTGATACACCCCACCGTGGGACCAGCACGGGTATCTACGGTAGGGAGCCGATCGCTTGGGGAGTAGTGGGGTACACCTAGTGGAGATAGGGGCAGACGGTACCTATGTGGTCAGCTAGGGGTACATGAAACTACTAGTTATATCTTTCTTTAACTCCTTGGGTGGGATCAATCTTTAAGTAGGAATGACTGGTGTGGTGCAGTGAAGTAATTATCCTTGGGTGGGTAAATGCGTCTGTACAGTTATCTTAGTTTATCCTAAGTTTACCAAGCTGCTTAGTGTAGTCATTCATCCCCAGACATTACCGTAGGTCAAGTTTATGTCTTCTCTGGTTACTTTAATGATTATATTGTTAAAGTTATAGGACTCGCTCAGACTTATGTCTGACCCCGTTGTTTTTATCTTTTTTCCAACCCTCAGGTCCTACGGTGGATCCTAGCAGTAGTGGAGCTTGATCGGATTGCTGTTCCAGTCTTTAGGAGCTTGGATAGATGTAAAGCTCCAGTTACCCAGTTATCTTTTCTTTTGTCTTGGCTATTGTATGAGAGAGTGGGATTATGTACTTCCTTATTTTGATGGATATTGTACTTGACTTTTTTTGTGGTTTTATGATGTAACCAGACATGTTTATTTCCGCTGTTATGAGATGATGTTTTAAATTTCAAGTACTATTTATATCTGTCTTGTTGTAATTTTTCTGTTCTATATTCACTAAAATACTCCACCGATGTTATGGCATTCCCTTAGAGAGTGACCATAGTGGAAGTGGGGTGTTACAAAGTCCGTTCTGAGTCTGAATGAAACTGGAGGCACCTTATTCCTTTTCCCGTATGCACAATACACGAGAGAGGCCTTCGCACATCCGAAAAATCAACAAATACATCCGGACAGCTACCACTGTAACCCTTTCAAGGCAGCAACTCCAATCAAAGGCATCAGTGGCCATCCATTCGATGTTAATATTATCGGTCTTGCACTGTCTTCATATCTACGACTTTTCATTGTCGATCAATTATTTGAAATGAGAATTAACTCGACCTTTTCAATTAATTCACGTATATTAAGGATTCAAATCAATTCTTTCGATGGTTAAACTATTCGACATCCACATTTCAGTTCATTAGTATAATTTTTATGTCAAATACATCTAACCATCAAAATATCTGATAAACTAAGTAAAATTGGTTTATCTCCATTCCACATCGTTTATAATATTTTAAAATGATTTTCCACTCTTTTTATTTATTTAAAAATAGTCCATTTCCGTCGAACGATGTTTCAGGTCATTAAATGGCCTTAGTGCTACTATTGTCCAAATTTGATTTAAACATTTCGAAAAATCTAACCGTTGGATCTTAACAAATTTTATATCGTTGGAAAGATCTTTCCAAAGCGAACCTAATGGTTCTAGTTTCGGGAAAATCCAACAGTCGGATATCCCATAATAATCGTTTAAAATTATTATTTCAAAATGGGAACTGCAGCGTTATTATTCGTTTTATTCTAATTATATATATATATATATATATATATATATAATTTAATCGACGATTTCTAAACCATTTTCACTTCAAAAATTTGGCTAACACCTTTAAATTTCGAAAATTTTAGCCATATCCTCCTTTGTACGGGGAGGGGTTTGAAAATTTATTGGATCGTATTAGGTACCCAATAAATCCAACATAAGCACACACAATTTTTAGTGTCCTATCTATGCCCGAGGGAGTGTGTAAAATTACTCCAAAGATAAATCTCGTCACCTCGTCCAGTGTTGGAAAATAGATAATCCCTGTGTCGTATCTAATAACTAGAGAGACGTGATTATTGTCAACTCTACACCTGTGTGGGGTTTTTATTTAACCTGGCAATTTACTGTTATATTTATTTTGTCCATATCAGTCCTTAGTTCAACCTGTAATTCAATCAATGCCATATGGAACATCTCTCTCATATGGTAATCTCAACCTCATCACATTAGCTCCAAATGCTGATGTGATATATGATGAAGTATGATCTCTTCACATAGTATGCCATGTAGCATAGTTCAAAATTAATTGTTACTATCCTATGGCGTTGTTTATAATCTCACACAGAATAACCAATACACCGCATCCAATGGCATTCACAGGAGTTGATATATAAATAAAATTGCGCAGCCAACTCATTAAGGTTTAACTATTTGTCGAGCACGCAAATAAATTATTTACTCAACTGAAAATCCATTTACCAGTTCAGTACATGTGACGATCCCAAAATCTATGTGACGGTATTAAGGATAATCATTGGAATATAACACATCAATCATCATAGCAGAGAACAGATAATAGCCAAAACAATAAATAGAATAATTTTACATAGATATGACAGCGGAATCATAACATGTAACAACATCAGAATAGCACAACGTAGGATATAACTTAGTAAATAAAAGGGAAATGATCAGTCACCATCGCCAGAGGCGGAATATATACATGCAGTGAGACATAATAAGGGTATCAGTCTACATCGCCGAAGGCGGTACATATACATACGATAATAAGTACTGGAAGTAAAGCAGTCTGCATCGCCTGTGGCGGAATCATAATATAGATACAATAATGGCGGAAAATGTCAAAGTCATCTCGGTGAAGTCAGCCTCGCCATGAGCCAAAACGCACTCCATACTACAGTGCTGAGCCAAAACAACCTGTCACCTGTGAACTAGGCTGCCCGTGTGAAAATAAGGGCACCCGCATTTGCAAAGTGAAACAAACAACGAGTCAGTCATGGGGACTGGTATGAGAAATCTATTTAACAGTTTAAACAACAGTAATAAGCAAATCATAGGACCACGCCACTTTCGCGGAATGGGTTTATTCCAGTGATCGCCGGTGCATTTAAACAAAGTAAATTCTTTAAAACAACGCAATGCTTTTTAAAAGAATGATGCAATTATAAGACTCAAGTCCTATCATACAATGCAACGCAAACCGGAGGATAGAGTTTTACCTTATAATGGCCAAATATGCTTGATATGTGTAAAGCAAAATCATTTGATATTATTACTAGTGCATATATGTTTCAAAAACGAATAGCGTCATAAATATCAATCATAGGCGGCATAGCTACCATCTACTATGTCGCCATACTAGTTTTACAATCAAATCCGTTATTTCGTATTGGAAATTGGATTTCCGTCATCAGTCGAGGCAAGGGGCAAGCTCCTCTCCGCTTTGAGACACTCTAGCAAATGCCTCAGGACTACACACTCTGGGTAACCCCTGGATCCTCCAAGGCCGGTCCTCTCTTACGTTTGAGGATTAGTTATTCCTAAACACATGTTTCCCGGTCCTTACAGACCTATAATCGAGGCGCCTCGCATTCCAACAACCACATAGGTGAAAAGTAGATATATATGTCAGGGCTGGTAGGTCACTGACATCATCATAGCTAGAAATAATCGTCATGCACTCCTTGGGTCCTTATCCCATTTTGACTCATACAGAGGTGTGAGGCTCGCGAATCCACGCTATACACAAAGCCAACTACGTAGGCCATGCTTTGATCATCAAACACAAGACTTTGCTTTGCAACAGAAGCCTTGATCACAACATCTTGGCATGCCACATAGGCAGTCCACTCCATACGACTGATTTCCATCGATATATAACCTCTGAGCTCGTACGTCTCAGAGAAAGGCGTTAAGCAAAAGAATAAATTCTCCGCCGCCAAACAGATATATATTTAACAGAGATCAATCAGTATAGAACAAAATCCAATGTCAGACACACAGTCCATTTACAAGTCCGTTCTGGGTCTGAACGAAACCGGAGGCGTCAAATTCCTCGTATATCCGTACAATCAACACATACATTCAGACGGCTACTACTTCCGTTCCTTCACGGTACCTACTCCAATCAGGAACCTCAGCAGCGCCCATCCAACCGATACGAATATCGTCGGTCTTGAATCGTCTTTGTATTTTCCAATTCGAATCGTTCGATCAATTATTTGAAATGAGGGTTAGCTCGGCCTTTTCAAATAATCCACGTAATTAGAATTCGAAACAATTCTTTCCATGGTTATATTATTCGACATTCATATTTCAGTTCTTTAGTGTTATTTTCGTGTCAAACACATACAACCTTCAAATATCAAACAGATCAAGCCAAATTGGTTTATTTCCAATCTATGTTGCTTATAATATTTTATAACGATTTTTCGCCATTTTTATTTATTTAAAAATGGCCATATTCAATTAAACGATGTTTCAGGTCGTGCCGTGGCACTGGCGCTGTTTTTCCCCTAATTTGTTTTACACATATCGTAAAATCTAACCATTGGATTTCTACAAAGTCTATATCACTGGGAAGATATTCCCAAAGCGAACCCAACGGTTCCAGTTTCGTGAAAATCCGACGGTCGGATCTTCCACACTAGTCGTTTGAAGTTACGGTTTCAAAATTCGAACTGCAGCGTCGTTATTCTATTTAATTTAATTATATTTATATTTATATATAAATATAACAATTTTGGCGCTGTTTTTCTCCTAATTTGTTTTAAACATTCCAGACAATCCAACCATTGGATTTTTACAAGGTTGGTGCCGTTGGAAAGATATTTCCAAGGCGAACCTGGCGGTTGCGGTTTCGGGAAAATCCGATGGTCGGATTTCTCGTACTAATCGTTTCAAATTACGATTCCAAAACATGAACTGCACGGCTTCGATTCCTTTCAATTCTATTTATATTTTTATATATAAATATAGTTCATTCATTTATTTCAAATATAGTTCATTCATTAATTTCAACTTCGTTTTCACTTCAAATATTTCACTAACGCCTTAATATTTCGAAAAATTTCGCCATAACCTCCTTTGTACGGGAAGGGGTTTGGAAATTTATTGGGCCGTGTTAGGTACCCAATAAATCCTATAAAGCATCCACATATTTATAGTGATATATTCTGGTGTTTACAAGGGAGCGTGTATAGATAATAACTCCAGAGAATAAATTCTCGTCACCCTATCAAGCCTGAGGGAGCGTGTATTTTTAATTACTCCAGAGGATAAATCCTCGTCACCTCGTCCCATGTGGGAATAAATAGTCCATGTGCCGTATCTAATGACTAGAGAGACGTGATTATTGTCAACTCCAGACCCGTGTGGGGTTTTTATTAATCTGGCAATTTATCGTTATATTTTATATAGTCCATATCAGTCATCAGTTCAACCTGTAGTATATAATCATCGCCATACAAGCCTCTCGCTCGTATGGTAAATCTTCCACCTCATCACACAAGCTCCAATTGCTTATGTGGAATATGATGAAGTATGCCTATCGTCAAGGAGTATGCCATGTAGTGTAGTTCAAAATTAATTGTTACTATCCTATGACGATGTTTATTATTTCACACAGAATAACCAGCACTCCGCATCCAATGGCATTCACAGGAGTTGATATAAAAATAAAATTGCGTAGCCAACTCATCAAGGCTTACCTATTTGTCGGGCACGCAAATAATTTCTTTACTGTACAGCTAATCCATTTTCCTGTTCGACACATGTATATATATGCAGAACAAAGCTAATAATAACATTTCTAACGAACTAATATTTATTTCAACACGTGTGTATTTTTATCAAAGCGTATACATGATAAAAGAAATATTTTTATCATCAAAAATATTTATTCAACACTTGATTGTTTTTTTAACACTTCATATTCACAATAAAAATGTATTTTTTATTGTCTATTCATTTTATTTTAAAATACGATAAAATTCAACACATGAATTTCAATTCAACGAATGAACTTCAATTCAACACATGAATATTCTCCATAGTTTGTATATATATAAAAATGTGATTTTTATCGTTAAAGCTATCTGTTTAAAATTCGAATAATATTCAACACATGAATTTCAATTCAACGAATGAACTTCAATTCAACACATGAATATTCTCCATAGTTTGTATATATATAAAAATGTGATTTTTATCGTTAAAGCTATTTGTTTAGAATTCGAATAATATTCAACACATGAATTTCAACTCAACGAATTAATTTCAATTCAACACATGAATATTCTCTATAGTTTGTATATATATATATAAATGTGATTTTTATCGCTAAATCTATTTGTTTAAAATTTGAATAATATTCAACACATGAATTTCAACTCAACGAATGAATTTCAATTCAACACATGAATATTCTCTATAGTTTGTATATATATAAAAATGTGATTTTTATCGCTAAATCTATTTGTTTAAAATTCGAATAATATTCAACACATGAATTTCAACTCAACGAATGAATTTCAATTCAACATATGAATATTGGTTTCAACATATGTAATAAATTTCAACAAATGAAAATTATTCTAACACATGAATATTTCAGAAAATTTCGACAGCATAACGGCAGGGTAGTTAAAACCGGGACCGTCCCTAGTACGGCTCCTCGCTCTACCTTAAAACCTCGCGGTTTTTGACAATGGGGATCATGCATCTAGTTCGCACGTAGGCGGCATGTTTTATTTTCATTTCCACAATCCTATTCTAATTTGTTTCAACCACAAGAGGGTATTTTTCAACCACAAAGGTATTTTTCAACCACAATATCAACCACAAACAATTATTTCCAACCATTCGTCATACCATATTATATCACGCCAATCACAAGCAATAAATATCGTCCATGGTCTGTGGACGAGGGGAGTATATATATATATTATTTCTATAATTCACTTGCATTTCATCACAATTCAAAGAATATATGTTTCATACAACGCTTGTATAATTTATACATCGCTAATATAATTTATACAACACATGTACATGAGGTATACAATGCGTATATAATTTACACTTCGCTTATATAATTTATACAACACGATTCCATTCACACAATTTAGTTTAGATTCCTCACTTTGGTTTTTTGAAGTGCTAAAAATCGTAGGAAGATCAGAAAAATCCGCGGCTTCTACTAGATGGTAGAGAGCCTCCCTGCGGTCCCGATGTTTCCTGTTTCATCGAATTTCGTTAACACGCTAAAAAGATATGATTTTTCAAAGTTTTGCAACACTTAAAAGTGTTATTTTCAATTCAAAAATTCAAGCAGATGTTTTTGCAAACCTTCAAAACTAGGTTTTTGATTCTCGAACAACCCGTGCTGTTTCGTCTCGATCAGACCATACGACGTCGAAGAGCTACGAACAGGCTTCCTATCGACGGTGGTGGCGGCGAACTCGGTGGCTCCAGTGACGATCGGCGGCGGCGGAAAGATGTGAACTTCCTCGACGAAATTCGACGTCGATCGGTGATGGTTTCTGACGAGGCTGGGTTTGATTTGAAGAGGGGAGGAAGGCGATCGGAATTGTCAACTGGAGGCGGCGGCGAAATTGACTGTGGCGGCAGCGATCGAGGTGGAAAGGTTTGAACGATTATCATCGTTCGTTTCTGAGGGGTTGACCTGATTTTTGATGTGAGAGAAAATGGTAGATATTTTCTAATATATTATATTTTTAAATTCCTATAATATCCTTTCTAGCCAACGTACACCAATTTCAACCCAACGACTGTCGCCCCTAGCTAAATACCCCCATTCCAGACACAATGGTATATGTTTCGTTGGCCAATTCGACTGTTGCAGTCAGTTATTTTTCAAATTAAAGTATAAAACATTTTATATCCAATTTGAACGTACATTTCAATTTGCCAGGGCCACAAACTGAATCGAAAAATTCCAAAAAAATAAATCTAGCTTTTTTTTGACAATACGGTCCCAACAAAACCAGTTTCGTCGAATTCTGAGCTCATATGCAAAATGTCCATTTTCAGGTCGACCCATTTTAATAGAAATTGACCAATCACATTTTCTTTTGCCCCGCTCACATACTAGCTTCAAAAATAATGAAATTTGAAACCTAGCAATAGTTTGACATCCCGGATCCAACCAAAGTGGTTTCGTCGAATTCCGAGGTGGTATGCAAAATATCTATTTTCAAGAGCTATATATGTTATATAGCGGCCTTTCTGAAAAATCATTTGGCCATAACTTTTGATTCCCGTTATGAGACTTCGATTTTTCAGATTCGTTAGAAAGGTATTCATAAACAGATTTAAATATTTTCAGTTTTGCTAAAATCTGTTATATTTTCCACTCGGTACAGTCAGACAAAGTTTGTATTCAAATTTTCAAACAGCCTCACTATTCCCAATTCCTTATTTTATTGAAATATGCTATTTCAATTGTTTAAATTCTTTGACAATAACCAATTTTTAAAAAATTTAAATTGGTTCACATTTTCCGGGTTATTACAATCTCCCCCACTTAAAACTTTTCGTCCTCGAAAAGGAAATAACAGCAAAGTAGGAAATAAAATGTAAATGCAAAATATTGTAAAGGTACCTTGCACCGGAGTTAGTCAGAGATGTTTACTCTCCATTTAGGGTAGGGTTGTTTAATGCTTTCCTCAGTCTCCCAAGTACAGTCTCTAGGATCACTACTCCACTGCACTTTGACTAAATGAATCTTTTTGCTCCTTAGCTCTCTAGTTTCTTTGCCAACAATCTTTAATGGCTCTTTTCTGACTGCTAATTCTGGAGTTATGTCTATATCCTGTTGCGCTGCTTCTTCTACAACAAGATCCGGATCATGCACATGTTTTCTGAGTTGAGACACGTGGAACACATCATGCACACCAGGTAACCAATCAGGTAATGAAACCCTATATGCAAGAGTTCCAATCTGTTCGAGTATAGGAAAGGGACCAATAAATCTCGGTGCCATCTTCCCAGTTTTGCCAAATCTGATTACTCCCCGCATCAGAGAAACTCTTAAATAAACATAATCGCCAACGACAAATGATAAGTCTCTTCTTCTCACATCAGCATAACTTTTCTGTCGGCTTTGTGCGGTTTTCAATCGCTTCTTAATGAAATCGACTTTATCTGATGCTTCTCGAATCATATCGGGCCCTAACACAAGTCTATTGCCAGGTTCTACCCAACATGCGGGAGATCTGCACGGTCTACCATATAATGCTTCAAATGGAGACATTCCCAAACTTGCTTGATAGCTATTGTTATAAGAGAATTCGGCCAAATGTAAGTGATCTTCCCATGAGCCTCCAAAATCGATAACGCAAGCCCGCAGTAAATCTTCTAGAATTCTATTCACCCACTCAGTTTGGTCGTCTGTCTGAGGGAGATAAGCGGTGCTTAGATTCAATTTGGTTCCCAATTCTGTCTGGAATGCTTCCCAGAATTTGCTAGTAAATAGGGGATCTCTATCACTGACTATATTGAGCGGCACTCCATGCAGTTTAACTATTTCTTTGAAGTAAATCTGTGCTAAACTTTGAGCCGTTCTGTTGGATCGGACAGGTATGAAGTGGGCAGTCTTCGTGAAGCGATCTACGATCACCCATATACTGTTGTTTCCTTTCTTAGTTCGAGGCAAGCCATCAATGAAGTCCATCGAAATTTGCTCCCACTTCCATCCTGGAATTTCTAATGGTTGTAATAGTCCAGCCAATTTCTGTTGATCGCTCTTAACTAGTTGACAAGTGGAGCATCTGCTAACATATAATGAAATATCTCTTTTCAAAGCCCTCCACCAGAATGTGCGCTTGATATCGTTATACATTTTGCTCACACCGGGATGGATGCTTAGTTTGGACTTGTGACATTCATCAAGTATTTCTCTTCGAAGCTCTGGAAGATTCGGGATGCAAATCCTGCGCTTTAATCTAAGAACTCCAGTGTCATCGAGTGGGAAACTTGTGGATTCACCTCCCTTGACTCCCTGACTGATTCTCTGAATAAATTCATCGTCTTTATGAAGGTCCGAAATCTTGTCAATCAATGAAGACGTGATGATAAATCTTGCGATGATTTCATTCTTTCTACTGAGCGCATCTGCGACAACATTGGCTTTCCCCGGAGTGTATAGGATCTCAAAATCGTATGCTGCAAGGAATTCTAACCAACGCTGTTGTCTCAAGTTTAGATCTTTCTGAGTGAATAGATATTTCAAGGATTGATGATCGGTAAATAGTTCGAACTTCTCGCCCAATAAATAATGCCTCCAGATTCTCAAAGCAAACACGATAGCTAATAACTCAAGATCATGAGTTGCATAGTTTCTTTCATGCGGCTTCAGCTGACGGCTGGCATAAGCGACCACTTGGCCTTTTTGCATTAATACTGCTCCTAGCCCTCTAATAGAAGCATCTGTCCATACGGTCAAGTCTTGGTTGCCTTCTATAATTGTCAATACTGGAGCAGTTGTCAATTTCAGTTTCAGCTCATGGAAAGCTTCTTCACATTCGGGAGTCCATTTGAATTTCTCATGCTTCTTTGTAAGCTTTGTCAATACACCAGATATCTTTGAAAAATCCTGAACGAATTTCCGATAGTAACTAGCCAATCCAAGGAAACTTCGAACTTCTGTGGGGGTAGTACGTTGTTTCCAGTTCTGAATCACTGTAATTTTGCTTGGATCTACAGCAATCCCTTCTTTTGATACGACATGGCCTAGGAACTTAACTTCATCCTGCCAGAAGACACACTTAGAAAATTTATCTTTTAAGACATTTCTCCTCAGAATTTTCAACACTTGTTCTAAATGCTTTGCATGCTCGCCTTCCGACTTGGAGTATATTAAAATGTCATCGATGAAGACTAGCACAAATTTATTCAATACACCACGGAACACTCTGTTCATAAGATCGACGAAGTATGCCGGAGCGTTACACAAGCTGAACGGCATTACTAACCATTCGTAGAATAAATTGGGACCCCTGAAGGCTGTCAAAGGAATACAGTCTTCGGATATACGTAATTGGTGGAAACCTGTAGCTAGGTCCATTCTGGAGAATACTGTTGCCCCATTTAATTGATCTAACAGATCATCTATACGTGGCAAGGGATATTTGTTCTTTAGCGTCTGCTTATTGAGATCTCGGTAATCAACACAAAGTCTTAGAGTACTGTCTGATTTCGGGACAAATACTACTGCTGCTCCCCAAGCTGAGAAGCTCGGTCTGATCAGACCTTTCCAAAGCAATTCTCGGGTTTGGCTGCCCAACTCTTCTTTTTCTTTCGGGGCCATTCTTCTAATTGGATGTACCACAGGTCGGGCATTAGGAACTAGATCTATTCTAAATTCAATTTCTCTTTGCGGCGGTAAGTTTTCTACTTCTTCAAACACATCCGCGTAGTTTTTAACGACCGGTATCTTTTCTAATGAAGTGGGAGTAACTTCTAAAGAAGACCAAAATTCTGTTCTATTAATTTCCGAGCCATGGCATGGTGTATATATATAGGTCCAAGCTTCGTTTTAACTTTCACAATTCTTTCGGCACATCTAACTTCGGCCTTATATTTTGTTAACCATCCAAACTGAGAATAACATCGAATTCTAATAAATTCATGACGATTAACCTATGGGGAAACTTGTAGAAAGAATAGGAGATAGGCACTCTGCAGTACGAACTGAGACTAACAGAACCTCCTATCGGGTTTTGAACTTTAATTGATTCTTTAAGATCTCTTACTTCTAACTTTAACTTACTAACAATGTTACCAGAAATGAAGCTACGTGATGCACCATTATCAAAAAGTATAGAAATTGGAATATTTTTAATGGTAAGGGTACCTCCCAAGACGTCGGGTTTACCTGATCCATCGGTGATAGCTGGCGGGGTCTCCCCGTCATACACATGAGCCACTTGTGCATTCTGCTTCAGAGGACAGTTCCTGCTATAGTGCCCTTTCTTATGGAAGTTGTAGCATTCTACTGAGCTGTGGTCTGGATTTGCCTTTAGCTTCTTTGGGGCTTTGCACACATTAGAAAAATGTCCTGTCTTCCCGCAGTTGTAGCAGCTCCCTTTCGGTATCTTTCCAGATTTCTGAGTAGCGGCCGCTGTAATGCTGGACTCTGGCTAATCTACTGAAGCTGTGCGCTTATTTCCAGCTTGGCTTTTGGCGCGGTCTTGGTTGGAGTGTCTTTCATCCATATCTTCATAATTGCAGGCCATTTCTACTAATTCTGAGAATGAGAGTTTGATGTTGCTCATGACTCTGTCATGGTGCTTGCGCCGTAGCCCAAATATAAACCTCTTGTTCTTAGCTTTGTTTGTCATAATAAGCTCTGGAGCATAGCGCGACAGCTGAGTGAATTTATTGAGGTAATCTTGGATAGAGAGATCTCCCTGCTGGAGATTAGCAAACTGCTCTCGCATCCGCTCTAAGGCCTGCTCAGGTACAAACTTCTCGTTGAACATGGTCTTGAATTGCTCCCAGGTCCTAACAGTACCTGCCACATCTTCTGAGGTGATGGCATCCCACCACAACTATGCTTCTTCCTGTAAGAGCCAAATACCTAGTCGTGCTTTGTTGTTGGTCCCCACTCCCATGCCTTCAAAAATCTTTTCACAGGTCTTCAACCAAGCAATAGCCTCTGTCACTGTACCAAGGCCAAAAAAGGGTTTTCCCCCCAGGTTCTTATATATCTTTGCTACTCTGTCTAGCTCAAAGTCCTGGGGTGCTGGTGGCTGTATAATAGGGCCCTCCTCAACTACGGGGATATTCCCCCGTCCTCCTGCTATGCCTGCTCGGCCTCCACGGCCACCTCTGGCTGCTGCTGCTCGTGTAGCCATCAGAGAGAGTACTGTATAAGCAAGAAAAGAGTCAAGCTCACAGAATTGATAACTTTCATAAATGATAAAGCAGGGGAACATAAGGAAAGGTAATGATGTACTGATCAAATTGTTTTGCTAATTTGCTTAGCTCATTCTAGGACATCGCTAATCCTATCTCTAATGAGCTACTCACCTTAGAACTCTACTGATTCTATTCCGACGAGGTGTTTAATGTGTTAGATCCCGAAACTAAGGTTAACCAAAGCTCTGATACCAACTGTGACGATCCCAAAATCCGTGTGACTGTATTAAGGATAATCATTGGAATATAACACATCAATCATCATAGCAGAGAACAGATAATAGCTAAAACAATAAATAGAATAATTTTACATAGATATGACAGCGGAATCATAACATGTAACAACATCAGAATAGCACAACGTAGGATATAACTTAGTAAATAAAAGGGAAATGATCAGTCACCATCGCCAGAGGCGGAATATATACATGCAGTGAGACATAATAAGGGTATCAGTCTACATCGCCGAAGGCGGTACATATACATACGATAATAAGTACTGGAAGTAAAGCAGTCTGCATCGCCTGTGGCGGAATCATAATATAGATACAATAATGGCGGAAAATGTCAAAGTCATCTCGGTGAAGTCAGCCTCGCCATGAGCCAAAACGCACTCCATACTACAGTGCTGAGCCAAAACAACCTGTCACCTGTGAACTAGGCTGCCCATGTGAAAATAAGGGCACCCGCATTTGCAAAGTGAAACAAACAACGAGTCAGTCATGGGGACTGGTATGAGAAATCTATTTAACAGTTTAAACAACAGTAATAAGCAAATCATAGGACCACGCCACTTTCGCGGAATGGGTTTATTCCAGTGATTGCCGGTGCATTTAAACAAAGTAAATTCTTTAAAACAACGCAATGCTTTTTAAAAGAATGATGCAATTATAAGACTCAAGTCCTATCATACAATGCAACGCAAACCGGAGGATAGAGTTTTACCTTATAATGGCCAAATATGCTTGATATGTGTAAAGCAAAATCATTTGATATTATTACTAGTGCATATATGTTTCAAAAACGAATAGCGTCATAAATATCAATCATAGGCGGCATAGCTACCATCTACTATGTCGCCATACTAGTTTTACAATCAAATCCGTTATTTCGTATTGGAAATTGGATTTCCGTCATCAGTCGAGGCAAGGGGCAAGCTCCTCTCCGCTTCGAGACACTCTAGCAAATGCCTCAGGACTACACACTCTGGGTAACCCCTGGATCCTCCAAGGCCGGTCCTCTCTTACATTTGAGGATTAGTTATTCCTAAACACATGTTTCCCGGTCCTTACAGACCTATAATCGAGGCGCCTCGCATTCCAACAACCACATAGGTGAAAAGTAGATATATATGTCAGGGCTGGTAGGTCACTGACATCACCATAGCTAGAAAGAAACGTCATGCACTCCTTGGGTCCTTATCCTGTTTTTGACTCATACCGAGGTGTGACGCTCGTGAATCCACGCTATACACAAGGCCAGGCTACATAGGCCGTGCTTTGATCATCAAACATAAAACTTTGCTTTGCAACAGAAGCCTTGATCACAGCATCTTGGCATGCCACATAGGCAGTCCACTCCATACGACTGATTTCCATCGATATATAACCTCTGAGCTCGTACGTCTCAGAGAAGGGTGTTAAGCAAAAGAATAAATTCTCCGCCGCCAAACAGATATATATTTAACAGAGATCAATCAGTATAGAACAAAATCCAATGTCAAACACACAGTCCATTTACAAGTCCGTTCTAGGTCTGAACGAAACCGGAGGCGTCAAATTCCTCGTATATCCGTACAATCAACACATATGTTCAGACGAATACTACTTCCGTTCCTTCACGGTAGCTACTCCAATCAGGAACCTCAGCAGCGCCTATCCAACCGATATGAAGATCGTCGGTCTTGAATCGTCTTTGTATTTTCCAATTCGAATCGCTCGATCAATTATTTGAAATGAGGGTTAGCTCGGCCTTTTCAAATAATCCATGTAATTAGAATTCAAAACAATTCTTTCCATGGTTATATTATTCGACATTCATATTTCAGTTCTTTAGTGTTATTTTCGTGTCAAACACATACAACCTTCAAATATCAAACAGATCAAGCCAAATTGGTTTATTTCCAATCTATGTTGCTTATAATATTTTATAACGATTTTTCGCCATTTTTATTTATTTAAAAATGGCCATATTCAATTAAACGACGTTTCAGGTCATGTCGTGGCACTGGCGCTGTTTTTCCCCTAATTTGTTTTACACATATCGGAAAATCTAACCGTTGGATTTCTACAAAGTCTATATCATTGGGAAGATATTCCCAAAGCGAGCCCAACGGTTTTAGTTTCGTGAAAATCCGACGGTCGGATCTTCCACACTAGTCGTTTGAAGTTACGGTTTCAAAATTCGAACTGCAACGTCGTTATTCGATTTAATTTAATTATATTTATATTTATATATAAATATAACGATTCTGGCGCTGTTTTTCTCCTAATTTATTTTAAACATTCCAAACAATCCAACCATTGGATTTTTACAAGGTTGGTGCCGTTGGAAAGATATTTCCAAGGCGAACCCGGCGGTTGCGGTTTCGGGAAAATCCGATGGTCGGATTTCTCGTACTAATCGTTTCAAATTACGATTCCAAAACATGAACGGCACGGCTTCGATTCCTTTCAATTCTATTTATATTTATATATATAAATATAGTTCATTCATTAATTTCAACTTCGTTTTCACTTCAAATATTTCACTAACGCCTTAATATTTCAACAAATTTCGCCATAACCTCCTTTGTACGGGAATGGGTTTGGAAATTTATTGGGCCGTGTTATGTACCCAATAAATCCTATAAAGCATCCATATATTTATAGTGATATATTTTGGTGTTTACAGAGGAGCGTGTGTAGATAATAACTCCAGAGAATAAATTCTCGTCACCCTGTCAAGCCTAAGGGAGCGTGTATTTTTAATTACTCCTGAGGATAAATCCTCGTCACCTCGTCCCGTGTGGGAATAAATAGTCCATGTGCCATATCTAATGACTAGAGAGACGTGATTATTGTCAACTCTAGACCCATGTGGGGTTTTTATTAATCTGGCAATTTATCGTTATATTTTATATAGTCCATATCAGTCATCAGTTCAACCTGTAGTATATAATCATCGCCATACAAGCCTCTCGCTCGTATGGTAAATCTTCCACCTCGTCACACAAGCTCCAATTGATTATGTGGAATATGATGAAGTATGCCTATCGTCAAGGAGTATGCCATGTAGTGTAGTTCAAAATTAATTATTACTATCCTATGGCGATGTTTATTATTTCACACAGAATAACCAGCACTCCGCATCCAATGGCATTTACAGGAGTTGATATAAAAATAAAATTGCGCAGCCAACTCATCAAGGCTTACCTATTTGTCGGGCACGCAAATAATTTCTTTACTCTACAGCTAATCCATTTTCCTGTTCGACACATGTATATATATGCAGAACAAAGCTAATAATAACATTTCTAACGAACTAATATTTATTTCAACACGTGTGTATTTTTATCAAAGCGTATACATGATAAAAGAAATATTTTTATCATCAAAAATATTTATTCGACACGTGAATGTTTTTTTTACACTTCATATTCACAATAAAAATGTAGTTTTTATTGTCTATTTATTTTATTTTAAAATACGATAACATTCAACACATGAATTTCAATTCAACGAATGAACTTCAATTCAACATATGAATATTCTCCATAGTTTGTATATATATATATATAAAAATGTGATTTTTATCGTTAAAGCTATTTGTTTAAAATCCGAATAATATTCAACACATGAATTTCAACTCAACGAATGAATTTCAATTCAACACATGAATATTCTCTTTAGTTTGTATATATATAAAAATGTGATTTTTATCGCTAAATTTATTTGTTTAAAATTCGAATAATATTCAACACATGAATTTCAACTCAATGAATGAATTTCAATTCAACACATGAATATTCTCAATAGTTTGTATATATATATATAAAAATGTGATTTTTATTGCTAAATCTATTTGTTTAAAATTCGAATAATATTCAACACATGAATTTCAACTAAACGAATGAATTTCAATTCAACACAATATTCTCTATAGTTTGTAAATATATAAAAATGTGATTTTTATCGCTAAATCTATTTGTTTAAAATTCGAATAATATTCAATACATAAATTTCAACTCAACGAATGAATTTCAATTCAACACATGAATATTGGTTTCAACATATGTAATTAATTTCTACAAATGAAAATTATTTGAACACATGAATATTTCAGAAAATTTCGACAGCATAACGGCAGGGTAGTTAAAACCGGGACCGTCCCTAGTACGGCTCCTCGCTCTACCTTAAAACCTCGCGGTTTTTGACAATGGGGATCATGCATCTAGTTCGCATGCAGGTGGCATGTTTTATTTTCATTTCCACAATCCTATTCTAATTTGTTTCAACCACAAGAGGGTATTTTTCAACCACAAAGGTATTTTTCACCCATAATATCAACCACAAACAATTATTTCCAACCATTCGTCATACCATATAATATCACGCCAATCACAAGCAATAAATATCGTCCATAGTTTGTGGACGAGGGGAGTATATATATATATATATATATATATATATATTATTTATATAATTCACTTGCATTTCATCACAATTCAAAGCATATATGTTTCATACAACGCTTGTATAATTTATACATCGCTAATATAACTTATACAACACATGTACATGAGGTATACAATGCGTATATAATTTACACTTTGCTTGTATAATTTATACAACACGATTCCATTTAAACAATTTAGTTTAGATTCCTCACTTTGGTTTTTTGAAGTGCTAAAAATCGTAGGGAGATCAGAAAAATCCGCGGCTTCTGCTAGATGGTAGAGAGCCTCCCTGCGGTCCTGATGTTTCATGTTTCATCGAATTTCGTTAACACATTAAAAAGATATGATTTTTCAAAGTTTTGCAACACTTAAAAGTGTTATTTTCAATTCAAAATTTTCAAGCAGATGTTTTTGCAAACCTTCAAAACTAGGTTTTTGATTCTCGAACAACCCATGCTGTTTCGTCTCGATCAGACCATACGACGTCGAAGAGCTACGAACAGGCTTCATATCGACGGTGGTGGTGGCGAACTCGGTGGCTCCAGCGACGATCGGCGGCGGCGGAAAGTTGTGAACTTCCTCGACGAAATTCGACGTCGATCGGTGATGGTTTCTGACGAGGATGGGTTTGATTTGAAGAGGGGAGGAAGGCGATCGGAATTGTCAACTGGAGGCGGCGGCGAAATTGACTGTGGCGGCGGCGATCGAGGTGGAAAGGTTTGAACGATTATCGTCGTTCATTTCTGAGGGGTTGACCAGATTTTTGATGTGAGAGAAAATGGTAGATATTTTCTAATATATTATATTTTTAAATTCCTATAATATCCTTTCTAGCCAACGTACACCAATTTCAACCCAACGACTGTCGCCCCTAGCTAAATACCCCCATTCCGGACACAATGGGATATGTTTCGTTGGCCAATTCGACTGTTGCAGTCAGTTATTTTTCAAATTAAAGTATAAAACATTTTATATTCAATTTGAACGTACATTTCAATTTTCCAGGGCCACAAACTGATCGAAAAATTCCAGAAAAATAAATCTAGCTTTGTTTTGACGATACGGTCCCAACAAAACCAGTTTCGTCGAATTCTGAGCTCATATGCAAAATGTCCATTTTCAGGTCAACCCATTTTAACAGAAATTGACCAATCGCATTTTCTTTTGCCCCGCTCACATACTAACTTCAAAAATTATGAAATTTGAAACCTGGCAATAGTTTGACATCCCGGATCCAACAAAAGTGGTTTCGTCGAATTCCGAGGTCGTATGCAAAATATCTATTTTCAAGGGCTATATATGCTATATAGCGACCTTTCTGAAAATTCATTTGGCCATAACTTTTGATTCCCGTTATGAAACTTCGATTTTTCAGATTCGTTAGGAAGGTATTCATAAACAGATTTAAATATTTTCAGTTTCGCTAAAATCTGTTATATTTTCCACCCGGTACAGTCAGACAAAGTTTGTATTCAAATTTTCAAACTGCCTCACTATTCCCAATTCCTTATTTTACTGAAATATGCTATTTCAATTGTTCAAATTCTTTGACAATAACCAATTTTTAAAAATTTTAAATTGGTTCACATTTTCCGGGTTATTACAGTACACGTATATATGTGCATATCTAAGCTAAAAATAATATTTTTAGCTAACCAATATTTATTTCTATACATGATGATTTTTAACACTTCACATATGTGTTAAAAATATTATTTCCAACCAACAAATGTTTATTTTAACCTTTCTTTATTTTTTAACAGTTCATATACATGTTAAAAATATTATTTTCAATCGACAAATATTATTTTCTATCGACAAATATTTATTTCAACCTTCTGTTATTTCATATACATGTTAAAAATATTATTTTCAATAATCAAATATTTATTTCAACCTTTCTTTCTTTTTAACAGTTCATATACATGTTAAAAATATTATTTTCAATCAACAAATATTTATTTCGACCATTCGTTATTTTTAACAGTTCATATACATGTTAAAAATATTATTTTCAATCAACAATTATTTATTTCAACATTTCGTTATTTTTAACAGTTCATATACATGTTAAAAATATTATTTTCAGTCAACAAATATTCATTTCAACCTTTCGTTATTTTTAACAGTTCATATACATGTTAAAAATATTATTTTCAATCAATAAATATTTATTTCAACCTTTCGTTATTTTTAATAGTTCATATACATGTTAAAAATTATGTTTTCAATCAACAAATATTTATTTCAACCTTTCATTATTTTTAACAGTTCATACATACAATAAAAAGGTATTTTTATTGTTAAAACATTTTATTTCAAACCTGAATATTTTTAGTGATTCATATAAACAATAAAAATGTGATTTTTATTGTTGAAACATTTTATTTCAAACATGAATATTTTTAGTGATTCATATATACAATAAAAATGTGATTTTTATTGTTAAAACATTTTATTTCAAACATGAATATTTTATATACTTCATACATATAATAAAATGTTATTCTTATCTTTCAAACGATTTATTTCAAATATGAATATTTTTCAACACATGAATATTTCAGAAAATTTCAACATTACAACGGTAGGGTATTTAGCACCGGCACCGTGTCTAGCGCTGCTCCTCTGCTATCCTTGGCCTTGCAGCATTACGATACTTTTATTTCAATGATTTCCAAAATATCATTCATTTTCACAACACAATGAATGTACCACAACCAATTTTGTAGCAATCACAATCAATCATTCACAATTACAACCCAAACAATCTATATCCTCCATAGTCTGTGGATGAGGGGAGTGTGTATATATATGTATGTATGTATGTATGTATGTATATAAATATATTTATTTCCTTTTCAATTTCATTTCAATTCCATTCAAGGCATATATGATTTATACAACGCACATATAATATATATACATTGCTTATATAATTTATACAACGCCCATATATGAGATATACAACGCGTATACAATTTATAAATCACTTTTATAATTTATGCAATGCGTATACATTCCAATTTGAATTTAGATTGCTCACATTGGGTTCCACTCCTTCTAAAATTGTAGGAAGCTCCAAAAATTCTCTGGTCTCTTCTAGAATGTAGAAGACGTCGTCACGAGTACAATGTCTCTTGTTTTACTGGATTTCGACACCATACGAAAAAGATATGATTTTTATACGATAACCATACTTCGCAATGCTTTTAACTGCTATAAACAGTTTAAAATTTCAAAGTCGTATACCTCATCTTTCTATTCAAAACCAGGGTTGAATTTTACTTCCAATCCGTGTTGTTTGGACAAGATCAGGTTGCGCCATGCTGACGGGGGACGAGCGACACGTAGATCGTCGGAGGTCTAGTCTAGATCGGCAGCGAATCGGCTGAGCGGTGACGTCCTGAATGACGAGACTTCACAGAGGTGATTCAGAGAAAATAATCCATGATAAATTGCAAACTTTATATGGATTTGAAGAGGAGGAGGAGCTCTACAAAAACCTCAACTGAAGCAAAGGATTTTATTGAGTGGTTTGACCAGAATCAAGGAGAGAAGGTCGGTATAACTTTCCGTCATCGATCTAAGCTGATACGGGTTTTTTTTGACTTTTTTGGAAAATTAAATTAATGAATGGAATATTCTTATTGTCCCACATATATATTTATTTGGAAAATAGTGTTTTCTTATCCGAACTCCAAATCAAACCCAATGACTGACACTTCTAGCTAAATACCCCAATTCCGAACACAATGGAATATGTTTCGTAAGCCCATTCGACTGTTTCAGTCAGTTATTCTTCAAATAAAAATATAAAACATTCAAATTCGGATTTGAACATACATTTTAATTTGCTGGGCCACGTACTAATCCTAAAAATTCCCGGAAAATAAATCTAGCTATGTTGGGATGATACGGTCCCAACAAAATTAATTTCATTGAATATGGAGACCTTTTGAAAAATGGACTTTTTCTGGTTGATCCAATTCAAACTACAATTACCAAACGCGTTTACCTTTGCCACAGTCACATATTAATTCCAAAAATTATGGAATTTTAAACCTAGCCATAAATTGACATTCCGGATCCAACCAAAGTTGTTTCGTTGAAAACGGAGGTCGTTTGCAAAATGTCAATTTTTAAGGGCTATATTTATTCCATAGCGACCATTATGAATATTCAACTGGCCATAACTTTTGATTCTCGCTATGAAATTTCAATTTTTTAGATTCGTTAGAAAGATATTTTTAAACAGATTTAAATATTTTTAGTTTCACTGAAATCCGATTTATTTTGAATCTTGTACATTCAATCAAATTTCAAAGTTAAATTTCAAACTACCGCGCCATTTTAGGCTCGTTATATAACTAAAATAAATTCATTCATTCTAACTTCGATTCAAGTAAATTTTTAGTCATTATTATTTAAAATAAATTATTTTAAATATTCTAAATTCATTAAAATGGCCAAAATAAAAATTTTAATCTAGTTCTGATTTTCCGGATTATTACAAGTATCAAGTAATTAGTTCTTATCAGCTATAGAATCAGAAGCAAACTCAAGTGTAGTTTCAATACTCCTATAAGTTCATATCAGTGTCACAAATACAAGCAGACTTAAGTCGGTCAAGTTCAAGACAAGAAGTAGTTCAATCAACAACACAGGTAGTGCCATTATTAACAAGTCAACCAGAGCAAAAAGCAGATATATCACAATTGGTACAGTGAAAATAGTGGACTAAGACGAGAATTATAATTTTTTCATATCAGTTTAAACTCAACACAATACTGGTTTAACATAAGCAGTTATGCAAGTTTCTTTGGCAAGAATGATTCAAAGAGCAGTTCAAAATTTCTAGAAAATCGAAGTTTAAATTTGGCAGTATATATGAAGTATATTAGGAAGTTTTAATTCTAGAATTCATCTCGCAAGTTATCCCAAAAAGTTTGAACACTCCCAACTTAACAAATTCAAAGTTGTGCGATCGAATTATATCAATTTCAAAAGCCCAATATTTTCGCACATATCAAAGACCAAGTCTGTGTATGAAATCAGAGAATTTTTTTGATCAGGACTCTATAAATAAACACCATCATCATCATTGGCATGCATTGAAAATTCAAGCAGTAAAAATCAAATAAATAAATTCAGAAGAATTCAAATGAATTCGAAGATTTCTGATCGATGATAGGCCCAAATCATACGGCTAAGATCATCAACTGATTGGAGCATCAGAATACAAATTTCTAGAACTTTCGAAGTCGAGATTTGGACAGAAATTAAAACCTTAATTTGAAGATACTTTCTGGTGTCCATTGAGGAAACTGAAGCCAACATTTATTTTGATCGCAAGGAAGACTAAATCAATTGATGAGTAAGCAAAGATATCCTTAGCATCAGAGAAAAACCCTAATTTTAGAGTTCGGTCGCCATTAAAGAAAAAGTTGAAGCTGACTTTGATTATCTGAGAAACACGAGAGTGTTGAAACATGAAGATGGGAATTGGTGATGATGTGGAAGAGGCTGACTGGAAGGTTTTGATGGTTGCGGATTAGGAGAAGTGATCAACGGCTAGATATAGGAAACTATGGGTGGTGCGGATTGACAAGGAAAGAAAATTATGAGACCTTTAACAACATGCATGAAGCTGAAGTAAATAATGCATAGGAACTAATATTAAAGCGCATTTCAATTTATTTTTTAATGTAATATATAATTTTACTATAAAATATAATTAATAAATATTAATTGTAATTAATAAATATTAACTATAATTACTAAAAATATTAACTATAATTTACTAATAATAATATTGACTATAATTAATAAATATTAACTATACTTACTAAAAGTAATAATTAATAAATGTTAACTATAATTTACTAATCATTAACAATAATACATTTAACAAGTGATGTAATAGACAACAACTATTTTAATAAGTGATGTAATAGCCAAGATTTTTTGTATGGCCTAAGTTCAATTTTTAAAAGTGTATATAAGACATCATTCGTTCAATAAATCGATGTGTGAGAAATGGTAACGACCCGGGGGATTTGCGATCTTGGTTATCGACATAAACTCAATGTCGACTATTCAAGCATCGAAAATACCAAATAGTTAATGAAAGAAAATAGAGGGTGAGAAAGATAAGATAGAAAATTAGAATAGAAGAAGAGGAACACAACTACAACAACATCAGTGTAACACGAATCTCACAACGGAACGAATAAAATATATTATATAACATAACTTTGGAATAAAATAGTATCGGTATACAATACTGTTATCAGAGTAAAACACTTACAACACAACGGAAATAACAATAGCTATATAATCCTGAATAGCCTCCTGCTCCAGCTCTCCAAGTATATCTGTAAATCCTGACTACTTGACTGTCCGTACAAAATTGGGCACCCAAGAGTTTAGGGAAAACAAAATAAAATAAACTGTGGGTCAGTCATGTGATTGGTGTGAGTAAACTCCAACCATTTGTTTAACTTTTAAAATACTTTTAAAAGAAAGAATAATCATAAGACGAATCCACATATAAACACGGATGGTTTTTACCTTATGATAACCCAAAACATTCTTTTAAAATCCATACTCTTCCGATATTATAATAATATCTAAATCAAATAAATAGCAATCTAGTGGAATGCTTTCATCTCACGTTCCACATATATAATATACAATCAAAAACCACGGAAACTTGTTGGGTAATGGATTTCCAACTATGACAAGGTATGGAACCACCTTCTGATCAGTGTACTCTAGAAGGATATACTGGAGTTCAACAAGAACATCTTGTAGCTCGGCCACACATGACCGGCCATTCATTTCGCTTGAATGTTCCGAATATATTATCACCTTACGGTTGGTATACCAACATAACCGTTCCCGGGAGATATAGAATTGAAAGAAGTAACAAATATGAATGTTCTCTAGATGGTTATAATATACCCTACTTGGATGCGGCCAACTTAGCCATGCTGCTTGCCCGATTTCTATCATTTCCCAGTTAACGAGGCTTGAGGTCATAACATATCTTTTAACAGATCAATCCTTCATTTACTTTGAATGCCACATCATCATACCATCCAAATCACAAATTGATTTCCCCAAAAATACCATGGGTATAAGCTAAGAGAAACGAATTCCTCTACCACCAACGTAAATACGTTTGAAATGATCAACTTACGCGATCTACCAGATATAATCTGTTAGACATTCGTCCATTCAAGTTGTCCTGGGACTGGACAAACCGAAGGAATTATTCTGTAAATCCATCTTAGGCAATTTCTACCTAGGATTTACTGAACAACCCTTGCATAACTTTGTCTTCAATTATCTTCATCATATACGATTCGCAACTCTAATGCCATACGGAGTGGTTTTTAGCTAATATATCTGATCCCGGTCTCTCTGTATTGACAATGGAAATGGTCAAAATCTTTGGTAGTCGGAGATTTAACTATCAAAGGAAAACATGTGTATAAACAACGGTGATATTTCCAAATGGAAATCTTATCGATCGATCATTAATCAACATTTATCCCTTTAAATTAATTTATCATTAATTTATTTCATTTCCTTATTCCCGTTTCATTTCCATATATTCATAAATTCCTTATTTTCTAAAATTAGAAAATATACGTTATTAACTTTGGAAAACGTTTCCATTTCTGATTCATGCATTAATATCTTCGCACATCTATCAGTCTCTAATTGTAAACTAATAACAGAACAACTTCCCAAGTATAAACCCTGAAGGCCGAAACCAACATTAGATCGATACCCAAAAATCCATTCAACTCAACTAATTTCCAGCCAGTTTCAAATTTCAGTAATTCCATTTAAATACCTAATTCAAACCCCAAATTCCTTTATAATATTTTATTTGCAAAGTATTTACTTTAGTCTAATTTTCACATAGAATGAGAATAATATTTCTTTGTATAATCAAAACAGTTTGATTTCTTATTTAAAAACAATATCTCAAACCCAAATTCTATTTATATTTTTATTTGCAGAATTATTCATACAAATCTTATTTCATTTCCAAAATTTACAATCTCATTGCAAATTTCCTTTATAACTACTACGTTCACATTCCATTTCATTTGTGGGTGTTAAAACCGATTTTACTTCTCTATATAAATTCAAATTTATATATTCAATTTATCAAATGATAAATATTTCCTTAATTTATAAACATCGTTTATAAATTACAGTCATCAATTTATCTATATAAACATACTTCTATTAAACATTTACTTTAAATTAATATCATGTTACACTCGTGTGCGAAGCACAGGTCCAAACCTTCCTAATGTAAAATTCTCTTTTTATAATATTCTATTCATTTTCCAAATATTTCCTTTTATAATTCTATTTACTTCCCAAATAATTCCTTTTATAGTTCTATTTATTTTACAAGTATTTCCTATTTCAATTCACTTTGAAATTTCACTTTTTACATTCTAGTATTTCTTATGGTATTCAAAATACCAAACAACCCTGATGAATATCATCCAAACACACATAATCAACAACAGATTATATATCACATCATATATCACCATATATGAAAAAGAACGGTATTATAAATACTGAGGAATCCAGTTGGATCCCTCCAACCTGTTTCCGTGCATCACAATTGTTAAACAATATAAAAAACATTGATTTTATTTCAATATGAAATATTTTGATAAACATAATCAGTATTTAATTAATGATTTATATATATATATATCATTATCTATAATTTCAACCAATAAATCGGCAATTCAACCAAAAAATTATCACACATCAATTAATCGTCATTTATTAATACCAAATTACGTTTATAAAAATAAAACTAGAGAGAGTTAGTGAGATTTACTCACATTGGTTGGTTTATCGTTAAATAACGATAACCGTCGTTGATTTAGATTAGGTAATTTATTTTGCTATAAATTGTAACGAGCTCCAATTCACACTGACTCAGTACCATAATGTAGCATTTGTTGATACGATTCCAACAGATCATGTTTTGTTAAATTTCGTTATTGTATGAGTCAGAAATGATTATTCAAAGTTACCACACTATTATATATATAATTTAAACTTGTCTTTGTCAACTATGTCAACTTCATTAAAGCTTTTTCTATGCTACTTACATTATTGCCTGTAATAACCCAGAAATGGGAGCCAGTTTAAACATTTTATTTTGGCAATTTTGATGAATTTTAAATATTTAAAATGAATTATTTTAAATAATAACGACGAAAAAATTTATTTTGAATAGAATTCGAACGTATATATTTATATAGAGTGTCATTAGAATATAAATATTTATTTTAAATTAAAAAAGAAATTGAAAATGGCGCGGTAGTTCGATAATTCGATTTCAAATTTCAAATGATTGTACATGATTCAAAATAAACCGGATTTTAGCGAAACGAAAAATATTAGAATCCAATTGAGAATATCTTTTCAACGAATCCGAAAAACCAAAATTTCATAGCGGAAATCAAAAGTTACGTCCAGTTGAAAATTCAGAATAGTCGCTATGGAAATTATATATAACCCAAAAAAGTCATATTTTGCATACAGATGAATTTGGACTCGAAACCACTTCTATTGAGTTGAAAATGCCATTTAGAACCCTGAAAAGTATAAGCTTCGATATATTCCGAGATCTGGAGTAGTGGTAATTGGATGGGGTTTTCGGTTAGCAATACATAGCCCTTAAAAAGTGAAATTTTGCATATGAGCTCCGAATTCGACGAGATAAATTTTTCTGGATTCATAATGACAAATCATTGTTGAGTTCCAAAGGGTGCATCAAACGGAGTTAGTATGTGGCCGTGCGAGCTAAAACAGTTCAGGGTAAAACGAGTAGTCATTTTACAAAGGAACATTATTGATACGACCTCAGAATTCGATTCTATTTTTTTTTGGATCCGTGTCGTCTAATAATGGTTAAATCCAAAAGGGCATGATTTTTTGAGTTAGCATGTGAGCGTGCAAGAAGAAATGATGCGCCAAAATCGCATTTTTAGAGCTTGTCTGAGCATTTTTGAGAATTTTAACTGACAGTCAAACGAACTCGGAGTTCGACGAAACTTTTTTCGTTGGACTCGTCTTCACGTCTACTATGTCGTGTCCGAAATCCATGGCAATCGGAGATCGTTTGCATTCATACGATACGCGAGAAACGAGCATATAATCACTTTTCCTCCTTCTCTTCATTCACTTTTCTCTCTTCCTCTTTTCTTCCTCTTTTATCAAAAATGGGCTCCTCCTCCCCCAAGAGGGCTGCCGCCCCTCCTCCATTGCCACAACCACCTCTGGCCGCCACCACCTCCCTCCGGCGCCACCTCCTCCTCTTCCTCCTCCCCTCTCTCTCCTCCTCTTTCCCTCTTCAAAATCACAAAACTTACCCCTAAACCACCACCACCCGTCTCCGTGGACCCCACCCCACCCCCAGCGGCCGCCCCTACGTCCATCAGGTCCGGCGCCCCCCCTATGGCCACCCAACTCTAGTCGTGGGCCCCTCCTCCTCAAAAATCACATTTTTCACTTATTTCCCCTTTTGCACAAAACACCCTGTCACTGTTTCGCCCATAACTCCCAAACTGTGCATTTTTAGCCAAAACTCCTCTAGACCAAAGTTGTAGAGCACGATTTTCTCTTCGACTTGACATATGGAAGTCGTGTTTTGGAGTTCGGAGCTACTCGGAAAATGCGTTCAAAGTCTGTTGTCCAAAAGCTGTAAAAATCGTGTACTTTCGCGAATTCTGGCGAATTGGAGCATTTTTGGCAAAAAGTCCCTTAGGCGAAAGTTGCTCAGAATGGCGTGCTTATGCTAGAAAAAGATTAGAGCTTGTGTGTGAAGCCTGGAGCTCGAACAACAATTCAGCAAGTCAGAAACCGTGTTAGAGAAAAATCAAGGTGAGAACTTCTAACTCTAAATTTCATTTTCTAGTTAAAAATATATACTAGGATGCAGACGGTGCTTAGCAGCACCCGACACCCGTCATCCACAGACCATGGACGACTTGTTTGCTCATTTGATTTGTTTGTTGAGTTGATGGGAATATTGGTTTGAATTTGGTTGTTTGGGTGAAATGGAATTGATTAGATTGGTATGTGTATGGCGCAGGCTATTATTAGACCGAGGATAAGGCTAGGCCTTGTCCTGTTTCTAGTATTATGCCGTTATGCCGTCGAAATTTTCTAAAATATATTAGAAAAATAAAAATATCATTTTATTGAATAAATGAATTGAATAGAATATTCATAGGTCGAATAGAATATTTTGGTCATTAAAAATATAATTTTTAACGTGAATGTAAATAAATATTCATTTACAAACCGGACGGTTTGTTTATGTACACCTATTTGAAGGATATTGATTGGGATGATAAATTTTAAACGTCGCCCATCTGCACAAATAATATTCAGTGTTTGTGGATTGAAACCCCACACGGGTGTTGGGATGATATTTGGCGTACACTAATCCCAATTATTTAGTTGTATGTCGATCGATTGGTCGACAGACTGTGTAAGTGTTAATTACTTATATTTAATGCTTATGCAGTTGTGTGGTGCACTTTGGATGATGGTTGATTATTTATCGTTGCTATTATATACATGTGTTGTATGGAATCCATATAATTAACATTATATGGTAATTGATTGGTCCTGATTCCAATTGAGAAAATAAAGAATATTATAAAATAAAGATTCATGTGTTGACATTACTCATGTGTTGAGAATAGTCATGTGTTGAAAGAAATATCGATTCATGTGTTGAGTAAAATATTTTAACAATAAAATTTACATCTTTATCATGTATAAAATTAGAAACTAACTGGAAAGTAGATAAGATGAGTGGTCTCCTGGGTATTGATCTGATGTTGGTTTCGGCCTTCGGGGTTAATGCTTAGTGAATCGTTCTCTTACTAATTTACGTTTGGAGTCTGATTAAAAATTAAATGATAGAAATCAAAATTTTATAAAATATATTACATAACAAAAATAGTCATGTGTTGACAGTGCTCATGTGTTGAGATTAGTCATGCGTGGAAAGAAATATAGATTCATGTGTTGAATGAAATAAATATTCATTTGTTGAATAGAATAACGAAGTTATTGAAAAATATAAAGCCCTATTGATTAGAGATGCGCTATTTTGACGCGAACAATATTTATATTGATTATATTCGTTTTTATAATAATTATAGAAAAGGAAGTGATTTCAAAATATAACGTTTTGAAAATATTATCATTTGTATATCGATGATGTGGAATATTCAATTTCGATTCGAAGTTGAATATGAAGTTGAAATCGTTTCGAAAACGAATTTAAAACGATTTATAAAATACGTTTTAAAAGGAAATCGATGAAATATATATAATATATATATTATATATAATGGCCTGAATAGAGCGCGCCGCGACAGTTTGTGAATTTCGACCATTGATTTCGAATAGATATTGCAGGAGATCCGACCGTCGGATTCTCCAAAAACCAGAATCGTTAGGTTCATATCGAAAAGAGCTTTCCAACGAATATTAGAAATTTAAAATCTAACCGTTGGATTTGGAATTATGTCCAAACCAAATTTGGAAAAGGTCACTATAAGTGCAGTTCGATGGCCGTTAATGGAAATCGACTGTACGGGCCTTGATAAAATTATTAAAAATATTAATGATTTGTGTAAAATCATAATAAATGAATTGGAAAGAACTGGGATGAAAAATTCCACATTTGAAAGGAAAAAAATAGATTTTTATCGAAATGAACTAGTTTTGAACTAGAATTAAAAATCCAATTATTTTTAAATAAATAAATAAAGTGGATTTGAAGTGGTTTTGAAAATAACCAGAATTTCCAATATACAAATTGGAATGGATTTGAATCGAAATTATCTTTGGAATATTTCGATGTTGGATTTCGTGATTATACAGATATGGTTGTGGAAATTTGAAAGATATATTTATATCGTTGTTTCTAATACGATATTTGTTGGTCGTAGAATTTGATATTGAATATAAGCCGATATATTTTCTATCCAGAGCCTTGTATTTAATATCAAATGTGATTTGGGTTTGTCGTGAATGGTGTCTTCATTAACATTGTTCTTGAACCCAGTTGAGAAAAGATAAAATCTTTCTATTTAGATTTAATGAAGTGTACCAATTAAATAATATTCAATTGGAATTGAATTTGAAAGTGATTTTTGGTTTATCGTGAATTGTGTTTTAGGTGACATTGGTTCTTTAACCCAGTTAAAGAAAGGATATTGATTTTTGAGAAGATTAAAACTAAGTGGAGTTTTAATGAATTTATAATTAGATTGAACTTTGAATTGATAATTTAAATTATCAAATTTGGAAAGTGATCGAGAATGGAGTATCACCAGTTCTTGTTGTCGGTCCTGTGTAGGCTGGGTACGCATGATAGGGGGTTCTCGCTTTGCGGTTTGGTGATGAACGGGAGACTCTTACCCCTACATGTCCCTGTTGAGGGTTGGTTAGGTAGTGGCCGGGAGGCTCGAGAGGGTCGCCGTAAAACAAGTGTACTGGGGGACCAGTGACAGCCACGGTGGGTTTTACCTGCTGCTTTGGGGGTATCAGAGCTTTGGTTTACAGAGCTCGAGAACAAGACACATTAGAACCGAACAAAAGAATTCATTAGATATTGGGTTAGTAATATCCAATTAGAATAACTCGTTAGAGATGGGATCAATAGTATCCTAGAACGAGTGTGAAGAGTATATTTTTAAAATAAAAAAATATTGTTTTGAAAATCTAAACCAGTTTATATGTATTTGAATATTTTATTTGTATTGAATTTGGACAATCCAATAGATAAAGATTTTGCATATACGCGTCATGAATGTATATTCGAAGTTTTAATATACTGGATAGATATAGAATCACACTCTAGTTGCCCGGGGATGATTCTGATAAGGCTGCAGCGTTATCAGTATTTATTTTTGAGTATCGAAGGTGTGATTTCTATATATTTCCATTAGACTGGTGTGTGAACCAAAGCTAGATAGGTTTATTGTTGTGATTTGGCATCAAAAACATGATTTTTTTGTATATATATCAAAATTATGAATTTGAAATGATAATCAACTAATTGATTGATGGTTGTGTTGTTTGATTATTGTTTTGATATTTTCAACCATTTATGCCTAATTGAACCGAATATTGAACTGTATTAAAAAATGATTACAATTGCATGCATATACATGTGCTCACATTGAACAAGTCAGAGCAAGGATGCTAGAGAAGAAGAATAAAATTGTTTGCCCAACAAATAGGTACATGTTTATTGTATTTCTTTGGGTTTGGATGATTTTATGAGCCGATTGGCTAGCCGCTTGGCTTTTTCTTTTTCTTTTGGATTGTAGAAGGCCATGGGAAGCTATATGAAATATCCCGAAGTCCCCGGTGCAGGGGAAGTTATGGCGAAAATTTTCGAAAATTTAGGGTGTTAGCAAAATTTTTGAAAAATTTGAAAAGTTCTAAGAAACTGAAAAGTTGAAGAACTTAAGCCGTAATGAAAATAATGAAAGTTGAGTTGATTAATTAAACAACTTTATGCTTTGTTCCTTTTCGGGGGTGGAAAGTTTTAAGTGGGGGAGATTGTAATAGCCCGGAAATGCGAGCCAGTTTAAAATTTTTATTTTGGCAATTTTGATGAATTTTGAATATTTAAAATGAATTATTTTAAATAATAACGACGAAAAAAATTTATTTTTAATAGAATTCGAACGTATATATTTATATAGAGCGTCTTTAGAATATAAATATTTATTTTAAATTATAAAAGGAATTGAAAATGGCGCGGTAGTTCGATAATTCGATTTCAAATTTCAAATGACTGTACAGGATTCAAAATAAACAGGATCTTAGCGAATCCAAAAATATTAGAATCCAATTGAGAATATCTTTCCAACAAATCCGAAAAATCGAAATTTCATAGCGGGAATCAAAAGTTACGTCCAGTTGAAAATTCAGAATAGTCGCTAAGGAAATTATATATAACCCAAAAAAGTCATATTTTGCATATGGGTGAATTTGGACTCGAAACCACTTCCATTGAGTTCAAAATGCCATTTAGAACTCCGAAAAGCATAAGCTTCGATATATTCCGGGATCCGAAGTAGTGGTAATTGGATGGGGTTTTCGGTTAGCAATACATAGCCCTTAAAAAGTGAAATTTTGCATATGTGCCTAGAATTCGACGAGATAAATTTTTCTGGATTCATAATGACAAATCATTGTTGAGTTTCAAAGGGCGCGTCGAACGGAGTTAGTATGTGACCGCGCGAGCTAAAACAGTTCAGGGTAAAAGAGCAATTATTTTACAAAGGAACATTATTGATACGACCTCAGAATTCGATTCTACTTTTTTTTTCTGGATCCGTATCGTCTAATAATGGTTAAATCCAAAATGGAATGATTTTTGGAGTTAGCACGTGAGCGTGCAAGAAGAAATGGTGCGCCAAAATCGCATTTTTAGAGCCTGTTTGAGCATTTTTGAGAATTTTAACGGACGGTCAAACGAACTCGGAATTCAACGAAACTTGTTTCGTTGGACTCGTCTTCACGTCTACTATGTCGTGTCCGAAATCCGCAGCAATCTGAGATCGTTTGCATTCAGACGATACGCGAGAAATGAGCATATAATCACTTTTCCTCCTTCTCTTCATTCACTTTTCTCTTTTCATCTTTTCTTCCTCTTTTCTCAAAAATGGGCTCCTCCTCCGAGAGAGCTGCCGCCCCTCCTCCACTGCCACCATCACCTCTGGCCGCCACCACCTCCCTCCGGCGCCACCTCCTCTTCCTCCTCTCCTCTCTCTCCTCCTCTTTCCCTCTTCAAAATCACAAACCCTACCCCCAAACCACCACCACCCGCCTCGTGAACCCCACCGCACCACCAGCGGCCTCCCCTACGTCCATCAGGTCCGGCGCCCCCCTTTGGCCACCCAACTCCGGCCGTGGGCCCCTCCTCCTCAAAAATCACATTTTTCATTAATTTCCCATTTTGCACAAAACACCCTGTCACTGTTTCGCCCATAACTCCCAAACCGTGCATTTTTAGCCAAAACTCCTTTGGACCAAAGTTGTAGAGGACAATTTTCTCTTCGATTTGAACATATGGAAGTCGTATTTTGGAGTTCGGAGCTGCTCGGAAAACGCATTCAAAGTCTGCTGTCCAAAAGCTGTAAAAATTGTGTACTTTCGCGAATTCTGGCGAATTGGAGCATTTTTGGCAAAAAGTCCTGTGACGACCCCAAAACCCGTACTGCAGTGTTAAGGGTAATCTTTGGAATATAACACATAAACAGATAATAGCAGAACAGAAATAAATAAATACACCAGATAATGAACAAATAATACACTGGATAAACGAAATCATCAGAGTTACACAGTATACAGGATCATACTTAGTACAAATACAGTTCATCTATACATAAATGTCTACAGCGGAAAACAAAACATAATGTACAATAGGAGCTGAACAACATAAAAAAAGATAAATGATAGAATCTATCTTCAGCTCCAGCTAACCAGAAAGAGCCATCTAAAACCTGAATACAAGGCTGCCCGTGTAGAAAAAGGGGCACCAGAGTTTGCAAGTGAAACAAACTACGAGTCAGTCATGGGACTGGTATGAGAAATCTACTTAACACATTTAAAATATGGCTAATCACAGGACCACGCAACTTTCGTGGAAAGGGTTTACTCCATCGGATTGCCAGTGCTTTAAAACATATAGTTCTTTTAAACATCGCAATGCTTTTTATAAAAATGAAGCCATTATAAGACTCAGTTCCCATCACACAATGCAACGCAAACTGGAGGATAGAGTTTTTTACCTTATAACGACCAAAATATGCTTGATACGAATAAAACAAAAGCATTTGATATCATTACTAGTGTTTATATGTTTCAAAAACAATTTCGAATCATAAGTATCAATCATAGACGACATTAATGCTCCATACCACTATGTCGCCATATATAGGTATACAATCAAAACCGCATAGTCACGTATTTGGAAATTGGATTTTCGTCATGAACAAGGGCAAAAGATGGTCCTTACCGACCTCGAGACAATCTAGACCATGTCTCCGGAACAGCCGCAACTGCCCCTTGGAGAGACAGGACCGGTCCACATGGAGTGGATTATAGTGCCTGAACAATACGTTTCCCCGCCCTTTGGAGCGTAAATGAGCCAACGAATGACTCCATCGGTCACGGATCGACCGATATAACCGAGGCGCCTCGCAACAGCAACAACCACATAGGTGAAAAATAGTATAAATGTCAGCCAGTTTAAGCACCGACACCACCTCTAGCTAGAAGGAAATGCATTCCCTCCCTGAGGTCCTTCTCCCGTTTCTGGTTCATACCGGGGTGTGAGGCTCGCGATTTCACGTTATACACAAAGCTACGCCACACAGGCGATGCTTTGATCATCAATTACAAGACTTTGTTTTTCAACAGAAGCCATGATCACTGCATCTTAGCATGCCACACAGGCAATTCACACCATGAAACTGATGGCTATCAATCACACAGAATAAATTCCAATGTCAGACACACAATCCATTTACAAGTCCGTTCTGGGTCTGAACGAAACCGGAGGCACTATATACCTCGCAAACCCATCGATCTCCACGTACGTCAGGATGATCACCACTCATTATCCATATTTCAGGATGCCTCCCAATCAGGACATCGGTTACCATCCAAATGAGGTGAAGATCTCCGGTCTTCGACCACCGTCTTCATCTTTGATTTCTTATCGTCGATTCAGTTATTCAGAATGGGATAAACCCGGTCTTTCTGAGCAACTCGCGTATATAATAAACAAGTGAAACACAAACACACATATGCCTTATTCCAATTCATTAGTCACTAACCGTAAATCAGTAAGAGAACGATTTCCCAAATATTAACCCCGAAGGCCGAAATCGACATCAGATCAAAACCCAGGAAACCATTCGACTTAGCCAACCTTCATTTAGTTTCTAAATTTCACATCCATATCGTTTATAATATTTTATAATGATTTATCGCTATTTTTATTTATTTTAAAAATAGCCAATTTATTCAAACGACGCTTCGGGCCATAACGCGGCCATGGCGGTGTTTTTCTTCAGATTTGATTTACACATATCTGAAAACCTAACCGTTGTATCTTCACAAAATTTACATCATTAGAACGATCTTTTCAAAACGAATCCAACGGTTCCAATTTTGGGAAAATCCGACGGTCGGATCTCCCGGTATAATCGTTTGAAGTTTCGATTTCAAAATACGAACTACAGCGTCGTTATTCGACTTAATTTAATTATGTTTATATATATATAAATATAATCGATTCTTGTGCTGTTTTTCTTCAGATTTGAATTAAACATTCCAGACAATCCAACCGTTGGATCTTTACAAAGTTGGTATCGTTGGAAAGATATTTCCAAAGCGAACCCAACGGTTTCGGTTTCGGGAAAATCCGATGGTCGGATCTCCCGCACTTATCGTTTGAAATCACGATTTCAAAACACGAACTGCAGCTTCGTTATTCGATATGTTTTAATTATATTTATATATATATACATATAAATATAATTGATCCTTCGATTTCAAAACTATATGCTTTTCATACATTTAATAAAAATGATATTTTTATCCAATAGACATTCACTTCGACACTTCACTATTTTTAACAACTCATGTATATAGTAAAAATATGATTTTTATTGTAAAACGATTTATTTTAAAAGACTTATATAGTTCATATAGATGATAAAAATATGATTTTTATTATAAAACAATTTATTTTAAAACACGAATACCATTCAACACATGAATTTCTATTCAACACATGAATGTTTTCTATAGTTTGTATATGTATAGTAAAAATGTGATTTTTACGGCAAAACAATTTATTTCGAAACACTACTATTTTATATAGTTCATATAGCAGATAAAAATAGGATTTTTATCATAAGGCAATTTATTTCAAACACGAATACCATTCAACACATGAATTTCCATTCAATGAATGAATTTCTATTCAACACATGAACGGTTTTAACAAAGAAAATAATTTCAACAAAAGAAAATAATTCTAACACATGAATATTTCAGAAAATTTCGGCAGCATAACGGCAGGGTAGTTAAAACCGGGGCCGTCCCTAGTACGGCTCCTCGCTCTACCTTAAAGCCACGCAGCTTTTGACAATGGGGATTTCATGCATCTAGTTCGCACGTAGGCGGCATGTATATTTTTCCATTTTCACAAACTATTCCTATGTGGTTTCAACCAAATAATTCTCAACCACAAATGGGTATTTTTCAACCACAATCAATCAATTTCAACCACAAACAATTCTAATCAACCATTTGCTATCAACCAATTTTCACACCAATCACAAACAATAAATATCGTCCATGGTTTGTGGACGAGGGGCGTATATATATATATATATTATATAAGCATTTCACTTCTATTCAACACATATATAATTTTTACAATGCATATATAACTTATACATCGAACGTACAACTTATACAACGCTTATACATGAGGTGTACAACGCTTATATAACTCATACATCGACTATATAATTTATACATCGTCGTTTTCCATATCGTTTATAGTTTAGAAATCTCACATTGGGTTCCACTCCACCAAAAATAGCAGAAGGCTCAGAAAAATATGCGGTCTCCTAGAATGTAGAAGACATCCACACGAGTCCACTATCTCTTTTTTCATTAAATTTCGTCAACAAACGAAAAAGATATGATTTTTACAGTGAAATCAAAAACCATAGCGCTTTAAAGTGCTATGATATAGTTTAATTTAAAATAGGCCGTTACCTTTCTTTGAATGTTCAAAACTAGGTTTTGCAATAACTTCAAATCCGTGTAGTGTCTTGACGATCGGACTACGCAGTGTCGAAGAGCTTGGAAGCGGCTTCTCGCGCGTGGTGGTGGCTCTCAGTTCGGTGGTGCGGTTAAGGGGTGGTTGCGCTCGAAAACCCGGAGGTTTGGGGGCACGATTCGCGAGGCATAGGCTATGATAGGGGGTGCCACTAGTATGGATTTGAAGAGGGAGGGGAGAGCTTCAAAATTTGCTATGGAGTGAGGTGTATCGTTGCGTGGATCGACGGGAAAATGGCCGGGAAGTTTTGAATGCGGTTTCCGTCGAGAGGAGAGAGGGAGCGGGGAGAGAGAAGATGTTTCTGACCAATGAATTTTTTTATTATTTATATATTTTTAAATTTCGAAAATACCCTCTTTCACACATGAACCCCAATTCAAACCCAACGAATGTCGTCCCTAGTTAAATACCCCCATTCCGAACACAATGGGATATGTTTCGTAGGCCCATTCGACTGTTTCAGTCAGTTTTCCTTCAAATTAAAATATAAAACATTCAATATTTGATTTGAACGTACATTTCAATTTGCCGGGGCCATATACTGATTCTAAAAATTCCTGAAAAATAAATCTAGCTATGTTTTGATGATACGGTCCCAACAAAACTAGTTGCGTCGAATTCTGAGACTGTTTGAAAAATGGCCCATTTCTGGTCGATCCAATTTAACTGTAATTGACCAAAACACGTTTTCCTTTGCCATGCTCACAATCTAGCTTCAAAATTTATGAAATTTGAAACCTAGCAATAGTTTGACATCCCGGATCTAACAAAAGTGATTTCGTCGAATTCTGAGGTCGTTTGCAAAATGGCCATTTTCACGGGCTATATATATTCTATAACGACCTTTCTGAAAATTCATTTGGCCATAACTTTTGCTTCCCACTATGAAACTTCGATTTTTTAGATTCGTTAGAAAGATATTCACTAACAGATTTAAATATTTTTGGTTTCACTCAAATCCGTTTTGTTTTGCACCCGGTACAGTCAGTCAAAGTTTGAATTCAAATTTTGAAATTGTCGCGCCATTTCAGGCCTTGTTTATAATTAGTATTAATTATATTCATTTTCAAATGTCGATTCAAACTTACTTTTCATCGTTATCATTTAAAATATTTATTTTAAATATTTTAAATTCACCAAATTAGCCAATTTAAAATTTTTAAATTGGTTCAGATTTTCCGAGTCGTTACAATCTCCCCTACGTAAAACTTTTCGTCCCCGAAAAGGAACAAAGTCGAAAGTGGTTTGATTAATCAACTCTAAGTTCAATCTGGCTTCCAGTCTCCAACTTTTCAGTTTCTGATAATTTACAAATTCTTCAAAAATTTGGCTAACACCCGGAATTTTCGAAAATTTTCGCCATAACCTCCTTTTTACGGGGAGGGGTTTGGAAATTTATTGGGCCGTATTAGGTACCCAATAAATCCTATAAAGCGTACACATATTTATAGTGATATATTCTGGTGTTTACATGGGAGCGTGTATAGATAATAACTCCAGAGAATAAATTCTCGTCACCCTGTCAAAGCCTGAGGGAGTGTATATTTTTAATTGCTCCAGAGAATAAATTCTCGTCACCTCGTCCCGTGTGGGAAATAAATAATCCATGTGCCGTATCTAATGACTAGAGAGACGTGATTATTGTCAACTCCAGACCCGTGTGGTTTTTTTTATTAATCTGGAAATTTATCGTTACAATTTATATGGTCCATATCAGTCATCAATTCAACCTGTAAAATATAGTCATCGCCATACAAGCCTCTCGCTCGTATGGTAAATCTTCCACCTCGTCACACAAGCTCCAAATGCTTATGTGGTATATGATGAAGTATGCCTATCTTCAAGAAGTATGCCATGTAATGTAGTTCAAAATTAATTGTTACTATCCTATGGCGATGTTTATTTTTACACACAGAACAACCAGCACTCCGCATCCAATGACATTCACAGGAGTTGATATAATAATATTTCGCATCCAACTCATTAAGGTTTACCTATTTGTCGGGCACACAAATAATTTCTTTACTCAACAGCTATCCATTTACCTGTTCAAACATATATAATGCACATGTATATATTTCTATCTATTTTCATATCAGTTCAATGTGTGATATAATCGAATAAATTCTACCATTCATTCTCTTATTGATTAAATTAACTGTCGTTCTAATAATTTAATTAATCAAATCTACTATCACACAACACAAACAACAATCAATTTGCTTTTAACTTTTCAAAAATATATTAATCAATTCCTATACTCTTTGAAAATCATTCAGACTATAGAATTAGAAGTGCACATCTATGCAAAGAAAATAACAACAAAGCAGGGAACAACTAGAAATCTCAAAATATGGTAAATGTACCTTGCATCGGAGTCAATCAGAGATATCCACTCGGCACTTAGGATAGGCTTTCTGAATGCTCTCCTCAGTTTCCCAAGTAAAATCTCGCGAGTCCCCACTCCATTGCACTTTGACTAAGTGAACCTTCTTGTTCCTCAGTTCTTTGGTTTCTTTGCCAATAATCTTTAGCGGCTCTCTTCTCACAGCTAGTTCTGGAGTAATTTTAATATCCTGTTGCGCTGCTTCTTCCACGATCAAGTCTGGATCATGAACATGCTTTCGAAGTTGAGATATGTGAAATACATCATGCACTCCAGGCAACCAATCTGGCAATTTAACTGTATATGCGAGAGTTCCAATCCGTTCAAGGATAGGAAACAGACCAATGAATTTGGGTGCCAATTTCCCTGTTTTACCGAACCAGATAACTCCTCTCATCGGCGATACTTTCAAATACACATAGTCGCCAACAACAAACAATATATCTCTTCTTCTCTTATCGGCATAGCTCTTCTGTCGGCTTTGAGCGGCGAGTAGTCGTTTCTTAACGAAATCGACTTTGTCGGCAGCTTCTCGGATCATATCTTGTCCCAATACAAGCCTATTACCGGGTTCGACCCAACAAGCAGGGGATCGGCACGGTCTACCATACAATGCTTCGAATGGTGACATTGTCAGACTCGCCTGGTAGCTGTTGTTATACGAGAACTCTGCCAAATGTAAATGGTCTTCCCATGATCCACCGAAGTCGAGAACACAAGCCCGCAATAGATCTTCTAAAATACGATTCACCCTCTCAGTTTGACCATCTGTCTGAGGATGATAGGCGGTGCTCAAGTTCAGCTTCGTTCCCAGCTCTACTTGAAATGCCTCCCAGAATTTGCTAGTGAATATTGGATCTCTATCACTAACTATACTGATCGGCACTCCGTGCAGTCTAACAATTTCCTTGAAATATATCTGTGCCAGACTATGAGCAGTTCTGTTTGATCTGACAGGTATGAAATGGGCGGTCATCGTGAAGCGATCTACGATCACCCAAATATTGTCATTTCCTTTTCTGGTTCTGTGCAAACCATCTATGAAGTCCATGGAAATATGTTCCCACTTCCAACCTGGAACATCCAGCGGTTGCAATAATCCAGCCAGTTTCTGTTGGTCACTTTTGACTAGTTGGCAAGTAGGGCATCGGCTAACATATACTGAAACGTCTCTTTTCATAGCCTTCCACCAGAATGTTTGCTTGAGATCGTTATACATTTTGGCCACACCGGGATGGATAATCAGCTTGGATTTGTGACACTCGTCTAACACTTCCCTTTTTAACTCGGAGATGTCGGGAACACAAATCCTTCCTTTCAATCTTAGGGTCCCATCGTTATCTATTTGAAAACACGAGGGTTCGCCTTTCTGAATCCTTTTGATCATATCCTTAATAAAATTATCATCCTTATGAAGAATAGATATTTTGTCAAGCAAGGAAGTCGTAATAATAAAGCTGGCAATCATTACATTCTTTCGGCTTAACGCATCGGCCACGACATTGGCTTTCCCTGGAGTGTGTAGAATCTCAAAATCGTATGCTGCAAGGAACTCTAGCCAACGTTGTTGCCTCAGATTCAAGTCTTTCTGGGTGAGCAGATACTTTAATGACTGATGATCTGTAAACAGTTCGAATTTCTCACTCAGGAGATAGTGTCTCCAGATTTTCAAAGCAAATACTATAGCCAACAACTCAAGATTATGAGTGACGTAGTTCTTTTCATGTGGCTTCAGTTGACGGCTAGCATAAGCAACCAATTGACCTCTTTGCATTAACACTGCACCAAGGCCTTCTCTAGAGGCATTTGTCCAGACTTTCAAATCCTGATTGCTGTCGATAATCATTAACACTGGAGCCGTTGTTAATCTTAACTTTAGCTCTTCAAAAGCCTTCTCACACTCTGGAGTCCACTTGAATTTTGAGTGCTTCTTTGTAAGATTTGTTAAGTGATTAGATATCTTCGAAAAATCTTTAACGAACTTCCGGTAATAGCTAGCCAATCCAAGAAAACTTCTGACTTCTGTGGGAGTATTGGGCTGTTTCCAATTTTGAATAGCTGTGATTTTACTTGGATCCACAGCAATTCCTTCTTTCGATACGACGTGGCCAAGAAATTTCACTTCATCTTGCCAGAATATACATTTGGACAGTTTGGCTTTCAATACATTCCTTCTGAGAATTTCTAGAACTTGCTCCAAATGTTTTTCATGTTCGGCCTTTGATTTAGATAAGATTAGAATATCGTCAATAAAAACCAGAACAAACTTATTCAAAACTCCTCTGAACACTCGATTCATCAGATCGACGAAGTATGCGGGAGCTTTACATAAGCCGAACGGCATTACTAATCACTCATACAATAAGTCTGGACCTCTGAATGCTGTCATAGGAACACACTCTTCGGCAATTCGAAGCTGATGGAAGCCTGTAGCTAGGTCCATCCTTGAAAATACTTGTGCGCCATTCAGACGATCCAATAAATCATCGATTCGCGGCAATGGATATTTATTCTTTATTGTCTGCTTATTCAAGTCACGATAATCCACACATAGTCGCAGAGTACCGTCAGACTTTGGGACAAACACCACTGTTGCTCCCCAATCAGAGAAACTAGGCCTGATCAGACCCTTCCATACGAGCTGTCGTGTTTGATTGTCTAGTTCTTCTTTCTCCTTTAGGGTCATCCTCCAAATGGCGTGCACTACTGGCCTTGCGTTCGGAATTAAAGCAATTTTGAAATCAATTTCTCTCTGCGGAGGTAAGCTGACAACTTCTTCAAACACATCTGCATATTTCTTTACGACAGGAATATCTTTGATGAGGTCGGGAATATTCTCTATGACTACAGGGATATTTTCTATTTGAGCTGGAGAAACATCGAGAGCTGCCTAGAAGTCTTTTCTATTAAAATTCTGACCTTCACAGGGAATATTTATATAATTCCCTAATTGGGCCTTTGCCTTAACAACTCTCTCGGCGCATCTGACCTCTGCCTCATATTTGGTTAACCAATCCAATCCCAGAATAAGATTGAATTCAGTAAAATTCATGATGATAGAGATGGTAGGGAACTTATAAGAGGAAAAAGGGACAGGTACCGCACAAATCCAGCTAAGATCGAGAGAACCTCCAACAGGATTACGAACAGTGATGGGTTCTTTGAGCTTCCTCAATTTCAAGTCCAACTTCTTGACCGCATTCTTTGCAATAAAGCTTTGTGATGCGCCCATGTCAAACAATACTTTGACTGGAATTTTTTTGACAGTAAGCGTGCCTTCTAAAACATCAGTTCTTCCCTGACTAGCTGAGGGTGCTGAGGTTTCTGCCACTTCATTTACATGAGCCTCCTTGGTTGCCTTTAACAGCCGGCAATCCTGCTTTACATGGCCAAACCGATGGAAAATGTTGCATTCTCTGGTCTCTTGAAACTTGCTCTTTGATTTAGGTTCACTTTTCTTTAGTTTCTTTAAAGATCTGCATTTTCCTTGCAAATATCCCTTGCTTATGGCAGTTATTGCATACGGCGGTCGTTACTGGTTCTTTCTCAGACTTGGCCCTTTTCCGATTTACTTTGGGCTTGTTACTGGCCTCAAACATCGTACTGGCCTCAGGATTACCAGTTTCAGGCTCACCTTTTGTAACACCCCACCTCCGCTAGGGTCACTCACAAAGGGAATGCCCTAGTTTTGGAGGGGTATTATCTAGTAAACAAGCACAGAGATAACACAAGATAGAACATAGATAAAATAGACTATATAAAGCAGCAGATATAAACTTTAAAACCAAATCTCATTACTGAAAAATAGAGTCAAAACCTCTTACATCAAAATGCCAAGTCATTATTTCATTACATCAAGTTCTAAAGAAGAAAAGTACTTAAAACAACATAAGTAAAATATTATTCCCCAAAAAGTGCATGAGTGCAGCCATAACATAACTCAAGACCAAACCGTACATGAGCTGTCAGAAAGCAAGCAAAGTCCAAGCTAAGAGCTAGAGTTTCCTCCCTGAGAACCTGGGGGGAAACGAAAAACAAAGAGGCGAAAGAAAACGGGTCAGTCAAAAAGACTGGTAAGCCCTAGTGACTATCAGCATAGAAACTAGTAAAGTTAACGAGACATGAATAAACTGGAATTAAACATAGGAATGATGATAAGTCTGACATGATAACTAAGCTAACAAGATAACTCAAGTCTAACATTGCGTATTCAAGGTTCGCCATACCAACTATACTTGTATACTAATCCCGTGTCAACTATAAATCAAGAAATAATCCCTTGGCCCAATATCGTGAAGTGACCCAATTCGGGATCCAACGGTATGATCTAATCGATCGGCTCCCTACAAGTCTAGCTCGTCATGTGTCTGTGTCATACGGCCCTATCACGAATGTATTCACCTGTGCTAGGTCCACCATAGGGTGTATCAAGCCCTAGGGTGTCAACCACCGATATGAATCAAGAATGCACAGATAATCCTACTGATGCCCAATGCCTGCTTTTTCAACTCCGGACTAAGTGCACGACCCTAGTCCGCCTGAACCTATAATGGCGCACCAACTCAGCCGTCGTTCTGGTCGCTTACAATCAGCCCAGCAATCGTGCCCCACCCTGCCTAGTCCAAGGGTACCGTGATACATCTAGTGGGTTACTGCTGGAAAGGACCGTGTAACTAGGGTTTCGTTCAGCAGGTTAAGTTGTCATTTAAAATCGAGACTTAACACCATCTACGTGTCATGTCAAATTGACTAAGTGTGTCGTTCTTGTTCAAGACTTAGTCCTATGAATCATGTGTCAGGTTGGTTAAGTGTGTTCAAGCGGTTCATGACTTAACCCTATCAAATCAACGTGTCAAATTGGTTAAGTATATTCAAGTGGTCCATGACTTAACCCTATCCAGTGGCATTAATTTACTTAATGCACCCCTAACCTCTCACATTAGACTTGGTTATGGTTACTGGATGTGCCGGGCGGGTCCGGGCAGTTTTACACCATAACCTAGTCTAACCTCGGGTTTCGAGTGCGATATGACCAACTACTCACATTGGGTCCTATTGTTTGCAGTTACTGGATTCGCCGGGCGGTTCCGGGCAGATTTATACTGCAAACTCAACTCAACCTCGAGTTAGCCACGTTCAAGTTATCTAAGTGTCATGTCCCAAATTCATATTTTCAAGTATAATTTCATGTCAAGTTCATGTTCCTATCCAAGCTCAAGTTATAACGATATTCATGTTTTCAAGTTCATACTAAATCCAGGTTTTCCTAAACTACCCAAATCGCATCCCCAACGCTCGTGAATTCGAATCAAGGCAATAGATGTAACTAAGGAATAACATAACAAGGATGGGTATAAAGTGGCAAAGGTGATTTCAAGGCAAGCATGGTGTAACTTGAGATATGATCATAACATCACTGGTATATGAAATAGGGTGATATACATAGCAATAAATGACATAAGATGATAATCCTAAACTTGTGACTAGCAATAGTTTCAACATCAGAACGTCACAGGCATGTTAAAATAATGATAGGGTTTAGGTTATGACATGAACAGGCCCCTAAATCTAGTTCTTATCAGTATTCCACAAATCAAGGTTCAATATGAACGGTACTAGGTTCAAGGTGAATAGATCTAGGGTGAACAAGAGTAGATCTAAAATAATAGATCAAAAAGGAATAGTCATAGATCAAAGATATACAAGAGTAGGTCTCAAGTAGTTATCATGTTTATGTTCAACTTCAATTTACACATGTCCATATTAAGTTTAGAGTTTAGATCTAAGAGTAACTGGGGCTTACAGATCGTGGTTTTTGAGAACTAAGAACAGAAATTGTCGTAGGATCGTTGTTGAGATGTTGATCTATTCCCTTGAATTGTTGTAGAAACGTTTGCCTTCGATTTGGATCTAGTTTGAATGTTTAAGCTTCAAGTTGGAGGCGGCGGCCATGGTTCAAGAGGAGACTTGTAACAACCCGTATTTTTATAATGTGTTATAATTATAAATCAAGGCAGAATTAAATTTTAAAATAAGAATCAAGGGAAACGGGCTACGCCATTACGTTCATCTCGAAATTCTGCTTGAAAACGAATCCGAGTTTGCAAAGATCGGAGTCCGTATGACCAAGATATGGCTCTCCAAAGTTTCAGAATATCCCCGAGTTCAAAATAGTTCGAATTTCAAGTTCAAAATTTCGAATTTCAAATCCAGACAGCTAGGCGGGAAAAATCCCGCCAGCACCCAGGTCGACTGGGGAGTCGACTGGGCAGTCGCCCCCCCCCCCCCCCCCAGACCAAGTCGACTGTGCAATCGACTTGGGTGTTGACCTGGTCACCTAGCCTGTTTTTGAGCCAAATGTATCTGGTCTCGTTGCTTGTCCAGATTCACTCTCTAAACACTATATAAACAGCCCCTGACCCTAGACTTTCTATCACATTCTTGTCCGACCATATGCTGCTGAAGTTCTGACTGGAAGATAGAAAACAAGGAGGCTATTCAGGACTTTGTTAGTGCTACGTTGGTTTGGGGATTTGTTAGAGATTCTGCTTCTACTCTTTTTGCTTTCTCATTCTCTAGACTACGATCTGTAAGCCCTTTTGTCACTCTTAGATTTAAACTGTAAATTTAACCTGAACACGATGTAAACTGAAATTATGCCTAAACATGATAACTAAGTTGGATCTACTATTGTATATCATGGATCTATGACTATCACTTTTAAATCTGTCATTTTGAATCTAGTTTTGTACACCCCAGATCTATTCATCTTAAATGTTGACTTGTGGAATATTAGTATGAACTTGATTTGGATATATTCATGTTTAATCTAGAACCCCTTTACGATCTTTATCTTGCCATGCCTGTGATGTTGAAACTATTGTTGGGGTACTATCTTATGCCAATCCTTTACCATGTCTATCACCATGTCTTGTCAAGTTGATGTTGAGACCCTATTTCATATGCCTGTAATGTTATAATCATCATGCTTAACTTGTGAACACCTTTTCCATTCTATGACTATCCTGTTTGTGTTATTCCCTATTTTGACATTTTGTATCAATGCGAATTCACGTACGTTGGGGATACGTTTTGGGTAGATTAGGCAAACTTGAAATTGGCTATGGAATTGACATGATATGACATGAAAATATGACATGAAAACTTGACATGAGAATAAGCTTGAAAACATGAATTTGGGACATGACAATTAGATAACTTGAAAATGGCCAACTCGAGGTTGGGTTGAATTTGCAACGTAAATCTGCCCGGAGCCGCCCGGCAAATCCAGTAGTTGCAAATAATAGGACCCAATGTGAGTAGTTGGTCATATAGCACTTTAAACCCGAGGTTAGACTAGGTTATGGTGTAAATCTGCCCGGAACCGCCCGGCACATCCAGTAACCGTAACCAAGTCTAATGTGAGAGGTTGGGGTGCGTTAAGTGAATTAATGCCACATGGTAGGGTTAAGTCATGGATCCCTTGAATATACTTAACCAATTTGACACGTCGATTTGATAGGGTTAAGTCTTGAACTGCTTGTATATATATACTTAACCAACTAAATACATGTTTGGATAGGGTTAAGTCATGACCTTTTTAATGATAATACTTAACCCATTAGAAATCCTAGCCACGTGGTCCCTTTCAGCAGTAACCCACTTAGAAGTATCACGATACCCTGGGGACTAGGCAGGGTGGGACACGATTACTGGGCTGATTGTAAGTGACCAAGAATAACGGCTGAGTAAGGTGCGCCAGTGTAGGTTCAGGCGGACTAGGGTCGTGCACTTAGTCCAGAGTTGAAAAAGTAGGCATGGGCACCCGTAGTACTACATTGTGCGTGCTTGATTTGTGTCAGTGGTTGACACCCTAGGACCTGATACACCCTAGGGTGGACCTAGCACATGTGACTACATTCCGCGATTGGGCTGTATAACACCGACACACAACGAGTAAAGCCGATCGATTAGGATGGACTGTTGGACCCCGTATTGGGTCATTTCATGTTATTGGGTTTAGGGATCATTTCTGGACTTATACTTGACATGGATTTGGACACTAGTACAGTTAGTGCAGTAAACCTTGTATATGTGATGCCACCCTTATCTTGTTACCTTTTATTATCATGCCAGCCCAGTTATTATCTTTATGTTAAATCTCAGTTTCTCATGTCCAGTTAACTTTATTAGTTTTTATGCTGATAGTCACTAGGGCTTACCAGTCTTTTTGACTGACCCGTTTTCTTCCACCTCTTTTCTTTCGTTCCCCCCCTAAGGTTCTCAGGGAGGAAACCCTAGCTCTTAGCTTGGACTTTGCTTGCTTTTTGACAGCTCATGTACGGTTTGGTCTGAGGCTATGCTATGGCTGCACTCATGCTATTTTTGGGGAATAATATTGGACTTATGTTGTTTTAAGTACTTTGCTTCTTTAGAACTTGAAGTAATGAAATAATGACTTGATATTTTGATATAAGAGGTTTTGACTCTGTTTTCCACGTAATGAGATTTGGTTAAATTTATATCCGCTGCTTTATATACTCTGTTTAATTTATGTTCTGTCTTGTGTTATCTCTGTGCTTGTTTACTAGATAATACCCCTCCAAAACTAGTGCATTCCCTTAGTGAGTGACCCTAGCAGAGGTGGGGTGTTACATTTGGTATCAGGGCAGAAGGTTACCAGACTGGGCAAAAGTTTTAAAAACTTTCTAAAAATTATTTTCAAAACCATTTATAAAGAAGCATTTTTCAAGAAAAGTTCTATTTTTAAGAAAAGGCTATTCCCCAAAAGCCATTAGCACTTTCCTTGTTTCCTCGTTTGAATCTTTTTCTTTTCGTTTTTCAGCATGGCCGATCTTAACCTTCCCGAGGGAGTACCCATACCCGGATGGTTCCGAAGGTACTTGGAAGCTAGGGCCAACGATGCGGGCCCGGCAGACATCCCTCCTCCTCCTCCCGGCACCGCCTTCGCCAAAATATGCAAAGACTTTATAGGAATAGGCGGCAAGAGCTTCCTTGGAACTGAGACCTTCACTGAGGCACAAAACTGGTTAAAGGAGATTGAAGACCTGTTCGTTATCTTCGATATGGAGGATCATAGGAAAGTTCAGTTGGCAGCATGGTTGTTGAAAGAGGAAGCTGCATTTTGGTGGGAAGTCACCAATGCTACCAGACCAATTGAGACCTGGATAGACTTTAGAGAGAGGTTTGGGCTTAAATTCTTATCGACAGCAGAAGCGAACCTTCAAATGGAGAGGTTCCTGGAACTCAAGCAAGGGGACATGCCTGTTAGGGAGTACGTGAATAAGTTTAATCAGCTTGCTCGGTTTGGTTTGGACTTAGTCAACACGGCTGAGAAGAAGGCTCTACGATTTGCTCGAGGATTGAGCGAGCCACTCCACACTATGGCCATGACTCATGTGCCCATAGGGGCGACCTTTGAAAGCTTGGTGAATATGGCCCTACTTCATGAGGAAGATAAGGGTGACAAAAGGGAGGTTAATCCTAATGAGACTCAGAACAAGAAGGTTGACTTCAAGAAGGGAGGCAACAAGAATAACAAGGGCAACAACAACAATGCTAACAAGCCACGTGAGACTAGGAAGTGCAACTTTTGTGGTATCACGGGACATATAGCTAAAGACTGTAGGAGGAAGAAAAGAAAGTTGGGTGAATGCTTTCACTGTGGGGATACTGGACACATCAGTAAGGATTGCCCTAAGAAGCAAGGACAGGGGCTAGGGCAGACACATCGAGCAGGACCTTCTGGAGGGCAGTTGCAAGCTATCAACACCACTCCAGCTCTTGACCGAGGTAGTAATATTTCTGTAGAAAGCCTTGTTTACATTTCTGAATTTCCTGTTCGAACCTTATTTGACTCTGGCGCATCACATACTTTTATCTCTTCTGATATTGTTGAAAATCTGCACTTAAGTACTAGTCTAGTTGATGATCCCGTTAGTGTTTCAAATCCGATTGGGGGCTCCACCCATTTATCTATGATTTGTGTTGATTTGAGGATTTCCATCTTAAGCGTAGAATTCACGTGTAATGCTTATGTTCTCGGATTCATGGGATATGGTTTAATTATGGGCATGGATTGGTTGTCCAATTATGGAGCTATCCTTGATTGTGAACGAAGGGTAGTGAGGCTCATGACACACCTTGGTAACACCCTTGAACTTTCTTGTAACTCGAAGGGTCCGGTCATGTTATGTTATCTTGAATCTCTCGACTTGTCCATCGACAATCTTCAATCTGTGAGGGTGGTTCGAGAATATCCTAATGTCTTTAATGAGGTGAAGGGGTTACCCCCTAAACGCGAGATAGACTTCCGTATTTATCTTGTTGATAATGCCAAGCCTGTTTCATTGCTCGTTAGGCATATGGCCCCGCGAGAAAGAAGAGAGCTCAGTAAACAAATCAAGGAGTTGCTCGAGAAAAATTTCATAAGGCGAAGCATTTCTAAAAGGGGTGCTCCGGTGGTATTCGCTACTAAGGCGGATGGTTCGCTTCGTCTGTGCGTAGATTATCGTGAGTTAAACAAGCTGACGAAGAAGAATAGGCACCCACTACCAAGAATCGATGATCTTTTTGACCAGCTTGTGGGAGCATCTGTTTTCTCTCAACTCGATCTAGCCACCGGATTCCATTAGCTTAGAGTGGCTGAGGATAGTATTGACAAGACTGCGTTTAGGACTCCAGATGGATTCTTTGAATGGCTCGTTATGCCGTTCGGTTTGACGAATGCACCCACGTACTTTGTAGACCTGATGAGTAGGGTGTTTCGGGAGTTCCTTAACAAGTTCGTGGTGGTTTTTGTGGACGATATTCTAATCTTCTCAATGGACGAAGAAGAGCACGCTAGACACCTCAAGGAAGTCATGGATACGCTTAGAGCACACCAGTTAAAGGCTAAGTTCTCCAAATGCCATTTTTGGAGGGAAGAAGTTCGGTTTCTTGGGCACGTAGTTTCTAAGCAAGGTTTAGCCGTGGACCCCGCAAAAGTAGTTGTGGTACAAGACTGGAAAACTCCTAAGAATGCAACAGAGGTGAGAAGCTTTCTCGGTTTGGAGGGATTTTATAGGAAGTTCATTAAGGACTTCGCTAAGATTTCAGCCCCTCTTACTGAATTAATGAAGAAAAACCTAGCGTTTGCATGGAACATAGAATGTGAGACTGCTTTCCAGAGACTCAAGAGAGCCCTCACCACAGCTCCAGTTTTAGCATTACCCAATGGAGGAAAAATGTTTACGGTGTACTCAGATGCGTGCGGCACGGGATTAGGCGCTGTCCTAATGCAAGAAGGAAGAGTGATATGCTATGGGGGTAGACAACTTAAAGTTCATGAGAAGAACTTTCCCACACATGACTTAGAGTTAGCCGCGATTGTTTTTGCAGTTAAAGCTTGGCGCCATTATCTCCTAGGGGAGAGATTCGAGCTGTACACCGACCACAAATCTCTTAAGTATCTCTTTTCACAAAAAGATTTGAATCTGAGACAGCAGCGGTGGATGGAATTCTTGGCCTCATATGACTTCGATATAACTTATACCCCTGGCAAGGGTAACGTGGTGGCAGATGCGCTAAGTAGAAAAAGGTTGACTTTGAGTCCCTTATTTGTTGAAAGAAAAAGTCTAGAGTTTATAGCGACCTTTGATTTTACACATGGTGTTGAGTCATTGACTGGTACGTTAGCATCCCTTGAGCTGAGACCTACGCTTATAGATCAAGTAGGGACTTCGCAGAAAGAAGACCCACAGATAGTCGAAATCGTGGACAAGTTAATCAGTGGTGAGACGTCAAGTCACCTTGGTAGGTATGCCATTGATGACAAAGGATGGCTAAGGCGCGATGGAAGGCAATGTGTTCCACTAGTGAGAGACTTAGTAAATAAGGTTCTCAAAGAGGCGCATCACTCGAAGATGACTATACATACTAGAGGGGATAAGATGTACATAGATATGAAACGCATTTTCTTTTGGGCTGGAATGAAAAAGGATGTGGAAGAATTCGTCTCAAAGTGCATGGTGTGCCAACAAGTCAAGGCCGAATCTAAGAAGCCCGGTGGGCTATTACATCCTTTGGAGGTCCCGCAATGGAAGTGGGAAAGTATCTCGATGGATTTCGTGGATGGATTGCCTAGGTCGTGGAAGGGGAATACTAGCATATGGGTCATTGTTGATAGACTCACAAAGAGTGCTCACTTCATTCCGGTGAAAAGAAAAAGGACTGCATCATGGCTAGCGTCTATTTACCTTTGAGAGATAGTACGGTTGCACGGGGTTCCTTCTAGCATAGTCAGTGACCATGACCCAATTTTCACTAGCCAGTTTTGGAATAGTCTGCAAGAAGCAATGGGTACACAACTTAATTTAAGTATAGCTTATCACCCTCAGATGGATGGACAGACCGAAAGGGTAAATAGAGTACTAGAGGATCTTTTGAGGCTATGCATTCTTGATTTTGGTGGTACTTGGGAAGACCATCTCCCTCTCGTGGAGTTTGCTTATAATAATAGCTACCAAGCTAGCATAGGGATGGCACCGTTCGAAGCCCTGTATGGAAGACCGTGCAAGTCACCAACTTGTTGGTGGGAGACGACTGACAGACTTATACTTGGGCCCGACATGATACGAGACACTTCTGAGAACGTGGAGTTGATACGAAGACGAATGAAAGCGGCCCAAGATAGACAGAAATCTTATGCGGACAAGAGGAGGACAGACCTAGAGTTCGAAGTCGGAGATATGGTTTTCATAAAAGTCTCTCCTTTGCGCAATGTGGTTCGTTTTGGAGCAATTGGAAAGCTAGCACCGAGATTCGTAGGACCGTTCCCTATCACTGAGAAGATTGGGCAGATGGCCTATAAGGTAGAGTTACCTGAGAGGCTGGCAGGAGTACACAATGTCTTTCACGTCTCCAATCTCCGAAAGTGCCTACATGAATCAGCTGAGGTGGTTGAGCCAAGCATCCTTGAAGGCGTAGAAGTGGAGAAAGAAGCAACGCTGAGGCGAGTTCCTATTCGTATCTTAGGGACGGAAATCAAGAAGCTAAGGAATCGCGAAGTCAAGCTAGTCAAAGTACAGTGGAGTGAAGCCCAAGAAGACGCAACTTGGGAAACCGAGGAGAAGATACGCACGCTTTACCCATTTCTTTTTTAGGGTACTTTCTCGATCTCTTTTTCCTTTGAGCTTGTAAATCTTTCGTATCATGCTACCTATGTTTGTCTTGAGAACCTTAGAACCCTCTTTGGATGTAAACATGTATTTGAAACATGTTATGGTTGATGTTTGCAAATGGTTGCAAGTGTTTGCAAGTGATTTCTAGTGGATGCATGACACACATTAGGCACTAGATTGGCTCAGACACCTTTTCATGTTGCATTTGCATAGGTGCTTATACCTTGTATATGGATGAACTTGTTATGCTATCACGTGGATGTTGCATACGGATGATGTTTGTGCACTCATGTAGAAATTTTAAGTTATGTTAGGAATTTACATACATGTTGGACTCATTACACTAAAATATCTTGCATTAAGGAGGTTTACTGAATCAGTAACCGCCTGATCTTTTGCATTAGATAAGTACATATACACACACATACTGCATATATTCATACAGCATTAGAAATCCTTTTAAGGACAGTGGTTGCTTGTGAATGATGTTGTGAGTAGATGGATGTGGATGGTAGGATGCGTTCTTTCTAACTTAGAGATTTCGGGGACGAAATCCTTTAAGGAGGGGAGAATGTAACAACCCGTATTTTTATAACGTGTTATAACTATAAATCAAGGGAAATGGGCTACGCCATTACATTCGTCTCGAAATTCTACTTGAAAACGAGTCCGAGTTTGCGAAGATCGAAGTCTGAATGACTAAGATATGGCTCTCCAAAGTTTCAGAATATCCCAGAGTTCAAAATAGTTCGAATTTCAAGTTCAAAATTTCGAATTTCAAATCAAGACAGCTAGGCGGGAAAAATCCCGCCAACACCCAGGTCGACTGGGGAGTCGACTGGGCAGTCGACCCCCCCCCCCCCAGACCAAGTCGACTGGGCAGTCGACTTGGGTGTCGACCTGGTCAACTAGCCTGTTTTTGAGCCAGATGTATCTGGTCTCGTTGCTTGTCCAGATTCACTCTCTAAACACTATATAAACAGTCCCTGACCCTAGACTTTCTATCACATTCTTGTCCGACCATATGCTGCTGAAGTTCTGACTGGAAGATAGAAAACAAGGAGGCTATTCAGGACTTTGTTAGTGCTACGTTGGTTTGGGGATTTGTTAGAGATTTTGCTTCTACTCTTTTTGCTTTCTCATTCTCTAGACTACGATCTGTAAGCCCTTTTGTCACTCTTAGATTTAAACTGTAAATTTAACCTGAACACGATGTAAACTGAAATTATGCCTAAACATGATAACTAAGTTGGATCTACTATTGTATATCATGGATCTATGACTATCACTTTTAAATCTGTCATTTTGAATCTAGTTTTGTACACCCCAGATCTATTCATCTTAAATGTTGACTTGTGGAATATTAGTATGAACTTGATTTGGATATATTCATGTTTAATCTAGAACCCCTTTACGATCTTTATCTAGCCATGCCTGTGATGTTGAAACTATTGTTGGGGTACTATCTTATGTCAATCCTTTACCATGTCTATCACCATGTCTTGTCAAGTTGATGTTGAGACCCTATTTCATATGCCTGTAATGTTATAATCATCATGCTTAACTTGTGAACACCTTTGCCATTCTATGACTATCCTATTTGTGTTATTCCCTATTTTGACATTTTTTATTAATGCGAATTCACGTACGTTGGGGATACATTTTGGGCAGATTAGGCAAACTTGAAATTGGCTATGGAATTGACATGATATGACATGAAAATATGACATGAAAACTTGACATGAGAATAAGCTTGAAAACATGAATTTGAGACATGACAATTAGATAACTTGAAAATGGCCAACTCGAGGTTGGGTTGAATTTGCAACGTAAATCTGCCCGGAACCGCTCGGTAAATCCAGTAGTTGCAAATAATAGGACCCAATGTGAGTAGTTGGTCATATAGCACTTTAAACCCGAGGTTAGACTAGGTTATGGTGTAAATCTGCCTGGAACCGCCCGGCACATCCAGTAACCGTAACCAAGTCTAATGTGAGAGGTTGGGGTGCGTTAAGTGAATTAATGCCACATGGTAGGGTTAAGTCATGGATCCCTTGAATATACTTAACCAATTTGACATGTCGATTTGATAGGGTTAAGTCTTGAACTGCTTGCCAACTAGATACATGTTTGGATAAGGTTAAGTCATGACCTTTTTAATGACAATACTTAACCCATTAGAAATCCTAGGTACGTGGTCCCTTTCAGCAGTAACCCACTTAGAAGTATCACGATAACCTGGGGACTAGGCAGGGTGGGGCACGATTACTGAGCTGATTGTAAGCGACCAAGAATAACGGCTGAGTAAGGTGCGCCAGTGTAGGTTCAGGCGGACTACGGTCGTGCACTTAGTCCGGAGTTGAAAAAGTAGGCATGGGCACCCGTAGTACTACATTGTGCGTGCTTGATTTGTGTCAGTGGTTGACACCCTAGGACCTGATACACCCTAGGGTGGACCTAGCACATGTGACTACATTCCGCGATTGGGCTGTATAACACCGACACACGACGAGTAAAGCCGATCAATTAGGATGGACTATTGGACCCCGTATTGGGTCATTTCATGTTATTGGGTTTAGGGATCATTTCTGGACTTATACTTGACATGGATTTGGACACTAGTACAGTTAGTGCAGTAAACCTTGTATATGCGATGCCACCCTTATCTTGTTACCTTTTATTATCATGCCAGCCCAGTTATTATCTTTATGTTTAATCTCAGTTTCTCATGTCCAGTTAACTTTATTAGTTTTTATGTTGATAGTCACTAGGGCTTACCAGTCTTTTTGACTGACCCGTTTTCTTCCACCTCTTTTCTTTCGTTCCCCCAGGTTCTCAGGGAGGAAACCCTAGCTCTTAGCTTGGACTTTGCTTGCTTTCTGACAGCTCATGTACGGTTTGGTCTTAGGCTATGCTATGGCTGCACTCATGCTCTTTTTGGGGAATAATATTGGACTTATGTTGTTTTAAGTACTTTGCTTCTTTAGAACTTGATGTAATGAAATAATGACTTGATATTTTGATGTAAGAGGTTTTGACTCTGTTTTCCACGTAATGAGATTTGGTTAAATTTATATCCGCTGCTTTATATACTCTGTTTAATTTATGTTCTGTCTTGTGTTATCTATGTGCCTGTTTACTAGATAATACCCCTCCAAAACTAGTGCATTCCCTTAGTGAGTGACCCTAGCAGAGGTGGGGTGTTACAAGACTTAGCAGCACAATGGTGTTAGAAAGATTTGTTGTGGATTATCCTAGGTCTAAGGGTGTTTTTATAGTTGCAACAACTAGTTTAGGCCGTAGGATAAACCCTAAAATCGATCTGAACCGCCAAAAATCGTCACAGGCCCTCAAACAAGCCAACAGGGTCAAGCAGGAGCAACCAGGCCCAAACCAGGTTCGGGGACCAGGTCGACACCCAAGTCGACTGCGCAGTCGACCTGGTCCTGAGGGTGCCGACTGCCAGTCGAATCCCCAGTCGACCTGGGGTGCCGGGCGGGAAATTTCCCGCCCAGTCTGTCTGGGTTTTGAAATTCGGATTTGAACTCGAATTCGAACTGTTTTGAACTCTGAAAATTTCTGAAACTTTAGGGAGCCATAACTTGGTCATACGGACTCCGATTTTCGAAAACTCGGACTCGATTTCATGCAGAATTCCAAGACGAACGCAATGGCACAACCCGTTTCCCTTGGTTCTTAATTTAAAATTTAATTCTGCCTATGTTTATGGTTATAACACGTTATCAAAATACGGGTTGTTACATTCTCCCCTCCTTAAAGGATTTCGTCCCCGAAATCTCTAAGTTAGGAAGAACGTATCCTACCATCCATCATCCATCTACTCAAAACATCATCCACAAGCAAACATTGTCCTTAAGAGATTTCTAATGCTGTATGAACATATGCAGAAAGTGTGTGTATATGTTCCTTATCTAATGCAAATGATCAGGCCTGATTGATCTTTCTAATGCAAAATATGTTTAGTGTCATGAATCCAACATGTATGCAAATAATCCTAGTAACGTAAGCACTATATGTGTGCACAAACATTCATCCATATGCAACATTCATATGATAACACATTCAATTTCATCCATAAATAAGTATAAACACTCATGCATATGCAATATGAAAATTTGTCTGAGCCGATCTAGTGCCTAGTGTGTGTTATGCAACCACGAGAAATCACTTGCAACCATTCGCAAACATCAAGCACAACATGTTTCAAATACATGTTTATATTCATAGGATTCTACCTAAGGTTCTCAAGACAGGATCGAAAGGATATACAAGATAAAACAGAGTATCTAGGGAAAAGAAGTTAAAGATGTACCCCTAGAAGGTCCTTCTTGCGGGGCTTGCCCTTGCTTCTTAGGGCAGTTCTTACTGATGTGTCCAGTTTCACCGCATTGAAAACATGCTCCTATCTTAATCTTCTTCTTCCTACAGTCCTGGACTATATGCCCGTCAATACCACAGAAGTTTCATTTTCTTTTCTCACGTGACTTGTCATTCTTGTTGTTGCTGTTCTTTCCTCCTTTCTCGGAGTCTACCTTCTTGTCTTGAGACTCATTCACCTTGACCTTCTTCTTGCCATTCTCGTCTTCTTCATGAAGTAGGACCATATTCACCAAGCTTTCAAAGGTCGCCCCCATGGGTACATGAGTCATGGCCATAGTGTGGAGTGGCTCGCTCAATCCTCGAGCAAAGCGTAGAGCCTTCTTCTCAGCCGTGTTGACTAAGTCCAAACCAAACCGAGCAAGCTAATTAAACTTATTCACGTATTCCCTAACTGACATGTCCCCTTGCTTGAGTTCCAGGAACCTCTCCATCTGAAGACTCGCTTCTGTAGATGATAAAAACTTAAGCCCAAACCTCTCTCTAAAGTCTGCCCAAGTCTCAATTGGCCAGGTAGCGTTGGTGACTTCCCACCAAAATGTAGCTTCCTCTTTCAACAACCATGCTGCCAACTGAACTTTCCTATGATCCTCCATATCGAAAATAACAAACAAGTCTTCAGTCTCTTTTAGCCAGTTTCGCGCCTCAACGAAGGTTTCAGTTCCAACGAAGTTCTTGCCGCCCATTCCTATAAAGTCCTTGCATATTTTGGCGAAGGCGGTACCCGGAGGAGGAGGAGGAGGAACCATGGCCACTGAGGGAGGAGGAGGAGAGATATCTGCCGGGCCCGCGCCGTTGGCCCTAGCTTCCAAGTATCTTTGGAACTAGCCAGGTATGGGTACTCCCTCAGGAAGGTTAAGATCAGACATGCTGAAAAGCGAAAAGGAAAAAGATTCAAACGAGGAAACAAAGGAAAGTGCTAATGGCTTTTGGGGAATAGCCTTTTCTGAAAAATAAATCTTTTCTTGGAAAATGCTTCTTTATAAACAGTTTTGAAAATAGTTTCAGAAGGTTTTTAAAACTTTTGCCCAATCTGGTAACCTTCTGCTCTGATACCAAATGTAACACCCCACCTCCGCTAGGGTCACTCACAAAGGGAATGCCCTAGTTTTGGAGGGGTATGATCTAGTAAACAGGCACAGAGATAACACAAGATAGAACATAGATAAAATAGAGTATATAAAGCAGCGGATATAAACTTTAAAATCAAATCTCATTACTGAAAAATAGAGTCAAAACCTCTTACATCAAAATGCCAAGTCATTATTTCATTACATCAAGTTCTATATAAGAAAAGTACTTAAAACAACATAAGTAAAATATTATTCCCCAAAAAGTGCATGAGTGCAGCCATAGCATAGCTCAAGACCAAACCGTACATGATCTGTCAGAAAGCAAGCAAAGTCCAAGCTAAGAGCTAGAGTTTCCTCCCTGAGAACCTGGGGGGGGAACGAAAGACAAAGAGGCGAAAGAAAACGGGTCAGTCAAAAAGACTGGTAAGCCCTAGTGACTATCAGCATAGAAACTAGTAAAGTTAACAAGACATGAATAAACTGGAATTAAACATAGGAATGATGATAAGTCTGACATAATAACTAAACGAACAATATAACTCAAGTCTAACATTGCGTATTCAAGGTTCGCCATACCAACTATACTGGTATACTAATCCCATGTCAACTATAAATCAAGAAATAATCCCTTGGCCCAATATCGTAAAGTGACCCAATTCGGGGTCCAACGGTATGATCTAATCGATCGGCTCCCTACAAGTCTAGCTCGTCGTGTGTCTGTGTCATACTGCCCAAACACGAATGTAGTCACCTGTGCTAGGTCCACCATAGGGTGTATCAAGCCCTAGGGTGCCAACCACTGACACAAATCAAGAATGCACAGATAATCCTACTGATGCCCAATGCCTGCTTTTTCAACTCCGGACTAAGTACACGACCCTAGTCCGCCTGAACCTACAATGGCGCACCAACTCAGCCGTCGTTCTGGTCGCTTACAATCAGCCCAACAATCGTGCCCCACCCTGCCTAGTCCCAGGGTACCGTGATACATCTAGTGGGTTACTGCTGAAAAGGACCGCGTAACTAGGGTTTCGTTCAGCAGGTTAAGTTGTCATTTAAAATCGAGACTTAACCCCATCTATGTGTCATGTCAAATTGACTAAGTGTGTCATTCTAGTTGAAGACTTAGTCCTACGAATCATGTGTCAGGTTGGTTAAGTGTGTTCAAGCGGTTCATGACTTAAACCTATCAAACCAACGTGTCAAATTGGTTAAGTATATTCAAGTGGTCCATGACTTAACCCTATCCAGTGGCATTAATTTACTTAATGCACCCCTAACCTCTCACATTAGACTTGGTTATGGTTACTGGATGTGCCGGGCGGGTCCGGGCAGTTTTACACCATAACCTAGTCTAACCTCGGGTTTCGAGTGCGATATGACCAACTACTCACATTGGGTCCTATTGTTTGCAGTTACTGGATTCGCCGGGCGGTTCTGGGCAGATTTATACTGCAAACTCAACCCAACCTCGAGTTCGCCACGTTCAAGTTATTTAAGTGTCATGTCCCAAATTCATATTTTCAAGTATAATTTCATGTCAATTTCATGTTCCTATCCAAGTTCAAGTTATAACGATATTCATGTTTTCAAGTTCATACTAAATCCAGGTTTTCCTAAACTACCCAAATCGCATCCCCAACGCTCGTGAATTCGAATCAAGGCAATAGATGTAACTAGGGAATAACATAACAAGGATGGGTATAAAGTGGAAAATGTGATTTCAAGGCAAGCATGATGTAACTTGAGATATGATCATAACATCACTGGCATATGAAATAGGGTGATAAACATAACAATAAATGACATAAGATGATAATCCTAAACTTGTGACTAGCAATAGTTTCAACATCACAACATCACAGGCATGTTAAAATAATGATAGGGTTTTGGTTATGACATGAACAGGCCCCTAAATCAAGTTCTTATCAGTATTCCACAAATCAAGGCTCAATATGAACGGTACTAGGTTCAAGGTGAATAGATCTAGGGTGAACAAGAGTAGATCTAAAATAATAGATCAAAAAGGAATAGTCATAGATCAAAGATATACAAGAGTAGGTCTCAAGTAGTTATCATGTTTATGTTCAACTTCAATTTACACATGTCCATATTAAGTTTAGAGTTTAGATCTAAGAGTAACTGGGGCTTACAGATCGTGGTTTTTGAGAACTAAGAACAGAAACTGTCGTAGGATCGTTATTGAGATGTTGATCTATTCCATTGAATTGTTGTAGAAACGTTGGCCTTCGATTTGGATCTAGTTTGAATGTTTAAGCTTCTAGTTGGAGGCGGCGGCCATGGTTCAAGAGGAGACTTAGCAGCATAATAGTGTTAGAAAGATTTGTTGTGGATTAGCCTAGGTCTTAGGGTGTTTTTATAGTTGCAACAACTAGTTTAGGCCGTAGGATAAACCCTAGAATCGATCTGAACCGCCAAAAATCGTCACAGGCCCTCAAACAAGCCAACAGGGTCAAGCAGGAGCAACCAGGCCCAAACAAGGTTCGGGGACCAGGTCGACACCCAAGTCGACTGCGCAGTCGACCTGGTCCTGGGGGTGTCGACTGCCCAGTCGACCTGGGGTGCTGGGCGGGAAATTTCCCGCCCAGTCTGTCTGGGTTTTGAAACTCGAATTTGAACTTGAATTCGAACAGTTTTGAACTCTGAAAATTTCTGAAACTTTGGGGAGCCATGACTTGGTCATACGGACTCCGATTTTCGAAAACTTGGATTCGATTTCATGCAGAATTCCGAGACAAACGCAATGGCGCAACCCATTTCCCTTGGTTCTTTTTTTAAAATTTAATTCTGCCTAGATTTATGGTTATAACACGTTATCAAAATACGGGTTGTTAAACCTTTATTACTAGAACTGACCTCTCCTTCGTAACGCAACATACCTTTCTTGTCGAGATCCTCATACTGGTAAGCCATGTATATCATTTTAGAAAAAGGAAGCTTCACATTCCTCATTACACTATTCTGATATTTTCTTTGTAGGCCATGAATAAATCTCAGATTCTTCCTCTTTGGATCTTGAATCTTGAATCAGATGAGGAGCAAAGTGAGAAATTTCATTGAATTTCTTATGATATTTTGGGACGGTCATATCTCCTTGTATCAGATAAGAGAATTCATCACATAACCGCTCAGTTGCTTCGGGAGGAATAAATCTTTCTAGGAAAATCACCTTAAATCTATCCCAGGTGATATAACCTTCTGGATCATCCTTAATAATCGAATCCCACCAGAACAAAGCTTCTTCTTTGAGTGCCCAAGATGCCAGCAATCTTTTCTGATCATCTCTCAGCTTTCAGCCTTCAAAGATTTTCTCTGCAGAACGAATCCAAGCTTGTGTTTCCATGATGGATTCTTTGCCTGAGAATGGCGATCCACCCAGATTTCGAAATATCTTGAATAGAACTTCTATATCTGATTCTGGCTGCGGGAGCACAACTGGCACATTAGCTTGTCGAGCCATACGATTATTTCTTCTGTTCCTGTCACTCATTTTCTGGTGCGTCTGCAATTAGCAGACAAAGTGTCAGGTCACCAGAAAAGATATTTCAAAATATAGAGACAAATACTTTGAATGTAAATGTGTATATCGAGATGTTATTTCATTCTGCTACTCATACTAGGATATTGTTGATCCTATCTGTAATGAGCTACCCGTCCTAGAACACTACTGGTTCTATTTCTGATGAGTTCGTTAATATGTTATATTCCAGCACTAAGCTTAACCAAAGCTCCGATACCACGTTGTGACGACCCCAAAACCCATACTGCGGTGTTAAGGGTAATCTTTGGAATATAACACATAACAGATAATAGCAAAACAGAAATAAATAAATACACCAGATAATGAACAAATAATACACTGGATAAAGAAATCATCAGAGTTACACAGTATATAGGATCATACTTAGTACAAATACAGTTCAGCTATACATAAATGTCTACAGCGGAAAACAAAACATAATGTACAATAGGAGCTGAACAGCATAAAAAGAGATAAATAATAGAATCCATCTTCAGCTCCAGCTATCCAGAAAGAGCCAGCTAAAACCTGAATACAAGGCTGCCCGTGTAGAAAAAAGGGCACCCGAGTTTGCAAGTGAAACAAACTACGAGTTAGTCATGGGACTGGTATGAGAAATCTACTTAACACATTTAAAATATGGCTAATCATAGGACCACGCCACTTTCGTGGAACGGATTTACTCCATCGGATTGCCAGTGCTTTAAAACAAATAATTCTTTTAAACATCGCAATGCATTTTATAAAAATGAAGCCATTATAAGACTCAGTTCCCATCACACAATGCAACGCAAACCGGAGGATAGAGTTTTTACCTTATAACGGCCAAAATATGCTTGATACGAATAAAACAAAAACATTTGATATCATTACTAGTGTTTATATGTTTCAAAAACAATTTCGAATCATAAGTATCAATCATAGACGACATTAATGCCACATACCACTATGTCGCCATATATAGGTATACAATCAAAACCGCACAGTCACGTATTTGGAAATTGGATTTCCGTCATGGACCAAGGCAAAAGATAGTCCTTACCGACTTCGAGACAATCTAGCCCATGTCTCCGAAACAGCCGCAACTGCCCCTTGGAGCGACAGGGTCAGTCTACACGGAGTGGATTATAGTGCCTGAACAATACGTTTCCCCGCCCTTTGGGGCGTAAATGAGCCAACGAATGACTCCATCGGTCCCGGATCGACCGATATAACCGAGGCGCCTCGCAACAGCAACAACCACATAGGTGAAAAATAGTATAAATGTCAGCCAGTTTAAGCACCGACACCACCTCTAGCTAGAAGGAAACGCATGCCCTCCCTGAGGTCCTTCTCCCGTTTTTGGTTCATACCGGGGTGTAAGGCTCGCGAATTCACGTTATACACAAAGCTACGCCACACAGGAGATGCTTTGATCATTAATTACAAAACTTTGCTTTTCAACAGAAGCCCTGATCACTGCATCTTAGCATGCCACACAGGCATTTCACACCATGCAACTGATGGCTATCAATCACACAGAATAAATTCCAATGTCAGACACACAATCCATTTACAAGTCCGTTCTGGGTCTGAACGAAACCGGAGGCACTATATACCTCGCAAACCCATCGATCTCCACGTACGTCTGGACGATCACCACTCATTATCCATATTTCGGGATGCCTCCCAATCAGGACATCAGTTACCATCCAAACGAGGTGAAGATCTCCGGTCTTCGACCACCGTCTTCATCTTCGATTTCTTATCGTCGATTCAGTTATTCAGAATGGGATAAACCCGGTATTTCTGAGCAACTCGCGTATATAATAAACAACTGCAACACAAACACACATACGCCTTATTCCAATTCATTAGTCACTAACCGTAAATCAGTAAGAGAACGATTTCCCAAATATTAACCCCGAAGGCCGAAACCAACATCAGATCAAAACCCAGGAAACCATTCAACTTAGCCAACCTTCAGTTAGTTTCTAAATTCCACATCCATATCGTTTATAATATTTTATAACGATTGATTGCTATTTTTATTTATTTTAAAAATAACCAATTTATTCAAACGACGCTTCGGGCCATAACGCGGCCGTGGCACTGTTTTTCTTCAGATTTGATTCACACATATCTGAAAATCTAACCATTGGATCTTCACAAAATTTACATCATTAGAAAGATCTTTTCAAAACGAATCCAATGGTTCTAATTTTGGGAAAATCCAATGGTCGGATCTCCCGATACAATCGTTTGAAGTTTCGATTTCAAAATACGAAGTGCAGCGTCGTTATTCGATTTAATTTAATTATATATATATATATATAATCGATTCTGGCGCTGTTTTTCTTCAGATTTGAATTAAACATTCCAGACAATCCAACCGTTGGATCTTTACAAAGTTGGTGTCGTTGGAAAGATATTTCCAAAGCGAACGCAACGGTTTCGGTTTTGGGAAAATGCGATGGTCGGATCTCCCGCACTAATCGTTTGAAATCACGGTTTCAAAACACGAACTGCAGCTTCGTTATTCGATATATTTTAATTATATTTATATATATATAAATATAATCGATCCTTCGATTTCAAAACTATATGCTTTTCATACATTTGATAAAAATGATATTTTTATCCAACATACATTCACTTCGACACTTCACTATTTTGAAAAACTCATGTATATAGTAAAAATGTGATTTTTATTGTAAAACGATTTATTTCAAAAGACGACTATTTTATTTAGTTCGTATAGATGATAAAAATATGATTTTTATTATAAAACAATTTATTTTAAAACACGAATACCATTCAACACATGAATTTCTATTCAACGAATGAATTTCTATTCAACACATGAATGTTTTCTATAGTTTGTATATGTATAGTAAAAATGTGATTTTTATTGCAAAACAATTTATTTCGAAACACTACTATTTTATATAGTTCATATAGCGGATAAAAATGGGATTTTTATCATAAGGCAATTTATTTCAAACACGAATACCATTCAACACATGAATTTCTATTCAACGAATGAATTTCTATTCAACACATGAACGGTTTCAACATAGAAAATAATTTCAACAAAAGAAAATAATTCTAACACATGAATATTTCAGAAAATTTCGGCAGCATAACGGCAGGGTAGTTAAAACCGGGGCTGTCCCTAGTACGGTTCCTCGCTCTACCTTAAAGCCTCACAGCTTTTGACAATGGGGATTTCATGCATCTAGTTCGCACGCAGGCGGATGTATATTTTTTCATTTCCACAAACTAATCCAATGTGGTTTCAACCAAATAATTCTCAACCACAAACAGGTATTTTTCAACCACAATCAATCAATTTCAACCACAAACAATTCTAATCAACCATTCGCTATCAACCAATTTTCACACCAATCACAACCAATAAATATCGTCCATTGTTTGTGGTCGAGGGGCGTGTGTATATATATATTTATTTATTTATATTATATAAGCATTTCACTTCTATTCAACACATATATAATTTTTACAACGCATATATAACTTATACATCGAAAGTACAACTTATACAACGCTTATACATGAGGTGTACAACGCTTATACATGAGGTGTACAACGCTTATATAACTCATACATCAACTATATAATTTATATCGTTTATAGTTAAAAATCTCACATTAGGTTCCACTCCACCAAAAATATAAGAAGGCTCAGAAAAATATGCGGTCTCTTCTAGAATGTAGAAGACGTCCACACGAGTCCATTGTCTCTTGTTCCACTGAACTTCGTCAACAAATGAAAAAAATATGATTTTTATAGTGAAATCAAAAACCGTAGGGCTTTAAAGTGCTATGATATAGTTTAATTTAAAATAGGCCGTTACCTTTCTTTGAATGTTCAAAACTAGGTTTTGCAATAACTTCAAATCCGTGTAGTGTCTTGACGATCGGACTACGCAGCGTCGAAGAGCTTGGAATCGGCTTCTCGCGCGTGGTGGTGGCTCTCAGTTCGGTGGCACAGTTAAAGGGTGGCGACGCTCGAAAACCCGGAGGTTTGGGGGCATGATTCGCGAGGCACAGGCTATGATAGGGGGTGCCACTAGTATGGATTAGAAGAGGGAGGGGAGAGCTTCAAAATTTGTTATGGGTTGAGGTGTATCGTTGCGTGGATCGACGGGAAAATGGCCGGGAAGTTTCGAATGCGGTTTCCGTCGACAGGAGAGAGGGAGCGGGGAGAGAGAAGATGTTTCTGACCAATGTTTTTTTTTTATTTATGTATTTTTAAATTTCGAAAATACCCTCTTTCACACACAAACCCCAATTCAAACCCAACGAATGTCGTCCCTAGCTAAATACCCCCATTCCGAACACAATGGGATATGTTTCGTAGGCCCATTCGACTGTTTTGGTCAGTTTTCCTTCAAATTAAAATATAAACATTCAATATTTGATTTGAACGTACATTTCAATTTGCCGGGGCCACATACTGATTCTAAAAATTCCCGAAAAATAAATCTAGCTATGTTTTGATGATACGGTCCCAACAAAACTAGTTGCGTCGAATTCTGAGACCTTTTGAAAAATGGCCCATTTCTGGTCGATCCAATTTAACTATAATTGACCAAAACGCGTTTTCCTTTGCCACGCTCACAATCTAGCTTCAAAAATTATGAAATTTGAAACCTAGCAATAGTTTGACATCCCGGATCCAACAAAGGTGGTTTCGTTGAATTCTGAGGTCGTTCGCAAAATGGCCATTTTCACGGGCTATATATATTCTATAACGACCTTTCTGAAAATTCATTTAGCCATAACTTTTGCTTCCCGCGATGAAACTTTGATTTTTCATATTCGTTAGAAAGATATTCATTAACAGATTTAAATATTTTTGGTTTCACTCAAATCCGTTTTGTTTTGCACCCGGTACAGTCAGTCAAAGTTCAAATTCAAATTTTGAAACTGTCGCGCCATTTCAGGCCTTGTTTATAATTAGAATTAATTATATTCATTTTCAAATGTCGATTCAAACTTACTTTTCATTGTTTTTATTTGAAATATTTATTTTAAATATTTTAAATTCACCAAATTAGCCAATTTTAAATTTTTAAATTGGTTCAGATTTTCCGGGTCGTTACAAGTCCCTTAGGCGAAAGTTGTTCAGAATGGCGTGTTTATGCTAGAAAAAAAGAGGAATTGAAGATTAGAGCTTGTGTGCGAAGCCTGGAGCTCGAACAACAATTCAGCAAGTCAGAAAACGTGTTAGAGAAAAATCCAGGTGAGAACTTCTCACTCTAAATTTCATTTTCTAGTTAAAAATATATACTAGGATGCAGACGGTGCTTAGCAGCACCCGACACCCGTCATCCACAGACCATGGACGACTTGTTTGCTCGTTTGATTTGTTTATTGAGTTGATGGGAATATTGGTTTGAATTTGGTTGTTTGGGTGAAATGGAATTGATTAGATTGGTATGTGTATGGCATAGGCTATTATTAGACCGGGGATAAGGCTAGGCCTTGTCCCGTTTCTTGTATCGTGTCGTTATGCCGCCGAAATTTTCTAAAATATATTAGAAAAATAAAAATATTATTTTATTGAATAAATGAACTGAATAGAATATTCATACGTCGAATAGAATATTTTGGTCGTTAAAAATATAATTTTTAACGTGAATGTAAATAAATATTCATTTACAAACCGGACGGTTTGTTTATGTACACCTATTTGGAGGATATTGATAGGGATGATAAATTTTACACGTCATCTAGCTGCACAAATAATATTCAGTGTTTGTGGATTGAAACCCCACATGGGTGTAGGGATGATATTTGGCGTACACTAATCCCAATTATTTAGTTGTATGTCGATCGATTGGTCGACAGATTGTGTAAGCGTTAATTACTTATATTTAATGCTTATGCAGTTGTGTGGTGTACTTTGGATGATGGTTGATTATTTATCGTTGCTATATACATGTGTTGTATGGAATCCATATAATTAACATTATATGGTAATTGATTGGGCCTCATTCCAATTGAGAAAATAAAGAATATTATAAAATAAAGATTCATGTGTTGACAGTACTCATGTGTTGAGAATAGTCATGTGTTGAAAGAAATATCGATTCATGTGTTGAGTAAAATATTTTAACAATAAAATTTACATCTTTATCATGTATAAAATTAGAAACTAACTGGAAAGTAGATAAGATGAGTGGTCTCCTGGGTATTGATCTGATGTTGGTTTCGGCCTTCGGGGTTAATGCTTAGGGAATCGTTCTCTTACTAATTTACGGTTGGAGTCTGATTAAAAATTAAACGATAGAAATCAAAATTTTATAAAATATATTAGATAACAAAAATAGTCATGTGTTGACAGTACTCATGTGTTGAGATTAGTCATGTGTTGAAAGAAATATAGATTCATGTGTTGAATAGAATAAATATTCATTTGTTGAATAGATTAACGTAGTTATTGAAAAATATAAAGCCGTGTTGATTAGAGATGCGCTATTTTGACGCGAATGATATTTATATCGATTATATTCGTTTTTATAATAATTATAGAATATGAAGTGATTTCAAAATATAACGTTTTGAAAATATTATAATTTGTATATCGATGATGTGGAATATTCAATTTCGATTCAAAGTTGAATATGAAGTTGAAATCGTTTCGAAAACGAATTTAAAACGATTTATAAAATACGTTTTAAAAGGAAATCGATGAAATATAATATATATATATATATATTTAATAGCCTGAATAGAGCGCGCCGCACCGCGGCAGTTCGTGAATTTCGACCATTGACTTCGAATAGATATTGCGGGAGATCCGACTGTCGGATTCTCCAAAAACCGGAATCGTTAGGTTCGTATCGAAAAGGGCTTTCCAACGAATATTAGAAATTTGAAATCTAACGGTTGGATTTGGAATTATGTCCAAATCTAGTTTGGAAAAGGTCGCTGTAAGTGCAGTTCGATGGCCGTTAATGGAAATCGACTGTACGGGCCTTGATAAAATTATTAAAAATATTATTTATTTGTGTAAAATGATAATAAATGAATTGGAAAGAACTGGGATGAAAAATTCCACATTTGAAAGGATAAAAATAGATTTTTATCGAAATGAACTAGTTTTGAACTAGAATTAAAAATCCAATTATTTTTAAATAAATAAATAAAGTGGATTTGTAGTGGTTTTGAAAATAATCATAATTTCCAATATACAAATTGGAATGGATTTGAATTGAAATTATCTTTGGAATATTTCGATGTTGGATTTCGTGATTATACAGATATGGTTGTGGAAATTTGAAAGATATATTTATATCGTTGTTTCCAATACGATATTTGTTGGTCGTAGAATTTGATATTGAATATAAGCCAATATATTTTCTATTCAAAGCCTTGTATTTAATATCAAATGTGATTTGGGTTTGTCGTGAATGGTGTCTTCATTAACACTATTCTTGAACCCAGTTGAGAAAAGATAAAATCTTTCTATTTAGATTTAATGAAGTGTACCAATTAAATAATATTTAATTGGAATTGAATTTGAAAGTGATTTTGGGTTTATCGCAAATCGTGTTTTAGGTGACATTGGTTCTTTAACCTAGTTAAAGACGGGATATTGATTTTGAGAAGATTAAAACTAAGTGGAGTTTTGATGAATCTGTAATTAGATTGAAATGTGAATTGATAATTTAAATTATCAAATTTGGAAAGTGATCGAGAATGGAGTATCACCAGTTCTTGTTACCGGTCCTGTGTAGGCTGGGTACGCATGATAGGGGGTTCTCGCTTCGCAGTTTGGTGGCGAATGGGAGACTCTTAACCCTACATGTCCCTGTTGAGGGTTGGTTAGGCAGTGGCCGGGAGGCTCGAGAGGGTCGCCGTAAAACAAGCGTACCGGGGGACCACTTGTAGGCCACGGTGGGTTTTACCCGCTATACTGGAGGATGAAGGGATGGTTGCAAAGCCTGGAGCAAAACAATAGTTAAATATTTAATTAGATTTGAACGTGAAATGGTAATTAATATTCACCGATAACACCATGGTGTTAGATATGGAGTATTACCAGTTTTTCTTCATGGAATGAATAGGTTGGGATTGGGAAATAAAATAAATAATTACTTCGGTGTGGTTCGCTAATCCCGACTAGTTTGGAAAACCTTAACATGGTTTGAAATGATATCCAAAGGAAGATTAAAGAATAAATTTAGAAGAATTTATCTTTGATAAAATTAATGGGAACCTCTCCCTAAGAATGTGAAAATTAGAAACTAACTGGAAAATAGATAGGATGGATGGTTTCCTGGGTATTGACCTGATGTTGGTTTCGGCCTTCGGGGATTAATATTTGGGGAATTGTTCTCTTGCTAATTTACGGTTAGTGACTGATGAGTTGGAATGAGGCGTATGTTGTGTTTGTGTAACATTTGTTTATTATATACACGGATTATTCGGAAAGGCCGGGTTTATACCCATTCTGAATAACCGATTCGACAATATGTCGAAGAGGAAGACGGTGGTTGAAGAATGGAAGTCTTCACATTGTTTGGGTGATTACTGATGATCTTGATTGGGCTGTACACCCAAGATGAGGGAATCAGTTGGTGATCGTCCAGACGTACTTGGAGATCGATGGATATGCGAGGAAAATGCCTCCGGTTTCGTTCAGACCCAGAACGAACTTGTAAATGGACTGTGTGCCTGACATTGGATTTTATTCTGTGTTGATTGATCTCTATTAAATATACATCTGTTTGGCGGCGGAGAATTTATTCTCTTGCTTAACGCCCTTCTCTGAGAAGTACGAGCTCAGAGGTTGTATATCGATGGACATCAGTCGCATGGAGTGAATTGCCTAAGTGGTAGATGATCAAGGCTTCTGCTGAAAAGCAAAGTCTTGTGGTTGATGATCAAAGCACGGCCTGCGTGGCCCAGCTTTGTGTATAGCGTGGATTCACGAGCCTCACACCTCGGTATGAGTCAAAAACGGGATAAGGACTACAGGGAGAGCACGACGTTTCTTTCTAGCTATGGGTGGTGTCAGTGCTTAAACTGGCTGACATTTATATATATTTTTACCTATGTGGTTGTTGGAATGAGGCGCCTCGATTTTAGGTCAGTTAGGACCGGGAAACGTGTGTTCAGGAATAATTAATCCTCAAACATAAGGGAGGACCGGCCCTGAAGCATCCAAGGGTTACCCAGAGTGTGTAGTCCTGAGGCATTTGCTAGAGTATCTCGAAGCGGGGAGGAGCTTGCCCCTTGCCTCGACTCATGATGGAAATCCAATTTCCAATATGAGATATTTCGGTTTTATTTGTAGAGCCTAGTATGGCGACATGATAGATGGTACCCATGCCGCCTACGATTGATATTTATGATTTGAATTGTTTTGACACTATACACTTATAATAGTATCAAATGATTTGTTTTAAACGTACCAAGCATGTTTGGCTATTATAAGGGAAAACCCTATCCTCCGGCTTGCGCTGCATTGTGTGATGGGACCTGGGTCTTATAATAGCTTCATTTTTCGTAAAAGCATTGCGTTGTTTATTCTATGCACTGGTGTTCTTGGGAGGAAACCTGTTCCGTGTTATACGGCGTGGTCCCTTGAATTACTCTCTTTTAAAATAAAGTTTTAAATAACTGTTTTTAGTTCTCACACCAGTCACATGACTGACCTGGAGTTTGTTCTTTTAACCTAAATTCTGGGTGCCCCTATTTTCGACACGGGCAGCTAGTAGTTTTGGTTTTGCAGATTTATATTCACAGGATCCTGATTTACAGCTGGAACAATGCTCGGAAAGAATCCGTGTATTACTTTCAGTTGTGTTTTGTATTATTTTTTCCGCTGCAGTACTGTATTTAAATCTCTGTTATTCTTTGTTGTATAATATTTATTCATACTCTGTATATTCTTGTATTCTGATGGAATTGTTGTAATAAACAGTGAAATGCTCTTCTGTTTGCGTTCTATTTTGTCGTGTTCTCAAAGCAATCCGTGCTTCCTTACCGGGGAAGTTGCGGGTTACTACATTGCCTCCCTCCAATTATTATCCCTTTATATTTGCTATTGTGATATTAAAATTATAGACAGTTATGGGAATGCAAGTTCACTGTTCACTGAAACTAGGGCTGTGTTACTTAGTTACATGACTTAACTAAGAAAAAAGTATATTGAACAAAGATCAGTGCAATTTTGCTAATTTCAACTGAGTTGAATGACACTGATAATTATCAGTATACCCTTTTTCTTAGTAACCTAGTAAATGATGGAAAGTTACCCAATTTTAATACCAGGTAGCATGACATGTTAAAATATAAATTGATAGTTTTCTCATTCATAGTTCATTATATCAATAACATTGTCATCCCTCAGCAAATCAAAATATAAGATTGGCTTTGTAATGACCCGAGATTTTGTCGACTTTAGTTAACGCCATAAACTGAGACGACCCCAAACCCCGTGCTGACGGCGGCAAGGGTAATCCTTGGAATATAACACAGAAACAGATAATATTAGAACAGAAATAAATAAATACACCAAATAATGAACAATAGAATATACTGGATAAAAGTAATCATCAGAGTTACACAGTATACATGATCTTACTTAGTACAAATACAGCTCAGCTATACATAAATGTCTACAGCGGAAAACAAACAAAATATGTACAATAGGAGCTGAACGGCATAAAAAGAGATAAATGATAGAATCCATCTTCAGCTCCAGCTATCCAGAGAAAGCCAGCTAAACCTGAATACAAGGCTGCCCGTATAGAAAAAGGGGCACCCGAGTTTGAAAGTGAAACAAACTACGAGTCAGTCATGGGACTGGTATGAGAAATCTATTCAACACATTTAATATATGGCTAATCACAGGACCACGCCACTTTCGTGGAACGGGTTTACTCCATCGGATTGCCAGTGCTTTCAAACAAATCTTTCTTTTAAAACAACGCAATGCATTTTATAAAAATGAAGCCATTATAAGACTCAGTTCCCATCACACAATGCAACGCAAACCGAGGATAGAGTTTTTACCTTATAACGGCCAAGATATGCTTGATACGAATAAAACAAAGGCATTTGATATTATTGCTAGTGTTTATATGTTTTGAAAACAATTTCAAATCATAACTATCAATCATAGACGGCATTAATGCCCCATACCACTATGTCACCATATATAGGTATACAATCAAAACAGCACAGTCACGTATTTGGAAATTGGATTTCCGTCATGAACCAAGGCAAAAGATAGTCCTTACCGAATTCGAGACAATCTAGCCCATGTCTCAGGCAAGTACTCAGTCAAGCCTTTGGAGCGACAGGGTCGGTCCACCGATGTGGATTAAAATGCCTGAACAATACGTTTCCCTGCCCTTTGGGGCGTAAACGAGCCAACGAATGACTCCATCGGACCCGGATCGTCCGATCAAACCGAGGCGCCTCGCAACAGCAACAACCACACAGGTGAAAATTATATAAATGTCAGGGCTGGTAGGTCACTGACACCACCCTAGCTAGAAAGAAACGCATGTCCTCCCTGAGTTCCTTCTCCCGTTTCTGGTTCGTACCGGGGTGTGAGGCTCGCGATTTCACGTTATACACAAAGCTACACCACACAGGCGGTGCTTTGATCATCACCACAAGACTTTGCTTTTCAACAGAAGCCCTGATCATTTGCCACTTAGGCATGCCACACTAGCAATTCATGCCATGCGACTGATGTCCATCGATATACAACCTCTGAGCTCATGCGTTTCAGAGAGGGGCGTTAAGCAAAAGAATAAATTCTCCGCCGCTAAACAGATGTATATTTAATAGAGATCAATCAACATAGAATAAAATCCAATGTCAGACACACAGTCCATTTACAAGTCTGTTCTGGGTCTGAACGAAACCGGAGGCACTATATACCTCGCAAACCCATCGATCACCACGTACGTCTGGACGATCACCACTCATTATCCATATTTCGGGATGCCTCCTAATCAGGACCTCGGTTACCATCCAAACGAGGTGAAGATCTCCGGTCTTCGACCACCGTCTTCATCTTCGACTTTCAATCGTCGGTCAATTATTTGAAATGAGAATTAACTCGGCCTTTTCAAATAATTCACGTATATTTAGAATTTCAAATCAATTTACTTCAATGGTTAAATTATTCGACAGCACCAATTTTGTTCTTTAAGGTAATTTTCACACCAAACACATTCAACCATCAAATACCACATAAATCGAGAAAATTCAGTTTATATCCATTCCATATCGTTTATGGTATTTTACAACGATTTATCGCTATTTTTATTTATTTTTAAAATAGCCAATTTGTTCAAAACGACGCTTCGGGCCATAATGCGGCCGTGGCACTGTTTTTCTTCATATTTGATTTACACATATCTGAAAATCTAACCGTTGGATCTTCACACAATTCACATCATTAAAAAGGTCTTTTCAAAACGAATCCAACGGTTCCAGTTTCGGGAAAATCCGACGGTCGGATCTCCTGGTACAATCGTTTGAATTTTCGATTTCAAAATACGAACTGCAGCGTCGTTATTCGATTTAATATAATTATATTTATATATATATATATATATAATCGTTTCTAGCGCTGTTTTTCTTCAGATTTGAATTAAACATTCCAGATAATCCAACCGTTGGATTTTTACAAAGTTGGTGCCGTTGGAAAGATATTTCCGAGGCGAACCCAACGGTTGCGGTTTCGGGAAAATCCAATGGTCGGATTTCCCGCACTAGTTGTTTGAAATCACGGTTTCAAAACACGAACTGCACGGCCACGTTTCGTTTTAATTTTTTTTATATTTATATATTTATATAAATATAGTTCATTCAACAATTTAAATATCGTTTTTACTTCAAATATTTCACTAACGCCTTTAAATTTTGGAAAATTTCGCCATAACCTCCTTTGTACGGGAGGGGCTGGGAAAATTCCCAAATAGCCACACGGGTGTCTCATGTCAAAAAGAAAAAGGGAAAAGCCAAGCGGCTAGCCAACAGGCTCATAAAATCATCACCCAAACAAAACAGTAAATGTGTACCTATTTGTCGGGCACAAAAAATTTTATTCCTCTTCTCTAGCCCCTTTGCTATAACCTGTTCAATAAATATGCATGTACATATATACAGTTCTTATCACTTATCATTTTCCATTCAACTTCATATTCGATTCCATTTGGTTTAAAAACACCATTCATTCTAATGTTGCATGCATAGGCAAAAATCATATCATTAGCTAATTAATAAATATTTCAACTCATGCATATTTATTTGAACGAGTGGCTATTTTTAACACTTCACATTTCAACAATTCATGTATATAATAAAAAATGTGATTTTTATTGTAAAACAATTCATTTCAAAACACTATTATTTTATATAGTTTATATAGGTAATAAAAATAGGATTTTTATTATAAAACAATTTATTTTAAAACGGCATTATTTTACATAGTCCATATAGTTGATAAAAGGTGATTTTTATTATGAAACAAATTTATTTCAAAATATGAATACCATTCAACACATGAATTTCAATTCGACGAATGAAGGTCGATTCAACACATGAAGGTTTTTTATAGTTTCTATATATAGATAAAAATGTGATTTTTATATTTAAAACACGAATACCATTCAACACATGAATTTCTAATCAACGAATGAATATCGATTCAACACATGAAGGTTTTCTATACAACGAATAAATATAGTTTCAGCAAATGAAAATAATTCAAACACATGAATATTATTCAAAATTTCGGCAGCATAACGGCAGGGTAGTTAAAACCGGGACCGTCCCTAGTACGGCTCCTCGCTCTACCTTAAAACCTCGCGGTTTTTGACAATGGGGATCATGCATCTAGTTCGCACGCAGGCGGCATGTATATATTTATTTCATTTCCACAAACTAATCCTATGTTGTTTCAACCAAATATTTCTCAACCACAAATGGGTATTTTTCAACCACAATCAATCAATATCAACCACAAACAATCCCAATCAACCATTCGCTATCAATCAATTTTCACACCAATCACAACCAATAAATATTGTCCATGGTTTGTGGACGAGGGGCGTATATATATATATATATATATATATATATATATATAGCAATTCACTTCTATTTCAACATATATATAATTTTTACAATGCATATATAACTTATACATCGAACGTACAACTTATACAACGCTTATACATGAGGTGTACAATGCCTATATAACTCATACATCGACTATATAATTTATACATCGTCGTTTTCCATATCGTTTATAAATTAGAAATCTCACATTGGGTTCCACTCCACCAAAAATGGCAGAAGGCTCAGAAAAATATGCGGTCTCTTCTAAAATGTAGAAGACGTCCACACGAGTCCACTGTCTCTTGTTTCACTGAATTTCGATCACATAGCAAAAAAGATACGATTTTTACAAGGTTTGCAACGGTTTAAAGGTGTTAAAATCAGTTCAGAATATATAGGTCGTTACCTGCTTGTAATCTTCGAAACTAGGTTTATGATTTTCGCTCAATCCGTTGCGCTAGGTGACGATCGGAGCACACCACGTTGTCGAGCTCTGAAACCCGCGCCAGAGGGTCCCCACGCTGTTGAACTCGTCGGCGATCTGGAGGAGTGGCGGCGCGCTAAAGGCGCGAACTTTGGAGAGGTCGTTCTCTCCGATGGTGCGACGATAGGGGGTGAAGTCGGTGTTGATTTGAAGAGGGGGGAGAGAGCTTCGAAAAGTTGAACTGGGGTAGGGGTCACCGATGAAGGGATCGGCCGGATTTTGGCCAGGAAGAAGGGAGCTTCTTTCGCCGTCGATCGCGTTTAATGGGGGGGGTTTCTGATTTTTTTTTTATTTATGAAAGAATTTTCCTATTGGTCGATATATATATATTTATTTAAAAATTGGGGTTTTCTTAAACGGACTCGAAATCAAACCCAACGACTGTCGTCCCTAGCGTTTTACCCCCATTCCGAACACAATGGGATATGTCTCGAAGGCCCATTCGAATGTTTCAGTCAGTTTTCCTTTAAATTAAATATAAAACATTCAATATTTGATTTGAAAGTACATTTTAATTTGCCAGGGCTACAAACTGATTCGAAAAATTCCATAAAAATAAATCTAGCTATGTTTTGACGATACGGTCCCAACAAAACTAGTTTCGTCGAATTCTGAGACCGTTTGCAAAAAGGCCCATTTCTGGTCGATCCAATTTAACTGTAATTGACCAAAACACGTTTTCTTTTGCCACGCTCACATACTAGCTTCAAAAATTATGAAATTTGAAACCTAGCAATAACTTCACATCCTGGATCCAACAAAAGTGGTTTCGTCGAATTCCGAGGTCGTATGCAAAATGGCCAATTTCACGGCCTATATAAATTCCATAGCGACCTTTCTAAAAATTCATTCGGCCATAACTTTTGCTTCCCGCTATGAAAATTCGATTTTTCAGATTCGTTAGAAAGGTATTCACTAACAGATTTAAATATTTTTGGTTTCGCTAAAATCCGTTTTGTTTTGCACCCGGTACAGTCCGAAAAAGTTTGAATTCAATTTTTGAAACTGCAGCGCCTTTTCAGGCCTTGTTTATAATTATAATTAATTATATTCGCTTTCAATTGTCGATTCAAACTCACTTTTCATTGCCATTTTTTAAAATATTTATTTTAAATATTTAAAATCCATTATTTTAGCCAATTTAATAATTTTAAATTGGTTCAGATTTTCCGGGTCGTTACAATCTCCCCCACTTAAAACTTTTCGTCCCCGAAAAGGAACAAAGTCGAAAGTGGTTTGATAAATCTACAATCACACAACACAACAACCAATCCAATTGTTTTCAATTTTTCAAAAATATACTAATCAATTTCTGAGAAAGGAAGCTTCACATTCCTCATCACACTGTTCTGATATTTTCTTTGAAGTCCGTGGATAAATCTAAGATTCTTCCTCTTTGGGTCTTTAATCAGATGAGGAGCAAAGTGAGAAAGTTCGTTGAATTTCTTATGATATTCTGGGATGGTCATATCACCTTGTATCAGATAAGAAAATTCGTCGCATAATCGCTCGGTCGCTTCTGGAGGAGTAAATCTTTCTAGGAAAATCACTTTGAATCTATCCCAGGTGATATCACCTTCCGGATTATTCTCAATAACTGAATCCCACCAGAACAAAGCTTCATCTTTGAGTGCCCAGGAGGCCAGTAATCTTTTCTGGTCATCCCTCAGCTTTAAACCATCAAAGATCTTTTCGGCCGAACGAATCCAAGCCTGTGTCTTCATAATGGATTCTTCACCAGAGAACGGTATTCCATCCATATTTCGATATTTGATTAATAGGGCCTCAATATCCGGTTCTGCATTCCTTCTGTTTCTGACACTCATTTTCTAGTACTTCTGCAAACCGCAGATCAAGTGTCAGGTCACAGAAAAGGTATTTAAAAATATAGGGACAATTACTTCAAATGTAAATGTGTCTATCGAGGTGTAATTTCATTCTGCTTTACTCATACTAGGATATTGCTGATCCTATTTGTATAGAGTTACCCGTCCTAGAACACTACTGGTTCTATCTCTGACGAGTTCGTTAATATGTTATATTCCAGAACTAAGCTTAACCAAGGCTTTGATACCAAATGAGACGACCCCAAACCCCGTGCTGACGGCGGCAAGGGTAATCCTTGGAATATAACACAGAAACAGATAATAGCAGAACAGAAATAAATAAATATACCAAATAATGAACAATAGAATATACTGGATAAAAGTAATCATCAGAGTTACACAGTATACAGGATCTTACTTAGTACAAATACAGCTCAGCTATACATAAATGTCTACAGCGGAAAACAAACAAAATATGTACAATAGGAGCTGAACAGCATAAAAAGAGATAAATGATAGAATCCATCTTCAGCTCCAGCTATCCAGAGAAAGCCAGCTAAACCTGAATACAAGGCTGCCCGTGTAGAAAAAGGGGCACCCGAGTTTGAAAGCGAAACAAACTACGAGTCAATCATGGGACTGGTATGAGAAATCTATTCAACACATTTAATATATGGCTAATCACAAGACCACGCCACTTTCGTGGAACGGGTTTACTCCATCGGATTGCCAGTGCTTTCAAACAAATCTTTCTTTTAAAACAACGCAATGCATTTTATAAAAATGAAGCCATTATAAGACTCAGTTCCCATCACACAATGCAACGCAAACCGGAGGATAGAGTTTTTACCTTATAACGGCCAAGATATGCTTGATACGAATAAAACAAAGGCATTTGATATTATTGCTAGTGTTTATATGTTTTGAAAACAATTTCAAATCATAACTATCAATCATAGACGACATTAATGCCCCATACCACTATGTCGCCATATATAGGTATACAATCAAAACCGCACAGTCACGTATTTGGAAATTGGATTTCCGTCATGAACCAAGGCAAAAGATAGTCCTTACCGAATTCGAGACAATCTAGCCCATGTCTCAGGCAAGTACTCAGTCAAGCCTTTGGAGCGACAGGGCCGGTCCACCGATGTGGATTAAAATGCCTGAACAATACGTTTCCCCGCCCTTTGGGGCGTAAACGAGCCAACGAATGACTCCATCGGACCCGGATCGTCCGATCAAACCGAGGCGCCTCGCAACAGCAACAACCACACAGGTGAGAAGTATATAAATGTCAGGGCTGGTAGGTCACTGACACCACCCTAGCTAGAAAGAAACGCATGTCCTCCCTGAGGTCCTTCTCCCGTTTCTGGTTCGTACCGGGATGTGAGGCTTGCGATTTCACGTTATACACAAAGCTACACCACACAGGCGGTGCTTTGATCATCACCACAAGACTTTGCTTTTGAACAGAAGCCCTGATCATTTGCCACTTAGGCTTGCCATACTAGCAATTCATGCCATGTGACTGATGTCCATCGGTATACAACCTCCGAGCTCATGCGTTTCAGAGAGGGGCGTTAAGAAAAAGAATAAATTCTCCACCGCCAAACAGATGTATATTTAATAGAGATCAATCAACACAGAATAAAATCCAATGTCAGACACACAGTCCATTTACAAGTCCGTTCTGGGTCTGAACGAAACCGGAGGCACTATATACCTCGCAAACCCATCGATCACCTCGTACGTCTGGACGATCACCACTCATTATCCATATTTCAGGATGCCTCCTAATCAGGACCTCGGTTACCATCCAAACGAGGTGAAGATCTCCGGTCTTCGACCACCGTCTTCATGTTCGACTTTCAATCGTCGGTCAATTATTTGAAATGAGAATTAACTCGGCCTTTTCAAATAATTCACGTATATTTTGAATTTCAAATCAATTTACTTCAATGGTTAAATTATTCGACAACACCAATTTTGTTCTTTAAGGTAATTTTCACACCAAACACACTCAACCATCAAATACCACATAAATTGAGCAAATTCAGTTTATTTCCATTCCATATCGTTTATGGTATTTTATAATGATTTATCGCTATTTTTATTTATTTTTAAAATAGCCAATTTGTTCAAAACGACGCTTCGGGCCATAATGCGGCCGTGGCGCTGTTTTTCTTCAGATTTGATTTACACATATCTTAAAATCTAACCGTTGGATCTTCACACAATTTACATCATTAAAAAGGTCTTTTCAAAACGAATCCAACGGTTCCAGTTTCGGGAAAATCCGACGGTCGGATCTCCCGGTACAATCGTTTGAATTTTCGATTTCAAAATACGAACTACAGCGTCGTTATTCGATTAAATATAATTATATTTATATATATATATATAAATATAATCATTTCTGGGACTGTTTTTCTTTACATTTGAATTAAACATTCCAGACAATCCAACCGTTGGATTTTTACAAAGTTGGTGCCGTTGGAAAGATATTTCCGAGGCGAACCCAACGGTTGCGGTTTCGGGAAAATCCAATAGTCGGATTTCCCGCACTAGTTGTTTGAAATCACGGTTTCAAAACACGAACTGCACGACCACGTTTCGTTTTAATTTTATTTATATTTATATAAATATAGTTCATTCAACAATTTAAATATCGTTTTTACTTCAAATATTTCACTAACGCCTTTAAATTTTGGAAAATTTCGCCATAACCTCCTTTGTACGGGAGGGGCTGGGAAAATTCCCAAATAGCCACACGGGCGTCTCATGTCAAAAAGAAAAAGGGAAAAGCCAAGCGGCTAGCCAACAGGCTCATAAAATCATCACCCAAACAAAACAGTAAATGTGTACCTATTTGTCGGGCACAAAAATTTTTATTCCTCTTCTATAGCCCCTTTGCTATAACCTGTTCAATAAATATGCATGTACATATATACAGTTCTTATCACTTATCATTTTCCATTCGACTTCATATTCGATTCCATTTGGTTTAAAAACACCATTCATTCTAATGTTGCATGCATAGGCAAAAATCATATCATTAGCTAATTAATGAATATTTCAACTCATGCATATTTATTTGAACGAGTGGCTATTTTTAACACTTCATATTTCAACAATTCATGTATATAATAAAAATGTGATTTTTATTGTAAAACAATTCATTTCAAAACACTATTATTTTATATAGTTTATATAGGTAATAAAAATAGGATTTTTATTATAAAACAATTTCTTTTAAAACGGGATTATTTTACATAGTCCATATAGTTGATAAAAGGTGATTTTTATTATGAAACAAATTTATTTCAAAAAATGAATACCATTCAACACATGAATTTCAATTCAACGAATGAAGGTCGATTCAACACATGAAGGTTTTCTATAGTTTCTATATATAGATAAAAATGTGATTTTTATATTTAAAACACGAATACCATTCAACACATGAATCTCTAATCAACGAATGAATATCGATTCAACACATGAAGGTTTTCTATACAACGAATAAATATAGTTTCAGCAAATGAAAATAATTCAAACACATGAATATTATTCAAAATTTCGGCAGCATAACGGCAGGGTAGTTAAAATCGGGACCGTCCCTAGTACGACTCCTCGCTCTACCTTAAAGCCTCGCGGTTTTTGACAATGGGAATCATGCATCTAGTTCGCACGCAGGCGGCATGTATAAATTTATTTCATTTCCACAAACTAATCCTATGTGGTTTCAACCAAATATTTCTCAACCACAAATGGGTATTTTTCAACCACAATCAATCAATATCAACCACAAACAATCCCAATCAACCATTCGCTATCAATCAATTTTCACACCAATCACAACCAATAAATATCGTCCATGGTTTGTGGACGAGGGGCGTATATATATATATTTATATATAGCAATTCACTTCTATTTCAACACATATATAATTTTTACAATGCATATATAACTTATACATCGAACGTACAACTTATACAACGCTTATACATGAGGTGTACAACGCCTATATAACTCATACATCGACTATATAATTTATACATCGTCGTTTTCCATATCGTTTATAAATTAGAAATCTCACATTGGGTTCCACTCAACCAAAAATGGCAGAAGGCTCAGAAAAATATGCGGTCTCTTCTAAAATGTAGAAGACGTCCACACGAGTCCACTGTCTCTTGTTTCACTGAATTTCGATCACATAGCAAAAAGATACGATTTTTACAAGGTTTGCAACGGTTTAAAGGTGTTAAAATCAGTTCAGAATATATAGGCCGTTACCTGCTTGTAATCTTCGAAACTAGGTTTACGATTTTCGCTCAATCCGTTGCGCTAGGTGACGATCGGAGCACACCACGTTGTCGAGCTCCGAAACCCGCGCCAGAGGGTCCCCACGTCGTTGAACTCGTCGGCGATCTGGAGGAGTGGCGGCGCGCTAAAGGCGCGAACTTTGGAGAGGTCGTTCTCTACGATGGTGCGATGATAGGGGGTGAATTCGGTGTTGATTTGAAGAGGGGGGAGAGAGCTTCGAAAAGTTGAACTGGGGTAGGGGTCACCAATGAAGGGATCGGCCGGATTTTGGCCAGGAAGAAGGGAGCTTCTTTCGCCGTCGATCGCGTTTAACGGGGGGGGGGGGGTTTCTGATTTTTTTTTTATTTATGAAAGAATTTTCCTATTGGTCGATATATATATTTATTCAAAAATTGGGGTTTTCTTAAACGGACTCGAAATCAAACCCAACGACTGTCGTCCCTAGCGTTTTACCCCCATTCCGAACACAATGGGATATGTCTCGAAGGCCCATTCGAATGTTTCAGTCAGTTTTCCTTTAAATTAAATATAAAACATTCAATATTTGATTTGAACGTACATTTCAATTTGCTAGGGCCACAAACTGATTCGAAAAATTCCAGAAAAATAAATCTAGCTATGTTTTGACGATACCGTCCCAACAAAACTAGTTTCGTCGAATTCTGAGACCGTTTGCAAAAAGGCCCATTTCTGGACGATCCAATTTAACTCTAATTGACCAAAACACGTTTTCTTTTGCCATGCTCACATACTAGCTTCAAAAATTATGAAATTTGAAACCTAGTAATAACTTCACATCCCGGATCCAACAAAAGTGGTTTCGTCGAATTCCGAGGTCGTATGCAAAATGGCCAATTTCACGGCCTATATAAATTCCATAGCGACCTTTCTGAAAATTCATTCAGCCATAACTTTTGCTTCCCGCTATGAAAATTCAATTTTTCAGATTCGATAGAAAGGTATTCACTAACAAATTTAAGTATTTTTGGTTTCGCTAAAATCCGTTTTGTTTTGCACCCGGTACAGTCCGAAAAAGTTTGAATTCAATTTTTGAAATTGCAGCTCCTTTTCAGGCCTTGTTTATAATTATAATTAATTATATTCGCTTTCAATTGTTGATTCAAACTCACTTTTCATTGCCATTATTTAAAATATTTATTTTAAATATTTAAAATCCATTATTTTAGCCAATTTAAAATTTTTAAATTGGTTCATATTTTCCGGGTCGTTACATAAACTCAATGACGACTAACCAAAGTCGGAAAATACCAGTCATTAGTGAAAGAAATTAGAGGGTGAGGAAAGATAAGATAGAAACTTAGAATAGAAGAAGAAGAAGAACACGATATCAGAGTAACACGAATCTCACAGCGGAACGAATAAATATATTTCATAAAATAACTTTGAAATACAAATCTGTACTTGAATATACATATCATTATCAAAGTACAACACTTACAACACAGCGGAAATAACTAGCCATATGATCCTGAAGCCTCCTGCTCCAAGCTCTTCCAGTATATCTGTAAATCCCGACTACTTGACTGCCCGTACAAATTTAGGCACCCAAGAGTTTAGGGAAACAAAACAAAATAAACTCCGGGTCAGTTATGGGACTGGTATGAGTAAAATAGTTTAAAACAGTTCAAGCAGGTAATCGATATCTCATAAGACCACGCCGTATAACGGAACGAATTTTTCCCTTGTGAGAATCCAAATATCTTTATATCAAAAACCTTTTGATATTATAATAATGTCTATCAACCACAATATAATAATCATCTAGTAGAAACGCTTTCATCTCACGTTCTACATATATAGTATACAATCAAAACCGCAAGCATGTATTGGGTAATGGATTTCCAACTATGACCAGGTATGGAACCACCTTTCGCTCGTGTACCTCTAGAGAGGAATACACTGGGTTAAACAAGAACATCTTGCAACCCGGCCACACATGACCGACCACTCATTTCGCTTGTGTGTATTGAATGTATATCACCAACGGTTGGGATCAGCAACCGTTTCCTGAATGGTACAACATCGACAATAGATTTTTAGAAGTAAATGAAACTCTTGGTCAGGTGACTATACACCCTACTTCGGTGCGACCGACTTAGCCATGCTGCCTTCCCGATTTCTGTCATTTACCGGATGTGAGGCTAGAAGCTACGCTTTATCACCACACCAGATTCACTTTGAATGCCACATCGTCAAATCCATCAAATCACCAATTGATGTGCTCAACCATACATTATGTGTTAGCTAAAAGAAGTTTCCTTCTCCGCTTCCACTCTTGGTACGATTGAAGAAATCAATATACGTGATCGTCTGGAAATACTCTGTCAGACATCCGTCCATACCAGTCATCCAGGAACAGGATGAACCGAAGGCACTATTCTGTAAACAGGATAGCCCTTGCATAACTCCGTCTTCAATTTCCTTTGGCATATATGATTCACAACGCTTATGCCAATACAGAGTGGTTCTTTGGATAATAATCCAACCGGTCTCTCTATATTAACAACGTTAAAATGGTCAAAACTTCGATAGTCTGTGATTTAACTATCGAAGAAAAACAGGTGTGCAAACAACGATATTATTTCCAAATGGAAATTTATATCGATCAAACATCATTCAACATTTATCTTTTTATTTCATTAATTTACTTATCTCCTGTTTCCCTATATTCAATATTTCTTATTTTCTAAATTTGGAAAATATACGTTATTAACAATGGAAAACATTTCCATTTCTTGTTTTCTTTATTAGAAAACATTTCTGGTTTCTTATTTGGAAAACATTTCCAAAGCTTCTTCATTGGACTTAGACAGATGTTTAAACAAACCATCGCGATGCCAACTCAAATCATTTCCTTTACTGCCGAACCTTAACTATTCCTTAGTTAAAAATGAAGTCAATTAAGTTGGGGTAATACTAACTCTCAGACCTTAACTGAACAACATTTGTAACTTTGAAATAGGCAAAGTTCACTTTATATTCCTTTTACTAACTTCCTTACGTAACTCTCTTTCAAATCTTTTATATTCAAAAATTCTATTCACTTAACTCTTTTGATTTAACTTTAACTCTATTCACTTAACTCCTATCGAATAACTATATTCGATAACCCTTTTGATTCTATTTGAATAAACTATATATTCAATTAACTCCTTTATTCTATTCGAATAAACTATATATTCGATTAACTCCTTTTACTCTATTCGAATAAACTATATTCGATTAACTCCTTTATTCTATTCGAATAAACTATATTCGATTAACTCCTTTATTCTATTCGAATAAACTATATTCGATTAACTCCTTTTAACTCGATTAATCTAACATCGATTAACTTCTTTAACTCGATTTATAAAGATTTCCTAAGTGTATTTAAATTAAATAAATCATTAACTTATATTACCCTATGGCCCAACCTTTATTTCTTGGCCCATTCACCATCTTACAAGCTCATACCCGCTCTCCCTTATAAACCCGATACTCCTTCTTTCCCTCCCAATTGAAATCCACAAACCCGTCATTGCCTGTATAACCAAACCCGATCTTTGACCTCACTGTTGACCCCAAACCCCCAACGCTCTGGCCGCCTATCACCACCGCGGTCACCACCATTCAACTCAGCGTCCCACTCTCCTCCTCATCGCCACTACCCCCACAAACTCGGTGGTCCCTCTAAAAACTAGACTGCTCCTCAAAATGGCGACAGCCATTATTGCGATACCCCAGAACCCACCGGAGAACCTCCTACCAACGTCGATCGATGCGCCTCGCCAATGGCATCTCCCTCCTACGCTTTGTTCGACGCCTTGATGTCAGAGCCGCAGGTTATAGCAAGCCCTAGGGCTACAGTATCAACGCCCATAGAGTTCGAACCTCCTGAAACGGACCTGAAAGTGAAGAGTGTCTCCTTCTGATTTCAATTATAGCTGTTTGAATATTTAAGGAGATTTATTTGATTTGTATTCGATTTTAGAAAGATCGAATACGTTTACTGGAGAAACAAAAATGGAAGCGGCGCATTTTTACTGAGTGTTGACTTCTGAGGAATTTTGTTTAGGGTTTAAGAAAGTTTTGAAGTGTATTTATAGGCTAGATATTTTTGAAGATATTTTCCTAGGATATTTTTTTCCATTTTTATATTCATTTATATTTATTTTCTGCACTCTAAAAATTCGTGTGATCACACACAATGCCTAAAAATCACGAAACTGGACAAGTAGCTAGAGTTCGACATTGCGGTCCCAACGAAACTGGTTTCGTCGAATTCCGACTTCGAATGTTTACACAGTGTATTTTTAACTGCCGAAATACTGACTGTTTTTCACTCTAAAAATCCGTACGGCTACATACTGACTTCAAAAATCACGGAAATTGAAATCTAGCAATAATTTAATATTGTGGATCCAACAAAATTAGTTTCGTTGAATTCTGAGGTCGTTCGCAAAACTGGCTATTTTTAAAGCTCTAAATAACCATTTTTAAATATTAAATATATTTAAAAATAATTAAATTAAATATTTATAATTAAATATTATCGTATATATCTACATACGATATCGTTTAGCTCTATAATATTCCTCTATGAATTTCTAGCTCGATATTTCCAATCCCGATTAAATCGATATTTGATTTTCAATGAAATTCCTTTTATAAATATAAATAAATTATAAGGGAATTCCATAGCGACTTTTCTAGAATTTGATTTGGACGTAAATCAAAATCTACATGACGAAATCACGATTTTTCTCTTCCACTAGAAAGATATACTCCACCAGCTCCACACATTTCTTGTTTCACAGAAATCCGATTTAAAACGGCTTCTGTATATTCGGTTGAAGTTCGATTCGCCAATTTACGAACTGCAGCGCCATTTCGAGCTCGATTATAATTATAATATAATTATACGTTCAAACTGTCGTTTATATAATATATTCGTTATTCTAATTCAATTCCAAGCTGAATTAAATATCACAGATGATCCGGTTCACACCATATCGTTATTTCAGCCAATTCTGATTATTTCAGAATTAAATATATTATTTAATTTATTATTTTAATTTATTATTTTAATTAAATATTCATCATTATTTAATTCCATGACCATTAAATTCACTATATCACTATTTATATAATTAAATAAATTAATTATAATACCTCTACCAATGCGGGTCATTACAATCTTCCCTACTTAAAATAATTTCGTCCTCGAAATTGCTAAAAGGTAGAGGACAACCCTTTCGACTGGTTAGAACATATTTGTTCACTTCTTAACCTCAGTTTCAACTGAACCAAATTTAATTTTAATTAAATTATTTATTCATTCTTATTATCGAAAATTTTCAAAAATCCTGAAAATTTTCTAACTCCTTAACTTTTCGAAAAATTTCGCTAGCACCTCCTTTGTACTGGTCAATAGCTCAAACTCCAACTCGCCTCTTTGGGCCATCTCCATCCCAAAACAAAATCAAACAGCCAAGCGGCTTGCCAATTCGGCTCATAAATCTTATATCCAATAGAAATATAAACTTGTACCTTTTGTCGGCATATCATTATATCCTTTCCACCTGTTATCAATTCAACGGATACAAGGGTTATCCCAATCAAATTCCAATCTTCTTTTATCCACAACACAACCATTCGTTTATATCTGAGCCAAATATCATTTCAACTCGAGTTTCTTCTCGGTTCCCAACTCTTAACTTGATTATCACATTATACTTCAAATTTGAATCTCACAATCCAATTTGTCTTGATATCATTCTAATTCAGTCTCAGTTACCACTTTACTGGCTTTACTTTAATTCAAATTTTCTTTCACAAATTTCTGTTAAATTTGTTTTTAATTCAAACAGTCTTTCTGGGAGTTTTTAAACAGTTTATTCTTTTCAAAAATCAATTTTTCCTTTTTGACATGACATTGAGCCCTTAATTAATATTCCGTTAGTTAAATCACTTCTCTATTTCTTTATCAATATTTGTTAACCAAATATTTTCAATAACCATACAGGCCTTTTATGTTATTTGGAAAACATTTCCGAATATCGCCTTCCTTTATTTTCTAAACTTTAGAAAATATATGCTATTTATAATTGGAAAATTTTCCAATTACTTATCTCTTTTCCGATCTTGTTTATTTCTATACTTAGGAAATATTCTTTATTATATTTCCAAGCTTACACTTATTTCGGTTAAAACGGATGTTGTGTAAAATATCGTTACGACAACCCAAATACTATATTCAAATAACTCTTATTCAACATTGATCTTCGAGCCTGAAATCTTACTATTTATTTGTTAATAATGAAATCAATCAAGTTGGGGTATAATTACCTCTCAGACCTTGACTGAATAACATTTATAACGTCAAAACAGATATGACTACTTACTCGAATAATCAATACCATACAATTACTTATTCACTTTTAAACACGTATACGCTTCCTCTTTCTATTCTTACTAGATTTTATCCTTAGTCTTCCTTTTTGATTTTACTATTCTATTTCTAAGTTCGTTTCCTTATCGACTTCTATATATAAATCGATACCTTGATTTCTAACTTAAAAATGTTCAAACTCCTTAAATTCCTGGAAAAATTCGCCATAACCTCCTTTGTACCAAGAGCATCGGGATATTTCAAATAGCCTCTGTAACGACCCAGAAAATCTGAACCAATTTAAAATTTTTAAATTGGCTAAAATAATGGATTTTAAATATTTAAAATAAATATTTTAAATAATGGCAATGAAAACTGAGTTTGAATCGACATTTGAAAACGAATATAATTAATTATAATTATATATAGAATTGAAAATGGCGCGGTAGTTCGATAATTCGATTTCAAACTTCAATTGAATATACCGGGTGCAAAACAATCCGGATTTTAGTGAAACAAAAAATAATGGAATCTAATTGACAATATCTTTCTAACGAATCCGACCAATCGAAATTTGATAGCGGGAATCAAAAGATATGTCCAGTTGAAAATTCTGAATAGTCGCTATGGAATTCAGGCCCTTAAAAATGGACATTTTGCAAATGACCTCGGATTTCGACGAAACCACTTTTGTTGGATCCGCAGGGTCAAGTTATTGTTAGGTTTCAAATTTCATAATTTTTCGAATCAATATGTGAGCATGGCAAAGGAAAACGCGTTTGACCAGTTTAAGTTGATTTTAATCGACTGGAAATTGGCCATTTTTCAAACGGCCTCAGAATTCGATGAAACTAGTTTTGTTAGGACCGTATCGGCAGTACGAAGCTAGAAAATATTTTTCTGGAATTTTTCTAGTTAGTATGTGGCCCCGGTAATTTGAAATGTACGTTTAAAATTCGATATAGTGATTTAAATGTAAATTCAACGGGAACTGATTGTAACGATCAAATCAGCTTGCGATACATATCCCATTGTGTTCGGAATGGGGGTAAAACGCTATGAGCGACAGGCGGTGGGCCTCGTTTCGAGGTCGTATGTAAAAGTCAACCTTTTTGCAAAAATATAAATAATTAAATAAAATAATAAAATAATATAATTTCCCTCCCTTTATCTTTCTTCCTGCCCCCCCCCCCCGATTTCATTAAGCAGAAACAAACGAAAATAAAAAAAAACCCTAAAAGCTATCGACCGCCCCCCCCCCCCCTCAGGCGAACGCCGCCGACGAAGCTATCGCCGCCCCCCCTCCCCAGAGCGCACGAGCGCGACGAAGACGAGCCCCCCTTCTTCGAATTCAAACCACCACCGAAGACCACCCACCTCCAGCACCTCTTGCCGCCTGTCCCTCCTCCAACCGCGACGCCTCCCCGACGCCGCCAAGAGCAGCAGCAGCCCCCCCTCGCCGATCAATGTAAGTCGTTTTAGGTTATTTTATTTTTTTAATTTTATTCTGTAAAATGTTTTTTTTTCAAAAGTAATAAAAAACTGATTTGTTTAAAAGTAAAAACTGATTTGTTTAATAATGTAATACTGATTTGTAGAAAAGGAAAAAAAACTGATTTTTACGTTTTTAAATTCTGATTTTAAAATGATTTAAAACTGATTTTATAAAACATTTAAAAACTGATTTTATAAAACATTTAAAAACTGATTTTTAAAAGATTATAAATCTGATTTTTTATAAAGGATAAAAACGGATTTTTCAATTATAGTAAAACTGTTTTTTTTTTAAAAGGTTAAAACTGAATTTTAAAAAGAGTTTAAAACTGATTTGATTTTAAAACTTTAAATAGAAAAAGGTTTAATCTTTTAAAAGAAAAGATTTGAACTTTTAAAAGAAAAGATTTGAACTTTTAAAAGAAAAGATTTGAACTTTTAAAAGAAAAGATTTGAACTTTGAATAGAAAAAAAATTGAACTTTGAATAGAAAAAGATCAGATTTTTTAGAATAGAAAAGATCATATTTTTAAAATAGAAAAGACGGAGTTTTTATTAAGTAGAAGAAGTAAGATATGATCTTTGTATTTTTAAAGCAATAAAAAAAATATAAATTTTTACATCATAGGAATAATAAAAATATGATCTTTATATATTTAATAGCGAAGTCAAAATGCAATTTTTATATATTGAATAACATAGTAAAAATTCGATTTTTACACATGTAGAGAATACGGGCAACAAAGCGACAGAAAGAGAGATTGGCGAAGAAGAGTCGTAGTAGTTGGATAGCTATTGGTGAGATTTCTGATTTAAAAATTATATATGTGTGAAATAAAAGTGAATTGCTATATATAAATATATATCTATATATATACATACGCCCCTCGTCCACAAACCATGGACGATATTTATTGATTGAAATGGTTGTGAAAATTGATTGATAGCGAATGATTGTTTGGGATTGTTTGTGATTGATATTGGTTGATTGTGGTTGAAAAATACCCATTTGTGGTTGAGAAATATTTGGTTGAAACCTCATAGGATTAGTTTGTGGAAATGAAATAAATAAATATATACATGCCGCCTGCGTGCGAACTAGATGCATGATCCCCATTGTCAAAAACCGCGAGGTTTTAAGGTAGAGCGAGGAGCCGTACTAGGGACGGTCCCGGTTTTAACTACCCTGCCGTTATGCTGCCAAAATTTTGAATAATATTCGTGTGTTTGAATTATTTTCATATGCTTAAACTATATTTATTCATCGAATTGAAAACATTCATGTGTTGAATTGATATTCATTTGTTGATTAGAAATTCATGTGTTGAATGGTATTCATATTTTGAAATAAATTGTTTGATAATAAAAATCACATTTTTATCACCAACTTGAACTATATAGAAAAATAGTGTTTTGAAATGGATTGTTTTACAATAAAAATCACATTTTTATTGTATGCATAAATCGTTGAAATGTGAAGTGATAAAAATAGCCACTTGTTCAAAATAAACATATATGAGATGAAATATTCATTAATTAGCTGATGAAATGATTTGCACCTATGTATGTAACATTAGAATAAATGGTGTCTTTAAACCAAACAGAAATCAAATATGAAGTTGAACAGAAAATGATAAATGATAAGAACTGTATATATATGTACATGCATATTTATTGAACAGGTTATAGCAAAGGGGCTAGAGAAGAGGAATAAAATTTTGTGCCCGACAAATAGGTACACATTTACTGCTTTGTTTGGGTGATGATTTTATGAGCCTGTTGGCTAGCCGCTTGGCGTTTTCTTTTTCTTTTTGAGATTAGAAGGACCGGGAAAGCTATTTGCGATTTCCCGATGCTCCCGGTGCAGGGGAGGTTATGGCGAAATTTTCCAAAATTTTAAGGTGTTAGAAAAATATTTGAAGTGAAAGCGATATGGAAATCATTGAATGAACTATATTTATATAAATATAAATAAAATTAAAACGAAACGAAGCCGTGCAGTTCGTATTTCGAAACCGTGATTTCAAACGACTAATGCGGGAAATCCGACCATTGGATTTTCCCGAAACCTCAACCGTCGGGTTCGCCTTGGAATAATCTTCCCAACGGCACCAACTTTGTAGAAATCCAACGGTTGGATTGTCTGGAATGTTTAATTCAAATCTGGAGAAAAACAGCACCAGAAACGATTATATTTATTTATATATATAAATATAATTATATTTAATCGAATAACGACGCTGCAGTTCGTATTTTGAAATCGAAACTTCAAACGATTGTACCGGGAGATCCGACCGTCGGATTTTCCCGAAACTGGAACCGTTGGATTCGTTTTGAAAAGACCTTTCTAATGATGTAAATTTTGTGAAGATCCAACGGTTAGATTTTCAGATATGTGTAAATCAAATCTGAAGAAAAACAGCGCCACGGCCGCCTTATGGCCCGAAGCGTCATTTTGAATAAAATGGCTATTTTAAAATAAATAAAAATAGCGATAAATAGTTATAAAATATCATAAGCGATATGGAATGGAAATAAACTGAATTTGCTTGATTTATGTGGCTTTTGATGGTTGAATGTGTTTGGTGTGAAAATTACATTTAAAAACAATATTGGTGTTGTCGAATAATTTAACCATTGAAATAAATCGATTTGAAATTCTAAATATACGTGAATTATTTGAAAAGGCCGAGTTAATTCTCATTTCGAATAATTGACCGACGATTGAAATTCGAAGATGAAGACGGTGGTCGAAGACCGGAGATCTTCACCTCGTTTGCATGGTAACCGAGGTCCTGATTGGGAGGCATCCCGAAATATGGATAATGAGTGGTGATCGTCCAGACGTACGTGGTGATCGAAGGGTTTGCGAGGTATTTAGTGCCTCCGGTTTCGTTCAGACCCAGAACGGACTTGTAAATGGACTGTGTGTCCGACATTGGATTTTATTCTATGTTGATTGATCTCTGTTAAATATACATCTGTTTGGTGGCGAAGAATTTATTCTTTTGCTTAACGCCCTTCTTTGAGACGCACGAGCTCAGAGGTTGTATATCGATGGACATCAGTCGCATGGCATGAATTGCCTGTGTGGCATGCTAAGATGCAGTGATCAGGGCTTCTGTTGAAAAGCAAAGTCTTGTGGTGATGGTCAAAGCACCGCCTGTGTGGCGTAGCTTTGTGTATAACGTGAATTCGTGAGCCTCACACCTCGGTATGAACCTAAAACGGGAGAGGACATCAGGGAGGGCATGCGTTTCTTTCTAGCTAAGGTGGTGTCAGTGACCTACCAGCCCTGACATTTAAATACTTTTCACCTATGTGGTTGTTGATGTTGCGAGGCGCCTCGGTTTGATCGGACGATCCGGGTCCGATGGAGTCATTCGTTGGCTCGTTTACGCCCCAAAGGGCGGGGAAACGTATTGTTCAGGCATAATAATCCACATCGGTGGACTGGCCCTGACGATCTAAAGGCTTGCCTGCGCGCTTGCATGTGGCTCGGGCTAGAGAGTCACGAAGTCGGTAAGGACTATCTTTTGCCTTGGTTCATGACGGAAATCCAATTTCCAAATACGACATCGTGCGGTTTTGATTGTATATATATATGGCGACATGATATATGGTACCCATGCCGTCTATGATTGATAGTTATGATTTGAAATTGTTTTCAAAAACATATAAACACTAGCAATAATATCAATTGCCTTTGTTTTATTCGTATCAATCATATTTTGGCCATTATAAGGTAAAACTCTATCCTCCGGTTTGCGTTGCATTGTGTGATGGGAACTGAGTCTTATAATGGCTTCATTTTTATAAAAAGCATAGCGATGTTTAAAAGAAAGATTTGTTTTAAAGCGCTGGCAATCCAATGGAGTAAACCCGTTCCACGAAAGTGGCGTGGTCCTGTGATTAGCCAAAATATATGTGTTGAGTAGATTTCTCATACCAGTCCCATGACTGACTCGTAGTTTGTTTCACTCTCAAACTCGGGTGCCCCTTTTTCCACACGGGCAGTCTTGTATTCAGGTTTAGCTGGTTCTTTCTGGATAGCTGGAGCTGAAGATGGATTCTATCGTTTATTTCCTTTTATGCTGTTCAGCTCCTATTGTACATATTTTGTTTATTTCCGCTGTAGACATTTATGTATAGCTGAACTGTATTTGTACTAAGTAAGATCCTGTATACTGTGTAACTCTGATGATTACTTTTATCCAGTATATTTTGTTGTTCATTATCTGGTGTATTTATTTAATTCTGTTCTGCTATTATCTGTTTCTGTGTTATATTCCTAAGATAACCCTGTTTCCGTCTGAACGGGAATTCGGGTCGTCTCATCGTGGTATCAGAGCTTTGGTTAAGCTTAGTTCTGGAATATAACATTTGAACGAACTCGTCAGAAATAGAACCAGCAGTGTTCTAGGACGGGTAACTCTATACCGATAGGATCAGTAATATCCTAGTATGAGTAGCAGAATCAGAACAACTCGTTAGAGATGGGGTCAGAAGTGCCTCAGAACGAGTCGAGAGTAATATGTTTTTATATAACGTATTTGTGATTATATTTATATATAGTCTGGTTTTAAAAATATAATTTTTGAATATATAAAAGATATATATTTGAAAAGTTAAAAAGGTTAAAACAATTGGATTGGTTGTTGTGTTGTGTGATTGTAGATTTATAAAACCACTTTCGACTTTATTCCTTTTCGGGGACGAAAAGTTTTAAGTGGGGGAGATTGTAACGACCCAGAAAATCTGAACCAATTTAAATTTTTTAAATTGGCTAAAATAATGGATTTTAAATATTTAAAATAAATATTTTAAATAATGGCAATGAAAACTGAGTTTGAATCGACATTTGAAAACGAATATAATTAATTATAATTATATATAGAATTGAAAATGGCGCGGTAGTTCGATAATTCGATTTCAAACTTCAATTGAATATACCGGGTGCAAAACAATCCGGATTTTAGTGAAACAAAAAATAATGGAATCTAATTGACAATATCTTTCTAACAAATCTGACCAATCGAAATTTGATAGCGGGAATCAAAAGATATGTCCAGTTGAAAATTCTGAATAGTCGCTATGGAATTCAGGCCCTTAAAAATGGACATTTTGCAAATGACCTCGGATTTCGACGAAACCACTTTTGTTGGATCCGCAGGGTCAAGTTATTGTTAGGTTTCAAATTTCATAATTTTTCGAATCAATATGTGAGCGTGGCAAAGGAAAACGCGTTTGACCAGTTTCAGTTGATTTTAATCGACTGGAAATTGGCCATTTTTCAAACGGCCTCAGAATTCGACGAAACTAGTTTTGTTAGGACTGTATCGGCAGTACGAAGCTAGAAAATATTTTTCTGGAATTTTTCTAGTTAGTATGTGGCCCCGATAATTTGAAATGTACGTTTAAAATTCGATATAGTGATTTAAATGTAAATTCAACGGGAACTGATTGTAACGATCAAATCAGCTTGCGATACATATCCCATTATGTTCGGAATGGGGGTAAAACGCTATGAGCGACAGGCGGTGGGCCTCGTTTCGAGGTCGTATGTAAAAGTCAACCTTTTTGCAAAAATATAAATAATTAAATAAAAAAATAAAATAATTTCCCTCCCTTTATCTTTCTTCCTGCCCCCCCCCCCCGATTTCATTAAGCAGAAACAAACGAAAAAAAAAACCCTAAAAGCTATCGACCGCCCCCCCCCCCCCCTCAAGCGAACGCCGCCGACGAAGCTATCGCCGCCCCCCCTCCCCAGAGCGCACGAGCGCGACGAAGACGAGCCCCCCCTTCTTCGAATTCAAACCACCACCGAAGACCACCCACCTCCAGCACCTCTTGCCGCCTATCCCTCCTCCAACTGCGACGCCTCCCCGACGCCGCCAAGAGCAGCAGCAGCCCCCCCCCTCGCCGATCAATGTAAGTCGTTTTAGGTTATTTTATTTTTTTAATTTTATTCTGTAAAATGTTTTTTTTTCAAAAGTATTAAAAAACTGATTTGTTTAAAAGTAAAAACTGATTTGTTTAATAATGTAATACTGATTTGTAGAAAAGGAAAAAAAAACTGATTTTTATGTTTTTAAATTCTGATTTTAAAATGATTTAAAACTGATTTTATAAAACATTTAAAAACTGATTTTATAAAACATTTAAAAACTGATTTTTAAAAGATTATAAATCTGATTTTTTATAAAGGATAAAAACGGATTTTTCAATTATAGTAAAACTGTTTTTTTTAAAAAGGTTAAAACTGAATTTTAAAAAGAGTTTAAAACTGATTTGATTTTAAAACTTTAAATAGAAAAAGGTTTAATCTTTTAAAAGAAAAGATTTGAACTTTTAAAAGAAAAGATTTGAACTTTTAAAAGAAAAGATTTGAACTTTTAAAAGAAAAGATTTGAACTTTGAATAGAAAAAAAATTGAACTTTGAATAGAAAAAGATCAGATTTTTTAGAATAGAAAAGATCATATTTTTAAAATAGAAAAGACGGAGTTTTTATTAAGTAGAAGAAGTAAGATATGATCTTTGTATTTTTAAAGCAATAAAAAAAATATAAATTTTTACATCATAGGAATAATAAAAATATGATCTTTATATATTTAATAGCGAAGTCAAAATGCAATTTTTATATATTGAATAGCATTGTAAAAATTCGATTTTTACATATGTAGAGAATACGGGCAACAAAGCGACAGAAAGAGAGATTGGCGAAGAAGAGTCGTAGTAGTTGGATAGCTATTGGTGAGATTTATGATTTAAAAATTATATATGTGTGAAATAAAAGTGAATTGCTATATATAAATATATATCTATATATATATATATATATATATATATACGCCCCTCGTCCACAAACCATGGACGATATTTATTGATTGAAATGGTTGTGAAAATTGATTGATAGCGAATGATTGTTTGGGATTGTTTGTGATTGATATTGGTTGATTGTGGTTGAAAAATACCCATTTGTGGTTGAGAAATATTTGGTTGAAACCACATAGGATTAGTTTGTGGAAATGAAATAAATAAATATATACATGCCGCCTGCGTGCGAACTAGATGCATGATCCCCATTGTCAAAAACCACGAGGTTTTAAGGTAGAGCGAGGAGCCGTACTAGGGACGGTCCCGGTTTTAACTACCCTGCCGTTATGCTGCCAAAATTTTGAATAATATTCATGTGTTTGAATTATTTTCATATGCTTAAACTATATTTATTCATCGAATAGAAAACATTCATGTGTTGAATTGATATTCATTCGTTGATTAGAAATTCATGTGTTGAATGGTATTCATATTTTGAAATAAATTGTTTGATAATAAAAATCACATTTTTATCACCAACTTGAACTATTTAGAAAAATAGTGTTTTGAAATGGATTGTTTTACAATAAAAATCACATTTTTATTGTATGCATAAATCGTTGAAATGTGAAGTGTTAAAAATAGCCACTTGTTCAAAATAAACATATATGAGATGAAATATTCATTAATTAGCTGATGAAATGATTTGCACCTATGTATGTAACATTAGAATAAATGGTGTCTTTAAACCAAACAGAAATCAAATATGAAGTTGAACAGAAAATGATAAATGATAAGAACTGTATATATATGTACATGCATATTTATTGAACAGGTTATAGCAAAGGGGCTAGAGAAGAGGAATAAAATTTTGTGCCCGACAAATAGGTACACATTTACTGCTTTGTTTGGGTGATGATTTTATGAGCCTGTTGGCTAGCCGCTTGGCTTTTTCTTTTTCTTTTTGAGATTAGAAGGACCGGGAAAGCTATTTGCGATTTCCCGATGCTCCCGGTGCAGGGGAGGTTATGGCGAAATTTTCCAAAATTTTAAGGTGTTAGAAAAATATTTGAAGTGAAAGCGATATGGAAATCATTGAATGAACTATATTTATATAAATATATAAATATAAATAAAATTAAAACGAAACGAAGCCGTGCAGTTCGTATTTCGAAACCGTGATTTCAAACGACTAATGCGGGAAATCCGACCATTGGATTTTCCCGAAACCTCAACCGTCGGGTTCGGCTTGGAATAATCTTCCCAACGGCACCAACTTTGTAGAAATCCAACGGTTGGATTGTCTGGAATGTTTAATTCAAATCTGGAGAAAAACAGCACCAGAAACGATTATATTTATTTATATATATAAATATAATTATATTTAATCGAATAACGACGCTGCAGTTCGTATTTTGAAATCGAAACTTCAAACGATTGTACCGGGAGATCCGACCGTCGGATTTTCCCGAAACTGGAACCGTTGGATTCGTTTTGAAAAGACCTTTCTAATGATGTAAATTTTGTGAAGATCCAACGGTTAGATTTTCAGATATGTGTAAATCAAATCTGAAGAAAAACAGCGCCACGGCCGCCTTATGGCCCGAAGCGTCGTTTTGAATAAAATGGCTATTTTAAAATAAATAAAAATAGCGATAAATAGTTATAAAATATCATAAGCGATATGGAATGGAAATAAACTGAATTTGCTTGATTTATGTGGCTTTTGATGGTTGAATGTGTTTGGTGTGAAAATTACATTTAAAAACACTATTGGTGTTGTCGAATAATTTAACCATTGAAATAAATCGATTTGAAATTCTAAATATACGTGAATTATTTGAAAAGGCCGAGTTAATTCTCATTTCGAATAATTGACCGACGATTGAAATTCGAAGATGAAGACGGTGGTCGAAGACCAGAGATCTTCACCTCGTTTGGATGGTAACCGAGGTCCTGATTGGGAGGCATCCCGAAATATGGATAATGAGTGGTGATCGTCCAGACGTACGTGGTGATCGAAGGGTTTGCGAGGTATTTAGTGCCTCCGTTTTCGTTCAGACCCAGAACGGACTTGTAAATGGACTGTGTGTCCGACATTGGATTTTATTCTATGTTGATTGATCTCTGTTAAATATACATCTGTTTGGCGGCGAAGAATTTATTCTTTTGCTTAACGCCCTTCTTTGAGACGCACGAGCTCAGAGGTTGTATATCGATGGACATCAGTCGCATGGCATGAATTGCCTGTGTGGCATGCTAAGATGCAGGGATCAGGGCTTCTGTTGAAAAGCAAAGTCTTGTGGTGATGGTCAAAGCACCGCCTGTGTGGCGTAGCTTTGTGTATAACGTGAATTCGCGAGCCTCACACCTCGGTATGAACCTAAAACGGGAGAGGACATCAGGGAGGGCATGCGTTTCTTTCTAGCTAAGGTGGTGTCAGTGACCTACCAGCCCTGACATTTATATACTTTTCACCTATGTGGTTGTTGCTGTTGCGAGGCGCCTCGGTTTGATCGGACGATCCGGGTCCGATGGAGTCATTCGTTGGCTCGTTTACGCCCCAAACGGCGGGGAAACGTATTGTTCAGGCATAATAATCCACATCGGTGGACCTGCCCTGACGATCTAAAGGCTTGCCTGCGCGCTTTCCTGTGGCTCGGGCTAGAGAGTCACGAAGTCGGTAAGGACTATCTTTTGCCTTGGTTCATGACGGAAATCCAATTTCCAAATACGACATCGTGCGGTTTTGATTGTATATATATATGGCGACATGATATATGATACCCATGCCGTCTATGATTGATAGTTATGATTTGAAATTGTTTTCAAAAACATATAAACACTAGCAATAATATCAATTGCCTTTGTTTTATTCGTATCAATCATATTTTGGCCATTATAAGGTAAAACTCTATCCTCCGGTTTGCGTTGCATTGTGTGATGGGAACTGAGTCTTATAATGGCTTCATTTTTATAAAAAGCATAGCGATGTTTAAAAGAAAGATTTGTTTTAAAGCACTGGCAAGCCAATGGAGTAAACCCGTTCCACGAAAGTGGCGTGGTCCTGTGATTAGCCAAAATATATGTGTTGAGTAGATTTCTCATACCAGTCCCATGACTGACTCGTAGTTTGTTTCACTCTCAAACTCGGGTGCCCCTTTTTCCACACGGGCAGCCTTGTATTCAGGTTTAGCTGGTTCTTTCTGGATAGCTGGAGCTGAAGATGGATTCTATCGTTTATTTCCTTTTATGCTGTTCAGCTCCTATTGTACAAATTTTTTTGTATTTCCGCTGTAGACATTTATGTATAGCTGAACTGTATTTGTACTAAGTAAGATCCTGTATACTGTGTAACTCTGATGATTACTTTTATCCAGTATATTTTGTTGTTCATTATCTGGTGTATTTATTTAATTTTGTTCTGCTATTATCTGTTTCTGTGTTATATTCCTAAGATAACCCTGTTTCCGTCTGAACGGGAATTCGGGTCGTCTCAGCCTCCCATGGCCCTCACCAATCCAAAAGAAAAAGAAAAAGCCAAGCGGCTAGCCGATACGGCGCATAAAATCTCATACATGAATTAAATACATACCTTTTCGTCGAGCATTCTATTTATATACCTTCATACTTTATCCATACCTATCTCATGTATATTTATACCTGCCCAATCTATTTTAACTATACCTGATCGTTTTAACTCAATTTGTTAATTAATTTGTTAATTAACTCTTTAGTCTATTCCACTTTTATATTTGAACATGACATGTTCAAATATATTTTAACTTGCTTATTAACTAATTTGAATTCAAATTTCAAATTTAAGTTCTATATTCGATTTCGACTATTTACAAATTCAATTCACCTTCCAAAGTTCAACTTCAAATTCAAAACTCGAATAACTAATTCCTCTTCGACTTAGTTAATCCTATTCAATCTCTATTCAAATTCTATAGTTTAAATTCCATTTGTAGTCTATATTCAAATTCTGTATATTCAAATCCTACATTTGGATTCCTTTATATTTTCTATATTCAAATTCTATATTTGAATTCCATTTGAATTTCTATATTCAAACCCCATTTGAATTTCTATATTCAATTTCTATTTCAATTCCATTGAATTTCGTATATTCAATCTCCCTTTGAATTTCTATATTCAATTTCTATTTGAATTCTCTTTATTCAAATTCTATATTCAATTCTATTATGCAGATACCATTTTGAAATTCAACACAACTTGTCTTTCCCAAAACAAATTCAAAACAATATCTCTGGTAGTAATTCGTCACTTACAACTCGAAAATGAGTACTAATGATGCAGCTGTCATCATCAAAATCTATTTTCCAGTGATCGAAGTGAGTTCAATACTATAAAACCATTTCTAAACATTTCCACCTTGAAATTCATTTCAAAATATAATTCACATTGCTTGTAAAACGATTTAAAATCTCCTAGGATCTTAAATTTTCCTTATTTTTAATCCAAATCCATTTACAAACAATTATCCAATTTTCCAGAGTTTTAATTCAATTTCTGGTTTAAATTCCCATATAACTCATCTGATTTCGCGTATTTCACTTATATGAATTTTGATTGGTTATTTACATAACCATTTAATTTATAATCTTACTCGATTATAATAACAACCAATATATTCACTATATAATAATTTATATATATATATATATATATATATATATATATATATATATATCCTCTTATATCAAGATATACCTTGGGTAAACTTATTTTAATTTACCCTCTTTTCAAAACATATCGTGCCGACCCATCGTATTCGAGTGTTTATAAACTCCTACCGATACAGTGGATCAAAATGATCGACCAGAACTCATAAACAACTCAACCAATAAACCCACACAATATAAAACAAATTTTTATATCAATAGCAAGTACGTTCACTCGTATATATACACTCAAACTCAATCTAGGGTGTTACTAACCCTATCTCTACTGAGTCACGCCATAGAGCCAAGGTAATTCACTTAACCTTAAGCTCTGATACCAACTGTAATGACCTGGGATTTTGTCGACTTTGGTTATCGCCATAAACTCAATGACGACTAACCAAAGTCGGAAAATACCAGTCATTAGTGAAAGAAATTAGAGGGTGAGGAAAGATAAGAAAGAAACTTAGAATAGAAGAAGAATAAGAACACAATATCAGAGTAACACGAATATCACAGCGGAACGAATAAATATATTTCATAACATAACTTTGAAATACAAATCTGTACTTGAATATACATATCATTATCAAAGTACAGCACTTACAACACAGCGGAAATAACTAACTATATGATCCTGAAGCCTCCTGCTCCAAGCTCTTCTAGTATATCTGTAAATCCCGACTACTTGACTGCCCGTACAAATTTAGGCACCCAAGAGTTTAGGGAAACAAAACAAAATAAATTCCTGGTCAGTCATGGGACTGGTATGAGTAAAATAGTTTAAAACAGTTCAAGCAGGTAATCGATATCTCATAAGACCACGCCGTATAACGGAACGGGTTTTTCCCTTATGAGAATCCAAATATCTTTGTATCAAAAACCTTTTGATATTATAATAATGTCTATCAACCACAATATAATAATCATCTAGTAGAAACGCTTTCATCTCACGTTCTACATATATAGTATACAATCTAAACCTTAAGCATGTATTGGGTAATGGATTTCCAACTATGACTAGGTATGGAACCACCTTTCGCTCGTGTACCTCTAGAGAGGAATACACTGGGTTCAACAAGAACATCTTGCAACCCGGCCACACATGACCGACCACTCATTTCGCTTGAGTGTATCGAATGTATATCACCAACGGTTGGGATCAGCAACCGTTTCCTGAATGGTACAGCATCGACAATAGATTTTTAGAAGTAAATGAAACTCTAGGTCAGGTGATAATACACCCAACTTTGGTGCGACCGACTTAGCCATGCTGCCTGCCCGATTTCTGTCATTTACCGGATGTGAGCCTAGAAGCTACGCTTTATCATCACACCAGATTCACTTTGAATGCCACATCGTCAAATCCATCAAATCGCCGATTGATGTCCTCAACCATACATTATGTGTTAGCTAAAAGAAGTTTCCTTCTCCGCTTCCACTCTTGGTACGATTGGAGAAATTAATATACGTGATCGTCTGGAAATACTCTGTCAGAAATCCGTCTATACATGTCATCCAGGAACAGGATGAACCGAAGGCACTATTCAGTAAACAGGATAGCCCTTGCATAACTCCGTCTTCAATTTCCTTTGGCATATATGATTCACAACGCTTATGCCAATACAGAGTGGTTCTTTGGATAATAATCCAACCGGTCTCTCCATATTAACAACGTTAAAATGGTCAAAACTTCGATAGCCTGTGATTTAACTATCGAAGAAAAACAGGTGTGCAAACAACGATATTATTTCCAAATGGAAATTTATATCGATCAAACATCATTCAACATTTATCTTTTTATTTCATTAATTTACTTATCTCCTGTTTCCCTATATTCAATATTTCTTATTTTCTAAATTTGGAAAATATACGTTATTAACAATGGAGAACATTTCCATTTCTTGTTTTCTTTATTAGAAAACATTTCTGGTTTCTTATTTGGAAAACATTTCCAAAGCTTCTTCATTGGACTTAGACAGATGTTTAAACAAACCATCGCGATGCCAACTCAAATCATTTCCTTTACTGCCGAACCTTAACTATTCCTTAGTTAAAAATGAAGTCAATCAATTTGGGGTAATACTACCTCTCAGACCTTATCTGAACAACATTTCTAACTTTGAAATAGGCAAAGTTCACTTTATATTCCTTTTACTAACTTCCTTATGTAACTCTCTTTCAAATCTTTTCTATTCAAAAATTCTATTCACTTAACTCTTTTGATTTAACTTTAACTCTATTCACTTAACTCCTATCGAATAACTATATTCGATAACCCTTTTGATTCTATTTGAATAAACTATATATTCGATTAACTCCTTTATTCTATTCGAATAAACTATATATTCGATTAACTCCTTTTACTCTATTCGAATAAACTATATTCGATTAACTCCTTTATTCTATTCGAATAAACTATATTCGATTAACTCCTTTATTATATTCGAATAAACTATATTCGATTAACTCCTTTTAACTTTCTATTTGAATAAACTATATTCGATTAACTCCTTTTAACTCGATTAATCTAACATTGATTAACTCCTTTAACTCGATTTATAAAGATTTCCTTTTTAACAACATTTATTCATTTTAAAGATTTACTTTTAGTAACAGTTCTCCACTTAAAAATGATTTCCTTCTTATAACAGTTTCCTTTTTATAACGTTTTCCCTTTTTCTAAACATATCCTATTTATAAATATCCCAGTTTATAAATATTTCTTATTTATAAATATTCCATTTATAAATATTTTATTTTCAAATATCACTTTGAAAATATTCCCTTATCAACATTTCGGTATGTTATGGTATTTAACACATCAAATCATAATGACCAATATCGTTCAAACACATATAATCGACAACAGATTATATATCACATCAGATATTACAACATATGAATAACAGTAAAATAAATGTTGAGGAACCCAGTTGGGTTCCTCCAACCTGTTTCCCTGCATCACAGATGTTAAACAATATAGATAACATCACTTTCAGTTCCATATGATATATTCTGTTAAACAGAATCAATATAGAAATTTAACTAACTGACTAGCAGTTCAATCAAACAGTCAACACACAGTCAATCAGACAATTTCTAACAGTTCTAAAAATACAACATGAAATTATAAACTGTTTAGAGTTAGTGAGATTTACTCACTTTGGACTATCATCGTTAATTAACGATAATTGTCGCTTGATTCAGACGGACAATTTATTTTGCTATAAATTGTAACGAGCTCGGATTCACTCCCGGTCAGCTTAATGGTGTAGCCACCGTCCATACGATCCCAACGCAATTTACGGTTCGTCAATCTGGTATCGTATGACTAAGATATCATCATTAAAAGTTATAAGTGTATTTAAATTAAATAAATCATTAACTTATATTACCCTATGGCCCAACCTTTATTTCTTGGCCCATTCACCATCGTACAAGCTCATACCCGCTCTCCCTTATAAACCCGATACTCCTTCTTTCTCTCCCAATTGAAATCCACAAACTCGTTGTTACCTGTATAACGAAACCCGATCTTTGACCTCACTGTTGACCCCAAACCACCAACGCTCCGGCCGCCTATCACCACCGTGGTCACCACCATTCAACTCAGCGTCCCACTCTCCTCCTCATCGCCACTACTCCCACAAACTCGGTGGTCCCTCTAAAAACTGGACTGCTCCTCAAAATGGCGACATTCATTATCGCGATACCCCAGAACCCACCGGAGAACCTCCTACCAACGTCGATCGGTGCGCCTCGCCAATGGCATCTCCCTCCTACACTCTGTTCGACGCCTTGATGTCAGAGCCGCAGGTTATAGCAAGCCCTAGGGCTACAGTAACGACACCCATAGAGTTCGAACCCCCTGAAATAGACCTGAAAGTGAAGAGTGTCTCCTTCTGATTTCAATTATAGCTGTTTGAAGATTTAAGGAGATTTATTTGATTTGTATTCGATTTTAGAAAGATCGAATACGTTTACTGGAGAAACAAAAATGGAAGCGGCGCATTTTAACTGAGTGCTGACTTCTGAGGAATTTTGTTTAGGGTTTAAGAAAGTTTTGAAGTGTATTTATAGGCTAGATATTTTTGAAGATATTTTCCTAGGATATTTTTTTCCATTTTTATATTCATTTATATTTATTTTCTGCACTCTAAAAATTCGTGTGATCACACACAATGCCTAAAAATCACGAAACTGGACAGGTAGCTAGAGTTCGACATTACGGTCCCAACGAAACTGGTTTCGTCGAATTCCGACTTCGTATGCTCACACAGTGTATTTTTAACTATCGAAATACTGACTATTTTTCACTCTAAAAATCCGTACGGCTACATACTGACTTCAAAAATCACGGAAATTGAAATCTAGCAATAATTTAATATTGCGAATCCAACAAAATTAGTTTCGTCGAATTCTGAGGTCGTTCGCAAAACTGGCTAATTTTAAAGCTTTAAATAACCATTTTTAAATATTATATATATTTAAAAATAATTAAATTAAATATTTATAATTAAATATTGTCGTATATATCCACATACGATATCGTTCAGCTCTAGAATATTCTTCTATGAATTTCTAGCTCGATATTTCCTATCCCGATTAAATCGATATTCGATTTTCAATGAAATTCCTTTTATAAATATAAATAAATTATAAGGGAATTCCATAGCGACTTTTCTAGAATTTGATTTGGACGTAAATCAAAATCTACATGACGAAATCCCGATTTTTCTCTTCCACTAGAAAGATATACTCCACCAACTCCACACGTTTCTTGTTTCACAGAAATCCGATTGAAAACGGCTTCTGTATATTCAGTTGAAGTTCGAATCGCCAATTTACGAACTACAACGCCATTTCGAGCTCGATTATAATTATAATTTAATTATACGTTCAAATTGTCGTTTATATAATATATTCGTTATTCTAATTCAATTCTAAGCTGAATTAAATATCATAGATGATCCGGTTCACACCATATCGCCATTTCAGCCAATTCTGATTATTTCAGAATTAAATATATTATTTAATTTATTATTTTAATTAAATATTCATCATTATTTAATTCCATAACCATTAAATTCACTATATCACTATTTATATAATCAAATAAATTAATTATAATACCTCTGCCAATGCGGGTCATTACAGGCTTTACCAATTAATTTTCTCGGCCCATTATTCTTCACCTGTACCATTTGCATTCTTTCTTCTGTGAAGACTCTACTCACATTTGTTCCCCTCCCACTGTTGTTACTTTCAACCCCTGCTTCACCTTCTTTATTCCACTGTCAAGTGTCAAACACAATCCCCCTTTTGACCGTCAATTAATACCAACGCATATACCGCCCTTCCTAAAATATGCACGAGCATCCAAACGAAAATCCAACTTCCAGTATTAACGTTTCAAACATTTCATCCCCATGCTGCAAAACATATTCCTCCTTCCCATCTATCTCCATATTATAAAAACAAACCTGTAAGCTATTTTCAAATGCCCAGGGCCTTTCTGCGTTTCTTCCATTCTTTCCATTTTGCTGTATGTTTCCACCGAATCACCAATGCTACACATACTGTCACCATGCACTAACACCCCACCCACTTAAATCCATGCCCTCCTTCGTCTATTCTACTGTATTCATGAACAATCCAAGGATCCTCATCATTCCCAGGTACAGCGTGCCATTAACTCCCTAGCGTCGATCCTCTGAGCTTTGAACCCCATTTCCTTGCACTGAAAAACATGATTCTAGTAAACCCCCTTGCCGTGAATATTCTTCACCATTTTCATGCAACACCCAACGCCCCTTTCTTACTCCAGCCTTCTTTTCCTGTCACACGAACCATCTGCAAAACCGTGCTCCTCCAAGTTCATCTCGTCAAACCCCCATAGAAACTATACGAGATCTAGAGCAGCTCATCTAGAACCATACGTATATATTTTGTGATTTAATGATTTTTACTTGATTTTTGTTTCACCAAACAAACAACAGACGGAATGAAGGCTCCAATATTTATTGTGTGAAATACTTAGCTACTAAGTAAATGTGGGCTCTACAGTTGGAAAGAAAGAATTTAGAGTATGGACAAAGTACGGTATTTGAATACTTAATCACGAAGGAAAGGTTTATATTACATATTATTTTTATTTGTTTACTTAGTGCTGAAGAAAACCGTAGATCTGTCAGAAGGTAGTAGTAGACTGGTGAACGTTGAAATCCATATATTTAATGGTATTATTTGGTTAGTTTTGACCGTGAAGTGCCATATTGCTTCTACGTTTAAAATCTCGTTCATATATGAACTGCTATGGACACAAATAAATATACTATTGTGATAAACAATGTGTCACAATCCCAAATATATAATAAAATTGACAAGTTAACTCATTCTGTGAAGTCCCAAAATGCTGATATAGGGTGTAAAATACTCCAAAATAAAAAGTGTTTATTTTCCGAAATAAAATTATGGTAAAATTCTAAAAATTAAATTATAACTACGTCTAAAAGGATTTGTCCAAATTCGAAACCAATATTTAATTATAATTAAATATATCGTTACGGTTTATAAACGATTCCATAGCGACTATTTAAAAATATGATTTGGACATAACTTATAATTTATAAAGCGAAATATCTATTTTTCACCTTTATTAGAAAAATATAGTTCAATAGATTCCAACGTTTCTTATTTCACAGAAATCCGACTTAAAATGGATTATGTATATTCGTTTAAAGTTCGAATCCCCAAATTACGAATTGCCACGCCATTTCGAGCTCGATTATAATTATAATATAATTTCTACGTTCAAATGACATTTATAAATAAATTCGTTATTATAATTCAACTCCAAACTGGATTAAATATTTTTAAATAATCCAATACACACAATATTTTCGTTTCAGCTATTTCTGATTATTTCGAAATTTAAATATATTATTTAATTATCTATATTGAATAAATATTCAATAATATTAAATTCAAGCCATTTTAAATTACTAAAACATTATTTAAATAATTTAATTAATTAATTAATTGACATAAAAATATGGGTCGTTACATTCTTCCCCCCTTGAAAATAATTTCGTCCTCGAAATTACTAAGGTAGAAAACAAACCTTATTGACTGGGTTAAAATTTATTTGTTTAATTCTTTAAATTCAATTTTAACTGAACCAATTTATTTCGATTAAAATATTAATTCATTTCTATTAACAAAAAATTTCTAACACCCGAAATTTTTTTGAAATTTTTTTCCAACGTCTCCTTTGTACGGCTCAATCGGTACAACTATAACTCGCCTATCTAGGCCTTCTCCAAGCCAAAAGAAAATTTAATAGCCAAGCGGCTTGCCAAACAGGCTCATAAATCCCATGCTTATACAAAATATAAACTTGTACCTTTTTGTTAGGCATATCATTATATCCTTTCCATCTTTTACCAGTTCATCATATACCAATGTCATCTAAATCAAACTCCAATCAGTTTTTATCCTCAGACACAATCATTCGCTTATACCTAAGTCGAATTTCATTTCAACCTCGAGTTCCATTCTCAATTCCAAACTCTTAACTCACCAATCCAATACCATTTCAGATTCCCATCTCACAATTCAAAATCTGATTCTACTTGATATATTGTATTCCAATTCAATCTCTAGTTAATTGGTTTCAGTTCAATTCATATTTGCTTTCATAGGTTTTCATTAAATTTGTTTTTAATTCAAAACAATCTTCCTGGGAGTTTTTAAACAACTTACCCTTTTCAAACATTCGATATTCCTTTTCGAAAATCAAAACCACTTGTTTCTCAAAACAATTTAAAAACATTCTCTTTGGTAGTCATCCATCACTTACACCTTGAAAATGAGCACCGATGATGTGGCCAGCATCATCAGAGTTATTTCCCAGCGACTAAAGTGAGTTCATTACTATCACCTTTCCAAAACCATTTCTTAATCATCTACATTTTGAAATTATTTCAAAATATCCTTCAATATACTTGTAAAACAATTAAAATCTCCCAGGATTTCCAAATTCTCATATACTCAACCCAAATTCATTCGTTAATACCTTTCCAAGTTTCCATGGTTTTACATTTTCAATTCTGATTTAAATTCAGATTTGACTCATTTCATAACACTTATACAAATTCGGACTAGTTATTCATAATCATTTCAATTAAAATCTTATTTGATTATAAAAATGACCAACACATCAAATATAATAATTCCAATATACATACTTCTTTATATCAAAATATAATTTGGATAAAATTATTTCATTTACCCTCTTTTTCAAAACATACTATGTCAGTTCATCGTATTCAAGTGTTTAGAAACACCTAACGATACAGTGGATCAAACTAATCAACCAGAACTCATAAACAACTCGACCAATAAATCTCCACAAATAAAACAATTTTTTATAAAATCTAAAAATATGTTCACTCGTATATATACACTTAAACTCAATCTAGGGTATTACTAACCCCATCTCTACTGAGTCACACCACAGAGCCAAGGTAATTACTTAACCTTCTGCTCTGATACCACTGTAACGGCCCGAGGGATTTGCGATCTTGGTTATCGATATAAACTCAATGTCGTCTATTCAAGCATAAGAAATACCGGATAGTTAATGAAAGAAAATAGAAAGTGAGAATAGATAAGATTGAAAATTAGAATATAAAAAGAAGAACACAACTACAACAACATTAGAGTAACATGAACCTCACATCTGAACAAATAAAATATATTATATAACATAACTTTGGAGTAAAACAGTATCAGTATACAATACTATAATCAGAGTACAACACTTACAACACAGCGGAAATAACAATAGTTATATAATCCTGAAGCCTCCTGCTCCAACTCTCCAAGTATATCTGTAAATCCCGACTACTTGACTGCCCATACAAAATTGGGCACCCAGGAGTTTAGGGAAAACAAAACAAAATAAACTCTGGGTCAGTCATGTGACTAGTGTGAGTAAACTCCAACCATTTGTTTAACTTTTAAAATCATTTTAAAAGAAAGAATAATCATAAGACCAATCCACATATAAACAAAGATGTTTTTACCTTACGATAACCCAAAACATTCTTTTAAAATCATACTCTTCTAATATTATAATAATGTCTAAATCAAATGAATAGCAATCTAGTGGAGCGCTTTCATCTCACGTTCCATATATGTAACGACCCTAAAAATCTGAACCAATTTAAAAAATTTTAATTGGCTAAAATAGTGGATTTTAAATATTTAAAATAAATATTTTAAATAATAAAGATGAAAACTGAGTTTGAATTGACATTTGAAAAGGAATATAATTAATTCTAATTATAAACAAGGCCTGAAATGGCGCGGTAGTTTCAAAATTTGAATTCAAAATTTGACTGACTATACCGGGTGCAAAACAAAACGGATTTGAGTGGAAGAAAAAATATTTAAATCTGTTAGTGAATACCTTTCTAAAAAATCTAAAAAATCGAAGTTTCATAACGGGATGCAAAAGTTATGGCCAAATGAATTTTCTGAAAGGTCGCTATGGAGTTTATATAGCCCGTGAAAATGGCCATTTTGCAAACGACCTCGGAATTCGACGAAACCACTTTTGTTGGATCCGGGATGCTAAACTATTGCTAAGTTTCAAATTTCATAATTTTTGAAGTTAGTATGTGAGCGTGGCAAAGGAAATTGTGTTTGGTCGATTTCTATTAAATTGGATCGACCAGAAATGGGCCGTTTTTCAAACGATCTCAGAATTCGACGAAACTAGTTTTGTTGGGACCGTATCGTCAAAACATAGCCAGATTTATTTTTCTGGAATTTTTCGAATTAGTTTGTGGCCCTAGCAAATTGAAATGTAGGTTCAAATTAAATATTGAATGTTTTATATTTTAATTTGAAGGAAAACTGACTGAAACATTCGAATGGGCCTTCGAAACATATCCCATTGTGTTCGGAATAGGGGTAAAACGCTAGGGGCGACAGTCGTTGGGTTTGGATTGGTGTTCATGGGTGAAAGAGGGTATTTTCGAAATTTAAAAATATATAAATAAATAAATAAACCTCATTCGTCCATCTCAGCACTCTCTCTCTCCCTCACCCACGACGAACGATGGAAAAGCTTCAAAAGCTTCCCGTTCATTTTCTGATCAATCCACGCATCGAAATCAAACACTTCAGTTAGGGAATTTGAAGAGCTTCTCGAGATCTTCAAATCCATATAGGGTTTGATTTTTTTCGTTCTAAATCGAGGGAGAAATCGGCTTCGAAAGTTCAGGGCTTCATCTCGCCGCCGCCATCGCCTCCGACCACCGGAGTCCACCGCACCACTGTCGTTCGCCGCGCCTTTCTCCCCTCTATAGCATGGAAGTGGCTGATTGACGCAACACTTCACGGATCGAGCAAAAATTCAAAACCTAGTTTTGAACATCAAAACGAGGTATACGGCTCTGTTTATTATCAACTGTTTTAACACTTTTAAACCGTTGCAAACTTTGAAAAATCATATCTTTTTCATGTGTGATCGAAATCCAGTGAAACAAGAGATAGTGGACTCGTGTGGACGTCTTCTACCTTCTAGAAGAGACCGCATATTTTTCTGAGCCTTCTGCTATTTTTGGTGGAGTGGAATCCAAAGTGAGATTTTTAATTTATAAACGATATGGAAAACGATGATGTATAAATTATATAATTGATGTATGAGTTATATAAGCGTTGTACACCTCTTGTATAAGCGTTGTATAAGTTGTACGTTCGATGTATAAGTTGTATATGCGTTGTAAAAATTATATATGTTTTGAAATAGAAGTGAAATGCTATATATATATATATATATAAGCCCCTCGTCCACAAACCATGGACGATATTTATTGGTTGTGATTGGTGTGAAAATTGATTGATAGTGAATGGTTGATTGAAAATGTTTGTGGTTGAAATTGATTGATTGTGGTTGAAAAATACCCGTTTGTGGTTGAGAAATATTTGGTTGAAACCACATAGGATTAGTTTGTGGAAATGAAAAAAATATACATGCCGCCTGCGTGCGGACTAGATGCATGATTCCCCATTGTCAAAAGCTGCGAGGCTTTAAGGTAGAGCGAGGAGCCGTACTAGGGACGGTCCCGGTTTTAACTACCCTGCCGTTATGCTGCCGAAATTTTGAATAATATTCATGTGTTAGAATTATTTTCCTGTGTTGAAATTATATTCGCCTATTGAATAGAAAACCTTCATGTGTTGAATAGAAATTCATTCGTTGAATCATATTCATGTGTTGAATGGTATTCGTGTTTTGAATAAATTGTTTTAACAATAAAAATCACATTTTTAAACTATATATTCATTCGTTGAATTGAAATTCATGTGTTGAATGTTCTTCGTGTTATAAATATAAAAATCACCTTTTTAACTATATATATAAACTATAGAAAACCTTCATGTGTTGAATCGAAATTCATTCGTTGAATTGAAATTCATGTGTTGAATGGTCCTCGTGTTTTAAATATAAAAATCACCTTTTTAACTATATATATAAACTATAGAAAACCTTCATGTGTTGAATCAAAATTCATTCGTTGAATAGAAATTCATGTGTTGAATGGTATTCGTGTTTTAAATATAAAAATCACCTTTTTACCTATATATATAAACTATAGAAAACCTTCATGTGTTGAATCGAAATTCATTCGTTGAATTGAAATTCATGTGTTGAATGGTATTCATATTTTGAAAGAAATTGTTTTATAATAAAAATCCTATTTTTATCACCTATATTAACTATATAAAATAGTCGTGTTTTGAAATAAATCGTTTTACAATAAAAATCACAGTTTTTCTATATACGTGAATTGTTAAAAATAGTGAAGTGTTGAAATAGAAGACAGTTAGATAAAAATATCATTTTTATCAAATGTATGAAAATCATATAGTTTTGAAATAGAAGAATCGATATATATATATATATATATATATATATATATAGAATTGAAATATATCGAATAACGAAGCTGCAGTTCGTATTTTGAAACCGTGATTTCAAATGATTTGTGCGGGAGATCCGACCATCGGATTTTCCCGAAACTGCAACCGTTGGGTTCGCTTTGGAAATATCTTTCCAACGGCACCAACTTTGTAAAAATCCAACGGTTGGATTGTTTGGAATGTTTAAATAAAATCTGAAGAAAAACAGCGCCAGAATCGTTTATATATATATATATATAATTATATTAAATCGAATAACGGCGCTGCAGTTCATATTTTGAAATCGAAACTTCAAACGATTATACTAGGAGATCCGACCGTCGGATTTTCCTGAAACTGGAACCTTTGGATTCGTTTTGAAAAGATCTTTCTAATGATGTAAATTTTGTGAAGATCCAACGGTTAGATTTTCAGATATGTGTAAATCAAATCTGAAGAAAAACAGCGCCACGGCCACGTTATGGCCCGAAGCGTCGTTTTGAATAAATTGGCTATTTTAAAATAAATAAAAATAGCGATAAATCGTTATAAAATATTATAAACGATATGGATGTGAAATTTAGAAACTAACTTAAGGTTGGCTAAGTCGAATGGTTTCCTGGGTGTTGATCTGATGTTGGTTTCGGCCTTCGGGGTTAATATTTGGGAAATCGTTCTCTTACTGATTTACGGTTAGTGACTAATGAATTGAAATGATGCATATGTAGTGTTTGTGTAGCACGTGTTTATTATATACGCGAGTTTCTCAGAAAGACCGGGTTTATCCCATTCTGAATAACTGAATCGACGATAAGAAATCGAAGATGAAGACGGTGGTTGAAGACCGGAAATCTTCACCTCGGTTGGATGCTAATCGATGTCCTGATTGGGAGGCATCCAGAAATATGGAAATTAAGTGGTGATCGTCCAGACGTACGTGGAGGTCGATGGGTTTGCGAGGTATATCGTGCCTCCGGTTTCGTTCAGACCCAGGACGGACTTGTAAATGGACTGTGTGTTTGACATTGGAATTTATTCTGTGTGATTGATAGCCATCAGTTGCATGGTGTGAATTGCCTGTGTGGCATGCTAAGATGCAGTGATCAAGGCTTTTGTTGAAAAGAAAAGTCTTGTGGTGATGATCAAAGCACCGCCTGTGGGGCGTAGCTTTGTGTACAACGTGAATTCGTGAGCCTCACACCCCGGTATGAACCAGAAACGGGAGAAAGGACCTCAGGGACGACATGCGTTTCTTTCTAGTTAGAGGTGGTGTCGGTGCTTAAACTGGCTGACATTTATATTATTTTCACCTATGTGGTTGTTGCTGTTGCGAGGCGCCTCGGTTATATCGGTCGATCCGGGACCGATGGAGTCATTCTTTGGCTCATTTACGCCCCAAAGGGCGGGGAAACGTATTGTTTAGGAATTTTAATCCACATCGGTGGACCGGCCCGGTCGCTCCTAGGGTCACTCGAGTTCTGATCCTGTGGCTCGGGCTAGAGAGTCGCGAAGTCGGTAAGGACTATCTTTTGCCTTGGTTCATGACGGAAATCCAATTTCCAAATACGTGACTGTGCGATTTTGATTGTATACCTATATTTGGCGACATAGTGGCATGGGACGCTCATGTCGTCTATGATTGATAGTTATGATTTGAAATTGTTTTTGAAACATATAAACACTAGTAGTAATATCAAATGCTTTTGTTTTATTCGTATCAAGCATATTTTGGCCATTATAAGGTAAAACTCTATCCTCCAGTTTGCGTTGCATTGTGTGATGGGAACTGAGTCTTATAATGGCTTCATTTTTATAAAAAAATTGCGATGTTTAAAAGATCTATTTGTTTTTGAAGCACTGGCAATCCGATGGAGTAAACCCGTTCCACAAAAGTGGTGTGGTCATGTGATTAGCCATATTTTAAATGTGTTGAGTAGATTTCTCATACCAGTCCCATGATTGACTCGTAGTTTGTTTCACTTTCAAACTCGGGTGCCCCTTTTTCTACACGGGCAGCCTTGTATTCAGGTTTTAGCTGGCTTTCTCTGGATAGCTGGAGCTGAAGATGGATTCTATCATTTATCTCTTTTTATGCTGTTCAGCTCCTATTGTACATTATGTTTGTTTTCCGCTGTTGACATATATGTATAGCTGAACTGTATTTGTACTAAGTATGATCCTGTATACTGTGTAACTCTGATGATTACGTTTATCCAGTATATTCTATTGTGCATTATCTGATGTATTTATTTATTTTTGTTCTGCTATTATCTGTTTATGTGTTATATTCTAAAGATTACCCTTGCCACCGTCAGTACGGGGTTAGGGGTCGTCACAATATATATAATATACAATCAAAAACCATGGACTCTTATTGGGTAATGGATTTCCAACTATGACATGGTATGGACCACCTTCTGATCAGTGTGCTCTAGAAGTGATACATTGGAGTTCAACAAGAACATCTTCCAACTCGGCCACACATGACCGGCCATTCATTTCGCTTGAATGTTCCAAATATATTATCAACTTAAGGTCGGTATACCAACATAACCGTTCCCGGGAGATACAGAATTGAAAGAAGTAAAAAATATGAATATTCTCTAGATGGTGACAATACACCTTACTTGGGTGCGACCCACTTAGCCATGCTGCCTACTTGATTTCTGTCATTTCCCAGTTGATAAGGCTTGAGGTCATAACGTATCTTTTAACAGATCACTCCTTCAATTACTTTGAATGCCACATCATCATACCCGCCAAATAACAAATTGATCTCCCCAAAAATACCATGGGTATAAGCTAAGAGAAACGGATTCCTCCACCACCAACGTAAATACATTTGAAATGATTAACTTACGCGATCTACCAGATATACTGTATCAGACAATCGTCCATTCAAGTTGTCCTGGGACTGGACAACCCGAAGGAATTATTCTTTAAATCCATCTTAGGCAATTTCTACCTAGGATTTACTGAACAACCCTTGCATAACTCCATCTTCGATTATCTTCATCATATTTGATTCGCAAATCTAATGACATATGGAGTGGTTTTCAAATAATATATCTTATCCCGGTCTCTCCGTATTGACAACGGAAATGGTCAAAATCTTTGACAGTCTGTGATTTAACTATCAAAGGAAAACATGTGTACAAACAACAGTCATATTTCCAAATGAAAATCTTATCAATCAATCATCAATCAACATTTATCCCTTTAAATTAATTTATCATTAATTTATTTCATTTCCATATATTCATAAATTCCTTATTTTCTAAAATTAGAAAATATACGTTATTAAGTTTGGAAAACGTTTCCATTTCTGATTCATGCATTAATATCTTTCCACCTCTATAAGTCATTAGCTGTAATCTAATAAGAGAACAACTTCCCAAGTATAAGCCCCGAAGGCCGAAACCAACATCTGATCGATACCTAGAAAGCCATTCAACTCAACTAATTTCCATTTAGTTTTTAATTCCAGTAATTCCATTTAAATTCCTAATTCAAACCCCAAATTCCTTTATAATATTTTATTTGCAAAATATTTATTTTAATCTAATTTTTCACATAGAACGTGAATAATATTTCTTTATATAATCAAAACAGTTTGACTTTGTATTTAAAAACAATATCTCAAACCCAAATTCTATTTATATTTGCAGAATTATTCATACAAATCTTATTTCATTTCCAGCTTATATAATCTCATTGCAAATTTCCTTTATAACTACTACGTTCACATTCCATTTCAATTGTCGGTGTTAAAACCGATTTACTTCTCTATATAAATTCAAATTTATATATTCAATTTATCAATTGATAAATATTTCCATAATTTATAAACATCGTTTATAAATTATTCTCCTTAATTTATTTGTTAAAACAGTTTTCTATTAAATATTTACTTTAAATCAATATCATGTTACACCCGTATGTGAAGCACAGTTTATTTCCTTTTATAATTCTATTTACTTCCAAAATAATTCCTTTTATAGTTCTATTTATTTTACAGAAATTTCCTATTTCAATTCACTTTGAAATTTCCCTTTTTACATTCTAGTATTTCTTGTGGTATTCAAAATACCAAATAACCATGATCAATATCATCCAAACACACAAAATCAATAGCAGATTATATATCACATCATATATCACCATATATGAAAAGAATGGTATTATAAATATTGAGGAATCCAGTTGGATCCCTCCAATCTATTTCCCTGCATCACAAATGTTAAACAATATAAATAACATCGATTTCATTTCAATATGAAATATTCTGATAAGCAGAATCAATATTTGATTAACTATTTATATATATATATATTATTATCTATAATTTCAACCAAAAAATCAGCAATTCAACCAAACAATCATCACACAGCAATCAATCATCATTTATCAATACTAAATTATGTTTATAAAAATATAAACTGGATAGAGTTAGTGATATTTACTCACATTGGTCGATTTATTGTTAAATAATGATAACCGTCGTTGATTCAGATCAAGCAATTTATTTTTCTATAAATTGTAACGAGCTCTAATTCACTCCGAATCAATACCATTGTGTAGCGTTTTTCGATACGATTCCAACGGATCCTATTTGTTAAATTTCGTTATTATATGAGTTAAATATGATTATTTAAAGTTACTACACTATTATATATATAATTTAAACTTATCTTTGTCAACTATGTTAACTTCATTATAGCATTTTCTATGCTACTTACATTGTTATCTCCCTCCAATTATTATCCCTTTATATTTGCTAGTGTGATATTAAAATTATAAACAATTATGGGAATTGAAGTTCACTGTTTATCGAAACTAGGGCTTTGCTACTTAGTTAAATGACTTAACTATGAAAAAAGTATATTGAACGAAGATCAGTTCAATTTTGCTAATTTCATCTTAGTTGAATGACACTGATAATTATCAGTATACCCTTCGACTCAATAACCTAGTAAATGACGGAAAGTTACCCCATTTTAATACCAAGAAGCACGACATGTTAAAATATAAATTGATAATTTTCTCATTAATAGTTTATTATATCAATAATGTTATCATCCCTCAGCAAATCAAAATATATGATTAGCTTTACCAATTAATTTTCTCGGCCCATTATTCTTCACCCGTACCATTTACATTCTTCCTTCTGTAAATGCCAACTCCTAGGCTCCGCTCACATTTGTTCCCTTCCCATTGTTGTTACTTTCAACCCCTGCTTCACCTTCTTTACTCAACTGTCAAGTGTCAAACACAATCCCCTTTTGACCATCACTTAATACCAACGCAAATACCACCCTTCCCAAAATACACACAAGCTTCCAAACTAAAATCCAACTTTCAGTATTAACGTTTCAAACATTTCATCCCCATGATGCAAAACATATTCCTCCTTCCCATCTATCTCCATATAACAAAAAACAAACCTGTAAGCTATTTTCAAATACCCAGGCCCTTTTCGTGTTTCTTCCATTCTTTCCCTTTTGCTTTCTGTTTCCACCGAATCACCAATGCTACACAAACCGTCACCACACACTAACACCCCACCCACTTAAATCCACGTCCTCTTTCGTCCATTCTACTATTTTCATGAACAATCAAAGGGTCCTCACCATTCCCAGATACAGCGTGCCATTCGCTCCCTGGCGCCGATCATTTGGGGTTTAAACCCCATTTCCTTGCACTGAAAAACATGATTCCAGTAAACCCCCTTGCCGTGAATATTCTTCACATTTTCATGCACCACCAAACGACCCTTTCTTACTGCATCCTTCCTTCCTATGACACGAACCATCTGCAAAATCGTGCACCTCCAAGTTCATCTCGTCAAACCCTCATAGAAACTATACAAGATCAAGAGCAGCTCACCCAGAAACCATACATATATATTTTGTGATTTATTGATTTTTACTTGATTTTTGTTTCACCAAACAAAAAACAGACGGAAGGAAGGCTCCAATATTTATAGTGTGAAATACTTAGCTAGTAAGTAAATGTGGGCTCTATAATTGAAAAGAAAGAATAATTTAGAGTATAGACAGAGTACGGTATTCGAATACTTAATCATGAAGGAAAGATTTATATTACATATTATTTTTATTTGTTTACTTAGTATTTAAGAAAACCGTAGATCTGTTAGAAGGTAGTAGTAGACTGGTGAATGCTGAAATCTGTAACATCCCTTATTTTTCTGGGCAATTATTTAATTTATTTTATTATTTAAAAATATGGGTCATTAAAAATCATCCCATATATTATTAACAAATGTTATTGTGATATGTGGTGCAGGGAAGAATAGGTTGGAGGAATCCAACTGGATTCCTCAAATAAATTATATGTTATTTGTTGTTCACATTATTCACATTTACGAATTGTTTACCCAAATGATATAAAAACCTGTTTGGATAGTGATGGTTGAATGGATGTTAACGGTTGTTGTGATTTTTAATCAATCGACGGTATTGATTAAGTGGTTGGCAGTGATGGCCTAAAATGTATCATTTTATGACGTCGATCTGCCGTTAGGCGAATTGGCGAAGCTCAAAGTTATAAATTTATTTTAATTTTATAACTGAATTGGAGTTTTAAATTTATTTTATATAAGTTAAATAAAATAGAAGTTTATAAATATATTTATTTTTATAATCGTGTTTTACAATGGGGAATTAGTAAACGTTTTATTTAACAAATTCTTTGTCATTTTATCAAAGATTAACCCACAGGTTAGTAAAATTGAATAATTGTTTTTATAAAATAATTAAACAATGTTTTTAAATCAATTACGTGTTTATTTAATTTAAGGGAGGGAGCCGGACAGAAATCAGTTAACCGTTTAACTAAATGTTTACGATTGACAAAGTCAACTGTTTTAACTGGAGTAAGGATTTTAAATCATATCTTATATAAAATAGAACCTTTATTAAAAATTTATGTCTTCGGTTGTAAATGTTTGTTGGCATTTCAATAAGTTCATAAACAAGAAATTTACCTACATGATTAACGTTGTGAAAACAATTTGGGTTACGTGATTAAGTTAATTGAGTTATCATGCACAAAAGAGATTTCAAAGAAAATGGTTTGAAGTGAATGTTGAAATTAAATAAAAAGAACCGAGTTAAAGAAGTGAGATTCGCAAGAATGTGAAGAAATGCATTTAAAGGGTTGTATGTTGAATCCAATTTATAAACTAAGTTTATAAATGAAGTGATGATTTTTGAGTTTTACGTTTATTAAAATATTGAGTTAAATAACCATTATGTTCAAAGGAAGGAACCCCAATTAAGATATGAAATGATTTAATGAAGGACTGGTAATGGACTATTATTATATAATCCAAATTTTAAAAGGAATCGTATAAAGAATTTTAAGTAGAAGATAAATGTTTTAAGTAAAGTGAATTTCTTAAGCAGTGACTTTAACAAAGATTATAATAGAAAGGAGGTTTCAAATGTAAGATTTGATTTCTAAATCCATATTGAAATCAAGGGGTAAATAAGATTCAAAATTTTATTTAATGTGGGTTTTCAAAAAAAAGAAAATGGTTTATAAAACCATAGTAAATGGAAATGGAAATGAAATATCAGATTCTTGAGTTGCAACTATTATTATCTTGAGATAAGAACGTTCTCGATCAAGATCTGAGAGGTAATTAGAATACCCCAACTTGAACGGCTTCACTATTATCGAGAGATGGTATTAGTTTGTAACGGGTAAGAATTTGTGAACGTTATTATTTTCTTAAAGAAAAGGATTGCAACTTAAACTTGCAAAGGGTCCAGAAATAAAATAAAAGCTATTGGGTTTCTATAACAATGTATTATTGACATTGTTGACCAATAGTAGATTTGGTAGAATGCACTTGTTCATAGAAGTAAGAAAATAGTTTTGGGTCTCGGGGAAATGTGAGTAGAGGGTCATTTTTTGTAACATCCCATAATTTAAACTAAGTTTTATTTGGATTTTTATTATATAATTTGAATTTTCTGAATATAAATTGATTTTTTATTAGGTTTGAATATGAATTTTAACTTTGTATAAGTATTTTGTTTTATTTAATATGAGTTTATAAGAAAACTTATTTTAAAAAATTTATTTATAAGATTTATGTTTAAGTAATGATATTTTCTGATTTTGATAATATTGGTTTGTAAAATATGGAATTTGGTAAAGGATAATTTTTAAAAGATTTCATAAGAATGATTTTTAATTCTAAATATCAATAAGTAAGATAATTTGTAATGATGTTTATAAAATTTATTAAGCATTTATTTTTAAACCATTTGTTAGTATAAACTTTGGTGAATTATATGATAAATAATATAGATAAATATTTTCAACAATTTATAAGTTATTTTAAAGATTCTTTAATGATTTTTATTTTGAAATAATTAATGAATTTAAAATATTATTTATTTAATTATGATAACTTATAGTTTTGATAGTTGAGATCTATAAATGCTATATTTGTGAATGACTAAAAGAGACAAGTATAAGTATCACAAAAGTATTACTAATTTAAACAAATAAATAAAAAAAAATCCCTAAAGGTAAGGAGTGATTAGGTTTCCCTCTTATGTGTCTTCATGCATGTTATCAGCTACAGGAAAAATTCTAAGTGTTCCCTTAAGTGCCATCATGCATGGGAAGATTTCATGTCATGAGCCATGTGTCCCTTGGTTTAAATGACTAAATTACCCTTTTTGAGCCTATATAAACATCAGTAGTCCTCAACATCAGACATAATCTCGCGTACAATCTATTTTCTTCTTATTGAAGTCCTCTGTTTCATTTAATGTAAATGGAAATATGCATTTCCATTCATATAAAAATCCACTTCTCTCAGTTCGCTCTCATTTAGCTTGAGTGATCCATGCGAATAATGTTCGGATCGTTGTTTTTTATTTTTACAAATTAACATATTGTAATTTCGTTGATAAACGAGAGAGAAATCGTGGATTTACAAAGAATGTGAGGAATGGGTTCAAAACTTCAAAAAAATCTTTTCTCCCAAACTAGGAAGAATTAGATCACGTCGTCAGCGCCGTTGCGATCAGCGAAGCGAGTAGTATTTTAGGTGAAAGTTTCATGCGATTCCGTGTCGACGATTTTAGAAGTTGAGAATTAGTTTTGGGGATAGTCGAAGAAAGGAACGACGATGTTCGGATCGGGAGTTGCGTTGTGCTCAGGATAGAGAGGGCTTTGGTTCGGTGTAATATGGTGGAGTTACGTGATAAAATGTGTCGAGACTTTTGAAGGAGGCATGCGGCTTTTCTTCGATCCAGGTCACAGGTGGCACAGACGGATTTTGATTCGGGAAGTTTGAGGCCATGGGGTAGTGTGCAGTAAGAAGAGGAGGAGAAGAGAGGTACGCAGGTGGTCTCGAGTCAAAGAATGGCGGAGTTTGTGGTTGTGCACCGTGCACCACCGTGCACGTTTGTTTACGTCCGGGCGCGGATTTCAAATGAGGGGCCGAGGTCATAGACAAGGTGGTGCATTCGGAAGAGCACATGAATGGAGGTTAGTGCGTGATCTTGGATTTGGATTCGGTGAAGCATTTGGGTGTGCACCTGTGCGTATAGCTCGCGAAAATGAATAGGAGGAGTGAATAAAGGAAGCATCGTATAGAAGAAGAAGAAGAAGAGGGAAGTGAAGGCTCGGTCCTGGTTTGAACATGGTGAAGCTATTGGGCTTCGGGCCAGATTGAATGGGTATGTTTTAATTTTAATTCAAGTTATAATTAGTTTGCAAACTTGAAACATTTCTAATTCGCTCGTTTTAAATCTGATTCGCTCGCTGTCAGAAGCGTTAGAATCGTATCTGAAAATAGAATGCTATGATATATAAATTTGACAATTTTTGTTAAGTATAAATTTATATAAAAATAAAATGAATATCCTTATATATATACAATGAGCGTCATTATTAATAGAATTTTTATATATAAAATTAGCAAAAAATCATCAACTGCTAATCAAAATGGATTGAAAGCAATAAGAGAGACGATGGAAATGTTCGTTGGCTTAATCGTCCTGATAATGGAGATGTTGGAGCTAGTATGGTGAGAACTTCTAATTTAAATTTCTTATTTAAATTATTTAATTATGATTAGATGATATTAATTATAATTAGTTAATGATAATTGTGTGATGGATGTTGATGTTTGAATGGTTGTTCATGTAATTAGATAATGCACTAAACATTGGTAAACGTTTTCGACAGTAACGCTTGTGCACAGTTAAAATGTTTGTTGTGATGAATAAATTCATATCCATCTGATCATATGGTTCATTTGGATAAATATGATTGCATTGCATGATATTACAAAACACACTGTGGTTACGGAAAATATGGGTGATTGATTTAAAATCTCTTTCCTATATATGATTTTTATTATTTAATTTTTAATTAATATTTATAATTTGAGTTTGAATTTCGATATCAAAACTATTTGAAAATTTAGATAATTACAAATTGATATTCATAAAAATGAAGACTGTTTATAAAGTATTTTCAACTATTTATAAGTTATTAACCTTTGAATTGAAATTTATTTCGAGAATTGATTTGAGTTATAAATTCATACATTTATTTTATACAAGCAATTGATCTTATTATTTATAACGATTATCCATTAAATTTTGAAATGATTGAACAAATTGGGAGGAATGTTTTAAATCATAATAGGAAATTTAGTTTGAACTGTTAAATTGAATAAACGATAATAGTATAACATGAGACTGTTTTGGAATAAGATTTGAATCATGTATTAACCATGATTTTTCTATTATATGTAATGAGTTTTGGGAAAGATATTTATTAAGTATTCAATTTAATTAGATATGAAGAGTTGAATAGTGGTTTAGAGATAGTGATGTTTTGGAATTGAAATGAAAATATAAATCCATTTGTGAAAGATTTGAACGATTTATATTTAGATCATTATTTGGAGTGAATAGAGTGCGCTATGATGCGACAATTCATGAATATCAATTTGAATTTTCAAATCACTATTTTTAACAGCAGTACTTTGGTAACACTTCCAAATGTTGTTATTGGTTTTGAAGTTTATAAGCATGAACTCTTATTTGACTATAAGAATGATTATAAAAATAGTTTGAAGATTTTTAAAGTGTTGAAAACATTTTATATAGAATTGAAATCGGTTTTCCAATTTTAAGAATTTTGGATATGGTTAGAGATAAATCTTCGGATGTTTAATATTAGTTTGGTAAATGAAAACTCTTATTATTTGAGGAATTTAAAAGGTAATTTACCATTATTCCGCTTATAATATGAGTTGGATATAGAAATTAATATTGAAGATAAATTGATAGTATTTCTACCCAGATCTAATGTCAAAGAGTTGAATGAATCTTTTAATTAAGATACGGATTTCTCAACCTGATTGAAATAAGTTAGATAGAAATAATCTTCAATATTTGTATAAAATTTCAAGATGTAAATGTATACTATCTGAGGAATTTTGAAGATATTATTATATCGTTATTCCACTTATAGTATTCGTTAATTATAAGAATTTATATCGAATATAAGTGGATACAATTTCTGTGTAACTTATGATTTAAAATCGATTGATTTGGGATTTGTCGTGAATCGTGTCTTCAATAATATCATCCTTGAAACCCAACGAGATTGAGTTGTGTAAATTCATATCGTAATTGGGGAATAAGTCAAATCTTTGATTCGAGGAAATTAAAGTAAGAAATTGAAGCGAAGGTATAATCTATGATTTCAAAGAAGAGTTTAAGATGATAACGAGATGTATGAAATTAAAGTAATTCAAATCTTGAGTCATAAATGAATTGATTACTATTTCGAAGGAGATTTGAATTGAAAAGCCTATGTGAACCATAGCTATTGTTTTAAAGTACGCTTATTACTTGGAAAAACTGGGATCGAGTATACGTTCAAAAACTGTAACAACCCGAAAATCTGGGCCAGTTTAAAATTTTTATTTTAGCAATTTTAGCGAATTTTGATTATTTAAAATGAATTATTTTAAATAATATCGACGAGAAATTTATTTTGAATATAATTCGAACGTATATATTTATACGCGTCGTCGTTAGAATATAAATATTTATATATAATTATAAATAGAATTGAAAATGGCGCGGTAGTTCGATAATTCGATTTCAAACTTCAATTGAATGTACCGGGTGCAAAACAATCCGGATTTTAGTGAAACCAAAAATAGCGGGATCAAATTGATAATATCTTTTCAACGAGTCCGACAAATCAAGATTTCATATCGGGAATCAAAAGATATGTCCAGTTGAAAATTCTGAATAGTCGCTATGGAATTCAGGCCCTTAAAAATGGACATTTTGCAAACGACCTCGGATTTCGATGAAACCAGTTTTGTTGGGTCCGTGATGTCAAGTTATTGCTAGATTCCAAATTTCATAATTTTTCGAATCAATATGTGAGCGTGGCAAAGGAAAGCGCGTTTGACCAGTTTTAGTTGAATTTAATCGACTGGAAATTGGCCATTTTTCTAACGGTCTCAGAATTCGACGAAACTAGTTTTGTTAGGACCGTATCGTCAATACGAAGCTAGAAAATATTTTTCTGGAATTTTTCTAGTTAGTATGCGATCCCGGTAATTTGAAATGTACGTTTAAAATTCAATATAGTGATTTAAATGTAAATTCAACGGAAACTGATTCAAACGATCAATTCCGCTTGCGGTACATATCCCATTGTGTTCGGAATGGGGGTGAAACGCTATGGGCGACAGGCGGTGGGCCTCGTTTAGAGGTCGTATGTGAAAGTCAACTTTTTAATAATTAAATAATAATAATAAAAAAAAAAAAAAATCTCTTCCCTCCTTTTCTCTTCGTTGGCCCCCCCGTTTCATTATACCAGGAAAAAAAAAAGGGAGAAAACCTAAACCTAAATCGCACCTAGCCCTCGACCGCACGCCACCAGCCTTCAACCTCCATCGCTCCGCCGCCCTCTGACACATCCCTCCCCATCCTCGCGTTAGCACCCTCCCTCCCTCCTTCGAGACCCCGACACCCAAAAATCGACACAGCCATCGTCCCAACCCTAAAGCCGCCACCGCCCTGAAGACCACCACCATCATTCCGCCGCCGGCCAGAACACCTTACCCGACACCGCGACCCCCTACCTCCTCCCCGACGTACTGCGCCCCTCCTTCTCCCTCTTCGCACAACAATAGTAAGTTTTTCCAATTTTAATTAATTTAATACTTATTTAGATTAATTTAGTTATATAAAATCTGATCTCTTATTTATTTATATAAGGTTAGAATTTTTTTTTTCTATATAAAGATCTAATTTCTATTTGTTACTATAAATGTTGATTTTTATTTATATGATTATAATCCTTATTATATAAGTTGCATTTTAATGAAAAGTGATTTTTTTTAAAGCGTTCAAAAACTGTTTTTTTACGAAATAATAAAAAAAACTGATTTTAAGAAAGGTTTTAAAAGATTTGAACTTTAAAAAGTAAAATAAAAGATTTGATCTTTGAAATGGAAAAGACGGAATTTTTATTAAGATGAAAGATGAGGATTTTTATCTATATAAAAGGTCGGATTTTTCTCTATATGAAGTTGAAATAAAAATTCGTTTTTTTTTTAATAAGTGGTAGCACCATAAAAATTCGATTTTTATATATGGAACTTTGAAATAAAAATTCGATTTTTATATATTGAACTTTGAAATAAAAATTCGATTTTTATATATATAGTGGCCTTGGGCAACGAAGGTGACAAAAAGGCGAAACGACGAAGACTTCTGCAAATGAAGAGCCGTGGAGCTAGGATAGCTATCGGTGAGAATTTCTCACCTTTCAATTTCTTTTCTAATTATATATATATACTAGGATGCAGACGGTGCTTAGTAGCACCCGACACAATCGTCCACAGACCATGGACTTGTTTGTTTGGTTGCATAGATTAGTTGAATTATTTGTTTGAATTGAATTGTTTGGTGAGATGAGATTGATTTGATTGATGTGTGAATGGCGTGGGCCTTCACTAGACCGGGGATAAGGCTAGGCCTCGTCCCGTTTCTAGTATCGTGCCGTTATGCCGCCGAAATTTTCTAAAATATGTTAGAAAAATAAAAATATGATTTTTATTGAATAAATGAATTGAATAGAAATTCATATGTTGGAATAAAATTTTTTATCGTTAAAAATATAATTTTTAACGTGAAAGTGAATAAAATAGAATATTCATTTACAAACCAGACGGTTTGTTTATGTACACCTATTTGAAGGACATTGATTGGGTCGATAAATTTTACACATCGCCCAACAGCACAAATAAAATATGTGTTTGATTGTTTGAAACCCCACACAGGTGTTGGGATGAAATTTGAAGTTCACTCATCCCGATTGATTAAATATGTCGATCGTTTGATTGACAGGCTGTTTTAAGCGTTGGATATCTATATTTGATGCTTATACAGTGTAGTGCACTTTGGTTGATGGTTGATTATTTTTCCATGCTATTATATACATGTGTTGTATGAAAATCCATATAATTAACTTTATATGGTAATTGATTGGGCCTCATTCCAGTTTTAAAATAGAAATATTTGAAATAGAAATATTCGAAATGGAATATTTGAAAATATCAATATATGAAGCCGTGTTGATTAGATTGACGCCATTTTGACGTGAACGATATTTATATCAACTTTATTCGATTTCGAAATGAATTGAATTGAAAACGATTTCGAAATGAATTGAATTGAAAACGATTTCGAAATGAATTGAATTGAAAACGATTTCGAAATGAATTGAATTGAAAACGATTTCGAAATGAATTGAATTGAAAACGATTTCGAAATGAATTGAATTGAAAACGATTTCGAAATGAATTGAATTGAAAACGATTTCGAAATGAATTGAATTGAAAACGATTTCGAAATGAATTGAATTGAAAACGATTTCGAAATGAATTGAATTGAAAACGATTTCGAAATGAATTGAATTGAAAACGAATTCAAATTGAATTGAAAGTGAATTGAAATGAATTCAAATTGAATTGAAATTTGAATTGAATAGAAATGAATTTTAAAACGAATTTATAAAGAAGAATTCCATTTTTGCTTTGGTTTGAAATGGGAATTGAAATTGCTTTTGAAACGAATTTAAAACTATTCATATAATTCGTTTTAAATGGAAATCGACGAAATATATATTATATATATTATATATATAATATAATGGCCTGAATAGAACGCGCCGCGCCGCGGCAGTTCGTGAATTTCGACCATTTATTTCAAACGGGCATTACGGGAGATCCGACCGTCGGATTCTCCTAAAACCGGAACCGTTGGGTTCGTATCGAAAAGAGCTTTCTAACGAATATTATAAATTAGAAATCTAACGGTTGGATTTGGAATTATGTCCAAATCAAATTCGATAAAGGTCGCTGTAAGTGCAGTTCGATGGCCATTGATGGAAATCGACTGTACGGGCCTTGATAAAATTATTAAAAATAGTAATAATTTATGTAAAATCATAAGAAATGATTTAGAAAGAATTGGGATGAAAAACTCCATATTTGAAAAGATAAAAATAGATTTTTATCGAAATGAACTAGTTTTGAACTAGAATTATAATTCTATTTATTTTTAAATAAATAAATTGAATTCGAAAAGGGTTTTGAAAATAACCAAAATTTCCAATGATTGCATTGGAGTGGATTTGAATCGAAATTGTCTTCGGAATATTTCGATGTTGGAATTCGTGATTATACAGGTGTTGTTATGGAAATTTGAAAGATATATATTTATATCGTTATTTCCAATACGACATTTGTTAATCGTAGAATTTGATATTGAATATAGGCCGATATATTTTCTATTCAGAGCCTTGTATTGAATATCGAATGTGATTTGGGTTTGTCGTGAATGGTGTCTTCACTAACACTGTTCTTGAACCCAGTTGAGAAATGATTAAATCTTTTTATTTAGATTTAATGAAGTGTACCAATTAAACGATATTTAATTGGAATTGAATCGATATTGATTTTTGGGTTTATCGTGGACAGTGTTTTAAATAACACTCGTTCTTTAGCCCGATAATTAATGAATGTGATTTTGGGTTTATCGTGAACCGTGTTTTAAATGACACTGATTCTTTAACCCAGTTAACGATTAAAACTAAGTGGAGTTTTAATGAATCTTTAACTAGATTGAAATAATCGAGAATGGAGTATCACCAGTTTTACTCCAAGCGATAGTTAAATCTTTAATTAGATTTGAACGTGAAATGGTAATTGAATTTACCGATAACACTGTGGTGTTAGATATGAAGTATTACCAGTTTTACTTCATGGGATAAATAGGTTGGGATTGGGAAATTAAAACAAATGATTACTTCGGTAAGTTTCGTTAATCCCGACTAGTTTGAATTGATATTCAAAAGTAGATTAAAGAATAAATTAAAGAATTTATCTTTGATAAAATTAATGGGAACCTTTCCCTATGAATGTGAAATTAGAAACTAACTGTCGGTTAGCCAAGCAGAATGGTTTTCTGGATATTGATCTGATGTTGGTTTCGGCCTTCGGGGTTAATATTTGGGGAATTATTCTCTTGATTAATTTACGGTTAGTGACTGATGCATTGGAATGAGGCGTATGTTGTGTTTGTGTAACACTTTTATAATATATACGCGAGTTATTCGGAAAGACCGGGTTTATCCCATTCTGAATAACTGATACGACGATAAGTCGAAGATGAAGACGATGGTCGAAGACCGGAGGTCTTCACGTCGTTTGGGTAATTACTGATGATCTTGATTGGGCTGTACACCCAAGAAGATGGAAACAGTTAGTGATCGTCCAGACGTACTTGGAGATCGATGGATATGCGGGGTACTAGGTGCCTCCGGTTTCGTTCAGACCCAGAACGGACTTGTAAATGGACTGTGTGTCTGACATTGGATTTTAGTCTGTGTGTTTGATTTCTATTAAAAATATATCTGTTTGGCGGCGGAGAATTTATTCTCTTGCTTAACGCCCTTCTCTGAGACGTACGAGCTCAGGGGTTATATATTGACGGATATCAAACGCATGGAGTGAATTGCCTGTGTGGCATGCCTAAGTGGCAATTGATCGAGGCTTCTGTTGAAAAGCAAAGTCTTGTGGTGACGATCAAAGCAAGGCCTTTGTGGCGTGGCTTTGTGTAACGTTTGCTTCGCGAGTTTCACACCCGGTATGAACCAAAAACGGGAGAGGACGTCAGGGAGGGCATGCGTTTCTTTCTAGCTAGAAGTGGCGTCAGTGGTTTTACACGCCCTGACGAGTTTGACTTATGTGGTTGTTGCTGTTGCGAGGCGCCTCGGATTGATCGGTCGTTCTCGAACCGATGGAGTCATTTAGTTGGCTCACCTACGCCCCATAGGGCGGGGAAACGCATGTTCAGGGTTTAAGTTTAATCCACATCGGTGGACTGGCCCTGAGGATCCAAGGCTTGACTGAGTACTTGCCTGAGACACGGGCTAGAGCGTCTCGAATCGGTTGAGGACTATCTTTTGCCTCGGTTCATAGATGGAAATCCAATTTCCAAATACGTGACATTTGCGGTTTTATTTGTAAACTTATATATGGCGACATGATATATGGTACCCATGCCGCCTATGATTGATACTTATGATTTGAAGTTGTTTTAGACACTATGCACTTATACTAGTATCAAATGATTTGTTTTAAACGTATCAAGCATTCTTTGGCTGTTATAAGGGAAAACCCTATCCCCCGGCTTGCGTTGCATTGTGTGATAGGACCTGGGTCTTATAACAGCTTCATTTTTCTTTATTTAGCATTGCGCTGTTCGTTTTATGCACTGGTATTCTTGGGAGGAAACCCGTTCCGTGTTATACGGCGTGGTCCCTTGATTTACCTAATGATTTATAAATAAAGATTAATAACTGTTTTAGTTCTCACACCAGTCACATGACTGACCTGGAGTTTATTGTTTTAACCTAAACTCTGGATGCCCCTATTTTCGACACGGGCAGCTAGTAGTTTTGGTTTTGCAGATTTATATTCACAGGATCCTGGTTTACAGCTGGAACGATATCCGGAAAGCTTTGTATCCGTATATCTTCTTCTAGTTGTGTATTGTATTATTTTCCGCTGCTATGTATTTAAATGTAATTTAAATCTCTGATATTTCTGTGTAATATTTATTCATTTATACTCTGTATATTCTTGTAATCTGATGCATTGTTGTAATACGCAGTGAAATGTTCTTCTGTATGCGTTCTGTTGTGGCTTGTTCTCGAACTATCCGACGCTTTCCTTTACGGGGAAGTTACGGGTTTTCACAAAAACCATTCCAAGTAATAATACGACGTTATAAAGCAATTCAAGACTTGGTAAACGGCGAAATGAAGACCAGAAATATTTGGATTGATTGTTGTTGTCTCGTTTGGGTAGGCCACCCGATACGAGGTTATGAGTGGCATGAGACCTGAACATATTTGAATATTTTTGGGTTATTGTTCCATTCAGACCCAGAACGGACTTGTATGGATGGTGTGTCTGTTGAAATTGACCGCATGGCACTGATTTCCGTTAATATATGTTGGATTTGTGGCAATATATTATCCTCATCTCTAAGTCATATGAACTTAGACGGTATGCATTGATTGAAATCAGTGATATGTCGTGAATTGTCAATGTGGCATACCCGAGTAATGAAACGAGCTAGTGATGATCAAAGCATGGCTTATCGAAGCATAGCTTTGTGTATGACGTGACGTCAACAAACCTCACACCCCAGATTATTGAGAAACTGGCGGTTAGGTTTTATACTTATATATGAATTGATTACGAAGTTGCAACAGTGGGAAACAACTTATGAACTTTGGGAAGTTGGGTATGTTTGGGGGGCCGTGTCTGGTCGAAAACCGTTGATCTGCACTGCGATTAGTAGTTAGTATCCGTGATGGACAAAAAAGCCGTGAGCCACTTCGCTTTGTATCCCTGATTGATCTTTCGTGTCAGGAATCATCAAGTTGGAAACCCAAGTCTGCAATACGAGCCATATGATTTTGATTGTATATATGTGTGGCGACATAATATTATGTGTATTATGCCGTCTAGGATTAATACATTTATTTTTGAAATTGTTTTCCACACTATATTATAGTATTAAAAGAGGATTGTCATATATAAAAGCATTTTTGGTTATAATAAGATAAAACTCGCCCATCCAGTGTGCGCTTGCATCGTGTGATGTGGGACGAGCTTATGATAGCTTCATTTTTCCCAAAGTCATTGTGAATTTATATGCACGGGTATTCAAAAGGAGTAAACCCGTTCCACGTTAGCGGCGTGGTCCAGTGAATTTCCCAACCTTAAAATAAATCCTAAAAGCAACCGTTTTATGTTCTCACACCATTCCCATGACTAATCTGGAGTTTATTGTTCCTTCATAAACTCTGGGTGCCCACTAATTTACACGGGCAGCTTGTAGTTTAGTTTTGAAGTTATAGATCGTTGGAGCAGGATTCGGAACGCTGTTAGAGTTGGAGTTCACGTAAGAGTTAGGAGCTTCTGCTATATCATACGTTTTCTTCCGTTGAGAGTATATTTATTTTTCTTTTCCTATATATGTGGTAACTCTGATATTCCATGTAACTCTGATGCAATATTGTATTATATAATGAAAAGTTCCGTTATTTTGTTCAATATATGTATGTACCCATAACAATTCGTCTTGATGAACGGTTTGAGTCGGTTTTATTACTGGCAAGAATTGGGCAAAAAGGCAGGTCGTTACAGTTTGGTATCAGAGCTTTGGTTATACAAAGCTATGGGGTACGACATATTTGAACAAATGATAGGACTCATCAGAGTTATATTATTTCATTAGAGACAGTGTTAAAAATGCCCTAGAATGAGGTTCCGAAATATTATGATTGAAAGAGCGTACTTAGAAAACAGATTATTCTGAAACAAAGTAAAGTGTTTTAAAGAACGAAATCATTTTGAAAGATAGTTCTAGTAAGAAATTTTTGAATATTTTATTCGACATCATGATTGGACTATCTAGTATGTAAGTGTAATGACCCGTATTTTTCATGGTGTAATAATTAATTTGTTTAATTTTTTACAGAGTGATTAAGTGATTTAAATGGTCATTAATTAAACTATATTGAATATTTAATTAAAATGAATAATATATTTAATTTCTGAAATAGTCAGAAATAGTAGAATTCACAATACGGTGTGAATTGGATCATCTATGATATTTAATTCAGTTTAGAATTTAATTAGAATAACGAATATATTATTTGAATGACAGTTGAACATATAATTATATAATAATTATAATTCGATCTTGAAATGGCGCTGCAGTTCGCTATTTGGCAATTCGAAATTCAACTGAATGTACAGGGTCCGTTTTAAATCAGATTTCTGTGAAACAAGAAACATGTGGAGCTGGTGGAGTATATTTTTCTAGTGGAAGAGAAAAATCAGGATTTCATTGTGTAGATTTTGATTTATGTCCAAATCAAATTTTAGAAAAGTCGCTATGGAATTCCTTTATAATTTATAACGATATATATATAAGGAATTTCAATAAAGATTTGAATATCGATTCAACCGGGAACTTTGAAATATCGAGCTGTAAATTCAGTTAGAAATATATTGGAGCTGTATGATATTCCATTGTGAATATATACGATAATATTTATTTATAAGTATTTTATTTAATTGTTTTTAAATATATTTGTATATTTAAAAGGTTATTTAGAGCTTTAAAAATAGTCAGTTTTGCAAACGACCTCAGAATTCAATGAAACAAATTTTGTTGGATCCATAATGTTAAATTATTGCTAGATTTCAATTTCCTTGATTTTTAGAGGCAGTGTGTGTGAAAACCCGTAACTTCCCCGTAAAGGAAAGCGTCGGATAGTTCGAGAACAAACCACAACAGAACACATACAGAAGAACGTTTCATTGTATATTACAACAATGCATCAGAATACAAGAATATACAGAGTATAAATGAATAAATATTACACAGAAATATCAGAGATTTAAATTACATTTAAATACATAGCAGCGGAAAATAATACAATACACAACTAGAAGGAGATATACGGATACAAAGCTTTCCGGATATCGTTCCAGCTGTAAACCAGGATCCTGTGAATATAAATCTGCAAAACCAAAACTACTAGCTGCCCGTGTCAAAATAAGGGCACCCAGAGTTTAGGTTAAAACAATAAACTCCAGGTCAGTCATGTGACTGGTGTGAGAACTAAAACAGTTATTAATCTTTATTTTAAATCATTTGGTAAATCAAGGGACCACGCCGTATAACACGGAACGGGTTTCCTCCCAAGAATACCAGTGCATAAACAAACAGCGCAATGCTAAATAAAGAAAAATGAAGCTGTTATAAGACCCAGGTCCCATCACACAATGCAACGCAGTCGAGGATAGGGTTTTCCCTTATAACAGCCAAAGAATGCTTGATACAGTTAAAACAAATCGTTTGATACTATTATAAGTGCATAGTGTATAAAACACTTCAAATCATAAGTATCAATCATAGGCGGCATGGGTACCATATATCATGTCGCCATATATAGGTTTACAAATAAAACCGCAAATGTCACGTATTTGGAAATTGGATTTCCATCTATGAACCGAGGCAAGGGATCGTCCTCACCGTCTTCGAGACAATCTAGCCCATGTCTCCGGAACAGCCGCAACTGCCCCTTGGAGCGACAGGGCCGGTCCACACGGAGTGGATTATAGTGCCTGAACAATACGTCTCTCCGCCCTATGGGGCGTAAATGAGCCAACGAATGACTCCATCGGTTCGAGAACGACCGATCAATCCGAGGCGCCTCGCAACAGCAACAACCACATAAGTCAAACTCGTCAGGGCGTGTAAAACCACTGACGCCACTTCTAGCTAGAAAGAAACGCATGTCCTCCCTGAGGTCCTCTCCCGTTTTTGGTTCATACCGGGTGTGAAACTCGCGAAGCAAACGTTACACAAAGCTACGCCACAAAGGCCTTGCTTTGATCATCACCACAAGACTTTGCTTTTCAACAGAAGCCTCGATCAATTGCCACTTAGGCATGCCACACAGGCAATTCACTCCATGCGTTTGATATCCATCAATATATAACCCCTGAGCTCGTACGTCTCAGAGAAGGGCGTTAAGCAAGAGAATAAATTCTCCGCCGCCAAACAGATATATATTTAATAGAGATCAATCACACAGACTAAAATCCAATGTCATACACACAGTCCATTTACAAGTCCGTTCTGGGTCTGAACGAAACCGGAGGCACCTAGTACCCCGCATATCCATCGATCTCCAAGTACGTCTGGACGATCACTAACTGTTTCCATCTTCTTGGGTGTACAGCCCAATCAAGATCATCAGTAATTACCCAAACGACGTGAAGACTTCCGGTCTTCGACCACCGTCTTCATCTTCGACTTATCGTCGTATCAGTTATTCAGAATGGGATAAACCCGGTCTTTCCGAATAACTCGCGTATATTTTAAATAAGTGTTACACAAACACAACATACGCCTCATTCCAATTCATTAGTCACTAACCGTAAATTAATCAAGAGAATAATTCCCCAAATATTAACCCCGAAGGCCGAAACCAACATCAGATCAATATCCAGAAAACCATTCTGCTTGGCCAACCGACAGTTAGTTTCTAAATTTCACATTCATAGGGAAATGTTCCCATTAATTTTATCCAAGATAAATTTCTTGAATTTATTCTTCTTTTTAATTTCGATTCAACTAGTCGAGATTAACGAACCTTACCGAAGTAATCATTGGTTTTAATTTCCCAATCCCAACCTATTTATCCCATGAAGTAAAACTGGTAATACTTCATATCTAACACCACAGTGTTATCAGTAAATTCAATTACCATTCCAGGTTCAAATCTAATTAAAGATTTAACTATCGCCTGGAGCAAAACTGGTGATACTCCATTTCGATTATTTCAATCTAATTAAAGATTCATTAAAACTCCACTTAGTTTTAATCTGTGACTGGGTTAAAGAATCAGTGTCATTTAAAACACGGTTCACGATAAACCCAAAATCACATTCATTAATCATCGGGTTAAAGAACGAGTGTTATTTAAAACACTGTCCACGATAAACCCAAAAATCAATATCGATTCAATTCCAATTAAATATTACTTAATTGGTACACTTCATTAAATCTAAATAAAAAGATTTAATCTTTTCTCAACTGGGTCCAAGAACAGTGTTAGTGAAGACACCATTCACGACGAACCCAAACCACATTTGATATTCAATATAAGGCTCTGAATAGAAAATATATCGGCTTATATTCAATATCAAATTCCACGATTAACAAATGTCGTATTGGAAATAACGATATAAATATATATCTTTCAAATTTCCATAACAACATCTGTATAATCACGAATTCCAACATCGAAATATTCCGAAGACAATTTCGATTCAAATCCACTCCAATGCAATCATTGGAAATTTTGGTTATTTTCAAAACCCTTTTCAAATTCAATTTATTTATTTAAAAATAAATAGAATTATAATTCTAGTTCAAAACTAGTTCATTTCGATAAAAATCTATTTTTATCTTTTCAAATATGGAGTTTTTCATCCCAATTCTTTCTAAATCATTTCTTATGATTTTACACAAATTATTACTATTTTTAATAATTTTATCAAGGCCCGTACAGTCGATTTCCACCAATGGCCATCGAACTGCACTTACAGCGACCTTTTTCAAATTTGATTTGGACATAATTCCAAATCCAACCGTTAGATTTCAAATTTCTAACATTCATTAGAAAGCTCTTTTCGATACGAACCCAACGGTTCCGGTTTTAGGAGAATCCGACGGTCGGATCTCCCGTAATGTCCGTTTGAAATAAATGGTCGAAATTCGCGAACTGCCGCGGCGCGTTCTATTCAGGCCATTATATTATATATAATATATATAATATATATTTCGTCGATTTCTATTTAAAACGAACTATATAATTAGTTTTAAAATTCGTTTCAAAATCTATTTCCATTTCCATTTCAATTCAAAGCAAAATTGAATTCTTCTTTATAAATTCGTTTTAAAATTCATTTCTATTCAATTCAAATTTCAATTCAATTTGAATTCATTTCAATTCGCTTTCAATTCAATTTGAATTCGTTTTCAATTCCTTTCGAAATCGTTTTCAATTCAATTTGAATTCGTTTTCAATTCAATTCATTTCGAATTCGTTTTCAATTCAATTTGAATTCGTTTTCAATTCATTTCATTTCGAAATCGTTTTCAATTCAATTTGAATTCGTTTTCAATTCCTTTCGAAATCGTTTTCAATTCAATTTGAATTCGTTTTCAATTCAATTCAATTCGAAATCGTTTTCAATTAAATTTGAATTCGATTTCAATTCATTTGATTTCGAAATCGTTTTCAATTCAATTCATTTCGAAATCGTTTTCAATTCAATTTGAATTCGTTTTCAATTCCTTTCGAAATCGTTTTCAATTCAATTCATTTCGAAATCGTTTTCAATTCAATTCATTTCGAAATCGTTTTCAATTCAATTCATTTCGAAATCGTTTTCAATTCAATTCATTTCGAAATCGTTTTCAATTCAATTCATTTCGAAATCGTTTTCAATTCAATTCATTTCGAAATATTCGATTTCGAAATCACTTTTCAATATTCATTTTAAGATGAATGAAATCGATATAAATATCGTTCACGTCAAAATGGCGTCAATCTAATCAACACGGCTTCATAAATTTCTATTTTCAAATATTCTATTTCAAATATTTCTTTTTCAAAATAGTTGTTATTATCAAAATATTTCGTTCAACACATGACCAATCTCAATGAATGAGTACTGTCAACACATGAACTTTTATTTTATATCGATAAAGGTGTAAATTTTATTACTAAAATATTTCGTTCAACACATGACCAATCTCAGTGGATGAGTACTGTCAACACATGAACTTTTATTTTATAATATTCTTTATTTTTCAAATTGGAATGAGGCCCAATCAATTACCATATAAAGTTAATTATATGGATTTTCATACAACACATGTATATCATAGCATTGAAAAATAATCAACCATTAACCAAAGTGCACTACACTGTATAAGCATCAAATATAGATATTCAACGCTTATAACAGCCTGTCAATCAATCGATCGACATATTTAATCAATCAGGATGAGTGAACTTCAAATTTCATCCTAACACCCGTGTGGGGTTTCAAACAATCAAACACATATTTTATTTGTGCAGTTGGGCGATGTGTAAAATTTATCGTCCCAATCAATGTCATTCAAATAGGTGTACATAAACAAACCGTCCGGTTTATAAATGAATATTTTATTTTATTCACTTCACGTTAAAAATTATATTTTTAACGATAAAACATTTTATTTCAACATATGAATATCTATTCAGTTCATTCCTTAAATAAAATGACATTTTTATTTTTCTAACATATTTTAGAAAATTTCGGCGGCATAACGACACGATACTAGAAACGGGACGAGGCCTAGCCTTATCCCCGGTCTAGTGAAGGCCCACGCCATTCACACATCAATCAAATCAATTTCATTTCACCACACAATTCAATTTCAATCAAATAATCTAACTAATTCTATGCAACCAAACAAACAAGTCCATGGTCTGTGGACGGTTGTGTCGGGTGCTACTAAGCACCGTCTGCATCCTAGTATATATATATAACTAGAAAATGAAATTGAAAGGTGAGAAGTTCTCACATATAGCTATCCTAGCTCCACGGCTCTTCTTTGGTAGAAATCTTCATCGCTATCGCATCTTCGTCATCTTCGTTGCCCGCTTTCACTACCTATGTAAAAATCGAATTTTTACTTCACTATTCAATATATAAAAAACGAATTTTTATCTCGACTTTCAATATATAAAAATATGATTTTTATCTCGACTTTCAATATATAAAAATATGATTTTTATCTCGACTTTCAATATATAAAAATATGATTTTTATCTTTTCTACAAATCCGATCTTTTTAAAGTTTAAACCTTTTGCTTAAACTTAAAATTAAAATCAGTTTTAACCTTTTTTAAAAATCAATTCAGTTTTTATTCTTTTAAAAATCAAATCAGTTTTTATTCTTTTTTAAAAATCAATTCAGTTTTTTTTTTTAAATCAAATCAGTTTTTATTCTTTTTAAAAATCCAGTTTTTATTTTTCTTAAAAATTCAGTTTTTATTTTCCTAAAATCGAAATTAGTTTAACGGATTAAAATAAAAATAAAATACGATAAAATACTTACAGTTTTTAGGGTTTAATCGCCGGAGAATCAGAGGAGGGCTGGGGCGGTGCGGTTCTAGACGAGGAGAGAGAATAGAAGGAGGAGGCGGGGCAGGTGTTGGTGGCAGGGGGAGGGGATCGCCTGAAGCGGCGGTTGAGGGGATGTCTATGGCCACGCGAGGCGATGCGGAGCAAGGAGGGGCGGAGCGGATTGGGAGGAGGGGCGGTGGGCTCGTGGCTGGTGGCGCCGCCACGATGGGCATCGGCGGTGGAGCATCTCCCCCCTGCGATCGTCGATCGTGTTTAGCCCCCCCCCCCCCTTTTTCTATTTTTTTTTTCTTTTTCTGAAGTGAAAAGTAACGGGGGGGCTTGTATAAAAGATTTTATATTTTATATATTTTAATCTATTTTGTTCTATAAAAAGTTGACTTTTCATATGAACCCTAAACGAGGCCCAACGACTGTCGCCCCTAGCTAATTACCCCCATTCCGAACACAATGGGATATGTATCGCGAGCTGATTCGATCGTTTGAATCAGTTTCCGTTGAATTTACATTTAAATCACTTTATTGAATTTTAAACGTGCATTTCAAATTACCTGGGTCACATACTAACTAGAAAAATTCCATAAAAATATTTTCTAGCTTCGTATTGACGATACGGTCCTAACAAAACTAGTTTCGTCGAAATCCGAGGTCGTTTGCAAAATTGCTATTTTTAAGGGCCTTATATATATAAAAATATATATAAATTCCACAGCGACTATTTCTAATTTTAAACTGGACATATCTTATCATTTCTAAGATGAAATCTCAGTTTGTTAACTTCGTTACAAAGATATAGTTATACAGATTCAAATATTTCTTGTTTCGTTCAATTCTGACTTATATTGAATTCTGTATATTCATTTGAAATTAGAAATCGAATTTTCGAACTACCGCGCCATTTTCAATTCCTTTTATAATTATATATAATTATTATATATTCTAACGACGACGTATATAATATATACGTTCGAATTATATTCAAAATAAATTTCTCGTCGATATTATTTAAAATAATTCATTTTAAATATTCAAAATTCGTTAAAATTGCCAAAATAAAAATTTCAAACTGGCTCGCATTTTCCGGGTTGTTACAGTGTGTGGCCATACAGATTTTTAATGTGAAAAACATATAGTATTTCGATGGTTAAAAATATGCTGTGTGAGCAAACGGAGTTGGAATTCGACGAAACCAGTTTCGTTGGGACCGTAACGGCGAACTCTAGCTACATGTCCAGTTTCGTTATTTTTTATTGTATCGTGTGTGATCGCATGAATTTTTAGAAAGCTAAAATGAGATTAAATAAAATATCCTAAGTTTTTAAGTGAACCTAAATTAGCCCTTTACTCATCTTTTGAGCCACACAAATGATCCCGTCCTCCCTATATAATCAAATTTCAAGCCGCCACACAGAATCACTAAAAACGTGAATATTCCAGCCTTTGTAAAATCCATAGAAAATAATACTTACTCTCTAAAATCGAAATATAGATATGTTTAGAATCAGTGAAGGATGCTCTTCAATATGGTATGGGTTTGGTTAGATTTGATGGAGTTTGGTGTCGTTCAAAATATACACAGCACGTGTAATATTAGCTAGGGTTAGGATTTAAGGAGAATCAAAGTGTTTATTCTCGAATTGGATGTTGTTTTTGGAATAAGGGGGTGTTTTGCATCAATGGTGGGCTTTTGGGGGAATTCAGTGTCAAATGACTTCGGTGGTTTCCTGTAGCCAACCGAGGGACGTGATTGGAGAACGTACGGCGAGCTGGATGTTTGGGGTATAGGGAGGAAGAGGAGAGAAGGGGGAGTAGAATGGTTTGTTCAGTTTTGGATTTCGTGATTTGATGAGGATGAACAAGGTTGCTAACGGTCTGTAAATGGTGGAGGAGCAATGCTGTTCGGTTTTGGGGAAGAACGGTTATTTGGGCCTGGGCTTTTTAAACGCGGGTTTGGGCCAAGTTCGAGTGGTGAGGCCCAATGTTTTATTTATTTAAATTTGCTCCTATTTAAAATAGTATAATCTTGTAAATTGAATATCTTGGTCATGCGATATCAGATTGACGAACCATAAGTTGCGTTGGGATCGTATGGACGGTGGCTACTGAATGGGAGCGAATCTGAGCTTGTTACGATTTATAGCAAAATAAATTGTCCGTCAAAATCAAGGATGTTTACCGTTATCAACGGTGGTCGTCCAATGTGAGTAAAACTCACCAACTCTTAACAGTTATATTTTTACAGCATATTTTTAGAACTGATAATTATGTTGTTGATTTCTGTGTGTTAACTGTTTGGTTGAATTGCTTGTGTATTGGTTAAAATCATAGATAATGATATATTTATATAAATCGTTAATCAAATAGTGATTCTGTTTATCAGAATATTTCATATCGAAATGAAATCGATGTTATTATGTTGATTAACATCCATGATGCAGGGAAACAGGTTGAAGGAACCCAACTAGGTTCGTCAATATATAAAATACTGTTTTGTTTCGTATATTGTGTTATATGATGTGATATGAAATCTGTTGATGATTTTATATGCTTGAATGATACCGATCATTGCTATATGGTACGTTAAATACCATAAGGAATACTGGAAAGTAAAAAGGGAATTTTCAAAGTGTTTATTGAAAATAGAACATTTATAAAATCAAGAGATTTTATAAGAAGGGAATTATTTATAAAATCAAAGGATTTTATAAAGAGGAATATTTATTTAGAAAATAAATACGATATTATAAGAAGAATATTTATTTGTTAAATAAATAGAATTGAAAAGGAGATATTTGTAAACCATTTACAAATAGGATTGTAAAGGGAAATATTTGTAGACCATTTACAAATTAATTAGAAAGGAAAATATTTTTCAAACAATTAGAAAGAAAAATATTTGTAAACTATTTAGAAATCGAATAGAAAGAGAAATATTTGTAAACTATTTACAAATAGAATAGAAAGAGGAATATTTGTAAAACAATTACAAATAGATTAAATGGAAATATTTTTTTATAGGAAATAAATAGAATGTTATAAATGAGTTATTTATAAAATAAATAGAAAGAAAAAGGGAATATTTATTTAAATAGGATTAAATCAAAGGAATATTTATTTGATAAATAAATAGAATTTAATCAAAGGAATATTTCGAAGATGAATAGGAAATGGAAATCTATTTTTAACGGATAATTAGGAAAGATAAATTTATAAATTAAATTAAATATTTATCATTCGATAAATGGGATATATAAGTCTGAACTTATATAGAGAAGAGATATTGTTTTAACACCGATAGTCGTGAAAAGAATGTGTACACAACACTTGTATAAGGGAGTAACGTTATTAAAGCGAACATTTATAAAGTGAAGAACCGTTACTAAAAGTGAATCTTTATAAATGAATAAATGTTATCAAATAGGAGTTATTCGAATAGGAGAAGTCGATTAGAGTTAGAAGTAATCGATTAGAGTTAGAATAAATCGACTAGAGTTAGAATTAACTAGATAGAGTTAATCAGTTAGAGTTAACCAGTTAGAATTTATCAATAGAGTTAATCGATTAGAATTAAAGAAACCGATTAGAGTTATAGTTAATCGAATTAGGATTTAACTGAATATTAGTTATTCAATTAGAGTTGATCGAATGTAGTTATTTGAGATAGAGTTAGTCAAACATAGTTATTCAGGATAAGCTACCATTTCGTACGACTACTAGCATAATTCATAGGGCTGCAGATAGCCTACGGCGGTCGGATGTTTCCAGAGGGAATCAGGCGTAACCATTGTGATCGCTGCGATCTAGAGTCAAGCGAATGGAGTTAAATCGAATATTAGTTATTCGATAGGAGTTAATCAAGTTAAGATTAAATAAGTTGAGTTAACCTAGTAAGTTAATCAAGTGAGTTAATCGAATATAGTTTATTCGAATAGAATTAAAGGAGTTATCGAATATAGTTTATTCGAATAGAGTTAAAGGAGTTAATCGAATATAGTTTATTCGAATAGAATTAAAAGAGTTAATCCAATAGGAGTTAAGTGAAAAGAGTTAATCCAATAAAAGTTAATTGAATATAGTTAATCCAGTAAGAGTTAATTGAATAGAGTTAATCGAATATAGTTTATTCGAAGAAAGGTTTTCGAATCTAGTTATTCGTAGAAGAGATTATCGAATATAGTTATTCGAAGGCAGGTGTAACACCCCACCTCCGCTAGGATCATTCCTTAGAATGTACTAGCTTTGGAGGGGCGTTATTGTGAAGGTAAACATGCACACAGATATCGCAAGACAGAATATATAAAAACAAATATAAGTAAAGCAGCGGTAGCAGATAAAAACCCATCATCATCATCTCAGAAAACCAACATAGTCAAGTACATACTATCAAAATGTCATAATCCAAAATACAATATAAGTCTAGATACGTAATAACAAAATACATGGTAAAACATCAGTACTAATCCCCAGAAACAAAAGATAAGCCACAGCTAGCTCAGATCCATACATGAGCTATCCAACAAGCAAGTCAAAGATCCACTAAGCAGATGCAGTCCCTCCCTGAGAACCTGTGGGGGGGGGGGGAAATGGAAGAAAAGAAGTGAAAGAAAACAGGTCAGTCAAAAAGACTGGTAAGCCCTACTACGATCAATCTATAAACTAATAAAGTTAACAGTATGATGGAAACCGAGATGAACATACTGGTAATAGATAAAGGTGACATCACATAGACGAGATTAAACTTTGCACCACAGTGTACTAGCAAACCCACAAAACAGATCTTGATCCCTTAGCCCAAACTTTGGCCCAATAACATGAAGTGACCTTAGTATAAGGCCCAGCCCAACGGTCTAGTCGATCGGCTCCCTATAAACCTAACACGTCAAGTGTTGGTGTCCATACGGCCCACATGGATGTAGTCAGACTGTGCTGGGTCTACCTTCGGGTGTATCAAGCCCTAAGGTGTCAACCCCAGACACCTAAGCAATAATGCACAGTCTAAGCCTACTGGTACCCGTGCCTCGAGTTTGTCCAACATCGGACTACGTGCACGTCCGTAGCCCGCCGGACCCGCACCGCTGTACCACTCAGCCGTCGCTTTGGTCGCTTACATCAGTCCAGTAATCGTGCCCCGCCCTAACCTAGCTGTAGGGTTGTGGTGATACCAAACTGGGATTACTGCTTGAACAGACCACGTTGCTAGGGTTTCTAAGAGGGTTAAGTGTGGTTTTAACCCCTCACTAATCATGGATTAAATTAGTTAAGTGTACTCGCTTAACCCCATCTAATCCTCGCATCCCCATTATTGGTTAAGTATTAGTGGGCCATGACTTAACCCTAATCATGAGGCATTAATTAATTAACGCACCCAACCTCTCACATTAGACCTCCGTGGTTACCTGGGAAGATTTACACCACGTCTAGGTCTAACCTCGGGTCTTATGGTGCAACATGACCAACTACCCACATTAGACCCTACATTGTGGTTACCTGGGAAGATTTACACCACAACTAGGTCTAACCTCGAGTTGGCCATATCATGTTATCTAATGTCATGTCCACATCAAAACATATTTACAAGTTAACATATACTTGGGTAGACCTAACTTAATAGGTAAATTCCCAAGGGGTAGACCTAACTTAATAGGTAAATTCCCAATCTTTTAGTTTCATGTATTTTTAAGTTTACCCAAACCCTCCCAACGTCATTATCTCGCTTACATACTCGTCATACGTATAAGGGTATAAAAGGTAACTTGGCATAACATACATGGTGAACTTCACATGTCATAATAAACTTGCATACATGTTAAACTTGCAAATCATGTCATGGTGAATTCGCATAAACATGCATAGCTTATTAAATATGCATAACATGGTAAGGTGAACATGCATAATCCATTAAACTTGCATAACATGGTAAGATGAACTTGTATAAGCATGCATAATCCATTAAACTTGCATAACATGGTAGGATGAACTTGTATAAGCATGCATAATCCATTAAACTTGCTTAACATGGTAAGATGAACTTGCATGAACATGCATAACCCATGAAACATGTAGAACATGACATAATAAACTCGCATAAGCATGCATAACTTGTGAAACATGTAAAACATGGCATAGTAATCTCACATATGCATGCATAACTTATGAATCATATAAAACATGACATAGTGAGTCCGCATAAGCATGCATAATCAACTAAACTCACATAAATCTCAACTTTCACCAAACATTAACTTTAGAGTTTGTAAAGTGAAGGTAAAAGGGCTTACAAATATAAACAAGCCACAAATCCACCAAATAAGATGAAGAAGCCCTTAAAAACTCAAAACAAAGCCTCAAATAAGAAAAACCCTTTTGCAAGATCCCAAAAACACAAACTTAGCAAATCAAACTTGCTACTTAATGAAGTATGCAAGTTATTAAGCATTCATACAACATAGAAAAGGTTGTATGATCATCATATCTTCATAGGATTTAACTTTGAGGAAGGTGGAGGCTAGGGATTTTAGATGGAGGCCATTTGAGGATTCAATTTGGCATAGTTTAGTTGCAAGATTGATTAATGAGGCTTTAGGGTAGGATTAGGGGTATATTTATAGAGAATTAGAGTGTTTTAGGCCCTAGGATTAACCCTAGATTAGGTTTGGCCCGTCAGATCTTAGAACTCTCCAGAACCAAGCCACATGACCCAACCCAAATCAGAAATGGTGCACCAGGCTGAACTGCCTGGGCACCCCCTGTCGACAGGGCTGTCGACACCCTGGGTGCCCTGTCGACATGCCTGTCGACATGGGCCCCCTGGCGGGAATTTTCCCGCCTAACCCTGATTAGTCCTAATCCTTGATTTTAATTTGAAATTTAAATCTGTCTTTAGTATAGAAATTTCTGAAAACTTCAATGGGCCTTAACCGGGTCATACGGACTCCGATTTTCGAAAACTCGGACTCTATTTCGCGTATTTTTCCGAGACGAACACAATGGCATAGCCCGTTTTCCCCTGATTCTGACTTTTAAATTAAATTCTGCCTCGATTTATGTTATAACAGTTTATTGAAAATACGGGTTGTTACATTCTCCCCTCCTTAAAGGATTTCGTCCCCGAAATCTTCAAGTTAGGAAGAACATATCCTACCATCCAACATCCATCTACTTAAAACATCATCCACGAGCAACCATTGTCCTTAAAGGATTCTAAATGCTGTATGAACATATGCAAAAGTGTGTGTATATGTACTTATCTAATGCGAAGATCAATGCAAATTATGTTAGTGAAATGTATCCATATGTATGCAAATCTCTAACATAATGTATAATCTCTACATGCGTGCTCAATCATACATCCATATGCAACATCCATGTGATTGCATACAAATTTCATCCAAGAATATGCATAAACACCCATGCACATGCAATATGAGGAGTGTGTGAGCCGATCTAGTGCCTAATGTGTATCATGCATCCACGAGTAACCACTTGCAAACACTTGCAACCACTTGCAACCATCAATCATAACATGTCTCAAGCACATGTTTCATCCAAAGGGTTTCTACCTAAGGTTCTCATGACAAGCTTAGCACGATAACTAGATAAACATGGATTAGCAAAGAGAAAGATATACTAACAAAGGGAAGAGATTGAGAGTGTACCCTCAAACAGGAATGGATAAAGCCCACGCATCTTCTCCTCGGTTTCCCAAGTTGCGTCCTCTTCGGTTTCTCCCCATTGAACTTTCACTAACCTGACCTCGCGATTCCTTAGCTTCTTGGTCTCTGTCCCCAAGATACGAATCGGAGCTTTCCTTAAAGTTGCTTCTTTCTCCACTTCCACGTCTTCAAGCATGCTAGGCTCAACCACCTCAGCGGACTCATGCAGGCACTTTCGGAGATGCGAGACATGAAAGACATTATACACTCCGGACAACTTCTCGGGCAATTGCACTCTATAAGCCATCTTCCCAATTCTCTCTATGATGGGGAAGGGTCCAACGAATCTCGGTGCTAACTTCCCCACAACTCCAAACCGGACCACATTCCGTAAAGGAGAAACCTTTACGAAAACCTTGTCCCCAACCTCAAACTCCAATTCGGACCTTCGCCTGTCAGCATAGGATTTCTGCCGGTCTTGCGCCGCTTTCATCCGTCTTCTAATCAACTCAACCTTCTCGGATGTATCCCTAATCATGTCGGGTCCAAGTATAAGCTTATCCGTGGACTCCCACCAACATGTAGGTGACTTGCACGGCCTCCCATATAAAGCCTCAAACGGTGCCATACCAATGCTCGCCTGATAACTGTTATTATAAGCAAATTCTACAAGAGGAAGATGGTCTTCCCAAGCACCACCAAAATCCAAGATGCAAAGTCTCAACAAGTCCTCAAGCACTCGATTCACCCTTTCGGTCTGGCCATCCGTCTGTGGGTGATAAGCTGTACTCAGATTCAACCTTGTGCCCATAGCCTCCTGCAAACTGTTCCAGAATTGACTAGTGAAGATGGGGTCTCGGTCACTAACTATGCTGGAAGGGACTCCATGTAGTCGCACTATCTCAAGAAGATATACTGATGCTAGTCCAGATGCGGTCCTTTTGCTTTTCACTGGGATAAAATGAGCACTCTTCGTGAGCCTATCCACAATGACCCATATGCTCGTATTCCCCTTCCTGGACCTTGGAAGCCCATCAATAAAGTCCATAGAAATGCTCTCCCACTTCCATAGCGGGACCTCTAGCGGATGTAATAGCCCACCGGGCTTCTTCGACTCAGCTTTTACTCTCTGACAAGTAACACATCTCGAGACAAACTCCGCCACATCCTTTTTCATTCCAGGCCAGAAGAAAACGCGCTTCATGTCCTTATACATCTTATCACCACCTGGATGTATAGTCATTTTGGAGTGATGCGCTTCCTCGAGAACTTTCCTCACCAAGTCTTCTACCATCGGGACACAAAGCCTTCCATCTCTCCTCAGCCAACCCCTATCGTCTATAGAATATCGAGCAAGGTGACTAGATGTCTCCCCTCGAACCAGCTTGTCCATGATCTCAATTATCTGGGGGTCTTCCTTCTGTGAAGCCCCGACTTGATCTAGAAGGGTAGGCCTGAGCTCTAGAGATGCCAAGGAACCGGTCACCGACTCCATTGCCAAAGAGAAATCAAAGGCCGCCAAGAACTCTAAATTCTTCATCTCAACAAATAGAGGACTTAGCGTCAATCTTTTCCTACTCAACGCATCCGCTACAACATTCCCCTTGCCAGGGGTATAGGATATCTCAAAATCATAGGAAGCCAAAAATTCCATCCATCTCTGCTGTCTCAAGTTCAGATCCTTCTGCGAAAAGAGATACTTCAAAGACTTATGATCAGTATATAGCTCAAATCTCTCTCCCAGAAGATAATGACGCCATGCTTTGAGCGCATATACAATCGCTGCTAGCTCTAGATCATGAGTGGGATAATTCCTCTCATGCACCTTAAGTTGCCTCCCACCAAAGCATATAACTCTGCCCTCTTGCATCAGAACGGCACCCAATCCCGTGCCACAAGCATCAGTGTACACGGTAAATATCTTACCACCATCGGGTAAGGCTAGAACTGGGGCGGAGGTAAGGGCTCTTTTGAGTCTCTGAAAAGCAAGCTCACAATCCATATCCCAAGCAAAGACTAAGTTCTTCTTCGTCAACTTAGTAAGAGGGGCGGATATCTTTGCGAAGTCTTTAATGAACTTCCGGTAGAAACCCGCAAGACCCAGAAAGCTTCTCACCTCGGTTGCATTCCTTGGAGTCTTCCAATCCTGAACTGCAACCACCTTAGCGGGATCCACTGCTAAGCCTTGCTTGGATACGATATGCCCAAGAAATCTGACTTCCCTTCTCCAAAAGTGGCACTTGGAGAACTTGGCTTTTAACTGGTGTGCTCTGAGTGTATCCATCACCTCTACTAGGTGCCTCGCATGCTCTTCCTCATCCTTGGAGAAGACCAGAATATCATCAACAAAGACCACGACAAACCTATTCAAGAACTCCCGAAACACCCTACTCATCAAATCCACAAAATACGCGGGTGCATTCGTCAAACCGAACGGCATAACAAGCCATTCAAAGAATCCGTCTGGAGTTCTGAATGCAGTCTTGTCTATACTGTCTTCAGCCACTCTGAGTTGATGAAAACCCGTAGCAAGATCAAGCTGAGAGAAAACAGAAGCACCAACAAGTTGGTCAAAGAGATCATCGATCCTTGGTAACGGGTGTCGGTTCTTCTTAGTCAGCTTATTCAATTCTCTATAATCCACACAGAGTCGAAGAGAGCCATCTGCCTTAGTTGCAAACACCACAGGCGCTCCCCATTCGGATATACTTCTTCTGATGAAGCCCTTCTCAAGCAATTCTTTCACTTGCTTGCTCAGCTCCCGTCTCTCACGCGGAGCCATATGCCGAATGGGCAAAGAAACAGGTTTAGCATTATCTACCAGATAGATGCGAAAGTCAATCTCTCGTTTAGGGGGCAACCCCTTAACTTCTTCAAAAACGTCGGGATAATCTCGGACCACCCTTACAGACTGAAGGGCCTCCTCCGATGAGTCGAGAGATTCTAGATAGCATAACATGACGGGATTCTTCGGATTGCATGAAATCTCTAAGGTGTTGCCCAGGCGAGTCACAAGCCTTACAACCCTATGCTCACAATCCAGAATGGCTCCATATCTAGACAGCCAATCCATGCCCAAGATCAATCCGTATCCCCTGAAACCTAGAACATACGCACTACACAAGAACTCAACGCTGAGTATAGAGATCCTTAGATCCTCACATATCATAGATAGATGAGCAGAACCCCCCATGGGATTCGAAACACAAACGGGATCATCCACTAAGCTAGTACTGAGGTGCAAGCTATCAACAAGATCAGATGAAATAAAGCTATGTGATGCACCAGAATCAAACAAGGTACGTACTGGAAGATCAGAGATATAAACAAGGTTCTCAACAGAAACGCTACCTCTCTCGGGAACTGAAGCGGCGTTGAGAGCATGAACTTGCCCTCCTGAAGATCCAGCCTGTCCTTTCTTCTTTGGGCATTCTTTGCTGAAGTGCCCAGTCTCTCCACAAGAAAAGCATCCACCACTAAGCTTCCTTTTCTTCTTCCTGCAATCCTTAGCAAAATGCCCAGCTATGCCACAGTAATTGCACTTCCCCTTGCCCTTGTTGTTGCCCTTCTTGTTCTTATTCTGATTTCCTTGACTGCTTTGACCTTGGTTGCCTTTGCCTTGAGAATCAGCCTTCTTTGCCTGAGTATCGCCTGACTTGACTTCCTTCTTTCCCTCTCCCTGAAGCAGAGCCATATTGACCAAACTCTCGAAAGTGGCTCCATGCGGAATATGTGACATTGCCAAGCCTTGTAGCGGCTCATTCAATCCTCTGGCAAATCGAAGAGCCTTCTTCTCCGGGGTGTTTACTATATCTAAACCAAAGCGGGCCAGCTGATTAAACTTGTTCACATACTCCTTGATAGACATATCCCCTTGCTTTAGTGAAATGAACCTCTCCATTTGTAAATTTGCTTCAGCTGAAGATAGAAACTTGGTCACAAATCTAGCCCTCAAATCGGCCCAAGTCTCAACGGGCCTCGTCCCATTGGTGACCTCCCACCAATAGGCCGCCTCATCCTTCAGAAGCCATACGGTCAATAAGATCTTCCTCTCGTCCTCTATCCCAAAGATGGCAAACAAGTCCTCCGTGTCCTTCAGCCAATTCCTAGCTTCAACGAAAGATTCTGTGCCTAGAAAATTCTTGCCCCCCATTGCCTTGAAGTCTTTACACACCTTTGTAAACTCAATCTGAGGATGCTGAGGGGGAGGAGGAGGAAGAGGAACCTCAGCAACAGGAGGGGGAACATTAGCAACGGGAGGGGGAATATTAACTGCTGGAGGAGGGGGAGCAGGGACCACCGGAGGAGGGATATTAGGGATAGGATTCTCAACTACAGGAGGAGGAGTGGGAGTAGGGTTGGCGGGACCAGCTGCCGCCCTAGCTTCTAGGAGTCTCCTATACCAAAGTGGTACGTTCACTCCATCTGGGATGTCAAGATTCTCAGCCATACTGAAACAAAAGATAAGATAAGATTAGGTCAAGGGAACGAAGGATAACGCTGATGGCTTTTGGGGATTAGCCTTAAAATAAACTAGACTTTATTTTGGAAAATACTTAGTAGGTTTTTGAAAATAGTTTTTCAAAAAAAAAGGTGTTTTTTTTTTCAAAAGTTTTGTTCAATCTTGTTAACCTTGTGCTCTGATACCAAAATGTAACACCCCACCTCCGCTAGGATCACTCCTTAGAATGTACTAGCTTTGGAGGGGCGTTATTGTGAAGGTAAACATGCACACAGATATCGCAAGACAGAATATATAAAAACAAATATAAGTAAAGCAGCGGTAGCAGATAAAAACCCATCATCATCATCTCAGAAAACCAACATAGTCAAGTACATACTATCAAAATGTCATAATCCAAAATACAATATAAGTCTAGATACGTGATAACAAAATACATGGTAAAACATCAGTACTAATCCCCAGAAACAAAAGATAAGCCACAGCTAGCTCAGATCCATACATGAGCTATCCAACAAGCAAGTCAAAGATCCACTAAGCAGATGCAGTCCCTCCCTGAGAACCTGGGGGGGGGGGGGGAAAGGAAGAAAAGAAGCGAAAGAAAACAGGTCAGTCAAAAAGACTGGTAAGCCCTACTACGATCAATCTATAAACTAATAAAGTTAACAGTACGATGGAAACCGAGATGAACATACTGGTAATAGATAAAGGTGACATCACATAGACGAGATTAAACTTTGCACCACAGTGTACTAGCAAACCCACAAAACAGATCTTGATCCCTTAGCCCAAACTTTGGCCCAATAACATGAAGTGACCTTAGTATAAGGCCCAGCCCAACGGTCTAGTCGATCGGCTCCCTATAAACCTAACACGTCAAGTGTTGGTGTCCATACGGCCCACATGGATGTAGTCAGACTGTGCTGGGTCTACCTTCGGGTGTATCAAGCCCTAAGGTGTCAACCCCAGACACCTAAGCAATAATGCACAGTCTAAGCCTACTGGTACCCGTGCCTCGAGTTTGTCCAACATCGGACTACGTGCACGTCCGTAGCCCGCCGGACCCGCACCGCTGTACCACTCAGCCGTCGCTTTGGTCGCTTACATCAGTCCAGTAATCGTGCCCCGCCCTAACCTAGCTGTAGGGTTGTGGTGATACCAAACTGGGATTACTGCTTGAACAGACCACGTTGCTAGGGTTTCTAAGAGGGTTAAGTGTGGTTTTAACCCCTCACTAATCATGGATTAAATTAGTTAAGTGTACTCGCTTAACCCCATCTAATCCTCGCATCCCCATTATTGGTTAAGTATTAGTGGGCCATGACTTAACCCTAATCATGAGGCATTAATTAATTAACGCACCCAAACTCTCACATTAGACCTCCGTGGTTACCTGGGAAGATTTACACCACGTCTAGGTCTAACCTCGGGTCTTATGGTGCAACATGACCAACTACCCACATTAGACCCTACATTGTGGTTACCTGGGAAGATTTACACCACAACTAGGTCTAACCTCGAGTTGGCCATATCATGTTATCTAATGTCATGTCCACATCAAAACATATTTACAAGTTAACATATACTTGGGTAGACCTAACTTAATAGGTAAATTCCCAAGGGGTAGACCTAACTTAATAGGTAAATTCCCAATCTTTTAGTTTCATGTATTTTTAAGTTTACCCAAACCCTCCCAACGTCATTATCTCGCTTACATACTCGTCATACGTATAAGGGTATAAAAGGTAACTTGGCATAACATACATGGTGAACTTCACATGTCATAATAAACATGCATACATGTTAAACTTGCAAATCATGTCATGGTGAATTCGCATAAACATGCATAGCTTATTAAATATGCATAACATGGTAAGGTGAACATGCATAATCCATTAAACTTGCATAACATGGTAAGATGAACTTGTATAAGCATGCATAATCCATTAAACTTGCATAACATGGTAAGATGAACTTGTATAAGCATGCATAATCCATTAAACTTGCTTAACATGGTAAGATGAACTTGCATGAACATGCATAACCCATGAAACATGTAGAACATGACATAATAAACTCGCATAAGCATGCATAACTTGTGAAACATGTAAAACATGGCATAGTAATCTCACATATGCATGCATAACTTATGAATCATATAAAACATGACATAGTGAGTCCGCATAAGCATGCATAATCAACTAAACTCACATAAATCTCAACTTTCACCAAACATTAACTTTAGAGTTTGTAAAGTGAAGGTAAAAGGGCTTACAAATATAAACAAGCCACAAATCCACCAAATAAGATGAAGAAGCCCTTAAAAACTCAAAACAAAGCCTCAAATAAGAAAAACCCTTTTGCAAGATCCCAAAAACACAAACTTAGCAAATCAAACTTGCTACTTAATGAAGTATGCAAGTTATTAAGCATTCATACAACATAGAAAAGGTTGTATGATCATCATATCTTCATAGGATTTAACTTTGAGGAAGGTGGAGGCTAGGGATTTTAGATGGAGGCCATTTGAGGATTCAATTTGGCATAGTTTAGTTGCAAGATTGATTAATGAGGCTTTAGGGTAGGATTAGGGGTATATTTATAGAGAATTAGAGTGTTTTAGGCCCTAGGATTAACCCTAGATTAGGTTTGGCCCGTCAGATCTTAGAACTCTCCAGAACCAAGCCACATGACCCAACCCAAATCAGAAATGGTGCACCAGGCTGAACTGCCTGGGCACCCCCTGTCGACAGGGCTGTCGACAGGGCAGTCGACACCCTGGGTGCCCTGTCGACATGGGCCCCCTGGCGGGAATTTTCCCGCTTAACCCTGATTAGTCCTAATCCTTGATTTTAATTTGAAATTTAAATCTGTCTTTAGTATAGAAATTTCTGAAAACTTCAATAGGCCTTAACCGGGTCATACGGACTCCGATTTTCGAAAACTCGGACTCTATTTCGCGTATTTTTCCGAGACGAACGCAATGGCATAGCCCGTTTTCCCCTGATTCTGACTTTTAAATTAAATTCTGCCTCGATTTATGTTATAACAGTTTATTGAAAATACGGGTTGTTACAGCAGGAGTTATCGAATAGAGATTATTCGAGAGAGAGTTACGTAAGGAAGATTGTTAAAGGTTTAAAAGATAAATTTTGTCTATTTCGAAGTTAAAACGTAGTTCAGTTAAGGTCTGAGTGGTAATTATACCCCAACTTGATTGACTTCCTTCTTAACTAAGGAATGGTAAGGTTTGATAGTGAATGATGGTTAAGTGAATTTAGTAAATGGTTTGAGTTAGAATGGCGATGTTTTATTTAAACATCTATTTAAATCCAATGAAGGAACTTTGGAAATGTTTTCCAAATAAGAAATCAGAAATGTTTTCTAATATATAGAAAACAGGAAATGGAAATGCTTTCCATTGTTAATAACGTATATTTTCTAAAATTAGAAAATAAGAAATGTTGAATATATGGAAACAGGAGATAAGTAAATTAATCAACTAAATAGATAAATGTTGAATGATGATTGATCGATATAATTTCAATCTGGAAATAATATCGTTGTTTGCACACCTGTTTTTCTTTGATGGTTAAATCACAGACTATCGAAGTTTTGACCGTTTTAACGTTGTTAATATGGAGAGATCGGTTGGATTATTATCCGAAGAACCACTCCGTATTGGCATAAGTGTTGCGAATCATATATGCCAAAGATAATTGAAGACGGAGTAAAATGCAAGGGTTGTTGTATAAATCTTAAGTAAAGATTGCCTAAGATGATTGTACTGAATAGTGCCTTCGGCTTGTCCAGTCCCAGGACAACTTGTATGGAAGAAGATATGACATAGTATATCCAATAGATCGCGTAAGTTGATCTCTTCAAACGTATTCACGTTTGGTGGCGGAGGAATTCGTTTCTCTTAGCTGTATACCCGTTTTATTTTTGGATAAATCAATTTGTGATTTGGCGGGTATGACGATGTGACATGCTAAGTGAATGAAGATGTGGCATGTAAAAGATAACCGTAGCTTCTAGCCTCACATCCGATAAATGACAAAAGTCGGGCAGGCAGCATGGCTATGTAGGTCGCACCTATTAGGGTGTATAATCACCTGATCTAGAGTTTCATTTACTTCTGAAAAATCTATTATCGATGTTGTCCCATTCGGGAAACGGTTGCTGATCCCAACCATTGGTGATATACGTTCGATACACTCAAGCGAAATGAGTGGTCGGTCATGTGTGGCCGGGTTGCAAGACGTTCTTGTTGAACCCAGTGTATTCCTCTCTAGAGGTACACTAACGAAAGGTGTTCCATACCTTGTCATAGTTGGAAATCCATTACCCAATATGTACTTGCGGTTTTGATTGTATACTATATATGTAGAATGTGAGATGAAAGCATTTCTGCTAGATGATTATTATATTGTGGTTGATAGACATTATTATAATATCAAAAGAATTAGATATAGAGATTAATTTGGATTGTCATAAGGGAAAAACCTGTTCCGTTATAAGGCGTGGTCTTATGAGATATCGTTTACTTGTTCAAACTGTTTTAAACTGTTTTACTCATACCAGTCCCATGGCTGACCCGGAGTTTATCTTGTTTTGTTTTCCCTAAACTTTTGGGTGCCCAATTTTATACGGGCAGTCAAGTAGTCAGCATTAACAGATATACAGGAAGAGCTTGGAGCAGGAGGCTTCAGGATTATATAGCAATAGTTATTTCCGTTGTGTTGTAAGTGTTGTACTCTGATAATGTTATTGTATATTCAAGTACAGATTTATATTTCAAAGTTATGATATATATTATATGTTATTCGTTCCGCTGTGAGGTTCTGTTACTCTGATGTTGTGTTATTCTTCTTCTTCTATTCTAAGTTTCTATCTTATCTATTCTCACCCTCTTATTTCTTTCATTAACTACAGGTATTTTTTGATGTTTGGTTAGTCGTCACTGAGTTTATGGCGATAACCAAAGTCAACAAAAACTGGGTCGTTACAGTTGGTATCAGAGCTTAAGGTTAATTAATTACCTTGGCTCTGTGGCGTGAGTCAGTAGAGATGGGGTTTGTAACACCCTAGATTGAGTTGAGTGTATATATGAGTGAACTTATTTGATATTTGATATAAATGGTTTTATATTGAGTAGATTTATTGGTTGAGTTGTTTATGGATTATGGTCGATGGTGAGGCACCAAAATATCCATAAGGGTTTCTAAAACACTCGAATACGATGGGCCGACAAGATATGTTTTGAAAAGAGGGTAAATGAAAATAATTTTACCCAAAATTATATTTTGATATAATCAAAGTATGGATATTGGAATTATAATATATTGGATATATTTGTTGTTATTATAAATGTGTAAGATTATAAAATTAATGGTTATGTAAATAACCAATCAGAATTCGTATAAGTGAAATACGTGTAATCAGGTGAATTAAATCTAAGGTTAAAATCAGAATTAAAATTAAAAGCCTGGAAATTGGAAAGGTGTTGGTAAATGGATTATAATTGAGTATATGAGAATTTTAAAATCCTGGGAGATTTTAAATTGTTTTACAAGCATTGTGAATGGTATTTTTAAATGTATTTCAAAAAGGAATAGTTTAAAAGTAATTTTGAAATCAATATAGTATTAAACTCACTTCAATAGCTGGGAAATAACCCTGATGATGAATCGCGACATCAGTAGTGTTCATTTTCGAGTTTCTATGTGACGGATCACTACCAAAGACATTGTTTTTGAACTGATTTGAGAAAAGCAAGTGTTTGAATCCTAAAAAGGAAAATTTGATTTTCGATATGGTAAACTGATTAAACTCCCAAGGAATAGACTGTTTGAACTAAAAACAAATTTAAATAGAAACTTGTAAAGGCAAATCGAAAGTGAGTTAAAACCAATTAAGTGGAATTTTAATTGGTTTAGAATGATATCGAGAAGATTGGATTTGTAAGATAAGGAGTTGAAATAGAATTGGTTTGGTAAAATCAGGATTTGGAATTGAGAATAAAACTTGGGTTTGAAATGATATTTGGCTCGGATATATGCGAATGGTTATGTTGGAGATAAAAGCGATCGGAGTTTGATTGGGATGACATGTGTATATGTTAAATTAGTAGCAAAGATGGAAAGGACATAATGATATGCCCGACAAAAAGGTACAAGTTTATTTATATATGAGTTTGGTGATTTATGAGTCGATTTGGCAAGCCGCTTGGCTGTTTGATTTTCTTTCGGGTTAGAGATGGTCCAGAGTGGCGAGTTGGAGTTTGACCTATTGACCAGTACAAAGGAGGTGCTGGCGAAATCTTTCAAAAAGTTAAGGTGTTAGAAAATTTTCAGGATTTTGAAAATATTCGTTAATAGAATTGAATTAATAATTTAATTAAAATTAAATTGGTTCAGTTGAAACTGAAGTTAAGAAGTGAACAAATAGGTTCTAACTAGTTAATAGGGTTTGTTTTCTACCTTAGGAATTTCGAGGACGAAATTATTTCAAGTGGGGAAGAATGTAATGACCCGTATTTTTCATGGTGTAATAATTAATTTATTTAATTTTTTACAAAGTGATTATTAATTAAAATAAATAATATGATAATATATTTAATTTCTAAAATAGTCAGAAATAGTTGAATTCACAATATGGTATGAATTGGATCATCTGTGATATTTAATTCAATTTAGAATTTAATTAGAATAATGAATATACTATTTGAACAATAGTTGAACATATAATTATATTATAATTATAATTCGAGTTTGAAATGGCGCTGCAGTTCGTTGTTTGGCGATTCGAACTTCAATTGAATGTACAGAGTCCGTTTTAAATCGGATTTCTGTCAAACAAGAAACGTGTGGAGCTGGTGGAGTATATTTTTCTAGTGGAAGAGAAAAATCGGGATTTCATTGTGTAGATTTTGATTTATGTCCAAATTAAATTTTAGAAAAGTCGTTATGGAATTCCTTTATAATTTATAATGATATATATAAGGAATTTCAATAAAGATTTGATCGATTCAACCGGGAACTTTGAAATATCGAGCTGTAAATTCAGTTAGAAATATATTGGAGCTGTATGATATTCCATTGTGAATATATATGATAATATTTATTTATAAATATTTAATTTAATTGTTTCTAAATATATTTGTATATTTAAAAGGTTATTTAGAGCTTTAAAAATAGCCAGTTTTGCAAACGACCTCGGAATTCAACGAAACAAATTTTGTTGGATCCGCAATGTTAAATTATTGCTATATTTCAATTTCCATGATTTTTAGAGGCAATGTATGGCCGTACGGATTTTTAATGTGAAAAATAGGCAGTATTTCGATAGTTAAAAATACGCTGTGTGAGCAAACGAAGTCGGAATTCGACGAAACCAGTGTCGTTGGGACCTAATGTCGAACTCTAGCTACATGTCCAGTTTCATTATTTTTTGTATCGTGTGTGATTGCACGAATTTTTAGAAAGCTAAAATGAGATTAAATAAAATATCCTAAGTTTTTAAGTGAACCTAAATGAGCCACACTAATCTTTTGAGCCACACAAATGATCCCGTCCTCCCTATATAATCAAATTTCAAGCCACCACACAGAATCACTAAAAACGTGAATATTTCCCCTTTTGTAAAATCCATAGAAAATAATACTTACTCTCTAAAATCGAAATATAGATATGTTTAGAATCAGTGAAGGATGCTCTTCAATAGGGTATGGGTTTGGTTGGATTCGATGGAGTTTGGTGTCGTTCAAAATATACACAGCACGTGTAATATTAGCTAGGGCTGGGATTTAAGGAGAATCAAAGCGTTTATTCTCGAATTGGATGTTGTTTTTAGATTCAGGGGGTGTTTAGCATCAACGGTGGGCTTTTGGGGGAACTCGGTGTCAAACGAGTTCGGTGGTTTCCTATAGCCAACCGAGGGACGCGATTGTAGAACGAAAGGCGAGCTCGATGTTTGGGGTATAGGGAGGAAGAGGAGAGAAGGAGGAGTAGAATGGTTTGTTCGGTTTTGGATTTCGTGATTTGATGAGGATGAACGAGGCGGTCAACGGTCTATAAATTGTGGAAGAGCAACGCTATTCGGTTTTGGGGAAGAAGGGTTATTCGGGCCCGGGCTTTTTAAATGTTGGTTTGGGCCAAGTTCGAGTGGGTGAGGCCCAATGTTTTATTTATTTAAGTTTACTCCTATTTAAAATAGTATAATCTTGTAAATTGAATATCTTTGTCATACAATATCAGATTGACGAACCATAAGTTGCGTTGGGATTGCATGGACGGTGGCTACTCCATGGAACTGACTGGGAGAAAATCTGAGCTCGTTATGATTTATAGCAAAATAAATTGTCCTTCAAAATAAAGCGATGGTTATCGTTATCAACGATGGTCGTCCAATGTGAGTAAAACTCACCAACTCTGAAAGTTATATTTTTACAACATATTGTTAGAACTTATAATTATGTTGTTGATTTCTGTGAGTAAATTAATAAGAAATGTTGAATGTATGGAAACAGGAGATAAGTAAATTAATCAACTAAATAGATAAATGTTGAATGATGATTGATCGATATAATTTCCATCTGGAAATAATATCGTTGTTTGCACACCTGTTTTTCTTTGATGGTTAAATCACAGACTATCAAAGTTTTGACCATTTTAACGTTGTTAATATGGAGAGACCGGTTGGATTATTATCCGAAGAACCACTCCGTATTGGCATAAGCGTTACGAATCATATATGCCAAAGATAATTGAAGACAGAGTAAAATGCAAGGGCTGTTGTATAAATCTTAAGTAAAGATTGCCTAAGATGGTTGTACTGAATAGTGCCTTCAGTTTGTCTAGTCCCAGGACAACTTGTATGGAAGAAGATCTGACAGAGTATATCCAATAGATCGCGTAAGTTTTTCTCTTCAAACGTATTTACGTTTGGTGGTAGAGGAATTCGTTTCTCTTAGCTGTATACCCATGTTATTTTTGGATGAATCAATTTGTGATTTGGCCGGTATGACGATGTGACATTCTAAGTGAATGAAGATGTAACGTGTAAAAGATAAGCGTAGCTTCCATCCTCACATCCGGTAAATGACAAAAGTCGGGAAGGCAGCATTGCTATGTAGGTTGCACCTATTAGGTTGTATAATCACCTGATCCAGAGTTTCATTTACTTCTAAAAATCTATTGTCAATGTTGTCCCATTCGGGAAACGGTTGCTGATCCCAACCGTTGGTGATATACATTCGATACACTCAAGCGAAATGAGTGGTCGGTCACGTGTGGCCGGGTTGCAAGATGTTCTTGTTGAACCCAGTGTATTCCTCTCTAGAGGTACACTAGCGAAAGGTGGTTCCATACCTTATCATAGTTGGAAATCCATTACCCAATACGTGCTTGCGGTTTCGATTGTATACTATATATGTAGAACATGAGATGAAAGTGTTTCTGCTAGATGATTATTATATTGTGGCTGATAGACATTATTATAATATCAAAAGGATTTGATATAAAGATTAATTTGGATTCTCATAAGGGAAAAACCCATTCCGTTATATGGCGTGGTCTTATGAGATATCGTTTACTTGTTCAAACTGTTTTAAACTGTTTTACTCATACCAGTCCCATGACAAACCTAGAGTTTATCTTGTTTTTTTCCTAAACTCTTGGGTGCCCGATTTTATATGGGCAGTCAAGTAGTCAGGATTTACAGATATACTGGAAGAGCTTGGAGCAGGAGGCTTCAGGATTATATAGCTATAGTTATTTCCGCTGTGTTGTAAGTGTTGTACTCTGATAATGTTATTGTATATTCAAGTACAGATTTGTATTTCAAAGTTATGATGTATATTATGTGTTATTCGTTCCGCTGTGAGGTTCTGTTACTCTGATGTTGTGTTCTTCTTCTTCTTCTTCTATTCTATGTTTCTATCTTATCTATTCTCACTCTCTATTTTCTTTCATTAACTACGGGTATTTTTTGATGTTTGGTTAGTCGTCATTGAGTTTATGTAATAACCTGGAAATCCGAGCCAATTAAAATTTTTTATTTTGGCAATTTTAGAGAATTTTGAATATTTAAAATGATTTATTTTAAATAATGACGACGAGAAATTTATTTAGAATAGAATTCGAACATATATATTTATATAGATCGTCGTTAGAATATAAATATTTTATTTTAATTATAAACGGAATTGAAAATGGCGCAGTAGTTCGAAAATTCGATTTCAAATTTCAAATGATTGTACAGGATTCAAAATAAACCAGAATTTGGCGAAACCAAAAATATTAGAATCTATTTGAAAATATCTTTCCAACGAATCTGAAAAATTGAAATTTCATAGCGGGAATAAAAAGTTATGCCCAATTGAAAATTCAGAAAAGTCGCTATGGAATTTTGGCCCTTAAAAATAGCCATTTTGCAAACGACCTCGGTTTTCGACGAAACCACTTTAGTTGGATCTGTGATGTCAAGTTATTGCTAGGTTTCAAAATTCGTAATTTTTCGAATCAACATGTGAGCGTGGCAAAGGAAAATGCATTTGGCCAGTTTTAGTTGATTTTAACCGACTGGAAGATGGCCATTTTTCAAACAGTCTCAGAATTTGACAAAAAATAGTTTTGTTAGGACCGTATCGTCAATACGAAGCTAGAAATAATTTTTCTGGAATTTTTAGAGACTGTATGTGGTCGCGGTAAATTGAAATGTGCGTTTAAATTGAATATATATAGATTTATATTTTAAACTTGACGAAAGCCTATCGTAACAAGCGAATTGGCCTGCGAAACATATCCCATTGTGTTCAGAATGGGGGTAATTAGTTAGGGGTGACAGTCGTTGGGTCTCGTTTGGAGTTCGTGTATAAAAGTACCTTTTTGGAGAGAAATTAAATAAATTAATTAGTAAATATATATTTCCCTCATCTCCTATTACCCAGTCAACTCCCCCTATTGAAATTCATTTCAAAAAAATGAAGCGGATAGAGGGACCCGTCGCACGTTCTCACCGGAGCCACCGCGCCTCCGGCAGATGCCGCCCCCCTACCGTCGAACCCCCCCTCTCTCCGATCCTCTCCGTCATCCCCCTGTTCTCCTTCTTCCTCTCTTCTTATTAAAACCCGCGATCCTCCTCCCAGACCCCTCCCCAAACGCCACTACCTCTGCCTGCAACCACCCCCTCCCCTAGCGCAGGCGCGCACCTCCCCCTCCCAGCCATCAGCGAATCCCTCACTCTTCTTGAAGAAAAACACAGTAAGTTTTTACTGTATTTATTTAGTTCAATTCATTTGAAAATCTAATTTTTATTGAAGTAAATAGCTTACTTTTCATATATATAACTTCAAGAAGAAAAGGCGATTTGTATTCCGGTAATTATACGATTTTTAGTGTTGAAAGGTTATATAAAAATATGAGTTTTCCTTACAAAAAGATTATATATAAAAAAATTATATTTTTATATATGTTGTAGTGAAATAAAAAATTCGATTTTTATGTGAGTAGCGGATTGAAAATAAAATTTTTATATAATAGAGAAGATAAAAATATAATTTTTAGATGAGTAACATAATAAAAATGTGATTTTTATTTGACTAAAACGATAAAAATATAATTTTTAATGTATGAACATCATGTTGAAAATGTGATTTTACTATGAACAGCGTGAAAAGGAGGGATTGGAAGCACAGTGAAGATTTCCTACATATGAAGAGTCGTGGCATTTGGTTTAGCTTATCGGTGAGAACTCCTCACTTTTATTTTAATTTCTAGTTGAAATATATACTAGGATGCAGACGGTGCTTAGTAGCAGCCGACACTCGTCGTCCATAGACCATGGATGACTTGTTTGTTTGATTGCTGTGTTGTGAAATTTGATTTTGTGATTTAGAATGAAATAAAATATTTTATAGTGGAAAATATTTTATAGTTAAAAATATGATTTTTAACGTGCATATAAAATAAATAGTAATAGACAAATCGGGCGATTTGTTTATATACGCTAATTTGACTGATATTGATTGGGACAATAAATTTTACACATCGCCCAACTGCACAAATAAAAATCTGTGTTTGTTGATTTGAAACCCCACACGGGTATTGGGATGATATTTGACGTACACTAATCCCGATTGTTTGGTTGTATGTCAATCGATGAGTTGATAGACAGTGTAAGCGTTAATGATTTATATTTAATGCTTATCCAGTTGTGTGGTGCACTCTGGATGATGGTTGATGATTTATCGTTGCTATTATATACATGTGTTGTAGGGAATCCATATAATTAACATTATATGGTAATTGATTGGGCCTCATTCCAATTTGGAAAATAAAATAAATATTCATGTGTTGAATAGAAATATAAATTCATGTGTTGAATAGAGAAATAAATATTCATGTGTTGAATAGAAATATAAATTCATGTGTTGAATAGAAATATATATTCATGTGTTGAATAGAAATATAAATTCATGTGTTGAATAGAATAAATATTCATGTGTTGAATAGAAATAAATATTCATGTATTGAATAGAAATATAAATTCATGTGTTGAATAGAAAAATATATATTCATGTGTTGAATAAAAACATATATTCATGTGTTGAAGAAAATATTCATTTGTTGAACAGAATAACGAAGTTATTAAAATATATAAAGCCGTGTTAGTTTGATATGCGCCATTTTGATGCGAACGATATTTATATTGATTTTATTCATTTTTATAATGAATATAGAAAATATAGTGATTTCAAAATATAACGTTTTGAAAATATTATCATTTATCGATATTGACGATATGGAATATTCAATTTTGATTTGAAATTGAATATGAAGCTGAAATCGTTTTGAAAACGAATTTAAAATGATTTTTAAAATACGTTTTAGAAGGAAATCGATGTAATATATATAATATATATATATATAGAATGGCCTGAATAGAACGCGCCGCGCAACGGCAGTTCGCGAATTTCGACCATTGACTTCGAATTGACGTTGCGGGAGATCCGACCGTCGGATTCTCCTAAAACCGGAACTGTTGGGTTCGTATTGAAAATTCTTTCTAAACGAATATTAGAGATTTGAAATCTAACGGTTGGATTTGGAATTATGTCCAAACCAAATTTGGAAAAGGTCGCTGTAAGTACAGTTCGATGGCCGTTGATGGAAATCGAATGTACGGGCCTTGATAAAATTATTAAAAATAGTAATAATTTGTGTAAAATCATAAGAAATTATTTGGAAAGAATTGGGATGAAAAACTCCATATTTGAAAAGATAAAATTAGATTTTTATCGAAATGAACTAGTTTTGAACTAGAATTATAATTCCATTTATTTTTAAAATAAATAAATTGGATTTGAAATGGTTTTGAAAATAACCAGAATTTCCACTAATTGAATTGGAATGGATGTGAATCGAAGTTGTCTTTGGAATATTTCAATGTTGGATTTCGTGATTATACAGATATTGTTATGGAAATTTGAAAGATATATTAATATCGTTATTTCCAATACGATATTCGTTGGTCGTAGAATTTGATATTGAACATAAGCCGATATATTTCCTATTCAGAGCCTTGTATTAAATATCAAATGTGATTTTGGGTTTATCGTGAACCGTGTTTTAAATGACATTGGTTCTTTAACCCAGTTAAAAACAGGATATGATTTCCCAAGTTAAACAATCATTAATATTGATTTTTGGGAAGATTAAAACCAAGTGGAGTTTTAATGAATCTTTAATTAGATTTAAATGATCGAGAATGGAGTATCACCAGTTTTGCTCCAGGCGATAGTTAAATCTTTAATTATATTTGAACATGAAATGGTAATTGAATTTACCGATAACACCATGGTGTTAGATATGAAGTATGACCAGTTTTAGTTCATGGGATGAATAGGTTGGGATTGGGAAATAAAATAAATGATTACTTCGGTGTAGTTCGCTAATCCTGACTAGTTTTAATTGACATTCAAAAGAAGATTAAAGAATAAATTTAAAGAATTTATCTTTGATAAAATTAATGGGAACCTTTCCCAAAGTATAAGAATATTTGAATAAAAGAATATTCTAAACTGGAATGAGGCGTATGTTGTGTTTGTGTAACACTTGTTTATTATATACGCGAGTTATTCAGAAAGACCGGGTTTATCCCATTCTGAATAACTGATTTGACGTGGTGTCAAGAAAGAAGACGGTGGTCGAAGACCGGAGGTCTTCACATCGTTTGGGTGATTACTAATGATCTTGATTGGGCTGTACACTCAAGAGGAGGGAATCAATTGGTGATCGTCCAGACGTACTTGGAGATCGATGGATATGCGAGGTATAAGGTGCCTCCGGTTTCGTTCAGACCCAGAACGAGCTTGTAAATGGACTTTGTATCTGACATTGGATTTTATTTTGTGTGATTGATTTCTATTAAATATATATCTGTTCGGCGGCGGAGAATTTATTCTCTTGCTTAACGCCCTTCGCTGAGACGTACGAGCTCAGGGGTTATATATTAATGGATATCAATCGCATGGAGTGAATTGCCGGTGTGGCATGCCTAAGTGGCAATTGATCAAGGCTTCTGTTGAAAAGCAAAGTCTTGTGGTTGATGATCAAAGCACCGTCTGTGTGGCATAGCTTTGTGTAACATTGATTCGCGAGCCTCACACCCCGGTTGTGAACTAGAAACGGGAGAGGACCCTAGGAAGGGCATGCGTTTCCTTCTAGCTAGGGTGGTGTCAGTTACCTACCAGCCCTGACATCTATATTATTTCCACCTGTGTGGTTGTTTCTGTTGCGAGGCGCCTTGAATATATCGGTGACTTTGTGGAGCTGTTGGAGTCGTATGGCTCATTTACGCCCCAAAGGGCGGGGAAACGTAGTGTTCATGCATAATTTTCCACATCGGTGGACCGGCCCTGACGATCCATGGGGCTTTTGCGGCTGTTCCTGAGGCTCGGGCTAGAGAGTCTCTGTAATGACCCGGTTTTTGACGATCTTGGTTATCCGATATACAACACATATCGAACATCCAAGGATCGAAAATAACCGAATGGTTAATGAAAGAAAACAGAGGGTGAGAATAGATAAGGTAGAAGTTTATAGAAAAGAAGAAGAAGAAGAACATCATCATCAGAGTAACACGAATCTCACAGCGGAACGAATAAAATATAACATAACTTTTGAAATACAAACAGTATATTTATACAGTAACATTATCAGAGTACAACACTTACGGCATAGTGGAAATAACTATAGCTATATAATCCTGAAGCCTCCTGCTCCAAGCTCTTCCAGTATATCTGTAAATCCCGACTACTTGACTGCCCATACAAAATTGGGCACCCAAGAGTTTAGGGAAACAAAACAAAATAAACTCCGGGTCAGTCATGGGACTGGTATGAGTAAAACAATTTAAACAGTTTGAACAAGTAAACAATATCTCCTCCGTATAACGGAACGGGTTTTTCCCTTATGAGAATCCAAAATATCTTTATATCAAAAACCTTTTGATATTATAATAATGTCTATCAACCACAATATAATAATCATCTAGTAGAAATGCTTTCATCTCACGTTCTACATATATATTATACAATCAAAACCGCAAGCACGTATTGGGTAATGGATTTCCAACTATGACAAGGTATGGAACCACCTTTCGCTAGTGTACCTCTAGAGAGGAATACTCGGGGTTCAACAAGAACATCTTGCAACCCGGCCACACATGACCGACCACTCATTTCGCTTCAGTGTATCGAATGTATATCACCAACGGTTGGGATCAGCAACCATTTCCCAAATGGGACAGCATCAACAATAGATTTTTAGAAGTAAATGAAACTCTAGATCAGGTGATTATACACCCTAATAGGTGCGACCTACATAGCCATGCTACCTGCCCGATTTATGTCATTTACCGGATGTGAGGCTAGAGGCTACACTTATCTTTTACATGTCACATCTTCATTCACTTATAATGTCACATCGTCATGCCCGCCAAATCACAAATTGACTTATCCAAAAATATCACGGGTATACAGCTAAGAGAAACGAATTCCTTCGCGACCAAACGTGAATCCGTTTGAAGAGAGCAACTTACGCAATTTATTAGATATACTCTGTCAGACCTTCGTCCATACAAGTTGTCCTGGGACTGTACAAACCGAAGGCACTATTCAGTACATCCATCTTAGGCAATCTTTACCTAATATTTTTACAACAGCCCTTGTACTTTACTCTGTCTTCAATTCTCTTTGGCATATATGATTCGCAACGCTTATGCCAATACGGAGTGGTTCTTCTGATAATAATCCAACAGTCTCTCCATATTAACAGCGATAAATAGTCAAAACATTGATAATCGGTGAGTTAACTATCAAAGAAAACACATGTGCAAACAACGATATTATTCCCAGATGGAAATTATATCGTTCAATCATCATTTAACATATATATATATGTATGTATTCACATTTCCTTATTTTCTATGTTTAGAAAATATATGTTATTAACACTGGAAAACATTTCCATTGGTTATTTACATATCACTATCATTCCACAGCTATTAGTCCCTAACCGTAAAATAGTATGAGAACAATTCCCTATGTATTAATCCCGAAGGCCGAAACCAACATTAGATAGACACTTAGAAAACCATTCAATTTACTAATCTATAGTCAGTTTCTAATTTTGCTTAACTTTATTTGATTCACCCTATTTCGAATAACTAATATTCGATAAACTCTATTTCGAATAACTTTATATTCAATTAACTCTAGTCAATTAATTCTAACTTGATTAATTCGTTTATATAATCCATTATGTTTCTAACACTTAAGTCTTATTTAAAATTCACTTTTATAACTCTATTTATTTCGTAAATAAATAATTCCTTTTATAACCTTTATTTGTAAATGTTTTACAAATATTTCTCTTCCTATATTTGTCTATTTATTTTCTAAATAAATAATCCTCTTATACTTCTAATTATTTTCTAAATAAATATCCCATTTTAATTCTATTTATTTATCAAATAAATATTCCTTTTATAAAACTCTATTCGTTTTATAAACATTTTCCTTTTATTTACTTTCGAAATATTTCCTTTTATGAAATCAGTTGATTTTATATAATCCCTTTATTTCAATATACATTGAAATAATTCTTTTTACATCCCAGGGTCTATTTATGATATTTAAAATATCGAATAACAAATGATCAACATCATTCTAACACACATAATCCCTAACAGATTATATAACACATCATATATCACAATATATGAAAAACAGTAAAATAAATGTTGAGGAATCTAGTTGGATTCCTCCAACCTGTTTCCTTGCATCACAGATGTTAATCAATATGAATATAAAATATTCTGATAAACAGAATCAATATTCGATTAATGATTTATATATCGTTATCTATATTTTCAACCAATACACAAACAATTCAACCAAACAGTTAACACACAACAATCAACATATAATTATCAGTTCTAAAAACATGTTATAAAAATATAACTGTTCAGAGTTGGTGAGTTTTACTCACTTTGGAAGTTCATCGTTAAAGAACGATAAACTGTTTGTTTGATTTGAACCAAACAATTTATTTTTCCATAAATTCAAACGAGCCCCAATGGACTTCCAGTCAGTTTCATTTCGGAGAGCTCGTCCATACGATCCCAACGCGGCAGACGGTTCGAAATTCTGTTAATGTATGCAAGAGATATACATTTTATAAGTTCATCAGTATTTAAATAAAAAACAAAATTTAACTTTCTTTTATAATTTATAATTGGGCCATACCACCTTTTAACGGCCCATCCCCTAAACCAAAAACCCAACACTTCGTTACCATCTTCCCCAAATAAGCTCACGGTACTTGCTCCTTTCCAGTAAACCATTTCCCACTTTAAGCACTTCGTTCTTCATCTCCAACTTATAATTCGACCCACCAACATTGCCAATACCTTCTCCTTGGAAACCGCATCCCATCATACCCACCATACAAAACTCGCACCCCATTTCACCAGATCGACGTCGAGCCTGCTGTAGTACATCGCACGACAAAAAAATGCGTCGAACTCCCTGATTTTCCCTCAACAGGTGCTATTTCATCTTCTAATCACAAAACCAATATCGAATCAAGCTAAAACCCTTTGTACTTGGATCGAAACCTAACCCTAGCTGCTCAAGACCGTCGCAGGAAATTTCACCGCGAATAAAACAAGCGTCGAACTCCACTTAAGTTACATCAGATGATAGAGAACCTCAATCTGAATCCATCAATATATGTCTTGTGATTTATTGATTTTATTTGGATTTGTTCTTGGTTTTTCTTTTTTGCCATTTTCTTGCTGTAACGAGTTTATGCGGTTTTTATAGGCTGTTAGTAGTTGGTAAGGTTTGTGGTTGAGAACGAAGGCCGCGTGGCCTGTGTTGGATCACAGAAAAATGGTGGGATATTTTTAATTTTGATTTTCTATTTTATTTTCTCGATTTTCACTTTGTCTTCGGTCCTTAAAAATCCCTGCGACCACATACTAACTTCAAAAATCACGGAAATTGAAATCTAGCAGTAATTTAATATTGCGGATCAAAAAAAATTAGTTTCGTCGAATTCTGAGGTCATTTGCAAAACTGGCTATTTTTAAAGCTTTGAACGACCCATTTAAATATATAAATATATTTAAAAATAATTAAATTTAATATTTAAAAATAAATATTATCGTATATATTCACAACAGAATATCATATAGCTCTAGAATATTCCTATATGAATTTCCAGCTTGATATTTCAAATCCCGATTAAATCGATATTTGATTTAAAAATGAATTTCTTTTTAAAAATGTAATTAATTCCATTATAAATTATAACGGAATTCCACAGCGAGTTTTCTAAAATTTGATTTGGACGTAAATCAAAATCTACACGATGAAATCCAAATTTTTCTCTTCCATTAGAAAAATATACTCCACTAGCTCGACACGTTTCTTGTTTCACAGAAATCCAATTAAAAATGAACCCTGTACATTCAGTTGAAGCTCAAATCGCCAATTTACGAACTGCAGCGCCATTTCGAGCTCGATTATAAATATATTATAATTTATAAGTTCAAACTGTCGTTTATATAATATATTCATCAATATAATTCAACTCTGAACTGAATTATATATTTTAAATAATCCACTTCACACTATATTGTGAATTCCATTAATTCTGATATTTCTGAATTAAATATATTATTTAATTATTATTTTAATTAAATATTCATTGTTATTTAATTCAACGACCATTTGAATTCTAAACCACTATTTATATAATTAAATAAGTTAATTATACATCGCAAAAATATACGGGTCATTATAGTCTCGAATCGGTAGCGGACTATCTTTTGCCTCGGTTCGCAGATGGAAACCCATCTTCCAATACGTGACTTTGCGGTTTTTGATTGTAGAGCCTAGTATGGTGACATAGTGGTATGGGGCACTTATGCCGTCTATGATTGATACTTATGATTTGAAATTGTTTTGATACATTTATAGTAATAATAAAACATGAAATTTCATGTACCAAGCATTCTTGGCTATTATAAGGTAAAAACCCTATCCTTCGGCTTGCGTTGCATTGTGTGATGGGTCCTGTGTCTTATAACAGCTTCATTTTTCTTTATTTAGCATTGCGCTGTTTGTTTTATGCACTGGTATTCTTGGGAGGAAACCCGTTTCGTGTTATACGGCGTGGTCCCTTGATTTACCTAACTTTAAAATAAAGATTAATAACTGTTTTAGTTCTCACACCAGTCACATGACTGACCTGGAGTTTATTTTTTAACCTAAACTCTGGGTTCCCTTATTTTTGACACGGGCAGCTAGTAGTTTTGGTTTTGTAGATTTATATTCACAGGATCCTGGTTTACAGCTGGAACGATACTCGAAAAGCTCTGTATCCGTGTATTACTTTCAGTTGTGTATTGTATTATTTTCCGCTGCTATGTAATTTATTGTAATCTCTGATATTTTCTGTTGTATAATATTTGTTTATACTTTGTATATTCTTGTATTCTGATGAATTGTTGTAATATACAATGAAAGGTTCTTCTGTTTGTATTCTGATTTTTCGTGTTCTCAAAAGAATCAGGGGTTTCGTACGGTCTTGGTCGGTTTAGCGATCGATTCGGATTGAGCAAAATTCCCTACTGTCACAGTTGGTATCGGAGCTTAGGTATACAGAGGCTCGGAGAACAAGACACATTAGAACCATACGAAAGGATTCATCAGAGATTGGATTAGTAATATCCAACAATAATGACTCGTTAGAGATGGGATCAGTAGTATCCTAGAACGAATGTGAAGAGTATATTTTTAAAATGAAAACAAATTGTTTTGGAAATTTAAACCATTTCATACGTATTTGAATAATTATTTGTATTGAATTTGGACAATCCAATATATAAAGATTTTGCATATACGCCTTGCAAACGTTTCGAAGTTTTAATATACTGGATAGATATAGAATCACACTCTAGTCGCCTAGGGATAATTCTGATGATGATGCATCATCATCAGTGTTTGTGTTCGAGTTTCAAAGGTGTGATATTTATATATTTCCATTAGAATTAGCACCAAAAATGTGATTTTTGACTATATATTAAAATTATGAGTTTGAAACGTTAATTCACTAATTGACTGCTGGATGTGTTGTTTGATTATTGTATGATTAATTAAATGTTGAACCTTTAGTCAAATTGAACCAAATAGTGAATTGTATTGAAAATTTATCGCATATGCTTGCATGTACTTGTACTTACATTGAACAGGTCATAGCAAGGAGGCTAGAGCAGAAGAATAAAATTGTTTGCCCGACAAATAGGCACATGTTTACTAATTTATTGGGTTTTGGATGATTTTATGAGCTGATTGGCTAGCCGCTTGGCTGTTTCTTTTTCTTTTTGGATCGATGAGGGCCACGGGAGGCTATTTGAAATATCCTGAAGCTCCCAGTGCAGGGGAGGTTATGGCGAAATTTTTCGAAAATTTAGGGTGTTAGCCAAATTTTTGAAAAATTTGAAAAGTCTTAGAAACTGAAAAGTTGAAGAACTTAAGCCGTAAAGAAAATAATGAAAGTTGAATTGATTTGTTAAACAACTTTCAGCTTCATTCCTTTTCGAGGACGAAAAGTTTTAAGTGTGGGAGATTGTAATAACACGGAAATCCGAGCCAATTTAAAATTTTTATTTTGGCAATTTTAGTGAATTTTGAATATTTAAAATGATTAATTTCAAATAATGACGACGAGAGATTTATTTAGAATAGATTTCGAATGTATATATTTATATATCTATTTGAAAATATCTTTTCAACGAATCCGAAAAATTGAAATTTCATAGCAGGAATAAAAAGTTATGCCCAATTGAAAATTCAGAATAGTCGCTATGGAATTTTGGCCCTTAGAAATAGCAATTTTGCAAACGACCTCGGTTTTCGATGAAACCACTTTAGTTGGATCCATGATGTCAAGTTATTGCTAGGTTTCAAAATTCGTAATTTTTCGAATCAATATGTGAGCGTAGCAAAGGAAAACGCGTTTGACTAGTTTCAGTTGATTTTAATCGACTGGAAGATGGCCATTTTTAACACGGTCTTAGAATTTGACTAAATTAGTTTTGTTAGGACCGTATCGTCAATACGAAGCAAGAAATAATTTTTCTGGAATTTTTAGAGACTGTATGTGGCCCCGGTAAATTGAAATGTGCGTTTAAATTGAATATATATAGATTTATATTTTAAACTAGATGAAAGCCTATCATAACGAGCAAATTGACCTGCGAAACATGTCCCATTGTGTTCGGAATGGGGGTAATTAGTTAGGGGTGACAGTCGTTGGGTCTCGTTTGGAGTTCGTTTACAAAAGTACCTTTTTGGAGAGAAATTTAATTAATTAATTAATAAATATATATTTCCCTCATCTCCTATTACCCAGTCAACCCCCCTCCCCCCCCCCCCCCCATTGAAATTCATTTCAGAAAAAAAAAACGGATCGAGGGACCCGTCGCACCCTCTCACCGGAGCCACTGCGCCTCCGGTGGATGTCGCCCCTCCTGCCGTCGAACCCCCCTCTCTCTGATCCTCTCCGCCATCCCCCTCTTCTCCTTCTTCCTCTCTTCTTCTTAAAACCCGTGATCCTCCTCCCAGAACCCCCCCCCCCCCCAACGCCACCACCTCCGCCTGCAACCACTCCCTCCCTTAGCGCAGGCGCGCACCTCCCCCTCCCAGCCATCAGCGAATCCCTCCCTCTTCTTGAAGAAAACACCGTAAATTTTTACTGTATTTATTTAGTTCAATTCATTTAAAAATCTGATTTTTATTGAAGTAAATAGCTACTTTTCATATATATAACTTCAAGAAGAAAAGGCGATTTGTATTCCGGTAATTATACGAATTTTAGTGTTGAAAGGTAATATAAAAATATGATTTTTCCTTATGAAAAGATTATATATAAAAAATTATATTTTTATACATGTTGTAGTGAAATAAAAATTCGATTTTTATGTGAGTAGCGGATTGAAAATAAAATTTTTATATAATAGAGAAGATAAAAATATAATTTTTAGATGAGTAGCATAATAAAAATGTGATTTTTATTTGAATGAAGCAATAAAAATATGATTTTTAATATATGAACATCATGTTGAAAATGTGATTTTACTATGAATAGCGTGAAAAGGAGCAATTGGAAGCACGGTGAAGATTTCCTACATATGAAGAGTCATGGCATTTGGTTTAGCTTATCGGTGAGAACTCCTCACTTTTATTTTAATTTCTAGTTGAAATATATACTAGGATGCAGACGGTGCTTAGTAGCACCCGACACCCGTCGTCCACAGACCATGGATGACTTGTTTGTTTGATTGCTATGTTGTGAAATTTGATTGTGTGATGTAGAAAGAAATAAAATATTTTATAGTTAAAAATATGATTTTTAACGTATATATAAAATAAATAGTAATAAACAAATCGAACGATTTGTTTATATACACTGATTTGACTGATATTGATTGGAACGATAAATTTTACACAACGCCCAACTGCACAAATAAAAATCAGTGTTTGTTTATTTGAAACCCCACACGGGTATGGGGATAATTTTTGACGTACACTAATCCCGATTGTTTGGTTGTATGTCAACCGATGGGTTGACAGACTATGTAAGCGTTAATTATTTATATTTAATGCTTATGCAGTTGTGTGGTGCACTCTGGATGATGGTTGATGATTTATCATTGCTATTATATACATGTGTTGTAGGGAATCCATATAATTAACATTATATGGTAATTGATTGGACCTCATTCCAATTTGGAAAATAAAATAAATATTCATGTGTTGAATAGAATATAAATTCATGTGTGTAATAGAGAAATAAATATTCACGTGTTGAATAGAAATATAAATTCATGTGTTGAATAGAAATATATATTCATGTGTTGAATAGAAATATAAATTCATGTGTTGAATAGAATAAATATTCATGTGTTGAAAAGATATAAATATTCAAGTGTTGAATAGAAATATAAATTCATGTGTTAAATAGAAAAATATATATTCATGTGTTGAATAAAAACATATATTCATGTGTTGAAGAAAATATTCACTTGTTGAATAGAATAACGAAGTTATTGAAATATATAAAGCCGTGTTAGTTAGATATGCGCCATTTTGACGTGAACGATATTTATATTGATTTTATTCATTTTTTATAATGAATATAGAAAAGGAAGTGATTTCAAAATATAACGTTTTGAAAATATTATCATTTATCAATATTGATGATATGGAATATTCAATTTTGATTTGAAATTGAATATGAAGTAGAAATCGTTTTGAAAACGAATTTAAAACGATTTTTAAAATACGTTTTAAAAGGAAATTGATGAAATATATATATATATATATATATATATATATATATATATATATATATATATAATGGCCTGAATAGAACGCGCCGCGCCGCGGCAGTTCGCGAATTTTGACCATTGACTTCGAATTGACGTTGCAGGAGATCCGGCAGTCGGATTCTCCTAAAACCGGAACCGTTGGGTTCATATCGAAAAGAGCTTTCTAATGAATATTATAGATTTGAAATCTAACGATTGGATTTGGAATTATGTCCAAATCAAATTTGGAAAAGGTCGCTGTAAGTGCAGTTCGATGGCCGTTGATGGAAATCGACTGTATGGGCCTTGATAAAATTATTAAAAATAGTAATAATTTGTGTAAAATCATAAGAAATGATTTGGAAAGAATTGGGATGAAAAACTCCATATTTGAAAAGATAAAAATAGATTTTTATCGAAATGAACAAGTTTTGAACTAGAATTATAATTTCGTTTATTTTTAAAATAAATAAATTGGATTTGAAATGGTTTTTAAATAACCAGAATTCCCAATAATTGAATTGGAATGGATGTGAATCGAAATTGTCTTTGGAATATTTCGATGTTGGATTTCGTGAATATATAGATATTATTAGGGAAATTTGAAAGATATATTAATATCATTATTTCCAATACGATATTTGTTGGTCGTAGAATTTGATATTGAATATAAGCCTATATATTTCCTATTCAGAGCCTTGTATTTAATTTCAAATGTGATTTTGGGTTTATCGTGAACCGTGTTTTAAATGACATTGGTTCTTTAACCCAGTTAAAGATAGGATATGATTTCCCAAGTTAAACAATCATTAATATTGATTTTTGTGAAGATTAAAACCAAGTGGAGTTTTAATGAATCTTTAATTAGATTGAAATGATCGAGAATGGAGTATCACCAGTTTTGCTCCAGGCGACAGTTAAATCTTTAATTAGATTTGAATGTGAAATGGTAACTGAATTTAACGATAACACCGTGGTGTTAGATATGAATTATGACCAGTTTTACTTCATGGGATGAATAGATTGGGATTGGGAAATAAAATAAATGATTACTTTGGTGTGGTTCGCTAATCCCGACTAGTTTGAATTAACATTCAAAAGAAGTTTAAAGAATAAATTTAAAGAATTTATCTTTGATAAAATTAATGGGAACCTTTGCCAAAGTATAAGAATATTTGAATAAAAGAATATTCTGAACTGGAATGAGGCGTATATTGTGTTTGTGTAACACTTGTTTGTTATATACGCGAGTTATTCAGAAAGATCGGGTTTATCCCATTCTGAATAACTGATTCGACGTGGTGTCAAGAATGAAGACGGTGGTTTAAGACCGGAGGTCTTCACATCGTATGGGTGATTACTGATGATCTTGATTGGGCTGTACACCCAAGAGGAGGGAATCAGTTGGTGATCGTCCAGACGTACTTGGAGATCGATGGATATGCGAGGTACAAGGTACCTCCGGTTTCGTTCAGACCCAGAACGAACTTGTAAATGGATGTGTGTCTGACCTTGGATTTTGTTCTGTGTGATTGATTTCTATTAAATATATATCTGTTTGGCAGCGGAGAATTTATTCTCTTGCTTAACGCCCTTCTCTAGGACGTACGAGCTCAAGGGTTATATATTGATAGATATTGATCGCATGGAGTGAATTGCCAGTGTGGCATGCCTAAGTGGCAATTGATCAAGGCTTCTGTTGAAAAGCAAAGTCTTGTGGTTGATGATCAAAGCACCGCCTGTGTGGCATAGCTTTGTGTAACATTAATTCGCGAGCCTCACACCTCGGTTGTGAACTAGAAACAGGAGAGGACCTCAGGGAGGGCATGCGTTTCCTTCTAGCTAGGGTGGTGTCAGTGACCTACTAGCCCTGACATTTATATTATTTTCACTTATGTGCTTGTTACTATTGCGAGGTGCCTCGGATATATCGGTGACTGTGTCGAGCCGATGGAGTCCTATGGCTCATTTACGCCCCAAAGGGCGGGGAAACGTAGTGTTCAGGCATAATAATCCACATCGGTGGACCGGCCCTGACGATCCATGGGGCAGTTGCGGCTGTTCGTGAGGCTCGGGCTAGAGAGTCTCGAATCGGTAGAGGACTATCTTTTGCCTCGGTTCGCAGATGGAAACCCAACTTCCAATACATGACTTTGCGGTTTTTGATTGTAGAGCCTAGTATTGCGACATAGCGGTATGGGGCACTTTTGCCGTCTATGATTAATGCTTATGATTTGAAATTGTTTTGACACTATATATTTATAGTAATAATAAAACATGAAATTTCACGTACCAAGCATTCTTGGCCATTATAAGGTAAAAACCCTATCCTCCGGCTTGCGTTCCATTGTGTGATGGGACCTGGGTCTTATAATAGCTTCATTTTTCTTTATTTAGCATTGCTCTGTTTGTTTTATGCACTGGTATTCTTGGGAGGAAACCCGTTCCGTGTTATACGGCGTGGTCCCTTTATTTACCTAACTTTAAAATAATGATTAATAATTGTTTTAGTTCTCACACCAGTCACATGACTGACCTGGAGTTTATTGTTTTAACCTAAACTCTGGGTGCCCTTATTTTTGACATGGGCAACTAGTAGTTTTGGTTTTGCAGATTTATATTCACAGGATCCTGGTTTACAGCTGGAAAGATACTCGGAAACCTCTGTATCCGTGTATTACTTTTAGTTGTGTATTGTATTATTTTCCGCTGCTATGTAATTTATTGTAATCTCTGATATTTTCTGTTGTATAATATTTGTTTATACTCTGTATATTCTTGTATTTTGATGAATTGTTGTAATATACAATGAAAGGTTCTTCTGTTTGTGTTTCGATTTGTCGTGTTCTCAAAAGAATCAGGGGTTTCGTACGGTCTTGGTCGGTTTAGCGATCGATTCGGATCGAGCGAAATTCCCTACTGTCACAGTTTATGGTGATAACCAAAGTCGACAAAAACCGGGTCGTTACAGTAGGGGTTTTGAATGTACGTCTGATCAACGTATATTCGAAGTCCAATATATACTAAGTAGATGTACGATCACGCTCTAGTCGCTTGAGGATGATTTTCTAATGATCATGGCACCATTTGTAGTTATTTTCGAGTTTCGAAAGTGGGATGACTTTATGGTTTCAATTAAGACGTCGAGGAATATTTGAACCATTTCGATATGTTATAAATATTTAAAAGAAATAAAATTTAAGTACAATAATAATAAAAAGGGGTATGGTAGAAGTAAACTATACTTAAGAATTAGAAAGAATACGTAAGTGTGAAAATTCATTAAGAAATTATATCAATACCACTCCTTAAGGAATCTGAAGTTGATTCGACTTAAGTTAAGAATTTGTTTAAAGAGATGATTTTGACCTAAGTTAGGAATGAGTTTAAAAAGTTAATTTAAATCGTAACAAACATCGAAGTAGGAAAAATTTGGATCTTTGAAATACTGAATTTGAAGAAGTGAGATTAATATTTGAAACAACCCTAGCTTGAACATGTATACACATAATCAGAGTGCATAGAGGAAGCGTGATGGTATTTTAAATAAAACTGTTTGAAGAGATTTTCTGGCTAGTTGAGTAAGAAAAATTTTCTAAACAAGAATGAAAAAGGGTTATATATATAGTTTTAATTTTAAAGTGGATTTAGAAAAAGTGTTATTTGATTAAGTGAATATGACAACTAAAATATGAATATTAAATAAGTATAAGTTTAACTTATAAATGGGTTAATATGAGATTATATTGGAAACGATTGGAATAAAATTTTGAAATAGAATGAGTGTTTTGGAAACATAATTCTATCTCTTCCCTTGTCGCTGGGTTTTGCTCGACCCATTGTCATCTTTTGAATATCACCCCGAATTGTTGTGCTTGAAATTTAACTATCCAACTTTATTTCTGAATTCTTCCTTTTGCCTTACTCTAATAATGCCATGGACAAGTGAATTAATTTAGATTTGAAACCAGTATTTTGAATTACCTCTTAAATTGAACTTAAATATGTATTAAGAGCAATAGAATTTCTAATAATGAATTTAGCCAAGATGTTATTTTGCAAGATAATTGAATGATTAGGGAAAAATTTACTTGAGAACTTGGATTTAAATTTCTAAGTTAAGCACTTAGTCTTATAATTGATAAGAAAAATCATGGGTTCCCTAACTTTAAGTTAGGAAGATAATTTCTAGATTTTAAAATTTCCTTAGGGTCGTAGGCCTCTAAGTACTAGAAAGTATATATCCTAGTTTTTTTCCTTTGGGGGTAGTAGTAGCAGTTCAGGTCTAACTCAGATAATTTGATTTTATCATAACCAGTGACGACCCCAGTAATCATGAGATCATAGAAGTTTCCTCAGACTCTACCTTTAGCGAGAATCAGATAAAGTATCCTGAGATAATATGGACCTTGTTTCTGACAATTACATTCCCGACAGGTTAAGAGAGAAATGGGAATTTAAAATTTGTAAATGAGTTTAAATTTACTCAACTTCCTTTTCGAGGACGAAAAGTTTCTAAGGGAGGATGAATGTAACATCCCAGAATTTTAACTAAGTTTGATTTGGATTTTTATTATATAATTTTGGATTTTGTAAATATAAATTTATTTTTTATTAAGTTTGATTATGAATTTTTACTTTGTATAAGTATTTAACTTTATTTAATATGATTTTTATAAGAAAACTTATTTTAAAATTTTTATTTATAAGATTTATGTTTAAGTATGATATTTTCTAATTTTGATAATATTGGTTTGTAAAATATGGAATTTGGTAAAGGATATTTTTTAAAAGATTTCATAAGAATGATTTTTAATTTTGAATATCAATAAGTAAGATAATTTGTAATGATGTTTATAAAATTTATTAAGCATTTATTTTTAAACCATTTGTTAGTATAAACTTTGGTGAATTATATGTAAATAATATAGATAAATATTTTCAACTATTTATAAGTTATTTTAAAGATTCGTTAATGATTTTTATTTTGAAATAATTAATGAATTTAAAATATTATTTATTTAAATATGATAATTATAGTTTTGATAGTTGAGATCTATAAATGCTATATTTATGAATGACTAAAAGAGAGAAGTATAAGTATTACTAATTTAAATTAAAAAAAATTCCTAAGGATAAGGAGTGATTAGGTGTCCCTCTTATGTGTCTTCACGCATGTTATCAGCTCCAGGAAAAAATTCCAAGTGTTCCCTTAAGTTTCATCATGCATGAGAAGATTTCATGCCATGAGCCATGTGTCCATTGGTTTAAATGACTAAACTACCCTTTTTGAGCTTATATAAACATCACTAGTCCTCAACATCAGACACAATATCGCGTACAATCTATTTTCTTCTTATTGAAGTCCTCTGTTTCATTTACTGTAAATGGAAATATGCATTTCCATTCATAAAAAAAATCCACTTCTCTCAATTTGCTCTCATTTAGCTTGAATGATCCATGCGAATAATGCTCGGATCGTTGTTTTTGATTTTTACAAATTGAAGGATTGGAATTTCGTTGATAAACGAGAGATAAATCGCGGATTTACAAAGAATGTGAGGAATGGGTTCAAAACTTCTAAAAATATTTTCTCCCAGACCAGGAAGAATTAGATCGCGTCGTCAGCGCTGTTACAATCAGTGAAGCGAGTAGTATTTTTGGTGAAAGTTTCATGCAATTCCGTGTCAACGATTTTAGAAGTTGAGAATTAGGTTTGGGGACAATCGGAGAAAGGAACGGCGATGTTCGAATCGGAGAGTGGGGTTGTGCTCAGGATAGAGAGGGCTTCGGTTCGGTGTAATATGGTGGAGTTCGGTGATAAAATGTGTCAAGACATTTGAAGGAGGCATGCAGCTTTTCTTCAATCCAGGTCACAGGTGGCACGGACGGATTTTGATTCGGGAAGTTTGAGGCCATGGAGTAGTTTGCAGTAAGAAGAGGAGGAGAAGAGAGGTTCGCGGGTGGTCTCAGGTCAAAGAATGGCGGAGTTTGTTGTTGTGCACCGTGCACCACCGTGCACGTTTGTTTGGGTCCCGGCGCGGATTTCAAAGGAGGGGCCGAGGTCATGGACAAGGTGGTGCATTCGGAAGAGCACACGAAGGGAGGTTTGTGTGTGATCTTGGATTTGGATTCAGTGAAGCATTTGGGTGTGCACCCGTGAGTATAGCTCGCGAATATGAATAGGAGGAGTGAATGAAGGAAGCAGCGCATAGAAGAAGAACTAGAGGGAAGTGCGGGCTCGGTCCTGGTTTGAACATGGTGAAGCTATTGGGCTTTGGGCCGGATTGAATGGGTATGTTTTAATTTTAATTCAAGTTATAATTAGTTTGCAAACTTTAAACATTCCTAATTCACTCGTTTTAAATCTGATTCGCTCGCTGTCAGAAGCGTTAGAATCGTATCTGAAAATAGAACGCTGTGATATATAAATTTGACAATTTTTTTAGTATAAATTTATATAAAAATAAAATGAATATCCTTATATATACAACGAGCGTCATTATTAATAGAATTTATATATATACAATTAGCATAAAATCATCAACTGCTAATCAAAATGGATTGAAAGCAATACGAGAGACGGTGGAAATGTTCGTTGGCTTGATCATCCTGGTAATGGAGATGTTGGAGCTAGTATGGTGAGAACTTCTAATTTAAATTTCTTATTTAAATAGTTAATTATGATTAGATGATATTAATTATAATTATTTAATGATAATTGTGTGATGGATGTTGATGATTGAATGGTTGTTCATGTAATTAGATAATGCATTGAACACTGGTAAGCGCTATTGACAGTAACACTTGTGCACAGTTAAAATGTTTGTTGTGATGAATAAATTCGTATCCATCTGATCATATGGTTCATTTGGATAAATATAATTGCGTTGCTTGATATTACAAAACACATCGTGGTTATGGAAAATATGGGTGATCAATTTAAAATTTCCTTCCTATATATGATTTTTATTATTTAATTTTTAATTAATATTTATAATTTGAGTTTGAATTTCGATATCAAAACTATTTGAAAATTTAGATAAATACAAATTGATATTCGTAAAAATGAAGACTGTTTAGAAAGTATTTTCAACTATTTATAAGTTATTAACCTTTGAATTGAAATTTATTTCGAAAATTGATTTGAGTTATAAATTCATACATTTAATTTATATAGGCTCCATTAAATTTTGAAATGATTGAACAAATTGGGAGGAATGTATTAAATCATAACTAGAAATTTAGTTTTAACGGTTAAATTGAATAAACATCTTCATATAACATGAGACAATTTCGGAATAAGATTTGAATCATGTATTAACCATGATTTTTCAGTTATATGTAATGAGTTTTGGGAAAGATATTTATTAAGTATTCAATTTAATTAGATATGAAGATTTGAATAGTGGTTTTGAGATATCGATGTTTTGGAATTGAAATGAAAATATAAATCCAATTGTGAAAGACTTGAACGATTTATATTTAGATCGTTATATGGAGCGAATAGAATGCACTACGATGCGATAGTTTATGAATATCAATTTAAATTTTCAAATGACTATTTTTAACAGTAGTACTTTGGTAACACTTCCAAATGTTGTTATTGGTTTTTAAATTTATAAGCATGAATTCTTACTTGACTATAAGAATGATTATAAAAATAGTTCGAAGATTTTTAAAGTATTGAAAACATTTTATATGGAATTGAAATGGGTTTTCCAATTTTAAGAATTTTGGATATGGTTGGAGATAAATCTTCGAATGTTTGATATTAATTTGTAAATGAAAACTCTTATTAATTGAGGAATTTAAAAGGTAATTTACTGTTATTCCTCTTATAATACGAGTTGGATACGGAAATTAATATTGAAGATAAGTTGATAGTATTTCTATCCAGATCTAATGTCAAAGAGTAGAATAAATCTTTTAATTAAGATACTGGTTTCTCAACCTGATTGAAATAAGTTAGATAGAAATAATCTTCAATATTTGGTATAAAATTTCATGATGTAAACGTGTACTATCTGAAGAATTAGGAAGATACTATTTTATCGTTATTCCACTTATAGTATTCATTGATTATAAGAATTTATATCGAATATAAGTGGATACAATTTTTGTGTAACTTATGATTTAAAATCGATTGATTTGGGTTTTGTTGTGATTCGTGTCTTCAATAATATCATCCATGAAACCCAATGAGATTGAGTTGTGGAAATTCACATCATAATTAGGGATTAAGTAAAATCTTTGATTCGAGGAAATTAAAGGAAGAAATTGAAGCGAAGGTATAATCTTTGATTTCAAAGAAGAGTTTATGATGATAACGAGATGTATGAAATTAAAGTAATTCAAATCTTGAGTCATAAATGAATTGATAACCATTTGGAAGGAGATTTGAATTGAAAAGCCTATGTGAACCATAGCTATTGTTTTAAAGTACACTTATTACTTGGAAAGACTGGGATCGAGTATATGTTCGAAAACCATTCCAAGTAATAATATGACATTATGAAGCAATTCAAGACTTGGTAAACGGCAAAATGAAGACCGGAAATATTTGAATTGTTTAGATTGATTGTTGATGTCTCGGTTGGGTAGGCCACCGGATACGAGGTTATGAGTGGCATGAGACCTGAACATATTTGAATATTTTCGGGTTATTGTTCTGTTTAGACCCAGAACGGACTTGTATAGATGGTGTGTCTGACATTGAAATTGACCGCATAGCACTGATTTCCGTTAATATATATCGGATTTGTTGCAATATATTATCCTCATCTCTAAGTCATATGAACTTACCGGATATGCAGTGATATGTCGTGAATTGTGAATGAGGCATACCCGAGTAATGAAACGAGCTAGTGATGATCAAAGCATGGCTTATCGAAGCATAGCTTTGTGTATGACGTGACATCGACAAACCTCACACCCCGGATTGATGAGAAACTGGCGGTTAGGTTTTATACTTATATATGAATTGATGACGAAGCTGCAGCTGTGGGAAACCACTTATGAACTTGGGGAAGTTGGGTATGTTTGGGGGGCCATGTCTGGTAGAAAACCTTTGATCTACCCTGCGATTTGTAGTTGGTGTCCGTGACGGACGAAAAAGCCGTGAGGCACTTCGCTTTGTATCCCTGATTGATCTTTCATGTCAGGAATCATCAAGTTGGAAACCCAAGTCCCCAATACGAGCCATACGATTTGATTGTATATATGTATGGCGACATAATATTATGGGTGTTATGCCATCTAGGATTAATACCTTTATTTGTGAAAAAAATTTCCCCACTATATTATAGTATTAAAAGAGGATTGTCACATATAAAAGCATTTTTGGTTATCATAAGATAAAACTCGCCCATCCGGTGTGCGCTTGCATTGCGTGATGCGGGACGAGCTTATGATAGCTTCTTTTTTCCCAAAGTCATTACGAATTTATATGCATGCATATTCACAAGGAGTAAACCCATTCCGCGTTAGCGGCGTGGTCCGGTGAATTTCCCAACTTTAAAATAAGTCCTAAAAGCAACTGTTTTATGTTCTCACACCAGTCCCATGACTGACCTGGAGTTTATTATTCCTTCCTAAACTCTGGGTGCCCACTAATTTACACGGGCAGCTAGTAGTTTAGTTTTGCAGTTATAGATCGTTGGAGCAGGATTCGGAATGCGGTTAGAGTTGGAGTTCACGCAAGAGTTTGGAGCTTCTGCTATATCATGCGTTTTCTTCCGCTAAGAGTATATTTATTTTTCTTCCGCTGTATATGTTGTAACTCTGATATTCCATGTAACTCTGATGAAATATTGTGTTATATAATGAAAAGTTCCGTTATTTTTTTCAATATTTGTGTGTACCCATAGCAATTCGTCTTGATGAATGGTTTGAGTCGGTTTAATTACCGGCAAGAACTAGGCGAAAAGGCAGGTCGTTACATTTTGGGTTTGAAATGGAAAGACATAGTGGATATATAATTATAAAATTTCCTCAAACGCGATTGTTTTGAAGTTACTAAAACCATTTAAGGTTATATTAGAAAAGTAAGTCGCTTGACGTTATTATGGTTGTAAATGGTAATTAAATCTATAGCGAATAGTTAAATATATATTGATATTTCGGTGGTAACGAAAATGAAAAGTGAGTTTATAAAACCATAGCGATGTTTTCAAATAAAAATAAAAAATAAATATGAAAAGGGTTTTGGAATATATAAACGATGTTCCAAGATAAAGAAAATAAAAGACGTAGATAGTGAATATGGTAATATTTCTAGATAAAGGAATGCAAGGGAGGGATTTGAGTAAATACATTTAAGATATGGATCAATGTTTCAAGTAACGGAAGCATAAGAGATTGTGTTGGGATAATAATTATAAATCGATTTGTGAAATCGATGGAATTATTTTAAATGGAAATATTTAATATAAAGGACATGCACTGTTAAGTACTTAATAGTATTGTTATGATTTAATAGTTAAACAACCAACTATCAAATGAATTATTCTAATGGACCTTTTGACGTGTTGTTTCGAAAAGACCGGGATGGGAACTAGACCCAAAACCATTTCGAATCAACTGTGCGACACGATTAACTTGTAGGCCTATCAAGAGGGAGCATTGAAAATCATTGATTTTAATAAGCGGAAAAACCATTTAATAAATTTCTATGACTTGGAAGTAGAGATCTTTTGATTGTGATTCTGTCGTGATTGAATCCTCGGATTGCAAGGACTTCTCGCTACTGATCCCTGGGGTGATTCCTATACAGGATGCAGTAGGAGGGTGCCTTCGGTTCATCCTGTTACTGGATGACTTGTACGGACGAATGTCTGACAGAGTATTTCCAAATGATCACGTACGATTGGTTTTTACAAATATATCAAGTTTGGTGGCGGAGAAATTCTCTTGCTTAACACCCAGAGTGTATTTGTGGACGTCAGTTAGTGATTTGACGGATCTGACGATGTGGCATTCGGAGTGAGTGATGGCCAAAAGTTCTAAAGAAGTTAAACGTGACCTCAAGCCTCATCAACCAGGAAATGACAAAAATCGGGCAAATAACATGGCTAGCTGGGTCATTCCCAAGCAGGGTATATTGTCACTGATATAGAGAAAATTCATATTTGTTCTTCATTCATTTTCTGTATCTCCGCGGATGTACGGTAGGCCCTTAAAACCATAATGGGTGACAATATATTCGATACACTCAAGCTAAATGAGTGGTCGATCATGTGTGGCCGGGTTGCAAGACATTCTTGTTGAACCCCAGTGTATCCCCTCTAGAGTACACTGATCAAAAGGTGGTCTCATACCTTGTCATAGTCGGAATCTAATCAGGCGCCGTGTGGTTTTTGATTTTATACTATATATGTAGAGCATGAGATGCAAGTGTTCTACAAGATGGTTATTTATCTATGGTTTGATAAACACTATTATAATATCACTGGATTTTGATATATAAAAATGTTTTGGATTATAGTAAGGTAAAAACCATCCATGTTTATGTGTGGATTGGTCTTCCTATTATCTTTTCTTTCAAAAGGATTTCTAAGTTAAACAAGTTTTTGCTATGTGAATTTACCACTGAAATTATTCCAGACTGATTCGGGTGAACTTTGCTTTGCTTTAAATATGCTCGGGTCAGACCGAGTATATTACAGGTTAGGTTCCGCTTGGAATTTCAGGAGCTGGAAGCAGGAGGCTTCACCATTATTTATATAAAGTTATTTTCCGTTGTGACAGATATATGTTATACTCTGATGATTGGTATGTATATACAGTTCCTTTTTGTATAAAGAGATTTGATATATTATATTTTATCTGTTCCACTGTGAGATTCTGATGTAATGTTCTTCTTCTTTCTTCTATTCTAATATTTCTTTCTTTCTTTTCTCATCCTCTAAATTCTTCCTATTAACAATCTAGGATTTCAATACTTGATTTTTTGGCAAGTAATATGGGATTATATGTTGTTATCGAAAATTCGAGCAACAAATTTTTTCGGGACGCTACAAAATCCATATATTTGATGGTATTATTTGGTTAGTTTTGACCGTGAAGTGCCATGTTGCTTCTACGTTTAAAATCTCGTTCATATATGAACTGCTATGGACACAAATAAAAATACTATTGTGATAAACAATGTGTCATAGTCGTAAATATATAATAAAATTAACAAGTTAACTCATTCTGTGGAGTCCCAAAAAGCTGATATAGGGTGTAAAATACTCCAAAATAAAAAGTGTTTATTTTCCAAAATAAAAATTACAGTAAAATTCTAAAAATTAAATTATAACTACATCTAAAAGGATTTGTCCAAATTCGAAACCAATATTTAATTATAATTAAATATATCGTTACGGTTTATAAATTATACCGTAGCGACTATTTGAAAATTTTATTTGGACATAACTTATAATTTATAAATAAAAATCTCCATTTTTCACCTTTATTACAAAAAAACAATTCAACAGATTCCAAGATTTCTTGTTTTACAGAAAATCGACTTAAAATAGATTCTGTATATTTGTTTAAAGTTTGAATCGCCAAATTATGAACTACCACGCCATTTTGAGCTCGATTATAATTATAATATAATTTCTATGTTCAAATGACATTTATAAATAAATTCGTTATTATAATTCAACTCTAAACTGGATTAAACATTTTTAAATAATCCAATACACACAATATTGTCAATTCAGCTATTTTTGATTATTTCAGAATTTTAATATGTTATTTAATTATCTATATTAATTAAATATTCAATAATATTAAATTCAAGCCATTTTAAATTACTAAACCATTATCTTAATAATTAAATAAATTAATTATTCAATCGTAAAAATACAGGTCGTTATAAAAACCAACAACATCACTTTAAAAATTATAGATGTTAAAAAGCGTTTTGACATCGGCTGGATTTACGATCGATGTTAAAACTGTGATGTCTATTCGACTTTTTCATGTAGTGAATGTGTAACAACTTGTATTTTTACGTTATAATAATTAATTTATTTAATTATTTAAAATATGATTTAGAGTTTTAAACGGTCGTTGAATTAAATAATAGTGAATATCTAAATAATACAATAATTAAATAAAATATTAAATTCTGAAATAATCAGAATTAGCTGAAATGGCAATATGGTGTGAACTGGGCAATTCAGAATATATATAATTCAGTTTACAGTTGAATTATATTAACGAATGTATTATATAAATGACAGTTGAACGTATAATTATATTATAATTATAATCGAGCTTGAAATGGCGCTGTAGTTTGTAATTTAGCGATTCGAACTTTAAACGAATGTACAGAACCCGTTCTAAATCGGATTTCTATGAAATAAGAAATGTTCGGAGCTGGTGAAGTATATTTTTCTAATGGAAGAGAAAAATCGGGATTTCATTGTGTAGATTTTGAGTTATGTTCAAATCAAATTTTTATATAGTCGCTATGGAATTCCTTTATAATTTATAACGATTTATTTATATTATAAATGAATTTTTCAATATTAATTGAATATCGATTCAACCAGGATTTGAATATCAAGTTATAAATCCAATTGGAGCTGTATCATATTCTATTGTGAATATATATGATAATATTTATTTATAAATATTTAATTTAATTATTTTAAATATATTTATATTTAAATGGATTTATTTAGAGCTTTAAAAATAGCCACTTTTGCAAATGACCTCCGTTTTCGACGAAACTATTTTCGTTGGATCTGGAAAATTCAATTATTGTTACATTACAATTTTTGTGATTTTTGGAGTCAGTATGTGGCCGTACGGGATTTTAATGTGAAAATAGTCGATAATTTGACTTTAAAAATACGTTGTGTGAGCAAACGAAGTTGGAATTTGACGAAACCAGTTTCGTTAAGTCCGTAATGTTGAATTGTAGCTGCATACCAATTTTCATGATTTTTGGGTATCGTATGTAATGATACGGATTTTTGATGACAAATACAAACAGCGAAACAATATAAATTAATAAAATAATATGTGAAGCTTACTCTATACGCTACCCGCTCTTATAAATACTGCCTAAACCTAATCTCAGTTTTCCCGTAGTCAACAGAGTAACATTTTCAAGCCACCAATTTTTTTTCCCATTGTCAAAACAAATCATATAATTCAAAAATCCAAATAAAGGGAAATAAAAATCCTAAATTCATGAAATATATATATATATATCCTTGAGTTGTTCAGAAGATTCTCTACATTGCTATAGGGTTTTCAGCGTGTTCGACAACACTATTGTTTGCTGGAAATAAGTTGTCACGGGCTAGGGTTTGTTAATTTGAGTGGTTGAAGTTTTGATTTGAGGTTTTGGGTTTATTGTGACGACCCCAAAACCCTGTGACACGGTGTTAAGGATAATCATTGGAATATAACACATTAATCATCATTAGCATATCACAGATAATAGCATAAACAGAAAATAGAATAATTTACACACATATGACAGTGGAATCATATAAATATCATCACATCAGAGAAGCACAGTACAAGATACAACTTAGTGCATAATGATACATAGTCAGTCACCATCGCCTGAGGCGGAATCATACATAAAGAGTACACAAAATAATATTAGTCTACATCGCCAATGGCGGAATCATAATATAGATACAATAATGGCGGAGAAAATCCAAGTCAGCACGGTGTAGTCAAGCCTCGCCATGAGCCAAAAGGTGCGTCAGAAACCTGTAACTAGGCTGCCCGTGTGAAAATGAGGGCACCCGAGTTTGCAAGGTGAAACAAACTACGAGTCAGTCATGGGACTGGTATGAGAAATCTACTTAACTTATTAACAACAATAATAAGGCAAATCAAAGGACCACGCCACTTTCGCGGAACGGGTTTACTCCAATGAGTGCTAGTGCATGAAATAAAGTAAATGATTAAATCATCGCAATGCTTTTTATAAAATGAAGCCATTATAAGACTCAGGTCCCATCACACAATGCAACGCAAGCCGAAGGATAGAGTTTTACCTTATAATGGCAAAAAATGCTTCATACGAATTAAACAAAAGTGTTTGATATTATTACTAGTGTATATATGTTTCAAAAGCAAATTCAATCATAAATATCAATCCTAGGCGGCATAGCTACCATCTACTATGTCGCCATACTAGTAATACAATCACGTCCGCATATTTCGTATTGGAAATTGGATTCCTTCATGTGTTGAGGCAAGGGGCAAGCTCCTCTCCGTTCGAGACACTCTAGCAAATGCCTCGGGACCGCACACAGCAATCCCTGGATCCTCCAAGGCCGGTCCTCTCTTACTTTTGAGGATTGGCAATTCCTGAACACGCGTTTCCCGGTCCTTACAGACCTATAATCGAGGCGCCTCGTATTCCAACAACCACACAGGTGAAAAGTAGATATAAATGTCAGGGCTGGGAGGTCACTGACACCACCATAGCTAGAAAGAAGCGTTGTGCACTCCTTGGGTCCTTCTCCCGTTTTTGACTCATACCGGGGTGTGAGGCTCGCGAATTCACGTTATACACAAAGCTACATCACACAGACCATGCTTTGATCATCAACCACAAGACTTTGCTTTGCAATAGAAGCCTTGATCATATGCCACTTAGGCGTGCCACACAGGCAGTCCACTCCATGCGACTGATTTCAATCAATATATAACCTCTGAGCTCGTACGTCTCAGAGAAGGGCATTAAGCAAGAGAATAAATTCTCCACCGCCAAACAGATATATTTTTAACAGAGATCAATCAACACAGAACAAAATCCAATGTCAGACACACAGTCCATTTACAAGTCCGTTCTGGGTTTGAACGAAACCGGAGGCACCAATTCCTCGCATATCCGTACAATCAACAGTATGTTTGGACGGCTTCTACTTCAGCTCCTTCATGGTAGCTACTCCACTCATGAGCATCAGTAGCGCCCATCCATCCAATGTGAAGATCTTCGGTCTTCAACTGTCTTCGACTCTTCGACTTCTCAACGTCGATCGATTATTTGAAATGAGATGAACTCGGCCTTTTCAAATAACCCAGGTATATTTAGATTTTTAAATCAATTATTCACATGGTTTGACTATTCAACATTCACATTTCAGTTCTTTAGTTATGATTTTCATGTCAAATACATTCAACCATCACAATTCAAGCAAACACAACAAAAATGGTTTATTTCCACTCTATATCATCTATAGTATTTTATAACGATATATCGCCATTTTTATTTAATTTAAAACGGCCATATTTAATTAAACGACGTTTCAGGTTTTGTCGATGCACTGGCGCTGCTTTTCTCTAATTTTGTTTTACACATATTTGAAAATCTAACCGTTGGATCTTCACAAAAATTTTATCATTAGGAAGGTCATTTCAAAACGAATCCAACGGTTTCAATTTCGGGAAAATCCGACGGTCGGATCATCCACACTGGTCATTTGAAGTTACGATTTCAATCTACGAACTACAGCGTCGTTATTCGATTTAATTTAATTATATTTATATATATATATATATATATATATAATCGTTTCTGGCGCTGTTTTCCTTCGGATTTGAATTAGACATTCCAGACAATCCAACCGTCGGATCTTCAAAAATTTGGTGCCGTTGGAAAGATATTTCCAAGGCGAATCCAACGGTTGCGGTTTCGGGGAAATCCATTGGTCGGATTTCCCGCACTAGTCGTTTGAAATCACGGTTTCAAAACACGAACTGCATGGCCACGTTTCGTTTTAATTTTATTTATATTTATATATTTATATAAATATAGTTCATTCAAAAATTCCTATATCGTTTTCACTTCAATTATTTCACTAACGCCTTTAATTTTTGGAAAATTTCGCCATAACCTCCTTTGTACGGGAGGGGCTGGGAAAATTCCCAAATAGCCACACGGGCGTCTCATGTCAAAAAGAAAAAGCCAAGCGGCTAGCCAACAGGCTCATAAAATCATCACCCAAACAAAACAGTAAATGTGTACCTATTTGTCGCACAAAATTTTATTCCTCTTCTCTAGCCCTTTTGCTATAACCTGTTCAATAAATATGCATGTACATATATACAATTTTTATCACTTATCATTTTCCATTCAACTTCATATTCAATTTACTTTGGTTTAAAAACACCATTCATTCTAATGTTGCATGCATAGGCTAAAATCATATCATTAGCTAATTAATGTATATTTCAACTCATGCACATTTATTTGAACAAGTGGTTGTTTTTAACAATTCACATTTCAAAGATGATAATTTTGGCGAACTAAAATTGATTTCAACACATGACTATTTTATTTAGTTCCTATGCATGTTAAAAATAATATTTCTTCACCAATATGTATTTCAACGTCCGCATATCTCTAGCATATCACATATATGATAAAAAATGATATTTTAATCATTTAAAATATTTATTCGACAAATGGATGTTTTCAACACTTCATAGTTTCAATAAAAATGTAATTTTTATTGTTCGATCTTTTTATTCAACACATGAACTTTTCCACTACACACACTTCTCAACACATGAGCATTTCCACACATGGATATTTTATTTATGTTGTTCATATTAGAAAGATGGAATTTTTATTGTTGAAACTATTTATATAAGGCGAATATTTTTCATACTTCATATATATTATAAAAAGGTGATTTTTATTGTTTAAACACTTCCTTCATTCACAAATGAATTTAATTTTCACCCAACACTTTTCAACACATGAACATTTCCACACATGGATATAGTTTCAATATATGACTTTAATTTCAACGCATGAAAATAATTTCAACATATGAAAATAATTCTAACACACAAAGATTATTCAAAATTTCGGCAGCATAACGGCAGGGTAGTTAAAACCGGCACCGTCCCTAGTACGGCTCCTCGCTCTACCTTAAAACCTCGCGGTTTTTGACAATGGGGATTCATGCATCTAATTCGCACGCAGGCGGCATGTTTTATTTTTATTTCCACAAATATTTCCAATTCATTTCAATCACCAATGGGTATTTTTCAACCACAACCAAACAATATCAACCACAAACAATTATTCAACCATTCGCATTTTTCATCCAATATTTCACACCAATTCACAACAATAAATATCGTCCATGGTTTGTGGACGAGGGGAGTATATATATATATATATATATTTAATATATTTGCTATATTTCACTTGCATTTCAACACATATATCAATTATTCTATGCATGTAAAATTCATACTTCGCTTATATAGCTTACACTACGCATGTACATGAGGTATACAACACGTATGTAATTTATATTTCGCTAATATAATTTATACACGACATTTTCCATTCAAATTCTTTTAATTTAGATTTCTCACCTTGGTTTTCAGAGTGCTAAAAATCGTAGATGACTCAGAAAAATCCGCGGCTTCTTCTATTGGGTAGAGAGCTTCCTTGCGGTCCCGATGTTTCCTGTTTCATCGAATTTCGTCAACACACCAAAAAGATATGATTTTTCAAAGTGCAAACATCAAAAAGAACTCACCTTTCACGATGGTTCAAAACTAGGTTTGCAGTTTTCGCGAGAACCGAGGCACGAGGGGATGCTCGACGGGTTGGACGTGGAAGAGGGAAGAGAGGGCTTCCTGTCGGTGGTGGTTTGGTGGCGTTCGGTGGTCGGGATCGTCGACGGCGGTGATGGGAAGGTTGGGACTTTGGAGCCTCGATTCAGGCGGAGGAGGCATCGAGGGTGGTCGAGCTGGGGTCGGATTTGAAGGGGAGGCGAAGGCGCGTCGAGCGGCGGTGGTGGCGGAGGCTGGAAGCGGCTGTAGCGGCGGCGATCTGGCCTGGAAGGTTGGAACGACGGTGATCGTCGAGAGCGAGGTTTTTTTTTTAAATAATGAATGGAGAAATATGATTGGTCGATGGTTTTAATAAATTTTTAAATAGTGTTTTCTCAAACGAACTCCTTTTCAAACCCAACGACTATCGCCCCTAGCTAAATACCCCCATTCCGGACACAATGGGATATGTTTTGTTAGCCAATTCGACTGTTACAGTCAGTTATTTTTTAAATTAAAGTATAAAACATTTAATTTTTAACTTTGAACGTACATTTCAATTTGCCAGGGCCACAAACAGATTCGAAAAATTCTAGAAAAATAAATCTAGCTATGTTTTGACGCTACGGTCCCAACAAAACTAGTTTCGTCGAATTCTGAGATCGTTTGAAAAATGGCCATTTTCTGGTCGATCCAATTTAACAGAAATTGACCAAACGCATTTTCTTTTGCCATGCTCACATACTAGCTTAAAAAATTATGAAATTTGAAACCTAGCAATAGTTTGACATCCCGGACCCAACAAAAGTGGTTTCGTCGAATTCCGAGGTCGTATGCAAAATATCAATTTTCCAGGGCTATATATTCTATATAGCGACCATTCTGAAAATTCATTCGGCCATAACTTTTGATTCCCGTTATGAAACTTCGATTTTTCAGATTCGTTAGAAAGGTATTGACTAACAGATTTAAATATTTTTGGTTTCGCTAAAATCATTATATTCTCCACCCTGCACAGTCAGTCAAAGTTTGAATTCAAATTTTCAAACTGACTCACTATTTCTAATTCACTATTTTATTGAAATATTCTATTTCAATTGTTCAAATTCCTTTGAAATCACCAATTTAAAATTTTTAAATTGGCTCATATTTTCCTGGTTATTACAATCTCCCCCACTTAAAACTTTTCGTCCTCGAAAAGGAAACAACAGTAAAGTAGGAAACAAAATGTAAATGCAAAGTATTGTAAAGGTACCTTGCACCGGAGTTAGTCAGAGATATCCACTCTGCATTTGGGGTAAGCTTGCTTAATGCTTTCCTCAGTCTCCCAAGTACAGTCTCTAGGATCACTGCTCCACTGCACTTTAACTAAATGAACCTTTTTGCTTCTTAGTTCTCTAGTTTATTTGCCAACAATCTTTAATGGCTCTCTTCTGAGTGCTAATTTTGGAGTTATGTCTATATCCTGTTGTGCTGCTTCTTCTACAACAAGATCTGGATCATGCACATGTCTTCTAAGTTGAGATATGTGAAATACATCATGCACTCCAGGCAACCAATCTGGTAATTGAACCCTATAAGCAAGAGTTCCAATTCGTTCAAGTATAGGAAAGGGACCAATAAATCTCGGTGCCAACTTCCCAGTTTTGCCAAATCTGATTACTCCTCTCATCGGAGAAACTTTCAAATAAACATGGTCGCCAACAGCAAATGTCAAATCTCTCCTTCTAGAATCTGCATAACTTTTCTGTCGGCTTTGCACGGTTCTCAAACGCTTTTTGATGAAGTCGACTTTATCAGATGCTTCATATCGGGTCCTAACACAAGTCTGTTGCCAGGTTCTACCCAACATGCTGGAGATCTGCACAGTCTGCCATATAATGCTTCAAATGGCGACATTCCCAAACTTGCTTGATAGCTATTGTTATATGAGAATTCTGCCAAATGCAAGTGATCTTCCCATGACCCACCAAAATCAATTATACAAGCCTGCAATAAATCTTCTAAAATTCTATTCACCCACTCATTTTGGCCATCTGTTTGAGGGTGATAAGCGGTGCTCATATTCATTTTCGTTCCCAATTCTGTCTGGAAAGCCTCCCAGAATTTGCTAGCAAATATCGGGTCTCTATCACTGACTATACTGATGGGAATTCCATGCAGCTTAACAATTTCTTTGAAATATATCTGTGCTAGACTTTGAGCTGTTCTATTGGATCTAACAGGTATAAAATGGGCAGTCTTCGTGAAGCGATCTACGATTACCCAAATGATGTCATTACCTTTCCTGGTTCGCGGCAAGCCATCTATGAAATTCATGGAAATCTGTTCCCATTTCCAACTTGGGACTTCCAACGGTTGAAACAGTCCAGCTAGCATCTGTTGGTCGCTCTTGACCAATTGACAAGTAGGGCATTTGCTAACATACAAAGAAATATCCCTTTTCATTGCCTTCCACCAGAAAGTGCGTTTGATATCGTTGTACATTTTACTCACCCCAGGATGGATGCAAAATTTTGATTTATGGCATTCGTCTAGCACTTCTCTTCGAAGGCCTGGAATATTTGGAATGCAAATCCTATTATTTAACCTGAGAACCCCCTTATCGTCAATATGAAAACTCGTGGTTTCACCTTCCTTGACCCTTTGACTGATTCTCTGAATGAATTCATTGTCTTTTTGAAGGGCTGAAATCTTATCAATCAATCCAGGCGTAATTATAAGGTTGGCCATGATTGCGGTTTTCCTACTAAGTGCATCCGCTACAACGTTAGCCTTTCCCGGCGTATACAGGATATCAAGATCATACGCTGCAAGAAATTCTAGCCAACGCTGCTGTCTCAAATTCAGATCTTTTTGGGTGTATAAATACTTCAACGATTGATGATCTGTGTACAGTATAAATTTATCGCCCAATAATAATGCCTCTAGATTTTCAATGCTAAAACGATAGCTAGCAACTCAAGATCATGAGTCACATAATTCTTCTCATGCGGTTTCAGTTGGCGGCTTGCATAAGCGACTACTTGGCCTCTTTGCATTAACACTGCACCAAGACCTCTAATAGAAGCATCTGTCCAAACCGTTAAATCCTGATTTCCATCAATAATGGTTAACACTGGAGCAGTGGTCAGTTTCGATTTCAATTCCTGGAAAGCTTCTTCACAGTCAGAAGTCCACTTGAATTTCTCATGCTTCTTCGTGAGCTTCGTTAACGGACCGGATATCTTCAAAAAAATCCTTAACGAACTTTCGATAATAACTAGCCAACCCCATAAAACTTCTAACTTCTGTGGGAGTAGTGGGTTGTTTCCAGTCTTGAATCGCTGTTATTTTGCTTGGGTCAACAGAAATCCCTTTCTCTGACACGACATGGCCAAGAAATTTCACTTCTTCTTGCCAGAAGACACATTTAGAGAATTTGGCTTTGAAGACGTTCTTTCTTAGAATCTCCAATACTTGTTCTAAGTGTTTTTCATGCTCGGGTTTTGATTTGGAGTAGTTTAAAATATCATCGATGAAGACGAGGACAAATTTATTCAGAACTCCCCTGAACACTCTATTCATTAGATCGACAAAGTATGCTGGAGCATTGCATAGGCCAAACGGCATTACTAACCATTCATAAAATATGTCTGGACCTCTGAAAGCTGTCAAAGGAACACACTCTTCTGCTATTCTCAATTGATGAAAACCTGTAGCTAGGTCCATTCGGGAAAATACTTTCGCCCCATTCAATTGGTCTAGCAAATCATCGATGCGGGGTAATGGATATTTATTTTTGAGTGTCTGTTTGTTGAGGTCTCGGTAATCAACGCATAATCGAAGAGTACCGTCTGACTTTGGGACAAACACAACAGCTGCACCCCAATTAGAAAAACTAGGTCTGATTAGACCCTTCCACAACAGTTGACGAGTTTCATCGCCTAATTCTTCTTTTTCCTTCGGAGTCATTCTGCGAATTGGATGTACCACCGGTCTGGCATTGGGAATTAGATCGATTCGGAATTCTATTTCCCTTTGCGGAGGTAAGTTTTCAACTTCTTCAAACACATACGCATAGTTTCTAACAATCGGAATCTTTTCTATGGAAGTGGGATAAGTTCTAATGCCGACCAAAATTCTTCTCTATTCGGATTCGAACCATGACAGGGTATATGTATATGTCCAAGCTTCATTCGAATTTTAACGATTCTTTCCGCACACTTCACTTCGGCTTCATATTTCGTTAACCAATCAAACCCGAGAATCATATCGAATTCGGGAAAATCCATAATGACCAGATCAAAAGGAAACTTGTAAAAAGAATAAGAGGCTGGCACTTTACAATATGAATTAAGGATAATAGAACCTCCTATCGGATTATGTACTTCAACCGAATCTTTAAGATTCCTTGGTTTTAACTTTAATTTGTGCACTATGTTACTAGCAATAAAACTACGTGATGCACTTGTGTCAAACAAAACAGAAACAGGAATATTTTTAATGGTAAGGGTACCTCCCAAAACATCGGGTTTACCTGCTCCAGATGCCTATGGTCAAGGTCTTCGTAGTTGCATGTCATTTCCACCAGTTCGTTGAATTCCAGCTTGACATGGGCCATGGCTCTATCATGATATTGTCGTCTTAGCCCAAGGATAAACCTCTTATTTTTGGACTTTGCAGTGGTGACGAGCTCCGGAGCATAAGGCGACAACAGTGTAAATTTATTTAGATAATCCTGCACGGAAAGATCTCCCTGCTGGAGGTTGGCGAAGTCATCGTGCATTCGTTCTAGAGCTTGTTCTGGGACATATTTCTCCTTGAAGAGTTCTTTGAATCCATCCCATGTTCTTCAAGCTTCTCTATTCCCGGCGGTGAGAGATTCCCACCATAGTTCAGCTTGTTCCTTCATAAGCCAGGCGCCCATAATAGCTTTATCTTCGTCTCCAAGCCTTAGGCCTTCAAGAATTTTCTTGCATGTTTTGATCCATGCAAGGGCCTCTATTACGGGGCCAGTTCCCGAGAAGGACTTGCCTCCTAAGTTCTTATATCTATTAGCTACACGGCCTAGCTCGAAGTATTGAGCTGCCGGAGGTTGTATCAAAGGTCCTTCTTGAACTGGGGCTTCTCCCCTACCTCGGCCTCGGCCGGCACGGCCTCCTCTAGCGGCGGCTGCTCTGGTAGCCATTTGTCAAATTCTGTATAAGCAAGAAAAGAGTCAGCTAACAGAAATGATAGACTATTGCATAGTTAAGCAGAAAATTTACGGAAATATAACGATGGACTGATCAAATTGTTTTTGCTATTCTGCTAGGCTCATTCTAGGACTTTACTAGTCCTATCTCTAATGAGCGACTCGCCTTAGAATACTACTGATCCTATTTTGACGAAATGTTTAATGTGTTAGACTCCAGAACTAAGGTTAACCAAAGCTCCAATACCAGCTGTGACGACCCCAAAACCCCGTGACACGGTGTTAAGGATAATCATTGGAATATAACACATTAATCATCATTAGCATATCACAGATAATAGCATAAACAGAAAATAGAATAATTTACACACATATGACAGCGGAATCATATAAATATCATCACATCAGAGAAGCACAGTACAGGATACAACTTAGTGCATAATGATACATAGTCAGTCACCATCGCCTGAGGCGGAATCATACATAAAGAGTACACAAAATAATGTCAGTCTACATCGCCAATGGCGGAATCATAATATAGATACAATAATGGCGGAGAAAATCCAAGTCAGCACGGTGTAGTCAAGCCTCGCCATGAGCCAAAAGGTGCGTCAGAAACCTATAACTAGGTTGCCCATGTGAAAATGAGGGCACCCGAGTTTGCAAGGTGAAACAAACTACGAGTCAGTCATGGGACTGGTATGAGAAATCTACTTAACTTATTAACAACAATAATAAGGCAAATCAAAGGACCACGCCACTTTCGCGGAACGGGTTTACTCCAATGAGTGCTAGTGCATGAAATAAAGTAAATGATTAAATCATCGCAATGCTTTTTATAAAATGAAGCCATTATAAGACTCAGGTCCCATCACACAATGCAACACAAGCCGGAGGATAGAGTTTTACCTTATAATGGCCAAAAATGCTTCATACGAATTAAACAAAAGTGTTTGATACTATTACTAGTGTATATATGTTTCAAAAGCAAATTCAATCATAAATATCAATCCTAGGCGGCATAGCTACCATCTACTATGTCGCCATACTAGTAATACAATCACGTCCGCATATTTCGTATTGGAAATTGGATTCCTTCATGAGTCGAGGCAAGGGGCAAGCTCCTCTCCATTCGAGACACTCTAGCAAATGCCTCGGGACTGCACACAGCAATCCCTGGATCCTCCAAGGCCGGTCCTCTCTTACTTTTTAGGATTGGCAATTCCTGAACACACATTTCCCGGTCCTTACAGACCTATAATCGAGGCGCCTCGTATTCCAACAACCACACAGGTGAAAAGTAGATATAAATGTTAGGGTTGGGAGGTCACTGACACCACCATAGCTAGAAAGAAACGTCGTGCACTCCTTGGGTCCTTCTCCCGTTTTTGACTCATACCGGGATGTGAGGCTCGCGAATTCACGTTATACACAAAGCTACGTCACACAGATCATGCTTTGATCATCTACCACAAGACTTTGCTTTGCAACAGAAGCCTTGATCATATGCCACTTAGGCGTGCCACACAGGCAATCCACTCCGTGCGACTGATTTCTATCAATATATAACCTCTGAGCTCGTACATCTCAGAGAAAGGCGTTAAGCAAGAGAATAAATTCTCCGCCGCCAAACAGATATATATTTAACAGAGATCAATCAACACAGAACAAAATCCAATGTCAGACACATAGTCCATTTACAAGTCCGTTCTGGGTCTGAACGAAACCGGAGGCACCAATTCCTCGCATATCCGTACAATCAACAATATGTTTGGACGGCTTCTACTTCAGCTCCTTCTTGGTAGCTACTCCACTCACGAGCATCAGTAGCGCCCATCCATCCAATGTGAAGACCGTCGGTCTTCAACTGTCTTCGACTCTTCGACTTCTCAACGTCGATCGATTATTTGAAATGAGCTGAACTCGGCCTTTTCAAATAACCCATGTATATTTAGATTTTTAAATCAATTATTCACATGGTTTGACTATTCAACATTCACATTTCAGTTCTTTAGTTATGATTTTCATGTCAAATACATTCAACCATCACATATCAAGCAAACACAACAAAATTGGTTTATTTCCACTCTATATCATCTATAGTATTTTATAACGATATATCGCCATTTTTATTTAATTTAAAACGGCCATATTTAATTAAACGACGTTTCAGGACGTGTCGATGCACTGGCGTTGCTTTTCACTAATTTTGTTTTACACATATCTGAAAATCTAACCGTTGGATCTTCACAAAATTTACATCATTAGGAAGGTCATTTCAAAACGAATCCAACGGTTTCAATTTCGGGAAAATCCGACGGATGGATCTTCCACACTAGTCATTTGAAGTTACGATTTCAATTTACGAACTGCAGCGTCGTTATTCGATTTAATTTAATTATATATATATATATATATATATATAAATATAATCGTTTCTGGCGCTATTTTCCTTCAGATTTGAATTAGACATTCCAGACAATCCAACCATCGGATCTTCATAAATTTGGTGTCGTTGGAAAGATATTTCCAAGGCGAACCCCACGGTTGCGGTTTCGGGAAAATCCAATGGTCGGATTTCCCGCACTAGTCGTTTGAAATCACGGTTTCAGAACACGAACTACACGGCCACGTTTCGTTTTAATTTTATTTATATTTATATATTTATATAAATATAGTTCATTCAAAAATTCCTATATCGTTTTCACTTCAATTATTTCACTAACGCCTTTAGTTTTTGGAAAATTTCGCCATAACCACCTTTGTACGGGAGGGCTGGGAAAATTCCCAAATAGCCACACGGGCGTCTAATGTCAAAAAGAAAAAGAAAAAGCCAACAGGCTCATAAAATCATCACCCAAACAAAACAGTAAATGTGTACCTATTTGTCGGGCACAAAATTTTATTCCTCTTCTCTAGCCCCTTTGCTATAACCTGTTCAATAAATATGCATGTACATATATACATTTTTATCACTTATCATTTTCCATTCAACTTCATATTCAATTTACTTTGGTTTAAAAACACCATTCATTCTAATGTTGCATGCATAGGCTAAAATCATATCATTAGCTAATTAATGTATATTTCAACTCATGCACATTTATTTGAACAAGTGGCTGTTTTTAACAATTCACATTTCAAAGATGATAATTTTGGCGAACTAAAATAGATTTCAACACATGACTATTTTATTTAGTTCCTATGCATGTTAAAAATAATATTTCTTCACCAATATGTATTTCAACGTCCGCATATCTCTAGCATATCACATATATGATAAAAATGATATTTTAATCATTTAAAATATTTATTCGACAAATGGATGTTTTCAACACTTCATAGTTTCAATAAAAATGTAATTTTTATTGTTCGATCTTTTTATTCAACACATGAACTTTTCCACTACACACACTTCTCAACACATGAGCATTTCCACACATGGATATTTTATTTATGTTGTTCATATTAGAAAGATGGAATTTTTATTGTTGAAACTATTTATATAAGGCGAATATTTTTCATACTTCATATATATTATAAAAAGGTGATTTTTATTGTTTAAACACTTCCTTCATTCACAAATGAATTTAATTTTCACCCAACACTTTTCAACACATGAACATTTCCACACATGGATATAGTTTCAATATATGACTTTAATTTCAACGCATGAAAATAATTTCAATATATGAAAATAATTCTAACACACAAAGATTATTCAAAATTTCGGCAGCATAACGGCAGGGTAGTTAAAACCGGCACCGTCCCTAGTACGGCTCCTCGCTCTACCTTAAAACCTCGCGGTTTTTGACAATGGGGATTCATGCATCTAATTCGCACGCAGGCGGCATGTTTTATTTTTATTTCCACAAATATTTCCAATTCATTTCAATCACCAATGGGTATTTTTCAACCATAACCAAACAATATCAACCACAAACAATTATTCAACCATTCGCATTTTTCATCCAATATTTCACACCAATTCACAACAATAAATATCGTCCATGGTTTGTGGACGAGGGGAGTATATATATATATTTAATATATTTGCTATATTTCACTTGCATTTCAACACATATATCAATTATTCTATGCATATAAAATTCCAACTTCGCTTATATAGCTTACACTACGCATGTACATAAGGTATACAACACGTATGTAATTTATATTTCGCTAATATAATTTATACACGACATTTTCCATTCAAATTCTTTTAATTTAGATTTCTCACCTTGGTTTTCGGAGTGCTAAAAATCGTAGATGACTCAGAAAAATCCGCGGCTTCTTCTATTGGGTAGAGAGCTTCCTTGCAGTCCCGATGTTTCCTGTCATCGAATTTTGTCAACACACCAAAAAGATATGATTTTTCAAAGTGCAAACATAAAAAAGAACTCACCTTTCACGATGGTTCAAAACTAGGTTTGCGGTTTTCGCGAGAACCGAGGCACGAGGGGATGATCGGCGGGTTGGACGTGGAAGAGGGAAGAGAGGGCTTCCTGTCGGTGGTGGTTTGGTGGCGTTCGGTGGTCGGGATCGTCGGCGGCGGCGATGGGAAGGTCGAGACTTTGGAGCCTCGATTCAGGCGGAGGAGGCGTCGAGGGTGGTCGAGCTGGGGTCGGATTTGAAGGGGAGGCGAAGGCGCATCGAGCGGCGGTGGCGGCGGAGGCTGGAAGCGGCTGTAGCAGCGGCGATCTGGCCTGGAAGGTTGGAACGACGGTGATCGTCGAGAGCAAGGGTTTTTTTAGTTTTTTTTTTAATAATGAATGGAGAAATATCATTGGTCGATGGTTTTAATAAATTTTTAAATAGTGTTTTCTCAAACGAACTCCTTTTCAAACCCAACGACTATCGCCCCTAGCTAAATACCCCCATTCCGGACACAATGGGATATGTTTCGTTAGCCAGTTCGACTGTTACAGTCAGTTATTTTTCAAATTAAAGTATAAAACATTTAATTTTTAACTTTGAACGTACATTTCAATTTGCCAGGGCCACAAACTGATTCGAAAAATTCCATAAAAATAAATCTAGCTATGTTTTGACGCTACGGTCCCAACAAAACCAGTTTCGTCGAATTCTGAGATCGTTTGAAAAATGGTCATTTTCTGGTCGATCCAATTTAACATAAATTGACCAAATGCATTTTCTTTAGCCACGCTCACATACTAGCTTCAAAAATTATGAAATTTGAAACCTAGCAATAGTTTGACATCCCGGACCCAACAAAAGTGGTTTCGTCGAATTCCGAGGTCGTATGCAAAATATCAATTTTCCAGGGCTATATATTCTATATAGCGACCATTCTGAAAATTCATTCGGCCATAACTTTTGATTCCCGTTATGAAACTTTGATTTTTCAGATTCGTTAGAAAGGTATTGACTAACAGATTTAAATATTTTTGGTTTCGCTAAAATCCGTTATATTCTCCACCCTGCACAGTCAGTCAAAGTTTGAATTCAAATTTTCAAACTGACTCACTATTTCTAATTCACTATTTTATTGAAATATTCTATTTCAATTGTTCAAATTCCTTTGAAATCAGCAATTTAAAAATTTTAAATTGGCTCGTATTTTCCCGGTTATTACATTTATATTTGGGTTTGTGGTTGGATTTAGCTTCGTTTGTGGGAGTTTGGGAGGATTCGATTCCAAAGAGTGTCGCTGCTCAAGGTTACAGCGCGACGGGTGTTCGAGCAGAATTTGCACCGAGTTGCTTGAAAATGGTGTGAGTAGAAAGAGAGTTCGAAATGGGAAAAGGTGGTGAGGACGGTAGTTGTTTTCATGGAGAAACTAAAGGGCTTGGATTGGTTGAAGTCGTGGAAATGGCTGGGATGTTTGCTGAAACGCGATGGATATTTAGGGAAGGAAGACTGTTTATGCGGGTGTAATAATAGTGGATGGGCCGGTTTAATTAAAGGGGTAAGTCCCGGATTTTTTATAGATATTTATGTTTAATCCAAATTAAACAATGTGTTAACTAGAAATTTTAATATTTGGGTCATACGATACCAGAATTTCGAACGGTTGGATCCGTTGGGATTGTATGGACGACGACTACACAATGGAACTGACAGGCAGTGACTTGGAGCTCGCTATAATTTATTACAAAATAAAACGTCCTTCTGAATCAAAGATAGTTAATCATTATTTAACGATAACTGTCCAATGTGAGTAAACCTCACTAACTCTACCAGTTCATATTTTTATAACGTATATTTAGAAATGAGAAATGATGATTGATATCTTTGTGTTGATTGTTTGATTGAGTTGCTGATTGATTGTTTCAAATTATAGATAACGAAATATATGTAAATCGTTAATCAAATATTGATTCTGTTTATCAGGATATTTCGTATCGAAATAAAATCGATGTTATTATATTGTTTAACATCTGTGGATGCAGGGAAACAGGTCGAAGGGATCCAACTGGATTCCTCAACATTTATTTTACTGTTTTTCATATATTGTGTTATATGATGGGATATGAAATCTGTTGCTGATTTTGTATGTTTGAATGATACCGATCATTGTTATATGGTACCTTAAATACCATAAGGAATACTGGAATGTTAAAAAGGAAATTTTCAATGTTATATTGAAAAATAAATATTTATAAAATCAAAAGATTTTATAAAAAGAAATATTTATTTAGAAAATAAGTAGAAATATAGAAGGAATATTTATTTGAGAAATAAATAGAATTATAAAAGGAAAATCTGCAGGATATAAAAGAAATGGAAAAGATTTTTTTAAAGTGGAATTAAATAAAAATATGTTTTAACAGATAAATGGAGAAGATTAATTTTTAAATAATGTTTTATAAATTAAGTAAAATAATTTATCATGGGATAAATTGGATATATAAGTCTGAACTTATATAGGGAAGTAAAAATCGGTTTTAACACTGATATTTTAAATAGAAATCGAACTCAACATTTATAAAGGGAATTATAAATGATATTTAAGTATTAGAAGTAAAAAGGTGATTTCGTATGAATAATTCTATAAATAAAAGTATAAATAGAATTTGGAAATGGAATATTATTTTTAAATATGAAATAAAACTGAATTGATATATCAAAGAAATATTATTCGCATTTGATGTGAATAGCGGATTAAAATAGTTATTTTATAAATTAAAACATTTATTAAGGAAAAAAATTGGGATTTGAAATAGAAATTAAAATGGGAATTAGAATAAGATAGGAAATAGGATTAAAATAAAATTAGTTATTCGAAATAGAGTTAATCGATTAGAGTTAATCAAATAGAGTTAATCGATTAGAGTTAATCAAATAGAGTTAATTAAATAGAGTTAAAGGAGTTAATCGAATATAGTTTATTTGAATAGAGTTAAAGGAGTTAATCGAATATAGTTTAAGAACCCGAAACTTCCCTGGTCTCCAAAGAGAAGAGGAAGAACGGATTGCTTTGAAGACAAGACGAATCAGAACACAAACAGAAGAACATTTCATTGCTTATTACAACAATTTTATCAGAATACAAGAATATAACAGAGTATGAATAAATATCACACATTCGAATAATAGCAGAGATTTAAATTACATTTAAATACATAGCAGCGGAATAATAATAAAAACACAACTGAAAGGAATATACAGATACAGAGCTTTCTGAATATCATTCCAACTGTAAACCAGGATCCTGTGAATATAAATCTGCAAAACCCAAAACTACAAGCTTCCCATGTGGAAAATAGGGGCACCCAGAGTTTAGGTTAAAACAATAAACTCCAAGTTAGTCATGTGACTAGTTGAGAACTAAAACAGTTATTTAAAACTTTACTTTAAATCAGATATATCAAGGGACCACGTCATGTAACACGGAACGGGTTTCCTCCCATGAGTACCAGCGCATATAACAAAACAGCGCAATGCTTTTTAGAAAAATGGAGCTATTATAAGACCCAGTTCCTATCACACAATGCAACGCAAGCCGGAGGATAGGGTTTTCCCTTATAATAGCTAAACATGCTTGGTATGTTAAAACAAATCATTTGATACTATTATAAGTTCATAGTGTATGAAACAGCTTCAAATATAAATATATCAATCCTAGGCGGCATGGGTACCATATATCATGTCGCCAATACTAGGCTCTACAATCAAAACCGAAAATGTCACTTATTGGAAGTTGGATTTCTGTCTGTGAACCAAGGCAAGGGATCGTCCTTATCGCTTCGAGACGCTCTAGCCCGCCCTTTAGGAACAACCGCAACTGTACCTTGGATCGTCAGGGCCGGTCCACTCGATGTGGATTAAAATGCCTGAACACTATGTTTCCCCGCCCTATGGGGAATCAATCTGGTCTGTATAAAGACCATCCATTGGCTCCTTAGAGACTGATATAACTAAGGCACCTCGCTATCCATCATCCACATAAGTAAAACGTCAGGTCTTGCATAACGCTGACATCACTCCCAGCAAGAAGGAAAGGCATGCCCTCCCTGAGGTCCTCTCCCGTTTCTGGTTCACACCGGGGTGTGAGGCTCGCGAATTAATGCTATATTAAAGCCGCACTTTGATCATCAACCACAAGACTCTGCTTTTCAATATAAGCCTTGATCATTTGCATCTCAGCATGCTACACAGGCAATTCACGCTATGCAACCGATGTCTATCAATCACACAGAATGAAATCCGATGTCAGACATACATCCATTTACAAGTTCGTTCTAGGTCTGAACGAAACCGGAGGAACCTTATTCCTTGTCCCGTATGTCCAATATAGGAGAGAGGTCCTTGCATATCCAGTCGATCTCCAAGTACGTTTGGACGATCACCACTTATTACCTTATCTTGGGTGTACAGCCCAATCAAGACATCAGTAATCATCCAAACGATGTGAAGACCGCCGGTCTTCAACCACCGTCTTCATCATCAACTCATCGCCGATATAGTTATTCAGAATGGGATAAATCCGGTCTTTTTGAATAACTCGCGTATATAATAAACACGTGCTATAAAAACACAACATACGCCTCATTCCAATTTTGAATATTCTTTTATTTAATTATTCATATCCTTTGGGAAAGGTTCCCATTAATTTTATCAAAGATAAATTATTTAAATTTATTCTTTAATCTTCCTTCAAATATCAATTCAAACCAAATTATGGTTTTCCAAACTAGTCGGGATTAGCGAACCTTGCCGAAGTAATCATTTGTTTTCTTTCCCAATCCTAACATATTCATCCCATGAAGTAAAACTGGTAATACTTCATATCTAACACCATGGAGTTATTGGTAAAATTAATTACCATTTCGCATTCAAATCTAGTTAAAGATTTAACTATCGCCTGGAGCAAAACTGGAGATACTCCATTCTCAATCATTTCAATCTAATTAAAGATTCATTAAAACTCCACTTGGTTTTAATCTTCCCAAAAATCAATATTAATGATTGTTTAACTTAGGAAATCATATCCTGACTTTAACTGGGTTAAAGAACCAATGTCATTTAAAACATAGTTCACTATAAACCTAAAATAACATTCCACTCCATCAGCCTTTAACCGTAAATTAGCAGGTGAACAATTCCCTAAGTATTAACCCCGAAGGCCGAAACCAACATCAGATCAATACCCAGGAAACCATTCAACTTAACTACCAGTTAGTTTCTGATTTTCTTAACTCCATTGGGTCTAAGAACAGTATTATTAAAGATACCATTCACGACAACCCAAAATCTTATTCCATTGTTAATCGAGTTAAAGAACAAATGTTATTTAAAACACTGTTCACGATAAACCCAAAATCACATTCCATTCCATCAGCCTTTAACCGTAAATTAGTAAATGAACAATTCCCTAAGTATTAACCCTGAAGGCCGAAACCAACATCAAATCAATACCCAGGAAACCATTCAACTTAAATAATCTCAAGTTAGTTTCTGATTTTCTTAACTCCATTGGGTCTAAGAATGGTATTATTAAAGATACCACTCACGACAACCCAAAATCTTATTCCATTGTTAATCGGGTAAGAACAAGTGTTATTTAAAACACCATTCACGATAAACCCAAAGACCAATTTCAATTCAGTTCCAATTAAATATTAATTAATTGGTATACTTTATTAAATCTAAATAAAAAGATTTAATCTTTTCTCAATTCGGTTCGAGAACAGTGTTAATGAAGACACCATTCACGACAAACCCAAAATCACATTTGACATTAAATACAAGACTCTGAATAGAAAATATATCGGCTTATATTCAATATCAAACTATGGAATCAACAAATACCGTATTGGAATAATGATATATATATACCTTCCAAATTCCTCCGCAATATCCGTATAATCATGGAATCCAATATCGAAATATTCCAAAGATAATTTCGATTCAAATCCATTCCACTTCATATATTGGAAATTTTGGTTATTTTTAAAACCATTTCAAATCCAATTTATTTATTTAAAAAAAATATTGGATTTCTTAATTCTTGTTCATAACTAGTTCATTTCGATAAAAATATATTTTTATCTTTTCAAATATGGAATTTCTCATCCCAATTCTTTCCGAATCATTTCTTATGATTTTACACTAATTACTGATATTTTTAATAATTTTATCAAGGCCCATACAGTCGATTTCCATAAACGGCCATCGAACTGCACACGCAGCGACCTTTTCCAAATTTGATTTGGACATAATTCCATATCCAACCGTTAGATTTCTAAATTCTTGTATTCGTTTGAAAGCTCTTTTCGATATGAACCAACGGTTCCAGCTTTAGGAGAATCCGATGGTCGAATCTCCGATAATGTCCATTCGCAGTCAATAGTCGAAATTCGCGAACTACCGCGGCGCGGCGCATTTTATTCAAGCCATTATATTATATATATTATATATTATATATATTATATATAATATATATTTCGTTGATTTCCATTTAAAATGTATTTTATAAATCATTTTAAATTCATTTTCAAAACGATTTCAACTTCATATTCAATTTCAAATCAAAATTGAATATTCCATATCATCAATATATATAAATGATACTATTTTCAAAACATTATATTTTGAAATCATTTCCTTTTCGATATTCATTATACAAATGAATAAATCGATATAAATATCGTTCACGTCCAAATGGCGTTAATCTAATCAACATGGGTTTATATATTTAAATATATTCATGTCCATCCCAAATTGGACATCAAAACTAGATTTTGATCTTTTACTAAATTTTATTTTAAAATATTCATTATTTTGAAATATTCGTTATTTTAAAATATTCATTCTTTTTGAACTGGAATCAGACACAGTCAATTAACATATAATTTGATTTATATGGATTTCATACAACACATGTACACAACAACAATCGAACACATTCAACCATCATCCAAAGTGCATTCTATACTGCATAAACATCAAATATAAATATTTGACACTTATAACAATCTGTCAACCAATCGATTGACATACAGCTAATTATTGGGATTAGTGTATGTCCAATATCATCCCAATACCTGTGTCGGGTTTTCAAACAACAAACACAAATTTATTTGTGCAGTTGGGCGATGTGTTAAATTTATCATCCCAACCAATATCAGTCAAATGTGTGTACATAAACAAATCATCCGATTTGTAAATAAATATTCAATTCTATCCATATACACGTTAAAAATTATATTTTTAACTATAAAATATTTTATTCCATTCCACAACACACAATCAATTTTCACAACACAATCAATCAAACAAACAAGTCATCCATGATCTGTGGACGACGGGTGTCGGGTGCTGCTAAGCACCGTCTACATCCTAGTATATATTTTAACTAGAAATAAAATTAAAGTGGGAAGTTCTCACCTTTGGGATCCACTCCTCCATTCTCTATTTCTGAATGGTCTGGATTCCATTTTGCTTTCAGTCAGTTTCATCGCACTCTTTTTCACGCTGTTCATAGTAAAAATCGCATTTTTTATTATTTAGTTTTATATATAAAAATCATATTTTTACATCGTTATAAAAAATATATTTTTACAATGCTACTTTTTATATAAAAATTATATTTTTATAACGCTAACATCTGTATAAAGATTATATTTTAAACGCTAATTTCTATATAATGATTATATTTTTATAACGCTAACTGTAAAATTTATAAAAATCACTACTTTATGTAACAACCCGAAATTCTGAGCCAGTTTTTTTTTTTTTTTTTGGTAATTTTAGCGAATTTTGAATATTTAAAATGAATTATTTTAAATAAAATCAACGAGAAATTTATTTTGAATAGAATTCGAATGTATATATTTATATAGATCGTCGTTAGAATATAAATATTTATTTTAAATTATAAAAGGAATTGAAAATGGCGCGGTAGTTCGATAATTCGATTTCAAATTTCAAATGAAGGTACCGGGTGCAAATTAAACCGGATTTTTGTGAAACCAAATATATTTGAATCTAATTGAGAATATCTTTCCAAGAAATCAGGAAAATTGAAATTTCATAGCGGGAATCAAAAGTTATGTCCAAATGAATTTTCAGAATAGTCACTATGGAATTTTGGCCCTTAAAAATGAAAATTTTGCAAACGATCTCGGTTTTCAACGAAACCACTTTTGTTGGATCCGCAGTGTCTAATTATTGCTAGGTTTCAAATTTCATAATTTTTCAAATCAATATGTGAGCGTGGCAAAGGAAAACGCGTTTGACCAGTTTTAGTTGATTTTAATCGACTGGAAAATGGTCATTTTTCAAACGGTCTCAGAATTCGACGAAATTAGTTTTTTAGGACCGTATCGTCAATACGAAGCTAGAAAATATTTTTCGGGAATTTTTCTAGTTAGTATGTGGCCCCGGTAAATTGAAATGTGCGTTCAAAATCAATATATAGAGTTATATTTTGATTTTGACGGAAACTGATCGAAACAATCGAATTAGCCTATGATACATATCTCATTGTGTTCGGAATGGGGGTAATTAGCTATGGGCGACAGGCGGTGGGTATCGTTTCGAGTTCGAAAAAAAAGTTAATTTTTGAAAATAAAAAAAAAAAAAAGTCAACATCCCTCCCCTTTATCTCTCCCTCCCTTCCCCCAATGACTCAGATAAAAAAAAAAGAGAGAAACCCGACAGAACCCTAGCCCCGCCATACACCACGTCGCGACGCCCCACCAGATCCGCCGCCCTCCCAGTCGACTTCCCCACGCCATCTCCCCTTCCTTCCGCCGCCTTCCTCCTCCAGTCTCCCCTAAAAGCCCTATTCGATTTTAACTAGCGCCGCCACCAGAAGAAGGATGCCGCACCAGAGCCAAGCCGCCACCTCCCTGGGCCACCGCCATCGCCTAAACGGGCCACCTCAGTCCGACGATGAAGATTCCCCCCTGTTCAGTTCAAATACAGTGAGTTTTATTCATTTGTTTTAGTTTAATTTAATTTAAATATTAACATCGAATTAGAATGAGATTTTCTTTCTTTGTGTGAAGTAAAGCATTATATAAAATCAGTTTTCTTTTTAGGAAATAAAAATATATATAAAGCTTCTAAAAACAGAGTATACCTTGCTTTTAAAAATAGAATTTTCATTGTTTTAAAAGTAGAAAATAACTATGTTTCGAAAATATAGAAATCAAAATTTTGCAAATATAAAGATACGATATTTGGAAATATAAAAAGGAGATTTTCATGTAGATAGTATAGGAATAAAAATATGATTTTTATAAGATAAAGAGTATAAAAATATGATTTTTATAAGATAAAGAATATAAAAATATGATTTTTATACATGTAGCATAAGAAAAATATAATCTTTACAGTATTAGAACTGAAATAAAAATATGAATTTTATTTTTATCATGAAGTAGTGAAGATAACAATTAAATTTTTATATAATAGAGAATATAAAAATATTATCTTTATATGGTAGAGATTATAAAAATACGATCTTTATATGTGTTGTAGCGAATTAACAATGTAAAGAAATAACTTTCATATAGAATGAAGCGTTGAAAAATATATATGAAGTAGAAATAAAAATAGAATTTGTATTTATTGAAATGAAGCGATAAAAATATAATTTTTATTTGAACAGCGTGAAAAGGACTGCATTGGAATGTCAAATGGATCTTGGCGATTCAGCAGTTCAAAAGCAAAGCACGACGCAGTGGAACCCTCTGTGAGAACTCCTCACCTTTAATTTATTTTCTAGTTAAAATATATACTAGGATGCAGACGGTGTTTAGTAGCACCCGACACCCGTCGTCCACAGACCATGCACGGCTTGTATGCTTGTTTGTTTGATTTTGATGTGCGGTTGATTGTGTGATGTGTTGTGAAATGAAATAAAATATTTATATAGTTAAAAATATTTTATAGTTGAAAATAGAATTTTTAACGTGTATATGAAATGAAATAAATTAATATAAACAAATCGAACGATTTGTTTATATACACACATTTGACTGATATTGATTGGGACGATAAATTTTACACATCGCCCAACTGCACAAATAAAATCTGTGTTTGATTGATTGAAAACCCCAAACGGGTATTGGGATGATATATGACATACACTAGTCCCAATAATCAGCAGTATGTCGATCGATTGATGGACAGACCGTTATGAGCGTTAAATATTTATATTTGATGCTTATACAGTGTAGAATGCACTTTGGATGATGGTCGATTATTCATCGTTGTTGTTGTATACATGTGTTATAGAAAATCCATATAATTAACATTATATGGTAAGTGATTGGGCCTCATTCCAGTTTAGAAATAGAATATTTGAAATAGAATATTTGAAAGTAGAAATATTTAAAAAAGGAATATTTGAAATAGAATATTTGAAAGTAGAAATATTTAAAAAAGGAATATTTGAAATATAATATTTGAAAGTAGAAATATTTGAAAGCCATGTTGGTTAGATTGACCCCATTTTGACGTGAATGATATTTATATCGATTTTATTCATTTTATAATGAATATCGAAAGTGATTTCAAAATCTGATATTTTGAAAAGAATTGAAATTCGAATTGGAATTGAATAGAAATGAATTCGAATTGAAATTGAATAGAAATGAATTCGAATTGAAATTGAATAGAAATGAATTCGAATTGAAATTGAATAGAAATGAATTCGAATTTAAATTGAATAGAAATGAATTTGAATTGAAATTGAATTGAATTAGAACTGAAATTGAATTAGAAATCAATTTGAATTGAAATCGATTTGAAATGAATTTAAAACGAATTTATATTGGAAAAATTCAATTTTGATTTGAATTTGAAAATGAAGTTGAAATCGTTTCGAAAACGAATTTAAAACGATTCATAAAATACGTTTTAAAAGGAAATCGATGAAGTATATATTATATATATTATATATATAATATAATGGCCTGAATAGAACGCGCCGCGCTGCGGTAGTTCGTGAATTTCAACCATTGACTTCAAATGGATATTGCGGGAGATCCGACCGTCGGATTCTCCTAAAACCAGAACCATTGGGTTTGTATCGAAAAGAGCTTTCTAACGAATATTAGAAATTAGAAATCTAACAGTTGGATTTGGAATTATGTCCAAATCAAATTTGGAAAAGGTCGCTGTAAGTGCAGTTCGATGGTCGTTGATGGAAATCGACTGTACGGGCCTTGATAAAATTATTAAAAATAGTAATAATTTGTGTAGAATCATAAGAAATGATTTGTGATGAATTGGGATGAAAAAATCCATATTTGAAAAGATAAAAATAGATTTTTATCAAAATGAACTAGTTTTGAACTAGAATAGTAATTTATTTATTTTTAAAATAAATAAAGTGAATTTGAAATGGTTTTGAAATATTACCAGAATTTCCAATAATTGAATTGGAAGGGATTTGAATCGAAATTCTCTCCGGAATATTTCGATGTTGGATTTCGTGATTATACAGATATTGTTATGGAAATTTGAAAGATACATATATATCGTTATTTCCAATACGATATTTGTTGATCGTAGAATTTGATATTGAATATAAGCCGATATATTTTCTATTCAGAGCCTTGTATTTAATATCAAATGTGATTTGGGTTTGTCGTGAATGGTGTTTTCATTAACACTGTTCTTAAGCCCAGTTGAGAAAAGATTAAATCTTTTTATTTAGATTTAATGAAGTGTACCAGTTAAATAATATTTAATTGGAATTGAATTGATACTGATTTTTTGGTTTATCGTGAACATTGTTTTAAATAACACTTGTTCTTTAACCCGATAATTAATGGAATGGGATTTTGGGTTGTCGTGAACGGTATCTTCAATAATACTATTCTTAGACCCAAAGGAGTTAAGAAAATCAGAAACTAACTGGAGATTAGTTAAGTTGAATGGTTTCTGGGGTATTGATCTAATGTTGGTTTCGGCCTTCGGGGTTAATACTTAGGGAATTGCTCACTTGCTAATTTACGGTTAGGGACTGATTGAAGTTTGATGTGATTTTGGGTTTATCGTGAACCGTGTTTTAAACGACACTGATTCTTTAACCCAGTCAAAGATTAAAACTAAGTGGAGATTTAATGAATCTTTAATTAGATTGAAAAGATCGAGAATGGAGTATCACCAGTTTTTCTCCAGGTGATAGTTAAATCTTTAATTAGATTTGAACGTGAAATGGTAATTAAATTTACCGATAACACCGTGGTGTTAGATATGAAGTATTACCAGTTTTACTTCATGGGATGAATAGGTTGGGGTTGGGAAATTAAAACAAATGATTACTTCGGTAAGGTTCGTTAATCCCGACTAGTTTGAATTGATATTCAAAAGAAGATTAAAGAATAAATTTAAAGGAATTTATCTTTGATAAAATTAATGGGTCCTGAGAAATGTGAAATTTAGAAACTAACTGTCGGTTAGCTAAGCAGAATGGTTTTCTGGATATTGATCTGATGTTGGTTTCGTCCTTCGGGATTATTATTTGGGGAATTATTCTCTTGTTAATTTACGGTTAGTGACTGATGAATTGGAATGAGGCGTACGTAGTGTTTGTGTAACAATTGTTTATTATATACGCGAGTTATTCGGAAAGATCGGGTTTATCCCATTCTGAATAACTGATTCGATGACAAGTCGAAGATGAAGATGGTGGTTGAAGACCGGAGGTCTTCACATCGTTTGGATAATTACTGATGATCTTGATTGGGCTGTACACCCAAGAAGATGGAAACAGTTGGTGATCGTCCAGACGTACTTGGAGATCGATGGATATGCGGGGTACTAGGTGCCTTCGGTTTCGTTCAGATCCAGAACGAACTTGTAAATGGACTGTGTGTCTAACATTGGATTTTAGTCTGTGTGATTGATTTCTATTAAATATATATCTGTTTGGCGGCAGAGAATTTATTCTCTTGCTTAACGCTCTTCTCTGAGACGTACGAGCTCAGGGGTTATATATTGGTGAATATGAAACGCATGGAGTGAACTGCCTGTGTGGCATGCCTAAGTGGCAATGTGATCAAGGCTTCTGTTGGAAAGCAGAGTCTTGTGGTTGATGATCAAAGCACGACCTTTGTGGCATAGCTTTGTGTAGCGTGAATTCGTGAGCCTCACACCCCGGTTGTGAACCAAAAACGGGAGAGGACCTCAAGGAGGACATTCGTTTCTTTCTAGCTAGAAGTGGCGTCAGTGGTTTTACACGCCCTGACGAGTTTGACTTATGTGGTTGTTGCTGTTGCGAGGCGCCTCGGATATATCGGTCGTTCTCGAACCGATGGAGTCATTCGTTGGCTCATTTACGCCCCATAGGGCGGGGAAACGTAGTGTTCAGGAATTTTAATCCACATCGGTGGACCGACCCTGTCGCTCCAAGGGTCGATGTGCTCTGACCCTGAGGCTCGGGCTAGACAGTCTCGAAGACGGTGAGGACGATCCCTGGCCTCGGTTCACAGATGGAAATCCAACTTCCAAATACGTGACATTTGTGGTTTTGATTGTAGAGCCTAATATGGCGACATGATATATGGTACCCATCCCGTCTATGATTGATATTTATGATTGAAATTGTTCTAAACAGTATACACTTATAATAGTATCAAATGACTTGTTTTAAACGTATCAAGCATGATTTGGCTATTATAAGGGAAAACCCTATCCCCCGGCTTGCGTTGCATTGTGTGATAGGACCTGGGTCTTATAATAGCTTCATTTTTCTTTATTTAGCATTGCGCTGTTGTTATATGCACTGGTATTCTTGGGAGTAAACCCATTCCGTTTCATACGGCGTGGTCCCTTGATTTACCTAACTTTAAAATAAGGATTAATAACTGTTTAGTTCTCACACTAGTCCCATGACTGACCTGGAGTTTATTGTTTTAACCTAAACTCTGGGTGCCCTTATTTTGACACGGGCAGCTAGTAGTTTTGGTTTTGCAGATTTATATTCACAGGATCCTGGTTTACAGCTGGAATGATATCCGGAAAGCTTTGTATCCGTATATCTCTTCTAGTTGTGTATTGTATTATTTTCCGCTGCTATGTAATGTATTGTAATCTCTGATATTTTATAATGTGTAATATTATTCATACTCTGTATATTATTGTATTCTGATGGAATTGTTGTAATAAACAATGAAATGTTCTTCCGTCTGCGATCTTTTGTGGCTTTTCCTCGACTCAATACGGGATTTCCCGCAAGGGGGATTTCGGGTCGTTTAATCGTGGTATCAGAGCTTTGGTTTACAAAGCTCAGAGAACAAGACACATTAGAACCATACGAAAGAACTCATCAGATAATTGGATTAGTAATATCCAATGGGAATGACTCGTTAGAGACGGGATCAGTAGTATCCTAGAACGAGTGTGAAGAGTATATTTTTTAAAGTGAAAACAATTTTTGTTTTCAAAATTTTAAATCAATTATTCGTATTCGATTATTTATTTTAAATTGATTTGGACAATCCAATATATAAAGATTTTGCTTATATGTCTTGCAAACGTGTATTCGAAATTTTAATATACTGGATAGATATAAAATCACACTCTAGTTGCTAGGGGATAATTTTGGTGACGGGGCACCATCGCCAGTATTTATTTTCAAGCGACGAAAGTGAGGTTTCTATATATTTCCAATTGACAGGTGTGAGAACCGAAACTAGATAGGGCTTATTGTTATGATTTGGCATCAAAAATCTGATTTTTGACTATGTATCAACGTTATGAATTTGAAAAGCTAATCAACTAATTGATTGATGGTTGTGTTGTTGATTATTGGTTGATTAATTAAAATTTGTACCATATAGCCAAATTGAATCAAATAGTGAAATGTATTGGAAATTTATCGCATTTGCTTGCATATACATGTACTTACATTGAACAGGTCATAGCAAAGAGGCTAGAGCAGAAGAATAAAATTGTTTGCCCGACAAATAGGTACATGTTTACCATAATTTACTATTTTGTTTGGGTGATGATGATTTTATGAGCCGATTGGCTAGCCGCTTGGCTAGCCGCTTGGCTTTTTCTTTATCTTTTTGAGATCAGAGGGCCTTTATGGCAATTTCGGGATTTTCCCGGTGCAGGGGAGGTTATGGCGAAATTTTTCGAAAATTTAGGGTGTTAGCCAAATTTTTGAAAAATATGAAAAGTTCTTAGAAACTGAAAAGTTGAAGAACTTAAGCCGTAAAGAAAATAGTGAAAGTTGAGTTGATTGTTAAACAACTTTCGGCTTCGTTCCATTTCGGGGACGAGAAGTTTTAAGTGGGGGAGATTGTAACAACCTGAAATTCTGAGCTAGTTTAAAAAATTTATTTTGGCAATTTTAGCGAATTTTGAATATTTAAAATGAATTATTTTAAATAAAATCGACGAGAAATTTATTTTGAATAGAATTCGAACGTAAATATTTATATAGATCATCGTTAGAATATAAATATTTATTTTAAATTATAAAAGGAATTGAAAATGGCGCGGTAGTTCGTTAATTCGATTTCAAATTTCAAATGAAGGTACCGGGTGCAAATTAAACCGGATTCTTGTGAAACCAAAAATATTTGAATATAATTGAGAATATCTTTCCAACGAAACAGGAAAATTGAAATTTCATAGCGGGAATCGAAAGGTATGTCCAAATGAAAATTCAGAATAGTCGCTATGGAATTCTGGCCATTGAAAATAGCCATTTTGCAAACGACCTCGGTTTTCGACGAAACCACTTTTGTTGGATACGCAGTGTCAAATTATTGCTAGGTTTCAAATTTCATAATTTTTCAAATCAATATGTGAGCGTGGCAAAGGAAAACGCGTTTGACCAGTTTTAGTTAATTTTAATCGACTGGAAAATGGTCATTTTTCAAACGGTCTCAGAATTTGACAAAATTAGTTTTGTTAGGACCGTATCGTCAATACGAAGCTAGAAAATATTTTTCAGGAATTTTTCTAGTTAGTTTGTGGCCCCGATAAATTGAAATGTGCGTTCAAAATCAATATATAGAGTTATATTTTGATTTTGACGGAAACCGATCGAAATAGTCGAATCAGCCTACGATACATATCCCATTGTGTTCGGAATGGGGGTAATTAGCTATGGGTGACAGGCGGTGGGTATCGTTTCGAGTTCGAAAAAAAAGGTTACTTTTTGAAAATTAAAATAAATAAATAAAAAGTCAACATTCCTCCCCTTTATCTCTCCCTCCCTTCCCCCGATGACTCAGATAAAAAAAAAGAGAAACCAGACAGAACCCTAGCCCCGCCATACCCCACGTCGCGACGCCCCACCAGATCCGCCGCCCTCCCCGTCGACTTCCCCACGCCATCTCCCTTCCTTCCGCAGCCTTCCTCCTCCATTCTCCCCTAAAAGCCCTATTCGATTTTAACTAGCGCCGCCACCAGAAGAAGGCTGCCGCACCAGAGCCAAGCCGCCACATCCCTAGGCCACCGCCATCGCCTGAACGGGCCACCTCAGTCCGACGATGAAAATTCCCCCCTGTTCAGTTCAAATACAGTGAGTTTTATTCATTTGTTTTAGTTTAATTTAATTTAAATATTAACAGCGAATTAGAATGAGATTTTCTTTCTTTGTGTGAAGTAAAGCATTATATAAAATCAGTTTTTTTTAGGAAATAAAAATATATATAAAGCTTTTAAAAACAAGTTTACCTTGCTTTTAAAAATAGAATTTTCATTATTTTAAAAGTAGAAAATAGCTATGTTTTGAAAATATAGAAATCAAAATTTTGCAAATATAAAGATACGATATTTGGAAATATAAAAAGGAGATTTTCATGTAGATAGTATAGGAATAAAAATATGATTTTTATAAGATAAAGAATATAAAAATATGATTTTTATAAGATAAAGAATATAAAAATATGATTTTGATATATGTAGCATAATAAAAATATAATCTTATAGTATGAGAAGTGAAATAAAAATATGAACTTTACTTTTATCATGAAGTAGTGAAGATAACGATTAAATTTTTATATAATAGAGAATATAAAAATATTATCTTTATATGGTAGAGATTATAAAAATACGATCTTTATATGTGTTGTAGCGAATGAACAATATAAAGAAATAATTTTCATATAGAATGAAGCGTTGAAAAATATATATGAAGTAGAAATAAAAATAGAATTTTTATTTATTGAAATGAAGCGATAAAAATATAATTTTTATTTGAACAGCGTGAAAAGGACTGCATTGGAATGTCAAATAGATCTTGGCGATTCAGCAGTTCAAAAGCAAAGCACGACGAAGAGGAACCCTCTATGAGAACTCCTCACTATTTTCTAGTTAAAATATATACTAGGATGCAGACGGTGTTTAGTAGCACCCGACACCCATCGTCCACAGACCATGGACGGCTTGTATGCTTGTTTGTTTGATTTTGATGTGTGGTTGATTGTGTGATGTGTTGTGAAATAAAATAAAATATTTATATAGTTAAAAATATTTTATAGTTGAAAATAGAATTTTTAACGTGTATATGAAATGAAATAAATTAATATAAACAAATCGAACGATTTGTTTATATACACACATTTGACTGATATTGATTGGGACGATAAATTTTACACAACGCCCAACTGCACAAATAAAATCTGTGTTTGATTGTTTGAAAACCCCACACGGGTATTGGGATGATATATGACATACACTAGTCCCAATAATTAGCTGTATGTCAATCGATTGATGGACAGACTATTATGAGCGTTAAATATTTATATTTGATGCTTATACAGTGTAGAATGCACTTTGGATGATGGTCGATTATTCATCGTTGTTATTGTATACATGTGTTGTAGAAAATCCATATAATTAACATTATATGGTAAGTGATTGGGCCTCATTCCAGTTTAGAAATAGAATATTTGAAATAGAATATTTGAAAGTAGAAATATTTAAAAAAGGAATATTTGAAATAGAATATTTGAAAGTAGAAATATTTTAAAAAGGAATATTTGAAATAGAATATTTGAAAGTAGAAATATTTAAAAAAAGGAATATTTGAAATAGAATATTTTAAAGTAGAAATATTTGAAAGCCATGTTGGTTAGATTGACGCCATTTTGACATGAACGATATTTATATCGATTTTATTCATTTTATAATGAATATCGAAAGTGATTTCAAAATCTGATATTTTGAGAAGAATTGAAATTCGAATTGGAACTGAATAGAAATGAATTCGAATTGAAATTGAATAGAAATGAATTCGAATTGAAATTGAATAGAAATGAATTCGAATTAAAATTGAATTGAATTGAATTAGAACTGAAATTGAATTTGAAATCAATTTGAATTGAAATCGATTTGAAATGAATTTAAAACGAATTTATATTGGAAAAATTCAATTTTAATTTGAATTTGAAAATGAAGTTGAAATCGTTTCGAAAACGAATTTAAAACGATTTATAAAATACGTTTTAAAAGGAAATCGATGAAGTATATATTATATATATATTATATATAATATAATGGCCTGAATAGAACGCTCCGCGCTGCGGTAGTTCGTGAATTTCGACCATTGACTTCAAATGGATATTGCGGGAGATCCGACCGTCGGATTCTCCTAAAACCGGAACCATTGGGTTCATATCAAAAAGAGCTTTCTAACGAATATTAGAAATTAGAAATCTAACGGTTGGATTTGGAATTATGTCAAAATCAAATTTGGAAAAGGTCGGTGTAAGTGCAGTTCGATGGCCGTTGATGGAAATCGACTGTACGGGCCTTGATAAAATTATTAAAAATAGTAATAATTTGTTTAAAATCATAAGAAATGATCTGTGAAGAATTGGGATGAAAAACTCCATATTTGAAAAGATAAAAATAGATTTTTATCGAAATGAACTAGTTTTGAACTAGAATAGTAATTTATTTATTTTTAAAATAAATAAAGTGAATTTGAAATGGTTTTGAAATATAACCAGAATTTCCAATAATTGAATTGGAAGGGATTTGAATCGAAATTGTCTCCGGAACATTTCAATGTTGGATTTCGTGATTATACAGATATTGTTATGGAAATTTGAAAGATACATATATATCATTATTTCCAATACGATATTTGTTGGTCGTAGAATTTGATATTGAATATAAGCCGATATATTTTCTATTAAGAGCCTTGTATTTAATATTAAATGTGATTTGGGTTTATCGTGAATGGTGTTTTCATTAACACTGTTCTTAAGCCCAGTTGAGAAAAGATTAAATCTTTTTATTTAGATTTAATGAAGTGTACCAGTTAAATAATATTTAATTGGAATTAAATTGATATTGATTTTTGGGTTTATCGTGAACAGTGTTTTAAATAACACTTGTTCTTTAACCCGATAATTAATGGAATGGGATTTTGGGTTGTCGTGAACGGTATCTTCAATAATACTGTTCTTAGACCCAAAGGAGTTAAGAAAATCAGAAACTAACTGGAGATTAGTTAAGTTGAATGGTTTCTGGGGTATTGATCTAATGTTGGTTTCGGCCTTCGGGGTAAATACTTAGGGAATTGCTCACTTGCTAATTTACGGTTAGGGACTGATTGAAATTTGATGTGATTTTGGGTTTATCGTGAACCGTGTTTTAAATGACACTGATTCTTTAACCCAGTCAAAGACTAAAACTAAGTGGAGTTTTAATGAATCTTTGATTAGATTGAAAAGATCGAGAATGGAGTATCACCAGTTTTGCTCCAGGCGATAGTTAAAACTTTAATTAAATTTGAACGTGAAATGGTAATTAAATTTACCGATAACACCGTGGTGTTAGATATGAAGTATTACCAGTTTTACTTCATGGGATGAATAGGTTGGGGTTGGGAAATTAAAAAAAATGATTACTTCGGTAAGGTTCGTTAATCCTGACTAGTTTGAATTGATATTCAAAAGAAGATTAAAGAATAAATTTAAAGGAATTTATCTTTGATAAAATTAATGGGAACCTTTCCCTGAGAAATGTGAAATTTAGAAACTAACTGTCGGTTAGCTAAGCAGAATGGTTTTCTGGATATTGATCTGATGTTGGTTTCGGCCTTCGGGATTAATATTTGGGGAATTATTCTCTTGTTAATATACGGTTAGTGACTGATGAATTGAAATGAGGCGTACGTAGTGTTTGTGTAACACTTGTTTATTATATACGCGAGTTATTCGGAAAGACCGGGTTTATCCCATTCTGAATAACTGATTCGACGACAAGTCGAAGATGAAGACTGGAGGTCTTCACATCGTTTGGATAATTACTGATGATCTTGATTGGGCTGTACACCCAAGAAGATGGAAACAGTTGGTGATCGTCCAGACGCACTTGGAGATCGATGGATATGCGGGGTACTAGGTGCCTCCGGTTTCATTCAGACCCAGAACGAACTTGTAAATGGACTGTGTGTCTGACATTGGATTTTAGTCTGTGTGATTGATTTCTGTTAAATATATATCTGTTTGGCGGCGGAGAATTTATTCTCTTGCTTAACGCCCTTCTCTGAGAAGTACGAGCTCAGGGGTTATATATTGGTGGATATGAAACGCATGGAGTGAACTGCCTGTGTGGCATGCCTAAGTGGCAATGTGATCAAGGCTTCTGTTGAAAAGCAGAGTCTTGTGGTTGATGATCAAAGCACGGCCTTTGTGGCGTAGCTTTGTGTAGCGTGAATTCGCGAGCCTCACACCCCGGTTGTGAACCAAAAATGGGAGAGGACCTCAGGGAGGACACACGTTTCTTTCTAGCTAGAAGTGGTGTCAGTGGTTTTACACGCCTTGATGAGTTTGACTTATGTGGTTGTTGCTGTTGCGAGGCGCCTCGGATATATCGGTCGTTCTCGAACCGATGGAGTCATTCGTTGGCTCATTTACGCCCCATAGGGCGGGAAAACGTAGTGTTCAGGAATTTTAATCCACATCGATGGACCGGCCCTGTCGCTCCAAGGGTCGATGCGCTCTGACCCTGTGGCTCGGGCTAGACAGTCTCGAAGACGGTGAGGACGATCCCTGGCCTCGGTTCATAGATGGAAATCCAACTTCCAAATACGTGACATTTGCGGTTTTGATTGTAGAGCCTAGTATGGCGACATGATATATGGTACCCATGCCGTCTATGATTGATATTTATGATTGAAATTGTTTTAAACACTATACACTTATAATAGTATCAAATGACATGTTTTAAACGTATCAAGCATGCTTTGGCTATTATAAGGGAAACCCTATCCCCCGGCTTGCGTTGCATTGTGTGATAGGACCTGGGTCTTATAATAGCTTCATTTTTCTTTATTTAGCATTGCGCTGTTGTTATATGCACTAGTATTCTTGGGAGTAAACCCGTTCCGTGTCATACGGCGTGGTCCCTTGATTTACCTAACTTTAAAATAAAGATTAATAACTGTTTTAGTTCTCACACCAGTCCCATGACTGACCTGGAGTTTATTGTTTTAACCTAAACCCTAGGTGCCCTTATTTTGACACGGGCAGCTAGTAGTTTTGGTTTTGCAGATTTATATTCACAGGATCTTGGTTTACAGCTGGAATGATATCCGGAAAGCTTTGTATCCGTATATCTCTTCTAGTTGTGTATTGTATTATTTTCCGCTGCTATGTAATGTATTGTAATCTCTGATATTTTATAATGTGTAATATTATTCATACTCTGTATATTCTTGTATTCTGATGGAATTGTTGTAATAAACAATGAAATGTTCTTCCGTCTGCGATCTTTTATGGCTTGTCCTCGACTCAATCCTGGATTTCCCGCAAGCGGGATTTCGGGTCGTTTCACTTTATATCGTTATTATATATATAAAAAAATCACTTCTTTGTTTGCATATCATATAAAGAGAAGTCACATTTTCATTTCAAAGCGATGTGTATAAAAATCATATTTTTATTATCATACATATTTAAAAATCATATTTTTATTATCATACATATATAAAAATCATATTTTTATTATCATACATATATAAAAATCATATTTTTATTTTGTTAATCAATATATAAAAATCCTACCTTTCATGTATGATAAAAATCTTACCTTTCATATTATAAAAATCCAACCTTTATACAATAAAAATTATAACTTCATATTTTAAAATTCATAACTTTATTTAATGATGGAAGTAAGATTTTATATAGCAAAGAAAATCAGATTTTCTATAATAGAGAAATAAAAAATACTCACTTTCGTTCGGAGGAGGGCGCTCGTTGTTTCGGTCTAAGGTGGAGAAGTTGGTGATCGCTAAAGGGGGGGAATGCGTCAGAGTGCAGTCAAGGGGGGAGGAATGGAGAGGGCGGCGCATCGGAGGTGGGCCCTATGCATTGGAGGTGCTGGTTGATTTCAGGCAGGGGGGTTCAGATTGAGGGAGCGGCGGCTATAGTGGGGGAAAGGTGTAACAACCCAGAAATTCTAAGCCAGTTTAAATTTTTTATTTTGGCAATTTTAGCGAATTTTGATTATTTAAAATGAATCATTTTAAATAATATCGACGAGAAATTTATTTTGAATGGAATTCAAACGTATATATTATATACGTCGCCGTTAGAATATAAAATTTATGTATAATTATAAAAGGAATTGAAAATGGCGTGGTAGTTCGATAATTCGATTTCAAACTTCAATTGAACATACCGGGTGCAGAATAAACCAGATTTTAGTGAAACCAAAAATAATGGAATCTAATTGTGAATATCTTTCCAACGAATCCGAAAAATCAAAATTTCATAGCGGGAATCAAAAGATATGTCCAGTTGAAAATTCTGAATAGTCGCTATGGAATTCAGGCCCTTAAAAATGGGCATTTTGCAAACGACCTCGGATTTCGACGAAACCACTTTTGTTGGATCCGCAGTGTCAAATTATTGCTAGGTTTCAAATTTCATAATTTTTCGAATCAATATGTGAACGTGGCAAAGGAAAACGCGTTTGACTAGTTTCAGTTGATTTTAATCGACTGGAAAATGGCCATTTTTCAAATGGTGTCAGAATTCGACGAAACTAGTTTTGTTAGGACCGTATCGTCAATACGAAGCTAGAAAATATTTTTCGGGAATTTTTCTAGTTAGTATGTGGCCCCAGTAAATTGAAATGCGCGTTCAAATTCAATATATAGAGTTATATGTTGATTTTGATGAACACTGATCGAAACGATCGAATCAGCTTACGATACATATCCCATTGTGTTCAGAATGGGGGTAATTAGCTTTGAACGACAGGCGGTGGGCCTCGTTTTGAGGTCGAATAAAAAGGTTACTTTTTGGATAAATAAAATAATTTAAATATATATATATATTATATTATACCCTCTCTTTCACTTAACCCCCCCTCCTTCTCTTCCTTTGACCAAACCGATTTCCTTCAGAAAAAAAAAAAGAACGACGAACGATCGTCGATGCCGCCCCAGGTGGCGTCGCACCACCGCCACCCCCCCACCCTCCGTCCCTGCTCTTCCTCCACCTCCCATTCTTCCCCTCCGCTTCTTCCTCCTCTTCTATCGAGCCTCGCGCCCCCCTAAGGCCACCGCACCCATCGTGGCACCCACCTCCGATCGAGAACTGCGCCACCCATCTCAGCAGCGCATCCCCATCACCGACCAGACCCCACGCAGCACACCTCCGCCCTCCGACGCGCCACGAATTCCCCCCCCCCCTCTCCCCTCTGCCTTACCACCAGCGTTTCCCCCTCCTTCTGATTCAGTCAACAAACTCCACCCCCCCTTTCCTTCAACTACCAAGGTGTGTTTTATTTACTTACATTTAAATTCAGATTATTTATTTATAAACACATTGCTTAATTTCAGTTTTTAATCACATAAAGATAGGATTTTTAGTGTTATAAAAATCCGATTTTTCAATTTATAAAGATTCGATTTTTAAGTGTTATAAAATCTGATTTTTTGTTTATAGATTAACAACGTAAAAATGTGATTTTTGTTAGTAGATTTACAATGTAAAAGATAGGATTTTCATATATGAAAATATACGATTTTTAACAAAGGAATAAAAATATAATTTTTATATAATGTAGAAATAATAAAGATCTGATCTTTATATATAAAACCGAATAATAAGAAGGTGATTTTTATTTTAATGGTAGTAAATTAAAAATGGAATCTTTATTGTTTGAGTAGCTAAGGAAAAATATAGTTTTTATGTATATGGTTTCAAAATATAATTTTTATATGATAGGAATGTTCAAAATATAATTTTTATATGATAGGAATGTTAAAAATATAATCTTTTTATATAGAATAGCTAAGTAAAAATTAGATTTTTCTATATTGAATAGCGAAGTAAAAATTAGATTTTTATATATTGAATAGCTAAGTAAAAATTAGTTTTTTATATATTGAATAGCTAAGTAAAAATTAGATTTTTCTATATTGAATAGCGAAGTAAAAATTAGATTTTTCTATATTGAATAGCGAAGTAAAAAATTCGATTTTTATATATTGAATAGCGAAGTAAAAATTCGATTTTTATATATTGAATAACATAGTAAAAATTCGATTTTTATATATTGAATAACATAGTAAAAATTCGATTTTTATATATTGAATAGCGAAGTAAAAATGTGATTTTTACATATGTAGAGACTACGGGCAAAGAAAGTGACAAGAGGCAAGAACGACGAAGATTTCTATCCAAGAAGAGTCGTGGGATCGGATAGCTATAAGTGAGAACTTCTCACCTTTCAATTTAATTTTTCTAGTTATAAATATATACTAGGATGCAGACGGTGTTTAGTAGCACTTGACACCCGTCATCCACAGACCATGGATGGCTTGTTTGTTTAATTGTTTGGTTGTGTAGTTGGTTAGATTATTTGGTTTGAATTGAATTGTTTGGTGAAATCAAACTGATTTGATTGATGTGTGAATGGCGTGGGCCTTCACTAGACCGGGGATAAGGCTAGGCCTTGTCCCGTTTCTAGTATCGTGTCGTTATGCCGCCCAAATTTTCTAAAAATAAGTTAGAAAAATAAAGATAACATTTTATTCAATAAATGAACCGAATAGAATATTCATAGATTGAATAAAATAGTTTGATCGTTAAAAATATAATTTTTAACGTGAATGTGAATAAATAAATATTCATTTACAAACCGGACGGTTTGTTTAGGTACACCTATTTGAAGGACATTGATTGGGACGATAAATTTTACACATCGCCCAACTGCACAAATAAAAATCTGTGTTTGATTGCTTGAAACCCCACACGGGTATTGGGATGATATTTGACGTACACTAATCCCGATTGTTTAGTTGTATGTCGATCGATTGGTTGACAGGCTGTTATAAGCGTTGAATATTTATATTTGATGCTTATACAGTGTAGAATGCACTTTGTATGATGGTTGATTATTCATCGTTGTTGATATATACATGTGTTGTAGAAAATCCATATAATTAACATTATATGGTAATTGATTGGGCCTCATTCCAGTTTTAAAATAGAAATATTTGAAAAAGAAATATTTGAAATAGAATATTTGAAAATAGGAATATATGAAGCCGTATTGATTAGGTTGACGCCATTTTGACATGAACGATATTTATATCGATTTTGTTCATTTTATAATGAATATCGAAAGTGATTTCAAAATCTGATATTTTGAAAAGAATTGAATATAAATGAATTCGAATTGAAATTTAATAGAATTGAATATAAATGAATTCGAATTGAAATGGAATAGAAATGAATTCGAACTGAAATTTAATAGAATTGAATACGAATCGAAATTTAATTGAAAACGAATCGAAATTTAATTAAAAATCGATTTGAATTGGAATCAATTTGAAATGAATTTAAAATGAATTTAAATTGGAATATTCAATTTTGATTTGAAAGTGAATATGAAGTTGAAACCGTTTTGAAAATGAATTTAAAACGATTTATAAAGCACGTTTCGAATTGAAATCAACGAAGTATATATTATATATATTATATATATAATATAATGGCCTGAATAGAACGCGCCGCGGCAGTTCGCGAATTTCGACCATTGACTTCGAACGGATATTACGGGAGATCCGACCGTCGGATTCTCCTAAAACCAGAACCGTTGGGTTCGTATTGAAAAGAGCTTTCTAACGAATATTAGAAATTTGAAATCTAACGGTTGGATTTGGAGATACGTCCAAATCAAATTTGGAAAAGGTCGTTGTAAGTGCAGTTCGATGGCCGTTGATGGAAATCGACTGTACGGGCCTTGATAAAATTATTAAAAATAGTAATAATTTATGTAAAATCATAATAAATGATTTGGGAAAAATTTGGATGAAAAACTCCATATTTGAAAGGATAAAAATAGGTTTTTATCGGAAGGAACTAGTTTTGAACTAGAATTATAACTCTATTTATTTTTAAAATAAATAAACTGGATTAGAAATGGTTTTGAAAATAACCAGAATTTCCAATGATTGCATTGGAATGGATTTGAATCGAAATTGTCTTTGGATTATTTCGATGTTGGATTTTGTGATGATACAGATATTGTAATGGGAATTTGAAAGATATATATATATATATATATATATATATATATATATCGTTATTTCCAATACGATATTTGTTAGTCGTAGAATTTGATATTGAATATAAGCCGGTATATTTTCTATTCAGGGCCTTGTGTTTAATATCAAATGTGATTTGGGTTTGTCGTGAATGGTGTCTTGACTAACACTGTTCTTGAACCCAGTTGAGAAAAGATTAAATCTTTTTACTTAGATTAAATGAAGTGTACCAATTAAATAATATTTAATTGAATTGATATTGATTTTTGGGTTTATCGTGAACAGTGTTTTAAATAACTCCGATTCTTTAACCCGATAATTAATGGAATGTGATTTTGGGTTTATCGTGAATCGTGTTTTGAATGACACCGATTCTTTAACCCAGTTAAAGATTAAAACTAAGTGGAGTTTTAATGAATCTTTAATTAGATTGAAATGATCGAGAAGGGAGTATCACCAGTTTTGCCTCAGGCGATAGTTAAATCTTTAATTAGATTTGAACGTGAAATGGTAATTGAATTTACCGATAACACCGTGGTGTTAGATATGAAGTATTACCAGTTTTACTTCATGGGATGAATAGGTTGGGATTGGGAAATTAAAATAAATGATTACTTCGGTAAGGTTCGTTAATCCCAACTAGTTGAATCGAAATTCAAAAGAAGATTAAAAGAATAAATTCAAGGAATTTATCTTTGATAAAATTAATGGGAACCTTTCCCTATGAATGTGAAATTTAGAAACTAACTGTCGGTTAGCTAAGCAGAATGGTTTTCTGGATATTGATCTGATGTTGGTTTCGGCCTTCGGGGTTAATGTTTGGGGAATTATTCTCTTGATTAATTTACGGTTAGTGACCGATGAATTGGAATGAGGCGTATGTTGGGTTTGTGTAACACTTATTTAAAATATACGCGAGTTATTCGGAAAGACCGGGTTTATCCCATTCTGAATAACTGATACGACGATAAGTCGAAGATGAAGACGGTGGTTGAAGACCGGAAGTCTTCACATCGTTTTGGGTGATTACTGATGATCTTGATTGGGCTGTACACCCAAGATGAGGGAATCAATCGGTGGTCGTCCAGACGTACTTGGAGATCGATGGATATGCGAGGAAAGTGCCTCCGGTTTCGTTCAGACCCAGAATGGACTTGTAAATGGACTGTGTGTGTGACTGATATCGGTTGCATAGAGTGGTTTGCCTGTGTGGCAAGCTAGGATGCAATTGATCGAGGCTTTTGTTGAAAAGCAAAGTCTTGTGGTGATGATCAAAGCACAGCTTTGTGTAACGTGAATTCGCGAGCCTCACACCTCGGTTGTGAACCAAAAACGGGAGAGGACATCAGGGAGGGCATGCGTTTCTTTCTAGCTAGGGTGGTGTCAGTGACCTACCAGCCCTGACATTTATATACTTTTCACCTGTGTGGTTGTTGCTGTTGCGAGGCGCCTCGGTTTGATCGGACGATCCGGGTCCGATGGAGTCATTCGTTGGCTCATTTACACCCCAAAGGGTGGGGAAACGTAGTGTTCAGGCATAATAATCCACATCGGTGGACCGGCCCTGACGATCCAAGGGGCAGTTGCGGTTGTTCCTGAGGGGAGGGCTAGAGCGTCTCGAATCGGTTGAGGACTATCTTTTGCCTCGGTTCATAGATGGAAACCCAATTTCCAAATACGTGACTTTGCGATTTTGATTGTATAACCTATATATGGCGACATAGTGGTATAGGGCATTCATGCCGCCTATGATTGATACTTATGATTTGAAGTTGTTTTATACACTATACACTTATAATAGTATCAAATGATTTCTTTTAAACGTATCAAGCATACTTGGCTATTATAAGGTAAAAACCCTATCCCCCGGCTTGCGTTGCATTGTGTGATAGGACCTGGGTCTTATAATAGCTTCATTTTTCTTTATTTAGCATTGCGCTGTTGTTTTATGCACTGGTGTTCTTGGGAGGAAACCCGTTCCGTGTTATACGGCGTGGTCCCTTGATTTACCGAACTTTAAAATAAAGATTAATAACTGTTTTAGTCCTCACGCCAGTCCCATGACTGACCTGGAGTTTATTGTTTTAACCTAAACTCTGGTTGCCCTTATTTTGACACGGGCAGCTAGTAGTTTTGGTTTTGCAGATTTATATTCACAGGATCCTGGTTTACAGCTGGAACGATATCCGGAAAGCTTTGTATCCGTATATCTCTTCTAGTTGTGTATTGTATTATTTTCCGCTGCTATGTATTTAAATGTAATTTAAATCTCTGATATTTCTGTGTAATATTCATTTATACTCTGTATATTCTTGTAATCTGATGTATTGTTGTAATATACAATGAAATGTTCTTCCGTCTGCGTTCTGTTGTGGCTTGTTCTCGAACTATCCGCGCTTTCCTTTACGGGGAAGTTACGGGTCCTTACAGTTGGTATCAGAGCTTTGGTTTACAAAGCTCAGAGAACAAGGAACATTAGAACCATACGAAAGAATTCATCAGATATTGGATTAGTAATATCCAATGAGAATGACTCGTTAGAGATGGGATCAGTAGTATCCTAGAACGAGTGTGAAGGGTATATTTTTAAAATGAAACGAATTTTGTTTTGAAAATTTAAAATCAATTATTCGAATTTGATTATTTATTTCATATTGATTAGGACAGTCCAATATATAAAGATTTTGCGTAGGCGCCTAGCTAGCGTCTATTCGAAGTTTTAATATACTGGATAGATATAGGATCACACCCTAGTCGCCCGGAGATGATTCTGATGATAGTTCGAACATCATCAGAATTGGTATTCGAGTTTCGAAGGTGTGATATCTATATATTTCCTATTGACTCGTGTGAGAACCAAAATTAGATAGGGCTTATTGTTGTGATTTTGCATCAAAAATCTGATTTTTAGACTATATATCAAAGTTATAAATTTGAAATGATAATCAACTAATTGATTGCTGATTGTGTTGTTTGATTATAGTTTGATTAATTAAAATGTTGAACCTTTAGCCAAATTGAACCAAATATTGAATTATATTGAAAATTGGTCACATTTGCTTGCATATACATGTGCTTACATTGAACAGGTCATAGCAAGGAGGCTAGAGCAGAGAATAAAATTTGTTTGCCCGACAAATAGGTACATGTTTACTACATAATTTACTGTTTTGTTTGGGTGATGATGATTTTATGAGCCTATTGGCTAGCCGCTTGGCTTTTTCTTTTTCTTTTTGAGATCAGAAGGCCTATATGGCAATTTCGGGATTTTCCCGTGGCTCCCGGTGCAGGGTAGGTTATGGCGAAATTTTTCAAAAATTTAGGGTGTTAGCCAAATTTTTGAAAATTTGAAAATTCTCAGAAACTGAAAAGTTGGAGAATGGAAGGCAAATCGAATGTAGAGTTGATTAATCAAACCACTTTCGACTTTGTTCCTTTTCGGGGACGAAAAGTTTTAAGTGGGGGAGATTGTAACAACCCAGAAATTCTGAGCCAGTTTAAAATTTTTATTTTGGCAATTTTAGCGAATTTTGATTATTTAAAATGAATCATTTTAAATAATATCGATGAGAAATTTATTTTGAATGGAATTCGAACGTATATATTATATACGTCGTCGTTAGAATATAAAATTTATATATAATTATAAAAGGAATTGAAAATGGCGTGGTAGTTCGATAATTCGATTTCAAACTTCAATTGAACATACCGGGTGCAGAATAAACCGGATTTTAGTGAAACCAAAAATAATGGAATCTAATTGTGAATATCTTTCCAACGAATCCGAAAAATCAAAATTTCATAGCGGGAATCAAAAGATATGTCCAGTTGGAAATTCTGAATAGTCGCTATGGAATTCAGGCCCTTAAAAATGGGCATTTTGCAAACGACCTCGGATTTCAACGAAACCACTTTTGTTGGATCCGCAGTGTCAAATTATTGCTAGGTTTCAAATTTCATAATTTTTCGAATCAATATGTGAGCGTGGCAAAGGAAAACGCATTTGACCAGTTTCAGTTGATTTTAATCGACTGGAAAATGGCCATTTTTCAAACGGTGTCTGAATTCGACGAAACTAGTTTTGTTAGGACCGTATCGTCAATACGAAGCTAGAAAATATTTTTCGGGAATTTTTCTAGTTAGTATGTGGCCCCAGTAAATTGAAATGTGCGTTCAAATTCAATATATAAAGTTATATGTTGATTTTGATGAACACTGATCGAAACGATCGAATCAGCTTACGATACATATCCCATTGTGTTCGGAATGGGGGTAATTAGCTATGAACGACAGGCGGTGGGCCTCGTTTTGAGGTCGAATAAAAAGGTTACTTTTTGGATAAATAAACTAATTTAAAAATATATATATATATTATATTATACCCTCTCTTTCACTTAACCCCCCTTCTCTTTCTTTGACCAAATCGATTTCCTTCAGAAAAAAAAAAAGAACTACGAACGATCGTCGATGCCGCCCCAGGTGGCGTCGCACCACCGCCACCCCCCTCCGTCCCTGCTCTTCCTCCACCTCCCCTTCTTCCTCCTCTTCTATCGAGCCTCGCGCCCCCCTAAGGCCACCGCACCCATCGTGGCCCCCACCTCCAATCGAGAACTGCGCCACCCATCTCAGCCGCGCATCCCCACCACCGACCAGACCCCACGCAGCACCCCTCTGCCCTCCGACGCGCCACGAATTCCCCTCCTCCCCTCTGCCTTACCGCCAGCGTTTCCCCCTCTTTCTGATTCAGTCAGCAAACTCCACCCCCCCTTTCCTTCAACTACCAAGGTGTGTTTTATTTACTTACATTTAAATTCAGATTATTTATTTATAAACACATTGCTTAATTTCAGTTTTTAATCACATAAAGATAGGATTTTTAGTGTTATAAAAATCCGATTTTTCAATTTATAAAGATTCGATTTTTAAGTGTTATAAAATTTGATTTTTTGTTTATAGATTAACAACGTAAAAATGTGATTTTTGTTAGTAGATTTACAATGTAAAAGATAGGATTTTCATATATGAAAATATACGATTTTTAACAAAGGAATAAAAATATAATTTTTATATAATGTAGAAATAATAAAGATCTGATCTTTATATATAAAACCGAATAATAAGAAGGTGATTTTTATTTTAATGGTAGTAAATTAAAAATGGAATCTTTATTGTTTGAATAGCTAAGGAAAAATATAGTTTTTATGTATATAGTTTCAAAATATAATTTTTATATGATAGGAATGTTCAAAATATAATTTTTATATGATAGGAATGTTAAAAATATAATCTTTTTACATAGAATAGCTAAGTAAAAATTAGATTTTTCTATATTGAATAGCGAAGTAAAAATTAGATTTTTATATATTGAATAGCTAAGTAAAAATTAGATTTTTATATATTGAATAGCTAAGTAAAAATTAGATTTTTCTATATTGAATAGCGAAGTAAAAATTAGATTTTTTTCTATATTGAATAGCGAAGTAAAAAATTCGATTTTTATATATTGAATAGAGAAGTAAAAATTCGATTTTTATATATTGAATAACATAGTAAAAATTCGATTTTTATATATTGAATAACATAGTAAAAATTCGATTTTTATATATTGAATAGCAAAGTAAAAATGTGATTTTTACATATGTAGAGACTACGGGCAAAGAAAGTGACAAGAGGCAAGAACGACGAAGATTTCTATCCAAGAAGAGTCGTGGGATCGGATAGCTATAAGTGAGAACTTCTCACCTTTCAATTTAATTTTTCTAGTTATAAATATATACTAGGATGCAGACGGTGTTTAGTAGCACCCGACACCCGTCATCCACAGACCATGGATGGCTTGTTTGTTTAATTGTTTGGTTGTGTAGTTGGTTAGATTATTTGGTTTGAATTGATTTGTTTGGTGAAATGAAACTGATTTGATTGATGTGTGAATGGCGTGGGACTTCACTAGACCGGGGATAAGGCTAGGCCTTGTCCCGTTTCTAGTATCGTGCCGTTATGCCGTCGAAATTTTCTAAAAATAAGTTAGAAAAATAAAGATAACATTTTATTCAATAAATGAACCGAATAGAATCTTCATAGATTGAATAAAATAGTTTGATCGTTAAAAAATATAATTTTTAACGTGAATGTGAATAAATAAATATTCATTTACAAACCAGACGGTTTGTTTATGTACACCTATTTGAAGGACATTGATTGGGACGATAAATTTTACACATCGCCCAACTGCACAAATAAAAATCTGTGTTTGATTGCTTGAAACCCCACACGGGTATTGGGATGATATTTGACGTACACTAATCACGATTGTTTAGTTGTATGTCAATCGATTGGTTGACAGGCTATTATAAGCGTTGAATATTTATATTTGATGCTTATACAGTGTAGAATGCACTTTGGATGATGGTTGATTATTCATCGTTGTTGATATATACATGTGTTGTAGAAAATCCATATAATTAACATTATATGGTAATTGATTGGGCCTCATTCCAGTTTTAAAATAGAAATATTTGAAAAAGAAATATTTGAAATAGAATATTTGAAAATAGGAATATATGAAGCCGTACTGATTAGGTTGACGCCATTTTGACATGAACGATATTTATATCGATTTTATTCATTTATAATGAATATCGAAAGTGATTTCAAAATCTGATATTTTGAAAAGAATTGAATATAAATGAATTCAAATTGAAATTTAATAGAATTGAATATAAATGAATTCGAATTGAAATGGAATAGAAATGAATTCGAACTGAAATTTAATAAAATTGAATACGAATCGAAATTTAATTGAAAACGAATCGAAATTTAATTAAAAATCGATTTGAATTGGAATCAATTTGAAATGAATTTAAAATGAATTTAAATTGGAATATTCAATTTTGATTTGAAAGTGAATATGAAGTTGAAACCGTTTTGAAAACGAATTTAAAACGATTTATAAAGCACGTTTTGAATTGAAAACGACGAAGTATATATTATATATATAATATAATGGCCAGAATAGAACGCGTCGCGCTGCGGCAGTTCGCGAATTTCGACCATTGACTTCGAACGGATATTATGGGAGATCCGACCGTCGGATTCTCCTAAAACAGGAACCGTTGGGTTCGTATCGAAAAGAGCTTTCTAACGAATATTAGAAATTTGAAATCTAACGGTTGTATTTGGAGATACGTCCAAATCAAATTTGGAAAAGGTCGCTGTAAGTGCAGTTCGATGGCCGTTGATGGAAATCGACTGTACGGGCCTTGATAAAATTATTAAAAATAGTAATAATTTATGTAAAATCATAAGAAATGATTTGGGAAAAATTGGGATGAAAAACTCCATATTTGAAAGAATAAAAATAGGTTTTTATCGGAAGGAACTAGTTTTGAACTAGAATTATAACTCTATTTATTTTTAAAATAAATAAACTCGATTAGAAATGGTTTTGAAAATAACCAGAATTTCCAATGATTGCATTGGAATGGATTTGAATCGAAATTGTCTTTGGATTATGTCGATGTTGGATTTTGTGATGATACAGATATTGTAATGGGAATTTGAAAGATATATATATATATATATCGTTATTTCCAATACGATATTTGTTAGTCGTAGAATTTGATATTGAATATAAGCCGGTATATTTTCTATTCAGGGCCTTGTGTTTAATATCAAATGTGATTTGGGTTTGTCGTGAATGGTGTCTTGACTAACACTGTTCTTGAACCCAGTTGAGAAAAGATTAAATCTTTTTATTTAGATTTAATGAAGTGTACCAATTAAATAATATTTAATTGAATTGATATTGATTTTTGGGTTTATCGTGAACAGTGTTTTAAATAACACTGATTCTTTAACCCGATAATAAATGGAATGTGATTTTGGGTTTATCGTGAACCGTGTTTTGAATGACACCGATTCTTTAACCCAGTTAAAGATTAAAACTAGAAGTTTTAATGAATCTTTAATTAGATTGAAATGATCGAGAAGGGAGTATCACCAGTTTTGCTTCAGGTGATAGTTAAATCTTTAATTAGATTTGAACGTGAAATGGTAATTGAATTTAACGATAAGACCGTGGTGTTAGATATGAAGTATTACCAGTTTTACTTCATGGGATGAATAGGTTGGGATTGGGAAATTAAAATAAATGATTACTTCGGTAATGTTCGTTAATCCAGACTAGTTGAATCGAAATTCAAAAGAAGATTAAAAGAATAAATTCAAGGAATTTATCTTTGATAAAATTAATGGGAACCTTTCCCTATGAATGTGAAATTTAGAAACTAACTGTCGGTTAGCTAAGCAGAATGGTTTTCTGGATATTGATCTGACGTTGGTTTCGGCCTTCGGGGTTAATGTTTGGGGGAATTATTCTCTTGATTAATTTACGGTTAGTGACTGATGAATTGGAATGAGGCGTATGTTGGGTTTGTGTAACACTTATTTAAAATATACGCGAGTTATTCGGAAAGACCGGGTTTATCCCATTCTGAATAACTGATACGACGATAAGTCGAAGATGAAGACGGTGGTTGAAGACCGGAAGTCTTCACATCGTTTTGGGTGATTACTGATGATCTTGATTGGGTTGTACACCCAAGATGAGGGAATCAATCGGTGGTCGTCCAGACGTACTTGGAGATCGATGGATATGCGAGGAAAGTGCCTCTGGTTTCGTTCAGACCCAGAACGGACTTGTAAATGGACTGTGTGTCTGACATTGGATTTCATTCTGTGTGACTGATATCGGTTGCATAGAGTGGTTTGCCTGTGTGGCATGCTAAGATGCAATTGATCGAGGCTTTTGTTGAAAAGCAAAGTCTTGTGGTGATGATCAAAGCACAGCTTTGTGTAACGTGAATTCGCGAGCCTCACACCCCGGTTGTGAACCAAAAACGGGAGAGGACATCAGGGAGGGCATGCGTTTCTTTCTAGCTAGGGTGGTGTCAGTGACCTACCAGCCCTGACATTTGTATACTTTTCACCTGTGTGGTTGTTGCTGTTGCGAGGCGCCTCGGTTTGATCGGACGATCCGGGTCTGATGGAGTCATTCGTTGGCTCATTTACACCCCAAAGGGTGGGGAAACGTAGTGTTCAGGCATAATAATCCACATCGGTGGACCGGCCCTGACGATCCAAGGGGCAGTTGCGGCTGTTCCTGAGGGGCGGGCTAGAGCGTCTCGAATCGGTTGAGGACTATCTTTTGCCTCGGTTCATAGATGGAAACCCAATTTCCAAATACATGACTTTGCGATTTTGATTGTATAACCTATATATGGCGACATAGTGGTATGGGGCATTCATGCCGCCTATGATTGATACTTATGATTTGAAGTTGTTTTATACACTATACACTTATAATAGTATCAAATGGTTTCTTTTAAACGTATCAAGCATTCTTGGCTATTATAAGGTAAAAACCCTATCCCCCGGCTTGCGTTGCATTGTGTGATAGGACCTGGGTCTTATAATAGCTTCATTTTTCTTTATTTAGCATTGCGCTGTTGTTTTATGCACTGGTGTTCTTGGGAGGAAACCCGTTCCGTGTTATACGGCGTGGTCCCTTGATTTACCGAACTTTAAAATAAAGATTAATAACTGTTTTAGTCCTCACACCAGTCCCATGACTGACTTGGAGTTTATTGTTTTAACCTAAACTCTGGGTGCCCTTATTTTGACACGGGCAGCTAGTAGTTTTGGTTTTGCAGATTTATATTCACAGGATCCTAGTTTACAGCTGGAACGATATCCGGAAAGCTTTGTATCCGTATATCTCTTCTAGTTGTGTATTGTTTTATTTTCCACTGCTATGTATTTAAATGTAATTTAAATCTCTGATATTTCTGTGTAATATTCATTTATACTCTGTATATTCTTGTAATCTGATGTATTGTTGTAATATACAATGAAATGTTCTTCCGTCTGCGTTCTGTTGTGGCTTGTTCTCGAACTATCTGCGCTTTCCTTTACGGGGAAGTTACAGGTCCTTACAAAAGGAGAGAGGGCGACGCGAGGCGGAGGGGGGGGGGGGTCGCGACTGGGCAGCGTCGGAGGGAGGGGATCGCGATGGCGGCAGACATCTGGGGTGAGCGGGGTTTGTGACGACCCTGATTTTCAGAACCAGTTTAAAATTTTTATTTTAGTTATTTTAATGAATTTCGAATATTTAAAATGATTATTTTAAATAATAACAACTAAAAATTCAGTTTAATCGAAGTTAGAACGTATAAATTTATTTTAATTATATAAGGAGCCTGAAATGGCGTGGTAGTTTGAAAATTCGATTTTAAATTTAAATAAATGTACAGGATTCAAAATAAATTGGATTTCAGTAAAACTGGAAATATTTGAATGTGTTTAATCATATCTTTCTAACGAATGTAAGAATCTGAGATTTCACTTTATAAACTGAAAGTTATGTCCAGTTTAAAATTAAGAAAAGTCGCTGTAGAATTTATATATATATTAATATAATATATAGCCCTTAAAAATAGCCAATTTGCAAAAGAACTCCGTTTTCGATGAAACCACTTTTGTTGGATCTGGAATGTCAAATTATTGTTATGTTTCAATTTTCATAATTTTTGGATTTAATATGTGAGCGTAGTAAATTTAAATGTGTTTTGACAGTTTCAGTTTGAATTGGATCAACCAGAAAATGACATTTTTCAAACGGTCTCCAAATTTGACGAAATTAGTTTTGTTAGGACCGTATCATCAAAACATAGCCATATTTATTTTTCTGTGATTTTTAGAGTCAGTATGTGGCCCTGGTAAATTAAAATGTACGTTTAAAAATAAAATATATTGATTTATATTTTACTTTTGAGAAAAACTGATCGAAATAGTCGAATTGGCTACGAAACATATTCCATTGTGTCCGGAATGGGGGTATTTAGCTAGACACAACAGTCGTTGGGATTCGTTTGGAATTAGGACATGAAACTTCAATATTTTGCAAAAATAGAATAAACTATTAATATTTAAAAGGCTATAAATATCCCAATCTTATAGGAACCCTAGACCATCATCGCTCTAAATTCATCGCCGCCACCGAAATCAAGAGCCATCATTGCTCTAAATTCATTCATTAATTCCTCCTAACATTATTCGAATTAGATTATGATGATTTAATAAAAATTAAAGAGTGTAGATCGAGCTTTAGATTGATACAGTTATGATAATTTTTAGAAGAGAAAATCGTTCGATTTCTGGCCAAGAAGGCCCGCCGTTAGCAAGCGACTTCCGGCAACATCAGGGCGGCGAGTTCAACGTGAAGGGGGTGTTCCGGCGCGACTTTCGAAGGCGAAGGTCGTGGTGACAGCAGATCGACTTCAAGTGCCTTGTACGATGCGCGTTTTGGAACCCTAAGTGAACAAGATGGGTTCGGTTTTGTCGCTCATCGAACTAGAGTAGGTTGTGTACGCGATGAAGAAGGAAAGAAGGGTGGCCCAGATTTCTTAAGCAAAGATTAGTGAAATAGTAATTAATTATTTATTTATGAAATTAATTGTAAAAATCATAACTTGTGTAAACTGAATCAGATCTTGATGAGATTCAAACCGTTGGAATCGTCTTGGCCTGAAATACGCAATGAAACAACTCCAGACAAGATTTGGAGCTCGTAGGAATTTTGGTTAAATTAAACCTTCTGTTTAATTTAATTAAATGTAATTGTTATTTAACGATTTCAATACCGGTCAAAGTGAGTTTTCTCACACTGCAAAAAATATTCCATTTTTGTGAAATTAAATTTTGTGATCAATTTGATTATTTGTTTATGACTGCTATTTTAGATGGACATCAATTTTAATTTGTTAGAAATTAAATTGCCAGTTAGTTTATTTTTGAATTAAATTACTAGTTAAACCCCAACACGTATAATCAGTTAATTATTGCAAATTGAACTGTTTTGGATGATGGTTGTGATGGGTGTTTATTTATGGGTAGATAGAACTGCATGGATGTTGTTTATATTTTTATATCAATGTTATCACCTTGGATGCTGCGAGCGTCATTGGAAATAAATTGAAATTATATAAATTGAATTATACATTTGAATTTGAATTTGAAATGTTGAAATTGAATGATTTTAAAGGTTTAAATCTTTATTTAAACTTTAAAATTTAATTCAAATTGAAATGATCTAATTTGTTAAATTGAAATTTGAACTAAATTGTTTATGAACTGAAATCATTCCAAATTGAAATTAAAATATTTGAAATGTTGAAATTGAATTATTTCAAAGGTTTAAATCTTTATTTAAACTTTGAAATTTAATTCAAATTGAAATGATCTAATTTGTTAAACTGAAATTTGAACTAAATTGGTTATGAATTGAAATCATTCCAAATTGAAATAAAAATATTTGAAATGTTGAAATTGAATTATTTCAAAGGTTAAAATCTTTATTTAAACTATGAAATTTAATTCAAATTGAAATGATCTAATTTGTTAAACTGAAATTTGAACTAAATTGGTTATGAATTGAAATCATTCCAAATTGAAATTAAAATATTTAAAATGTTGAAATTGAATTGTTTCAAAGGTTTAAATCTTTATTTAAACTTTGAAATTTAATTCAAATTGAAATGATCTAATTTGTTAAACTGAAACTTGAACCAAATTGGTTATGAATTGAAATCATTCCAAATTGAAATTAAAATATTTGAAATGTTGAAATTGAATTTCAAAGGTTTAAACCTTTATTTAAACTTTGAAATTTAATTCAAGTTGAAATGATCTAAATTTGTTATTAGAAATTTGAACTAAAATTGATTATAATTTAAATTATTTCAAAGGTTTAAATCTTTATTTAAACTTTGAAATTAAATTCAAACTGAAATAATCAAAAATTTGTTATTTGAAATTTGAACTAAAATTGATTATAATTTGAAATTAAATTCGAATTATATGGCTCAAATAAATATCATGAACTTGAAGTTGGATTTGATTTGAATTGAATAGATTCAAATAATATTTCGAATTTGGAAGTTATCCTTTAAAATGGATTGTTCTCAAATAAATTTGATTTTGGGAATCGATTTGGATTGGATATTGGAAATTGATTTGGTTTGTTTTGAGATTTGAACTTAGGTTCATGTTTATTGAAAATGGAATGAAACTGTTGATCTGAAATTATTTCTATACAAACTATTTTATATATAAACTATATTCTAAATTTTATCCCTTTTATATATAGTATAAATTGTTTCCAAAGTCTATTCTTTCTGTATATATATTAAGTAGTTATTTTATAAAATATTTTATATATACATAACCATTTTCAATACTCAAGCTGTTTTGATTTCCAAACTATTCCAAATCTCCCAACTATTTACAATTATTCAAAAAATTATTTAATACCCAAAACTATTTCAAACTTATAAACTATTTTAGAAGTGGAATTGTTTACATTTAAATCTCTGATTTAAAAGTAAATATGATTAGTTGGATGTTAAAATCATATATGAATCCATAACGAATTTTAAAGTAAATTGAATGATTCGAAGAAAATGCAGTTAATTGAAGTTGTAACAAATTATTGAATTTGAAATTTATCTCAAGTGAATATGAAATTTTAAAATAAATATTATAGTGATTAAAATAATGTGATATTTTAAAGTGAAATTTGTTTAGATGAATATGATATTTTGATATCATAGTGATTCACTTTTGAAATATAAAATACCAATCGGTGTGTAACATGACGTTTTGTTGTTAAAGAGACTGGGGCCTCTTATAGATATATTCTCTGTCAATGTTGGAACCACTTTAGCAACTGTGTACGCGGTGGAGTTACAGAAATGAAGTAGGATGAATTTGGAGGCAATTACTGGATTGAAGAAGTGAACGATAATAGATGACCCGACACTTGTGTCAATTTGAAATGACAAAAACAGGAGCTATGCCAGACCAAATGAGGCTTGACTACCTCTTAGTGGGCATCTGCTCTTCGATTTTCCTGGGCCTCGGGTCCACACTATTATTATTCAGTTGTTGTTGTTTTGTTGGTGCGCACCGTTGATGGGATGTACTTCCCTTTGATTCAATATGGGGTCGATGTCTACGATGGGCCGTTAGGGGTAACAACCAGTCTGAATCAGGCAAACTGGTAGCATACTACCTTGGGTATTACCTCATGTGCCTGGTCATATGTTTATCCTTATGCGAGACAACTACGATTTTGATATTGGCACAAGTCTATAGGGGACTCTCGGGCTACCGACGTTTTACTGGTTGTGTTACAAGACCTGCATAGACCATGTGCTTGTAAACTGTGTAAGGGTAATCAATCTAATCCCGCTTACACTATTTTGATATTTACTTTACTAATAGACATTATTATAATAGCGAAATTATATTATATTGTATCTAGTTTGACGGATCCTTAGGAGATGGAAATTCCTGTAACATCTCTTGAGTTATGTGTATGCATGTTCATATGATGTTGATTTGACTTAGATGAGAATATTTTTGCCTAATCCGAGCTTGTTTTATTTTCACGCTATTACGCTCGGGTCAGACTTGAGCATTCCAGTTTCAAAGGTTATTTTCTGAAGGATGAAGATGAAGACTGTATACTATTATTACTATTGTATCCCACTACTATTCTGTTGCATTACTCTGTATTATCAGTTATGTATATAAATGTATAACTCTGATAAATTTTGTAAAATGATCTAATGTTTATTTTAAACATCTTCATGAACTGTTATTTGATTATTATATTTTTTTCATTCCGTTGCGAGATTTTGTGCTTGTTTTCTTCTTTCTTTCTAATTCCAAATTAATCTCCCAGATTATCTATATTTTTCACTATAATGGTTAAGGATGTGGATCGTCATTTAACAATCTGTAAATACGTATAGTTTTGAGTTAGACATGTGTGGATTATTGTCGATTCAAAAGGTACGGGTTTCCAGGTCGTTACAGTTGGTGTCAGAGCTTATGGTTTAGCCGTAAACCTGGGCTCTATTGGGATTTACTCATTAGAGATAGGGTTAGTAACACCCTAGAATGAGTTCTGAGTGTATATATGTATATGAGATAGCGTACTTGTACTTTTTGTAACGACCCGTGTTTTTGGCAGTCAATCTATTATTTTAAATATTATATTTGGAATATTAAAGGATTTTAATATTTAATTCGTTATTAAAATGAAGTTTGAAAGTTATATATTCATTTAATTATAAATCCAGCTCGAAATCGCGCGGTACTTCGTAAAATGGAGTTTTGAACTTCAATTTGATATACAGGATCCGATATAAGTCGGATTTCTGTGAAACGAGAAACGTTGGAACCATGTTAATGATAATTTTCATATAAAAGAGAAAATTCCAGATTTCGGGTCATAGATTGTTAGTTATGGCCAAATCAAAACTTGAAATAGTCGCTGTGAAAAATCGTTATTTAAATATCGGCCTTTAAAATAGCCATTTTGCAAACGGACTCAGATTTCGACGAAATTAGTTTCATTGGAACCGTATCGTTAAATTATTGTACGGTGTTGAATAGCGTGGCAAACTGATGTCGTATGTGACCACGGCAGCCACAAACGCCCGTTCAATTTCTATAACGCGTAATTAATTTAATAAAGGGTTATTTGGGTATAACTTGAACAGACGATCGAATTAGGCCACGAAATCAATTCCGTTGAGTTCGTATCATCGATTATATTCAGGATAGGTATATAGTTTGTTATTTTTAGAGACTGGGTAATTTGGCGTCTAAAATGGCATCGCGGTGCGCGTAAAAGTAGCCTACCGGGGAAACAGTCTCAGAATGCGATGAAACTGGTGTCGTTGGGTTCGTATTGAAGAATTATTTTAGGATTTCAAGGTTTGAAGAATTTGACTTAACTAGTGACCGTGAAAAATTAAACGCGTATTTATTTCTGGTTTTATAAAGGAATTTTTTTCCAGACGATGTCGGATTTCGACGAAACTTGTCCCATTGGGTCTGGGATACCTTTTTACACTAAGATTAGCTATTTTATCAGTAGATAGAAATCATTTGTAGTGGTTTTAATCAATTACTTCACGTGTAAGTTTTGTAATGAATAAAATAATAATTTCCTAACCCTATAAATAATCATTTCCAGTTCAACCATAGAATTTTCCTTTCGTGGTCAACCCAGTTAGTTGTTCCCGCCGCTACTACATAAAAAATGAACGAGTATAATCTATCAATCTTTCCCCAATTAAATATCTAAATCCACTCAATAACCGGTCAAATATATAACTACAAATATGATTAGCATTGGGTAGCCTAGAGATTAAATGGCCATGTTCGGATTTAGGGTGTTGAGCTTGTCGGAATTCCATCATAAAGTCACGACAGTCTTTGAGGATTTAACGGCGATAGCGGGCATGGTTCCAGTCGAGACTCGGACTAGTGCTGAAGCAAGGAGGGGCACAAGCTCTGGCTGTTTCAGATCGGCCTCAGGAGGACCGAATTGTGGTGCAGTTAATGATTTCTTCGATGGAGCCTGGAATGAAAAACCTGGAAAAAAACAGTCGGCCGAACTAAATTATGTATAATACGTTAATTAAAGTTTAATTAGGGGTTATTAATTTATATTTAGTAAATCAGGATTTGTACATGAGAAGGTGGAGCGGTTGTTTCTGAAGTTCAGACGAGAGCAGTTCAGGAGGAAGAATACTGCAGCCGTTTGTTTTCAAATGTAATAAGCATTAACGTGACTAATCATTTAATTAAGGATTTATGAGTTAATTTAATTGGGTTTTGGAACAATGACAGGGAGACCTAAGATTTAGTCGTTAGATTTAATTGGACATAATTAGTGTTATTTGATATAAGAAATAGTTGGGGCATTGTTACTCACGTGAACTGTAGGAGTGTAAGGAACAGACTGTATTTGTTGGGTTCCAAGAAATAAAGGCTGTAAACGGTGGAGAGAAATAAATGTTTATATATGTAAGTTTGAAATGCCTAATCAAAATTTAGAAGTTGGGCCAGTCCAATTTAAAATCAAAGCAGCTCCGTCTGATCAATTCTAAGCACTGCAATTAAGTTAATGTATATATATTAAGAAGATTTACAGTTTAAATGTACCTACAGACTTGGCCAAATAATTATAACTGTTATGACTAGTTAATTATAATTAAGATTTAAATTAATGTTTTATTGCTTAAATTTAAGCCATAACCATCTAATTTAGTAACGTTCTCATTGGTTATCAGAATCCGACAACACAAAAGAAGATGGAATCATATCGGCATACACGACAGTATAAAGCTGGTTTGGTCAGAGATGGTTGCTGCTGGGAGTTTTAATTAAATTAAACACTTGTTTAATTTAATTGAAACAAACCGTTGACAACGAAATGATTTCAAGGTGAGTTAAACTCACTCAGTTTTTCCCATTTATATTTTATATAAATTGGGTTTCTATTTTGTGTGCTCTGTTTGCTATGGTTGACTGTTTGCTAGTTATATATTTATTTGCTGATTTAACTGATGAAATTAAACCGTTGTTTAATTTCAGTGAAATACCAAATCGTTATTTTAACGGTTTGATCCAATAAAGGCAATTTACCTTGTTGTTCACGTTTATAAAATAAACGTGTTTAATGGTTTGAATTGTTTGAACTGATTGAGTTGTTTTGATGTTAAATGGTCGTTAATTGTTATAATGGTTTGAATTGTTTGAACTGATTGAGTTGTTTTGATGTTAAATGGTCGTTAATTGTTATAAATTGAATGGAATGAAATGATCTGATTTGTGATAACCGTTTTGTATACAGGGAAGAACAAGTTGGAGGGATCCAACCGGATTCCTCAAATATGTTATTTATTTTCATATTATCATATATGAACTGTCATGATTCGGTAATTGATTTAATTAGTGATCATGGACTAGAAATTCAACCTGTGGTTTCTTTTAACCAATGGGGAATATTGGTCGGTAATCTGCAGTGAATGGCCTAAGAATAAACTATTTTGTTTAGTATTGATTTACCGTTAGGTGGATCAATAGTACAAGAGTTATAAAATTTATTTTATAATTCAAAGATAGATTTTTAAATATACATTTGAATAAAACTTCATTAAAAGAAAATAAATATTTACTTTTATAATTAATTGTAAATTGATTTTACAAAGTCAATTCTGACGATTAATCAGATTTGTAAATGCATGAGTAAGAAAATTAACCAACGATTGAATTTGGATAAATTGTTTTGTTAAGAAACAATTACATAGAGTTATTTAAATTAATTATATTATTAATTTATTTAAAGTGAGAAATAATTGGAATAGAATAACGTGCCTTGAGTTGACTAAGTCAACCATAGTAACTGTAATTGATTATTAAACTAGTTTTGTTTGGGTTGATAGTTAATGAATATTGTTTGTATTTTAATAGAGAGATTTACTACGGAAGTAGTTAATGATCGAAAGTAGATTATTATGTTAAATTAATAATAATTTACAAAGTTCTTTTAACTTGAAATTCCATTAAAAGGGTAATTGAAATTGAGATGAAATCCAATTGAATGGTGAAAGAGTTTATGAGCAGGCTTTATCTTAAACCTGGGTTCTATAACAAAATTATAAGCGAACATGATAGATTAATCAAATGTTTCTTAATTATTTGAATTAAGTGAAAGGCGATTAAGATAAAAAGGGTTTATAATAAACCAGGGGTATAGAAATGAGATTTAAAGTGTAAAGGCGTTAATCTTACATTAACGTTACTTAATAATGGATTAAGAAAAAGTGAGGGATTGAAATGAGAATTTCAACGGGAAATGGTTGGATTGATTTGAAAAGGGGAGAACTTGGTGAAAGAAGTGGGTCATAAGATTTGATGACCAAATCTTAATTATAATGGAGTTTGGTTAAAGGGATCGGGTTAAGAGTGGTGTTTTATAAAGGAATTACTTAATTATTAAATTAAGAAATAATGGTTACATTCCAGAAAGAGATTTTCAAGAAGTAATGAAACGACCCGAACTTCCCCGTGAAGGAAAGAGCGGATAGAATTGAGGACACGACACAAAGGAACCAGACAGAAGAACATTTCATTGTTTATTACAACAATTCCATCAGAATACAAGAATATACAGAGTATAAACAAATATTACACCACAGAAAATATCAGAGATTACAATAAATTACATAACAGCGGAAAATAATACAATACACAACTGAAGGAGATATACGGATACAAAGCTTTCCGGATATCATTCCAGCTGTAACCAGGATCCTGTGAATATAAATCTGCAAAACCAAACTACTAGCTGCCCGTGTCAAAATAAGGGCACCCAGAGTTTAGGTTAAAACAATAAACTCCAGGTCAGTCATGGGACTGGTGTGAGAACTAAAACAGTTATTAATCTTTATTTTTAAAGTTAGGTAAATCAAGGGACCACGCCGTATAACACGGAACGGGTTTCCTCCCAAGAATACCAGTGCCTAAAACAACAGCGCAATGCTAACTAAAGAAAAATGAAGCTATTATAAGACCCAGGTCCCATCACACAATGCAACACAAGCCGGAGGATAGGATTTTTACCTTATAATAGCCAAGAATGCTTGGTACATTAAAAACACATTATTTGATACTATTATAAGTGTATAGTAAATAAAACAAATTCAAATCATAAGTATCAATCATAGACGGCATGAGCGCCCCATCCCACTATGTCGCCATACTAGGTTCTACAATTAAAACCGCAAAGTCACGTATTTGGAAATTGGATTTCCATCTATGAACCGAGGCAAAAGATAGTCCTCTACCGATTCGAGACGCTCTAGCCCGTGTCTCAGGATCAGAGCTCGAGTGACCCTTAGGAGCCACAGGGCCGGTCCACCGATGTGGATTAAAATGCATGAACACTGCATTTCCCCACCCTTTGGGGTGTCAATGAGTCCAATGACTCTATCGGCCCCAGATCGACCGATATAACTGAGGCGCCTTGCAACAACAACAACCACTTAAGTCAAACTCGTCAGGGCGTGTAAAACCACTGACGCCACTTCTAGCTAGAAGGAAACGCATGCCCTCCCTGGATCCTTCTCCCGTTTTTGGTTCACAACCGGGGTGTGAGGCTCGCGAATCAATGCTACACAAAGCTATGCCACACAGGCGGTGCTTTGATCATCAACCACAAGACTTTGCTTTTCAATAGAAGCCTCGATCAATTGCCACTTAGGCATGCCACACAGGCAATTCACTCCATGCGATTGATATCCATCGATATATAACCCCTGAGCTCGTACGTCTCAGAGAAGGGCGTTAAGCAAGAGAATAAATTCTCCGCCGCCAAACAGATATATATTTAATAGAAATCAATCACACAGAATAAAATCCTATGTCAGACACACAGTCCACTTACAAGTTCGTTCTGGGTCTGAACGGAACCGGAGGCACCTAGTACCCCGCGTATCCATCGATCTCCAAGTACGTCTGGACGATCACTAACTGATTCCCTCCTCTTGGGTGTATGGCCCAATCAAGATCATCAGTAATCACCCAAACGACGTGAAGACCTCCGGTCTTCGACCACCGTCTTCATCTTCGACACCACGTCGGATCAGTTATTCAGAATGGGATAAACCCGGTCTTTCCGAATAACTCGCGTATATAATAAACAAGTGTTACACAAACACAACATACGCCTCATTCCAATTCATAATATTCTTTTATTCAAATATTCTTATACTTTGGGAAAGGTTCCCATTAATTTTATCAAAGATAAATTCTTTAAATTTATTCTTTAATCTTCTTTTGAATATCAATTCAAACTAGTCGGGATTAGCGAACCACACCGGAGTAATCATTTATTTTATGTCCCAATCCCAACCTATTCACCCCATGAAGTAAAACTGGTAATACTTCATATCTAACACCACAGTGTTATCGGTAAATTCAATTACCATCTCACGTTCAAATCTAATTAAAGATTTAACTATAGCCTAGAGTAAAACTGGTGATACTCCATTCTCGATCTTTTCAATCTAATTAAAGATTCATTAAAACTCCACTTAGTTTTGATCTTTAACTGGGTTAATGAATCTGTGTCATTTAAAACACGGTTCACGATAAAACCCAAATCACATTCCATTAATTATCGGGTAAAAGAACAAGTGTTATTTAAAACACTATTCACGATAAACCCAAAAATCAATACCAATTCAATTCCAATTAAATATTATTTAATTGTTACACTTCATTAAATCTAAATAAAAAGATTTAATCTTTTTCTCAACTGGGCTTAAGAACAGTGTTAATGAAGACAGCATTCACGACAAACCGAAATCACATTTGATATTAAATACAAGGCTCTGAATAGAAAAATATACCGGCTTATATTCAATATCAAATTCTACGACTAACAAATATCGTATTGGAAATAACGATATATATATATATATATCTTTCAAATTTCCATAACAACATCTGTATAATCACGAAATCCAACATCGAAATATTCCAAAGACAATTTCGATTCAAATCCATTCCAATTCAATTATTGGAAATTCTGGTTACTTTTAAAACCCTTTTCAAATTCAATTTATTTATTTTAAAAATAAATAAATTATAATTCTAGTTCAAAACTAGTTCATTTCGATAAAAATCTATTTTTGTCTGTTCAAATATGGAGTTTTTCATCCCAATTCTTCACAAATCATTTCTAATGATTTCACACTAATTATTACTATTTTTAATAATTTTATCAAGGCCCGTACAGTCGATTTCCATCAACGGCCATCGAACTGCACTTACATCGACCTTTTCTAAATGTGATTTGGACATAATTCCAAATCCAACCGTTAGATTTCTAATTTCTAATATTCGTTAGAAAGCTCTTTTCGGTACGAACCCAACGGTTCCGGTTTTAGGAGAATCCGACGGTCGGATTTCCCGCAATATCCATTCGAAGTCAATGGTCGAAATTCACGAACTACTGCAGCGCGACGCGTTCTATTCAGGCCATTATATTATATATATAATATATATAGTTCGTCGATTTCCTTTTAAAACGTATTTTATAAATCGTTTTCGAAATGATTTCAACTTCATTTCAAATTCAAATCAAAGTTGAATTTTTTCCTTATAAATTCGTTTTAAATTCCTTTCAAATTGATTTCAATTCAAATCGATTTTCAAATCAAAATTCAGTTCGTTTTCAATTCAATTTGAATTTCAAATTAATTCAATTCCAATTCGAATTCAATTCTATTCAATTTCAATTTGAATTCAATTCTATTCAATTTCAATTCGAATTCAATTCTTTTCAATTTCAATTTGAATTTAATTCTTTTCAATTTCAATTCGAATTTCGATTATTTTCAATATAATTCAAATTTCGAAATCACTTTCAATAGACATTGAAAATTGAATAAAATCGATATAAATATCGTTCACGTCAAAATGGCGTCAATCTAATCAACACGGCTTCATATATTTATATTTTCAAATATTCTATTTCAAATATTTCTTTTTCAAATATTTCTATTTCAAAACTGGAATGAGGCCCAATCAATTACCATATAATGTTAATTATATGGATTTTCTACAACACATGTACAAAATAACAACGATAAATAATCAACCATCATCCAGAGTGCGTTCTACACTGTATAAGCATCAAATATAAATATTTAATGCTTATAACAGCTGTCAATCAATCGATCGACATACAACTAATTATTGGGATTAGTGTATGTCATCTATCATCCCAATACCCGTGTGGGGTTTCAAACAATCAAACGCAGATTTTATTTGTGCAGTTGGGCGATGTGTAAAATTTATTGTCCCAATCAGTATCAATCAAATCAGTGTATATAAACAAATCTCTGATTTGTTTATAAATATTTATTTCAAATACACGTTAAAAATTCTATTTTTAACTATAAAATATTTTCCACTATAAAATATTTTATTTCATTTTCACATCTCATCACACAATCAACTACACATCACAATCAAACAAATAAGCATACAAGCCATCCATGGTCTGTGGACGACGGGTGTCGGGTGCTACTAAACACCGTCTGCATCCTAGTATATATTTTAACTAGAAATTAATTTAATATTGAGGAGTTCTCACAGATATGCGAAACCAGACGCCTCAGCTCTTCTTATGTAGAAAATCTTCGCCTGGTTCGCCTTTTGTCACTTTCGTCATCCGTATTCACTACATATATAAAAACCAAAATTTTACTTCGTTATTCAATATATATAAATCAAATTTTTTACTTCGCTGTTCAATATATAAAAATTGAATTTTTACTTCGTTATTCAATATATAAAAATTGAATTTTTACTTCGCTATTCAATATATAAAAATCGAATTTTTACTTTGCCATTCAATATATAAAAATCGAATTTTTACTTCACCATTCAATATATAAAAAATCGAATTTTTACTTCACTATTCAATATATAAAAATCGAATTTTTATATTGTTACCATATTGATAAAAATTCTATTTTTACACCACTACTATATAGATAAAAATTCTATTTTTACACCACTACAATATAGATAAAAATTCTATTTTTTTAATTTACTACTTATATAAAAATCATATTTCTATAAATTCTAATCATATGATAAAATTATATTTCTACTTCATATAATTTTTACAACGCTACCTTCTACACAAAAATTATATTTTTGTAGATCTACTTCTAATACAAAGATCGAATTTTTATTAACATACCTATATAAAAATTATATTTTTATTACTCTACTTTAACAAAAACCATATTTTTAATACTCCACCTAAGTAAAAATTATATTTTTATTATCTACATTATATAAAAATCACACCTTTTTTCTACTATATAAAAATCACATTTTTATTTATTTTTATCATCGTCTTGTCTACATAAAAATCTTCTCTTTTCTTATGTTAACCATACGATAAAAATAGTTCCTTTGTTATGATAAAAATCAGAATTTTTATATATTAAAATCACTACTTTTATAAACTGAAAATCCTTGAACAATTAAATAAAAGAAATAAATAATTTAAAACTTATAGTTAGTTAGAAAAGAGGGGAAGCTGTGCTTGTCGGTCAGCAAAGGAGGAGGAGGGGAATTGGGTGCAGGCGGGTGGCTGCGCGGCTGAAGGGGGGGCGCGTCAGCCAACTGGGGGGGGGGGCTCGTGGACGTCGGAGGGTAGGTCTTGGGGCGGTTTTTCTTGTGGACGCGGGTTGCAGAAGTGAGAAGAGGAGAGAGTGGTGGAAGGGGAGAGGAAGAAGAACGGAGGAGGCGCTCTATCCGAGGTGGCGGCGGACTAGCGGAGGGGGGCTGAACGGCGGCTACGAGGTGGATTTCCGAATTGAACGAAAGATTGGGGGAGAAGGGTCACGTGGGGGGAGGGGGTATACGGAGAAAGAGGGTTGACTTTTATTTATATTTTTTATAATTTAATATTTTATTTCTCCATGAAAAGTACTCTTTTCATTCGAACTCAAAATCGAACCCACCGACTGTCGTCCATAGCTAATTACCCCCATCCCGAACACAATGGGATATGTATCGTAAGCCAATTTTATCGTTTCGACCAGTTTTGATTTAAAATAAAATATAAATCTTTATAAATTCAATTTAAACGCACATTTCAAATTACCGGGGCCACACACTAACTCGAAAAATTCCAGAAAAATATTTTCTAGCTTCGTATTGACGATACGGTCCTAAAAAAACTAGTCTCATCGAATTCTGAGATCGTTTGAAAAATGGCCATTTTCCAGTCGATTAAAATCAACTAAAACTGGTCAAACGCATTTTCCTTCGCCACGCTCACATATTGATTCGAAAAATTATGAAATTTGAAACCTAGCAATAACTTGACATCCCAGATCCAACAAAAGTGGTTTCGTCGAAAACCGAGGTCGTTTGCAAAATGGCTATTTTCAAGGGCCGAAATTCCATAGCGACTATTCTGAAATTTCAACTGGACGTAACTTTTGATTCCCGCTATGAAATTTTGATTTCCCGGATTCGTTGGAAAGATATTCTCAATTAGATTCAAATATTTTTGGTTTCACTAAAATCCTGTTTATTTTGCATCCTGTACATTCATTTGAAGTTTGAAATCAAATTATCGAACTACTGCGCCTTTTTCAATTCCTTTTATAATTTAAAATAATTTTTTATATTCTATCGACGATCTATATAAATATATACGTTCGAATTCTATTCAAAATAAATTTTTCGTTGTTATTATTTAAAATAATTCATTTTAAATATTTAAAATTCACTAAAATTGCCAAAATAAAATTTTTAAATTGGTTCAGATTTCTGAGTTATTACAAGTAAGAAGTTTTATTAAACCGTATCTTGAATCTAAATAGTTAAATGGAATTTGAATTGATTTTCCAATATTAGATAATAACGTGGCCAATGTTGAAAGTGAAATTAGAAAGCTAAATATGATATAGGATTTTCCTAAGTATTAAAATGAATTTGTTATAGAATAATCCTATGTTAAGTAAGAAGCGAAGAACTATATTTATAATACTGAAGTATTTAAGAGTTTTAAATTTTACATTTGTTTTAAATTTAAAAAGGCCAAGTGGTGCTGAATACCGAACCAGTGGACTCATTTGATTGCCATGATTGAATTACCGTTAATTTTGATAGTTAAATCGCTGACTATCAAATCTTTCCAATACGATTGTTGGTATGGAAAGACCAGGATCGAATTTATATTCGAAAACAATTCCGACAAGCAAATACGTAAAAGAAGATTATTAAAGATGGAGCAATTGAAGACCGTTGATCTTCATGAGCAGAAGGACTACTCGTTGAGTTTCTCTGGTTTAGCGGCCAGAGATATTTCGACAGTAATTCTGTCGTGATTGGAATCTATGGATTGCAAGGACTTCTCGCTACTGATCCTTGCGGTGATTCATTTATGAGATGCAGGAGGAGAGTACCTTCGGTTCATCCTGTTCCTGGATGACTTGTATGGACGAGTGTTTGACAGAGTATTTCCAAAGGGATCGCATACGTTGATTTCTTCAAACGTATTTATGTTGATGGCGGAGATGGCCGTACACCTTCTCTTAGCTAAACCACAGAGTATTTTTGTGGATGTCAATTAGTGATATCTGACGGATCTGACGATGTGGCATTCAAAGTGAATGATGAACAAATATTCCAAAAGGAAATTCAAACCTCAAGCCTCACAGTCGAGAAATGACAAAAATCGGGCAGGCAGCATGGCTATGTGGGTCGCTCCCATTAGGGTGTATAATCACCTATCTGGAGAAATTCCTATTGCTTCTTTAATCTATTTCGATGTTGTCCCTTTTCGGGAAACGGTGGTTTGAGCCCAACCGTTGGTGATATACATTCGATACACTCAAGCGAAATGAGTGGTCGGTCATGTGAGGGCCAGGTTGCAAGACGTTCTTGTTGAACCCAGTGTATTATCCTCTAGTGATACACTATTGGCAGGTGGTCCCATACCTTGTCAAGGTCGGAATCCAATCTCCAATAAGTGCCCGCGGTTTTGATTGTATACTATATATGTGGACACTAGATTGTTATTTACTTGTATTTAGACATTATTATAATATCAGACAAGATATTGATTTCAAAAATGTTTTGGGTTATCGTAAGGTAAAAACCATCTGTGTATATGTGTGGATTTGGTCTTACGATTATCCTTTTCTTTTGAAAAGATTTTGACTTTAAAATCAAGTTGTGTGATACCCTTAATACTGTGCAAGTTTTTATCACTCTGGTTCACCAGACTGATCCGGTATTTTGTAAATGCTCGGGTTAGCCCGGGGTGTACAGGTTCAGGTTATCGAATGATGTGAAGAGACGAGCTGGAAGAGTCCAGACGTATGATATTATATAGCTACTATTCCGCTATGAATTGTATCTGTGGACAGGTTATTATAACTGTCCAGATGTGTGATGTACTCTGATGATTGTAATTATTTTAAAGCCCTCAGTAAAGATTTATTTCTATATTATATTTGTTCCGCTGCGATATGAGACTCTGATTCTGTGTTGTGGTGTTCTTCTTCTTCTATTCTTATATTTCTTTCTTTCTTATCTCACCCTCTAAATTCTTTCCAATAATGTTCCAGTGTTTTTCGGTGTTTGGAAGGCCGACATGAGTTATGGTAAAGGTATTTATGTCGATTTTCAAAGCCGAAAATCCTTGGGTCATTACAGTGGTATCAGAGCTATTAGTTTAGTCATAACCTTGGCTCTGTGGTGTAACTCGATAGAGATTGGGTTAGTAATACCCTAGATCGAGATTGTGTGTGTATATATATATGAGAGCGTATTTGTAAATTTTATATACAAATATTTTGTATTGTGTGGGTTGATCGGTTCAAGTGTTGAGAAGCGTTGAACTGGCAATTGATAAAATATTGTTTTGAAAAGATGGTAAATGAAAAAAAATTACCCAAATTATATTTTTGTATAGAAAAGAAATAATTTTGTCAAATTATTGAGATATCAGTGTGTTTGATCGATTTGAATGGAATTCTAATCGGATTGAAAATTTGAATTAAAACTTAACCTCGTTAATTGAAAATTAGATTTAGAATGATAATGAAATATAATGATTAAATTTGGAAATTTGTTGAATAAATAATAATCGAGTAGAAATTAATCGATTAATGTTCAAATATGAGAAATATTAATATGGGAATGTGAATTCAATTTATTTGGTTGAGTTGGTTGTGTATTGGTTGTTGAACATTTGTTATTAGGTGATAGTTTATTGAATGAAAATTACCAACAAATTTAATGGAGCTAAGTGAATTATAAACTAAAGAATAAATTCTGGTTTAATTAAATCAGAATGAAACCGCGTATGAATTGGAAATTACTGTTTAACCCTGTATTTGATAATGAATTGATGTTGTGTGTTTGAATTTGCAATTGGTGTAGTATACCAGTTTATTAGTGAAATACTATTTCAGAATTTCATGTATTGGTTACTTACATGTGAATTGAGTTAAGTACAGGTGCCAGATGGCTGAGCAAATTGATACTGGTTGAGTAAATCGCGTATACATTGAGCAAATATGCTCAATAACGCTCGCAAAAAGGTACGCCTACGCGAAAATATAAAATTTTGGTTTTATTTGGGTTTTGAGTTTGGTTTTTGAATTTTTCCGTCCCTGCTGGTCGAGGTATATATTTCTTGAACCTGAAATATTGCAGATGTCCCTCCGTGCAGGTGAGACTCTACCAAAATTTTCCTAAAATTTAAGGTGTTAGAAATTTTTTGAAGATTTTTGGAAATTTTGTCATTTGCATTAAATTGGTTTTAAAACCAATTAGATTAGTTTGTAAATAAAATCGAGTTTTAAATTATATATTTTTATAAAGATAATGGGCTGTAGCATTCTTTCTTACATTAGCAATTTCGAGGACGAAATTATTTTAAGGGGGGAAGAATGTAACGACCCGTGTTTTTGGCAGTCAGATATTTTATTTAATCTATTATTTTTAATATTATATTTGGAATATTAAAGGATTTTAATATTTAATTCGTTATTAAAACGAAGTTTGAACGTTATATATTTATTTAACTATAAATCGAGCTCGAAATCGCGCGGCAATCCGTAAAATGGAGTTTTGAACTTCAATTTGATATACAGGATCCGATATAAGTCGGATTTCTGTGAAACGAGAAACATTGGAACCGTGTTAATGATAATTTTCATATGAAAGAGAAAATTCCAGATTTCGGGTCATAGATTATTACTAATGGCCAAATCAAAACTTGAAATAGTCGCTGTTAAAAATGGTTATTTAAATATCGGCCTTTAAAATAGACATTTTGCAAACGAACTCAGATTTTGATGAAATTAGTTTCATTGGAACCGTATCGTTAAATTATTGTACGGTGTTGAATGGCGTGGAAAACCGATGTCGTACGTGACCACGGCAGCCACAAATGCCCGTTCAATTTCTATAATGCGTAATTAATTAAATAAAGGGTTATTTGGGTATAACTTGAACTTGTGATCGAATTAGGCCACGAAATCAATTCTGTTGAGTTTGTATCGTCGATTATAGTCAGGATAGGTATATAGTTTGTTATTTTTAGAGACCGGGTAATTTGGCATCTAAAATGGCAGCGTAAAAGTAGCCTACCGGGGAAATGTAATGGCGTGTTTTGTTAGCTGTCGAATAATTAATTTATTTAATTATTTATATATCGATTTGGTGATATCGATAACTTAAAGTAAAACGTTCGAACGTATAAATTATAATAATAATTATAATCGAGCCGTAACGACGCGGCAGTTCGTTATTTGGCGAGTTGAACTTCAACTGAATATACAAGATTCGTTATAAGTCGGATTTCTGTGAAACAAGGAACGTTTGAATCTGTTAAGCTATATTTTTCTAATGGAAGAGAAAAATGAAGATTTCGTCGTGTAGATTTTGATGTACGTCCAAATCAAATTTTAAAATAGTCGCTATAAAATCGTTTAACGACCGTAATGGTTTATTCGTTATAACTAGAGACCAGGCTTGAATTTAGACAAGGTTCTTTTGGGAAGTAGTGATAACTTAATTTTAAGAATTTTATGGTATTTTTTAATTAATTAAATTAACAACTTTTTTATTTGGAGTATTTGGCACCCTGTATCGACATTGCGGGGTTTCACAATATGAGTTAATCTACCGGTATTTTTATATTTTTGAAATCGTGGTACCTTACTGGTCACAACGGTATTTTCATGTCAGTCCATGGACAAACAGAGTTTCGTATAATGGGGTACTCTAAAGTGTAAAACAAATATCTCCTATCCATTTCTATTTCTTTGATCAAACGACAATACACGTTTCATCCTCTCAGCCACTATTTAGTGAATGGAAACCGAACAACCACGTTTCCAATTAATCCCTATAAAATAACTTAACCTTTTAAAAACCTAAATTCCTTTTCCTCATTTGTCAAAACTGAGCCGTCAGTGGTTTATTCCATCCTCAAGCAAAAACCGCAAGTTTGAAAATCATAGAAATTAAAATCAAATGCTATAAATCCTTAGATAAATATATGTGGGTTCATGGATACTTTCTCTTCACAAATGTATACCATTTTCTGGGTTCGACACATCTGGCTTTCGTTGAAAAATGTACAGCGCTGGGTATTTGCGGACTAGGGTTTTCAACGCTCGAGAATTCGAGCACCAAATGGAGGAAGGAGGGTTTTAGTTGTATTCGTATGGTGATTTGGCACTTTGCTGAAAGGTTTTGCGGGATTTGAGAAGTAAAAAAATGTCGGTCTTGTGTGTGTGTAGTTGTTGTGCTGTCAGCGTGTTCCCCTTCGAGAGCTCGAGCTCGAGTTCAACTGTATAGGGATGAAGGGAAAGGGCTTTCGAAGAGATGAAGAATGGGAGGAGTTTGGGATGATTCGGTGGTGGTTGCTGTGACCTGCTGCGTCAGGAAAAGGGGTTTCCGCGGGTGTCGATAGGAGTGCGAGCTCGATGATACGGGTACAGGCGGGTGCGGATTTGAATAAGGAGCTTTGCGGTGATTTTTGTTTGAATTTAAACTCATTGAAGGAGGAGGAAGAACGAAAGATGGATCCAGAATTTTGTGAATGGAAATGAGCAGCGTCGGGTATTTCCATTGGGGAAGAAAGGTCATACGGTTTGGGCTTTACAGGTGGTTGGGCCGAAAGAGAAGAAGGGTGAGGCCCGTTTAATTAAGTTGAGTTAAATTTATATTTAATTAGTATTGAAAACTTTGTAAATTCATATCTTGATCATACAAGATCAGATTGACGAACCGTAAGTTGCGCTGGGATCGTAGGGACGGGAGCAACACAATGGGACTGACCGCGAGTCAATCCGAGCTCGTTACAATTTATGGAGAAATAAATTGTTCGACTGAATCAATGAACGCAAACAGATATTTATCGGTTAACGCGTCAAAGTGAGTAAATCTCACAAACTCTAAACAGTTTTATTTTCACGTTGTATTCTTAGAACTGTTAAAATATTGTCTGTTTGACTGTGTGTTGATTGTTTTATTGAACTGCTAGTCAGTTAGTAGAGATTTTATATATATATTTACGTATGTGTATATATATATATAAACCGTCAAATAGTTATATGTTGATTCTGTTTATCAGAATATTATACTGGTGTTGTTTAACATCTGTGGATGCAGGGAAACAGGTTGGAGGAATCCAACTAGATTCCTCAACCGTTATTTTTACTGTGATTTATGTATTGTGATATATAAATGTGATATATATATAATCTGATGTGATTACGTGTGGTTGGACGATATTCATCGTTGTTAGATGATGTGTTAAAAACCGTAAGAAATACCAGAGTGTGATAAAAGGATTAAACAAAGTGATTTGGTAAAGATTAAACTAAGTAAATTAGTCGAGATTAAACAAAGTGGATTTGTCGAGCAAACCGAATCAAATGGGTTAGGCAAACCAAATCAAATGGGTTAGGCAAACCAAATCAAATGGGTTAGTCAAAACCGAATCAAATGGGTTAGTCAAACCGAATCAAATGGGTTAGTCAAACCGAATCAAATGGGTTAGGCAAACCAAATCAAATGGGTTAGTCAAAACCGAATCAAATGGGTTAGTCAAACCGAATCAAATGGGTTAGGCAAACCGAATCAAATGGGTTAGGCAAACCGAATCAAATGGGTTAGTCAAAACCGAATCAAATGGGTTAGTCAAACCGAATCAAATGGGTTAGTCAAACCGAATCAAATGGGTTAGTCAAACCGAATCAAATGGGTTAGGCAAACCAAATCAAATGGGTTAGTCAAAACCGAATCAAATGGGTTAGTCAAACCGAATCAAATGGGTTAGTCAAACCGAATCAAATGGGTTATTCAAACCGAATCAAATGGGTTAGTCAAACCGAATCAAATGGGTTAGTCAAAACCAAATCAAATGGGTTAGTCAAACCGAATCAAATGGGTTAGTCAAACCGAATCAAATGGGCTAAGTTAGTCGAGTTAAACAAATGGGCTAAGTTGGTCGAGTTAAACAAATGGGCTAAGTTAGTCGAGTTAATCAAAGTAATTGGTTAGGTTAACCAAAGCGAGTTAGTCGAGTTAAACAAAGTAATTGGTTAGGTTAACCAAAGTAAGTTAGTTAAGTTAAACTAAGTGATAAATCGATGTGAATTAGTTAAGTTAAACTAAGTGGTTAATCGAAGTAAATTAGTTAAGTTAACTAAGTGGTTAATCGAAGTGAATTAGTTGAGTTAAACTAAGTGAATCGGTTAGAGTTAATCAACGTGAATTAGCTAAGTCAAACTAAGTGGATTTGTTCAGTTAATCAAGACGAGTTAACCAGTTAGGTTAAACCAGTAGAGTTAACTAGTTAGAGTTAACCAGTTAGGTTAACCAGTTAAGTTGACCAGTTAGAGTTAATCTGTTAGAGTTAACCAGTTGAGTTAACCAGTTAGAGTTGACCAGTTAGAGTTGACCAGTTAGAGTTGATCAGTTAGAGTTATCCAAGTAGAGTTAATATAGTAGAGTTGTCGAATATCACTTATCCGAAGTAGAGTTATCGAATATAGTGTATTCGAGAGAAGAGAAATCGAATATAGTTTATTCGAGTGGAGAAATCAAATGTGATTCATTTGAGAAGAGTTATCGAATATAGTTTATTCGAGTGGAGAAATCAAATGTGATTCATTTGAGAAGAGTAATCGAATATTATTTATTCGAAGAGTAGTTATCGAATATTGGTTATTCGAAGTTAGTTAATCCAAAGGAGTTATTCGAAGTTAGTTAATCCAAAGGAGTTATTCGAAGTTAGTTAATCCAAAGGAGTTATTCGAAGTTAGTAAATCCGAAGGAGTTAATCAAAGAGTTAATCCGAAGGAGTTAATCGATGAGTTAATCCGAAGGAGTTAGTCGAAGAGTTAATCCAAAGGAGTTATTCGAAGTTAGTTAATCCGAAGGAGTTAGTCGAAGAGTTAATCCAAAGGAGTTATTCGAAGTTAGTTAATCCAAAGGAGTTATTCGAAATTAGTTAGTCCGAAGGAGTTAATCGAAGAGTTAATCCGAAGGAGTTAGTCGAAGAGTTAATCCAAAGGAGTTATTCGAAGTTAGTTAATCCAAAGGAGTTAATCGATGAGTTAATCCGTAGGAGTTAGTCGAAGAGTTAATCCAAAGGAGTTATTCGAAGTTAGTTAATCCGAAGGAGTTAGTCGAAGAGTTAATCCAAAGGAGTTATTCGAAGAGTTAATCCAAAGGAGTTAGACGAAGAGTTAATCGAATATAGTTATTCGAAAGAAAGTGTTAATCGAATATAGTTTATTCGAGTAAAGTTAAAAGAGTTAATCGAATATAATTTATTCGAGTAGAGTTAGAGAAGTTAAATCGAATTTAGTTATTCGAAAGGAGTTAATCAATTTGAGTTAAGTTAATCGATTTGAATTAAGTTGAATCGAAATGGAGTAAATCGATTAGAATTAAGTTAATCGAGTTAGAGTAAATCGAATATTGGTTATTCGAAGGTAAGTTATTCGAATTAGTTATTCGAAGGAATTTATCAAATGAGTCGATCCCAAAGAGTTAGTCGAATATTAATTATTCGAATAGAGTTAAAGGAGTTATCGATTTTAGTTTGATCGAAAGGAGTTATCGATTAGTAAATCGAAAGGAGATTTTCGAATATAGCATATTCGAAAGAAAGAGATCGAATATTGTTTATTCGAAAGAGAGAGATTTCGAATATGAGTTATTCGAAGAGAGATAATCGAATATAGGTTATTCGAAGAAGAGTTAATCAAATAGAGATTACTCGAAAGAGAGTTATACGTCGAATTCGATTATAGCGAATTCGGGAAAGTACTATTTACTTTCCAGGGTTTAAATCAAGATTTAGTTATTGATTTAGAAATTAAGTGTCTGTTAAATTATTCGAGTTAGGATATAAAGTTATAATTCAGGTTAGATATTGCAGAAGTAGGAATTATAACGTTATAGTTATAATCAAACGTTGTCATATAAGAAGTGGATTCGTAACCTGAATCCGAGAATTTGCGTAAACAGATGATTGGAAAAAGTGAGTGACGAGCTTCATCTATTTCACAGTAAAAGACGTTGTTCAATTAAGGTCTGAGAGGTAATTATACCCCAACTTGATTGACTTCAGAATTGACAAAGGAATAGTTGTGGTTCGATCTAAAAGGTTGATTTGGAATAAAGTTAAGGAATAAACGATAAATGGATTAAGCGAAACGATGTTTTATACAACGTTCATTGGAAATCCGTAAATGAGTTTTGGAAACGTTTTCCAAATATAGTCAGATATGTTTTCTAAACATAGAAAATGAAATGTTTTCATGATAAGAATTTAAGAAATAGAGTTAAGCAAATTCAGAAACTAACTGGAGAGGGTAAGTTGAACGGTTTTCTAAGTGACGATCTGATGTTGGTTTCGACCTTCCGGATTGATACTTAGAGAATTGTTCTCATACTAGTTACAGTTAGGGACTGATAGTTGCGAAATAATAGTGATGTGAAAATAAGCTATGGAAATGTTTTCCAATGATTAATAACATATATTTTCTAAATATATGAAATAAGGAAATATGAACATATGATGATTGATCGATCGAATTTCCATTTGGAAATAAGATCGTTGTTTGTACACCGACATGTTTTCATTTGATAGTTGAATCACAGACTATCAAAGTTTTTACCATTTTAACGTTGTTAATATGGAGAGACCGGTTGGATTATTATCCAAAGAACCACTCTGTATTGGCATAAGCATTGCGAGAAATATCTGCCGAAGATAAATTGAAGACGGAGTAAAGTGCAAGGGCTGTTGTATAAGTCTTAGATAACAGTGACTAAGATGGATATACTGAATAGTGCCTTCGGTTTGTCCAGTCCCAGGACAACGTATATGGAAGAAGGTCTGACAGAGTATATCCAATGGATCGCGTAAGTTGATCTTTTCAAACGTATTCACGTTTGGGGGCGGAGGAATTCGTTTCTCTTAGCTATATACCCGTGTTATTTTTGGATAAGTCAATTTGTGATTTGGCGGGTATGACGATGTGGCATTCAAAGTTAATGGTGATCAGATGTTCTGAAGATAGACGTAGCTTCTAGCCTCACACCAGGAAGTAACAAAAGTTGGGCTAGGCAGCATGGCTAGTTGGGTCATCCCCAAGCAGGGTGTATTGTCACCGATCTAGAGAATATTCATATTTATACTTCTTTTTGATTCTGTATCTTCGGATGACGGTTTGATGGCCTACAACCGTGGTGGCAATATATTCGCGACACTCAAGCTAAATGAGTGAGCGGTCATGTGTGGCCGGGTTGCAAGACGTTCTTGTTGAACCCTGAGTGTATCACCTCTAGAGTACACTATTCAGAAGGTGCTCCCATACCTTGTCTGTTGGAATCCATTCTCCGATAAGCGCCCTGCGGTTTATGATTTTATACTATGTATGTAGAACGTGAGATGCAAGCGTTTCTGCTAGATTGATACCTATTTGTACTTAGACATTATTATAATATCACAATGATATTGCTTGTCAAAGTTGTTCAAATACTCATAAGGGAAAAACCCGTTCCGTATTCACGGCGTGGTCTTATGAGATATCCTATACCTGTTTTAAACTATTTTACTCATACCAGTCCCATGACTGTCCCGGAGTTTACTTTGTTGTTTTCCCTAAACTCTTGGGTGCCTAAATTTGTACGGGAAGTCAAGTAGTCGGGATTTACAGATATACTTGGAGAGCTTGGAGCAGGAGGCTGCAAGATTTTATAGCTATAGTTATTTCCGCTGTGTTGTAAGTGTTGTACTCTGATAAGTGCTATTGTATATATATAACTGTTTACTTCAAAGTTATGTTATATATTATATGTTATTCGTTCCGCTGTGAGATTCGTGTTACTCTGATGATTCTGATGTTATTCTTCTTCTTCTATTCTATTAGTTCTATCTTTTCTTTCTCACCTTCTAAATTCTTTCACTAATGTCTCGGAATTTCCGACTCTCGAGGAGTCGGAAATTTCCAGCCGTTACAGGAAACAGTCTCAGAATGCGACGAAACTGGTGTTGTTGGGTTCGTATTGAAGAATTATTTTGGGACTTCAAGGGTTCAAGTAAATTTGACTTATCTAGTGACCGTGAAAAAATTAAACGCGTATTTATTTCTGGTTTTATAAAGGAATTTTTTTTCAAATGATGTCGGATTTCGATGAAACTTGTCCCATTGGGTCTGGAATACCTTTTTACACTAAGATTAGCTTTTTTATCAATAGATAGAAATCATTTGTAGTGGTTTTAGTCAATTACTTCATGCGTAATTTTTTTAATGATTAAAATAATAATTTCCTAACCCTATAAATAATCATTTCCAGCTCAACCCTAGGATTTTCCTTTCGTGGTCAACCCAGTTAGTTGTTTCCGCCGCCACTACATAAAAAAATGAACGAGTATAATCTTTCAATCTTTCCCCAATTAAATCTCTAAATCCACTCACGAACTTGTCAAATATATAACTATAAATATGATTAGCGTTAGGTAGCCTAGAGATTAAATGGCCATGATCGAATTTAGGGTATTGAGCTTGTCGGAATTCCATCATAAAGTCACGACAGTCTTTGAGGATTTAACGGCGATAGCGGGCATGGTTTCAGTCGAGACTCAGACTGGTGATGAAGCAAGGAGTGGCGCAGGCTCTAGCGGTTTCAGATTGGCCTCAGGAGGACCGAATGGTGGTGCGGTTAATGATTTCTTCGATGGAGCCTGGAATGAAAAACCAGGAAAAAAAACAGTCGGTCGAAATAAATTAGGTATAATACATTAATTAAAGTTTAATTAGAGGTTTAATATTTATTTAAAACATTAATTTATATTTAGTAAATCAGGATTTGTACAGGAAAAGGTGGAGTGGTGGTTTCTGAAGTTCAGACGAGAGCAGTTCAGGAGGAAGAATACTACGGCCGTTTGTTTTCAACTGTAATAAGCATTAACGTGACTAATCATTTAATTAAGGATTTATGAGTCAATTTAATTGGGTTTTTGATCAATGACAGGGAGACCTAAGATTTAGTCGTTAGATTTAATTGGACATAGTTAGTGTTATTTGATATAAGAAATAGTTGGGGCATTGTTACTCACGTGAACTGTAGGAGTGTAAGGAACAGACTGTATTTGTTGGGTTCCAAGAAATAATGCTACAACCGGTGAAGAGAAATAAATGTTTAGATATGTCAATTTGAACTTATGTATGCCTAATCAAAATTTAGAAGTTGGGCCAGTCCAATTTAAAATCAAAGCAGCTCGGTCTGATCAATTCTAAGCACTGCAATTAAGTTAATGTATATAAATTAAGATGATTTACAGTTTAGTTGTACCTACAGACTTGGCCAAATAATTATAACTTTTATGACTAGTTAATTATAATTAAGATTTAAATTAATGTTTTATTGCTTAAATTTAAGCCATGACCATCTAATTTAGTAATGTTCATATTGGTTATCAGAATCCGACAACACCAAAGAAGATGGAATCATATCGGCATACACGACAGTATAAAGCTGGTTTGGTCAGAGATGGTTGCTGCTGGGAGTTTTAATTAAATTAAACACTTGTTTAATTTAATTGAAACAAACCATTGACAATGAAATGATTTCAAGGTGAGTTAAACTCACTCAGTTTTTCCCATTTATATTTTATATAAATTGGGTTTCTATTTTGTGTGCTCTGTTTGCTATGGTTGACTGTTTGCTAGTTATATATTTATTTGTTGATTTAACTGATGAAATTAAACCGTTGTTTAATTTCAGTGATATACCAAATCGTTATTTTAACGGTTTGTTCCAATAAAGGTAATTTACCTTGTTGGTCACGTTAATAAAATAAACGTGTTTAATGGTTTGAATTGTTTGAACTGATTTAGTTGTTTTGATGTTAAATGGTCGTTAATTGTTATAAATTGAATGGAATGAAATGATCTGATTTGTGACAACCGTTTTGTACACAGGGAAGAACAAGTTGGAGGGATCCAACCGGATTCCTCAAATATGTTATTTATTTTCATATTATCATATATGAACTGTCATGATTTGGTAATTGATTTTATTAGTGATCATGGACTAGAAATTCATCCTGTGGTTTGTTTTAACCAATAGGGAATATTGGTTGGTAATCGGTAGTGAATGGCCTAAGAATAAATTGTTTTGTTTAGTATTGATTTACCGTTAGGTGGATCAATAGTACTGATGTTATAAAATTTATTTTATAATTCAAAGATAGATTTTTAAATATATATTTGAATAAAACTTTATTAAAAGAAAATAAATATTTACTTTTATAATTAATTGTAAATTGATTTTACAAAGTCAATTCTGACGATTAATCAGATTTGTAAATGCGTGAGTAAGAAAATTAACTAACGATTAAATTTGGATAAATTGTTTTGTTAAGAAACAATTTCATAGGATTATTTAAATTAATTATATTATTAATTTATTTAAAGTGAGAAATAATTGGAATAGAATAGCGTGCCTTGAGTTGACTAAGTCAACCATTGTAACTGAAATTGATTATTAAACTAGTTTTGTTTGGGTTGATAGTTAATGAATATTGTTTGTATTTTAATAAAGAGATTTACTACGGAAGTAGTTAATGATCGAAAGTATATTATTATGTTAAATTAATAATAATTTAGAAAGTTCTTTTAAATTGAAATTCCATTAAAAGGGTAATTGAAATTGAGATGAAATCCAATCAAATGGTGAAAGAGTTTATGAGCAGGCTTTATCTCAACCCTGGGTTCTATAACAAAGTTATAAGCGAACATGATAGCTTAATCAAATGTTTCTTAATTATTTGACTTAAGTGAAAGGCGATTAAGATAAAAAGGGTTTATAATAAACCAGGGGTATAGAAATGAGATTTAAAGTGTAAAGGCATTAATCTTACATTAACGTTACTTAATAATGGATTAAGAAAAAGTGAGGGATTGAAATGAGAATTTCAACGGGAAATGTTTGGATTGATTTGAAAAGGGGAGAACTTGGTGAAAGAAGTGGGTCGTAAGATTTGATGACTAAATCTGAATTATAATGGAGTTTGGTTAAAGGGGTCGGGTTAAGAGTGGTGTTTTATAAAGGAATTACTTAATTATTAAATTAAGAAATAATGGTTACATTCCAGAAAGAGATTTTCAAGAAGTAAGAAGGTTTATTAAACCGTATCTTGAATCTAAATAGTTAAATGGAATTTGAATTGATTTTCCAATATTAGATAATAATGTGGCCAATGTTGAAAGTGAAATTAGAAAGCTAAATATGATATAGGATTTTCCTAAGTATTAAAATGAATTTGTTAAAAGAATAATCCTATGTTAAGTAAGAAGCAAAGAACTATATTTATAATATTGAAGTATTTAAGAGTTTTAAATTTTACATTTGTTTTAAATTGAAAAAGGCCAAGTGGTGCTGAATACCGAACCAGTGGACTCATTTGATTGCCATGATTGAATCACCGTTAATTTTGATAGTTAAATAACCGACTATCAAATCTTTCCAATACGATTGTTGGTACGGAAAGAACGGGATCGAATTTATATTTGAAAACCATTCCGACCAGCAAATACGTAAAAGAAGATTATTATAGATGGAGCAATTGAAGACCGTTGATCTTCATGAGCGGAAGGACTACTCGTTGAGTTTCTCTGGTTTAGCGGCCAAAGATATTTCGACAGTAATTCTGTCGTGATTGGAATCTACAGATTGCAAGGACTTCTCGTTACTAATCCTTGGGGTGATTCCTATATGAGATGTAGTAGGAGAGTACCTTCGGTTCATCCTGTTCCTGGATGACTTGTATGGATGAGTGTCTGACAGAGTATTTCCAAAGGGATCGCGTACGTTGATTTCTTCAAACGTATTTCTGTTGATGGCAGAGAAGGCCGTACACCTTCTCTTAGCTAAACCACAGAGTATTTTTGTGGACGTCAATTAGTGATATCTAACGGATCTGACGATGTGGCATTCAAAGTGAATGATGACCAAATATTCCAAAAGGAAATTCAAACCTCAAGCCTCACAGTTGGGAAATGACAAAAATCGGGCAGGTAGCATGGCTATGTGGGTCGCTCCCATTAGGGTGTATAATCACCTATCTAGAGAAATTCCTATTGCTTCTTTAATCTATTTCGATGCTGTCCCTTTTCGGGAAACGGTGGTTTGAGCCCAACCATTGGTGATATACATTCGATACACTCAAGCGAAATGAGTGGTCGGTCATGTGAGGGCTGGGTTGCAAGACGTTCTTGTTGAACCCAGTGTACTAGCCTCTAGAGATACACTATTGTAGGTGGTCTCATACCTTGTCAAGGCGGGAATCCAATCTCCAATAAGCGCCCGTGGTTTTGATTGTATACTATATACGTGGAGTGTGAGATGTAAGCGTTCCACTAGATTGTTATTTGCTTGTATTTAGATATTATTATAATATCAAACAAGACATTGATTTCAAAAATGTTTTGGGTTATCGTAAGGTAAAATCCGTCCGTGTTTATGTGTGGATTTGGTCTTACGATTATCCTTTTCTTTCGAAAAGATTTTGACTTTAAAATCAAGTTGTGTGACACCCTTAATACCGTGCGAGGTTTTCTCACTCTGGTTCACCAGACTAACCCGGTGTTTTTTTAAATGCTCGGGTTAGCCCGAGGTGTACAAGCCCAGGATATCAATGATGTGAAGAGACGAGCTGGAAGAGTCCAGACGTGTTCCGCTGTGTGTTGTATCTAAGGACAGGTTATTATAACCGTCCAGATGTGTGATGTACTTTGATGATTGCAATTATTTTAAAGCCTACAGTAAAGATTTATTTCTATATTATATTTGTTCCGCTGCGATGTGAGACTCTGATTCTGTGTTGTGGTGTTCTTCTTCTTCTTCTATTCTTATATTTCTTTCTTTCTTATCTCACCCTCTAAATTCTTTCCAATAACGTTCCAGTGTTTTTCGGTGTTTGGAAGGTCGACATGAGTTATGATAAAGGTATTTATGTCAATTTTCAGAGCCGAAAATCCCTAGGTCATTACACTTTTGATTAAAAAAATGGTTTTATATTGTGTTGCTTGACTTATTGAGTTTAGTTCGGAGTTCCGGTCTGTAACGACCCGCCTTTTTGCCCGGTTCTTGCTGGTAATAAACCAACTTAAATCGTTCAGAGAGACGAATTGTTATGGGTACATACATACATTGAACAAAATAACAGAACCTTTCATTGAATAATTCAATATTACATCAGAGTTACATGAATATCAGAGTTACAACATAAACGTATACAGCGGAAGAAAGAAAATATATTCTCAGCGGAAGATCAAAATGATAAAGCGGAAGCTTCAAACTCTAGCCTGAACTCCAATCCAGAAAGCGCTTCGAATCTTGCTCCAATGATCTATAACTGCAAAACTAAACTACTAGCGGCCCGTGTAAAATTAATGGGCACCCAGAGTTTAGGAAGGAACAATAAACTCCAGGTCAGTCATGGGACTGGTGTGAGAACGTAAAACAGTTGTCTTTATGATTCATTTTAAAGTTGGGAAATTCACCGGACCATGCCGCTAACGCGGAACGGGTTTACTCCATGTGAACACCCGTGCATATAAATACGCAATGACTTTTATAAAATGAAGCGATCATAAGCCCGTCCCACATCACACAATGCAGCGCACACCAGATGGGCGAGTTTTATCTTATGATAACCAAACATGCTTTCATACGTGAAAATCCTCTTTTCATATTATATATATAGTGCGGAAAACCATTTCGCAAATAAATGTATTAATCCTAGACGGCATAATACCCATAATATTATGTCGCCATATATATACATATATATATATATACAAATCAAAACCGTGAGGCACGTATTGGAGATTTGGTTTTCCAACTTGATGATTCCTGGCACGAAAGATCAATCGGAACAAAAACGAAATGTAATCACGGGTTTTTCATCCAGACGCGGACACCAATACAAATCGCGAGGCAGATCAACGGTTTTCGACCAGACACGGCCCCCCGAACATACCTTATTCCATAAGTCATAAGTGGTTTCCCACTACTGCAGCGGTCATCATCAATTCATATATATACACAACCTAACCGCCAGTTTCTCATCATCCGGGGTGTGAAATTTGTCGATGTCATGTCATACACAAAACATGCTTAGAAAAGCAATGCCTTGATCATCACTAGCTCATTCATAACTCCGGTATGCCACATTGACAATTCACGACATATCACTGATTTCAATCAATGCATACCCTCTTAGTTCATATGACTTAGAGATGAGGATAAAATATTTGCCACAAATCCGATATATATTAACGGAGATCAGTGTTATGCGGTAAATTTAAATGTCAGACACACCATCCATACAAGTTCGTCCTGGGTTTGAACAGTACGAAATCCGAAAGTTCTCCCAACACGTTCGGACTTTCTGCCACTCCGGTAATAGAGGCATCTCTCTACTGTAGCTATCAGTAAAGAAACCAATCAGCAGGCAGTCCGTTCGATGTGAAGAACCACGGCCTTCAATCGTTGTCTTCATATCTTTATCTATTACGTCGTATGGTTATTTCGAATGGTTTTCGGAAATAAGTTCCAATCCCGGTCTTTCCAAATAACCAGCGCTTCATATTTCAAACAAGTGATTCCCGACAAATATATGCATATACATCATTTAATCCTTTCTATATCTAGAATGATCGTTTAAGAGATGATTGTTTATAAATTGTCTTCCTCCTAACTCCTTACTCTCTAGCAATCACTTATAAACCAAGGATCATGATTTCAATAATCCTTAAATCTAAATTCGTTGTAACATTCAAACGGGTTCATTATATTCAAATCAAACGGCTCGGGATCGAAACAATTCCAAATTTTATTAAATAATCAAAAATAATACATTTGTAATAAACTTAATATATATAGACTAGCTTTAAAATAGAAATGTTTTAAAATAATTACTTAACATATATTTAACTTTGAAGAAGTATACTAATATAAATATTTTTAAACATATACATTTCTTTAAAACAATAAGCTTTATTTAGATATTTTCTTGAAATTAACATATCATATTAAAATAGTTAAACCTATATAAATTTAACAAATACTTTAAAAATGGAATTGTTTCCTTTCCATGCCGATGACATGAACTTATATTCACACTCAGTAGAGTATAATTGGCTTCAATATCTCGAGTCGATTCACATAAATTTCAGAGACACTCAACTTATTCACTTTTGTTTACTTAGTTCCGCATTAGCTTCCATAATTAACCTAAGCTTTATTCAGAACAAAACAAAGTTATTATCATATCATTTAAGTTAAACCAAACGATTTATATTAAATACAACTCACAAGATGATTATCATTAACTTAATACTTAACTCCCAAAATAATTAACATTTCTTAATATCCAATTTACAATTTTTTTTTATTTACCAATATTGTATCATTAAGTTCAAACTCAACAACATCCAATTTGCTACACCAAAATACATTATAATACCACTTAATGTTGATAATAACAGGTTAATTGGTTTCCAAAAATCGAATTTATTCATACCATTAAATCAATTAACAAGTTCCCAAATATTAGTCAAACCATTATTGCATTTATATTAAAAAAATGTTAACAACATAACTTGGTTAATAAATTGCTATAATGACACCATAAAATTTAAATCGACATTATCAAATGTATTCAATGTCATGAAATCTTAATTAGAGAAATTATTCGCGTAATCAAATATTACTAAATTAACACAATGTTATTGAATCAAAAATCAACAAATATTATCACGTCGGTATTATTTAGTTAACGAAACCCTTGCTAATCACTAAATTCTCATTTAACCAATAAATCGTTTCTTACTTAAATTTAGGAAATTTCCTAATTTTTCGCTGACAATTCATATAAGGTCGTAGTGAGTACATATATATATATATATATATATATCATATTTGCACACATTCAACACCATTTTATACATTCATTTCTATATGCAATTAACGAAAAAAATTCCAAATACGCGTTATGCACTAACGCGCCTCAAATGAATTTATTTTGGCAACCATCACACACTAACAATTCCTACATGCAATCAACGAATAAAATTCCAAATACGCGTTATACACTAACGCGTCTCAAATGCATTTATTTGGCAACCATCACACATTAACAATTCCTACATGTAATCAACCAATAAAATTCCAAATGTGGGATATACACTAACGCGCCTCAAATGCATTTATTTGGCAACCATCACACATTAACGACGATTAATGAGCCATTCATGTTACCGCACAATTTCAGATTCATTAACTATGCATGTAAAAGTTAAATCATATAATATAAAATAAAATAAAATTGTTCTCACCAGTCAGCTCTCCCATAATTAATAGCCTACCCAAACTGTGCTGCATGCCCCTCTCTCTACGTTTTCTTTCTTTTCTTCTTTTGCGTTTCTCTGTCTCCGCTTTTTTTTTTCTTCCTGTGTTTTTTTTCCCTCTGATCTCTCTTCTTTTCTCACGTTTTTTTCTTTTTTTTTCTTTTCTTTTTAGTGGAAGCTTTAATCCGCAACCATGCATGTTTCCCGAGAGAGCACTCCATCCCATATATTTTCCTTTGGCATGTTCCTGCGCATGCAACCATGCATGCTCCATCCCTCCTGTTTCCATGCGCGCCTCACCATATATAAACTTTCCTTTCCAAACATTTATACTTTCATTCAATGCATACATTAACGTGGCTTCACCCCGTTCTTTCCATGCGTTTGGCATCTCCCAGAAAGGAAATGAAGAGATGATTGTGCGGTGGACAGATGGTGACTGGGCGGTGCAAGACGGAGGAGCCTGACGTCGGTGCCGGAATGGAGTGACGGTGGACTGTTGGGTAGCTGGGTGAAGAGGGGTTACTGACGAGGCCAGTAGGACAAACAAAAGGTGGTGGAGCTCAATAAGGAAGAGGCTGCAGTTTAAGGGAAGGGGCGGTAGTTGAAGGGAGAAGGAGTTGGGCTGTTTTCAAGTGGGAGGAGCAAAGTCTAGGCGGAAAGAAGAAAAAGGAACAAAAATGAAGGAACAGAATTAAACATGGTGGAGTTGAGTTTCGTGAGGGAAGAAACAATAGAGGGAAAGAGGAAACATGTGAGGCAAATATATTTTCAAATGGCATGCGGGTTCAAAAATGAGTAATTACAAAAGAATGAACTGCACGTAACACGTGTCCCATTTGCTAACAAGTGTCCCTTCCTAGACTTGTTTCCTCTACACGTGTATGTTAATTTTCATTCATTTTTTTTTCTTATAAAAGTGTAAAGTTTCGGTGGTAGGAAGAAACACAGTGGAGAAATCATTTCAAAGCATGCGGTACAGATAGTAAATAGCACGTTCTATATTATATTTTATGAGTGAATTTTTTTTCTTTTTCTCTTTTTTCGCTTGCATCAAGTTGGTAGATAAAGTCTACCATTTAACCGTGTTCTTCTTGTCTACTGTATCGACTAAGTTTTTGCCTCGTTCTACCGCTGAAATATTTTACATTATCAATTTTATTTTATTCTATAGTTACTGTTAGCGAATAAACACAACTAATAGTGAAATCATGTACAACAACGCATACGTATCACAAAACAAAAATAAAATAGACTGCTTGATTAATTCTGCATAGTGTCAAAAAGGGACTATAGTTACCCTAAAATACGTTAGAAAAATATACGCTTACTTTCCAAAACAAAAATTTCAATAAATTTCTATAAAATATTTTAAGACTACGCGAACTGAAACTGAACAAAAATTTGCGACGAATATTTAATTATAATTTAATTTCAAATCATAATTTCCTTTCGCGACTAAATTACAACTGATTTTTGAAAATTCGATTAATGATGAAACATTTTCTCCAACAAAATTGTTATAACAAATTTCACAATAAAAATTAAACTTTTAGTTTGTAGAATACCATTATTGCCTTGAAATTTGATTCACCAATAATTTAAACCTTTTAAACTTTTTTTAAAATTCATATTAAATTCAAATTTTATTTTCAAAAAAATCTTAGATCGTTACATTCTCCCCCACTTAAGGCTTTTCGTCCTCGAAAAGGAGAGTTCGCAAGATTTTACATAAACAAGATAAATCTTACCTATAAATTTGTTGAAATACAATTATTTATAAATTTCATAAATCTTGAAACTTATCAAATGGTTCATAGGAGCTAAATTTTCACACGGCTAACTTGGTAAAACTCCTATATCAAAAGTTTATTCATACAAAACATAAATCGTTATATTAAAGAGATATAAAATTGTTGAAATGATCAAATTAAGGAAGCTTGAGTTTAATTAGAGTTTATAGCATTTGTGTGACGACCGCCCATAACCCCCGCACTAAACAAGAGGAATAATGCGCTGAAAGGCGTGCCAGGCTGCTATGGACGATCATCATAGTAAGTGAACACATCGAAACCTGTCGTAGAACTCACAGCGCAAGGATAAAATATAATAGAACATATACAAGAGGTGATAGTAATGAGGTATCATATAGCAAACTTTTGAAACTCTTTCAACATCCAGAAAGATTATCCAACTGATATCCAAGTTTGTACATATGGCCTCACTACAACTCTCAAGTAGCTCAAACAGCGGAAACAGAAATACTAGATAGAATAAAACTGGTACGCCAGCCTCCTGCTCGTCATCGCTCAGCTTCCTCGTATCACTAAGCTCCATTACCTGTAACCTGCTACTTAGTCTGCCCATCCACAACCAGATGAACAACCCAAGGTAATAAGAGGAGAGTTAAAACCTTGAGTCAGACAATAGTCTTAGTGAGCGATAATATAGCTAACAAACTTCAACAAGAAAGCATATGAGAATGGGTAAATGAACAACTTATCTACCCACATCACCAGAGAAGAACTCAACCTTATCTTCCCCACATCGGACAGTGATAGCCTTTACACCAAGCATTTCAACCATTCATCCATAGAAACCAGAACACCCATTCAATCATAGAGAACACACATAACATCCAGATTATATAAGTCTCACACAGACAACCCTAATCGAGTTTAACATTCCTCAAGTACCCTCGCCAGAGGCCTAAACCAATATCACTTAAGCACTCAAAGAACATCTCCCTCGACTTTGGATAATCTATGTGAGATAGTACAAACAGAAGCAAACAATCATCCATAACCGACTCTGGCTATCACCGCCTATCCTGCTTCGAAACCATCATTATCGTATGACGGCCAACCTTGCCATATGTCAAGGGCTAATGATAACCCCAGTTCTAGCATGAACTCCATATGCCCAACCTTGGCAATGTCCAACCTTGACACCAGGCCTTTCCCCAACCAGAAAGACCCAGGGTACTCGACCAACAACCGGTCTTTTGGGCCTTTCAACGATACCCATCATACCCCTGCTTTGAGCCTGCTAGAACTTACGACAACGATGACTTCTCGGCCTTCGCATCTCTAATCGTCCAACCTTGACGATGTTTCATAGCTCAAGCAACCTTCTCGAGCAGCCATTATCCACCAACTCACGACCTTTGAGTTGTCTCCGCATTCGTTGTTCCACCTTGATCAACGAACACATTCATCACTTCGAGTCTTCCTACTTGAATCACCTCGAAGTTACGTCATCACTAGAAGTGTCCGATCAGAAATTTCCACTAGAAATGCCGACCAGACCCATTCTGGACCGACCAGACCTCTTCCAGTACTTCTAGACCGATCAGACCCCCCCTGGACCGTCCAGACCTTCCTTTGCTCCTCCTGGACCGACCAGGACCCTCCTGAGCCGACCAGACTCCCTCCTCAGCCTTCTGGACCAATCAAACCGACCAGCTCCAAGACCTAGTCAAAACCGACCAGAATTGCTCCAGAACGACCAGTCAAAACCGACCAGCATTGCTCCAGAACGACCAATCAAAACCGACCCCGATGCCTCCATTCCAACCAACCAGCTCCCTGACTTGCTCCCCAAGCCATAACGTGACCGACCACCTCAGTCCAGACCCTTCTAGACCGACCAGAGCCATCAGACCGCCTCAACCGACCCGACTAGCTCCAAAACCGACCAGAATGCCACCATCTGAAACCGACCAGAAACACTTCTGCTCCTTCTGGACCGACCAGCTCCAGGACGACCAGAAACCTGCACATCTCCAATTCGACTCCGATTTCGACCAAAACTTCGCCAAACGACGAATCCGACGAAACCAGCTTATCCGATTCATCCAAACGCAATCACAAACATGTTATGCAACCAACAATATCATCAATCTAACAATTTCCATCAAAACACATAAATTTCCCAAAAACATGATAAGTGAATCATGTGAACATAAAAACGGATCTAACTTGCATAATCTTGAGAAAAATCATAAAATTAACCATTTAAATTATCTAGATCAGATCCTAAGGTGATTCATATATAAAATGGACTTAGCATGGTGTGGATCTAGGGAAAATAACATGGAAATGATGAAATTAACATCCTAAAACCCATATACTTGCATGAATCCGAATGAGAGATGTAAATCACTCACCAATTATCCAAATCTAAGCAAAAGCAATGAAAACGCAATCCAGACAGCGAACACTTCGAATCAAACTCTTCAATCCAATGAATTCGCCCTTGAGACGATGTAGATCTAGCCTCTTATGGTGTAGATCTTCGATTTCCCTCCTTGGATTTTGGAATTTTAATGGTGGAAAGATGTTAGAGGAAGAAGGAGATCAAAGCCTCCCCATAAGAGAATGGAAAATGCCAACCTTTCTCCATACCCCTTACCCCCTATTTATAGTCTCCACCCACCCTCTAATGGGCCTTCTCCAAATCAGCCCATTAGCCTTCCAAAACCTGAACAGCCAACTGAAAAACCTTAAAACAGCGATTTCTCCCAAACCGCTGAACCAAATCCTTAATGTAACCACTCTACGGAAAGGGAATCATCAATTCCTTTCCAATGGCACAGGTCTCACCCTCAGATTCGACCTGAGTCAAAAGTTATGCCCAGTACAAGACTGACAGGGGCAAAATGGTCACAAACAAAATCGGTAAAAATTATGGACATGTCACACATCCCCATAAGCAATATATCAAAAGATGAGAATGATCCAACCCTCAGGGAATAAAATAAAAATATTTTACGATCTTCCGATACGTAAAATGCGGGCTGTTACATTCTCCCCCCCTTAAGAATTTCGCCCCCGAAATTCCAAGCAAACACAAGCAACCACAACAATTCCGCATGCCTGTCATTCATGAGAAGCCAATCCTATCATCCAAACTAACAGCCATCAAGCCATACATCCATAGCCTTATCCTAGCACGCGGAATTCTATCAAACAACAACAAGATACAACGATGATACAATCAAAGGGTCCTACCGATGAAAAGTTCTGGATGAGTCGCCTTCATGCTCTCTTCTGTCTCCCATGTACAATCATCGTCGTCTTCACTCCATTGTACCTTGACTAGCTTAACCGTCTTCCTCCTAAGCTGTTTCATGTCATTCCCCACAACACGAAGTGGCTTGCGAGTTTTCGCAACTGCGGTCTCAACTTCTAAATCTTCATACTGTTCTGGAGATACCACCACATTCGAGTCGTGCACAAACTTTCATAGAAACGACACATGGAAAACATTATGCACACTCGACATCTTCTCGGGTAACTCCAACCTATATGCGAGCTTTCCTATTCGCTCGACTATCGGAAATGGTCCAACAAACCTAGGAGCCAACTTTCCTTTACTTCCGAATCGAACCACTTGCTTCAACGGTGAAATCTTTATGAAAACCATATCACCTACATCGAACTCCAAATCCTTACGACGCTTATCGGCGTAACTTTTCTGACGATCTTGGGCCGCCTTCATTCGTTGCCGAATTATCTCGATACAATCCGAGGTTTCTCTTATCATCTCAGGCCCAAGTATCAACTTATCTCCAGTTTCTAACCAACAAGCTGGAGAATTGCACGGCCTTCCATACAACGCCTCATATGGTGCCATCCCAATACTCGACTGGTAGCTATTATTATATGAAAATTCGACTAAATGTAGATGGTCCTCCCATGATCCTCCGAAGTCTAACACACAAGCCCTCAGGAGATCTTCTAAAACTTGGTTAACTCTCTCGGTCTGACCATCAGTTTGGGGATGGTATGCCGTACTTAAGCACAACTCGGTTCCCAAAGCTTCTTGCAAACTTTTCCAAAATCCACTCGTGAACAATGGATCCCGGTCACTTACTATACTCTTTGGGAAACCATGGAATCGAACTATCCATTTCACATAAAGCTCAGCCAATTTTGACGCTGTCCTAGTCGTCTTGACTGGAATAAATCTCGCACTTTTGGTCAAACGATCCATAATGACCCAAATCCCTTCATTCCCTGCCCTAGTTCTAGGTAGTCCATCGATAAAATCCATCGATATCTGCTCCCACTTCCACGTAGGAACCTCTAATGGCTGAAGTAAACCACTCGGCTTCTTCTGTTCAGCTTTCACTAACTGACAGTTCATACACTTGGAAATGAATTTTCCAATATCTCTTTTCATCCCTTCCCAGTAGTAGACTCGTTTCATGTCCTGATACGTTTTATTACCACCGGGATGAATCGTTAGCTTCGAGTGATGACATTCTCTCAGAACCTCATCCCTCAATCCGTCGACATCAGGAACAACTAATCGTCCTTGCTTTCGAAGCCAGCCTTCTCGGTCGACCTCGAACTCCTTATCCTCTGGTTTCAGTTTCTGAATGGACTCGACAAGCTTCGCATCTTTCTTTTGGCCCTCGCCAATCCTTTCGATAAGAGTAGGCCTTATCGACAAGCTTGCCAACATTTCAGGTTCCAACTCGCACCTTGGCCTGAAATCGAACCTTGCCAAATACTCGAGGCCCTTCCATTCCGAAAACATCGCTCCCAAACTTGCGTGTCTTCGACTCAATGCATCTGCAACTGCATTGCCTTTGCCAGGAGTTTTGCCAGGACTATAGGCTATCCCAAAGTCATACGATGCCAGAAACTCTAACCATCGTTGCTGCCGAAGATTCAAATCCTTTTGGGAGAAAAGATACTTCAACGACTTGTGATCCGTAAACAACTCGAATCGTACCCCCAACAGGTATTGTCTCCATATCTTCAGAGCAAACACGATCGCTGCCAACTCCAAATCATGAGTTGGATATTTTCTCTCATGCGGCTTTAGCTGTCGACTTGCGTAAGCCACCGCCTTATCCTTCTGCATTAGTACCGCTCCAAGTCCAGTACCACATGCATCCGTGTACACCACCATCTCTTCATTCCCACTTGGGATGGTCAACACAGGTGCACTTGTCAATCTCTCCTTCAAGATTCCGAACGCTTGTTCACACTTCACATCCCATGTGAACACTTGGTTCTTTTTCGTTAACCCTGTTAATGGTGCAGTTATCTTGGAGAAATCGTGATAAACCTTCGGTAATAACCAGCCAACCCAAGGAAACTCTGAACATCCGTCGCATTCTTAGGTCTATCCCAGTCCTGGATTGCTGCCACTTTAGCGGAGTCAACCGCTATACCTTTCCCTGAAACAACATGACCCAAGAACCTCACTTCATCTTTCCAAAAGTGACACTTTGAGAACTTAGCCTTAAGCTGATGCTTTCGCAAGATCTCTAACACAACTCTCAAATGCGTCTTATGTTCTTCCACATTTCTGGAGTAAACCAGTATATCATCCACGAACACAAGTACGAACTTATTCAACTGATCTCTGAACACTCTATTCATAAGATCCACAAAATACGCTGGCGCGTTAGTCAATCCGAATGGCATCACCAACCACTCGAAGAACCCGGATGGTGTCCTAAAAACAGTCTTTGGTACACTATCCTTAGCCACTCTCAACTGGTGAAATCCCGTTGCCAGATCCATCTGAGAAAACACTTTGGCTTCGTGAAGCTGATCGAACAAGTCATCAATCCTGGGCAACGGATACTTGTTCTTCTTAGTCACCTTGTTCAGCTCACGATAGTCCACACACAACCTTAACGAGCCATCTGCCTTAGTTGCAAACACGACTGGTGCACCCCACTCGGAAACACTCCTTCGAATGAATCCTTTACCCAAAAGGTCATGAACTTGCACCTCTAACTCTCGTTGTTCCCTAGGCGCCATCCGCCTAAGGGGCATAACAATTGGTCTAGCACCTTCGACCAAATCGATCCTAAACTCGATCTCACGATGCGGCGGCAACCCTTTGACCTCGTCAAAGACATCCACATACTCATTAGCGATCAGCACTGATGATAGGTCTTCCTGTGGAATCCCAAGCGAATATAGATAACTCACGAAGACCCCATCTTTGCGCTTACATCTAATCAACACCTTTCGCCCTTCCACATCCCCGACCCTCACCTCTAGCTTCTCGCAATTCACCCTTGCCGCATATCTCTTGAGCCAATCCATGCCCAAGATGATCCCATACCCAGCGAATTTAAGAACAAAGCAATCACACATAAAAGAGCAACCATGACTCGATAATACTAGACCACGACAAATCATGCACAAACTGGACGAACCCCCAACTGGATTAGTCACGATCAATGGTCTATCACAAATCTCGGGTTCCAAACCCAAGCGACACACAAGCTCATTGCAGATGAATGAATGTGATGCTCCAGTATCAAACAACACTCGAACTGAAATACCGTTAACGGAAAAAGTACCTTGCACCATGACACCCTTTCCCTTCTCCTCTGCAGTAGGAGCTCTTGAAGAAGATGGCACAGCATCCAAAGCATATGCCTTAACAATCTGCTTACCCTTAGCTGATTCCGGAAAATCTTTCTTCTCATGCCCAGGCTTTCCACACTTGAAGCACTTCTTCTCAGCTTTGGGATTCTTACACTCATTCGAATAATGTCCCTTCTGTTAGCAGTTAAAGCAAACTGCCTCACTCTTGGGTTTCTTTTGGCCATCCTTTCCTTTCTGTTGTTGCTGCTTCCTCTTTTTATTACCACTCTGCTGTGGTTTCTGAGCTTCCTTGGTTGCAGCGACAACATTTGCTTCCTTGGGAAACAAGCTCTCATGGCGAATAGCTTTTTCCACAATCTTTTCAAATGAATCATCAAGATGGTCCACAAGTGGCTTCCCAATATGTGCATCCAAACCCAAGACAAACTTCTCGTTCTTCTGATAGGGCGTATCAATGTATGAACGAGCATATCTAGACAAAGCCTCAAAATCAGAAATATAGTCAAGACCTGATCTGCCATTCTGCTTCAACTCTACGAACTTCTTGAAGAGAACTGACTTTTGAGCAGTGGAGATAAACTTTGCTTCAAACTTAGCTTGGAATTGCTCCCATGAAATCTCCTCTTCCGGAGTCTCGAGTATAACAGAATTCCACCATTCCATGGCCCTGCTTTGCAGCTGCCTTGATGCAAGCTTTCTCTTCATTGCATCTTCAATACCCAAGTCTCCAAAGATTCGAACACATGAATCCATCCACCTCTGAACCTCTTCAGCTGGTTCAGTTCCCTTGACTGGTTTCCCTCCTAGAGATATAAAGTCCTTGCACATCTTTGCAAAATCTATTCTAGGAACTCGCACCCCTACATCTACCGTAGCCGCCACCGGAGCGGGTACCCTTCGCATAATTGCTTCTGCCATGGCTTCAAACATGGCCAGGTAATCTGGCTCACCACCATTTCCCCCTCCAGTATTAGCTCTCCTAGCAGCGTGCCTTGATGGTCGTCTACTTATTCTAAATCTGAAATTTAGAATAGTTAGCCACTTCAAAGAAAACTGCTAAAAGAATACAACCGCTACTACTATATATGCTAATATATATATAGTAACATCCAACTGAAATCTACAAATACGTCCCTCATACGCAATTACGTATTTGAACTTTGGCCAAAATCGTTGACCAGAGCTCTGATACCAAATGTGACGACCGCCCATAACCCCCGCACTAAACAAGAGGAATAATGCGCTGAAAGGCGTGCCAAGCTGCTATGGACGATCATCATAGTAAGTGAACACATCGAAACCTGTCGTAGAACTCACAGCGCAAGGATAAAATATAATTGAACATATACAACAGGTGATAGTAATGAGGTATCATATAGCAAACTTTTGTAACTCTTTCAACATCCAGAAAGATTATCCAACTGATATCCAAGTTTGTACATAAGGCCTCACTACAACTCTCAAGCAGCTCAAACAGCGGAAACAGAAATACTAGATAGAATAAAACTGGTATGCCAGCCTCCTGCTCGTCATCGCTCAGCTTCCTCGTATCACTAAGCTCCATTACCTGTAACCTGCTACTTAGTCTGCCCATCCACAACCGGATGAACAACCCAAGGTAATAAGAGGAGACATAAAACCTTGAGTCAGACAATAGTCTTAGTGAGCGATAATACAGCTAACAAACTTCAACAAGAAAGCATATGAGAATGGGTAAATGAACAACTTATCTACCCACATCACCAGAGAAGAACTCAACCTTATCTTCCCCACATCGGACAGTGATAGCCTTTACACCAAGCATTTCAACCATTCATCCATAGAAACCAGAACACCCATTCAATCATAGAGAACACACATAACATCCAGATTATATAAGTCTCACACAGACAACCCTGATCGAGTTTAACAATCCTCAAGTACCCTCACCAGAGGCCTAAACCAATATCACTTAAGCACTCAAAGAACATCTCCCTCGACTTTGGATAATCTATGTGAGATAGTACAAACAGAAGCAAACAATCATCCATAACCGACTCTGGCTATCACCGCCAATCCTGCTTCGAAACCATCATTATCGTATGACGGCCAACCTTGCCATATGTCAAGGGCTAATGATAACCCCAGTTCTAGCATGAACTCCATATGCCCAACCTTGGCAATGTCCAACCTTGACACTAGGCCTTTCCCCAACCAGAAAGACCCAGGGTACTCGACCAACAACCGGTCTTTTGGGCCTTTCAACGATACCCAGCATACCCCTGCTTTGAGCCTGCTAGAACTTATGACAACGATGACTTCTCGGCCTTCGCATCTCTAATCGTCCAACCTTGACGATGTTTCATAGCTCAAGCAACCTTCTCGAGCAGCCATTATCCACCAACTCACGACCTTTGAGTTGTCTCCGCATTCGTTGTTCCACCTTGATCAACGAACACATTCATCACTTCAAGTCTTCCTACTTGAATCACCTCGAAGTTACGTCATCACTAGAAGTGTCCGATCAGAAATTTCCACTAGAAATGCCGACCAGACCCATTCTGGACCGACCAGACCTCTTCCAGTACTTCTAGACCGATCAGACCCCCCTTGGACCGTCCAGACCTTCCTTTGCTCCTCCTGGACCGACCAGGACCCTCCTGAGCCGACCAGACTCCCTCCTCAGCCTTCTGGACCGATCAAACCGACCAGCTCCAAGACCCAGTCAAAACCGACCAGAATTGCTCCAGAACGACCAGTCAAAACTGACCAGCATTGCTCCAGAACGACCAATCAAAACCGACCCCGATGCCTCCATTCCAACCAACCAGCTCCCTGACTTGCTCCCCAAGCCATAACGTGACCGACCACCTCAGTCCAGACCCTTCTGGACCGACCAGAGCCATCAGACCGCCTCAACCGACCCGACTAGCTCCAAAACCGACCAGAATGCCACCATCTGAAACCGACCAGAAACACTTCTGCTCCTTCTGGACCGACCAGCTCCAGGACGACCAGAAACCTGCACATCTCCAATTCGACTCCGATTTCGACCAAAACTTCGCCAAACGACGAATCCGACGAAACCAGCTTATCCGATTCATCCAAACGCAATCACAAACATGTTATGCAACCAACAATATCATCAATCTAACAATTTCCATCAAAACACATAAATTTCCCAAAAACATGATAAGTGAATCATGTGAACATAAAAACGGATCTAACTTGCATAATCTTGAGAAAAATCATAAAATTAACCATTTAAATTATCTAGATCAGATCCTAAGGTGATTCATATATAAAATGGACTTAGCATGGTGTGGATCTAGGGAAAATAACATGGAAATGATGAAATTAACATCCTAAAACCCATATACTTGCATGAATCCGAATGAGAGATGTAAATCACTCACCAATTATCCAAATCTAAGCAAAAGCAATGAAAACGCAATCCGGACAGCGAACACTTCGAATCAAACTCTTCAATCCGATGAATTCGCCCTTGAGACGATGTAGATCTAGCCTCTTATGGTGTAGATCTTCGATTTCCCTCCTTGGATTTTGGAATTTTAATGGTGGAAAGATGTTAGAGGAAGAAGGAGATCAAAGCCTCCCCATAAGAGAATGGAAAATGCCAACCTTTCTCCATACCCCTTACCCCCTATTTATAGTCTCCACCCACCCTCTAATGGGCCTTCTCCAAATCAGCCCATTAGCCTTCCAAAACCTGAACAGCCAACTGAAAAACCTTAAAACAGCGATTTCTCCCAAACCGCTGAACCAAATCCTTAATGTAACCACTCTACGGAAAGGGAATCATCAATTCCTTTCCAATGGCACAGGTCTCACCCTCAGATTCGACCTGAGTCAAAAGTTATGCCGAGTACAAGACTGACAGGGGCAAAATGGTCACAAACAAAATCGGTAAAAATTATGGACATGTCACACATCCCTATAAGCAATATATCAAAAGATGAGAATGATCCAACCCTCAGGGAATAAAATAAAAATATTTTACGATCTTCCGATACGTAAAATGCGGGCTGTTACAATTTGAAACCTCAAAATGATCTCTCGGACTTAGAATCCCATTTAAATTTCCAGATCACTGAAATACTACATATTCCTTTCATATAGAAAATCATACTTTGCTTCGGGATCTCCAAAACCAAATTTTCTTTCAAAATTTCAAATATACTATGACAAAATCTATATATTATTAGCTCGAGAAATTCATCCTCATGACAGGGCAACTGAGTATCACCCATCGCATAAAAATCAAACCCAACAACCCAGTTTTAGTCACGGTTACTCGAACAACCAAATCATTTCATATCCCGAAGTTGTAAATCCTTTTCGAAATCAAAATTTACAAATACTCATTGTTTTCTAACAATTCAAAATATCGGGATTCTAGTCGTCGAAATTTCTTTTATTTTTAAGTCATATTTCAGTTGTCGTATTTCCAAAATCGAATAAACCCTTTCCTTTTAATCGACTTGAAATCCAAAAGATTTGATTTCTCTCCCTTTCTCAAATCTTGAAACTTATTAAGGAAAAAGTTCTTTACTCAACTAGTCGAAAACTCATTTTTACCACGCTTCTGCTATGCTACTCTGATTCGACATATCTTAACTAGTATTGTTTCAAACATTTATTCAAGCATTCAAGTTAAAATTTTAAAATCAACAAATATTTATAAATCCAATTCCCTACCTAAGTTAGAACTTTTATTTCAAATGCTCTCAGTTACTACGCAATGTTTGTTTATTTGAATTCATTAACATATTATTAGAATAGATCACTGTTCCTATTTTGAATTTAAACTTGGCTTTGTTTGACAAATCAAAATGCATGTACTCGAATCGGGTTGTAAATAAAAGTTCATTATCAGAGTGAGGGTTCGAATCAAATTACTTGACCAAGTTTACAAGACAAAAGGATATGAATAATGTTTTCAAGAACGATCGGTACGGAAAAGTAACTAACATAGGTCAAGATAGAAAAACGAGTGCACTTAGCGATACGATTATGGACAGTTCACTTAAGACAAATCTTACTTTAATATTTCCTTTTGCGTCTTAAGCAATTGCTTGTTAAGAAATTTCCAGTTGACTTCCTTATATCGTCTCAATAGGGAAGAGTATTTTCTCCCCCACTTAAGACGTTAGTTATATTCTAAAATCGATTTTTACACAAATTCCTACTTAAGCTAAAATTACCTTTAAACTTTTCTTAAGGGTTTGCTTTGCTAGGATTATACTTCCAAGCAAATTAATTCAACTTGTAATTTACCGTTCACCAATCCTATTAGGGATAGGTTAAATTCTATTGTTTGACACTCATCGAGGAATATGATATCTTCTCTGATTACTACCTATTAAATTACAAAAATTCAGATTCAAATGTTAGTTATACCTTGATCCATTATTCTTGTAAATCTAAGATATGGTAATTTATCCTCCTTACGTGCATTTTCAACGATACATTACCCAATTCTTAAGTGAGATTTTACTCTTAAGATATATCTTTCTAATTTCTCAAGTACTTGTTGTTTAACCTATTCAAAGTTTTAAGGCTTCAAGGTCTTTAAGTATTCTTAAGCCAGTCTCAGTTTTTTCCTTCAAGACCTCTAGTTTGTTTTCTTGAATTAAATTTCTATATTAATTTACCAAACCATTTTATTAAGGATTATTCATTAAAATACTTAGCCTGATGATTTTAAGTATTCCTCGACGTTTAAACTGGAATTATACAGTCATCACACTTTCGAAACATGAAAATGAATGTCGATGGTGCTGCAGTCATCAACAGAATCATCCCCGAGTGACTAGAGTGTGATTCTATATCTATCTAGTATATATTGGACTTCGTATATACGTTGATCAGACGTATATTCAAAATCCTTACATACTCGATAGTCCCGTCGTGACGTCGAATACAATACTCAAGAACCCTCATCTTCAATTATATTTCAAAATAATTTCCATTTTCAAAATGATTTACGAGTTTCAAAATAATTTATATGGATTTCAAAATACGCTCTCTCAACGGGATATTCAAAAATCTCATTCTAGGGCATTTCTAATCTTATCTTTAATGAGATATTATAACTCTGATGAGTTCTGTCATTTGTTCAAAATATGTCGTACCCAAAGCTTCGTATAACCAAAGCTCTGATACCAACTGTAACGACCCGCCTTTTTGCCCGGTTCTTGCCGGTAATAAACCAACTTAAACCGTTCAAAGAGACGAATTGTTATGGGTACATACATACATTGAACAAAATAATAGAACCTTTCATTGAATAATTCAATATTACATCAGAGTTACATGAATATCAGAGTTACAACATAAACGTATACAGCGGAAGAAAGAAAATATATTCTCAGCGGAAGATCAAAATGATAAAGCGGAAGCTTCAAACTCTAGCGTGAACTCCAATCCAGAAAGCGCTTCGAATCTTGCTCCAATGATCTATAACTGCAAAACTAAACTACTAGCTGCCCATGTAAAATTAATGGGCACCCAGAGTTTAGGAAGGAACAATAAACTCCAGGTCAGTCATGGGACTGGTGTGAGAACGTAAAACAGTTGTCTTTATGATTCATTTTAAAGCTGGGAAATTCACCGGACCATGCCGCTAACGCGGAACGGGTTTACTCCATGTGAACACCCATGCATATAAATACGCAATGACTTTTATAAAATGAAGCGATCATAAGCCCGTCCCACATCACACAATGCAGCGCACACCAGATGGGCGAGTTTTATCTTATGATAACCAAACATGCTTTCATACGTGAAAATCCTCTTTTCATATTATATATATAGTGCGGAAAACCATTTCGCAAATAAATGTATTAATCCTAGACGGCAAAATACTCATAATATTATGTCGCCATATATATATACATATATATATATATATATATACAAATCAAAACCGTGAGGCACGTATTGGAGATTTGGTTTTCCAACTTGATGATTCCTGGCACGAAAGATCAATCGGAACACAAACGAAATGTAATCACGGGTTTTTCATCCAGACGCGGACACCAATACAAATCGCGAGGCAGATCAACGGTTTTCGACCAGACACGGCCCCCCGAACATACCTTATTCCATAAGTCATAAGTGGTTTCCCACTGCTGCAGCGGTCATCATCAATTCATATATATACACAACCTAACCGCCAGTTTCTCATTATCCGGGGTGTGAGGTTTGTCGATGTCACGTCATACACAAAACATGCTTAGAAAAGCAATGCCTTGATCATCACTAGCTCATTCATAACTCCGGTATGCCACATTGACAATTCACGACATATCACTGATTTCAATCAATGCATACCCTCTTAGTTCATATGACTTAGAGATGAGGATAAAATATTTGCCACAAATCCGATATATATTAACGGAGATCAGTGTTATGCGGTAAATTTAAATGTCAGACACACCATCCATACAAGTTCGTCCTGGGTTTGAACGGAACGAAATCCGAAAGTTCTCCCAACACGTTCGGACTTTCTGCCACTCCGGTAATAGAGGCATCTCTCTACTGTAGCTATCAGTAAAGAAACCAATCAGCAGGCAGTCCGTTCGATGTGAAGAACCACGGCCTTCAATCGTTGTCTTCATATTTTTATCTATTACGTCGTATGGTTATTTCGAATGGTTTTCGGAAATAAGTTCCAATCCCGGTCTTTCCAAATAACCAGCGCTTCATATTTCAAACAAGTCATTTCCGACAAATATATGCACATACATCATTTAATCCTTTCTATATCTCGAATGATCGTTTAAGAGATGATTGTTTATAAATTGTCTTCCTCCTAACTCCTTACTCTCTAGCAATCACTTATAAACCAAGGATCATGATTTCAATAATCCTTAAATCTAAATTCGTTGTAACATTCAAACGGGTTCATTATATTCAAATCAAACGGCTCGAGATCGAAACAATTCCAAATTTTATAAAATAATCAAAAATAATACATTTGTAATAAACTTAATATATATATAGACTAACTTTAAAATAGAAATGTTTTAAAATAATTACTTAACATATATTTAACTTTGAAGAAGTATACTAATATAAATATTTTTAAACATATACATTTCTTTAAAACAATAAGCTTTATTTAGATATTTTCTTGAAATTAACATATCATATTAAAATAGTTAAACCTTTATAAATTTAACAAATACTTTAAAAATGGAATTGTTTCCTTTCCATGCCGATGACATGAACTTATATTCACACTCAGTAGAGTATAATTGGCTTCAATATCTCGAGTCGATTCACATAAATTTCAGAGACACTCAACTTATTCACTTTTGTTTACTTAGTTCCGCATTAGCTTCCATAATTAACCTAAGCTTTATTCAGAACAAAACAAAGTTATTATCATATCATTTAAGTTAAACCAAACGATTTATATTAAATACAACTCACAAGATGATTATCATTAACTTAATACTTAACTCCCAAAATAATTAACATTTCTTAATATCCAATTTACAATTTTTTTTTAGTTACCAATATTGTATCGTTAAGTTCAAACTCAACAACTTCCAATTTGCTACACCAAAATACATTATAATACCACTGATAATAACATGTTAATTGGTTTCCAAAAATCAAATTTATTCATACCATTAAATCAATTAACAAGTTCCCAAATATTAGTCAAACCATTATTGCATTTATATTAAAAAAAATGTTAACAACATAACTTGGTTAATAAATTGCTTTAATGACACCATAAAATTTAAATCGACATTATCAAATGTATTCAATGTCATGAAATCTTAATTAGAGAAATTATTCGCGTAATCAAATATTACTAAATCAACACAATGTTATTGAATCAAAAATCAACAAATATTATCACGTCAGTATTATTTAGTTAACGAAACCCTTGCTAATCACTAAATTCTCATTTAACCAATAAATCGTTTCTTACTTAAATTTAGGAAATTTCCTAATTTTTCGCTGACAATTCATATAAGGTCGTAGTGAGTACATATATATATATATCATATTTGCACACATTCAACACCATTTTATACATTCATTTCTACATGCAATTAACGAAAAAAATTCCAAATACGCGTTATGCACTAATGCGCCTCAAATGAATTTATTTTGCCAACCATCACACACTAACAATTCCTACATGCAATCAACGAATAAAATTCCAAATACGCGTTATACACTAACGCGTCTCAAATGCATTTATTTGGCAACCATCACACATTAACAATTCCTACATGTAATCAACCAATAAAATTCCAAATGTGGGATGTACACTAACGCGCCTCAAATGCATTTATTTGGCAACCATCACACATTAACGACGATTAATTAGCCATTCATGTTACCGCACAATTTCAGATTCATTAACTATGCATGTAAAAGTTAAATCATATAAAATAAAATAAAATTGTTCTCACCAGTCAGCTCTCCCATAATTAATAGCCTACCCAAACTGTGCTGCATGCCCCTCTCTCTACGTTTTCTTTCTTTTCTTCTTTTGCGTTTCTCTGTCTCCGCTTTTTTTTTCCTGTGTTTTTTTTCCTCTGATCTCTCTTCTTTTCTCACGTTTTTTTTTCCTTTTCTTTTTAGTGGAAGCTTTAATCCGCAACCATGCATGTTTCCCGAGAGAGCACTCCATCCCATATATTTTCCTTTGGCATGTTCCTGCGCATGCAACCATGCATGCTCCATCCCTCCTGTTTCCATGCGCGCCTCTCCATATATAAACTTTCCTTTCCAATCATTTATACTTTCATTCAATGCATACATTAACGTGGCTTCACCCCGTTCTTTCCATGCGTTTGGCATCTCCCAGAAAGGAAATGAAGAGATGATTGTGCGGTGGACTGATGGTGACTGGGCGGTGCAAGACGGAGGAGCCTGACATCGGTGCCGGAATGGAGTGACGGTGGACTGTTGGGTAGCTGGGTGAAGAGGGGTTGCTGACGAGGCCAGTAGGACAAACAAAAGGTGGTGGAGCTCAATAAGGAAGAGGCTGCAGTTTAAGGGAAGGGGCGGTAGTTGAAGGGAGAAGGAGTTGGGTTGTTTTCAAGTGGGAGGAGCAAAGTCTAGGCGGAAAGAAGAAAAAGGAACAAAAATGAAGGAACAGAATTAAACATGGTGGAGGTGAGTTTCGTGAGGGAAGAAACAATAGAGGGAAAGAGGAAACATGTGAGGCAAATATATTTTCAAATGGCATGCGGGTTCAAAAATGAGTAATTACAAAAGAATGAACTGCACGTAACACGTGTCCCATTTGCTAACAAGTGTCCCTTCCTAGACTTGTTTCCTCTACACGTGTATGTTAATTTTCATTCATTTTTTTTTCTTATAAAAGTGTAAAGTTTCGGTGGTAGGAAGAAACACAGTGGAGAAATCATTTCAAAGCATGCGGTACAGATAGTAAATAGCACATTCTATATTATATTTTATGAGTGATTTTTTTTTCTTTTTTTGCTTGCATCAAGTTGGTAGATAAAGTCTACCATTTAACCGTGTTCTTCTTGTCTACAGTACCGACTAAGTTTTTGCCTCGTTCTACCGCTGAAATATTTTACATTATCAATTTTATTTTATTCTATAGTTACTGTTAGCGAATAAACACAACTAATAGTGAAATCATGTACAACAACGCATACGTATCACAAAACAAAAATAAAATAGACTGCTTGATTAATTCTGCATAGTGTCAAAAAGGGACTATAGTTACCCTAAAATACGTTAGAAAAATATACGCTTACTTTCCAAAACAAAAATTTCAATAAATTTCTATAAAATATTTTAAGACTACGCGAACTGAAACTGAACAAAAATTTGCGACGAATATTTAATTATAATTTAATTTCAAATCATAATTGCCTTTCGCGACTAAATTACAACTGAGTTTTGAAAATTCGATTAATGACGAAACATTTTCTCCAACAAAATTGTTATAACAAATTTCACAATAAAAATTAAACTTTTAGTTTGTAGAATACCATTATTGCCTTGAAATTTGATTCACCAATAATTTAAACCTTTTAAACTTTTTTAAAATTCATATTAAATTCAAAATTTATTTTCAAAAAAATCTTAGATCGTTACACGGTCGATGCATGTTGCAAGCGTTACCAAACGGGATTTCAAAACACTAGAACAAGGCATTCTAACACAATATTGTTTTCATATATATTTTATATATGTAAGATAAATAATTTTGTAATTTGATGGTAAATTAGTTAATACTCTTAACCTTTTAACTATAGCAATAAATCGATCTGTTATATATGATTTATAATTAACTATAAACCAAATGAATTTAAATGGAGAGTATGAGATCTTTAAATTCCGATGATTTGTGAATGTTTTTCAGGGTCTTGGAAAAAATATAGTAGCAATATTTGAAGGATTTTCAAATAAAAAAAATTGGTTAAGTACTCCATTTTGCTACTGGGAAATAAATTTCGGTGATGAGACGATCATAGTCATCGACTTTCATTTTCGAGTCTCAAAGTGGGGAAGACCACTTGGTAGCATTGCTACTTATTTATTTTTGAAAATAATTTGAAATTTGACATTTTGATTATGTTTTGATATACAAAACTTATGTATAATATATAGTAATTCAAAATGTTTTGAAAATAAATTGGTATTTGAGATTCTCAAGTCTCCATTTATACAAATTACTCTCCTTGTTGATAATCAGTGAAATAAAAAAAATGTAAGTATTAATATCAAATGTATTTTGAACAGGTGCATAAAGAGATATGATAAATGAATAAGAGAAATATAAATGGAAATATAATATAATATTATAAAATTGAAGCATAAAGTAAGGAAAATGTTAGAGTAAAATAGAAACAAATAATCACGTACTTTGATAATATAAGAGTAAAATTGTGAAATACTAAATTTCATTTGTAATATATACCAACCTACCTAAATGATAAGTTTAAGAGTATATAAATATGTAATGAAATATTGTACAAATGAAATTTAAATAAATAACATGTTCCAAAATGAAATGTTGAATCCTAGAAATGTTATGAAGATAAAGAAAAGTAAATATGTTCAAAAAAAAAATTGAACCAACGAAATGTTTATTAAGGTTAATCAAGTGGGTGTAATAAAAATTTTAAATTTGTTAATGTTCTGAAACGATTAACAAAAGGATGGAATATTTACAAAGGACGACATCATTTAAGTAAATGAAATATCAAAATTACGTGAGTTATAAGCTGCAGTTGAGAGATAAGTTAATACTAATTAAATTCTAAATTATTCAATACAAATGTTGAAAAGTTTGAAATGTAATGTGCAACTACAACAAAGGAAGTGAGCTAAACAAATTAAGCTAATGTAATCAGCTAATTCAAGTTACGAAAATAATGAACTTAGATTTTGATTGAATAAAATGTCAAAGATAAGCTTAAGAAATTTTACAATAAGTTACTTCGCGATGTAAATAAGTCTATAAGTTGAATCTATTGTAAATTTATTTAAGCAAGTTAATTAAAAACATGGAGAGCATAAGATGTAGATGAATTAAAGTATTAACATATATAGAAATTGAAATGAGTAAGTGTGTAAATTTCAAATATATTGAGAATAAGTATAGATAAAATGAAATGCTAGCATATAGAAAATTTTAATATAGTTGAAATAAGTAGTATAAAAAAATCCAACAGTTTTAAATAACAAAATGGATTTTGGGTTGTCGTGAACGGTGTCTTAAATAACTGTTCTCGAACACATTTGAGAAAAGAATAAATCTTTTAACTAAGGTTTAAAGAAGTTTTACAATAAATAAATATAATTGGAATTAAATGGAAGTTGGTTTTGGGTTGATTGTGAACAATGTTTTAAATGACATTAGTTCTTCAAACCTGATTAACAGTGAAATTCTGATTTGGAATTTATTAGTCTTTTAACTAAGATTTAATGGAAAAGCTTTGGTTTACAAAGCTCGAGAACCAAAACTTAGTTAGAGTTTAATGTTTTGACTTGGCATTGAAAATATGATTTTTGAGCATATACAAAAGTTATATGTTTTGAAAAGCTAGTTAAAAAAATTGATTGCTTGTTGTGATGTGTGATTATTAAGTTAATTAATAAAATATTGGAATGATAACACCAATATGAAAAAAGGGTAAAATTAGCCAAATAGGATTTAATATCGAACTAAAGTGAAAATTGATTTGAATTGCATACATATACATGTATATATATTGAGCAGGTCATAGCATAAAAGCTAAGAAGAGGAATAAAATTGTGCGCCCGACCAATAGGTACATGTTTACTATATTGATTGGGATTTGATGATTTTATGAGCCGATTGGCTAGCCGCTTGGCTTTTTCTTTTTCTTTTTCTTTTGGACTGATGAGGGCCCTATGAGGCTAGTTATGATTTTACCGATAGGGCTGTACAAAGGAGTTTATGGCGAAATTTTTCGAAAATTTAGGGCGTTAGCCAAATTTTTGAGAAATTTGAAAATTCTTAGAAACTGAAAAGTTGAAGAATGAAATCCAGAATGGAAGTTGAGTTGATTGGTTAAACCACTTTCGGCTTCGTTCCTTTTCGAGGACGAAAAGTTTTAAGTGGGGGAGATTATGACGACCCTGATTTTCAGAACCAACTTAAAATTTTTATTTTAGTTATTTTAATGAATTTTGAATATTTAAAATGATTATTTTAAATAATAACGACTAAAAATTTAGTTTAATCGAAGTTAGAACGTATAAATTTATTTTAATTATATAACGATCCTAAAATGGCGCGGTAGTTTGAAAATTCGATTTTAAATTTCAAATGAATGTACATGATTCAAAATAAATAGGATTTCAGTAAAACCGGAAATATTTGAATCTGTTTAATCATATCTTTCTAACGAATGTAAGAAACTGAGATTTCACTTTATAAACTGAAAGTTATGTCCAGTTTAAAATTTGGAAAAGTCACTATAGAATTTATATATATTTTAATATAATATATAGCCCTTAAAAATAGCCATTTTGCAAACGACCTCCGTTTTCGACGAGACCACTTTTGTTGGATCTGGAAAGTCAAATTATTGTTAGGTTTCAATTTTCATAATTTTTTGATTTAATATGTGAGCGTGGTAAATTTAAATGTGTTTTGACAGTTTTAGTTTGAATTAGATCGACCAAAAAATGACTATTTTTCAAGCGGTCTCCAAATTCGATGAAATTAGTTTTGTTAGGACCGTATCATCAAAACATAGCTATATTTATTTTTCTGTAATTTTTAGAGTCAATATGTGGCCCCGGTAAATTAAAATGTACGTTTAAAAATTAAATATATTGACGTATATTTTAATTTTGAGAAAAACTGATCGAAACAGTCGAATTGGCTTACGAAACATATTCCATTGTGTTGAAATGGGGGTATTTAGCTACACGCGACGGTTTTTGGGATTCATTTGTGTAACGACACGGATTTCGCCCGGACCTAATTGATCGCTTAACCGACCAAGACCGTTCGAATCTCGCATATGCTAACTCTGGGTATACAATACATCGGAACAAATAACAGAAGACTTCTATAAACATCATAATAATGTTACATCAGAGTACAAAATATCAGAGTATATCGAAATATAATCAATACAGCGGAAGATGATTTTACAATAAATGTAATACAATGCATAGCGGAAATAAATAAATAACACACCGAAAGACTAACGATTCTCTGGACGCAGCTTTAAGCTTCAATCCAGAATCCTGCTCATATATCTGCAACATAAACTACTCGACTGCCCGTGTGGAAAATAAGGGCACCCGAGTTTGCAAGGGAAAAACAAACTACAATTCAGTCATGGGACTGGTGTGAGAAACTCTAAACAGTTATAAGCTTATATAAATCATATGGCATATCACGGGACCACGCCGCTAACGCGGAACGGGTTTACCCCAATGAATGCCAGTGTATAAACAACAATCAATATAGATATATGGATCTACTATGCATCAATCAACATGCAATATCCCAATCTACCAACTTAGATTAATCACTACGCTTAGATTTTCCAAATCCAATTCAATTTACAGAAATTATTCCTTTGGATTTTATTCCCGATTTCTTATTTCAAATCATTTGAAATACCTATATAACTTTCTATATCAAAGTAGATTTTACTTCGGGATCTCAAATCAAATCATTTGGAAATATGAATTCCAAAACATAATAATGCATACAGACAAGTATGCAACCAAATATCGTGCTTCCCATCGGCAAGGCAAAGGGTACGCACCTCGCAACTCGATATATAAATGTGCACCTACCCCACATAGGAGCAGGCTACACCGACGATGCACCTCCCACACATGGAGAGCATAAACCGCCCTCTCACCCATACTTTTAGTCTCAGGGTTACCCGAATCTTTAGCCACATACTAAATCATTTCATATCCCGAAGTAGGGAAAATCATTTCACAACATAATAATCATAAGTACTTTCAAAATATAGTACTTCACTTCAGTAATTCACACATATGATCAGTCACTATTAATCCCATAACCTTTGAGCTCGTACGTCTCAAAGAAGGGTGTTAATCAAGAGAATAAATTCTTCGCCACCAAACAGATACATCATTAATAGAAACTAATCGAATATGTGATGAACTACAATGTAAAACCATAATATATTTCCAAATCATTTCGAAATCATCGGGTTTTAGGCCTCGAAATCCTTTCTGTTTTATAAAACATTCCCTGTCCCAAATCGGGAATACATTTCTTTTCACTTAAGAAAAATATATCATTTCAAAATCATTCATTAAATTTGAAATGAACACAACATCGGTAAACACCTTATCGTCAAATCGTGAAGTGTTTCACAAGACGTTAGCACACAGATATTTTCAACCCAACCCAATGCTAAATGTAAAAGCATATTCTGCTCATAAACTGGTCAAGCACCATCCAAACAATCAATCAGTCACAATCAATATCAACAACCAAGTACATTTGGTTTACACTAATCTCATATTTTGGTAAATTTAATTACCATTCACTCATTAAGATCTAATTAAAGATTTATTCAAACTCCAATTGGTTTCACCTCTAAAATCATTTCATATTGATTGTTCTACTTTTTGGAAATTAATCCTTCTTTTACTCGGGTTAAAGAACTAATGTCATTTAAACACAGTTCACGACAAACCCCAAATCCAATTCAATTTACATATTGGAAATTCTGGTTATTTTTAAAACCATTTCAAATCCACTTTATTTATTTTAAAAATAAATGGGATTATAATTCTAGTTCAAAACTAGTTCATTTCGATAAAAATCTATTTTTATCTTTTCAAATATAGGATTTTTCATCCCAATTCTTACCAAATCAGTTCTTATGATTCTACACAAATTATTGGTATTTTAAATAATTTTATCAAGGCCCGTAGAGTCGATTTCCATCAACGGCCATCGAACTGCACTTACAGCGACCTTTTCCAAATTTGATTTGAACATAATTCCAAATCCAACCGTTAGATTTCAAATTTCTAATATTCATTGGAAAGCTCTTTTTGATACGAAACCAACGGTTTCGATTTTAGGAGAATCCAATGGTCGGTTCTCCCGTAATGTCTGTTCGAAGTCAATGGTCGAAATTCACGAACTACCGCAGCGCGGGACGTTCTATTCAGGCCATTATATTATATATAATATATATAATATATATTTCGTCGATTTCCTTTTTAAAACATATTTTATAAATCATTTTAAATTCGTTTTCAAAATGATTTCAACTCCATTTTCAATTCCTAATCAAAATTGAATATTCCATATACACGTCAATTTTATACAGTGTATATATATGTTAAAAATTATATTTTTAACAATCAAATCATTTTCACATTTCATATATATATATATATATACACATACCGTTTTCATTTCATATATATATCGTTTTCACATTTCATATATATATCATTTTCATTTCATATATATATATATATATATATATCGTTTTCATTTCATATATATATATCGTTTTCATTTCATGTATATCGTTTTCATTTCATATATAAATATATTATTTCCTCCTTTCATATATATAATATTTTCACTTTTCAATATATATGATATTTTCACTTTTCAATATATACGATATTTTCACTTTCAATATATATACGATATTTTCACTTTTCAATATATATACGATATTTTCACTTTTCAATATATATGATATTTTCACTTTTCAATATATACGATATTTTCACTTTTCAATATATACGATATTTTCACTTTCAATATATAAGATATTTTCACTTTTCAATATATACGATATTTTCACTTTTCAATATATAAGTTATTTTCACTTTCAATATATACGATATTTTCACTTTTCAATATATACGATATTTTCACTTTTCAATATATATGATATTTTCACTTTCAATCTATATACGATATTTTAACTTTTCAATATATATACGATATTTTTACTTTTCATCACAATCACAACACAATACAATCAAACAAGTCGTCCATGGTCTGTGGACGACGGGGAACAGTTCATATATGCAGTTACAAAATAAATAACTGTACAGAAAATTTAAAGTGAGAGAATTCTCACAGTGGGATCCACTTCGTCAGTTTTTATCTGAAGTTTTTATTTCGGTTCGGATTCAAATTTGTCTGAAATTCTGATTTGCTTTAAATCACTTCTATTCAGTGTCGTAGCGAAGCTCTCGCTCCCACGATCATAACGCAACATGAATCATCGAATTTCGTTGCTGTACGAAGAAGTTATGGTGATTTATACATTGATTTGTAATCCAAGATAATTAATTAATTAATTAATTAAAATAAAATGAAACTTAACCTTTCTTCTAAATCGTATTCACTCCAGGCCATTCACGATACCATCGAACCAATAGCACAACATTAGGGTTTCAAATTTTGCCACCGTCGTCGCATCAAAACTCGATCGGACTCCTTCATGTGGAGCGTCTACGCTGGAGCTCCCCTCAGCCGCCACTGTCGCCGGTTCGGTGGTCTCCTGCCCCCTGAAAATGACCGCGAACATGGCGAGTTCGAAGAGGAATCTCGAGTTCAATTCTCCCTTAAATCCGATCATCCATATGTAGATGGAAAGCCCTCGAAACGTTCTTTGATTCTTGTTCTGGGGTTTGGATTAATTCGAAATATATTGGGGGATTTTGAGGGATGAATTATCAAGCTCTCTCAGCCATCGAATGAAGACCTGGCGGCGCAACAAGATAGAAGCGGATTAGGGTTTGGGATGGATTTTTTTTGGGTATTTATATAATATTTTATATTATTTTATTCGCTTATTTGTTTTCCAAGAAATTTCATATCTCGAACTCCAAATGAGACGCACGACTATCGCCCCCAGCTAATTACCCCCATTCCGAATACAATGGGATATGTCCCGCAAGCCAATTCGACCGTTTCGATTAGTTTTCCTTTAAATTAAAATTAAATCAATATATATTCAATTTGAACGTACATTTCAATTTACTGGGGCCACATACTGACTTTAAATATTATAGAAAAATTATTTCTAGCTTCGTATTGATGATACGGTTCTAACAAAACTAATTTCGTCAAATTCCGAGTCCGTTTGAAAAATGGTCATTTTCTGGTCGATCGAAATTGACTAAAACTGTCAAAACACGTTTACTTCGCAACGCTCACATATTGATTCAAAAAATTATGAAAATTGAAATTTAGCAATAATTCGACATCCCGGATCCAACAAAAGTGGTTTCGTCGAAAACCGAGGCCGTTTGCAAAATGGCTATTTTTAAGGCCTTTATATATATATTAAAATATATATAAATTCCACAGCGACTTTTCTGAATTTTAAACTGGACATACCTTTCAACTTCTAAAGTGAAATCTCGGTTTCTTACATCCGTTAGAAAGATATTGTCAAACAGATTTAGATATTTCTTGTTGCGTCCAATTCCGACTTAAAATGAATTTTGTATATTCATTTGAAATTCGAAATCGAAATTTCAAACTACCTCGCCATTTCAAGCTCGTTATATAAATAAAATAAATTTATTCATTTTAACTTCGTCGAAAATAAATTTTTCGTCGTTATTATTTAAAATAATTCATTTTAAATAATCAAAATTCGTTAAAATAGCCAAAATCAAAAAATTAATTTGGCTCGGATTTTTGGGTTATTACAATTTGGAATTAGGACATAAAACTTCAATATTTGGCAAAAATAGAATAAACTATTAATATTTAAAAGGCTATAAATATCCCAATCTTCTAGGAACCCTAGCCCATAACCGTTCAGCGCCTCCACCGAAATCAAGGGCCATCATCGCTCTAAATTCATTCATTAATTCCTCCCAACATACTTCGAATTAGATTATGATGATTTAACAAAAATTAAAGAGTGTAGATCAAGCTTTAGATTGATACGGTTATGATCATTTTTGGAAGAGAAAATCTTTCGATTTCTGGCCAAGAAGTCCCTCCTTTAGCAAGAGACTTCCAGCAACATCAGGGCAGCGAGTTCGACGTGAAGGGGGTGTTCCGGCGTGGCTCTCGAAGGCGAAGGTTGTGGTGACCACAGATCGACTTCAGGTGCCTCGTACGATGCGCGTTTTGGAACCCTAAGTGAACAAGATGGGTTCGGTTTTGTCGTTCATCGAACGGGAGCAGGTTGTGTATGCGATGAAGAAGGAAAGAAGGGCGGCCCAGATTTCTTAAGCAAAGATTAGTGAAATAGTAGTTAATTATTTATGAAATTAATTGTAAAAATCAAAACTTGTGTAAACTGAATCAGATTTTGATGAGATTAGAACCACTGGAATTGTTTTGGCCTGATCTACGCAGTGAAACAACTCTGGACAAGATTTGGAGCTCGTAGGAATTTTGGTTAAATTAAGTCTTCAATTTAATTTAATTAAAAGTAATTGTTATTTAACGATTTCAAAACCGGTCAAAGTGAGTTTTCTCACACTGCAAAAATACTCACATTTTTGTGAAATTAAATTTTGTGATTGATTTGATTATTCGTTTGTGACTGCTATTTTAGATGGACATCAATTTTAAACTGTTAGAAATTAAATAGCCACTTATTTTATTTTTGAATTAAATTGCTAGTTAAACCCTGACACGTATAATCAGTTAATTATTGCAAATTGAACTGTTTTGGATGATGGTTGTGATGAGTGTTTATTTATGGAACTGTACGAATGTTGTTTATATTTTATATCAGTGTTATCACCTTGGATGTTGCGGGCATCATTGGAAATAAATTGAAATTATATAAATTGAATTATACATTTGAATTTGAATTTGAAATGTTGAAATTGAATTATTTCAAAGGTTTAAATCTTTATTTAAACTTTGAAATTTAATTCAAATTAAAATGATCTAATTTGTTAAATTGAAATTTGAACTAAATTTATTATGAATTAAAATCATTCCAAATTGGAATTAAAATATTTGAAATGTTGAAATTGAATTATTTCAAAGGTTTGAATCTTTATTTAAACTTTGAAATTTAATTCAAATTTAAATGATCTAATTTGTTAAACTGAAATTTGAACTAAATTGGTTATGAATTGAAATCATTCCAAATTGAAATTAAAATATTTGAAATGTAGAAATTGAATTATTTCAAAGGTTTAAATCTTTATTTAAACTTTGAAATTTAATTCAAATTGAAATGATCTAATTTGTTAAACTGAAATTTGAACTAAATTGGTTATGAATTGAAATCATTCTAAATTGAAATTAAAATATTTGAAATGTTGAAACTGAATTGTTTCAAAGGTTTAAATCTTTATTTAAACTTTGAAATTTAATTCAAATTGAAATGATCTAATTTGTTAAACTGAAATTTGAACTAAATTGGTTATGAATTGAATTCATTCCAAATTGAAATTAAAATATTTTTAGTGTTGAAATTGAATTGTTTCAAAGGTTTAAACTTTTATTTAAACTTTGAAATTTAGTTCAAGTTGAAATGATCTAAATTTGTTATTTGAAATTTGAACTAAAATTGATTATAATTTAAATTATTTCAAAGGTTTAAATCTTTATTTAAACTTTGAAATTAAATTCGAACTGAAATAATCTAAAATTTGTTATTTGAAATTTGAACTAAAATTGATTATAATTTGAAATTAAATTCGAATTATATGGCTTAAATAAATATCATGAACTTGAAGTTGGATTTGATTTGAATTGAATAGATTCAAATAATATTTTGAAATTGGAAGTTATCCTTTAAAATGGATTGTTCTCAAATAAATTTGATTTTGGGAATCGATTTGGATTGGATATTGGAAATCAATTTGGTTTGTTTTGAGATTTGAACTTAGGTTCATATTTATTGAAAATGGAAAGAAACTGTTAATCTGAAATTATTTCTATACAAACTATTATATATATAAACTATTTTCTAAATTTTATCCCTTTTATATATGGTATAAATTGTTTCCAAAGCCTATTCTTTCTATATATATATTAATTAGTTATTTTATAAAATATTTTATATATACATAACCATTTTCAATACTCAAGCTGTTTTGATTTCCAAACTATTCCAAATCTCCCAACTATTTACAATTATTCAAAAATTTATTTAAAACCCAAAATTATTTCAAACTTATAAACTTTTTTAGAAGTGTAATTATTTACATTTAAATCTCTGATTTAAAAGTAAATATGATTAGTTGGATGTTAAAATCATAAATGAATTCAAAACAAATTTTGAAGTAAATTGAATGATTCGAAGAAAATGTAGTTAATTGAAGTTGTAACAAATTATTGAATTTGAAATTTATCTCAAGTGAATATGAAATTTTAAAGTAAATATCATAGTGATTAAAATAATATGATATTTTAAAGAGAAATTTGTTTAGACGAATATGATATTTTGATATCATAACGATTCACTTTTGAAATATAAAATACCAATCGGTGTGTAACATGACGTTTTGTTGTTAAATAGACCGGGGCCTCTTATTGACATATTCTCTGTCAATGTTGGAACCACTTTAACAACTGTGTATGCGGTGGAGTTACAGAAATGAAGTAGGATGAATTTGGGGGCTATTACTAGATTGAAGAAGTGAACGATAATGGATGACCCTGACACTTGTGTCGATTTGAAATGACTAAAACAGGAGCCGTGCCGGACCAAATGAGGCTTGACTACCTCTTAGTGGACATCTTATCTTCGATTTTCCTGGGCCTCGGGTCCATACTATTATTATTCAGTTGTTGTTGTTTTGTTGGTGCACATCCTTGGTGGGATGTACTTGCCTTTGATTCACTATGGGGCGGATGTCTACGGTGTGCCGTTAGAGGTAACCACCAGTCTGGATAAGGCAAACTCGTAGCATGCTACCATGGGTATTGCCTCATGTGACTTGTCATACGTTTATCTTTATGCGAGACAACTACGATTTTGATATTGGCATAGGTCTATAGGGGACTCACTGGCTACCGACGTTTTACTGGTTGTGTTACAGGACCTGCATAGACTATGTGCTTGTAAACTGTGTAAGGGTAATCAATGTAATCCCGCTTACACTATTTTTATATTTACTTTACTAATAGACATTATTATAACAGCGAAATTATATTATATAGTATCTAGTTTGATGGATCCTTAGGAGATGGAAATTCCCGTAACATCTCTTGAGTTCTGTGTGTGCATGTTCATATGATGTCGATTTGACTTAGATGAGAATATTTTTGCCTGATCCGAGCTTGTTTTATTTTCAGGCTATTACGCTCGGGTCAGACTTGAGCATTCCAGTTTCAAAGGTTATCTTCTGAAGGATGAAGACGAAGACGGTATACTATTATTACTATTGTATTGCACTACTATTCTGTTGCATTACTATGTATTATCAGTTATGTATATAAATGTACAACTCTGATAAATGTTGTAAAATGATCAAATGTTTATTTTAAACAGCTTCATGAACTGTTATTTGATTATTATATTATTTTTTGTTCATTCCATTGCAAGATTCTGTGCTTCTTTTCTTCTTTCTTTCTAATTCTAAATTAATCCCCTTGATTATCTATATTTTTGACTATAATGGTTAAGGATGTGGATCATCATTTAACAATCTGCAAATACGTACAATTTTGAGTTAGACATGTGTGCATTGTTGTCAATTCAAAAGGTACGGGTTTCCAGGTCGTTACAGGGCTTTTTTTCAATTTGGGGGACATCGGTTATTCGGTTAACTGAAAGGAGAATAAGGGTTTTAGTGAATATAAGGGTTTATATATATATATTATTATTTTAATTTATTTTTCTCCGATAAAGTTACTTTTTAATTTTTACACCAAATCGAACCAAACCACTGTCATCCCTAGCTAATTACCCCCGTTCCAAACACAACGGGATATGTCCCGCAAGTTGATTCAACTGTTACAGTCAGTTTTCATCAAATTAAAATATAAATCAATGTATATTGAGTTTGAACGCACATTTCAATTTACCGGGGCCACATACGGGCTCTAAAAAATCCAGAAAAAAATCAGGCTATGTTTGATGATACGGTCCTAACAAAACTAATTTCGTCAAATTCTGAGACCGTTTGGCCATTTTCTGGTCGATCGAAATTGACTTAAACTGTTAAAACACGTTTTCTTTTGACACACTCTCATATTGATTTCAAAAATTGTGGAAATTTGAATCTGGTAATAATTTTACATCACGGATCCAACAAAAGTAGTTTCGTCGAAAACGGAGGTCGTTTGCAAAATGGCTATTTTTCATGGCCTTATATATATAAAATATATATGAATTCCACAGCGACTTTTCTGAATTTTAAACTGGACGAAACTTTTCATTTCTAAAGTGAAATCTCAGTTTCTTAACTTCGTTAGAAAGATATCGTCAAATAGATTCAAATATTTCTTGTTTCGTTCAGTTTTGACTTATATTGAATTTTGTATATTCAATTGAAATTTGAAATCGAATTTTCGAACAGCCGCGCCATTTCAGGCTCGCATATAATTAAAATAAATTATTCGTTTTAACTTCGTCGAAAATAAGTTTTCCGTCGTTATTATTTAAAATAAATCATTTTAAATTTTCAAAATTCATTAAAATTACCAAAATAAATTTTTTAAATTGGTTCTGATTTTTCGGGTTGTTACATATAGTTTATTTGAATAGAGATAAAGAAGTTATCGAATATAGTTATTCGAAAGAAGATTATCGAATATAGTTTATTCGAAAGAGATATTATCGAATATTAGTTATTCGAAGCGAGTTAATCGAATATAGTTTATTCGAAAACGAGTTATCGAATAGAGATTATTCGAAAGAGAATTATACGTTGAATTCGATTATATCGAATTCAGGAAAGTACTATTCACTTTCCGTTTTAATCAAGATTTATTTATTTATTAATAAATTCGTTATTTGTTTATTTATCCAAATTAATAAATAAAAGTTATATTGAAGTTATTATATTTCAGAAGCATGGGATTTAACACTATTGTTAAAATCAAATGATTTCTGTAAAAGAAGTGGATTCGTAAAAAGAATCCGAGAGTTACGTAAGGAAGTTTATTAGTGGTTTAAAAGGTGAACCTTGTATATTTCGAAGTTAGAAATGTGGTTCAGTTAAGGTCTGAGAGGTAGTTATACCCCAACTTGATTGGCTTCGTTTTTAACTAAGGAATGGTTAAGGTTCGATAGCGAAGGTTGGTTAAGTGAAATTAGTTAATTAGTGTAATGTTTTGAGTTAGCATAACGATGTTTTATTTAAACATCTATTTAAAATCCAAATGTAGGAGTTTTGGAAATGTTTTCCAAATAAGAATCAAAAATGTTTTCTAATATAGAAAATAAGAAATGGAAAGGTTTTCCAATCTTAATAACGTTATTTTCTAAATTTAGAAAATAAGAATTGTTAACAGGAAATGAAAAAAATGAATAAATTAATGAACTAAAGGGACAAATGTTCAATGATGATTGATTGATAAAATTTCCATCTAGAAATAATATCGTTGTTTGCACACGTGTTTTTCTTTGATAGTTAACTCACCGACTATCGAAGTTTTTGAACATTTTTCCGTCGTCAATTCAGAGAGACCGGGATCAGATTCATTATTTGAAAACCACTATGTATGGTCATTAGCGTTGCGATCAAATATGATGAAGATAATTGAAGATGGAGTTTGTGCAAGGGTCATTCTGTCAAATCCTAGGTAGAAATTGCCTAAGATGGATTTACAGAATAGTGCCTTCGGTTTGTCCAGTCCTAGGACAACCTGTATGGAAGAACGTCTGACAGAGTATATTTAATGGATCACGTAAGTTGATCTCTTCAAACTTATGTACGTTTGGTGGCGGAGGAATTCATTTCTCTTAGCTATATACCCAGTATTTTTGGGGAAATCAATTTGTGATTTGGCGGGTATGATGATGTGACATTCAAAGTGAATAATTGTGTGATCTGTCAAAGATAAGTGTGGTCTCTAGCCTCACAACTGGGAAATGACAAAAATCGGGTGGGCAGCATGGCTATGTGGGTTGCTTCCATCAGGGTGTATTATCACCTATCCAGAGATATTCATTTCATTCTTTAATTTATTCAATGTTCTCCCATTCGGGAAACGGTTGCTGATCCCAATCGTTGGTGATATACATTCGGTACACTTAAGCGAAATGAGTGGTCGGTCATGTGTGGCCGGGTTGCAAGATGTTCTTATTGAACCAATTATACTCCTCCCCTCTAGAGATACACTATCGGAAGGTGGTTCCATATCTTGTCATAGTTGGTAATCCTTTATCCAATAAGTGCTCGTGGTTTTGATTGTATACTGTATATGTAGAACATGAGATGAAAGTGTTTCTGCTAGATGATTATCATATTGTGGTTGATAGACACTATCATAATATCAAAAGAATTTTGATACAAAGACTATTTTGGATTCTCATAACGGAAAAACCCGTTCCGTTATACGACGTGGTATTATGAGATATCGTTTAATTGCTTAAACTGTTTTAAACTGTTTTACTCACACCAGTCCCATGACTAACCCAGAGTTTGTTTTGTTTTGTATTCCCTAAACTCTTGGGTGTCCAATTTAGTATGGGCAGTCAAGTAGTCAGGATTTTTTAGATATACTTAAAGAGCTTGGAGCACGAGGCTTCAGGATTTTATAGCTATAGTTATTTCCGCTGTGTTATAAGCGTTATATTCTGATAATGTTACTGTATACATATACTGATTTTATTTCAAAATTATGTGTTTATTATATGTTGTTCGTTCAGCTGAGAGATTCGTATTTACTATGATGTTGTATTGTGATGACCCCATACTGACGGTGGCAAGGGTAATCTTTGGAATATAACACATAAACAGATAACAGCAGAATAGAAATAAATAAATACACCAGATAATGTACAAATAATACACTGGATAAACGTAATCATCAGAGTTACACAGTATACAGGATCATACTTAGTACAAATACAGTTCAGCTATACATAAATGTCTACAGCAGAAAACAAACATAATATGTACAATAGGAGCTGAACAGCATAAAAAAAGAGATGAATGATAGAATCCATCTTCAGCTCCAGCTATCCAGAAAGATCCTGCTAAAACCTGAACACAAGGCTGCCCGTGTAGAAAAAGGGGCACCCGAGTTTGCAAGTGAAACAAACAACGAGTCAGTCATGGGACTGGTATGAGAAATCTACTTATCACATTTATAATATGGCTAATGACAGGACCACGCCACTTTCGTGGAACGGGTTTACTCCATTGGATTGCCAGTGCTTTAAAACAAGTAAATCTTTTAAACATCGCAATGCTTTTTATAAAAATGAAGCCATTATAAGACTCAGTTCCCATCACACAATGCAATGCAAACCGAAGGATAGAGTTTTTAGCTTATAACGGCCAAAATATGCTTGATACGAATAAAACTAAAGAATTTGATATTATTACTAGTGTTTATATGTTTCAAAAACAATTTCAAATCATAAGTATCAATCATATACGGCATTAATGCCCCATACCACTATGTCGCCATATATAGGTATACAATCCAAACCGCACACTCACGTATTTGGAAATTGGATTTCCTATATGAACCGAGGCAAGGGATCGTCCTCACCGAATTCGATATGCTCTAGCCCGCCCCTCAGGCAAGTACTCAGTCAAGCCTTTGGATTGTCAGGGCCGTCCACCGATGTGGATTAAAATGCCTGAACACTGCGTTTCCCCGCCCTTTGGGGCGTAAATGAGCCAACGAATGGCTCCTTCGGCTTCACATAGTCACCGGTATATCCGAGGCGCCTCGCAACAGCAACAACCACACAGGTGAAAGTAATATAAATGTCAGCCAGTTTAAGCACCGACACCACCTCTAGCTAGAAGTAAACGCATGCCCTCCCTGATGTCCTCCCCCATTTCTGGTTCACACCGGGGTGTGAGGCTCGCGAATTCACGTTATATACAAAGCTACGCCACACAGGTGGTGCTTTGATCATCAACCACAAGACTTTGCTTTTCAATAGAAGCCTTTATCACTGCATCTTAGCATGCCACACAGGCAATTCACACCATTCAACTGATGGCTATTAATCACACAGAATGAATTCTAATGTCAGACACACAGTCCTTTTACAAGTCCGTTCTGGATCTGAACGAAACCGGAGGCACTATATACCTCGCATACCCATCGATCTCCACGTACGTCTGGACGATCACCACTCATTATCCATATTTCGGGATGCCTCCCAATCAGGACATCAGTTATCATCCAACCGAGGTGAAGATCTCCGGTCTTCAACCACCATCTTCATCTTCGATTTCTTATCGTCGATTCAGTTATTCAGAATGGGATAAACCCGATCTTTTTGAGCAACTCGCGTATATAATAAACAAGTGCGTGGCCCGTGTTACGCATACGGGCATTGTTAGTTTTTAAATGTATGTTAAAAATATTTTACATAAAGACCTTTGTAAAACCAAGGAGAGTACATGATGAGAAAATAGTTCAAAAAAAGATGTTTTTTTTATAGTGATAGCATGTTCTACGGGAGAAGAGATGTAATAGGCAAGAAATGACGTAGAAGAATTGATGAAAGTTTTCATTTTAGACATTGATTCAAATCTAAGCCTGATCATGATCATATTGCAGTTAAAGTAAACAAAATATAATAGTCGGATTTTATATGATGATATCACGATTATCAATATGAAACTTTTTAGCAATTGCAATGCACATGCATGTATAGTTCTTTGTTGAATTATTAAATTTGTAATTTCTATTTAGATTCTTATAAATAAACAAAAACATAAAGAAAAAATGTATTTTTTTGTTAAAATAATATTTGAACTTGCAGTCTCATTTATATTTTAAAATTTGCACTAAATAATATTTTTGGATTTCTGATTATGGTGAGATTTAAACTTCTGCCCTTTTGCTTGCATAGCACATTTTGACAACTATGTGGTCAAACCAAAAAAAATGCGTTTTCAACCCATATAAGATAAGGTATGGACATATTTATGTGAATAAAATTAATTTAAACAGGCTTGCTTGATACGAAAATAGCAGGACATCAACCAAACAGCTATTAACACAGTACTGAAAAGTAAAAACTAACATATCAGAACGCAGCATAGAGGGGCAGTAAAAAGCAATATACCATAAGGATTGATGTACGAACCATATCATCATTGTTCCTACTGTTGGGACTTATTATTTACAGCAAACTTTTCATCACTAATACTACTGAAATATTAGCTAACGTTAAAACGTAAGTTGAAATTTTTTAAAGGAATTATTTTCCAACCACTTGAATGTAATTTTCTTAGGTTATCATCGATTAGAATAGAAGATTCATTGATCAGTGTCAATATTGCTGCTACTGAAGGGAACTAAAAACTTCTACCAAGCCATTTTTCTCCATCCAGACAAAATAACCCTTTAAATTATAGTTCAGAAATAAAATATATAAGCTTTACAACAAATATGTCAATTACATAAATACAATTAATGAGACTAAAACATTCATAATATTAATCAACTATAGATAGATTCGTATGCTTCAACCATTTACTTCAATTTAAGGCATGTAACAATTTCCAACTTTAGGTTGCAGCCCTTTATCATCAACAGCATTGGTAATACTCCTTTAATTGTCTTCCATCCTATGAAAGATCATAATTATAATTTTTCTTAGCGTTTCTAGCTTAAAACATGCGTACATTACATAGTTTGTACTCTGTGAGATGTTGTACAGTGGTCCATGAACAGAAAAGAAGCCTAATCCTAATAATGGTTACAATGCAATGTAAGAAGTAAAGGCAGACAATGCCTGGACAGATGAGATCAGTGCTGGCCAATATCATGGTGGATTATCAAGCTGAAGTGTAACTAAGTTGACATATTTAACAATTCAACCATTTGTATAACAATTATACCTAATTTTAACAACAGCGTTGTTCAAGCAGCATTTATATCATATAAATTGTTTATGAGCAACAGTTCTAAGCTGCGGCTTATAATTAAAAGTATATGTAGTAGGGGCCACATACATTTGATTACCATAAAGTCGAACCATTAGATGACTATGCAATTATGATGGTAATTATATTAGTCTCAAAATTTGTAAAGTTGAAAATAGGTAATTAAAAGTATATGTGCTACATTTGTATACGTATATGTATGTGGTTAATGAAAATTGAAAGTGTTATTTTATTTTATTATATATTTTTTATTTTTTTGGACTAAAATTTTAGACAGAATTGTCCATCTTAAACATCCAGCATGGCCTCCAACATCCAAGGGACAAACAATATTACATTAATCCTCTTTTACCCATTTTATTTCCAGATTAAACAGTGAAATATCAATCAAGCAGATCAGAAATTTGGGTCTTCTTCAACGCTTCCAAAACCGCCAACTGTCCAGCAACCGCGTTATTAGGGTACATACCATCGGCTTTCAACCTCTCTGAACCCATAAACCGGAGTCCTGGCCGTTTGATATGCTTTCAACAAAGCACAGTACATCCCCATCCTTCCTGTATACCCATTTTGCCTAATATTCTGAAATATTTTTTTCTGCATTATGAACATCTCTCCTAGCATACTGCTACAACAAAAGCATATAGGTGTTGTATAGTGGCTTTAACTGTTTTTTCTCCACTGCCTTTTGAAGCAATGAATCAGCCTTTTCAACTTCTCCACACTCCACATACAGTTTTACTAAAGCATCCCAAGTTGAAGAGCCTAGCCTTCCATTTCTCAGCCATTTCCTCCGCCATTTTGTTACCCTTAGCCAGAAGCTTATGGCCTGCATACAGTTTTACCATATCGTTGTAATATCTAGGTGACAGCTTATTTCTTGTTTTTCCCATGCTTTCAAATACCTTCTCTGCATTCTCTACTTTGCCCAGCTTTCCTCATGCATTAATGCAAGCTAAGCCCTCTGACGCTCTAGGATTATTAGACTCGCAAAACTTCCATATTCTTTCCACGTCGTCTTTTCTTCCAAGAGCAACGCATAAAATTAGCAATTCCTTGAATGCGTCACGAAGTTCATTAACATCTTTGCCCTCGATTTCTTTGAGAATTAACTCCGCCGTTTCAGAAATTGAAAGTGTTATTTTACCAACTATGCTCGCCAATTATTGGTTAGATCTATTTTTGTTATTTTTTTACCAAAAAAATTAATGGGGGTTCCCAATTAATAACCGGCCAATAGTAAAGAAAGTGGCACCATAATGCTGACTAATAATAGCACTTAATTTCACTTATGTATTTGTGATTGTTTTAACAAAAGATTGCAATAAACCTATGGAAATTAAATTTTAGTACATGAAAACAGAATTCATACTAAGTTTTGATAATCCATATATTAATACTATAAATCAAAGTGCTTTAATATTCAAATCTATAAAGGTATAACAACCCAAAATGAAATCTCAGTAAAATAATAGGATATCTTTTGTAGATGAATCAAATAGCCATGTTAAAAATATTGAAAGAATTCTGAAAAAGAAAAACAATCAGTTTAGTAGTATCTTAATGTAAATGGTATTATTTTAGGTACTTTAGGCTAAAAATAAGAATTTAAGATAATGTCTATCTAAATTAATAGTAACGAAAATGTTTAACAACTTAGTATATTGTTCAAGAATTTTTAAAGGATTTGGCTGAAAGTAACTGTTTATTTTTAATAGTTATAATCTAAAGCCGGTAAAATTCAAATAACTCACTTGCATGTAATCTAGATAAAACAAAACATATGGTTTTATGTGCAGTTGACACGACGAATTATAAGTGATTCATTATCTGTATTTGAAGAAAATGATTGAACTGATTACGGGAGGTACATCCCAAACTACTGTATAACATAGCATATGGGGAAAAAAATTAAATGCCTTCTTATTTGAATATTGATGGATTAGAAAAAAAACTATTATTTTCAGTACTTATTATATTAAAATTGAAATAACATTGTTTGTGTAACATATACAGAAGTTCTGCACTGCAGCCATTTACATTATCCAGCATTCATAAACTTTAGTTTAAACCTTTTGCGCTGAAGAAAAATATGTTAAGCATTTTGACCAAACCAACTACTACGTAAACATTTTCTAATGGATGATCTCACAATAGTTTCCTATCCATATTGATGTATTTTCAAAATTTTAAGCACAAAATTATAAGTTTCAATTCTGCCTACATACACTGAGAAAAACTGTTGTTGTAAGTGAGGAAAAATTGGGTGAATCATTTAATAGAGAAAAATTTGTTCAGTAACTCAGTTTATTGGGGCACAATTATTGAAAAATGGATTAGCATAAACCCATATGTTGTACAAAATTTTCACAAAATATGGCTTACACAAAAGTTATATATATAGAGTATACTCACGTAAAAGCATACAAACCAAATTAGTTTCCATCAATATCTCTAACTAAGACTTGTTTCATAAAGCAATTTAAGGTTATGCATATAATTTAATTTTATAAAATATATAGTTACGGTTAAACAGTTCAGTATAAAATTTAAAGGCTTCATCAAGTAATGCACATGTTCCACCATACTTAGACTAAGTTAGTATAATTTTCTTTTACTTCTCAGATAAATAAAATAATAGTACGTGCATATGTTTATTCAGTCATTATTTATAAAAAGGTGGAACTTTTCTTAAGATAAACTTATCCGCATAAATGAATGCAAATATCGTCGCATGTATTATGATACTTAAAGAATGAAAATTGCCTTTTATTTCTTATAGAATGCATCCAATAGCTTTAAACATATTCAGTGCAGCACCATGGTAGACCTTCGTCATTTTTGTTCTATTTAAACATATGATTCTCTTTTTCCATGGACTTCTACATGATGCAAAGTGTAAATCAAGTAGTCTTTCAAGGTAAAACCTATGAACAGTAAACGTAAATATAAATTAGAGAAGAATGAAAGTAAATATAAAAAACAACATTGGCTTTTAGAGTACATTTGCTAGATAAGCCACAAATATGTCATGGAATAAAACTCTAAATATAGTTCAATCTAAAAAGAAAAACACAGAAGTTAGACAATTAAAAATGGAAACACTATGTAACAACCCGTAAAATCTGGGCCAGTTTAAAATTTTTATTTTGGCAATTTTAGCGAATTTTGATTATTTAAAATGAATTATTTTAAATAATATCGACGAGAAATTTATTTTGAATATAATTATAACGTATATATTATATACATCGTCGTTAGAATATATAATAATTATATATAATTATAAAAGGAATTGAAAATGGCGCGGTAGTTCGAAAATTCGATTTCTAATTTCAAATGAATATACAGAATTCAATATAAGTCAAAATTGAACGAAACAAGAAATATTTGAATCTGTATAACTATATCTTTGTAACGAAGTTAGCAAACTGAGATTTCATCTTAGAAATGATAAGATATGTCCAGTTTAAAATTAGAAATAGTCGCTGTGGAATTTATATATATTTTTATATATATAAGGCCCTTAAAAATAGCAATTTTGCAAACGACCTCGGATTTCGACGAAACCAGTTTTGTTGGGTCCGGGATGTGAAGTTATTGCTAGGTTTCAAATTTCATAATTTTTCGAATCAATATGTGAGCGTGGCAAAGGAAAACGCGTTTGACCAGTTTCAGTTGATTTTAATCGACTGGAAATTGATCATTTTTCCAACAGTCTCAGAATTCGGCGAAACTAGTTTTGTTAGGACCGTATCGTCAATACGAAGCTAGAAAATATTTTTCTGGAATTTTTAAAGTTAGTATGTGACCCCGGTAATTTGAAATGTACGTTTAAAATTCAAAATAGTGATTTAAATGTAAATTCAACGGAAACTAATCGAAACGATCAAATCAGCTTGCGATACATATCCCATTGTGTTCGAAATGGGGGTAAAACGCTATGGACGACAGGCGGTGGGCCTCGTTTCGGGGTCGTAAGTAAAAGTCAACTTCTTTGAAAAAAAAATATATATATATAAAAAAAAAAAATATATCTTTCCCCTTTTAACTTCTGCCCCCCCCCCCCCCCCCCGATTAAATTCATTCCACAGAAAAGTAAAAAAAATAGGAAAAAAAGGGGAGGAGCTGTCGCTCCTCCACCTGAGGCCATCGCGGCCTGGCAACGCGCCGCCCAAGGCGCCGCGCATCCCCCCCCCCTCCACCGACGCAACCAAACCCCCCCCCCCCCCCGTCAATCGAAGTGCGATGCGAAGGAACCCCCCCCCCCCCACCACTGCAACCGAATCGAGCAGCAGCCTCGCCCACCCCCGTTGGACCCGCCTCCAACCTGCGACCCCCCCTAGCCCTGACGCCGGCGAGACACCCCCCCCCCCCTCTCTGTAAGTATTTCTTTTTATTTTATTATTTTATTTTTATTTTATAAAAACTGATTTTGTTTGAAAATAGAAACTGATTTTGTTTGAAAATAAAAACTGATTTTGTTTGAAAATAAAAAACTGATTTTGTTTAAAAAAAAACTGATTTTGTTTAAAAATAAAAACTTTAAATAGGAAAAAGGTTTAATCTTTAAAGAGAAAAAGGATTTGAACTTTAAGAAGTAAAAACCAGATTTTTTATATATTGAATAGCAAAGTAAAAAACCAGATTTTTTATATATTGAATAGCAAAGTAAAAAACCAGATTTTTTATATATTGAATAGCAAAGTAAAAATTCGATTTTTAAAGGTATGAAGCAATTATAAAAATATGATTTTTAAATTGAAAGTGAATAAATAAAAATGTGATTTTTATTTTAAAGACATCAAAATATAAAAATGTGTGATTTTTATATATGTAGTGGCTACGGGCAACGAAGATGACGAAGATGCGATAGCGATGAAGATTTCTATCAATGAAGTGCCGTGGAGCTAGGATAGCTATATGTGAAAATTTCTCACCTTTCAATTTATTTTTCTAGTTATATATATATATACTAGGATGCAGACGGTGCTTAGTAGCACCCGACACAATCGTCCACAGACCATGGACTTGTTTGTTTGGTTGTGTTGTTAGTTAGATTGTTTGAGTTGATTTGAATTGTTTGGTGAAATGAAATTGATATGATTGATGTGTGAATGGCGTGGGCCTTCACTAGACTGGGGATAAGGCTAGGCCTCGTCCCGTTTCTAGTATCGTGCCGTTATGCCGCCGAAATTTTCTAAAATAAGTTCGAAAAATAAAAATGCCATTTTATTGAATAAATGAATTGAATAGAAATTCATGTGTTGAAATAAAATGTTTTATCGTTAAAAATATAATTTTTAACGTGAGAATGAATATAGTGAAAGTGAATAAAATAAAATATTCATTTACAAACCAGACGGTTTGTTTATGTACACCTATTTGAAGGACATTGATTGGGTCGATAAATTTTACACATCGCCCAACAGCACAAATAAAATATGTGTTTGATTGTTTGAAACCCCACACGGGTGTTGGGATGAAATTTGAAGTTCACTCATCCCGATTGATTGAATATGTCGATCGGTTGATTGACAAGCTGTTTTAAGCGTTGGATATCTATATTTGATGCTTATACAGTGTAGTGCACATTGGTTGATGGTTGATTATTTTTCCATGCTATTATATACATGTGTTGTATGAAAATCCATATAATTAACTTTATATGGTAATTGATTGGGCCTCATTCCAGTTTTAAAATAGAAATATTTGAAATAGAAATATTTGAAATAGAAATGTTCGAAATGGAATATTTGAAAATATCAATATATGAAGCCGTGTTGATTAGATTGACGCCATTTTGACGTGAACGATATTTATATCGATTTTATTTATTTTATAATGAATATCGAAAGTGATTTCAAAATCTGATATTTTGAAAAGAATTGATTAGAAATGAATTCGAATTGGAATTGAAATTGAATAGATTTGAAATTGAATAGATTTGAAATTGAATAGATTTGAAATTCGAACGATTTCGAAATGAATTGAATTGAAAACGATTTCGAAATGAATTGAATTGAAAACGATTTCGAAATGAATTGAATTGAAAACGATTTCGAAATGAATTGAATTGAAAACGATTTTGAAATGAATTGAATTGAAAACGATTTCGAAATGAATCGAATTGAAAACAATTTCGAAATGAAATGAATTGAAAACGAATTCAAATTGAATTGAAAGCGAATTGAAATGAATTCAAATTGAATTGAAATTTGAATTGAATAGAAATGAATTTTGAAACGAATTTATAAAGAAGAATTCAATTTCGATTTGAATTGAAATGGAAGTTGAAATTGCTTTTGAAACGAATTTAAAACTATTTATATAATTCGTTTTAAACAGAAATCGACGATATATATATTATATATATTATATATATAATATAATGGCCTGAATAGAACGCGCCGCGGCAGTTCGTGAATTTCGGCCATTTATTTCAAACGGACATTACGGGAGATCCGACCGTCGGATTCTCCTAAAACCGGAACCGTTGGGTTCGTATCGAAAAGAGCTTTCTAACGAATATTAGAAATTTGAAATCTAACGGTTGGATTTGGAATTATGTCCAAATCAAATTTGAAAAAGGTCGCTGTAAGTGCAGTTCGATGGCCATTGATGGAAATCGACTGTACGGGCCTTGATAAAATTATTAAAAATAGTAATAATTTGTGTAAAATCATAAGAAATGATTTGTGAAGATTTGGGATGAAAAACTTCATGTTTGAAAAGATAAAAATAGATTTTTATCGAAATGAACTAGTTTTGAACTAGAATTATAATTCTATTTATTTTTAAATAAATAAATTGAATTTGAAATGGTTTTGAAAATAACCATAATTTCCAATGATTGCATTGGAGTGGATTTGAATCGAAATTGTCTTCGGAATATTTCGATGTTGAAATTCGTGATTATACAGATGTTGTTATGGAAATTTGAAAGATATTTATATCGTTATTTCCAATACGACATTTGTTAGTCGTAGAATTTGATATTGAATATAAGCCGATATATTTTCTATTCAGAGCCTTGTATTGAATATCGAATGTGATTTGGGTTTGTCGTGAATGGTGTCTTCACTAACACTGTTCTTGAACCCTGTTGAGAAAAGATTAAATCTTTTTATTTAGATTTAATGAAGTGTACCAATTAAATAATATTTAATTGGAATTGAATTGATATTGATTTTTGGGTTTATCGTGAACAGTGTTTTAAACAACACTCGTTCTTTAACCCGATAATTAATGAATGTGATTTTGGGTTTATCGTGAACCGTGTTTTAAATGACACTGATTCTTTAACCCAGTCGAAGATTAAAACTAAGTGGAGTTTTAATGAATCTTTAATTAGATTGAAATGATCGAAAATGGAGTATCACCAGTTTTGCTCCAGGCGATAGTTAAATCTTTAATTAGATTTGAACGTGAAATGGTAATTGAATTTACCGAAAACACCCTGGTGTTAGATATGAAGTATGACCAGTTTTACTTCATGGGATGAATAGGTTGGGATTGGGAAATTAAAACAAATGATTACTTCGGTAAGGTTCGCTAATCCCGACTAGTTTGAATTGAGATTCAAAAATAGATTAAAGAATAAATTTTAAAGAATTTATCTTTGATAAAATTAATGGGAACCTTTCCCTATGAATGTGAAATTCAGAAACTAACTGTCGGTTAGCTAAGCAGAATGGTTTTCTGGATATTGATCTGATGCTGGTTTCGGCCTTCGGGGTTAATGTTTGGGGAATTATTCTCTTGATTAATTTACGGTTAGTGACTGATGAATTGGAATGAGGCGTATGTTGTGGTTGTGTAACACTTATTTAAAATATACGCGAGTTATTCGGAAAGACCGGGTTTATCCCATTCTGAATAACTGATACGACGATAAGTCGAAGATGAAGACGATGGTCGAAGACCGGAGGTCTTCACGTCGTTTGGGTAATTACTGATGATCTTGATTGGGCTGTACACCCAAGAAGATGGAAACAGTTAGTGATCGTCCAGACGTACTTGGAGATCGATGGATATGCGGGGTACTAGGTGCCTCCGGTTTCGTTCAGACCCAGAACGGACTTGTAAATGGACTGTGTGTCTGACATTGGATTTTAGTCCGTGTGATTGATCTCTATTAAATATATATCTGTTTGGCGGCGGAGAATTTATTCTCTTGCTTAACACCCTTCTCTGAGACGTACGAGCTCAGGGGTTATATATTGATGGATATCAAACGCATGGAGTGAATTGCCTGTGTGGCATGCCTAAGTGGCAATTGATCGAGGCTTCTGTTGAAAAGCAAAGTCTTGTGGTGATGATCAAAGCACGGCCTTTGTGGCGTAGCTTTGTGTAACGTTTACTTCGCGAGTTTCACACCCGGTATGAACCAAAAACGGGAGAAAGGACCTCAGGGAGGGCCTGCGTTTCCTCCTAGCTAGAAGTGGCGTCAGTGGTTTTACACGCCCTGACGAGTTTGACTTATGTGGTTGTTGCTGTTGCGAGGCGCCTCGGATTGATCGGTCGTTCTCGAACCGATGGAGTCATTTAGTTGGCTCATTTACACCCCAAAGGGCGGCGAAACGCAGTGCTCAGGCATTTTAATCCACATCGGTGGACCGGCCCTGTCGCTCCTAGGGTCACTCGAGCTCTGATCCTGAGACTCGGGCTGGGCAGTCTCGAATCGGTTGAGGACTATCTTTTGCCTCGGTTCATAGATGGAAATCCAATTTCCAAATACGTGACTTTGCGGTTTTATTTGTAAACCTATACATGGCGACATAGTGGCATGGGACGCTCATGTCGCCTATGATTGATACTTATGATTTGAAGTTGTTTCATACACTATGCACTTATAATAGTATCAAACGATTTGTTTTAACCGTATCAAGCATTCTTTGGCTGTTATAAGGGAAAACCCTATCCTCGGCTGCGTTGCATTGTGTGATGGGACCTGGGTCTTATAACAGCTTCATTTTTCCTTATTTAGCATTGCGCTATTTGTTTTATGCACTGGTATTCTTGGGAGGAAACCTGTTCCGTGTTATACGGCGTGGTCCCTTGATTTACCTAATGATTTAAAATAAAGATTAATAACTGTTTTAGTTCTCACACCAGTCACATGACTGACCTGGAGTTTATTGTTTTAACCTAAACTCTGGGTGCCCCTATTTTGACACGGGCAGCTAGTAGTTTTGGTTTTGCAGATTTATATTCACAGGATCCTGGTTTACAGCTGGAACGGTATCCGGAAAGCTTTGTATCCGTATATCTCCTTCTAGTTGTGTATTTTATTATTTTCCGCTGCTATGTATTTAATGTAATTTAAATCTCTGATACTTCTCTGTAATATTCTTTTATACTCTGTATGTTCTTGTAATCTGATGCATTGTTGTAATATAGCATTGAAATGTTCTTCTGTATGCGTTCTATTTTGTCGTGTTCTCAAACGATAGGGCGTTTCGAACGGTCTGGGTCGGTTTAGCGACTGGTTCGGACCGAGCGAAATTCCTTGCCTTCACACACTATAAAAGGTATTGGGATTGGCAAGTACTTAATAGGAAATATATATTCTTCCAATGCAATCAACGTACTCATAGATTGTAGATAAGATGGCACTCGTATGAGTATGATGTTCATGTGGAAAAATTGGTATACGCATTATCCACATCAAGAAGAAATATGAGTATTGAGTATAATGTCATTTGCTGCCATGTACACCGCTACATGTCGAGATCTCTGATCAGTTTCAAAGAAGTATAGGGGTTTCATTACTGTATTGATTTGGACTCAGTTTTGTACTACGTAAGGTGTTGCTGCAAAAATATCAAATATGATGAATGAACTATTAGTTTGCAGCTTTTGACAGACACTTAGTCTGCCTAAAATGGAGCAGACAACAAATTATACACAACTAAGATTGCTATAATCACATAAAATAGTGTTGTTCGAAACCAAAATCAAGATAAAAGAAATTAAAATATGATAATCCGTTTGCTAAATTAGAAATTTCCATAAATTAGGGATACATAAAAGCAAAGCTTTATTCAACAAAGACAAAGATGAGAAATTGCATATACTTGTGGTGGTCCAGTTACATTAAACAAAACTGACTACAAAAATAAATTGACTGTCAACTAATATTAATGATGATGCATTAGCAGTTACTCAAAGCACTAAAATCAAGATAAGTTAGTAACTAACCAAAAACTTTACAGAAAAGACTTCGGAGCATTCAAGAAGACCAAATTCTAAGATGGTCGAATTGGAGATAGGTCTACAACCTGCCAATTTTGACCATTTACAAAGCAAGATGGGTAGTTGAAAATCAAACCACAGGGGCACATTATGGTGGATTGGGATCTAGGAGAAGCGGAAGACATTTAAGAATTTCAAAAAATAGAGGATAAGGTTTCTTATAGCCACTGAAATTGTGGATCTACAACATCCTGTGGATTACGTACTACTGTAACAAAAAATTAAAAGTTCAAATTGGTAGATTTATACCTCATTTGGGGCCAGAGTAACATCTACTTGCAGCAATCAGCTGTGAAACGGGTATACCAAATCTGAAATCACATAATAATTAGGTATCGATATGATCAAAGTTTGAATCGTTTAATACCTTCTATCACAATAATTTTCTCCATAAATCTGAATACTTACCAGCAAATTAGCATATGCAAGTTACTCGTTCAGAGATATAGTTTGCATTTTTCTTCCTTATTTCACGGTTTTAGAGGAAAACATAATTTGGGTGCAAACGTCAAAATGATAAATGTGGAAAAGACCTAATTTCATAAGTCATCCATAAGCAGATTGAAACACAAAAAAAAGGAAAAAAAATTAAAGATATAAGATATAAAGAAACAATAGCTGTGATACAGATGCAAGAAATGGTGAAAAATAAAAATAAAACATGAAAATTACAAAGTTGAAGAAGACCCGAGTTTAAAAATCGTCCATAAGCCAGCGGTGGACCAACACTGCGCTCGCAAGTGCGCCGAAGAATCAGAGGGGATGAAAAGGGGTGATGGCAATCTTCACATTTTCAGACGGATTGCGAAAGCAGTATTAACAAATAAGGCAGTTATTCCGAAGGAAAGGTACGGGTGTAGAAGACGCTTATAAAAAATAACGTTTAAAAGACACCATATTTGTTTTAAAAAGGGAGGAAAGATGTCAGCATAAGAATGGTTTGGTTTCTCCTTTCGTACATAAGTAATAGATTTTTCATTTTTGTACTTTGATCAACATTAATGTGACAAATATTTTAATGTAGTATTTATATTACAACTATCTTACATCATGTTCACCAAAATATCCTCCCAAAATTTCAGTTAAATGAGTAATTCAATCCTAAGAAACACTACAGCAAAACTGAAGAGTGTCTTCAAGTAAAACAGAATAAAAATATATTTATAAATAAAACTAATGCAAACAGTTAGCCTGGTGTGATCTAGTAACTACAACCACAATATTATATATTATGAACTGTGTGTTTTTCTTTTCCATAAAAAGGGAGTAGCCAGTGTGTAACGACCCGTATTCTACGCATCATAGGATCGTAGAATATTTTTTTCTTTCACATATGAAGTCGTATGGTCATGTAACTTTGGGAGACGACTATTGGGGTCATTTCCCATGTTCATGATTTTTCCCGATTTTTAAACGACCATTTTACCCCTAGTTGGTACTGTTTTGGCCATAACCTTTGACTGGAAATGGATTTTGACCTAAACCCACTTCCATTGGCTCCGGATGATGGTTTACAATTCCGTAGAGTGGTCATATTAGCCAAACGGACTCACCGTTTGGGAGATATGGCTGAAACAAGTTTCAGATAGTGAAAAACAGCTTAATTGGGCTTAATCGGGTAATTAGCAGCTAGGCCCAAAGGGGATTTCGGGATTGGAGATGTATAGGGGCTGATTAGGGTTAGAAAACATTTCTTTCAGCCGCCACTTTCATTCTTGGAACTCTAGCAATGGCCTCCAACACACAAATAACCTTCTAATCACTTTCTAATCAAGTTTTGGCTTAATCTACATCAAATTAAGGAGAGAAAACATGAAAGCAAGGTTGGAGCTACTGTTAGACATCAGTACTCACCCAAATCAGCGAGGTTTCAGTTTTGAGAATTTTATTTGTGGCCAAGGTGAGTGATTAGCATTGTTTTGACACTAATTACAATTAATTAAGGGTAATTAGTGAAGGTTAGCGAATTTACACATTAATAAATTCTAGAAAAATATCTATAAATTCGAAAATAATATTTTATGCCTCTGGTAGAAATTTGGTTTAATTTGATTAAGTTTTGTTAACGCTATGATTAGTTTTGCTTAAACATGCTTAAGGGAAAATATGGGGTTTTGGGTATATTTGATCCATTTTGACATGTAAATTCATTGTTTTGGTGTTTGTGGTTAGTTTGTTATGTTGCTATAACTGTTTGGGATGATTTATGATTGATTAGTATAGTTAGATTTGTCGAAAACGTCGTCGAATGGCGTAAACAAGTTGCTGGAAAAAGTTGCAGAAAGTTGTGCAGGGTTTCGGATCGGATCGGATATGTGCTCGGATCGGATAGGAGTCCTGGGCAAGGAACCCGACCCGAACTGGAGTCTGGCACAAAAGAGGCTTGGCAAAAAGGAAGGCCATGTTGGTTAAGCTGGTGATCGGATCGACTTAAGGACGAAGGGCTCGGATCGGAACTTGACACTTGGGAGAACTGGCAAAAAGGAAGGACACGCTAATTGAACTGGGATCAGATCAGATAAAGGAGGGATCGGATCGGAGCACGTGAAGAACGAGGGAGCGGATCGGAGCGGAAGCACGAACTGGAAGGGAGATGGCACCCGACCCGACCCGAGGTGGGACACCCGACCCGGAGGAGGACACCCGACCCGAACCGATACAATGCTGGGAACCCGAACCGAACCGCTACAGGGGAGGACAACACACCGACCCGACTCAGAATGGACACCCGACCCGAACCGATGGCTTGAAGGGAACCCGACCCGACCCAGTATTGACCAATAACCCGAGATGCAAAGGTAGACCAATATGGGAAGTTAGAGCTCAGGATCCGGTTGGGAACCGATGAGTTCACTTCATGATTGGGCTTTGCTGCGGGACGTGTGCCAAGGGGCAGTTGATGTCTATGACTTTGGATCACTATGTATGGGAGGTACGTGAACGGATTCAGGGCCACAGTGGCCTAGGTACGACTAAAGGGCTATAAACCAATGAAGTGGGGTCATTTGTAAAGATTTGGTCATGACTCCATGTGGTAAGCTTGGTAGTAGCAGTAGTTGTACAAGTTGAACACTGTCACTACTTCGATGGGTCTAGTGATTGACAGTGGTGGACATTGTACGCATTACGCACTGAGTGAGAGATGTGAGGATGATTGCTATGGATGATTTGTTTGCCATCATTATGACATGCACACCCCACCCCCGTATTCTTTACACTATTTATTATGGCACCTTAGAGTATTGTACGGTATGTGGTACTAACTCTTTGGTTGCAGGTTCAGGTATGGTTTAGTATACCTGTTATTGTTCTGTTTAGATGCTTATCGCTCATACCAGGCTTTATGTCTGACCCAGAGTTTTATGTCTCCTCTTATTACTCTGGGTGCTCACACGAGCAGACTAGAGACAGGTTAGCTGGTGATGCACGGGTAGATGATCCGGAGACGAGCAGGAGGCTTCCACGTAATATATATATATAGTATTCTCCCTGTGTTGTTGAAGATAACTTCTTGGGCATTGGTGGTGCATCTTCTACTTTAGCTTTCTTTTGTTTAGAGACAGTAAATTTGAAAAGTTGTAATAAGCTGTATTTGGATTTCTGCTGCTCTGATGTTGATGTTGGTTTTAGTTATCAGCTTATACACTATCTCACCTGTTTTATGTCAAGTATGTTATTATTATTATATTTTACTCCATGCGCTATGAGACATTCTACAGGTTTCTTGTTAGTTAATTCCCTTCTTTCCTTTCTTCTGACGACCGTCCCGTGCTAGTTGGGCATGTGTACAGCGCACTTTCGAAGGAAATGCAGGCTAGTGCAGGGCGGGCCGTCACACTTGGTATCAGAGCTCTAGATTGCGTTGTTAACCTAGGGAAGTTATCAGGGAGAGATAATATACGTATACGAGAGAGCGTATTTGTGATTACTTTGGTTTTAAAAAGCTATATATGTATATACTATTAGTAGTATAAGGGTGAAGTCATACTGCACTAGCACCACTATGGGGTCGTTAATCGTTTCCTTTTACACATTGACGATGAGCCGATATACTAGAGGTGCTGGTAGGGGAGCCAATAATGGGAATGCTGCTGACATGAGGACGATATTTACTGACCTCATGAGAGAGATGCTTAGCGATGTGCAGAGGGCAGCTCCCAATGGTGGGAATGGTGGTGGTCCAATAGTGCAGGCGCTGAGAGTCGACTTCGCCAAGCTGAATAAGGATTATACTAGCCTTGGTGGGAAGCCATTCCACGGAACGAAGTCGGCCACGGATGTTCAGGATTGGTTGGATAGTTGCGAACGTATCTTCGAGGATTTGGGTATCGAGGATGCGATGAAGAGAAAGCTAGCGTCCCGTCAGCTGCAAGGGCGGGCAATGAATTGGTGGAATGCTATAAAGGCAGCTACTCCCGAAGATCAGATTACTTGCGAGCAGTTCAATGTTCGCTTGAGCGAGAAGTTCATTCCAGCTGCTCAGAAGTCAGTGCTGTTTAAGAAATTCTTGGAGCTCAAGCAGAATGCAGAGCTGTCTCGGACTATATTGCTGAATTTGACACTTTTTCAAAATATGGGTTATCTCTTATTGATACTGCCGAGAAGAAGAATGAGAAATTCATAACTGGTTTGGATCAGTACTTGGGGGAAAGGCTTATTAACCACATCGATGAGACGTTTGAATCGATTGTGGGGAAAGCATTGAGATCAGAAAGTCTCTACCCTAAGCCAAAGACTGAGGTTGCATCTGCAGAGGAGCCAAAGCCACAAGTAAGTGGTGAATGCAAGGGTGGTTCCCAGAACAAGAGGAAGCAGAACCAGACTAAGGATGGCCAGAAGAAAAAGAATAAGCAAGATGTTGAGTGCTTCAGCTGTGGTAAGAAGGGCCATTATGCTAGTAATTGTCGGGCCAAGCCAGCGGATAGGAAGTGCTTCAACTGTGGCCAAATGAGACATCACAAGGACAAGTGTCCGCAACCCCCCAAAGAAAAGCAAATGGTGAAAGCATATGCCCTTAATGCTATTCCTTCTTCGTCGAATGCCCCAACCGCGGTGGAGAAGGGAAAGAATGTCGTCATTCAAGGTATGCTTTCTGCTTATGATGTTCCTGTTAGAGTTTTGTTTGATACCGGAGCTTCCAGTTCTTTCATATCTAGTGACCTGGTAGACAGGTTGGGATTGGAGCCCGAGATTGTCGATAGACCTTTAGTAGTGACGAATCCGATTGGTGGTTCGACTAGCCTTAGCATGATTTGTCGTAATGTGGTCTTAGCGAGTCGTGGATGCATGTTTGTTTGTGATTGCTTTGTTTTGGGCTTTACTGGGTTTGGCATTATTTTGGGAGTAGATTGGCTCCAAAGATACGGGGTGGTGGTAGACTGTGAGGGCTTTTTGGTGACAGCTAGAGCGGATGATGGGCGGAGGATAGTGTTTGGTGGTGTACCCAGTGAGGGGGTATTGGCTAGTTTTCTAAACTCCCTCGACATTCCGCATAGTGAGTTGTCAGGTTTGCCCGTGGTTGGCCAGTATCCGGATGTCTTCGAAGAAGTGACCGGGCTTCCACCGCATCGAAAGATTTAGTTCCGTATTGATTTGATGAAAGATGCCAGACCTATAGTGATGCCACTTCATCGTATGGCACCAAGGGAGCAGCGAGAGCTCGAGGTGCAAGTCAGCGATCTTTTGAAGAAGGGATTTATCAGAAGGAGTGTTTCTGAATGGGGAGCACCAGTTGTGTTTGCTACCAAGGCGGATGGTTCCCTTCGTTTGTGTGTAGACTACCGCGAGTTGAATAAAGTGATGAGGAAGAACAAGTATCCTCAGCCGCGGATAGATGATTTGTTCGATCAGTTGAGTGGCGCGAGAGTATTCTCTCAGTTGGATCTTGCGACATGTTTTCATCAGCTTAGAGTGGAAGCTGAGAGCATAGCTAAAACGGCATTTCGAACGCCGTCTGGATTTTATGAGTGGTTGGTCATGCCATTCGGGCTGACCAATGCCCCAGCATATTTTGTGGATCTTATGAATAGGTGTGACGAGAAGGAATTTCGCTCGGTCCGAACCAGTCGCTAAACCGACCCAGGCCGTTCGAAACACCCTATCGTTTGAGAACACGACAAAATAGAACGCAGACAGAAGAACATTTCATTGTATATTACAACAATGCACCAGATTACAAGAATATACAGAGTATAAATGAATATTACACAGAAATATCAGAGATTTAAATTACATTTAAGTACATAGCAGCGGAAAATAATACAATACACAACTAGAAGTAGATATACGGATACAAAGCTTTCCGGATATCGTTCCAGCTGTAAACCAGGATCCTGTGAATATAAATCTGCAAAACCAAAACTACTAGCTGCCCGTGTCAAAATAAGGGCACCCAGAGTTTAGGTTAAAACAATAAACTCCAGGTCAGTCATGTGACTGGTGTGAGAACTAAAACAGTTATTATTCTTCATTTTAAAATTAGGTAAATCAAGGGACCACGCCGTATAACACGGAACGGGTTTCCTCCCAAGAATACCAGTGCATAAAACAAACAGCGCAATGCTAAATGAAGAAAAATGAAGCTGTTATAAGACCCAGGTCCCATCACACAATGCAACGCAGCCGAGGATAGGGTTTTCCCTTATAACAGCCAAAGAATGCTTGATACGGTTAAAAACAAATCGTTTGATACTATTATAAGTGCATAGTGTATAAGACAACTTAAAATCATAAGTATCAATCATAGGCGGCATGAGCGTCCCATGCCACTATGTCGCCAGATATAGGTTTACAAATAAAACCGTAAAGTCACGTATTTGGAAATTGGATTTCCGTCTATGAACCGAGGCAAAAGATAGTCCTCAACCGATTCGTGACTCTCTAGCCCGAGCCACCGGAACAGCCGCAACTGCCCCTTCGATCGTCAGGGCCGGTCCACCGATGTGGATTATAGTGCCTGAACAATACGTTTCCCCGTCCTTTGGGGCGTAAACGAGCCAACTAAATGACTCCATCGGTTCGAGAACGACCGATCAATCCGAGGCGCCTCGCAACAGCAACAACCACATAAGTCAAACTCGTCAGGGCGTGTAAAACCACTGACGCCACTTCTAGCTAGAAAGAAACGCATGCTCTCCCTGATGTCCTCTCCCGTTTCTGGTTCACAACCGGGGTGTGAGGCTCACGAATTCACGTTACACAAAGCTGTGCCACACAGGCTGTGCTTTGATCATCACCACAAGACTTTGCTTTTCAACAGAAGCCTCGATCAATTGCCACTTAGGCATGCCACACAGGCAATTCACTCCATGCGTTTGATATCAATCAATATATAACCCCTGAGCTCGTACGTCTCAGAGAAGGGCGTTAAGCAAGAGAATAAATTCTCCGCCGCCAAACAGATATATATTTAATAGAGATCAATCACACGGACTAAAATCCAATGTCAGACACACAGTCCATTTACAAGTCCGTCCTGGGTCTGAACGAAACCGGAGGCACCTAGTACCCCGCATATCCATCGATCTCCAAGTACGTCTGGACGATCACTAACTGTTTCCATCTTCTTGGGTGTACAGCCCAATCAAGATCATCAGTTATCACCCAAACGACGTGAAGACTTCCGGTCTTCGACCACCGTCTTCATCTTCGACTTATCGTCGTATCAGTTATTCAGAATGGGATAAACCCGGTCTTCCCGAATAACTCGCGTATATTTTAAATAAGTGTTACACAAACACAACATACGCCTCATTCCAATTCATCAGTCACTAACAGTAAATTAATCAAGAGAATAATTCCCCAAATATTAACCCCGAAGGCCGAAACCAACATCAGATCAATATCCAGAAAACCATTCTGCTTGGCTAACCGACAGTTAGTTTCTAAATTTCACATTCATGGGGAAAGGTTCCCATTAATTTTATCCAAGATAAATTCCTTGAATTTATTCTTTATTCTATTTTTGAATCTCAATTCAAACTAGTCGGGATTAGCGAACCTTACCGAAGTAACCATTTGTTTTAATTTCCCAATCCCAACCTATTCATCCCATGAAGTAAAACTGGTAGTACTTCATTTCTAACACCACGGTGTTATCAGTAAATTCAATTACCATTTCACGTTCAAATCTAATTAAAGATTTAACTATCGCTTGGAGCAAAACTGGTGATACTCCATTTTCGATCATTTCAATCTAATTAAAGATTCATTAAAACTCCACTTAGTTTTAATCTTCGACTGGGTTAAAGAATCAGTGTCATTTAAAACACGGTTCACGATAAACCCAAAATCACATTCCATTAATTATCGGATTAAAGAACGAGTGTTATTTAAAACACTGTTCACGATAAACCCAAAAATCAATATCAATTCAATTCCAATTAAATATCATTTAATTGGTACACTTCATTAAATCTAAATAAAAAGATTTAATCTTTTCTCAACTGGGTTCAAGAACAGTGTTAGTGAAGACACCATTCACGACAAACCCAAATCACATTTGATATTCAATACAAGGCTCTGAATAGAAAATATATCGGCTTATATTCAATATCAAATTCTACGATTAACAAATGTCGTATTGGAAATAACGATATAAATATCTACATCTTTCAAATTTCCATAACAACATCTGTATAATCCCGAATTCCAACATCGAAATATTCCGAAGACAATTTCGATTCAAATCCACTCCAATGCAATCATTGGAAATTCTGGTTATTTTCAAAACCCTTTTCAAATTCAATTTATTTATTTAAAAATAAATAGAATTATAATTCTAGTTCAAAACTAGTTCATTTCGATAAAAATCTATTTTTATCTTTTCAAATATGGAGTTTTTCATCCCAATTCTTTCTAAATCATTTCTTATGATTTTACACAAATTATTACTATTTTTAATAATTTTATCAAGGCCCGTACAGTCGATTTCCATCAACGGCCATCGAACTGCACTTACAGCGACCTTTTTCGAATTTGATTTGGACATAATTCCAAATCCAACCGTTAGATTTCAAATTTCTAATATTCGTTAGAAAGCTCTTTTCGATACGAACCCAATGGTTCCGGTTTTAGGAGAATCCGACGGTCGGATCTCCCGCAATGTCCGTTTGAAATAAATGGTCGAAATTCACGAACTGCCGCGGCGCGGCGCGTTCTATTCAGGCCATTATATTATATATATAATATATATATAATATATATTTCGTCGATTCTATTTAAAACGAATTATATAAATAGTTTTAAATTCGTTTCAAAAGCAATTTCAACTTCCTTTTCAATTCAAATCAAAATTGAATTTCTTCTTTATAAATTCGTTTTAAAATTCATTTCTATTCAATTCAAATTTCAATTCAATTTGAATTCATTTCGAATTCGTTTTCAATTCAATTCATTTCGAAATCGTTTTCAATTCAATTCACTTCGAAATCGTTTTCAATTCAATTCATTTCGAAATCACTTTCAATTCAATTCATTTCGAAATCACTTTCAATTCAATTCATATCGAAATCACTTTCAATTCAATTCATTTCGAAATCACTTTCAATTCAATTCATTTCGAAATCGTTTTCAATTCAATTCACTTCGAAATCGTTTTCAATTCAATTCACTTTGAATTCGTTTTCAATTCAATTCATTTCGAAATCGTTTTCAATTCAATTCGCTTTGAATTCGTTTTCAATTCAATTCATTTCGAAATATCTTTCAATTCAATTCATTTCGAAATCACTTTCAATTCAATTCATTTCGAAATCACTTTCAATTCAATTCATTTCGAAATCGTTTTCAATTCAATTCACTTCGAAATCGTTTTCAATTCAATTCACTTTGAATTCGTTTTCAATTCAATTCATTTCGAAATCGTTTTCAATTCAATTCGCTTTGAATTCGTTTTCAATTCAATTCATTTCGAAATATTCGATTTCACAATTACTTTTTAATATTCATTTTAAAATGAATAAAATCGATATAAATATCGTTCACGTCAAAATGGCGTCAATCTAATCAACACGGCTTCATATATTGATATTTTCAAATATTCCATTTTGAATATTTCTATTTCAAATATTTCTATTTTAAAACTGGAATGAGGCCCAATCAATTACCATATAAAGTTAATTATATGGATTTTCATACAACACATGTATAATGGCATTGAAAAATAATCAACCATCAACCAAAGTGCACTACACTGTATAAGCATCAAATATAGATAACTAACGCTTATAACAGCCTGTCAATCAATCGATCGACATATTTAATCAATCAGGATGAGTGAACTTCAAATTTCATCCCAACACCCGTGTGGGGTTTCAAACAATCAAACACAGATTTTATTTGTGCGGTTGGGCGATGTGTGAAATTTATCGACCCAATCAATATCAGTCAAATCAGTGTATATACAAACAAATCGGCCGATTTGTTTGTAACTATTCATTTATTCACATTCACGTTAAAAATTATATTTTTAACGATAAAACATTTTATTTCAACCTATGAATTTCTATTCAATTTATTTACACAATAAAATGATATTTTTATTTTCTAACATATTTTAGAAAATTTCGGCGGCATAACGGCACGATACTAGAAACGGGACGAGGCCTAGCCTTATCCCCGGTCTAGTGAAGGCCCACGCCATTCACACATCAATCAAAATCACCAAACAACCAAATTCAAATCAAATCATATAACTAAGCTATGCAACCAAACAAACAAGTCCATGGTCTGTGGACGATTGTGTCGGGTGCTACTAAGCACCGTCTGCATCCTAGTATATATATATATAACTAGAAAATGAAATTGAAAGGTGAGAAATTCTCACCTATAGCTATCCAATCATCTTGACTCTTCATTTATAGAAATCTTCAACGCTCTCGCCTTTTGTCGCTTTCGTCGCCCGTAGTCTCTACATATGTAAAAATCGAATTTTGACTTCAAAGTTCAATATATAAAAATCGAATTTTTACTTCAAAGTTCAATATATAAAAATCGAATTTTTACTTCAAAGTTCAATATATAAAAATCGAATTTTTACTTCAAAGTTCAATATATAAAAATCGAATTTTTACTTCAAAGTTCAATATATAAAAATCGAATTTTTACTTCAAAGTTCAATATATAAAAATCGAATTTTTACTTCAAAGTTCAATATATAAAAATCGAATTTTTACTTCAAAGTTCAATATATAAAAATCTGATTTTTCCACTTCTTCCATATTATGAAATCCGACCTTTTACACATTAAAAATCTTATCTTTCCTAATACAAAAATCTAAACTTTCATAAATTAAAAATCTAAACTTTTGTAAATTAAGAAAAAAAATCAGTTTTAAAGAAAATCTCTTTTTCAATTCTAGGGAAAATCCATTTTCCACTTCAAAGAAAATCTATTTTCATTCAAAGAAATATCTATTCTTTAAGCGAAGAAAAATCTAATCTTCTCATGATAGAAATTCAATCTTTTTTCTTTATAAAAATTCAATCTTTTTCTTTATATTCCCAAAACATTAATTTCAGTTTTAAAATGAAAATAAGTTTTCAGTTTTTTTTTAAAATAAAATAAAATCAGTTTTTAAAATCATAAAAATCAGTTTTCTAAAATCATAAAAATCGGTTTTCTTTTTATGTATATAAAATAAAAATAAAATAAATAAATTAAAAACGACTTACAGGGGGGGTTTTCCGCAGATCGTCGGAGGCAGGAGCTGCAGGCGAGGCGAAGGGTGGAGCGAGGGTTTGGTGAAATCGGGTTAGGGTTAACGGGGAAGGAGGTGGTGTAGAAGGAGGAGAAGGGAGGGGCGTCACGTTGGGGAAGGAGGCGATAGGGTGGCTCACCACTCTGGCGACGGTGGAGCGCATCAGGGGGAGGTTGGAGGAGCGGTCGCGATTTTGAGGAGGACGCGGGTTTTTTTCCTTTTTTTTTTATATTTCTTTTGATCCTGAAAAAAGTGAACGGGGGGGGGGGGGGGGGGCCTGGGAGAAGGTATGGGGAGGAGAGAGAATTCTCTTTTTTTTTTTTTTTAATTTCAAAATGTTGACTTTTACATACGACCTCTAAACGAGGCCCACCGCCTGTCTTCCCTAGCGTTCTACCCCCATTTCGAACACAATGGGATATGTATCGTAGGTTGATTCGGACGTCTTGATCAGTTTCCGTTGAATTTACATTTAAATCTATATATTAATTTGAACGCGCATTTCAATCTACCGGGGTCACATACTAACTCGAAAAATTCCAGAAAAATATTTTCTAGCTTCGTATTGACGATACGGTCGTAACAAAACTAGTTTCGTCGAATTCTGAGACCGTTTGAAAAATGGCGATTTTCCAGTCGATTAAAATCAACTGAAACTGGTCAAACGCGTTTTCCTTTGCCATGCTCACATATTGATTCGAAAAATTATGAAATTTGAAACCTAGCAATAATTCGACATCACGGACCCAACAAAAGTGGTTTCGTCGAAATCCGAGGTCATTTGCAAAATGTCCATTTTTAAGGGCCTTATATATATAAAAATATATATAAATTCCACAGCGACTATTTCTAATTTTAAACTGGACATATCTTATCATTTCTAAGATGAAATCGCAGTTTGTTAACTTCGTTACAAAGATATAGTTATACAGATTCAAATATTTCTTGTTTCGTTCAATTTTGACTTATATTGAATTCTGTATTTTCATTTGAAATTAGAAATCGAATTTTCGAACTACCGCGCCATCTTCAATTCCTTTTATAATTATATATAAATATTTATATTCTAACGACGACGTATATAATATATACGTTCGAATTCGATTCAAAATAAATTTCTCGTCGATATTATTTAAAATAATTCATTTTAAATAATCAAAATTCGCTAAAATTGCCAAAATAAAAATTTTAAACTGGCCCAGATTTTCCGGGTTGTTACAATCTCCCCCACTTAAAACTTTTCGTCCCCGAAAAGGAACAAAGTCGAAAGTGGTTTGATTAATCAACTCTACGTTCGATCTGGCTTCCATTCTCCAACTCTTTAGTTTCTGAGAATTTTCAAAATTTCAAAAATTTGGCTAACACCCTAAATTTTTGAAAAATTTCGCCATAACCTCCCCTGCACCGGGAGCATCGGGGAATTTCAAATAGCTTCCCCGGTCCTTCAGATCTCAAAAAGAAAAAGAAAAAGCCAAGCGGCTAGCCAATAGGCTCACAAAATCATCATCACCCAAACAAAACAGGAAATTATGTAGTAAACATGTACCTATTTGTCGGGCAAACAAATTTTATTCTCTGCTCTAGCCTCCTTGCTATGACCTGTTCAATGATATATATGTATATGCAAGCAAATGCAACCAATTTTCAATACAATTCAATATGTGATTCAATTAGGCTAAATGGCTAAAAATTTGCAAACAAATAAACAAACAGCACAAACATCAATCAATTGGTGAATTAGAGTTTCAAATGCATAACTTTGATGTATAGTCAAAAATCAGATTTTTGATGCCAAATCACAACAATAAGCCCTATCTAATTTTGGGTTCTCACACCAGTCAATAGGAAATATATAGAAATCTCACTTTCGTCACTCGAACATAAATTCTAATGATGGAGCTCCATCATCAAAATCATCTTCGGGCGATTAGAGTGTAATTCTATATCTATCCAACATATTAAAATTTCGAATACACGCGGATCAGACGTATACGCAAAATCTATATATACTGGATTGTCCACATCAATATAAATAGATAATCAAATACGAATAATTGATTTAAATTTTCAAAACAAAAATTTGTTTTCACTTTAAAAATATACTCTTCACACTCGTTCTAGGATACTACTGATCCCATCTCTAACGAGTCATTCTAATTGGATATTACTAATCCAATATCTGATGAATTCTTTCGTATGGTTCTAATGTGCCTTGTTCTCTGAGCTTTGTAAACCAAAGCTCTGATACCAACTGTGACGAGAAGGAATTTCGCTCGGTCCGAACCAGTCGCTAAACCGACCCAGGCCGTTCGAAACACCCTATCGTTTGAGAACACGACAAAATAGAACGCAGACAGAAGAACATTTCATTGTATATTACAACAATGCACCAGATTACAAGAATATACAGAGTATAAATGAATATTACACAGAAATATCAGAGATTTAAATTACATTTAAGTACATAGCAGCGGAAAATAATACAATACACAACTAGAAGTAGATATACGGATACAAAGCTTTCCGGATATCGTTCCAGCTGTAAACCAGGATCCTGTGAATATAAATCTGCAAAACCAAAACTACTAGCTGCCCGTGTCAAAATAAGGGCACCCAGAGTTTAGGTTAAAACAATAAACTCCAGGTCAGTCATGTGACTGGTGTGAGAACTAAAACAGTTATTATTCTTCATTTTAAAATTAGGTAAATCAAGGGACCACGCCGTATAACACGGAACGGGTTTCCTCCCAAGAATACCAGTGCATAAAACAAACAGCGCAATGCTAAATGAAGAAAAATGAAGCTGTTATAAGACCCAGGTCCCATCACACAATGCAACGCAGCCGAGGATAGGGTTTTCCCTTATAACAGCCAAAGAATGCTTGATACGGTTAAAAACAAATCGTTTGATACTATTATAAGTGCATAGTGTATAAGACAACTTAAAATCATAAGTATCAATCATAGGCGGCATGAGCGTCCCATGCCACTATGTCGCCAGATATAGGTTTACAAATAAAACCGTAAAGTCACGTATTTGGAAATTGGATTTCCGTCTATGAACCGAGGCAAAAGATAGTCCTCAACCGATTCGTGACTCTCTAGCACGAGCCACCGGAACAGCCGCAACTGCCCCTTCGATCGTCAGGGCCGGTCCACCGATGTGGATTATAGTGCCTGAACAATACGTTTCCCCGCCCTTTGGGGCGTAAACGAGCCAACTAAATGACTCCATCGGTTCGAGAACGACCGATCAATCCGAGGCGCCTCGCAACAGCAACAACCACATAAGTCAAACTCGTCAGGGCGTGTAAAACCACTGACGCCACTTCTAGCTAGAAAGAAACGCATGCTCTCCCTGATGTCCTCTCCTGTTTCTGGTTCACAACCGGGGTGTGAGGCTCGCGAATTCACGTTACACAAAGCTGTGCCACACAGGCTGTGCTTTGATCATCACCACAAGACTTTGCTTTTCAACAGAAGCCTCGATCAATTGCCACTTAGGCATGCCACACAGGCAATTCACTCCATGCGTTTGATATCCATCAATATATAACCCCTGAGCTCGTACGTCTCAGAGAAGGGCGTTAAGCAAGAGAATAAATTCTCCACCGCCAAACAGATATATATTTAATAGAGATCAATCACACGGACTAAAATCCAATGTCAGACACACAGTCCATTTACAAGTCCGTCCGGGGTCTGAACGAAACCGGAGGCACCTAGTACCCCGCATATCCATCGATCTCCAAGTACGTCTGGACGATCACTAACTGTTTCCATCTTCTTGGGTGTACAGCCCAATCAATATCATCAGTTATCACCCAAACGACGTGAAGACTTCCGGTCTTCGACCACCGTCTTCATCTTCGACTTATCGTCGTATCAGTTATTCAGAATGGGATAAACCCGGTCTTCCCGAATAACTCGCGTATATTTTAAATAAGTGTTACACAAACACAACATACGCCTCATTCCAATTCATCAGTCACTAACAGTAAATTAATCAAGAGAATAATTCCCCAAATATTAACCCCGAAGGCCGAAACCAACATCAGATCAATATCCAGAAAACCATTCTGCTTGGCTAACCGACAGTTAGTTTCTAAATTTCACATTCATGGGGAAAGGTTCCCATTAATTTTATCCAAGATAAATTCCTTGAATTTATTCTTTATTCTATTTTTGAATCTCAATTCAAACTAGTCGGGATTAGCGAACCTTACCGAAGTAATCATTTGTTTTAATTTCCCAATCCCAACCTATTCATCCCATGAAGTAAAACTGGTAGTACTTCATTTCTTACACCATGGTGTTATCGGTAAATTCAATTACCATTTCACGTTCAAATCTAATTAAAGATTTAACTATCGCTTGGAGCAAAACTGGTGATACTCCATTTTCGATCATTTCAATCTAATTAAAGATTCATTAAAACTCCACTTAGTTTTAATCTTCGACTGGGTTAAAGAATCAGTGTCATTTAAAACACGGTTCACGATAAACCCAAAATCACATTCCATTAATTATCGGATTAAAGAACGAGTGTTATTTAAAACACTGTTCACGATAAACCCAAAAATCAATATCAATTCAATTCCAATTAAATATCATTTAATTGGTACACTTCATTAAATCTAAATAAAAAGATTTAATCTTTTCTCAACTGGGTTCAAGAACAGTGTTAGTGAAGACACCATTCACGACAAACCCAAATCACATTTGATATTCAATACAAGGCTCTGAATAGAAAATATATCGGCTTATATTCAATATCAAATTCTACGATTAACAAATGTCGTATTGGAAATAACGATATAAATATCTACATCTTTCAAATTTCCATAACAACATCTGTATAATCCCGAATTCCAACATCGAAATATTCCGAAGACAATTTCGATTCAAATCCACTCCAATGCAATCATTGGAAATTCTGGTTATTTTCAAAACCCTTTTCAAATTCAATTTATTTATTTAAAAATAAATAGAATTATAATTCTAGTTCAAAACTAGTTCATTTCGATAAAAATCTATTTTTATCTTTTCAAATATGGAGTTTTTCATCCCAATTCTTTCTAAATCATTTCTTATGATTTTACACAAATTATTACTATTTTTAATAATTTTATCAAGGCCCGTACAGTCGATTTCCATCAACGGCCATCGAACTGCACTTACAGCGAGCTTTTTCGAATTTGATTTGGACATAATTCCAAATCCAACCGTTAGATTTCAAATTTCTAATATTCGTTAGAAAGCTCTTTTCGATACGAACCCAATGGTTCCGGTTTTAGGAGAATCCGACGGTCGGATCTCCCGCAATGTCCGTTTGAAATAAATGGTCGAAATTCACGAACTGCCGCGGCGCGGCGCGTTCTATTCAGGCCATTATATTATATATATAATATATATATAATATATATTTCGTCGATTCTATTTAAAACGAATTATATAAATAGTTTTAAATTCGTTTCAAAAGCAATTTCAACTTCCTTTTCAATTCAAATCAAAATTGAATTTCTTCTTTATAAATTCGTTTTAAAATTCATTTCTATTCAATTCAAATTTCAATTCAATTTGAATTCATTTCGAATTCGTTTTCAATTCAATTCATTTCGAAATCGTTTTCAATTCAATTCACTTCGAAATCGTTTTCAATTCAATTCATTTCGAAATCACTTTCAATTCAATTCATTTCGAAATCACTTTCAATTCAATTCATATCGAAATCACTTTCAATTCAATTCATTTCGAAATCACTTTCAATTCAATTCATTTCGAAATCGTTTTCAATTCAATTCACTTCGAAATCGTTTTCAATTCAATTCACTTTGAATTCGTTTTCAATTCAATTCATTTCGAAATCGTTTTCAATTCAATTCGCTTTGAATTCATTTTCAATTCAATTCATTTCGAAATATCTTTCAATTCAATTCATTTCGAAATCACTTTCAATTCAATTCATTTCGAAATCACTTTCAATTCAATTCATTTCGAAATCGTTTTCAATTCAATTCACTTCGAAATCGTTTTCAATTCAATTCACTTTGAATTCGTTTTCAATTCAATTCATTTCGAAATCGTTTTCAATTCAATTCGCTTTGAATTCGTTTTCAATTCAATTTATTTTGAAATATTCGATTTCACAATTACTTTTTAATATTCATTTTAAAATGAATAAAATCGATATAAATATCGTTCACATCAAAATGGCGTCAATCTAATCAACACGGCTTCATATATTGATATTTTCAAATATTCCATTTTGAATATTTCTATTTCAAATATTTCTATTTTAAAACTGGAATGAGGCCCAATCAATTACCATATAAAGTTAATTATATGGATTTTCATACAACACATGTATAATGGCATTGAAAAATAATCAACCATCAACCAAAGTGCACTACACTGTATAAGCATCAAATATAGATATCTAACGCTTATAACAGCCTGTCAATCAATCGATCGACATATTTAATCAATCAGGATGAGTGAACTTCAAATTTCATCCCAACACCCGTGTGGGGTTTCAAACAATCAAACACAGATTTTATTTGTGCGGTTGGGCGATGTGTGAAATTTATCGACCCAATCAATATCAGTCAAATCAGTGTATATACAAACAAATCGGCCGATTTGTTTGTAACTATTCATTTATTCACATTCACGTTAAAAATTATATTTTTAACGATAAAACATTTTATTTCAACCTATGAATTTCTATTCAATTTATTTACACAATAAAATGATATTTTTATTTTCTAACATATTTTAGAAAATTTCGGCGGCATAACGGCACGATACTAGAAACGGGACGAGGCCTAGCCTTATCCCCGGTCTAGTGAAGGCCCACGCCATTCACACATCAATCAAAATCACCAAACAACCAAATTCAAATCAAATCATATAACTAAGCTATGCAACCAAACAAACAAGTCCATGGTCTGTGGACGATTGTGTCGGGTGCTACTAAGCACCGTCTGCATCCTAGTATATATATATATAACTAGAAAATGAAATTGAAAGGTGAGAAATTCTCACCTATAGCTATCCAATCATCTTGACTCTTCATTTATAGAAATCTTCAACGCTCTCGCCTTTTGTCGCTTTCGTCGCCCGTAGTCTCTACATATGTAAAAATCGAATTTTGACTTCAAAGTTCAATATATAAAAATCGAATTTTTACTTCAAAGTTCAATATATAAAAATCGAATTTTTACTTCAAAGTTCAATATATAAAAATCGAATTTTTACTTCAAAGTTCAATATATAAAAATCGAATTTTTACTTCAAAGTTCAATATATAAAAATCGAATTTTTACTTCAAAGTTCAATATATAAAAATCGAATTTTTACTTCAAAGTTCAATATATAAAAATCGAATTTTTATTTCGACTTTCAATATATAAAAATCTGATTTTTCCACTTCTTCCATATTATGAAATCCGACCTTTTACACATTAAAAATCTTATCTTTCCTAATACAAAAATCTAAACTTTCATAAATTAAAAATCTAAACTTTTGTAAATTAAGAAAAAAAATCAGTTTTAAAGAAAATCTCTTTTTCAATTCTAGGGAAAATCCATTTTCCACTTCAAAGAAAATCTATTTTCATTCAAAGAAATATCTATTCTTTAAGCGAAGAAAAATCTAATCTTCTCATGATAGAAATTCAATCTTTTTTCTTTATAAAAATTCAATCTTTTTCTTTATATTCCCAAAACATTAATTTCAGTTTTAAAATGAAAATAAGTTTTCAGTTTTTTTTAAAAATAAAATAAAATCAGTTTTTAAAATCATAAAAATCAGTTTTCTAAAATCATAAAAATCAGTTTTCTTTTTATGTATATAAAATAAAAATAAAATAAATAAATTAAAAACGACTTACAAGGGGGGGGGGGGTTTCCGCAGATCGTCGGAGGCAGGAGGAGCTGCAGGCGAGGCGAAGGGTGGAGCGAGGGTTTGGTGAAATCGGGTTAGGGTTAACGGGGAAGGAGGTGGTGTAGAAGGAGGAGAAGGGAGGGGCGTCGCGTTGGTGGAGGAGGCGATAGGGTGGCTCGCCACTCTGGCGACGGCGGAGCGCATCAGGGGGAGGTTGGAGGAGCGGTCGCGATTTTGAGGAGGACGCGGGTTTTTTTTCTTTTTTTTTTTTTATTTTCTTTTGATCCTGAAAAAAGTGAACGGGGGGGTGGGGGGGGCCTGGGAGAAGGTATGGGGAGGAGAGAGAATTCTCTCTCTCTCTTTTTTTTTTTTTTTTTTAATTTCAAAATGTTGACTTTTACATACGACCTCTAAACGAGGCCCACCGCCTGTCTTCCCTAGCGTTCTACCCCCATTTCGAACACAATGGGATATGTATCGTAGGTTGATTCGGACGTCTTGATCAGTTTCCGTTGAATTTACATTTAAATCTATATATTAATTTGAACGCGCATTTCAATCTACCGGGGTCACATACTAACTCGGAAAATTCCAGAAAAATATTTTCTAGCTTCGTATTGACGATACGGTCCTAACAAAACTAGTTTCGTCGAATTCTGAGACCGTTTGAAAAATGGCGATTTTCCAGTCGATTAAAATCAACTGAAACTGGTCAAACGCGTTTTCCTTTGTCACGCTCACATATTGATTCGAAAAATTATGAAATTTGAAACCTAGCAATAATTCGACATCACGGACCCAAAAAAAGTGGTTTCGTCGAAATCCGAGGTCATTTGCAAAATGTCCATTTTTAAGGGCCTTATATATATAAAAATATATATAAATTCCACAGCGACTATTTCTAATTTTAAACTGGACATATCTTATCATTTCTAAGATGAAATCGCAGTTTGTTAACTTCGTTACAAAGATATAGTTATACAGATTCAAATATTTCTTGTTTCGTTCAATTTTGACTTATATTGAATTCTGTATATTCATTTGAAATTAGAAATCGAATTTTCGAACTACCGCGCCATCTTCAATTCCTTTTATAATTATATATAAATATTTATATTCTAACGACGACGTATATAATATATACGTTCGAATTCGATTCAAAATAAATTTCTCATCGATATTATTTAAAATAATTCATTTTAAATAATCAAAATTCGCTAAAATTGCCAAAATAAAAATTTTAAACTGGCCCAGATTTTCCGGGTTGTTACAATAGGGTATTCAGAGATCAGTTGAATAAGTTTGTCCTTATGTTCATTGATGATATTTTGGTCTATTCGAGGACAGAGGAAGAACACAAGGAACATTTAAGAATAGTGATGGAGGTGTTGAGAAAACACCAATTGAAAGCAAAGTTTTCTAAGTGTCACTTCTGGAGGAGGGAAGTGAGGTTCTTGGGCCATGTTGTTTCAGAAAATGGTATCGCCGTGGATCCTGCGAACGTAGCTACGGTGCAAGATTGGTCTACGCCCAAGAATGCAACGGACATAAGAAGTTTCTTGGGATTAGCTGGATACTATCATAAGTTTATCCAAGATTTCTCCAAGATAGCAGCACCATTGACCCAGTTGACCAAGAAGAATCAAGCTTTTGTCTAGGATGAAAGGTGCGAGAATGCATTCAAGAGTCTAAAGGACAAGTTGACAAGCGCACCAGTGTTAGTCATTCCTAAGGGGAATGAAGAGATGACGGTATACACGGATGCCTACGGTACCGGACTGGGTGTTGTATTGATGCAAGGCGGTAGGGTTGTAGCTTATGCAAGTCGACAATTGAAACGGCACGAGAGAAGATACCCTACCCATGATTTGGAATTGGCAGCGATCGTGTTCACGTTAAGACACTATCTCTTGGGAGAAAGATTTGAGATGTTTACAGATCATAAATCGTTGAAGTATCTCTTCTCCCAGAAGGATCTAAATCTCCGGCAACAAAGGTGGTTAGAATTCTTGGCTTCCTATGATTTTGACATCGCATATACACCGGGAAAGGGCAATGCGGTGGCTGATGCATTGAGTAGGAGACATGCCAGTTTAGGGGCTATGTTTCTTGAATGGAAGCAACTGGAGTATATCGTGGGGTTTGATTTCAGACCAAAGTGCGAATTGGATCCAGAAATGTTAGCAAGTTTGACGATCAGACCCACTTTGATTGAGCGGATCGGCTCTAGTCACAGGGACGATCCTAACCTATTGGAAATCATCTCCAAGTTAGAGATGGGTATCGATGAGGAGATGAACAAGTATGGGCTTGATCGAGATGGATGGCTTAGAAAGAATGGAAAGCTTGTTGTACCCAATGTCAATGGATTGAGAGATGAAGTGCTTAGAGAATGTCATCACTCAAAACTGACCATATACCCCGGTGGTAACAAGATGTATCGAGATATGAAGCAGACCTACTACTGGGAAGGGATGAAAAGAGACATTGGGAGGTTTATATCCAAATGCATGAATTGCCAGCTAGTTAAAGCTGAGCAAAAGAAGCCTAGTGGGTTGTTGCAACCATTAGAAATTCCCGAATGGAAATGGGAGCAAGTCTCGATGGATTTCATCGATGGTTTACCAAGGACTAGATCGGGACATGATAGCATTTGGGTAATCGTGGATCGATTGACTAAGAGTGCAAGAGTCATACCAGTCAAATCGACCAGAACGACAGCTAAATTAGCAGAATTGTATATGAAGTGGGTAGTGAGATTTCATAGGGTACCTAAAAGCATTGTGAGTGACCGAGACCCGTTGTTCACTAGTGGATTTTGGAAGAGCTTACAAGAGGCTCTAGGGTCAGAGTTACATCTCAGTACCGCATATCATCCTCAGACCGACGGTCAGACAGAGAGGGTGAATCGTATTTTGGAAGATCTCTTGAGAGCATGTGTATTGGATTTTGGTGGATCATGGGATGACCAATTGCATCTAGTAGAGTTTGCATATAACAATAGCTACCAATCCAGTATCGGTATGGCTCTGTTTAAAGCTTTGTACAGAAGACCGTGCAACTCACCATCATGTTGGATAGAGACTGGCGAGAAGTTTATGCTTGGACCAGATGTGGTGAGGGAAACTTCAGGCAAGATCAAGATCATTCAACAACGAATGAAAGCTGCCCAAGATAGGCAGAAGAGTTATGCTGATAAGAGGAGAAGAGACTTAAGATTCTCCGTTGGCGACTTGGTGTTTGTCAAGATTTCTCCGTTGAAGAGCATAATACGATTTGGCAGGAGAGGCAAGTTAGCACCAAGATTTGTTGGCCCATTCCCTGTTCTTGAACTAGTCGGGAATTTGGCATATAGAGTTGACTTACCAGAGAAGATGGCAGGAGTTCACAACGTATTTCATGTTTCCCAACTAAGGAAGTTCGTTCACGACCCAGATATGACTATTTCACCTGATCAGTTAGAGGACTTCGAAGTAGAACCCGAGGCGGTTGGGAACCGCAAGCCGGCCCGTATTTTCGAGCACGACATGAAGCAACTTCGAAGGAAGGCGGTGAAGCTAGTCAAGGTTCAGTGGGGGGAGAACGAGAATGACTGTACTTGGGAGACAGAAGAGAATATTAGGAAGATGTATCCAGAACTCTTCGCCTGGTAAGATTTTAACTTCGATTTAGTTTTCCGCATGCTAGGATAGGCTTGTTTGCTTGTTTTGCATGTTTGATTGTTGTATGTGGCTGTTAGGCATGCGGGATCTTTGTATGTCTTGGGTTAAGGAATTTCGGGGACAAAATTTCTTAAGGGGGGGAGAGTGTAACGACCCGTATTCTACGCATCATAGGATCGTAGAATATTTATTTCTTTCACATACGAAGTCGTATGGTCATGTAACTTTGGGAGACGACTATTGGGGTCATTTCCCATGTTCATGATTTTTCCCGATTTTTAAATGACCACTTTACCCCTAGTTGGTACTGTTTTGGCCATAACCTTTGACTGGAAAGGGATTTTGACCTGAAACAACTTCCATTGGCTCCGGATAATGGTTTACAATTCCGTAGAGTGGTCGCATTAGCCAAACGGACTCACCGTTTCGGAGATATGGCTGAAACAAGTTTCAGATAGTGAAAAACAGCTTAATCGGGTAATTAGCAGCTAGGCCCAAAGGGGATTTCGGGATTGGAGATGTATAGGGGCTGATTAGGGTTAGAAAACATTTCTTTCAGCCGCCACTTTCATTCTTGGAACTCTAGCAATGGCCTCCAACACCCAAATCACCTTCTAATCACTTTCTAATCAAGTTTTGGCTTAATCTACATCAAATTAAGGAGAGAAAACCCGAAAGCAAGGTTGGAGCTGCTGTTAGACATCAGTACTCACCCAAATCAGCGAGGTTTCAGTTCTGAGAATTTAATTTGTCGCCAAGGTGAGTGATTAGCATTGTTTTGACACTAATTACAGTTAATTAAGGGTAATTAGTAAAGGTTAGCGAATTTACACATTAATAAATTCTGGAAAAATATCTATAAATTCGAAAATAATATTTTATGCCTCTGGTAGAAATTTGGTTTAATTTGATTAAGTTTTGTTAACCCTATGATTAGTTTTGCTTAAACATGCTTAAGGGAAAATATGGGGTTTTGGGAATATTTCATCCATTTTGACATGTAAATTCATTTTTTTGGTGTTTGTGGTTAGTTTGTTATGTTGCTATGACTGTTTGGGATGATTTGTGATTAATTAGTATAGTTAGATTTGTCGAAAACGTCGTCGAATGGCGTAAACAAGTTGCTGGAAAAAGTTGCAGAAAGTTGTGCAGGGTTTCAGATCGGATCGGATATGGGCTCGGATCGGATAGGAGACCTGGGCAAGGAACCCGACCCGAACTGGAGTCTGGCACAAAAGAGGCTTGGCAAAAAGGAAGGCCGTGTTGGTTAAGCTGGGATCGGATCGACTTAAGGACGAAGGGCTCGGATCGGAACTTGACACTTGGGAGAACTGGCAAAAAGGAAGGACACGCTAATTGAACTGGGATCAGATCGGATAAAGAAGGAGGGATCGGATCGGAGCACGTGAAGAACGAGGGAGAGGATCGGAGCGGAAGCACGAATTGGAAGGGAGATGGCACCCGACCCGACCCGAGGTGGGACACCCGACCCGGAGGAGGACACCTGACCCGAACCGATACAATGCTGGGAAACTGAACCGAACCGCTACAGGTGAGGACAACACACCGACCCGACTCAGAATGGACACCCGACCCGAACCGATGGCTTGAGGGGAACCTGACCCGACCCAGTATTGACCAATAACTCGAGATGCAAAGGTAGTCCAATATGGGAAGTTAGAGCTCAGGATCCGGTTGGGAACCGATGAGTTCACTTCATGATTGGGCTTTGCTGCGGGACGTGTGCCAAGGGGCAGTCGATGTCTATGACTTTGGATCACTATGTATGGGAGGTACGTGAATGGATTCAGGGCCACAGTGGCCTACGTACGACTAAAGGGCTATAAACCAATGAAGTGGGGTCATTTGTAAAGATTTGGTCATGACTCCATGTGGTAAGCTTGGTAGTAGCAGTAGTTGTACAAGTTGAACACTGTCACTACTTCGATGGGTCTAGTGATTGACAGTGGTGGACATCGTACGCTTTACACACTGAGTGAGAGATGTGAGGATGATTGTTATGGATGATTTTTTTTCCATCATTATGACATGCACACCCCACCCCCGTATTCTTTACACTATTTATTATGGCACCTTAGAGTATTGTACGGTATGTGGTACTAACTCTTCGGTTGCAGGTTCAGGTATGGTTTAGTATACCTGTTATTGTTCTGTTTAGATGCTTATCGCTCATACCAGGCTTTGTGTCTGACCCAGAGTTTTATGTCTCCTCTTATTACTCTGGGTGCTCACACGAGCAGACTAGAGACAGGTTAGCTGGTGATGCACGGGTAGATGATCCGGAGACGAGCAGGAGGCTTCCACGTAATATATATATATAGTATTCTCCCTGTATTGTTGAAGATCACTGCTTGGGCATTGGTGGTGCATCTTCTACTTTAGCTTTCTTTTGTTTAGAGACAGTAAATTTGAAAAGTTGTAATAAGCTGTATTTGGATTTCCGCTGCTCTGATGTTGATGTTGGTTTTAGTTATCAGCTTATACACTGTCTCACCTGTTTTATGTCAAGTACGTTATTATTATTATATTTTACTCCATGCGCTGTGAGACATTCTACAGGTTTCTTGTTAGTTAATTCCCCTCTTTCCTTTCTTCTGACGACCGTCCCGTGCTAGTTGGGCATGTGTACAGCGCACTTTCGAAGGAAATGCAGGCTGGTGCGGGGCGGGCCGCCACACAGTACAACTGGAACAATGGTAAAAATGTGAATGTGAGAAGATAAGAGGAATATAACATAAATTGCAGAACTAAAACAGAGCATAATTTTTCCTATCAAATTTGTGTTTAGATCCTAATCATCATTATTAATGACCTAAATCTGAAGTCCATAATAAGGGAATTCATATATCTGTAAATTACATAGAGAAATTAAACAGAAAAAATAATAAATAACTTCAAAACTAACAATAAAAATCCACTACACGCCAAGAAGTTAAAAAAAACACAGCTCATCATATGGCTATTATTAATTTAATATGATGGTATGATTAATGGTATAACACTATGTTCATTAAAAATAAAAGTCCAGCCAACAGGTAGCAATACAAATTAAGTTTCTTAATGAATTATTTCTGTACCTTCGAGGTCAGCTTAGTTACAATGAAGTCAGCTTACATTTTATTTCCCTCAAAATGAAAGCCTACTTCATTGAGTTCAATAGTAAACAAATATGTTACATTAATGGAACATATTGTACATATATCTTAAATCATATACACGAAACAAAGGAATGGTGCTCTCAAAAAAAACATAATTTTGGGTCCCTACGATAACATCATATTATATGTGAACAATTAGTTTTGAATTAAAATTATAAACATAAAAAATAATAACAATGGTTTTGGGAAAAATATATCACCTGCGTTAAACTTTCAGCCTAGCTATACCAAAATCAAGTGGTTTATTATAACAATACAATTTTTTTCTGAAAAGTCTAGCATGACTTGCTTCTTTCATTCGGTGCAATTGAAATGATAAGGAGGCAAAGAAAAAAATCCTTAGTCAATCCATTTCGTTCAAACTCATTGGTCCTGCCATACGCTAATAAGAGTGATAAGGATGTCAAAAATACAATCAACCACAAAGAAGAATGGATTATTTGTTCATAGAAACCCAAAGTCAAAATATTATGGAATTAAGTGTAGGAGAAGTAAATTTAGGCTAAAATTAAACAACTAAATTATGAATCAACATTCAATGATACAAAAAAATTGGGTTAGGAATAGTAATAACTGATCAAAAAAAGTGCAAAACAAACTGTCAAAACCAATCCGAAATAAAATAAGAATCAAGAGTGTAACTATTTCTTTGAAAAAAAACAAAGCACATGTCTAAACACATAGATGGGGAAGTCTGTTTATTGCTTAGAAATTTTTTGTCTGGAATAGGTGATGGAACGAAAGCGTGGGTAGGAGTAAGAATAGTACAATTGTAATATTAAAACTTCAGCTCACTCCTCCACTTTCCAATGATTTCACTTTTACCGTATCTTAGTAAATATAAATGTTACTAAATAGTCAGAAAACAAAGGAACGGCCATGTACCGAAAGCATCAAAAAATAAAATTACAAAACTGAGAAAGTAAATAGAGAAAGTAAAATAACAACGCACCTAAGAAAATAAATTGAATAGCTTACGATCGTTGAATCCGTTGAACTATATAATACCATAAATGGTTCAAATCTATCAACCACATTGCAAGAACGAATTAATTAAAATAATAAGGATGAGAGGTAAAATAAAGCATATAACAAATTAAAATCACAAAGGAATAGCTAATATCACCATACCTAGAAATTCCGAAATACGAAATTCAGTCCCACTATAACATACGGAGAAGATACAAAGTTGTGTACGTTGTATTAGGAAGATCTCCGATATTTGTAAATGAAAATCTAGGTGTATTCGGCAAGGAGACAAACGATTTGGAAAGGAATTAAAGTTCATCTGGTATGAAGTTAGATGCTTAAAGAGGGGTTTGGAGAAAAGGTAAAGATAGAGGAAGGGAGAAAAATATCAGTCCGACCCACCATTGTACATATTGATGCTGGGACACGTGGCGACTATACATAAGGTGTGGTTTCTCCTTTCTAGTAGAGAAGTAAGAGATACTAAAGAAAGAAGACACATTAAATAATTGTATATGTAGAGGGAACTATAGGTAAGAAATAATCGTTGGAAATGGAAAACTATACCAAACAAAAGTAGAAATTTTCGCTCGCTACTTTCTTAGCAAATCCTAATTAGATGAGCACATGTATTTCCCACTTGTTGCATAGAAATTGAACACGCAGATTTATTGCTTATGCAAAAAGTAGAAACAAAGAAAAGTTTTTTTTTTGGTGGTGTTAGGATAAAGAGTTATAGAAGAGGAGATATAAAAGAAAGTGGAAAGATATGTAAGAACAAAACTAAAATAGAAAAAAAGGAAAATGATATAAATGATCCAAATATCCACAGAAAGAGAAAAAAAAACTGAAGACCATTTGCAGGTATAAAATTTTATGCAGGTTCTACTTCTGTTGAATTACCATTTTGACTAACAGTTCCAAAAATAATAATATATATGAATTTGTGTAATAAAAGATTAGTAGAAGAATGATACAGATAAATATAGGTTTAAAAAGAATAGCATATACAGCTATGTAGGAATGATAATGATATCCTTAAGTTAAAGATCATACATTTTATAGCTTGGTTTGAGTCCAACTAATTAAAAAAATTCATGACAATCCCAAAATAAGTAAAATTTATAGGATGGTTTGACTCCATCTAATTAGAGTAATAACAATCATGTCAATCCAAAAAAAAAAAACGGGCATTATGTAGAAAAAAATTCAAAATGTGTCTGGTGGTCTCTTGTGAATATTAGGACAGTACACAAAAAGAAAGACAACACCAATCATATGTCAATTTGCTATATACGATCTGTAATGTGTAAGAGAGCTTAAAAAAAGACATGTTCACCATCTTACAATAAATTACCTCTTATTTTGTTTTACCATTGCCAGAATGCTCCTATCGTGATTGTTATTAGCATATTTATTCAACAACTGCTTATGCGAAAGCTTTTTTGCAGAAGATTAACACATAACCATGAAAAGCCAATTTATAATCCGGTAATATTGCTAACCTGAGTTAGATAATAAAAAAATTACTTGGAAAGCTGTATAAATTCCAAAGAAGTGTACACATGTATACTTACTACTGATATGTTCAAAAATTTGACAATTTTAAGAAGCATGTAATAAAATAAATGTCATTTTTTTTCTCACTTCCAGTTCCATTGTTGAAATCAGCAAATTTGTTATTAAACTTACATCAGCTCAAAAAAAAGTTCAAAACTAACGAACCAAAAGGATAAATGACAGAATCGAACATATAATGCTGACCATTACTAACTTGTATTTATCTATAATACAGTATATACTGTTATAAATCTATGTCTAAATGTAATTTGGATGATATTCGATATTAAAATGTCGAACATATTTAAAACGGCCTATTCCGATTTTGGGACAAAACTATACGTGGAATAGAGGACAAAAAATAACAGGAAGTAACGTGGAAGTAAAGCAGATTGCAAATTTTGTAGCACAATAATAGATTTTAATGAAAAAAGTACCAAGTTACTGACCTTAGAAAACCGTAGTTGTCAGGCAGGTCAAATCCATGGATGAACAAACAGGAGGGGACGACGAACGTGAGCAGCGGTGAGACATAAATAGCTGTGATTGAAAGTGACAGCGGCGGCAGTAGCATCCGTAGGTCAATGATGTTGAAATTGAGAGAGAGGAAATGAGGAAAGAGGGCAAACGCGCTAGAACAGAAATGAAATAGAAAGAGCGGCAGCGGTTATAAACGAAGGGGTACACAGAACAAAACTTTCTGCGTGTGACTCTAAAAAGGACAGATGTCACGACCTAAATTGCTTGGTTCCTCCGTTCCAATATAAGTAATAGACAAGTGCTACACAAACACGACATACGGCTTATTCCAATTCATTAGTCACTAACCGTAAATCAGTAAGAGAAAGATTTCCCAAATATTAACCCCGAAGGACGAAACCAACATCACATCACGCTATTTTTATTTATTCATTTATAGCCAATTCATTCAAACGACGCTTCGGGCCATAATGCGGCCGTGGCGCTGTTTTACTTCAGATTTGATTTACACATATCTGAAAATCTAACCATTGGATCTTCACAAATTTTATATCATTAGAAAGATCTTTTCAAAATGAATCCAACGGTTCCAGTTTTGGGAAAATCCGACGGTCGGATCTCCTGGTACACTCGTTTTAAGTTTCGATTTCAAAATACGAACTGCAGCGTCATTATTCGATTAAATTTAATTATATATATATATATATATATATATATATATATATATATATATAATCGATTCTGACGCTGTTTTTCTTCAGATTTGAATTAGACATTCCAGACAATCCAACCGTTGGATTTTCACAAAGTGGGTATCGTTGGAAAGAGATTTCCAAGACGAACCCAACGGTTATGGTTTCGGGAAAATCCGATGGTCGGATCTCCCGCACTAATCGTTTGAAATCACGGTTTCAAAACATGAACTACAGCTTCGTTATTCGATTTATTTTTAATTATATATATATATATAATCCATTCTTCGATTTCAAAACCATATGCTTTTCATACATTTGATAAAAATGATATTTTTATCCCACAGACCTTTATTTTAACACTTCACTATTTTTAACGCTTCATGTATATAGTAAAAATGTGATTTTTATTGTAAAACAATTTATTTCAAAACACGACTATTTTATATAGTTCATATAGATGATAAAAATTGGATTTTTATTATAAAACAATTTATTTCAAAACACGACTATTTTATATAGTTCATATAGATGATAAAAATAGGATTTTTATTATAAAACAATTTATTTAAAACACGAATACCATTCAACACATGAATTTCTATTTAACGAATGAATTTCTATTCAACACATGAATGTTTTATATTCAACACACGAACGTTTACTATAGTTCGTATATATAAAATAAAATTGTGATTTTTATTGTTAAAACAATTTATTTAAAACACGAATACCATTCAACACATGAATTTCTATTCAACACATGAATGTTTTCTATAGTTCGTATATATAAAATAAAAATGTGAATTTTATTGTTAAAACAATTTATTTAAAACACGAATACCATTCAACACATGAATTTCTATTCAACGAATGAATTTCTTTTCAACACATGAATGTTTTCTATAGTTCATATATATATAATAAAAATGTGATTTTTATTGTTAAAACAATTTATTTAAAACACGAATACCATTCAACACATGAATTTCTATTCAACGAATGAATTTCTATTCAACACATGAATGTTTTCTATTTAACACACGAATATAATTTCAACACATGAAAATAATTCTAACACATGAATATTATTCAAAATTTCGGCAGCATAACGGCAGGGTAGTTAAAACCGGGGTCGTCCCTAGTATGGCTCCTCGCTCTACCTTAAAGCCTCGCAGCTTTTGACAATGGGGATTTCATGCATCTAGCTCGCGTGCAAGAGGCATGTTTATTTTTATTTCTTTTCCACAAACTAATCCTATGTGGTTTCAACCAAATAATTCTCAACCACAAACGGGTATTTTTCAACCACAATTAATCAATTCCAACCACAAACAATTCTAATCAACCATTCGCTATCAACCAATTTTCACAACAATTACAACCAATAAATATCGTCCATGGTTTGTGGACGAGGGGCATGAATATATATATATATATAAGCATTTCACTTCTATTTCAACACATATATAATTTTTACAATGCATATATAACTTATACATCGAACGTACAAATTATACAACGCTTATACATGAGGTGTACAACGCTTATATAACTCATACATCGACTATATAATTTATACATCGTCGATTTCCATATCGTTTATAATTTAGAAATCTCACATTGGGTTCCACTCCACCAAAAATAGCAGAAGGCTCAGAAAAATATGCGGTCTCTTCTAGAATGTAGAAGATGTCCACACGAGTCCACTGTCTCTTGTTTCACTGAATTTCGTCAACAAACGAAAAAGATATGATTTTTACAGTGAAATCAAAAACCGTAGCGCTTTGAAGTGCTATAATATAGTTTAATTAAAATCAGGCTGTTACCTCTCAAATTTCGTTCAAAACTAGGTCGCCACTTTTTCGAAATCTGTGTAGCTAGGGGCCGATCGGCCTACGCCACGTTGATGGCCTTCGAGAGGGCTCCCAGATGCTACCCACTTTGTAGAACTCGAACTGCAGGTGACGGCGGATTTTGGTGTGAACGGCAACGACTTTCTGGCCTTGGATCTCGACAAATACTGAACGCTGGAGGTCGAGAGTGGTATGGATTTAAAGCCTGGATGACCCTCAACAAAAACCCCAACCGGAATGTTGAATTTTATTGAGAGATTCAAGAGAAAATGATGAGAGAAGCATGGAAGAGCGGCCGTCGTTCGATATAAGGGGGTTACGGGTTTCTGGTGGGGAGAGAGAAATGAATTCTATTGGCCCATTTTTTTTTATATTTATAAATTTTAAAAATCCAAAAATACCCTCTTTCACACACGAACCCCAATCCAGACCCAATGATTGCCCTCCCTAGCTAAATACCCCCATTCCGAACACAATGGGATATGTTTCGTAGGCCCATTTAACTGTTTCAGTTAGTTTTCCTTCAATTTAAAATATATAACATTCAATATTTATTTTGAACGTACATTTCAATTTACCAGGGCCACATACTGATTCTAAAAATTCCCGAAAAATAAATCTAGCTATGTTTTGACGATATGGTCCCAACAAAACTAGTTTCGTCAAATTCTGAGACCGTTTGGAAAATGGCCCTTTTCTGGTCGATCCAATTTAATAGAAATCGACCAAACACATTTTTCTTTGCCACGCTCACATAATAGCTTCAAAAATTATGAAATTTGAAACCTAGCAATAATTTGACATCCCGGATCCAACATAAGTGGTTTCGTCGAATTCTGAGGTCGTTTGCAAAATGACCATTTTCACGGGCTATATAAACTCTATAGCGACCTTTCTAAAAATTCATTTGGCCACAACTTTTGCTTCCCGCTACGAAACTTAGATTTTTCAGATTCGTTAGAAAGATATTCACTAACAGATTTAAATATTTTTGGTTTCACTAAAATCCGTTTTGTTTTGCACCCGGTACAGTCAGTCAAAGTTTGAATTCGAATTTTGAAACTACCGCGCCATTTCAGGCCTTGTTTATAATTAGAATTAATTATATTTATTTCAAGCGTTGATTCAAACTTACTTTTCGTCGATATTATTTAAAATATTTATTTTAAATATTTAAAATTCACTAAAATAGCCAATTTAAAATTTTCAACTTGGTTCAGATTTTCCGAGTCGTTACATGTATATTCTTCTTCTTCTTCTTCTATTCTAAGTTTCTATCTTATCTATTCTCACCCTCTAATTTCTTTGATGGACTATCCAGTGTTTTCGATGCTGGGGTAGTCAACATTAAGTTTATGTCGATAACCAAGATCGCGAAATCCCCGGGTCGTTACAGAATGTTTTCGAGCAATTTGAAAAATTTACTGTTCTTCTGTTAAACAAATTATAATTTTAAACTTTAAAGAAAAAAAGACGAGTTCCTTAATTAAAGAATAATAGTAAATGTTTTCAGTTATGAGCCTTAAAAAAATAGAAATGTAAGTGTTAAATAGTAAACAATTATAATGGAAAACTTATGTAATGACCTAGAATTTTTGGACCAATCGAAATTTTTGAAAATTCCTTTTGTTCAAAACAAACAATGAGAGCTACCACTTTATTTGATAAACATGTACAACATCACTAAATGCATTGGATATAATTTTAATAAACACCATTTATCATAATTTTCATCTAATTCACAATGTGTGTTTAAATACAAATTACACACAATTACCATAAATATACAATTGTGCAACTCTAACGAGATGGACATCAATATTAGTTCCTATGCAGTCAATAAATAAGTTTATATGGCTTAAATGATAAGCATGAAAGATGCACCAATAGAAGATGCAATAACATATAATAAACAAAAATATATTTTATATTATAGTAGCTGCACCACTACCACTTGTGTTTGCCTACGTACCTTTAACTAATTGGGTGATAAATCATATAAAGGATCAAGCCAATGTAGTACTTCTTTACACAAAACATTAAAAATCGATATTTAATTCCGAAATACTCTTTATATCAAGTAATAGTAAAACACCTTGTAGATACTCATTTTGAAAGACATATATATATATATATTTCTTGTAGAACTTCCTTTAAAAAGGTAAGCCTCTTCTATTTTATATAATAGTCAACTTCTTTATGTAAAAACTCCTTCATAAACAATCTCAAACCGCCTTCATACTCTCTAATATATGTTTGGAATGATCTTAAAAATTTGAAGTGAAATAGTTAAGTTAAACACCATTTATACATCATTTAATCTTTCAAACTAGAAAGACAACATTTTTGAAAACGCTATAAAAGTTGTAGTACAATATAAACCACTTCTTGCTATATGTAACGACCTAGAAAATCTGAACCAATTTAAAATTTTTAAATTGGCTAAAATAATGGATTTTAAATATTTAAAGTAAATATTTTAAATAATGGCGATGAAAACTGAGTTTGAATCGACAATTGAAAACAAATATAATTAATTATAATTATAACAAGGCCTGAAATGGCGTGGCAGTTTCAAAAATTGAATTCAAACTTTGTCGGACTGTACCGGGTGCAAAACAATCCGGATTTTAGTGAAACCAAAATCATTAGGATCTAATTGATGATATCTTTCCAACGAATCTGACCAATCGAAATTTGATAGCGGGAATCAAAAGATATGTCCAGTTGAAAATTCTGAATAGTCGCTATGGAATTCAGGCCCTTAAAAATGGACATTTTGCAAATGACCTCGGATTTTGACGAAACCACTTTTGTTGGATCCGCAGTGTCAAGTTATTGTTAGGTTTCAAATTTCGTAATTTTTCGAATCAATATGTGAGCGTGGCAAAGGAAAATGCGTTTGACCAGTTTCCGTTGATTTTAATCGACTGGAAATTGGCCATTTTTCAAACGGTCTCAGAATTCGACGAAACTAGTTTTGTTAGGACCGTATCGTCAATACGAAGCTAGAAAATATTTTTCTGGAATTTTTCTAGTTAGTATGTGACCCCGGTAATTTGAAATGTACGTTTAAAATTCAATATAGTGATTTAAATGTAAATTCAACGGAAACTGATTGTAACGATCAAATCAGCTTGCGATACATATCCCATTGTGTCCGGAATGGGGGTAATACGCTATGGACGACAGGCGGTGGGCCTCGTTTAGAGGTCGTATGTAAAAGTCAACTTTTTGCAAAATTAAATAATTAAATAATAAAAAAAAATATTTTAATTCCCTCCCTTTATCTTTCGTTCTGCCCCCCCCCCTCTTCAAAATTAAATCGCTCAGATTCAAAAAAAAAAAAAAAAACCCTAAAACTATCGCCGTCCCCTCCCCTGAAGCGAACGCCTCCGCCGCCCATCACCGCACCCCCTCCCCTCGTACGTCGAACCGCCAGTGACGCATCCGCCCCCCCTGAAGCATCGCAGCGCTCGATTCGCGAGCCCCTCCCCCCCCAGTTCGAGACGCTGAAGCCGCCGCCCCCCTAGAAGCCAGCTCCGACGAAGACGACGCCTCCCCCCTTCTTCGCTGATAAGGTAAGTTATTGTTATTTTATTTTCATTTTAAATTCTGATTTTTTTTAAAAAGGAAAATTCTGATTTTTGAAAAAAGAAAAACTGATTTTTAACAGATTGAAAAACTGATTTTTTTTAAAAAGTTAAAACTGATTTTAAACAGGTTATAAAACTGATTTTTAAGAAGTTTAAAAACTGATTTTAAACAGGTTGTAAAACTGATTTTTAAGAAGTTTAAAAAACTGATTTTAAACAGGTTGTAAAACTGATTTTTAAGAGGTTTAAAAACTGATTTTAAACAGGTCGTAAAACTGATTTTTAAGAGGTTTAAAAACTGATTTTAAACAGGTTATAAAACAGATTTTTAAAAGAAGTTAAAACTGATTTTTAACAGATTTAAAAACTGATTTTTAATTTAAACTTTAAAAAGGAAAAAGATTAGAACTTTAAAAAGAAAAGATTTGAACTGGGATAGAAAGATCAGATTTTTAGAATAGAAAAGATCATACTTTTAAAATAGAAAAGGCGGAATTTTTATTGAGTAGAAGAAGTAAGATATGATTTTTATATTTTTAAAGTAATAAAAATATAATTTTTACATCATAGGAATAATAAAAATATGATCTTTATATATTGAATAGCGAAGTCAAAATGCAAGTTTTATATATTGAATAACATAGTAAAAATTCGATTTTTACATATGTAGAGAATACGGGCAACGAAAGCGACGAAAGGCGAGATTGGCGAAGATTTCTGTAAAGGAAAAATCGTAGTTGGATAGCTATTGGTGAGATTTCTGATTTAAAAATTATAAATTTGTGAGAATTTCTCACTCTTCAATTTCTTTTCTATAATTATATATATGTGTTGAAATAAAAGTGAATTGCTATATATAATATATATATATCTACGCCCCTCGTCCACAAACCATGGACGATATTTATTGGTTGAAATTGTTGTGAAAATTGATTGATAGCGAATGGTTGTTTGGGATTGTTTGTGGTTGATATTGATTTGATTGTGGTTGAAAAATACCCGTTTGTGGTTGAGAAATATTTGATTGAAACCACATAGGATTAGTTTGTGGAAATGAAATAAATATATACATGCCGCCTGCGTGCGAACTAGATGCATGATCCCCATTGTCAAAAACCGCGAGGTTTTAAGGTAGAGCGAGGAGCCGTACTAGGGACGGTCCCGGTTTTAACTACCCTGCCGTTATGCTGCCGAAATTTTGAATAATATTCGTGTGTTTGAATTATTTTCATATGCTTAAACTATACTTATTCAAACTATAGAAAACATTCATGTGTTGAATTGATATTCATTCGTTGATTAGAAATTCATGTGTTGAATGGTATTCATATTTTGAAATAAATTGTTTGATAATAAAAATCACCTTTTATCTATATATAAAAACTATAGAAAACATTCATGTGTTGAATTGATATTCATTCGTTGATTAGAAATTCATGTGTTGAATGGTATTCATATTTTGAAATAAATTGTTTGAAAATAAGAATCACTTATTATCTATATATAGAAACTATAGAAAACATTCATGTGTTGAATTGATATTCATTCGTTGATTAGAAATTATGTGTTGAATGGTATTCATATTTTGAAATAAATTGTTTGATGATAAAAATCACCTTTTATCTATATATAAAATCCTATTTTTGTCACCTATATGAACTATATAGAAAAATAGTATTTTGAAATGAATTGTTTTACAATAAAAATCACATTTTTATTGTATGCATAAATCGTTGAAATGTGAAGTGTTAAAAATAGCCACTTGTTCAAAATAAACATATATGAGTTGAAATATTCATTAATTAGCTAATGAAATGATTTGCACCTATTTATGTAACATTAGAATGAATGGTGTTTTTAAACCAAATAGAAATCAAATAAGAAGTTGAATAGAAAATGATAAATGATAAGAACTGTGTATATATGTACATGCATATTCATTGAACAGGTTATAGCAAAGGGGCTAGAGAAGAGGAATAAAATTTTGTGCCCGACAAATAGGTACACATTTACTGTTTTGTTTGGGTGATGATTTTATGAGCCTATTGGCTAGCCGCTTGGCTTTTTCTTTTTCTTTTTGAGATTAGAAGGACCGGGAAAGCTATTTGCGATTTCCCGATGCTCCCGGTGCAGGGGAGGTTATGGCGAAATTTTCCAAAAATTTAAGGCGTTAGTGAAATATTTGAAGTGAAAACGATATTGAAATCATTGAATGAACTATATTTATATAAATATATAAATATAAATAAAATTAAAACAAAACGAGGCCGTGCAGTTCGTATTTTGAAACCGTGATTTCAAACGACTAGTACGGCAAATCCGACCATTGGATTTTCCCGAAACCGCAACCGTCGGGTTCGCCTTGGAAATATCTTTCCAACGGCACCAACCTTGTAAAAATCCAACGGTTGGATTGTCTGGAATGTTTAATTCAAATCTGAAGAAAAACAGTGCCAGAAACGATTATATTTATTTAAATATATAAATATAATTATATTAAATCGAATAACGACGCTGCAGTTCGTAATTTGAAATCGAAACTTCAAACGATTGTACCGGGAGATCCGTCCGTCGGATTTTCCCGAAACTGGAACCGTTGGATTCGTTTTGAAAAGACTTTTCTAATGATGTAAATTTTGTGAAGATCCAGCGGTTAGATTTTCAGGTATGTGTAAATCAAATCTGAAGAAAAACAGCGCCACGGCCGCTCTATGGCCCGAAGCGTCGTTTTGAATAAAATAGCTATTTTAAAATAGATAAAAATAGCGATAAATAGTTATAAAATATCATAAGCAATATGGAATGGAAATAAACTGAATTTGCTCGATTTATTTGGCTTTTGATGGTTGATGGTGTTTGGTGTGAAAATTACATTAAAGAACAAAATTGATGTTGTCGAATAATTTAACCATTAAAATAAATTGATTTGAAATTCTAAATATACGTGAATTATTTGAAAAGGCCGAGTTAATTCTCATTTCAAATAATCGATCGACGATTGAAAGTCGAAGATGAAGACGGTGGTCGAAGACCGGAGATCTTCACCTCGTTTGGATGGTAACCGAGGTCCTGATTGGGAGGCATCCCGAAATATGGATAATGAGTGGTGATCGTCCAGACGTACGTGGTGATCGATGGGTTTGCGAGGTATTTAGTGCCTCCGGTTTCGTTCAGACCCAGAACGGACTTGTAAATGGACTGTGTGTCTGACATTGGATTTTATTCTGTGTTGATTGATTTCTGTTAAATATACATCTGTTTGGCGGCGGAGAATTTATTCTTTTGCTTAACGCCCTTCTCTGAGACGCACGAGCTCAGAGGTTGTATATCGATGGACATCAGTCGCATGGCATGAATTGCTTGTGTGGCATGCTAAGATGCAGTGATCAGGGCTTCTGTTGAAAAGCAAAGTCTTGTGGTGATGATCAAAGCACCGCCTGTGTGGCGTAGCTTTGTGTATAACGTGAATTCGCGAGCCTCACACCCCGGTACGAACCTAAAACGGGTGAGGACATCAGGGAGGGCCTGCGTTTCTTTCTAGCTAGGGTGGTGTCAGTGACCTACCAGCCCTGACATTTATATACTTTTCACCTATGTGGTTGTTGCTGTTGCGAGGCGCCTCGGTTTGATCGGACGATCCAGGTCCGATGGAGTCATTCGTTGGCTCGTCTACACCCCAAATGGTGGGGAAACGCAGGTTCAGGAATTTTAATCCACATCGGTGGACCGGCCCTGACGATCCAAGGGCCCACCTGAGTTTGGGTCCTGAGGGGCGGGCTAGAGCGTCTCGAATTCGGTAAGGACTATCTTTTGTCTTGGTTCATGACGGAAATCCAATTTCCAAATACGACATCGTGCGGTTTTGATTGTATATATATATGACGACATGATATATGGTACCCATGCCGTCTATGATTGATAGTTATGATTTGAAATTGTTTTCAAAACATATAAACACTAGCAATAATATCAAATGCCTTTGTTTTATTCGTATCAATCATATTTTGGCCATTATAAGGTAAAACTCTATCCTCCGGTTTGCGTTGCATTGTGTGATGGGAACTGAGTCTTATAATGGCTTCATTTTTATAAAAAGCATAGCGATGTTTAAAAGAAATATTTGTTTGAAAGCACTGGCAATCCAATGGAGTAAACCCGTTCCACGAAAGTGGCGTGGTCCTGTGATTTGCCATATTATATATGTGTTGAATAGATTTCTCATACCAGTCCTTGTTGCTGGTCCTGTGTGGGCTGGGTACGCATGATAGGGGGTTCTCGCTTCGCGGTTTGGTGGCGAACGGGAGACTCTTACCCCTACATGTCGCTGGGGAGGGCGTTGGTTCGCCAATAGGCGCGAGACTCGAGAGGGTCGCCGTAAAACAAGGGATTGGGGGACCATTGAGAGCCACGGTGGGTTTTACCTGCTGTACTGGAGGATGAAGGGATGGTTGCAAAGCCTACCGGATTTCGCGGTAACGTCTCAACGTGGTATCAGAGCTTTGGTTAAGCTTAGTTCTGGAATATGACATTTGAACGAACTCGTCAGAAATAGAACCAGTAGTGTTCTAGGACGGGTAACTCAATACAGATAGGAACAGTAATATCCTAGTATGAGTAAAGCAGAATGAAATTACACCTCGATAGACACATTTACATTCAAGTATTTGTCTCTATATTTTGAAATATCTTTTCTGTTGACCTGACGCTTGATCGACAAAAGAGCTATGCCGATAGAAGAAGAAGAAGAGATATATCCTTTGAAGTTGGCGACTATGTATATTTGAAAGTATCGCCGATGAGAGGAGTTATCCGGTTCGGTAAAACTGGAAAGTTAGCGCCCAAATTTATTGGTCCGTTTCCTATTCTGGAACGGATCGGAACTCTCGCTTATAGGGTCAAATTGCCTAATTGGTTGCCTGAAATTCATGATGTATTTCACATATCTCAACTTCGAAAGCACGTTCATGATCCAGACTTGATCGTGGAAGAAGCAGCTCAACAGGACATTGAAATTACTCCAGAATTAGCCGTGAGGCGAGAGCCGCTAAAGATAATAGGCAAAGAAACCAAAGAGCTGAGGAACAAGAAGGTTCGCTTAGTCAAAGTGCAATGGAGTGGAGATCCGCGAGATTGTACTTGGGAAACTGAGGAGAGCATTAAGAAAGCTTATCCTAGATGCCGAGTAGATATCTCTGATTGACTCCGGTGCAAGGTACATTTAACCTACTTTGCACTACCATTCAATTCTCTACTCTATTGTTATTTTCTTTTCATAGATGTGCACTTTTAATTATATAGTCTGAATGATTTTTAAGGGGCATAGGATTTGATTAGTATATTTTTGAAGGTTAAAAACAATTGGATTGGTTGTTGTGTTGTGTGATTGTAGATTTATCAAACCACTTTCGACTTTATTCCTTTTCGGGGACGAAAAGTTTTAAGTGGGGGAGATTGTAACGACCCAGAAAATCTGAACCAATTTAAATTTTTTAAATTGGCTAAAATAATGGATTTTAAATATTTAAAATAAATATTTTAAATAATGGCGATGAAAACTGAGTTTGAATCGACAATTGAAAACGAATATAATTAATTATAATTATAAACAAGGCCTGAAATGGCGTGGCAGTTTCAAAGATTGAATTCAAACTTTGTCGGACTGTACCGGATGCAAAACAATCCGGATTTTAGTGAAACCAAAAACACTAGGATCTAATTGATGATATCTTTCCAACGAATCTGACCAATCGAAATTTGATAGCGGGAATCAAAAGATATGTCCAGTTGAAAATTCTGAATAGTCGCTATGGAATTCAGGCCCTTAAAAATGGACATTTTGCAAATGACCTCGGATTTTGACGAAACCACTTTTGTTGGATCCGCAGTGTCAAGTTATTGTTAGGTTTCAAAATTCGTAATTTTTCGAATCAATATGTGAGCGTGGCAAAGGAAAATGCGTTTGACCAGTTTCCACTGATTTTAATCGACTAGAAATTGGCCATTTTTCAAACGGTCTCAGAATTCGACGAAACTAGTTTTGTTAGGACCGTATCGTCAATACGAAGCTAGAAAATATTTTTCTGGAATTTTTCTAGTTAGTATGTGACCCCGGTAATTTGAAATGTACGTTTAAAATTCAATATAGTGATTTAAATGTAAATTCAACGGAAACTGATTGTAACGATCAAATCAGCTTGCGATACATATCCCATTGTGTCCGGAATGGGGGTAAAACGCTATGGACGACAGGCGGTGGGCCTCGTTTAGAGGTCGTATGTAAAAGTCAACTTTTTGCAAAATTAAATAATTAAATAATAAAAAAAAAATTAATTCCCTCCCTTTATCTTTCGTTCTGCCCCCCCCCCCCCCCTCTTCAAAATTAAATCGCTCAGATTCAAAAAAGAAAAGAAAACCCTAAAACTATCGCCGTCCCCTCCCCTGAAGCGAACGCCTCCGCCGCCCATCACCGCACCCCCTCCCCTCGTACGTCGAACCGCCAGTGACGCATCCGCCCCCCCCCCCCTGAAGCATCGCGGCGCTCGATTCGCGAGCCCCCCCCCCCCCCCAGTTCGAGACGCTGAAGCCGCCGCCCCCCCTAGAAGCCAGCTCCGACGAAGACGACGCCTCCCCCCTTCTTCGCTGATAAGGTAAGTTATTGTTATTTTATTTTCATTTTAAATTCTGATTTTTTTTATAAAGGAAAATTCTGATTTTTGAAAAAAGAAAAACTGATTTTTAACAGATTGAAAAACTGATTTTTTTTAAAAAGTTAAAACTGATTTTAAACAGGTTATAAAACTGATTTTTAAGAAGTTTAAAAACTGATTTTAAACAAGTTGTAAAACTGATTTTTAAGAAGTTTAAAAAACTGATTTTAAACAGGTTGTAAAACTGATTTTTAAGAGGTTAAAAAACTGATTTTAAACAGGTTGTAAAACTGATTTTTAAGAGGTTTAAAAACTGATTTTAAACAGGTTATAAAACAGATTTTTAAAAGAAGTTAAAACTGATTTTTAACAGATTTAAAAACTGATTTTTAATTTAAACTTTAAAAAGGAAAAAGATTAGAACTTTAAAAAGAAAAGATTTGAACTGGGATAGAAAGATCAGATTTTTAGAATAGAAAAGATCATACTTTTAAAATAGAAAAGGCGGAATTTTTATTGAGTAGAAGAAGTAAGATATGATTTTTATATTTTTAAAGTAATAAAAATATAATTTTTACATCATAGGAATAATAAAAATATGATCTTTATATATTGAATAGCGAAGTCAAAATGCAAGTTTTATATATTGAATAACATAGTAAAAATTCGATTTTTACATATGTAGAGAATACGGGCAACGAAAGCGACGAAAGGCGAGATTGGCGAAGATTTCTGTAAAGGAAAAATCGTAGTTGGATAGCTATTGGTGAGATTTCTGATTTAAAAATTATAAATGTGTGAGAATTTCTCACTCTTAAATTTCTTTTCTATAATTATATATATGTGTTGAAATAAAAGTGAATTGCTATATATATATATATATCTACGCCCCTCGTCCACAAACCATGGACGATATTTATTGGTTGAAATTGTTGTGAAAATTGATTGATAGCGAATGGTTGTTTGGGATTGTTTGTGGTTGATATTGATTTGATTGTGGTTGAAAAATACCCGTTTGTGGTTGAGAAATATTTGATTGAAACCACATAGGATTAGTTTGTGGAAATGAAATAAATATATACATGCCGCCTGCGTGCGAACTAGATGCATGATCCCCATTGTCAAAAACCACGAGGTTTTAAGGTAGAGCGAGGAGCCGTACTAGGGACGGTCCCGGTTTTAACTACCCTGCCGTTATGCTGCCGAAATTTTGAATAATATTCGTGTGTTTGAATTATTTTCATATGCTTAAACTATACTTATTCAAACTATAGAAAACATTCATGTGTTGAATTGATATTCATTCGTTGATTAGAAATTCATGTGTTGAATGGTATTCATATTTTGAAATAAATTGTTTGATAATAAAAATCACCTTTTATCTATATATAAAAACTATAGAAAACATTCATGTGTTGAATTGATATTCATTCGTTGATTAGAAATTCATGTGTTGAATGGTATTCATATTTTGAAATAAATTGTTTGAAAATAAGAATCACTTTTTATCTATATATAGAAACTATAGAAAACATTCATGTGTTGAATTGATATTCATTCGTTGATTAGAAATTCATGTGTTGAATGGTATTCATATTTTGAAATAAATTGTTTGATGATAAAAATCACCTTTTATCTATATATAAAATCCTATTTTTGTCACCTATATGAACTATATAGAAAAATAGTATTTTGAAATGAATTGTTTTACAATAAAAATCACATTTTTATTGTATGCATAAATCGTTGAAATGTGAAGTGTTAAAAATAGCCACTTGTTCAAAATAAACATATATGAGTTGAAATATTCATTAATTAGCTAACGAAATGATTTGCACCTATTTATGTAACATTAGAATGAATGGTGTTTTTAAACCAAATAGAAATCAAATAAGAAGTTGAATAGAAAATGATAAATAATAAGAACTGTGTATATATGTACATGCATATTCATTGAACAGGTTATAGCAAAGGGGCTAGAGAAGAGGAATAAAATTTTGTGCCCGACAAATAGGTACACATTTACTGTTTTGTTTGGGTGATGATTTTATGAGCCTATTGGCTAGCCGCTTGGCTTTTTCTTTTTCTTTTTGAGATTAGAAGGACCGGGAAAGCTATTTGCGATTTCCCGATGCTCCCGGTGCAGGGGAGGTTATGGCGAAATTTTCCAAAAATTTAAGGCGTTAGTGAAATATTTGAAGTGAAAACGATATTGAAATCATTGAATGAACTATATTTATATAAATATATAAATATAAATAAAATTAAAACGAAACGAGGCCGTGCAGTTCGTATTTTGAAACCGTGATTTCAAACGACTAATACGGGAAATCCGACCATTGGATTTTCCCGAAACCGCAACCGTCGGGTTCGCCTTGGAAATATCTTTCCAACGGCACCAACCTTGTAAAAATCCAACGGTTGGATTGTCTGGAATGTTTAATTCAAATCTGAAGAAAAACAGCGCCAGAAACGATTATATTTATTTAAATATATAAATATAATTATATTAAATCGAATAACGACGCTGCAGTTCGTAATTTGAAATCGAAACTTCAAACGACTGTACCGGGAGATCCGACCGTCGGATTTTCCCGAAACTGGAACCGTTGGATTCGTTTTGAAAAGACCTTTCTAATGATGTAAATTTTGTGAAGAACCAACAGTTAGATTTTCAGGTATGTGTAAATCAAATCTGAAGAAAAACAGCGCCACGGCCGCTCTATGGCCCGAAGCGTCGTTTTGAATAAAATAGCTATTTTAAAATAGATAAAAATAGAGATAAATAGTTATAAAATATCATAAGCAATATGGAATGGAAATAAACTGAATTTGCTCGATTTATTTGGCTTTTGATGGTTGATGGTGTTTGGTGTGAAAATTACATTAAAGAACAAAATTGATGTTGTCGAATAATTTAACCATTAAAATAAATTGATTTGAAATTCTAAATATACGTGAATTATTTGAAAAGGCCGAGTTAATTCTCATTTCAAATAATCGATCGACGATTGAAAGTCGAAGATGAAGACGGTGGTCGAAGACCGGAGATCTTCACCTCGTTTGGATGGTAACCGAGGTCCTGATTGGGAGGCATCCCGAAATATGGATAATGAGTGGTGATCGTCCAGACGTACGTGGTGATCGATGGGTTTGCGAGGTATTTAGTGCCTCCGGTTTCGTTCAGACCCAGAACGGACTTGTAAATGGACTGTGTGTCTGACATTGGATTTTATTCTGTGTTGATTGATTTCTGTTAAATATACATCTGTTTGGCGGCGGAGAATTTATTCTTTTGCTTAACGCCCTTCTCTGAGACGCACGAGCTCAGAGGTTGTATATTGATGGACATCAGTCGCATGGCATGAATTGCCTGTGTGGCATGCTAAGATGCAGTGATCAGGGCTTCTGTTGAAAAGAAAAGTCTTGTGGTGATGATCAAAGCACCGCCTGTGTGGCGTAGCTTTGTGTATAACGTGAATTCGTGAGCCTCACACCCCGGTACGAACATAAAACGGGAGAGGACATCAGGGAGGGCCTGCATTTCTTTCTAGCTAGGGTGGTGTCAGTGACCTACCAGCCCTGACATTTATATACTTTTCACCTATGTGGTTGTTGCTGTTGCGAGGCGCCTCAGTTTGATCGGACGATCCGGGTCCGATGGAGTCATTCATTGGCTCGTCTACACCCCAAAGGGTGGGGAAACGCAGGTTCAGGAATTTTAATCCACATCGGTGGACCGGCCCTGACGATCCAAGGGCCCACCTGAGTCTGGGTCCTGAGGGGCGGGCTAGAGCGTCTCGAATTCGGTAAGGACTATCTTTTGCCTTGGTTCATGACGGAAATCCAATTTCCAAATACGACATCGTGCGGTTTTGATTGTATATATATATATGACGACATGATATATGGTACCCATGCCGTCTATGATTGATAGTTATGATTTGAAATTGTTTTCAAAACATATAAACACTAGCAATAATATCAAATGCCTTTGTTTTATTCGTATCAATCATATTTTGGCCATTATAAGGTAAAACTCTATCCTCCGGTTTGCGTTGCATTGTGTGATGGGAACTGAGTCTTATAATGGCTTCATTTTTATAAAAAGCATAGCGATGTTTAAAAGAAATATTTGTTTGAAAGCACTGGCAATCCAATGGAGTAAACCCGTTCCACGAAAGTGGCGTGGTCCTGTGATTTGCCATATTATATATGTGTTGAATAGATTTCTCATACCAGTCCCATGACTGACTCGTAGTTTGTTTCACTTTCAAACTCGGGTGCCCCTTTTTCTACATGGGCAGCCTTGTATTCAGGTTTAGCTGGTTCTTTCTGGATAGCTGGAGCTGAAGATGGATTCTATCATTTATCTCTTTTTATGCTGTTCAGCTCCTATTGTACATATTTCGTTTATTTCCGCTGTTGACATTTATGTATAGCTGAACTGTATTTGTACTAAGTAAGATCCTTTATACTGTGTAACTCTGATGATTACTTTTATCCAGTATATTCTATTGTTCATTATCTGGTGTATTTATTTAAATTTGTTCTGCTATTATCTGTTTCTGTGTTATATTCCTAAGATAACCCTTGTCTCCGTCTGAACGGGATTTCGGGTCGTCTCACTATAGCAGCTTTCTTAGTATACTTAATCATCATGAAAAGAAAAAACTAAAATTATTCTTCTACATAATCGTAAAAATTCGTCAAGGTAAGGCATTTCGATAATGCATTTATAACGACTTTTTCTATAAAATCATACGTATTTTATGTCTATGTCCAACTGATCCTTTTTGTTCTTGTTTTCAAGACATTGTAAAAGTCATACTAAGTCATAAAAATCCTCAATCATTATACGTATGTGTTATTTGCTTTCCAAAGAAAAGATCATAAAATATTGTATGATGAAGTCATATGCAACACTAATTTAAACACAAGCATAGTCAATTAGAGCTTTAGATAATTACTTAATAATTTTAAAAGTAGAATGATCAATTCTGTGTTTAAAAACAGAACCAACCAAAACAGTTCACTACCAAACTAGTTTTCACCCAAGTCACTCTTTGAATTAACAAAAATGATAAACATAAAGTTGCTCATCATTAGAATATCTTTCAGTGAAGAAAAGTTGAGGTAATTTTTGCTAAGTAAATCAAAAGTTATGGCCTCTGAAAGTGAAGCAATTGTTTCTGGCTTGAAAAGCAAAATAAATAAATCAACTTACTTCTCACTGATTTTTCCATAAGCTACACTTTGATATAGGAAAAATGGTTAAAACAAAATTTGTTTGGTTTTGAATCGGCTTTCGAACAAAAAAAGAATCAACTGATTTGGGCTAAAGAGTCGAAAGTTATGGCTTAAAGATCGTGAGTAGTTATTTTTAAAAATAAAATATACACAAAAAAATTACTTCACTTTCACGTAAATTTCAAAAATCATCTATCCAGAATCTTAAAAAGTGATCTTAATAGAAGTTCTTCCATTTCTAAATATCTTTCTAAAAAAAATAATCACTCAATTTGGGTACATAGTTTGGAATAAATGATCGAAATAAATAGAAGGATTTTCTTAATGTCTCTCTTTATCAAAATGTCCATGCTATTTATAACATTTCTGTGACGAGAAGGAATTTCGCTCGGTCCGAACCAGTCGCTAAACCGACCCAGACCGTTCGAAACACCCTATTGTTTGAGAACACGACAAATCAGAATGCATACAAAAGAACATTTCATTGTATATTACAACAATGCATCAGATTACAAGAATATACAGAGTATAAACGAATATTACACAGAAATATCAGAGATTTAAATTACATTTAAATACATAGCAGCGGAAAATAATACAATACACAACTAGAAGGAGATATACGGATACAAAGCTTTTCGGATATCGTTCCAGCTGTAAACCAGGATCCTGTGAATATAAATCTGCAAAACCAAAACTACTAGCTGCCCGTGTCAAAATAGGGGCACCCAGAGTTTAGGTTAAAACAATAAACTCCAGGTCAGTCATGTGACTGGTGTGAGAACTAAAACAGTTATTAATCTTTATTTTAAATCATTAGGTAAATCAAGGGACCACGCCGTATAACACGGAACGGGTTTCCTCCCAAGAATACCAGTGCATAAAACAAACAGCGCAATGCTAAATAAAGAAAAATGAAGCTGTTATAAGACCCAGGTCCCATCACACAATGCAACGCAGCCGAGGATAGGGTTTTCCCTTATAACAGCCAAAGAATGCTTGATACGGTTAAAACAAATCGTTTGATACTATTATAAGTGCATAGTGTATAAAACAACTTCAAATCATAAGTATCAATCATAGGCGGCATGAGCGTCCCATGCCACTTTGTCGCCATATATAGGTTTACAAATAAAACCGCAAATGTCACGTATTTGGAAATTGGATTTCCATCTATGAACCGAGGCAAAAGATAGTCCTCACCGTCTTCGAGACTCTCTAGCCCGAGCCTCAGGGTCAGAGCGCATCGACCCTTGGATCCTCAGGGCCAGTCCACCGATGTGGATTAAACTTAAACCCTGAACATGCGTTTCCCCGCCCTATGGGGCGTAAACGAGCCAACTAAATGACTCCATCGGATCGAGAACGACCGATCAATCCGAGGCACCTCGCAACAGCAACAACCACATAAGTCAAACTCGTCAGGGCATGTAAAACCACTGATGCCACTTCTAGCTAGAAAGAAACGCATGCCCTCCCTGACGTCCTCTCCCGTTTTTGGTTCATACCGGGTGTGAAGCTCGCGAATCAACGTTACACAAAGCTACGCCACAAAGGCCTTACTTTGATCATCACCACAAGACTTTGCTTTTCAACAGTAGCCTCGATCAATTGCCACTTAGGCATGCCACACAGGCAATTCACTCCATGCGTTTGATATCCATCAATATATAACCCCTGAGCTCGTACGTCTCAGAGAAGGGCGTTAAGCAAGAGAATAAATTCTCCGCCGCCAAGCAGATATATATTTAATAGAGATCAATCACACGGACTAAAATCCAATGTCAGGCACACAGTCCATTTACAAGTCCGTTCTGGGTCTGAACGAAACCGGAGGCACCTAGTACCCCGCATATCCATCGATCTCCAAGTACGTCTGAACGATCACTAACTGTTTCCATCTTCTTGGGTGTACAGCCCAATCAAGATCATCAGTAATTACCCAAACGACGTGAAGACTTCTGGTCTTCGACCACCGTCTTCATCTTCGACTTATCGTCGTATCAGTTATTCAGAATGGGATAAACCCGGTCTTTCCGAATAACTCGCGTATATTTTAAATAAGTGTTACACAAACACAACATACGCCTCATTCCAATTCATTAGTCACTAACCGTAAATTAATCAAGAGAATAATTCCCCAAATATTAACCCCGAAGGCCGAAACCAACATCAGATCAATATTCAGAAAACCATTCTGCTTGGCTAACCAACAGTTAGTTTCTAAATTTCACATTCATAGGGAAAGATTCCCATTAATTTTATCCAAGATAAATTCCTTGAATTTATTCTTTATTCTATTTTTGAATCTCAATTCAAACTAGTCGGGATTAGCGAACCTTACCGAAGTAATTATTTATTTTTATTTCCCCATCCCAACCTATTCATCCCATGAAGTAAAACTGGTAATACTTCATATCTAACACCACAGTGTTATCGGTAAATTCAATTACCATTTCACGTTCAAATCTAATTAAAGATTTAACTATCGCCTGGAGCAAAAATGGTGATACTCCATTCTCGGTCATTTCAATCTAATTAAAGATTCATTAAAACTCCACTTAGTTTTAATCTTTAACTGGGTTAAAGAATCAGTGTCATTTAAAACACAGTTCACGATAAACCCAAAATCACATTCATTAATTATCGGGTTAAAGAACGAGGGTTATTTAAAACATTGTTCACGATAAACCCAAAAATCATTCCATTAATTATCGGGTTAAAGAACAAGTGTTATTTAAAACACTGTTCACGATAAACCCAAAAATCAATATCAATTCAATTCCAATTAAATATTATTGAATTGGTACACTTCATTAAATCTAAATAAAAAGATTTAATCTTTTCTCAACTGGGTTCAAGAACAGTGTTAGTGAAGACACCATTCACGACAAACCCAAATCACATTTGATATTCAATACAAGGCTCTGAATAGAAAATATACCGGCTTATATTCAATATCAAATTCTACGACTAACGAATATCGCATTGGAAATAACGATATATATATATATATCTTTCAAATTCCCAAAACAATATCTGTATCATCACGAAATCCAATCTCGAAATATTCCGAAGACAATTTCGATTCAAATCCATTCCAATATAATTATTGGAAATTCTGGTTATTTTTAAAACCCTTTTTCAAATTCAATTTATTTATTTAAAAATAAATAGAATTATAGTTCTAGTTCAAAACTAGTTCATTTCGATAAAAATCTATTTTTATCTTTTCAAGTATGGAGTTTTTCATCCCAATTCTTTCTAAATCATTTCTTATGATTTTACACAAATTATTACTATTTTTAATAATTTTATCAAGGCCCGTACAGTCGATTTCCATCAATGGCCATCGAACTGCACTTACAACGACCTTTTTCAAATTTGATTTGGACGTAACTCCAAATCCAACCGTTAGATTTCAAATTTCTAATATTCGTTAGAAAGCTCTTTTCGATACGAACCCAACGGTTCCGGTTTTAGGAGAATCCGACGGTCGGATCTCCCGTAATGTCCGTTTGAAATAAATGGTCGAAATTCACGAACTGCCGCGGCGCGGCGCGTTCTATTCAGGCCATTATATTATATATATAATATATACTTCGTCGATTTCTATTTAAAACGAATTATATAAATAGTTTTAAAATCGTTTTCAAAAGCAATTTCAACTTCCATTTCAATTCAAATCAAAATTGAATTCTTCTTTATAAATTCGTTTTAAAATTCATTTCTATTCAATTCAAATTTCAATTCAATTTGAATTCATTTCAATTCGCTTTCAATTCATTTCGAAATCGTTTTCAATTCAATTCATTTCGAAATCGTTTTCAATTCAATTCATTTCGAAATCGTTTTTAATTCAATTCATTTCGAAATCGTTTTATATTCAATTCATTTCGAAATCGTTTTATATTCAATTCATTTCGAAATCGTTTTATATTCAGTTCATTTCGAAATCGTTTTGAATCGATATCAATATCATTCACGTCAAAATGGCGTCAATCTAATCAACACGGCTTCATAAATTTCTATTTCAAATATTCTTTTTTTCAAAATAGTTGTTATTATCAAAATATTTCGTTCAACACATGACCAATCTCAATGGATGAGTACTGTCAACACATGAACCTTTATTTTATATTGATAAAGATGTAAATTTTATTGCTAAAATATTTCGTTCAACAGATGACCAATCTCAAGGGATGAGTACTGTCAACACATGAACCTTTATTTTATATTATTCTTTATTTTTCAAATTGGAATGAGGCCCAATCAATTACCATATAAAGTTAATTATATGGATTTTCATACATTACACACATATAATAGCATTGAAAAATAATCAACCATCAACCAAAGTGCACTACACTGTATAAGCATCAAATATAGATATCTAACGCTTATAACAGCCTGTCAATCGATCGATTGACATATTTAATCAATCAGGATGAGTGAACTTCAAATTTCATCCTAACACCCGTGTGGGGTTTCAAACAATCAAACACAGATTTTAGTTGTGCAGTTGGGCGATGTGTAAAATTTATCGACCCAATCAATGTCCTTCAAATAGGTGTACATAAACAAACCGTTCGGTTTGTAAATGAATATTTTATTTTATTCACTTCACGTTAAAAATTATATTCTTAACGATAAAAACATTTTTATTTCAACAAATGAATTTCTATTCAGTTCATTCTTTAAATAAAATGATATTTTTATTTTTCTAACATATTTTAGAAAATTTCGGCGGGATAACGGCACGATACTAGAAACGGGACAAGGCCTAGCCTTATCCCCGGTCTAGTGTAGCCCACGCCATTCACACATCAATCAAATTCACCAAACAACCAAATTCAAATCAAATCATCAAATTAATTTATGCAACCAAACAAACAAGTCCATGGTCTGTGGACGATTGTGTCGGGTGCTACTAAACACCGTCTGCATCCTAGTATATATATAACTAGAAAATAAATTGAAAGGTGAGAAATTCTCACAGATAGCTATCCAATCATCTTGACTCTTCTTTTATAGAAATCTTCGCCAATCTCGCCTTTTGTCGCTTTCGTTGCCCGTATTCACTACATATGTAAAAATCGAATTTTTACTTCGTTATTCAATATATAAAAATCAAATTTTTACTTCGATGTTCAATATATAAAAATCACATTTTTACTTGTTCACTTTCAATTTAGAAATCATATTTTTATAATCACTTCATATGTGTAAAAATCGAATTTTTTCTTTGCTATTTAATCTATAAAAATCGAATTTTTATTTTAAAGATTTCACCTTTTCTAAAATAAATATTTCGCCCTTTCAATTATAAATATTTCGCTACTACTTTATATAGAAAAATTATATTTCTATATTGCTAAAAATCACTTCTTTCTAACATGAAAAATCATATTTTTCCTACATGAAAAATCTCATCTTTTCGTTTTGAAAAATCTAATCTTTATATGATTACTCATTTACATTTCACAGGAATAAGAATATATTCTTTCTACGAATAAATATCTAAACTTTATATTCAATTAAAATCGTATTTTCTTTCTAATCTAAATTTATAAAAATCAGTTTTAAAGTAAAATAAAAAATCGGTTTTACTATAAAATAAATAAAAAAAATCAGTTTTAAAGTAAAATAAAAAAAATCAGTTTTACTTACAGAGGGGGCTGACGCGAGGTCGGCGCCGCTGGGGGCTCCGATGGTGGACTGCGGCGAGGGGGGGGTCTGATGCGAGGTCAGGGGGAGGTCGCGATGGGGGGGGGCTGAGGGAAAGGCGGTGGCGGTCTTCGTTGGAGGGGCGGCACGCGGTGCGAGGGGGGGGGGCGTTGACGGAGAGGGCGCGAGCGAGGGGGAGGGGGAAGGTTGGAGCGGTGGTGAGGCGTCGGCCCTGGAGCTGGCGCCCTCGATTTCTTTTTTTTTCCTTTTTAAAAACTGAATCGAGAATGAGGGGGGGGGGGAGCCAGAACGTATAGGAAGAGGGCAGGAGAGAGAAAGTTCATATTTTTTTTTAATTTATTATTATTTTAAATGCAAAATTTTGACTTTTACATACAACCTCAAAACGAGGCCCACCGCCTGTCGTCCATAGCGCTTTACCCCTATTCCGAACCCAATGGGATATGTATCGCAAGCTGATATGATCGTTTGAATCAGTTTCCATTGAAATTTACATTTAAATCATTATATTGCATTTTTAACATACATTTCAAATTACCAGGGTCACATACTAACTCTAAAAATTCTCGAAAAATATTTTCTAGCTTCGTATTGACGATACGGTCCTAACAAAACTAGTTTCGTCGAATTCTGAGACCGTTGGAAAAATGGCCATTTTCCAGTCGATTAAAATCAACTGAAACTGGTCAAACGCGTTTTCCTTTGCCACGCTCACATATTGATTCGAAAAATTATGTAATTTGGAATCTAGCAATAACTTGACATCACGGATCCAACAAAAGTGGTTTCGTCGAAATCCGAGGTCGTTTGCAAAATGTCCATTTTTAAGGGCCTGAATTCCATAGCGACTATTCAGAATTTTCAACTGGACATATCTTTTGATTCCCGCTATGAAACTTCCATTTTTCGGATTCGTTGGAAAGATATCATCAATTAGATCCTATCATTTTTGGTTTCACTAAAATCCGGATTGTTTTGCACCCGGTACATTCAATTGAAGTTTGAAATCGAATTATCGAACTACCGCGCCATTTTCAATTCCTTTTATAATTAGATATAATTATTTATATTCCAACGACGATGTATATAAATATATGCATTCGAATTATATTCAAAATAAATTTCTCGTCGATATTATTTAAAATAATCTATTTTAAATATTCAAAATTCGCTAAAGTTGTCAAAATAAAAATTTTAAACTGGCCCAGATTTTCGGGTTGTTACAATTTCTCAAGGCTATTTTGGTCATTTTGACAATGGACACTTGTCCATCATCATTAATGAAAATATTAGGATGGTGGCACATGCCTCCTTAGGTGTCATGAGATGCTTCTACATATGGACACCTAAGAGGGTTATGTGTCCTTATCTTTTTTTTAACTTACATAAGAAGCTTCTTATATTAAATTTATTTTCCTCGGGATGAATATATATATATATATATATATATATATTAATTTTATCTTTTTTACATCGAACTGTACTGTGTAATTGAAGATAATACTTAATCTCTCGTCAATAATAGTGGAAAATGACCCGGCAGATGAAAAATTTTCTCCTCAAAATTCAAATCAATCTAAAACATTTGTATTGAATCCAGATCTTTCTTCTCAGAATGATTTAGAATCTTTATTCTTTGTCCAACTATCTGAAGAAGGAGTTCTTATTTCTGAAGAGTCATTTAAAGCTTCAGCTGATTCATGGAAAAATACGATTGCTTTGCATCCAGTGGATTTTAAACTTACTGTGGTTGAACTCAAGGATTATATTATGAAAGTATGGAAGTCGAAAGTTACGTTTAGGGTTCATATAGCTCCAGGTTTCAATTACATAGTACAGTTCGATGATGTGTTTGATGTTTTGTTTGTGTTAAAAACTTCAACTTATTCGTTCTTTGAGAGGTTATTGATGGTTAATAAATGGTTTCCTGGCTACAATTTTGAAGACTTTTATGCTCGACATGTTCAGATCTGGATTAAGCTCTTGAATTTGGATTTGGATTTGGAATTGTGGACAAATTCGAGTTTCTCTAGTATTGCTAGCTACATTGGTAAAACAATCAGGTCTGATTCTAATACAATCTCAAAGAAGATAACGAAATATGCTAGAATTCTCATTGAGATTGATTTGGAGTCAAAACTAGAAGATAGCATTCCTATCAAATTGTATAATGGTATTTCAAAATCTATTGCAGTTGAATATGAGTATGTTCCTCATAAATGCAGCAAATGCAAAAAAATTGGTTATAGAATGCTTATTCATGATTTATCTAAAAAACAAACATGGTCTTCTAATCATTCAGCAACTGAATTTCATGTTGGTTCTTCTTCAAATGTTGCAAGTTCTTATTCAAATAGTGAAAATTCAGATGAAAATAATCAGAGTCTAGAGGAAGATACATTTGAGATTGTCAATAAAAATCAAGATAGTCTGGATTTTCTTGACAAGGATTTGCCTACAGATGTAATGCCTGATCTTATAAATCAAATTGCAGATAATATGGATAATATTATTCCTTCTCAGGGGCAAAATGATGTATCAGATGGCATCTCCAAAAATACTGAGTATCTCGCCAATGTAAAGCATAAGAAAAAGGTATCGTTTATAGCTCCTCCTAAAAGGCCATTAAGGAGCAATGCTCCTATTGAATGACAATATTAGTATGGAATGTTAGAGGGAAGAATACATCTGACAGGATGTATGATGTATTATCCCTTCTGACTAAATATAAACCAACTATTGTTGGTTTAGTTGAGAATAAAATTAGTCCTAATAGTTTGCAAGTTTTTAGTAGATCTTTGCCTAGTGGATGGGAGTTAATGCCTCGTAATGATACCTCTTTCTATGGTAGAATTTTGTTGATATGGAATTCGAATGTATGGTCTACCAAAGAAATTTCCTCTTTAAATCAGCATTTGACAGTTCAAGCACTGAATGAAGGTGGTCTCTCCTTTTATCTTTCTATCATTTATGCAAGTAATAGCTTCAATGAAAGGCAAATTCTATGGAAACACATCATACAGGAATCAAGTTCTATAAATGCTGAGAGGATATTGATTGGGGACTTCAATAATGCTACATCTCATCTGGATAAAAAAGGAGGTTTGCTTATCCCATTCCAATGCATTAGATCTTTAAATAATTGTTTAATGCAAGCTGGATTAATTGAGATCAAAGCTGCAGCTTTTAACTTCACTTGGAGAAGGAGAGGAATTGCAACTAACATTGATAAAATCTTTATTAACCACCAATGTCTTCAAAAATTTGCTAATATTAATGCTTTGGCTTTATCTCATTTATCAATTGATCATAATCCTCTCTTATTGGATCTTTTAGTAGATGATTCTCCAAAAGGTTTTCCTTTTAGATATTCAAACAAGTGGCATTTGAAGCAGGGTTATTATGATTGTATACAGAGAGGGCTTTACATTAATGTTGATGGTTTTGCTAGCTATGTCTTTCTCCAGAAACTTTATGCTTGCAAATCAAAATTGAAGAAGTGGAATAAAGTTAGGCCTAAGGATAATGAACATTTAGCAGAGGCTGAAGCTAGGGTCAAGGAAAGTGAAGAAGCATGTAGTGCAGACCCAGAAAATATTATGCTATATGAAAGTATGTTAGAAGCAAAGCAATCTTTATATTTATAGAAAAAGATTAGTTCATGGAGTTACAAACAAAAGGCCAAGGTATCATGGTTGCAAGATGGGGATACAAATTCTAAAAAAATTCATTCAAAAATGTCTCTTCGAAAACATTAAATAACTTGAAGGTTTTATTCAAAATTGATGGTTCTCTGTTATATAAGAAAGAGGAAATTGCTTCTGAAGCTATCAATTATTTCAAACAGTTATTCAATGGTGAAGACAAATTAGAGATACCTTCTTTTCAATCAATTGCAGAGATTAGTCTACATGGAAAACAGCAACTTTTGAAACCAATTTCTCTTGATGAAGTTAAAAAGGCAGTTGATTATATTCACATTAACTCAAGTCCCGGACCTGATGGACTCAATTCCAAGTTCTTTATTCTACATTGGGATGCAATCAAGTCTTAACCTCATTCAGCCATGCAACACATATTTGAGTTAGGTAAACTTCCAAAAGGTTGTAATCACACGTTTATAACTTTAATTCCAAAGGTTGAGAGGCCTACTTCAATATCACAATATAGACCTATATCTTGTTGCAATATGTTTTACAAGATTTATAGTAAAATATTGTGTAATAGGATTAAATGGTACATGCCTCATCTCATATCTGTAAACCAATGTGCCTATATTCCTAATAGACATATAGGAGAGAATATCTTGTTAGCTCATGAGCTGCTAAGAGATTTTAAAAAAGGAGTTAGCAAATTTTGTGTTAAAATTGATTTGCACAAAGCCTATGATATGATAAATAGGAGGCTAATTTGTCATACTATGTTCAAGATGGGATTTCCAATTCATATTATCAATATTATTTATCAGTTTATATCTTCTCCTACTTTCTCAATACTGATTCAAGGTATTCCTCATGGTTTCATCTCATCTAATCGTGGGCTTCGGCAAGGTGATCCGCTCTCTCCTTATTTGTTCTCTATAGCCATGCAATATTTCTCCTTTTGTATGATTGAAGTTGTTGCATTGGAGAAATTATTGCTAGTTCATAAGTTTCAGCCAGTGGTTTCTCATTTGATGTATGCAGACGACCTTACGATCTTTGGTAAATGTTCACCTTCATGTGCCATTTCTCTAAACGAATGTTTAGATAAATTAAAGAGACACTGTGGTCTTTCTGTTAGTATTCTTAAGTCAAAAATTTATTTCAGTCTTCAAGCTAAATATACACATGAGATAGCACCAACTTTGGGTTTTCAGGTTGATCATCTCCCTGTTAGATATCTGGGGGTTCCCTTATCTTCAAATTGTATACATTATAGTGAATACTAATCATTGCTTTAGAAAACTCAATCAAAGCTTCAATCATGGGATGCCAGATTTCTTAGTTATACTGGACGAGCTGAATTAATACAATTTGTTATAAACCCTACTATCTTATACTGGTTATTTGTTTACCAACTTCCTGACTTTATCATTTCAAAGCTTCATTCTATGTGCTCGGATTTTTTTTTGGGGAGTTCATCACATAAAGTTAGTTGGGAAAAGCTATGCTATCCAAAATCTGAAGGAGGTATTGGGATGAAATCTCTCTATGATTTGAAGAAAGCCTTATGTATTAAGCTAATGTGGAAGTTGTTGGATGGGTCATCATTATGGAGTCAATGGATGAATAGTAGGTATTGTAATGGTAAATTGTTTTGGAGTATGCACTGTGATAATGATTCTTCATGCACCTGGAAATCCATTTTGAGGTTGAGAACTCATGGTGAACAATTATTTCAAAAAGTGATTGTTGATGGCAACAACACTAATGTTTGGTTTGAGCCTTGGATAAATTCGAAATGTCTGGTTGATATCTTAGGTATCTCAAGGTTTCATAATATAGGAAGGCATAATGAATGTGTTTCTTCCTTAATAATTGATGGAAAAATCAATGGCTCTCTTCACGCAGCTACAAGAGAAATCAGAAATGAGGTTGAATATATAATTATTGATATCCAGGCTGATCATGACTTTTATGAATGGAAGGATGGTGGAGCTTTCTCCTTTCACAAAGCCTGAAATGATGTGAGAAAGTGGAAACAAGGTAAACTTTGTTTAAATTTATTTGGCATTCTAAAAATGTGAAGAGAATGGCTCTCATTTCTTGTCTAGCTATTTTAAGTAAGTTGTCTACTAGAGATAGATTAGTTCGATTTGGTTTAACCAATGAGAAGGCATGTGTGCTTTGTCAAGATGAGGATGAATCTGTTGATCACTCATTTTTTGGCTGTGTATATTCAAGTTACATTTGGCTGCTGTTACTCTTGAAACTGGGATTATCTACAAGCATTATTGGTCATATGGTGTTTGAAGCAGAAAAGGTGTTGTATGTTTTTAAAGACAAAGATCAGACTTTAGATTTGGCGTGTGCTGTTTTTACCACTACTGTGTATCATCTATAGAAAGAGAGAAATTTAAGAATGTTCAGTAATAAGAAATTGCCTAAGGAAATTGGGCTAAAACTTATTGAAATAGATGTTCAATGGTCAGTGAAGAATAATGGGAATTCTTTCAGTAGCTCGCAAAGGAAGATAAATTTAATGAAGAGATAGAGTATTGATTTGCATGATACAGGTTGACGTTTTGATGTATATTATGTATGTTTGTGATGAGTGTTTCTGGTGGTTATATGTCTTGTGTTTGTATTATCAATATATGGAGTTTATTTGTGCTCTTTTCCCTTATGTGGTACCCATCTCGGTTAGGGGGGACATAAGGTTTTGATGAGGCATATGAATGAAGTATATGGAGTTTATTTCCTTCCTTTCTTTACCTTTCTTATCTGGTTTTTATAATCGCTTTAACCTTAACCTTCAATGAGAATATTCTTTGATAATACTTTTTTTCCATCTGTTTTTTACAATTAAATTCAGATCTGAAACCACAAACTGCTAGATCTGTTAATTTAATAGGAAATTTACATGTCGATTCGACTCCATCTACCCAATCTTTACGGTTTTTAGTTACTTGAGTATGGATTATCAACGCATCATTAATTTGGGATTCGGCATTGCTAGCACAACTGAATCAGATTCACTTCCAAGCTATCCAACTGATATTCCATGGTTGAGCTAGATCGAGTTCAGTTTTGCATTGGTAAAAGGCTACACTGGATTGATCTTTATGGGAGATGATTGATTTAAGATCATGGTCATGATGAGCTTTGGGCTCATGGAATGTGCAGAGTGGTGCACACCAGCAGGATGGTTGCGTCATCATTGATGGATATATGTTAGTTCAGGTTATTGTTACTTGTATTTCATGTATTTTTCGCTTTTGTTTATGTAATGGTAAGTATGCTAATCTTTCTCTTATACGGTTTTATTAGTAATCAATAAAATGAACCAATTTTCAAATATATATATATATTCATGTTCAATAACCGTGCTAACATAATATATTATGTGTTTTATCATGCACGAGAGTGTTATGAGCTTTTTTTTAAGTTTTAGTCAACGAAAGGTCGAAAATTTGATGAACGACTCCCGGTCACATTTTCAATTTCACATAAAACTAAATATTTTTTGGTAAACTGGTTTTAAAAATCATTTCACTATCACTATTTATTATTTAAAAGAGATCTATTTTAGCTACAACTCAACATTAAATGTTTAAAATTTATTGAAAATTCATAAATTCAAGCGGTAAATTTTCGGATTGTTATATTCTTTCCCTGTTAAAAGCAATTGCATCCCCAAAATTCTGTGTAATACTTTTTTTTTTGCAAAGCCGATGGGGGTTGATTGGCCCCCATCCATTTTATTGATATACCAAAGACAATTACAATGGAGTACAAAACAAAACAAAGCAAAACAGTGGGAACTCTATGTATCCAGGGCATTTTTCTTGAATGTACACTTTCAAAACAATTTCATAAATTGAATTTTGGAATTAGAGCATAGACATACCTAGATATTATATGATTAGAACTTCTCAATTTGTGATCAACCTTCTATCAATCCTACAAGCTAGTACTAAATCAGGCCTTCCATAGTTTTTCCGTACGCCCAAATTCAATATCATCTTCATTTCAATCCACACCGATACCCAGTCTCCTTCCCGTGAATATATACTCAATTTTGAGTAGATTCTAGAGCCTCTTTTTTTTTGTGGGAAGTGCCAAATCATCAAGTAAAGACATACTCTCCTTGTGTGGTACCCATCGAAATGTACCAAAAAGTACTCATAGCGGTCGTATTTACAAGAATCATCAATTAACTTTGTTAGTATAATATGACATCAACGTTCAAATAATATTAAAGAAAGACTTTCAAATGATGACTATGAATATAACAAACAAGTTAGCTGTAGCATTTTTTATATCAATTTCTTTCGTTAGAAATAGAATCTTACTCATCTAAGTGAATCTATACCACACACTCTCATCATCATCAAGAAAGGATATACTCTCCATATTGCGGTACCCATCGAAATGTACCAGAGAGTAATCATGGCACTCTTATTATAAGAATTTCCAAATAGACTTCGAAATAATATATTCAAATAAGTCAAACAAGTTTTATAAGAAATCCTTTTGTCGAAACTAGGATCATATTCATTAAAGTGCATCCAAGTCACACACTCGATCTAGGATATTTTATCCTACTGCAGTTGGCATCCCCTCACTAAGTAGGGATGTACTCTACTAGCTCAATACCACATAGAGTAATAGTTGCACTATCCAAGATCTAATGTCTTATACAACACATCATTATCATCATCATCTGAACGTAACCATCATATTGCGGCCGACATCCCCTCACTAAGTAGGGATGCACTCTACTCGGCTCAATACCAACATAGAGTATTAGTGCACTACCCAAAATCTATTGTCTTATACCGCACATCGTCATAGTCGTTGGAAGGTAAACATCATTGATGAAATAATCCTAAAAATCTTTCATAAGTATAAGCAAAGTTTCTCTCAAAATATTTTTATACTTTGTAATCATTACTCCAACATAGACAACCATTTCCTTTTGAAAAATCCACACTCTCGACTACGAAAATCATAAGGTATTAAGTACGAATCTTTTTTTTATACCTCACATCATTCTTTTCAGAGTACTCAATGTATCTCAAAATCTTATATGTGTCACTAGTTATGACATTCGCATTGAACGACATCTGTAACACCCTGTATTACTATGTTTATTAAAGTATCGAATTATAGAACACTTAATTTTAAAAAGTGAGTATTAAGGGAAACGGGTTACGCCGTTGCGTTCGTCTCGGAGTTCTGCATGAGATAGAATCCGAGTTTGCATGAATCGGACTTCGTATGAAAAAGTTATGGAGTTCAGAAGATTTCATGTTTTAAATTTAATAAACAAAACAGTTCAAAATTTAAAAATCACGTGGCTCAGCTGGGCGGGACCCGCCCATAGGGGTCGACATAGGTGTCGACCCACCAAGAAGGGTGTCGACTGAGGTGTCGACCCCCCTATAGGGGTCGACCCCCTCGCCCAGATCCAAACAGTGATGATTTTCTGACTTGTTGCCGAGTCTTTTCTGACTTGTTGCAAGTCACTTGAGCATAGGTGGCAATTTCTGGATAACTCTATCTAGTCTGGACGGTTCTGATCGCTCCTAGGATGATCTAATGGCTCACATAATTTTAAACTTCTATAAAAGCAACCCTAGTCCTCAAGACTAAATCACACAATTTCATTCCAAGGAGCCACCATGTTGTCTATGGTCAACCTAACATAGCCACCATTTCTTCTCTAACCAGGAAGCAAACAAGAAAGCAAGTTAGAAGCTACGAATCTAATCTAAATTTGAGAATCGATAGTCTACGTCAAGGGATTGCTTTTCAGTTTCAGAAAACAGATCCCAAAAAACAAGATTTTATTTTGTTTGTAAGTCCTGTTATTATTTAGATGTGAACGATTAAAAGTTATGATTTGTAATAAAGTGAAAACTAGAGTTGTGCCTAAGTTGTAAGATAATGGTGATGTTGATTCATGTCTATTCTTGTAACGATTCTATCATATATGCCTATGAGACTATTGTGGTTTGTTGGACTTATTATGTTGATGTTAAACCAATCGTGTATTATGTAAATTTGGTGACTTTTCATGTTATGTTTCATGCAAGTTTTTAGGCTTAGTTATATATATATATATATGTGTTTAGATTTACATTCTCCTATGACAAGATTTGTAATGCCCTGTATTTTCTATGAACATAAAAGTAACAAAACAGAGTATACTTAATTTTTAAAGGAAGAATTAAATGAAACTGGTTAAGCCATTGCGTTCGCCTCGGAATTATGCTTGAGATAGAGTCCGAGTTTGCGTAAATTGGACTCCATGTGAAGAAGTTATGGCATTCAGAAGTTTCAGAAAATTTAAATTAATTAAAACAGCTCAGTTCTAAATTCAAAATTCGAATTCAAACGCAGAACAAGGTGGGTGGGATTTTTCTCGCCCAGGGGCCAAGTCGACCAGGTGGTCGACCTAATCTATACAGGTCGACCACAGGGTCGACCTCCCCCCTTACAGGTCGACCTGTTTCAGATCCGAGGCAAATTCGGATTTTTGTGTCTAGACTTGTTTTCTGGACAGATTTTTTGGCTCCTAAGCTATTTAAACACCCCCCAAACCCCACTTTCTCTCCATACCAAATCATTGTAGCACTATGCTGCCTCAATTCTAATTTAAATAAATCAATGGCGTCTTTGCTCTACTGAAACCTAAGCTAGAACTAGTGCTTCTTCTTCTTCCAACCTGAATAGGATTAAAAGAGAACAACTACAACCCTTTTTCTTTTAGAATCCAACCAAGGTGAGTACAATTATTTTCAGATATGAAATTTAATTATGATCTTGACATGGTTATAAATCTGAATTTGAGATTATGCATATTTTTATTTACCAGATCTATTTTTCTGTGTAGATCTATCTTATTAATATTATAGTAACTATTCTGTATCTCTTCCTTCCTTCTGTTCTATAGCCAGGCTACCACGAGCCTGAGCCAAATATCATAAGAGATTGACGCACGAACGTTAAATTTAGGAAAAATAGTGAATGATGCATAATTAGACATGACTGATTTGTGACCGATTTGAGAAAAGAACATATGTTATAATTTAAGATCTGGATCTGGGCATACTATATATGATAATCTATAATTTGGAAGAAGGAGAATTATTGTGTATATGACTTAGGCGCAAAGATCTGTATTATAATAGGATAACTATTAAATGTGAATACGCCTAAATGGGGATTTTGGATATTAGGCATACGGTGAAGTCAAAGGCTATAATTTGGCATAATTCGTATTGTATATCATGATTTGTGGTTTCAGAGAATATTCTATACTGTGTAAATTTAACTAAAATTTGGGGAATATGTTATATTGTGAATTATGACCATAATTTGGACATGTAAAATTAGGCGTAATTTTATGATTAAATCTGTTAAATTGCCTAATCTGCTAAATCTGTTGAAACTGAATACGGTAAATTTGGGGTATGAAAATCTGTAGACTCGATCTAAAATTGAGCAAAACAAGTTAATAAAACTTTGAATAATCTGCTGTAACTTGTAAAGAAGTTTAATTTGTTGAATTGGCATAATTAGTCTGTTATTGGCATAATCTGCGAATGAATATTTAGCTAAATATAAGAATGCTGAGACACGAGGTTAGACTCTGTTTATAGTAGAAGCCTGCCCGGACCTAACCGGCTTAACCAGCAACTGCAAACTGTCAGTCTAATGTGAGAGGTCGTAGGCATAACTAAAAGATACTTAGACACGAGGTTAGGTCTGGCTTGTGGCAGAAGTCTGCCCGGAACCGCCCGGCACATCCAACGACCAGAAGCTATCGACCTAATGTGATAGGTCTGTGCATTAGTAATTAATTAATGCAAATCTAGGATAAATATGATGCCTAAAACATGTTGGGTGAATAAGGTTAAATCAACTGGGCGATGAATCTAATAAACCCGTTTCATAAATCTGTAGGCCCAATACAAGGTTAGGTAAAACAATCTGTAAGTCTATTAATCTGTATATCTGATCCGTTACTCTAAAAACTTGTTAACCTCTATGACTGATCTGAGAACTAGTTAATTTGAACTTTGTACATCTGAAATATGTAAGCAAGTTAATCTGAAACCTATTAGTCTAGGGACATAAGGTTAGGAGGGGTAATTACTTGTGTCATCTGTTGTGTGGGACCCATATTAGTAAATAACCCTTTTCTGGTATCAAAACTTGACCCAACACTAGGAGGGGTCCGAGCACGCTTACTGAACTAATTGTAAGAGGTTCACTCCGATAATGGCAAGGGGTGTCGATAGCGCATTCCAACCAGGTCATGTGCGTGCATGGATCCGGTCTTCTCTGAGGATGTAAGACACCGTGGCACCTGTAAATAGGTCTATGTCTATAGGTTGCCACTTTTGGGAATGATACACCCTTCTATGGGGCTGGCACAAGGTATTTATGTATTAGGGAGCCGATCGCTTGGGGTAGAATTTAGGGTACACCTAGTTCTATTTGTTTCTGTTGGTATACCGTCTGTTTCTGTTGGGGTGGCAAAAGGCCCATTAGTTGGGGTGGTAAAGGCCCATTATTAGCATTCTGTTTCTGTATCTTCTGTCTCTGTTGGGTGGTAAAGGCCCATTACTAGCATTCTGTTTATGTGAAGATTATTCTTCTTCCGTTTCTATTTCAGTTTAGACTTTAGGGTAACACCTAATCCTGTTATACTAATTATTAGTGCAAAGAAGTTAGATATAAGTAAGAAGAAGCATATCCTGATCTATATCATTCTATTTCTTCTGTTTAACTTAAGCATACCTGCTACTCCTGTTGCTGTAATCTCTCATCTAGCTTTATTTACATGTCATGATATTACTATCTATTTATATGCTGAAAGTCACTGGACTTGCCATACTTTATGTCTGACCTCGTTTGTTTTCGCCTCTTTTTCTTTCCGTCCCCCCCCCCCAGGTGCTCAAGGTGGAAACATAGGATTCTCTCTGCTTGAAGCGCTTGAAGTATTTCTTGGCTTTGACTCTACCTTCTTATGGCAGTTTATGTTAGGGATTATGGTTTTAAAAATTATGCATTCTGAAGGATTTTGGTATAAGACTAATATTTGTGTACTTGGGTTTCAGTATTGTGATTTTGAAGGATGTAACCAAACTTATTTCTGTTTCTGCTGTAATAAAGTTATAATTTTTTCAAGTACTACTTTACGTATATGTCTTGTAATATTCTGTTCTGTTTACTTATAATGCTTCATGGAAGTTAATGTGGTAATGACCCGCATTTTCAGCAGTATAATAATTAATTAATTTGATTATTTAAAAGGTGATTAAAAGGATTTAATGCTCAAGGAATTAAATAATGGTGAATATTTAATTAAAATAATAAATTAAATAATATATTTAATTCTGAAATAATCGCAATTGGCTGAAATGGCGATATGGTGTGAAATGGATTACCTGTAATATTTGATTCAGTTTCGAATTGAATTAGAATAACGAATATATTATTTGAATGAAGTTTGGACGTATAATTATAGTATAATTAAAATCGATCTTGAAAGGGCGCTGTAGTTCGTAATTTGGTAATTTGAACTTCAACTGAATGTACAGGATTCGTTTTAAGACGGATTTCTGTGAAACAAGAAACATGTGGAGTTAGTGGGGTATATCTTTCTAGTGGAAGAGAAAAATCGAGATTTCGTCGTGTAGATTTTGATTTATGTCCAAATCAAATTTTAGAAAAGTCGCTGTGGAATTCCTTTATAATTTATAAAGGAATTATTTATATTTTAAAAAGGAATTTCATTTTTGAATCGAATATCGATTTAATCGGGATTTGAAATATCAAGTTATAAATCCCTGTAGAGTTGTATGGTATTCCACTGTGAATATATACAATAATATTTATTTATAAATATTTAATTTAAATATATTTAAATATATTTATATATTTAAAGGGGTCATTCAGAGCTTTAAAAATAGCCAATTTTGCAAACGACCTCAGAATTCGACGAAACCAATTTTGTTGGATCTGCAACATCGAATTATTGTTAGATTTCAATTTCCGTGATTTTTGAAGTCAATATGTGGCTGTACCGATTTTTAAAGTGAAAAACAGTCAGCATTTCGACAGTTAAAAATATGCTGTGTGAGCAAATGAAGTCGGAATTCGACGAAACCAGTTTCATTGGGACCGTAATGTCGAGCTGTAGCTGCATGTCCAGTTTCGTGATTTTTGGATATCATATGTGATCACAGGAATTTTAAATGACCAATATAATCAGCGGTTGATTTAAAATGAATATTTAATCAAATATAAATATATTAAAATCACCTATAAAAATGCCTTGACCCTAAGCTCTTAATTCATTTTGCTGTGAGGTCAACAACATTCTTGAGCCGTCAGTATTCATCCTCCAAAAACAAACGTGAGGTTTGAAAAATCAAAACAAAATCAAAGAAAATTCTATAAATTATCAAACATATATATTTGCGATCCTCATCACCTCCTCTCCACTGCCATACGAATTTTGGGCCATTCGATCATACTATTTTTCGCCAGAAAATCACCAGACCAGCCTAGGGTTCGAGAATGCCAAGATTTGAAATACCAATCCTGGAATTTGAGAGTTGTGTTGCAGTCAGGGTATCAAAGGGGTTTGAGTGTGATAAATTCGAGGTCTTTGGTGATAATCGAGTTCGGTGTTCTGTGCTGAGGGGTGCGAAATAGTAGCAGTCGCGATGCTTTGAAATGATGTGATGTGACGATCCCAAAACCCCATGACACGGTGTTAAGGATAATCATTGGAATATAACACATTAATCATCATTAGCAGATCACAGATAATAGCATAAACGAGAAATAGAATAATTTACACACATATGACAGCGGAATCATATAGATATCACCACATCAGAGAGCACAGTGCAGGATACAACTTAGTGCAGAATAATACATAATCAGTCATCATCGCCAGAGGCGGAATCATACATAAAGAGTACACAAACTAAACATCAGTCTACATCGCCAGTGGCGGAATCATAATACATATACAATAATGGCGGAAAAAGTCATAGTCAGCACGGTGTAGTCAAGCCTCGCCATGAGCCAAAAGTGCACCAGATACCTGTAACTAGGCTGCCCATGTGAAAATGAGGGCACCCGAGTTTGCAAGGTGAAACAAACTACGAGTCAGTCATGGGACTGGTATGAGAAATCTACTTAACTTATTAAACAACAATAATAAGGCAAATCAAAGGACTACGCCACTTTCGCGGAACGGGTTTACTCCAATCAGTGCTAGTGCATGAAATAAAGTAAATGATTAAATCATCGCAATGCTTTTTATAAAATGAAGCCATTATAAGACTCAGGTCCCATCACACAATGCAACGCAAGCCAGAGGATAGAGTTTTACCTTATAATTGCCAAAAATGCTTCATACGTATAAAACAAAAGTGTTTGATATTATTACTAGTGCATATATGTTTTCAAAAGCAAATTCAATCATAAATATCAATCCTAGGCGGCATAGCTACCGTCTACTATGTCGCCATACCAGTAATACAATCACATCCGCAATTTCGTATCGGAAATTGGATTCCATCATGAGTCGAAGCAAGGGGCAAGCTCCTCTCCGTTCGAGACACTCTAGCAAATGCCTTGGGACCGCACACAGCAATTCCTGGATCTTCAGGGCTGGTCGTCTCTTACTTTTGAGGATTGGCAATTCCTGAACACACGTTTCCCGGTCCTTACAGACCTATAATCGAGGCGCCTCGCATTCCAACAACCACACAGGTGAAAAGTAGATATAAATGTCAGGGCTGGTAGGTCACTGACACCACCTTAGCTAGAAAGAAACGTCGTGCTCTCCCTGCAGTCGCTATCCCGTTTTTGACTCATACCGAGGTGTGAGGCTCGCGAATCCACGTTATACACAAAGCTACGTCACACAGACCATGCTTTGATCATCAACCACAAGACTTTGCTTTGCAACAGAAGCCTTGATCATATGCCACTTAGGCATGCCACACAGGCAATCCACTCCATGCGACCGATTTCTATCAATACATAACCTCTGAGCTCGTACGTCTCAGAGAAGGGCGTTAAGCAAGAGAATAAATTCTCCGCCGCCAAACAGATATATATTTAACAGAGATCAATCAGCATAGAACGAAATCCAATGTCAGACACACAGTCCATTTACGTGTTTGTTCTGGGTTTGAACAAAGCCGGAGGCACCAAATTCCCTGCATGTCCGCACAATCAACAATACGTCCGGACAGCTACTACTTCAGCCCCTTCAAGGTAGTTACTCCAATCACGAGCATCTGTAGCGCCCATCCATCCAATGTGGAGATCGTCGGTCTTCTACCTTCTTCGACTCTTCGACTTTTCAACGTCGATCGATTATTTGAAATGAGAATGAACTCGGCCTTTTCAAATTACCCACGTATATTTAGATTTTCAAATCAATTTTTCACATGGTTAAACTATTCAACATTCACATTTCAGTTCCTTAGTATAGTTTTCATGTTAAACACATTCAACCATCACATATCAAGCAAACACAATAAGATTGGTTTATTTCCACTCCATATCGTCTATAGTATTTTATAACGATATATCGCCATTTTTATTTATTTAAAACGACCATATTTAATTAAACGACGTTTCAGGTCGTGCCGAGGCACTGCCGCTGTTTTTCACTAAATTTGTTTTACACATATCTGAAAATCTAACCGTTGGATCTTCACAAATTTTATATCATTAGAAAGATCATTTCAAAATGAATCCAACGGTTTCAGTTTCGGGAAAATCCGACGGTCGGATCTTCCACACTAGTCGTTTGAAGTTACGATTTCAAATTATGAACTGCAGCGTCATTATTCGATTTAATTTAATTATATATATATATATATAAATATAAATATAATCGTTTCTGGCGCTGTTTTTCTTCAGATTTGAATTAAACATTCCAGACAATCCAACCGTCGGATCTTTACAAAGTTGGTGTCGTTGGAAAGATATTTCCAAGGCGAACCCAACGGTTGCGGTTTCGGGAAAATCCAATGGTCGGATTTCCCACACTAGTCATTTGAAATCACGGTTTCAAAACACGAACTGCACGGCCACGATTCGTTTTAATTTTATTTAAATTTATATATTTATATAAATATAGTTCATTCGAAAATTCCTATATCGTTTTCACTTCAAGTATTTCACTAACGCCTTTAAATTTTGGAAAATTTCGCCATGACCTCCTTTGTACGGGAGGGGCTGGGAAAATTCCCAAATAGCCACATGGGCGTCTCATCTCAAAAAGAAAAAGAAAAAGCCAACAGGCTCATAAAATCATCACCCAAACAAAACAGTAAACGTGTACCTATTTGTCGGGCACAAAATTTTATTCCTCTTCTCTAGCCTCTTTGCTATAACTTGTTCAATAAATATGCATGTACATATATGCAATTCTTATCACTTATCATTTTCCATTCAACTTCATATTTAATTCACTATGGTTTAAAAACACCATTCATTCTATTATTGCATACATAGGCAAAAATCATATCATTAGCTAATTAATGAGTATTTCAACTCATGCATATTTATTTGAACAAGTGGTTATTTTCACCACTTCACATTTCAAAAATGATAATTTTGGCGAACTAAAATATATTTCAATACATGACTATTTTATTTAGTTCCTATGCATGTTAAAAATAATATTTCTTTCACAAATATTTATTTCAACGCTTGCATATCTTTAGCAAATCACATATATGATAAAAAATGGTATTTTTATCATCTAAAATATTTATTCAACACATGAATGTTTTTAACACTTCATAATTTCAATAAAAATGTAGTTTTTTTTGTTCGATCTTTTTGTTCAACACATGAGCTTTTACAACACACACACTTCTCAACACATGAGCATTTCCACACATGGATATTTCATATATTTTGTTCATATAAGAAAGATGAAATTTTTATATTGTTGAAACTATTTATATATAAGGCGAATATTTTACATACTTCATATATATTATAAAAATGTGATTTTTATTGTTTAAACACTTTATTCATTTACACATGAATTTAATTTTCACACATCACTTCTCAATACATGAGCATTTCCACACATGGATATAGTTTCAACACATGACTTTAGTTTCATCGCATGAAAATAATTTCAACATACGAAAATAATTCTAACACATGAATATTATTCAAAATTTCGGCAGCATTACGGCAGGGTAGTTAAAACCGGCACCGTCCCTAGTACGGCTCCTCGCTCTACCTTAAAACCTCGCGGTTTTTGACAATGGGGATTCATGCATCTAATTCGCACGTAGGCGGCATGTTTTATTTTCATTTCCACAATTATTTCCAATTTATTTCAATCACCAATGGGTATTTTTCAACCACAACCAATCAATATCAACCACAAACAATTATTCAACCATTCGCATTTTTCATCCAATATTTCACACAATAAATATCGTCCATGGTTTGTGGACGAGGGGAGTATGTATATATATATATATTACTTATATATTTCACTTGCATTTCAACACACATATCATTTATACTATGCATGTATAATTCATACTTCGCTCATATAGCTTACACAACGCATGTACATGAGGCATACAACACGTGTATAATTTATATTTCGCTTGTATAATTTATACATGACATTTTCCATTCAACTTCATTTAATTTAGTTTTCTCACCTTGGTTTTCGGAGTGCTAAAAATCGTAGATGGCTCAGAAAAATCCGCGGCCTCTTCTATGTGGTAGAGAGCCTCCTTGCGGTCACGATGTTTCCTGTTTTATCGAATTTCGTCAACACACCATAAAGATATGATTTTTCAAAATTCAAACATCATAAAGGACTCACCTTTCACGATGGTTCGAACTAGGGTTTGGAGATTTCGTGAAATCCGTGCACCGTGGTGAAGATCGGAGGGTGCAATGTGAAAGAGGGGAGCGAGGCGGTCCTGTCGGTGGTCGGAGGAGCAGGTGCGATCGCCTCTGGCGATCGTGGCGTCGACGTGAAGTCGGCGACTTCCTGGGCGTCGTTCTCGACGCTGGCGAAGGGAGAAAGGGCGGGGGTTGGTCGGATTTAAAGAGGGAGGTGGGCGTTGTCGAGTCAGGGTGGTGGCGGAGGTTGCAGATGGCTGAGGCGGCGACGATTTGGCTGGAAAGGACGGAGGTCATGAGTCATCGGTGGGAGAAAGAGAACGAGGTTTTCTGGAGTTTTTTTTTATTTTTAAATTTATGAAAGGAAAAATTTGATTGGCCAAGGGTTTTATTAAATTTTTAAATGGTGTTTTTCCATGCGGATCCCGATTCAAACCCAACGACTATCACCATTAGCTAAATACCCCCATCCCGGACACAATGGGATATGTTTCGTTGGCCAATTCGACTGTTACAGTTAGTTATTTTTCAAATTAAAGTATAAAACATTTTATATTCAATTTGAACGTACATTTCAATTTGCCTAGGCCACAAACTGATTCGAAAAATTCCAAAAAAATAAATCTAGCTATGTTTTGACGCTACGGTCCCAACAAAACTAGTTTCGTCAAATTCTGAGAACGTTTGAAAAATGGCCCTTTTCTGGTCAATCCTATTTAACAGAAATTGACCAAACTCAATTTCTTTTGCCACGCTCACATACTAGCTCTAAAAATTATGAAATTTTAAACCTAGCAATAGTTTGACATCCTGGACCCAACAAAAGTTGTTTCGTCAAATTCCGAGGTCGTTTGCAAAATGTCTATTTCCAAGGGCCATAAATTCTATATAGCGACCTTTCTGAAAATTCATTTGGCCATAACTTTTGATTCCCGCTATGAAACTTCGATTTTTCAGATTCGTTAGAAAGATATTCATTAACAGATTTAAATATTTTTGATTTCACTAAAATCCGTTGTATTTTCCACCCTGCACAGTCAGTCAAAGTTTGAATTCAAATTTTCAAACTACCATACTATTTCTAATTCATTATTTTATTGAAATATTCTATTTCAATTGTTCAAATTCCTTTGAAATAACCAATTTTAAAAAATTTAAATTGGTTCGTATTTTCCGGGTTGTTACATGTGAGTTCCAGGAATTTGGGTGGAAAAGAAGGAGTTGAAAAGGGGGATGAGAATGGTGATTTGATTTTTGGGGTTCATTAAGAAATGGTTGCGATGGAAGCTTCTGAAGTTTTGGGAAATGGTGATTTTGCTGGTATCGTGAAAATCAATTTGAGGAGGACGGTAGTAAAAGGGGTGCGGGTATGATGGATATTGGGCTGATGTAAAAGGTGAAGGCCCAAATTTAAAATCTAATACATGTTTTAAATTTATTTAAAATGTATGAAATTGTATAATCCATAACTTGCTCATACTTTATCGAAATCAGACGAAACAAGATCTGTTAGTATCGTATGCACGGTGGATACACCATGAACTGACGGGGAGTGAATCGAAGCTCGTTACAATTTATTGCAAAATAAATTGTCCGTTTGAGTCAAGCGATGATTATCGTTATTAACGATGATCGTCCAATGTGAATAAAACTCACCAACCCTGAACAGTTATATTTTTATAACGTATATTTAGAACTGATAAATGATGGTTGATTATGTGTATTGACTGTTTGATTGAACTGCTAGTCAGTTAGTTGAATTTCTATATTGATTCTGTTTATCAGAATAGTTCATATCAAACTGAAAGTGATAATAATCGTATTGTGTAACATCTGTGGATGCACGGAAACAGGTTGGAGGAATCCGACTGGATTCCTCAACAGTTATTTTATTGTTATCATATAATTGAATATATGATGTGCTATATAATCTGTTGGCGATTATATGTGTTTGGACGATATTGGTCATCGTATTTTGATGGGTTAAGTACCATAGAAATACTGGAGTGTTAAAAAGGGAATTTTCAAAATGAATATTGAAATAGATTTTTATAAAATCAAAGGGTTTTATAAAGTGGAATATTTATAAATAGAGAATATTTATAAATGGGATATTTATAAATTGGAAACATTTATAAATAGAATATTTATAAATAGGATATAACAAATAGGATAGAAGAGGAATATTTGCAAACTATTTGCAAATAGAATAGAAAAGGAAATACTTGTAAAACCATTTACAAATAGAATTGAAAGAGATATTGACTTGGAAAATAAATAAGTTATTTAAAAGGATATTCAGTAGGAAATAAATAAGTTATAAAAAGGGATTAATTATTTAGAGAATGAATAAAGAAATATTTGTAACCATTTACAAGTAAAATAAAAAGAGAAAATATTTGTAAAAACATTATAAATAGAAGTAAAAGGAAATATTTATTTTTTAAATAAATAGAAGTAAAAGGAAATATTTATTTGTTAAATAAATAGAAGAATTGAAAGGAATATTTATTTGCTAAATAAATAGAGTTAAAAGAGTTAGCGAATATGGTTTATTTGAATAGAGTTGAAAGGAGTTAATCAAAAGAAGTTAATTAAAATGAGTTAATCGAATATTAGTTATTTTGTTTAAGTTAATTGATTTGAGTTAATCAATTAGGGTAATTGATTAAAGTAAACCCATTAGAGATAACCAGTTAGAGTTAATCACTTTGAGTTAATCAACTAGAGTTAAATCGAGTTAGAGTTAATCAATTAGAGTTGACCAGTCAGAGTTATTCTGTTAGGGTTGATCAGTCAGAGTTAACCAGTTAGGGTTGATCAGTCAGAGTTAATCAGTTAGGGTTGATCAGTCAGAGTTAATCAGTTAGAGTTAATCGATAGAGTTAAATCAAACTAGAGTTATTCAAATGGAGTTAATTGAATTTAGTTTATTCGAATAGAGTTGAAATGTGTTAATCGAATTTAGTTATTCGAAGAAGTGAATCGAATCAGAAGTATTTGAAGTGAGATAATCGAATAGTAGATATTCGAAGTGAGATAATCGAATAGTAGATATTCGAAATGAGATAATCGAATAGTAGATATTCGAAGTGAGATAATCGAATCAGAGATATTCGAAGTGAGATAATCGAATCAGAAATATTCGAAGTGAGTTGATCGAATCTAGTTATTCGACAGGAGTTAAATCGAATAAGAGTTATATATTAGAGTTAACCAAATAGGAGTAAATAAATTAGTTGTCGTTATATTATTCGAGTTAGGAAATAAAAGTCATATTAAAGATAATATATTTCAGATGCAGGAGATTATAACACCATTGTTATAATCACGTAAACTTGTAAAAGAAGGGGGTTCGTAAATAGAATCTGAGGGTTCGTAAGGAAGTGTTAAAGGGTCAAAAAATGAACTTACCCTATTTCGAGATTTGAAATGTTGTTCAGTTAAGGTCTGAGAGGTAGTCATACCCCAACTTGATTGACTTCGTTTTTAATTTAGAAATGGTTAAGGTTCGAAACTGAAAGTGGTTAAGTGGTTTTAGTAAATAAGTATAGTGGTTTGAGTTGTCGTCGCGATATTGATTTAAACATCTGTTTAAATCCAAGTAAAGAAGATTTGGAAATGTTTTCCAAATAGAATCAGAAACGTAATCAAATATTGAAATTTGAAATATGAATTAGAAAAGGAAGTTTTTATGTATAATGAGTTAAGAAATGGAGTTAAGCGAAATTAGAATTTGACTAGAGACTTGTTAAGTTGAATGGTTTCCTAAGTGTCTATCTGATTTTGGTTTCGACCTTTGGGATTGGTACTTAGGGAATTGTTCTTATACTAGTCTACAATCAGAGACTGATAGTTGTAGAAGAATAGTGATACGTAAATAAGTTATGGAAATGTTTTCCAACGTTAACGTATATTTTCTAAACATAGAAAATAAGGAAAATATGAATATATATATATATATATATATATATATATATATGATTGATGATTGATTGATAGAATTTCCATCTGGAAATAATATCGTTGTTTGCACACGTGTTTTTCTTCGATAGTTAACTCACCGACTATCGAAGTTTTTGACCATTTTAACGTTGTTAGTATGGAGAGACCGGTTGGATTATTATCCAAAGAACCACTCTGTATTGGCATAAGCGTTGCGAATCATATATGCCAAAGAAAATTGAAGACGGAGTAAAGTGCAAGGGCTGTTGTATAAATCTTAGATAACAGTGCCTAAGATGGATATACTGAATAGTACCTTCGGTTCATCATGTTCCTGGATGACTTGTATGGATGAATGTCTGACAGAGTATTTCCATAAAGGTCACGTACATTGATTTCTTCAACCATACCAAGAGTGGAAGCGGAGAAGGAAACTTCTTTTAGCTGACACATAATGTATGGCTGTAGACGTCAAATTAGTGATTTTTAATGGATCTTACAATGTGGCATTCGAAGTGAATCTGATGTGATGATAAAGCGTAACCTCAAGCCTCATCAACCGGTAAATGACAAAAATCGGGCAGGTAGCATGGCTATGTAGGTTGCACCTATTAGGGTGTATAATCACCTGATCTAGAGTTTCATTTACTTCTAAAAATCTATTGTTGATGCTGTCCCATTCGGGAAATGGTTGTTGATCCCAACCGTTGGTGATATACATTCGATACACTCAAGCTAAATGAGTGGTCGGTCATGTGTGGCCGGGTTGCAAGATGTTCTTGTTGAACCCAGTGTATTCCTCTCTAGAGGTACACTAGCAAAAGGTGGTTCCATATCTTGTCATAGTTGGAAATCCATTACCCATTACGTGCTTGCGGTTTTGATTGTATACTATATATGTAGAACGTGACATGAAAGCGTTTCTGCTAGATGATTATTATATTGTGGTTGATAGACATTATTATAATATCAAAAGGTTTTTGATATAAAGATAATTTGGATTCTCATAAGGGAAAAACTCGTTCTGTTATACTGCGTGGTCTTATGAGATGTCATTTACTTGTTCAAACTGTTTTAATCTGTTTTACTCATACAAGTCCCATGACTGACCCAGAGTTTATTTTGTTTTGTTTTCCCTAAACTCTTGGGTGCCCAATCTTGTACGGGCAGTCAAGTAGTCAGGATTTACAGATACAGGAAGAGCTTGGAGCAGGAGGCTTCAGGATTATATAGCTATAGTTATTTCCGCTATGTTGTAAGTGTTGTACTCTGATAATGTTATTGTATACATATACTGATTTTATTTCAAGGATATGTTATCTATTATATGTTGTTCGTTTCGCTGTGAGATTCGTGTTACTCTGATGTTGTGTTCTTCTTCTTCTTCTATTCTAAGTTTCTATCTTATCTATTCTCACCCTCTAATTTCTTTCATTAACCATTCGGTTATTTTCGATCCTTGGATATTCGATATGTGTTGTATATCGGATAACCAAGATCGTCAAATTTCCGGGTCGTTACAGTTGGTATCAGAGCTTAAGGTTAAGTATTACCTTGGCTCTGTGGCGTGACTCGGTAGAGATAGGGTTAGTAGTGCCCTAGATTGAGTTTGAGTGTATATATACGAGAGCATATTTGTTATTCAATATAAAATGGTTTTATATTATGGAGATTTATTGGTTGAGTTGTTTATGGGTTCTGGTCGATCAGTTTGATCCACTGTATCGGTAGGAGCTTCTAAACACTCGAATACGATGAACCGTCATAGTACATTTTGAAAAGAGGGTAAACGAAATAATTTTACCCAAATTATATTTTGGTATAAGGGATTTATATTGGTTATAATTTTAATCGAGTAAGATTATGAAAAGTGAAATGGTTATGTAAATAATTGATCAGAATTCATATAAGTGAAATATATGAAATCGAAATGAATTAAATCTGAAATTAAAACCAAAACTGGAAGTAAAATTCTGGAAAATTGGATAAGTGTTTGTGAATAGATTTGGATTAAAAATAAGGAAAATTTACATCTTGGGAGATTTTAAATTGTTTTACAAGCAGTGTGAATTATATTTTGATATGAATTTCAAAGTGGAAATGTTTAGAAATGGTTTTATAGTATTGAACTCACTTCGATCGTTGGAAAATAGATTTTGATGATGACAGCTGCATCATCAATATTCATTTTCGAGTTTCTAAGTGACGGATTACTACCAAAGGTCTTATTTTTGAATGGTTTTGAGGAAACAAGTTGTTTAGAAATTCAAATCTTTTGAATTGGTATTATGATTTCAAATTGATTTGAAATGGACCAGGAATTTAAAATTTAACTTATGAAGTTAAATAAACTGAGGTGGTAAATAAATAAATTAAAATTTAACTTGAACGAAGTTAAATAAAAATGGATTTGATTATAGAAATAATCTGAAATGGAATTGAGTTAATGAGTTATAAGTTTGGAATATGATTTTGGAATTTGAATGGAATTCGGCTTAGGTATAATCGAATGATTTGGTTTGAAGATATAAACTGAGTTGAGTTGGATTGAGATGACTTGGGTATATGCTGAATTGATAACATGTGAAAGTGATAGAGTTGATATGCCCGACAAAAAGGTACAAGTTTATATTCGATATAAGCATGAGATTTATGAGCCGAGTTGGCAAGCCGCTTGGCTGTTTGATTTTCTTTTGGGATGGAGATGGCCCAGCAAGGCGAGTGGTGGTTTGACGTATTGACTAGTACAAAGGAGGTGCTAGCGAATTTTTTTGAAAAGCTAAGGCGTTAGAAAATTTTCAGGATTTTTGAAAATTTTCGTTGATAAGAATTAATTAATATTTTAATTGAAATTAAATTGGTTCAGTTGAAACTGAATTTAAGAAGTGAACAAATAAGTTCTAACTAGTTAATAGAGTTGTTTTCTACCTTAGCAATTTCGAGGACGAAATTATTTTAAGTGGGGAAGAATGTAATGACCCGCATTTTCAGCGGTATAATAATTTATTTATTTAATTATTTAAAAGGTGATTAAAAGGATTTAATGGTCGTGGAATTAAATAATGGTGAATATTTAATTAAAATAATAAATTAAATAATATATTTAATTCTGAAATAATCGCAATTGGCTGAAATGGCGATATGGTGTGAAATGGATCATTTGTAATATTTAATTCAGTTTAGAATTGAATTTGAATAACGAATATATTATTTCAACGAAGTTTGAATGTATAATTATATTATAATTAAAATCGAGCTTGAAAGGGCGCTGCACTTCGTAATTTGGTAATTTGAACTTCAACTGAATGTACAGGATTCGATTTAAGCCGGATTTCTGTAAAACAAGAAACGTGTGGAGTTGGTGGAGTATATCTTTCTAGTGGAAGAGAAAAATCGAGATTTCGTTGTGTAGATTTTGATTTATGTCCAAATCAAATTTTAGAAAAGTCGTTGTGGAATTCCTTTATAATTTACAAAGGAATTATTTATATTTTAAAAAGGAATTTCATTCTTAAATCGAATATCGATTTAATCGGGATTTGAAATGTCAAGTTATAAATCCCAGTAGAGCTGTATGGTATTCCACTGTGAATATATACGATAATATTTATTTATATATCTTTAATTTAAATATATTTATATATTTAAAGGGGTCATTCAAAGCTTTAAAAATAGCCAGTTTTGCAAACGACCTCGGAATTCGACGAAACCAATTTTGTTGGATCCGAAACATCGGATTATTGTTAGATTTCAATTTCCGTGATTTTTGAAGTCAGTATGTGGCCGTACAGATTTTTAAAGTGAAAAAAAGTTAGTATTTCGACAGTTAAAAATACGCTATGTGAGCAAACGAAGTTGGGATTCGACGAAACCAGTTTCATTGGGACCATAATGTCGAGCTCTAGCTGCATGTCCAGTTTCATGATTTTTAAATATCATATGTGATCAAAGGAATTTTAAATGACAAATACAATCAGTAGTTGATTTAAAATGAATATTTAAACAAATATAAATATAGTAAAATCACCTATAAAAATGCTTTAACCCTGAAGTCTCAGTTCATTTTACTGTGAGGTCAACAACATTCTTGAGCCGTCAGTATTCATCCTCCAAAAACAAACGTGAGGTTTGAAAAATCAAAACAAAATCAAAGAAAATTCTATAAATTATCAAACATATATATTTGCGATGCTCATCACCTCCTCTCCGCTGCCATACGAATTTTGGGCCATTCGATCATACTATTTTTCGCTACAAAATTACCAGACCAGCCTAGGTTTCGAGAATGCCAAGATTTGAAATACAAATCCTGGAATTTGAGAGTTGTGTTGCAGTCAGGGTATCAAAGGGGTTCTAGTGTGATAAATTCGAGGTCTTTGGTGATAATCGAGTTCGGTGTTCAATGCTGAGGGGTGCGAAACAGTAGCAGTAGCGATGCTTTTAAATGATGCGAGTTGCAGGAATTTGGATGGAGAAGGAGGAGTTGAAAAGGGGGATGAGAATGGTGATTTGATTTTTGGGGTTCATTAAGAAATAGTTGCGATGGAAGCTTCTGAAGTTTTGGGAAATGGTGATTTAGCTGGTATCGTGAAAATCAATTTGAGAAGGAAGGTAGTAAAAGGGGCGCGGGTATGATGGATATTGGGCTGATGTAAAAGGTGAAGACCCAAATTTAAAATCTAACACATGTTTTAAATTTATTTAAAATGTATGAACTTGTATAAGCGATAACTTGCTCATACTTTATCGAAATCAGACGAAACAAGATCCGTTAGGATCGTATGGACGGTGGATACACCATGAACTGACGGGGAGCTAATCGAAGCTCGTTACAATTTATTGCAAAATAAATTGTCCGTCTGAGTCAAGCGATGGTTATCGTTATGAACGATGCTCGCCCAATGTGAGTAAAACTCACCAACTCTGAACAGTTATATTTTTATAACGTATATTTAGAACTGATAAATAATGGTTGATTCTGTGTATTGACTGTTTGATTGAACTGCTAGTCAGTTAGTTGAATTTCTATATTGATTCTGTTTATCAGAATAGTTCATATCGAACTGAAAGTGATAATAATAATATTGTGTAACATCTGTGGATGCAGGGAAACATGTTGGAGGAATCCGACTGGATTCCTCAACAGTTATTTTATTGTTATCATATAATTGAATATATGATGTGCTATATAATCTGTTGGCGATTATATGTGTTTGGACGATATTGGTCATTTTTGATGGGTTAAGTACCATAGAAATACTGGAGGGTTAAAAAGGGAATTTTCAAAATGAATATTGAAATAGATTTTTATAAAATCAAAGGGTTTTATAAAGTGGAATATTTATAAATGGGATATTTATAAATTGGAAATATTTATAAATAGAATATTTATAAATAGGATATAACAAATAGGATAGAAGAGGAATATTTGCAAACTATTTGCAAATAAAATAGAAATGGAAATACATGTAAAACCATTTACAAATAGAATTGAAAGAGATATTGACCTAGAAAATAAATAAGTTATTTAAAAGGACATTCAGTAGGAAATAAATAAGTTATAAAAAGGGATTATTTATTTAGAGAATGAATAAAGAAATATTTGTAAACCATTTACAAGTAAAATAAAAAGAGAAAATATTTGTAAGAACATTATAAATAGAATTAAAAGGAAATGTTCATTTGTTAAATAAATAGAATTAAAAGGAAATATTTATTTGTTAAACAAATAGAAGAATTGAAAGGAATATTTATTTGCTAAATAAATAGTGTTAAAAGAGTTAGCGATATGGTTTATTCGAATAGAGTTGAAAGGAGTTAATCAAAAGAAGTTAATTAAAATGAGTTAATCAAATATTAGTTATTTGGTTTAAGTTAATTGATTTGAGTTAATCAATTAGGGTAATTGATTAGAGTAAACCCATTAGAGATAACCAGTTAGAGTTAATCACTTTGAGTTAATCAACTAGAGTTAAATCGAGTTAGAGTTAATCAATTAGAGTGGACCAGTCAGAGTTAATCAGTTAGGGTTGTTCAGTCAGAGTTAATCAGTTAGGGTTGTTCAGTCAGAGTTAATCAGTTAGGGTTGATCAGTCAGAGTTAATCTGTTAGAGTTAATCGATAGAGTTAAATCAAACTAGAGTTATTCAAATGGAGTTAATCGAATTTAGTTTATTCGAATAGAGTTGAAATGAGTTAATCGAATTTAGTTATTTAAGAAGTGAATCGAATCTGAAGTATTCGAAGTGAGATAATCGAATAGCAGATATTCGAAGTGAGATAATTGAATAGTAGATATTCTAAGTGAGATAATCGAATCAGAGATATTCGAAGTGAGATAATCGAATCTGAAATATTCGAAGTGAGTTGATCGAATCTAGTTATTCGACAGGAGTTAAATCGAATAAGAGTTATAGATTAGAGTTAACCGAATAGGAGTAAATAAATTAGTTGTCGTTATATTATTGGACTTAGGAAATAAAAGTCATATTAAAGATAATATATTTCGGATGCAGGAGATTATAACACCATTGTTATAATCACGTAAACTTGTAAAAGAAGGGGGTTCGTAAATAGAATCTGAGGGTTCGTAAGGAAGTGTTAAAGGGTTAAAAAACGAACTTACCCTATTTCGAGATTTGAAATGTTGTTCAGTTAAGGTCTGAGAGGTAGTTATACCCCAGCTTGATTGACTTCGTTTTTAATTTAGAAATGGTTAAGGTTCAATAGTGAAAGTGGTTAAGTGATTTTAGTAATTAAGTATACTGTTTTGAGTTGTCGTCGCGATATTGTGTTTAAATCCAAGTAAAGAAGATTTGGAAATGTTTTCCAAGTAGAATCAGAAACGTAATCAAATATTGAAATTTGAAATATTAATTAGAAAAGGAAGTGTTCGTGTATAATGAGTTAAGAAATGGAGTTAAGCTAAATCAGAATTTGACTGGAGACTTGTTAAGTTGAATGGTTTCCTAAGTGTCTATCTGATGTTGGTTTCGACCTTCGGGATTGGTACTAAGGGAATTGTTCTTAAACTAGTCTACAGTCAGAGACTGATAGTTGTAGAAGAATAGTGATACGTAAATAAGTTATGGAAATGTTTTCCAGCGTTAACGTATATTTTCTAAACATAGAAAATAAGGAAAATACGAATATATATATAGACATATATATATATATATATATATATGATTGATGATTGATTGATAGAATTTCCATCTGGAAATAATATCGTTGTTTGCACACGTGTTTTTCTTCGATAGTTAACTCACCGACTATCGAAGTTTTTGACCATTTTAACGTTGTTAATATGGAGAAACCGGTTGGATTATTATCCAAAGAACCACTCTATATTGGCATAAGTGTTGCGAATCATATATGCCAAAGAAAATTGAAGACGAAGTAAAGTGCAAGGGTTGTTGTATAAATCTTAGATAACAGTGCCTAAGATGGATATACTGAATAGTACCTTCGGTTCATCCTGTTCCTGGATGACTTATATGGATGAATGTCTGACAGAGTATTTCCAGAAAGGTCACGTACATTGATTTCTTCAACCGTACCAAGAGTGGAAGCGTAGAAGGAAACTTCTTTTAGCTGACACGTAATGTATGGTTGTAGACGCTAAATTAGTGATTTTTGATGGATTTGACAAGGTGGCATTCGAAGTGAATCTGATGTGATGATAAAGCGTAACCTCAAGCCTCATCAACCGGTAAATGACAAAAATCGGGCTGGTAGCATGGCTATGTAGGTCGCACCTATTAGGGTGTATAATCACCTAATATAGAGTTTCATTTACTTCTAAAAATCTATTGTTGATGCTGTCCCATTCGGGAAATCGTTGCTGATCCCAACCGTTGGTGATATACATTCGATACACTCAAGCGAAATGAGTGGTCAGTCATGTGTGGCCGGGTTGCAAGATGTTCTTGTTGAACCCAGTGTATTCCTCTCTAGAGGTACACTAGCGAAAGGTGGTTCCATACCTTGTCATAGTTGGAAATCCATTACCCAATACGTGCTTGCGGTTTTGATTGTATACTATATATGTAGAACGTGAGATGAAAGCGTTTCTGCTAAATGATTATTATATTGTGGTTGATAGACATTATTATAATATCAAATGGTTTTTGATATAAAGATAATTTCAATTCTCATAAGGGAAAAACCCGTTCCGTTATACGGTGTGGTCTTATGAGATATCATTTACTTGTTCAAACTGTTTTAAACTGTTTTACTCATACCAGTCCCGTGACTGACCCGGAGTTTATTTTTTTTTTGTTTTCCCTAAACTCTTGGGTGCCCAATTTTGTATGGGCAGTCAAGTAGTCAGTATTTACAGATACTGGAAGAGCTTGGAGCAGGAGGCTTCAGGATTATATAGCTATAGTTATTTCTGCTGTGTTGTAAGTGTTGTACTCTGATAATGTTATTGTATACATAAACTAATTTTATTTCAAGGATATGTTATATATTATATGTTGTTCGTTCCGCTGTGAGATTCGTGTTACTCTGATGTTGTGTTCTTCTTCCCCTTCTATTCTAAGTTTCTATCTTATCTATTCTCACCCTCTACTTTCTTTCATTAACCATTCGGTTAATTTCGAACCTTGGATGTTCGATATGTGTTGTATATCGGATAACCAAGATCGTCAAATTTTCGGGTCGTTACAAATGCATTCCCTTTGTAAATGACATTAACGGGCATGGGGTGTTACACTTGGTATCAGAGCTGAAGGTTACCAGATTTGATAAAAAGTTTTTGAAAACTATTTTCAAAAAGGTTTTAAAAAAGGAAGTATTTTCAAAAGTAAAGTTTATTTTGAAAAAAAAACATAATCCCCAAAAGCCATATATCTGTCTTTCGATTCTCCCTTTTTGAATCTCTTTTCTTTCGTTTCAGCACGTCTGGAGAACAAAACATCCCTTATTTCCCAGAGGGAGTCACCATACCCAGATGGCTCCATAGATATTTGGAGGCCATGGCACCCGCTGAAGGCCAAGGAAACGTTCCTCCAGTTATACCCTTCTCTCTTCCTCCTCCTCTACGCATGAATACTTTCCCGAAGACATGTAGAGACTTTCGAGCTAAGGGAAGAAAGAACTTTAATGGGACTGAATCATTCGTGGAAGCAAGAAACTGGCTCAAGGAAAAAGAAGATTTGTTCGTTATCTTCGAAGTGGATAGGCAGAAGATACAGTTGGCTGTATGGTTACTTAAGGATGAAGCCTAACTCTGGTGGGAGGTCACGAATGGAGAACGAGCAGTGGAGACTTGGATGGATTTTAGGCATAGGTTCGAGATGAAATTTCTCTGATGGGAAAAAGAGAATTTATACATGGAGAGGTTCTTGGCATTGAAGCAGGGGAATTTATCAGTGAAAGAATATCTCAACAAGTTCAATTAGTTGGCGAGATTCGGCTTAGACTTGGTAAACACACCTGAGAAGAAGTTCCTGAGACTCGTTAAAGGTTTGAATGTATCGCTACACGGGTTGGCTATGACCTACACTCTTATGGGGGCTACCTTCAAGAAATCGGTTGGCATGGCATTGATGCATGAAGAGGAAGCCAAAAGTGAGAAAAAAGAGGAAAAGCTCGAAGGACCATAGAACAAGAAAGCGTGGCACATAAAGGAAATGCAAAAGAAGGATGAAAAGTCTGAAGATAAGAAGGAGAAAAAGTGCTTTACTTGTAGAAGCTTGACTCATCTGAACAAGGATTGCAGAAAGAGGAAAGGCACTTGCTTCAACTGTGGTGAGATGGGACACTTCACTAGGGACTTCCCGAAGAAACGAGGGCAAGGGCAGAGAACAGGACCTACTTCTGAAGGGAAGGTGAATGCTCTCGTGGCTGGTGGATAGGATAGAGATAGGAAAATTTCTGTAGAAGGTTTAATTTCCTTATCTGATTATTGAGTTAAAACTCTTTTTGACTCTGGCATTTTGATTCTGTAATTGAGACTCTGCACTTTAATGCTAGTCTTGTTTCTGATCCTGCTATAGTCTCAAACCCCATAAGGTTTACGACTCATTTGTTTGTGATAAGTTGGGGGTATCTGTGTTGGGCGTTAAGTTGACTATGACACATACATTCTGGGTTTTGATAATCTAATCTGTACCAGTAGTCTGTAAGTATCTGAATATTTCTAAAAAGGATAGGGGTTTTTACTCAAAGCATAAAGTAGATTTCCAGTTTTGACATTGTATAATAGGAGTAATTCTCCGAATGTCAATCTGATGTTTATTTCGGTCTTCGGGGTTGATACTTAGAGATTTATTCGCTTAACTAATGTCTAATGGGAACCGAACTTTTTTTTAATTGTACTTGCTTCTATCACTCGGCTGTATCCTATCGATCGAGTCTTCGACCTTTAGGTAGAAACTAATGGGTTTAAATTTGTGTTTGAGACATGTTATATTTGATGGTTGCAAGTGGATGCAAGTGATTGCTAGTGGTTGCTCGTGGATGCATATACACACACTAGGCACTAGATCGGCTCAAAAGCACTCTCATACTGCATATGCATGTGTGCGCATTTTTCAATTTTTGTGGATGCAAAATGATTGACTCATCACATGGATGTTGCATTTGGATGAATGGTTATGCACTCATATAGAAATGATGTGTATCAAATAGGATTTCTTGCATACATAATTGGACTCATGGTACTAACATAATTCGCATTGATGAGGTCAACTGAATCAGTAGACCGCCTGATCTTTGCCTTAGATAAGAGACATATGCACACACTTTTGCATATGTTCATACAACATTAGAAGTTTTCTAAGGCCAATGGATGCTTGTGGATGATGGTTGAGTAGATGGGTGATTGGATGGTAGGACACATTCTTCTTAACTTGAAGATTTCGGGGACGAAATCCTTTAAGGAGGGGGGAATGTAAAACCCCGTATTTTCTATGAACATAAAAGTAACAAAACAGAGTATGCTTAATTTTTAAAGAAGAATTAAGGGTAATAGGTAATGCCACTGCGTTCGTCTCGTAATTCTGCTTGAGAAAGAGTCCGAGTTTGCATAAATCGGACTACGTATGAAGAAGTTATGGCCTTCAGAAGTTTCAGAAAATTTTAATTAATTAAAACAGCTCAGTTCTAAATTCAAAATTCGAATTCAAACGCTGAACAGGGTGGGCGGGACTTTTCCCGCCTAGGGGCCAGTTCGACCAGGGGGTTGACATACCTATACAGGTCGACCATGGGGTCGACCTCCCCCTTGCAGGTCGACCTGTTTCAGATCCGAGGTAGATTCGGATTTTAGTATCTGGACTTGTTTTCTGGACAGATTCTTTGGCTCCTAAGCTATTTAAACACCCACAAACCCCACTTTCTCTCCACACCAAACCATTGTAATGCTATGCTGCCTCAATTCTAATTAAAATAAATCAATGGCGTCTCTACTCTGTTGAAACCTAAGCTAGAACTAGTGCTTCTTCTTCTTCCAACCAGAATAGGATTAAAAGAGAACAACTACAACCCTTTTTCTTTTAGAATCCAACCAAGGTGAGTACAGTTATTTTCAGATATGAAATTTAATTATGATCTTGACATGGTTATAAATCTGAATTTGAGATTATGCATATTCATGTTTATTAGATCTGTTTTTCTGTGTAGATCTATCTTATTAATATTATAGTAACTATTATGTATCTCTTCCTTCCCTTTGTTCTATAGGCAGGCTACCACAAGCCTGAGCCAAATCTCATAAGAGATTGACGTACGAACATTAAATTTGGGAAAAATAGTGAATGACGCATAATTAGGCATGACTGATTTGTGATTGATTTGAGTAAAGAACATATGTTGTAATTTAAGATCTGGATCTGGGCATACTATATATGATAGTCTGTGATTTGGAAGAAGGAGAATTATTGTGTATATGACTTAGGCGCAAAGATCTATATTATAGTAGGATAACTATTAAATGTGAATGCGCCTAAATGGGGATTTTGGATATTAGGCATACGCTGAAGTCAAAGGCTATAATTTTGCATAATTCGTATTGCATATCATGATTTGGGGTTTTTAGAGAATATTCTGTATTGTGTAAATTTAACTGAAGTTTGGGGCATATGTTATATTGTGAATTATGACCATAATTTGGGCATGTAAAATTAGGCTTAATTTTATGATTAAATCTGTTAAATTGCCTTATCTACTAAATCTGTTGAAACTGAATACGGTAAATTTGGGGTATGAAAATCTGTAGGCTCGATCTAAAATTGAGCAAAACAAGTTTATAGAACTTTGAATAATCTGCTGTAACTTGTAAAGAAGTGTAATTTGTTGAATTGGCATAATTAGTCTGATATTGGCATAATGTGTGAATGAAAACTTTAGCTAAAAATAAGAATGCTGAGACACGAGGTTAGACTCTGTTTGCGGTAGAAGCCTGCCCGGACCCAACCGGCTTAACCAGCAAACACAAGCTGTCAGTCTAATGTGAGAGGTCACAGTTGTGACTAAAAGATGCTTAGACACGAGGTTAGGTCTGGCTTGCTGCAGAAGCCTGCCCGGAAACGCCTGGCACATCCACTGGCCACAAACTACCGACCTAATGTGAGAGGTCTGTGCATTAGTAATTAATTAATGCAAATCTTGGATAAATATGATGCCTAAAACGTGTTGGGTGGATAAAGTTAAATCAATTCGGCGATAAATCTAGTAAACCCGTTTCGTAAATCTGTAGGCCCAATACAAGGTTAAGTAAAACAATCTATAAGTCTGTTAATCTGTATATCTGAACTGTTAGTCTGAAAACTTATTAACCTATATGACTGATCTGAGAACTAGTTAAACTGAACTATGTACATCTGAAATCTATAAGCAAGTTAATCTGAAATCTATTAGTCTGGGGACACAAGGTTAGGAGGGGTAATTACTTGTGTGATCTGTTGTGTGGGACCCATATTAGTCAGTAACCCTTTTCTGGTATCAAAACTATGACCCAACACAAGGAGGGGTTCGGGCACGCTTACTGAACTAATTGTAAGAGGTTCACTCTGATAATGGCGAGGGGTGTCGATGGTGCATTCCAACTGGGTCATGCGCGTACATGGATCCAGTCTGCTCTGAGGATGTATGACACCGTGACATTTGTAAATAGGTCTGTGTCTATAGGTTGCCACTTTTGGGAATTATACACTTCTGTGGGGCCGGCACAGGGTATTTATGTATTAGGGAGCCGATCGCTTGGGGTAGAATTTATGGTACACCTAGTTCTGTTTGTTTCCATTGGTGTACCGTCTGTTTCTGTTGGTGTGGTAAAGGCCCATTAGTTGGGGTGGTAAAGGCCCATTATTAGCATTTTGTTTCTGTACCTTCTTTCTCTATTGGGGTGGTAAAGGCCCATTACTAGCATTTTGTTTATGTAGAGATTATTCTGTTTATGTTTCAATTTCAGTTTAGACATTAGGGTAACACCTAATCCTGTTATACTAAGTATTAGTGCAGAGAAGTAAGATATAGGTAAGAAGCATATCTTGGTCTATATCATTCTGTTTCTTCTGTTTAACTTAAGCATACTTGCTACTCCTGTTGCTGTAATCTCTCATCCAGCTTTATTTACATGTCATGATATTACTATATGTTTATATGCTGAAAGTCACTGAACTCACCAGACTTTATGTCTGACCTCGTTTGTTTTCACCTCTTTTTCTTTCCGTCCCCCCACCCCTCGGTGCTCAGGGTGGAAAAATAGGAGCTTGATTCAGATTCTCTCTGCTTGAAGTGCTTGAAGTATTGCTTGGCTTTGACTCTACCTTCTTATGGCAGTTTATGTTGGGGATTATGGTTTTATAAATTATGCATTCTGAAGGATTTTGGTATAAGACTAATTATTGGGTGCTTGGGTTTTGGTATTGTGATTTTAAAGGATGTAACTAAACTTATTTATGTTTCTGCTGTAATAAAGTTATAAAATTTTCAAGTACTACTTTACGTATCTGTCTTGTAATATTTTGTTCCGTTTACTTATAATGCTTCACGGAAGTTAATGCATTCCCTTTGTGAATGACATTACGGACATGGGGTGTTACAAGATTCATGTTTATTGGATCCAAAATAAAAGTTCACATTCACATACCTAGTTGGATTTGTGTAATTCTATATGCTTGAGATTCATGTTTATTGGATCCAAAATAAAAGTTCACATTCACATGCCTAATAGGATTTGTATAATTCTATATGCTTAAGATTCATGTTAATTGGATCCAAAAATGCAAGTTCATTATTTATGCCAAATATATATGACACATGTTTAGTTAGATCCTTATTATGTTGTATGAATGGTACATGCTCATTTCTTTCCCCTTTTGTATATAAGTTAGGCTAAGTGGCGAGCCTAACATTCTATGTGAATTTTGCGAATGTATAACGGGGGTAATGTTGGGAAAACCTTAAATTTCATATTATTGGCATAATTTGGCCCATAAATATATGAATGAATAGTGGCATAAAAATGGTATAATTTATATACCTAAAAATTTTGAATATGATTTATAGGGTAAATGGGGCATGACTTGAACGGCAATAATTATGGATAATTTACATATAAATATGAAGGGTAAATATGTAAATTAAGTAAAAGACGAATATGCCTAACCTGAGGTTAGACTGAGTTACGGTGTAAGATTGCCCGGAACCGCCCGGCACATCCAGCAACCGTAACAATATAGATCTAATGTGATAGGTTAGCGTATCAAGCCCAAAAGAACCCGAGGTTAGATTGAATTGAGGTGTAAGACTGCCCGGAACCGACCGACACATCCAGCAACCGCAACAATACATATCTAATGTAAGTGGTTGGTGCTTTAATGAATAAATTAAAGCTAAGACAGGAATGGTAGGGTTAAGTTAATTAAGGCAACACTTAACCAATACAACATGTTAACTAAACTGATGGGTGGGGTTAGGTTAATTAGAGAAAACTTAACCATTTTAGCATGTTGATTAGGAAACCCTAGTAACGGGGACCCATTTCAGCAGTAACCCACATAGATGTATCATGGTTTCTTGAACTAGGCAGGGTGGGGCGCGATTACTGGGTTGATTATAAGCGGTCAAGACCACGGTGGTGGTGCGTTAGTGTAGGTTCCGATGGATTGCGGTCGTGCACGTACTCCGGAGTGGAAAAAGCAGGCACTGGGCATTAGTAGTTATACACTGTGCATCTTGAATTGTGTCGGGTTGCCACCATAGGATTTGATACACCCCATGGTGGGACCAGCACAGGTATCACAATCAAGCGGGGTCGAATGACACAAGTAGAAAACGTATACGAGTAGGAGCCGATCGATAAAGGGGATCATTTAACTTGAACACATGGTGCTAGTTGAAACAATTTGTAAGTGGGTGCAGAGAAATAGTAATGAGTGCGATAGCATGTTCAGTCTTATTATCTTATTTCTAGGGTGCTTTCCTAGGTTTAGTTTATTCATGTCATGATCCTTTTTCCTATTTACATGCTAAATAATCACTGGACTTACCAGACTCATATCTGACCCATTTTCTTTCATCTTCTTTTCTTCCGTTTCCCTCCCTAGGTCCGTAGGGAGTGAATACTTCAGCTTAGTTCGGACCATTTCCCGCTTGAAGAGAGTAGATGCATTGCTTGGATTCTATTTCCTTGGGCTATGGCTTTGGATACACTCTTATTGGGGATTTATGCCACCTTATTATTATTTTAATACTTCTTTATGTTTTAATTCAAGACAGAGTTTTTGTTGTAATAATTGGAAAGTTGGTTTGAGACAATTGTTGTAATGTTTTAACTGAACCACGTACTTATGAAATAAATTTAGTTTTTTCGCTATTTATATGTCTGTCTTGTAAATTATCTGTATTTTTACCTAAAATGCTCCCCCGAAGTTAAGGCGTTCCCTTTATGAGTGACCTTAATGGAGGTAGGGTGTTTTACTTGGTATCAAAGCCGATGGTTGCCAGATCAGATAAATTTTTTTGGAAAACTAATTTTCAAAAAGAAGTTTAAAGAAGCATTTTCAAGAAAAAGTGTTGTTTTAAAAGGCATAACCCCCCCCCAAGCCATATGCACTATCTTTCTATCCCTTGTTTTGAATCTTTTCTTTTTCGTTTCAGCATGTCTGGGGACTTTAAAGTTATATTCCCCACAGAAGATGCCATAAAGAGTCCAGACATACTTTAAGCACTCTAAGTACTTCAAGCAGAAGAAATCCGGATCAAGCTAAAGTATTTCCCTCCTTGGAAAACTTGGGGGGAACGGAAGAAAAGGGGCGAAACAAGCAAGGTCAGACATAAAGTCTGGCAAGTCCAGTGACTTTCATCATATGAACAGATAATAATAATCATGGCATGCAAATAAAACCGGATGAGAGATAACAGTAACAGGAGCAACAGATGTACTTAGGTTAAACAGAAGAAACAGAATAATATTATTTTTCATTTCTCTGCACTAATACTAGTATCACAGGATTAGGTGTCACCCTAATGTCTAAACTGAAGCAGAAACAGGAACAGAATAATTTCCACAGAAACAGAACGCTAATAATGGGCCTTTACCACCCGAACAGAAACAGACAGAAGCAGAATGCTGATAATGGGCCTTTACCACCCGAACAGAAACAGACAGAAACAGAATGTTAATAATGGGCCTTTACCACCTGAACAGAAACAGACAGAAACAGATTAATCCCTACGGAAACAGAATGTAGAATTAGGTGTACACTAGTAAATGGGCCTTTACCACCCAAACAAACGGTACCACGCAGACAGGTGTTGCCACCCAACAGAAAGAGACGGTACCAACAGAAACAGACAGAACTAAGTGTACCCTAAAACCCTACCCCAAGAGATCGGCTCCCTAATACATAAATACCCTGTGTCGGCTACACAATAGGGTGTATCACTCCTTAAAGTGACAATCAATTGGCACAGACATATTTACAGATGTCACGGCGTCTTACATCCTCAGAGGCAGACCGGGATCCATGCACGCACATGACCCGGTTAGAATGCACCATCAACACCCCTCGCCATTATCAGAATGAACCACTTATAATTAGTTCAGTAAGCGTGCCCGGACCCTACCTACTGTAGGGTTAAAGTTTTGATACTAGATAGGGTTACTGACTAATATGGGTCCCAAACAACAGATGACACAAGTAATTTCCCACCTAACCTTGTGTCCCCAGACTAACAGATTTCAGATTAACTTGTTTACAAGTTCAGACATAAAGAGTTCAGATCAACTTGTTCACAGATCAGATAAGTTTTCATACTAACGGATCAGATATACGGATTTAACGGATTTTCAGATTTGTCTCACTTTGTAATTGGGCCTACAGATTCACGAAACGGGTTTGTTAAATTCATTAGTCCAATTGGTTCAACCCTATCCACCCAACACGTTTTAGACAACATATTTATCCCAGATTTGCATTAATATTAATGCATAGACCTCTCACATTAGGTCGGTAGCTTGTGGCCACTGGATATGCCGGGCGGTTCTGGGCAGACTTCTGCCACAAACCAGATCTAACCTCGTGTCTAAGCATATTTTTAGTTATGCCTACGACCTCTCACATTAGACTGACAGTTTGCGGTCGCTGGTTAAGCCGGTTGGTTCCGGGCAGGCTTCTACCGCAAACAGAGTCTAACCTCGTGTCATAGCCAATTCATTCCAATATAGATTTTTTAGATATTCGACTAATTCTGTTTATTTAACAGATTAAACTTCTGTACAAGTTACAGTAGATTATTCGAGGTTCTATTAACAAGTTTTGCTCAATTTTAAGTCGAGCCTACAGATTCACATACTTCAAATTTCAGTATTTCAGTTCCAACAGACTACGTCATTCAATAGATTAAACAGATAACAGATCTTGCAGATTAGGCTATTTAGCAGATTTAGCAGATAAGGCAATTTAACATAATTAGCAGATTAGGAAATTCAATCTAATTATCAGTTTAGGCAATATAACTGTTAGACCAAAAAGTGGTTCTAACACCCAAATTGACTAAAATCGAAATAAAATCAGAATGAAAATAAAAAGGAGACACAGGATTTATAGTGGTTCGGCGTTGAAAAGCCTACGTCCACTTTAAAATCACTTTGCTTGATGATGTAGATGAAAATACAATGAGATATTCACTCAATTTCACTCACTTTTCACATACATTCACTTAACTATCTCAACATATACTTTGAATGGTGATTTTGGATTGTATGGAATGCTGGAATTCGGTTCTCTTTGATGTTTGAACTGTACGAGTGCTCAAAAAAGATCCTTTCAAATGCCTCTTGATGGGGTATTTATAGGTGGAAATTCACCCAGAATCCGGTTCGGATCAGAGCTACGTGGCTATTATCCCATCATTCTCGGGCTCATATGAATTTTAGTGTTGACAGCGCACCAGGTTAGTGGTCAACATGGGTAGGAAATGGTTGTAACTACCCCGAATATCCAGGAGATCGTGGGTGAAGCAACATGGTATACTGGGTTCGGTTCGGAGGGGCGAGTAAAAGGGGTTCGGATCGGGGCATCCGATCCGGTCCGACCTGTGCTGAACTTGAGCTCTTGTCCATTCTGCTCTGTTCCGTCCCGGTATGGTAGTAGCCCTCCGCTCCGATCCGATGCTTTTTAGGAAGAAGTGTTCTTCAACGCTTGACATCTCGACTTTGTGTTGCCTAGTTCACAAAGTAGGCTAACATTTTACCCCCTCAAAGGATGCTTCTATTGGATACGGAGCATGCTTAGATTGTCATTTACATAGTGCCTTTCTGAAATTGAATCGTTGAAAAGTCGTTTCTATTGACATATAAAGACACGTTGCTTCAGAAAGTTGCATCTCTTGGTGTTTATATATACTTTGCATAGTATGTAAATCCCTTTCTTTATTTTCAAACAGCTTGGAGAACCCTTGTTAACATTCGATTATCCTTCCAGGTGATTTTCTTTTTGATTTTTCTTTGTTTTTATTTCCTCTTCGAATTTTAACTCAATTTTGATGCCAAGCTGATGCACGAAATTATGTTCGGTTCGGGCTCCGACCCGAATAGCATTTCTTCCTCTCTTGGTTAGCACTGGGTCAGTGGGCTGGAATGCCTCGTGGGCTTATATCCCGGTCCGAGCGGAGAAAAAGAGAAGGGAATACGAGTAGTCACCATCGACTTATATAAGCTTATCACCCTTTTCTTTCTTCCTCTCTTTCTTTTCATTTGCTTTTTCTTAGCCGATTGAACACAAAATCCCTAACCTTCTGAAACTCCAAAGTCCCCTTTATTAATCATCAAGTCGCTCTCGTAAGTGGGTTTTAAACTCGATTATCTTGATAATAATCGATATCAACTAGAATTTACGAATGACTTGACTGATTTGGACACGTTTTTGGTTCGAGTTCGTCATCACAGTCTCCTCCTCCGCTACCATCGTCATTGGTGGCCCAGTCGCCGCCTCGAAGTGTTGGGAGGAGGGGATTAAGACCCACTGTAGGCGATTTGACCAAAAAATAAAAACTTGGTCTTGATTGGGGATATTAGCACAGAATTGGGTTCTAAGTTAGAAAAGGAGGAAGAAGAAGGATATTACAGGGGATTGGTTCGAATGATTGGATGTAGAAAATGGAAAAGAAGAAAGGGAAGAGAAATTTGCAAAACCGGGTCGGGTCAGAGCAAAAAGTCATAGAGGCAGGGCTCCCTTGATCGGGTCGGGTCGGACTTGAAATCGGAACAAAGGAAGAAAATGGTGTGGTTGCCTAATCCGATCCGGACTGTTTCAGAAGTCAACCTCCGATCCGATCCGATTTGATCCATGAGAAACAATGTTTATCCCCAAACCAAGATAAGGCTATATTCTCCAATCCGATCCCAATGCGTACATCTGAACCGAACCAAAGAAAAACAATCCCGCTCAACACATAAGAACTTGCTTAAGTAGCCCGTTCAATTCTTGATATAATCTTCAACTTAATGGACAGTTAGGATAGTGCCTTTCGAACATACATGAACATCAAGAACTGCCCTGAACATTATTACTTTGCCAAGATTTTGCATTGCACTTTCGAGCGTTGACTTTACATTTTCTGCATACACTGTTCACACTTTAGTTCATACACATGCACGGGGGATACGGGCTAATTTACTCTAACTTGTGCTATTGCTTCTTCAATAGTTTAGTGACCATGACATCCAAACGTTCCTCTAGATTAGCAGAAAAGAAAGAGATCCCAGAGACATCCAACAAAATCACCCTTGAAGACATATCTTCTTCCTCAGATCCATAATGGGATGATGAGGGCTCAGACTACGAGGTAGAAACTCATGAAAGCGATAATGTGTCTTCTGAGGGTGGAGTTTCCCTGGGCTGTGAAGAGGAAGGAGGGATTGGAGATAATCGAGCTCCTGACGAATTTGAGTCTGCCATCATACTGGAATCACCTTAAGATTCCGTTGAATCGACGATCGACAATGACAGACTTATTCGAATACGCCTAAAGTACGGGATACCCAAAGGGGATACCTTGTTTCCATCAAAAGATGATCGTCCTCACAACCCTCCGGAGGGATTTATGGCAATCACTCGATTGATGTGCATGGTTGGGGCTATCCCTCCATTTTCTCCTTTCGTCGTCGATTTTCTAAGACAAATGCGGATTGCCCCCATGCAGCTACACCCCAATTCCTATGCTTACCTGTACACCCTATATGTAGCGTACCGCGAGATATTAGGCATAGAGCTCACTTTTGATGACGTTCATTTCTTTTATAACTTCAAGCACTGGACTCGAGAAACTCCTTCTTTCTGTTACTTCGAGTCTGTCCCAAAGAGGAAAATAATTCCAGCACCGTTCAGCAGTAAAGCAGGTGATTCCAGGCTGGAATGGTTTTATGTAAGGCAACAGCCAGGGTGTGCTAGGAGATGGACGAAATCAAGTAAAGCACCGGTTTTCTAAATCTCGACTCTGTACGTCCAAGCCATCACATTAATCCGTTTTCTTTTTGTTTGCAGTTGATAACCCAAAACAAATATCGGATCAAGCGTTTTTTGGTCGGATGCACCGGCTCCTTAACGGTGATCAAAAGTTTTTATCTATTGATGAAGTCCTTAAGGACGAATATCTTCATCTTCATGGGTTGTTGTCCATTACCCGTAGCATTGGTCACGGGACGGGTCCATATGTATATATTCCCCCAGTGGACGTAATCCAAGAAACGAGCGAAAGCTCGAAAGCTCCTACAATGCCGCTTCAGGCTTCACCTTCTCCATCTTCGACTCAAGATTATGAATTGGCTAACATGGCCGAAAAGCACTGTGAGGGGTATATTGTTCCCGAGGATGCCATTTCTCCGGAGAGGCCAACGTCTTCCAAAGAGCTGCCGATTGATGCTTCTCAGGGAGACGCCCCTAGTACCGATGACCCAACATTTCAGGGTTTGGGGGATCTCCCCTTACCTGAAACTATTTACACTTCAGAGGATTTTGGGACGAATCCTTTAGTTTTCACTTCTTCCGAAGAGACCACTCCTGCTAAGGCCAAAGTGCCCGCTCGTACTAGTCTGGCTTCAGACTCGGGTTTGTCGGGGGGAAAACACCACTTAGGACGCACTTAACACAATAACACCACATTTCACAGCACTTTTCTTTTGTGAAAACACCGACTCTAAATTTCATTTGCCTTGTTGTGCAGGTACAATGTCCCGTTCCCATTATGATATCTGGAAACTTCGTCGCAGCATGTCCAAACCCCCTCATGATACTGAGTATGATTGTCGCGAAGATCGCGGTAGGGAGGATAGAAGGCCCTATGATTCTTAGCATTCGCGGTCCGCTCTCTCTCGCTCTCCCGTCCGGTCAGATCCAGAGTGATATAAGGGTTACCAAGGTCGCCGAGAAGAGGACAGGCCGCAATCAAAAGACTCAACCTCTTCTCAAGAAAAGAACAGTAGGGAGAGGAGCCCGCCAAGAGATACCGAATCACGAAGCAAGCGTAAGGTTCCCGCTAAATGGCCTAGAAGGGATGAAGAGGCCATTGAACCTTCCACGCACAGGGATACCGAGCTGACATTCCTTGCAACTCCACCACTGGATGCTGAAACTGCAGTTAAGCGGGCGTATCTGGAGGACCAATTTCCTGATCATTACTTCGAAAACTTGACTTTTTTACCTGCTCTTGAGCCTATTTCTTCGAGGTGGGCAGATGAGGCCAAAGCAAAAATAGACGCGGTCGAGAAACAATATTCAGAGATGTTCAAGTATTCGCGCAGCCTCTCCAGAATCATCCGAACTTTAATCACGAATACTGACTCGATGCAAAAGAACGCAAAAGACGATGCAAGGGCCTTAAAAAATTTAGGAAAAGACCTCGAGGATACACAGGCCCAACTTGTTGTCGCTCAACGGGATGCTGCTAGCTTCAAGCAACAATTTGAGGATCTACAAAAACGCTACCATGATTTGCTTAAGTCCCATACCCAAGAGCGTTCGGAATTGAAAAAGCAAGCCGAAGATGCCAAGTTAGATGCTGCCAAAATGCAACTTACTTACGCTGACCTTGAACGGGAGAAGGCCGAGTTAGCGAAGAAGATTGCTGAATTGGAGAAGAAAAACGCTGACTTGGCTTCCAAGTTGGTGGAGGTGGAGAACAGGGCTGCCCTAGCGGAGGGTAACGTCGAAGGTGTTATCAAATCCGCTGAAGAGACCCGCAAGCAGCTGTCAGAAGCTGAGGAAGAGGTGCATGGTTTCAGCGAATTAATGATTGAATTCTTTGCGCATATAATTCGCCACCGGAACATCTCTTGGATTGAAGATTATCCTTCTACCTTAGTCCAAGTATGGAGTCAAATCATTGAATGGGAGAAAGAGTAGCTCAAGGTTGATTCCATTGACGAGGACAAGCTTATGGAGAAATATCTACGAGATGATGAACCAGAACGCCTAGCCGAGGGATGCCGCCTTATTGCTGCTACTATGGAGGAAGAGAAGCGGAAGGCTAAGCAAAAGAACATTCCTGAGGCTGGTTCTTCCTCTACTACCTCTGAAACTTCTGAAGTAGAGGCATATGATCCCGAAAACCCGGGGATCCCTCGGGCATCTCTTTTATCCCCCATACCCAAAACGGCGTCGGAGACAGCGGTCACTCCAGCTGAGAAGTCATCGGAAGGTATCTCTACCTTTTCACCTCAATTCGTCAAAGCTATATCTACCTTTCATCACGTAATTGGGCAATCGATGAAGAACCCATTATTTTCTCCTGAGTTGATAACTGTTGCTTCTCACTCTATAGGTATTGAACCGTCCGAAAAGACAGACGTGTCCCAGGGAACCACCGCTGGAGCAGAACCTACGGAGAAGGATAAATGGGGAAAGGACAAGGCTGCCACCATAGATTTGGAAGAAGGAACTGAACCGTCTAAGGCTGATACTCCTCATGATGATGAAATGATAGATGCCTTAAAAGATGATGGCGGCAACGGGTTACACGAGGAAGACCCTGAGGTGGCTATAGTTGGGGAGTCAAAAAGCGCCGATGACGTTCCTTTAGCTGCACTGAAAGCCAAACAAGATAAACGCATGCAGCTTAAAATTGAAGACTTAGACCCCGAAAGCCTTAAGCCCCTCGCAGTAGGGGATGTTGGATCAAGGTTAGTTGTTAAGCTTTCGACTAGATCTATTACAGAAGAACTTGCTAAAAAGTCTTCTCTTGATTCCAGCATTTCTCCTTCCGGGAAAAAGTCAACTAATTCCAGCTCTTCAGCCTCAAGGAAGAAAAAGTCAAAGCGCATCTTGACTGAGGCTGAAAAAGAGGCGAGGGATGCGGAGAAGGCTGCTAAGAAGTCCAAGCCCACTTTGAAGTCTAAATGATGGAGTGTCTTGCTTTATTTTAGCATTTGATTGGCCCATAATTGTTGCTGCAAGTGTGGCCCTCGCACTTTCTTTTTGCCTATTTTCCTGTACAAATTCATTCATTTGTAAATAAAAATGATTCATTTCCTGCAATGTCTGTTAGTTGTCAGTTCTGTACTTATGTAAAAATGCAAATGCATGTCCTACTATAGTTGTGTAATGGAGTCATAGTGGGGGGAAATATGTGTGTACATATATGCCCCTAGTCAGTCTTGAAAAACTATTCAAGATTTAGTCAAAAAGTCTGAATGTCCCCGATTCTCCGACGGGGTCACATTCCTTGTGACATTGATGCCTGTCCTTTTTCTGGCATTTTTTATACTCTCCTGTCTTATATTCAGGTTAGAGTTCTTGCTGAGGCGGTCTCTTGTCTAGGTGCACCTTCACGCCTCAGAGGACGTCGTCTTCCCGTCCTTTATACTCTCTCTCAATTCTTGAGAGTTAGAGTTAAGAATGTCGTCTTCCCATTCTTTCATGTCTTATTGCACAAACAGTCCTTGTGTTTGTTCCTGCATATAAGCTGTTTTCAACTTTTCAGGTTTTAAATTAACATCTTATATTCCACAATCATAATGGAATAGTAGTTGAAGGTATAAATAATGCAGGAAAGTAAATGGCACACGATATTTTTATAGTGGTTCGGCTAAGTCATAGCCTACATCCACTTTATAGTTCTTTGTTCATATCAACAGACTTTTCTAAGGCAAGTCGTGCCTTTTTACAGAGTTCATAAGGAAAACAATAAAAAGTACAACATCCCTAATTCAAATATCGCATCAAGTGTTGGGCATTCCAAGCCCTAGGTACTTCTTCGCCATCTACGATCGTTAACTTGAAGGCTCCTGTTTCAAGTTTCCGTTGGATGACAAAGGGTCCTTCCCACTTTGGACCGAGGTGAGGAAGGGATGGAAAAACTTGCTTTAGCACCAAATCTCCTGGTTCAAAGGTCCTAAAACGAACTTTTTTGTCATAATAGTGTGCCATCTGACGTCGATGTCTTGACGCACGCAAATCTGCCTCGTCCCTTTTCTCTTCGATTTCATCAAGAGACTCGAGGAGGAGTGCCAGATTCGTCATCGGGTCATAATATGTCACCCTGTGAGAGGGAACTTCAAGCTCTACTGGAATTACCGCTTCTGAACCAAACGAGAGAGAGAAAGGAGTATGACCGGCAGCTGTCTTAAACGTTGTCCGATATGCCAACAAAGCTAAGGGCAATTCATCCACCCATTTTGCCTTTGCACGTTCTAATCGCTTCTTGAGGATGGACTTTATGACTTTGTTTATTGCTTCTACATGCCCGTTTGACTGTGGATGGGCGACTGCAGTGTACCATTCGTCGATCTTATATTTCTGGCAGAAATTTCTGAATTCGGCACCATCGAACTGGGTTCTGTTATCAGTTATAATGGTCCTTGGGATCCCAAATCGGCATATGATATTTCTAACCACGAAACTTATCACCTTTCTCGCTGTGATTTTGGTTAAGGGCTCAGCTTCCACCCACTTCGTAAAATAGTCAACGGTGACTATTGCATATTTCGCTCCTCCTTTGGCAATTGGTAGAACTCCGATGATGTCAATTCCCCACATGGCAAACGGCCAAGGACTCACCATCGATTTGAGTTGGGTCGGTGGTGCTCTGGGGATCTTAGCGAATCTCTGGCATTTGTCGCAGCGTCGTGAATAGTCAGCTGCATCTTTATTAATTATGGGCCAGAAGTATCCATACCGCAATACCTTCTTTGCTAAGGTCTGACCTCCCGTATGATCTCCACACTCACCTTCGTGTACTTCTTAGTACATGCTTGATGTCGTTGTGTGCTATACATCGTAACAGGGGCATAGAAAATCCTTGTCTATAGAGAGTATCATCTTGAAGGATGTATCTGGTGGCCTTGCGAACTATGGCCCACCTCTCACTCTTCTTTGACGGGAGTATCCCATTTCTAAGGAAATTCTTAATTGGGGTCATCCAGGACTCCTTCTCTAGTTCTTCTTCGAAAGCTAATTCAATTTCCATCGACTCAAAGCTTGGCGATCCCAACGTTTCAATTGGAATCCTTTCGGTTTCCTCCGGATTGTCGGAACTAGCTAGCTTTGCTAGCCGGTCTGCCTTCTGGTTTTCGGCTCTTGGGATATGCGTTATGTTATACCGTTCCAAGTTGCTCAACAACTCCTCCACTTTCCCGAGATAGGCGATAAGTCGAGGTCCCCGAGCCAGAAACTCCTTCCGCACTTGGCAGACGACTATTTTGGAGTCGTAGAATATATCCAATGCCTTTATTCCGAGTTCCTTAGCAAGTTTCAGCCTGACAATCAGGGCTTCATATTCAGAGTCGTTATTAGTCGCTGAAAATTCTAATCGCAGAGCATAATATAACGATCGTCCCTCAGGAGTAACTAAAACGACTCTAGCTTCGGACCTTCGGTCGTTCTTGGCTCCGTCTGTGTACAACTTCCATGGATCTAATTTTAACTCCTCCTCTGACTTAACAACCTTGTCATTAACCATTTCCTCCTCTGGAATCGTGAACTCTGCTATAAAGTCAGCCAGAACTTGCCCCTGATCAATCTCCGTGGCTGAAAATTTAAATCAAACTGACTTAATTCAATATTCCATTTGATCAACCGTCCCGATGCTTCGGGTCTTTGCAACACCTGCCTCAGAGGCTGGTCAGTGTATATGGTTATTAGGTGAGCTTGGAAATAGTGGCGAAGTTTTCGGGAGGCAATCAGGAGGTTGTAAGCAAGCTTCTCAATCCTTGGGTAGTTGCGTTCTGCAGCTGCCAATTTCTTGCTTACATAATATACCGGCCTTTGCACTTTGTCTTCTTCTTGGACCAAGGCGGTGCTAACAGCGTGAGCCGAAACCGCTAGGTAAACAAATAGCTCTTCATGATCCACTGGCTTTGACAAAACCGGTGGTTTCTCTAGTAATTCCAATAAATTTAGAAAGGCCTCAACACAGTCCGGAGTCCATTCGAAATTTTTCTTTCCCCTTTTTATCAAGTCAAAAAATGGGACGCATTTGTCTGTTGCTTTAGAGATAAACCTACTCAACGCAGCTACTTTCCCTACAAGATTTTGGACATCTTTGATTCTCCTTGGTTCTTCAATGTTTCTTATCGCTGCTATTTGACTGGGATTGATTTCAATCCCTCGAGAGCTCACGATGAAACCTAGAAACTTTCCAGATGCCACTCCAAATAAGCATTTCAAAGGATTTAACTTCATCCGATACTTTCGCAGGATATCAAACATCTCTTCCAAGTCTTGTGTTTGGCTGGAGGACTGTTTCGATTTGACAAGCATATCATCCACATAAACTTTCATAGTCTTCCCTATTTGGTTATAAAACATTCTGTTCACCAAGCGTTGGTAGGTAGCTCCAGCGTTTTTCAATCCAAACGGCATGACCACATAGCAATACAACCCCAAATTTTTAATGAAGCTCGTGTGCTCTTGATCGGGCACATGCATGGGGATTTGGTTGTACCCGGAATATGCGTTCATGAAAGAAAGAAGTTCATGTCCCGCTGTCAAATCTACAAGCTGGTCAATTCTGCGGAGTGGGAAGCTATCTTTCGGGAAAGCTTTGTTCAAGTCTGAAAAATCAATGCATGTCCGCCACTTTCCGTTTGACTTCTTTACCAAAACAGGATTCGATATCCAGTCGGGATATGTCGAATCTCTAATAAATCCATTCTCTTTCAACTTCTCCACTTCCTCTTTCAGAGTTGCCGACCTCTCTGGGCCCAGCACACGTCTCTTTTGCTTTACAGGCGGGTGTTTTGGGTTTATACTAAGTGAATGACTCATGATGGATGGTGATATCCCACACATGTCGGCGTGGGTCCAGGCAAACACATCCAGGTTTGCCTTCAGAAAGTCAGTCAGTTCTTTAGCTCGGTGTGGATCCAACTGGGATCCAATCTTCAAAACTTTTGCTGGATCAGCTTCGTCAATGGATATGTCCATTGTCTCTTCGTTAGGAGTTGCATTTCTAGCCTTTGGTTCCTCATCTTCTCTGGGATCCAAGTCTTCAGGCATTCCCTTGGGCAACTCCTTCGGGCTAATTCCTATAATTGCTACGCCGAACCCTCCTTTGGAGGAGGTGAGGTACCTTTAATCTCGATGTTGAGTCCCTTCATCAGCATCTTTAACTCGGCAATATAGCAAGCCCGTCCGGAGACTTGATCTCCTCTCATTACTCCTGTTCCGGCTTCAGTTGGGAATTTAAGCAATAAACACCATGGGGCGATACAAGCCTTGAACTCTGCAAGGGCAGGCCTTCCTAAAAATGCGTTGTAGGGCAAATCTACGTCCAGCACTACGAACTGAAGCATTCGTACTCTTCCACGATCCCCTTGCCCAATGTTACGGGCAATTCTATATACCCCATTGGAGTTGTCGATGCCCCGTTGAAGCCTCGGATCCAACCTTCACAAGGCTTCAAATCTCCAGACTCAAGTTTCATCTGATCAAATGACTTCTTAAACAAAATATTGATAGAGCTTCCATTGTCCACTAGTACCTTATGAACCAGTGCCGGTCCAATGGTAGTGGTAATGACCAACGGATCTTCGGTAGGTGACTGGATTCCGGTATCGTCTCTGCTACGGAACACCACGTCATCGAACATTGTCTTCTGCTGTTTCACAGGGGTGATATCTTCCAAATCGTCGCACTCATCCACATCTACGTGCTTAACCGCATTAACGTATTGGTCCATTGCTCTAAAACTGTGGATAGCTGAGTGGAGTCCACCTACTATGGTGTTAATAATAATTCCTTTGCCTTTCTGTTGCGCTGTAGGCTTGGGAGCAGACTGATTCTGGTTTGGGGTCTGTTCTCCTTGCCCCCTGTCTCTTGGGGCAGGCTTATACTCATCCAATTTTCCTTCGCGCAGCAGCTTCTCAACTACATCTCTCAAGTGTCGACACTCATTCGTTGAATTCCCATGAGTTCCATGAAATAAACAAAATTTTCCAGTTGCGATTTCTTTCTCTGTTGAATCTCGTGGCAGCGGTCTTTTGTATTGCAAAACATTGTATGTATCCAAATAAATGTTCTCTAGAGTGTCATTCAGCGGTGAATAATTCTCAAAGGTCTGGAACCGGGGACTTTTGTCAGAATTACTTCCTCGGTTCCTATTTCTCCTGTTACCATTCGCATTACGGTTGTTGTTGCCCCCATTTCCATTATTATTGTTTTCATTCTTGTTTCTCACATTCACTTCGACTTTCCTAGAATTTTCTCCAGACTGTTTTACGGCAACATTACTCTGAATAGTTTCTTTTGAAGCCGCTCCGGACTTCCTCTTTCAGTTTGCCCTTGCTTCCTCTCGTCTTAACTGAATATTGGCCTTCTCATAAAACAACTCTCTTGTGGGAGGTGGCTTCCCAGAAAGATAATCTTCAAACTCGGAATCAGGATCAACTCCTTCCATTAAAGCCATCAAGATGGTAGGCTCGTGTGGGTCACTGACTTCTATTACAGCTAAGTTTAAACGGTCAAGGTATGACTTCAGAGACTCACCCGGCGCTTGCTTAATTCTCGATAATTCAATAACATTCTTAGACTTTCGGGCATGAAGTCAGAATTGATTCATAAAACATTCACTCAATTCCTTGAAATTCGATATCGATCGAGGAGGAAGTCGGGTAAACCATAGTAATGCCACGTCTTCTAAGTAAATCGGGAAAGCCTTACACTTCACTGCGTCAGGAGCAGTGGCAGCATTCATAAGCCATGCGTATCGCATCAAATGTTGTCCCGTGTCAGTTCTCCCGTTATACCTGTCCATCTGCGGCAGGTTAAAACGTCGGGGGAACTGAAAGTCAAGGATGTCATCAGTAAAGGGAGTATGGCTTCGCTCAATGCCATAATCATCATTGGTGTAGTTTCGACTCTCAGACATGATCTGGCGTACCATAACCCATACATCAGCATTGGTCAAGGGCCGTTCAGGCTCTCTGGCTCTGATGTTCGGGTTTCCTCTGGGCTCCTGATCAGGGGACGCCCTCCTTCTTCTAGCCGCTTCTGCTCTGCTTTGCTCCCTACGTTCCCGGTCGATCTCGGGAGGAAGGGGCTGAAGCATTTGTCCTTGAGTGGGATTGGTAAGGTTAGGGTCTCTAGGAAACACATGAGATCCCTGCATTGGTAATAGCATAGGCTCTCTCAAGCTCAGATCATTGGGTCCTAGTACACGAGCAGCGTCCTCGCGGGACCCCAAAGATCCGAAAGTCATTTGCTCCAAATTCTGAGGTCGTTCGAGCGGCCTTCTTTCACGGGGCCATTCTTCCTCAGAAGAAGAAGACTGATCCATTGCAGTGTGATGAACCGGGGATGGAGTTCTTTGTCTGCGGAGTTCGCCAATTTCCGTACTCATGATTCTCATATTCTCTTGCATCATAAGATTGGTGCGCTCGTGGATTTTCATAGCCTCCCTAGTGCTCTCAAGCATGTCAAGAAGGCGCGAAAAATCTCCTTGGGTAACAGGCACAGATGGATTGATCTGGTCGTTGATCTTGGTGGCTAGAGTCGAAGCATTTGGAGGAGCTCGAGTAGAGGTTCCAGCATCACCTAGTGACGGATCGGATAGGAGCTGAGCAACCTGATTGGATCGGAGTTGAGCAACCTGATCGGATCGGAGCTGAGCAACCTGGTCGAATCGGAGCAGAGCAACCTAATCGGATCGGAGCTGAGCAACCTGTTCGGATCGGTTCGGGTTAGGGGAGTGCACTTCTTCAATGTCTCCTACTCGGTTCGAATCGGAGCTCTCTCCTTGAGGTCGGTTCGGATTTCCTGAACCTGTCCGATCCGCTCTCGAACTCTGCCCACGAGACCTTGTCACGACCGGGTTTTGCTGATCTACACCCACTCCGTTCCCTCGACTGGTTTGAACTTCCTTGCCTTTTCCTTTGGCCATAGTTCTTCAACAATCAACCAACAAGTATTCTAAAGCGTCGAAAATTGAGCATTAACTTCTTTGAACTCAACGGTACAAAAAGTAGAACGATAATCCAGAAAAACAGAGAATTCAACTGTTCTCAGTGAAAGCACCAAAATGTTAGACCAAAAAGTGGTTCTAACACCCAAATTGACTAAAATAGAAATAAAATAAGATCAAAAATAAAAAGGAGACACAGGATTTATAGTGGTTCGGCGTTGAAAAGCCTACGTCCACTTTAAAATCACTTTGCTTGATGATGTAGATGAAAATACAATGAGATATTCACTCAATTTCACTCACTTTTCACATACATTCACTTAACTATCTCAACATATACTTTGAATGATGATTTTGGATTGTATGGAATGCTGGATTTCGGTTCTCTTTGATGTTTGAACTGTACAAGTGCTCAAAAAAGATCCTTCCAAATGCCTCTTGATGGGGTATTTATAGGTGGAAATTCACCCAGAATCCGGTTCGGATCGGAGCTACGTGGCTATTATCCCATCATTCTCGGGCTCAGATGGATTTCAGTGTTGACAGCGCACCAGGTTAGTGGTCAACATGGGTAGGAAATGGTTGCAACTACCGAGAATATCCAGTAGATCATGGGGTAAAGCAACATGGTATACTGGGTTCGGTTCGGAGGGGCAAGTAGAAGGGGTTCGGATCGGGGCATCCGATCCGGTCCGACCTGTGCTGAACTTGAGCTCTTATCCATTCTGCTTTGTTCCGTCCCGGTCTGGTAGTAGCCCTCCGATCCGATCCGATGCTTTTTAGGAAGAAGTATTCTTCAACGCTTGACATCTCGACTTTGTGTTGCCTAGTTCACAAAGTAGGCTAACAATAACAGAACTAGCGGATTAGGCAATATAACAGATTTAGCAGATAACAGATTTAGCAGATTATATATATCATATCTTGCCTAATCATAAATTTAGCCTAAACTTACTTGCCAAATCATGGTCATAATTCATAATACCACATCTTGCTCCTAATTTTTAGTTAAACATTACACATTACAGAATATTCTCCATAAATCACGATAAACAATATGAATTATGCCAAATCATAGCCTATGATGCCAGATATCCAAAAACCCTTATTTAGGCGCATTCACATTAATAGTTATCCTGTTTTTGTATAGGTCTTTACGCCTAAGTCACATATTCCTTTTTCAAGTCATGAATTTTTACATAAAAGAATATGTCCCAAAAATCTAGATTTTTAAACTATAACATGTAGTATGTCCTCAACATGCATTATCATTCATGCATAACATGTTGTAAATTATCTTTAAACTCTAACATCAGACCTTGATTTAAAACATGCATTATGCCCCCAAGTTTCAAGTTGTCCTATAATTCCTCTTCTCCCAAATCGCAGATTATCATACCTAGTATGAACAGATCTAGATCTAACATATGTTTATTTCTCAAATTAACTACAGATCTAGATTACAACATGTACTATGTATCTAAATTAGTTTCATGTTTACGGTTAAATCTACGCACCGAATCCCAAGTCATAAGTCCAATATATTTTATGCCTCAATCTTAAGTCATATGTTAAATATGCTACATGTCCAATTATATGCCTCAGATTTAATGTCATGTCCTCGAATCAGTCCTGTCCAATTATGCATCATTCATTATTTGTCCCAAACATTTTAGCGTTCGTGCGTTAATTTCTTATGAGATTTGGCTCAGGCTCGTGGTAGCCTGGCTATAGAACAGAAAGAAGAAAGATACAGAATAAGATAGATCTAAACAGAATAGAACAGACATAACCTCAAATTCAGATTTACAATTCATGTCACAATCATAATTAACGTTTATAGCGGAAAATAACTGTACTTGCCTTTCGTGGTTTTAAGAAAGGATAATAAACTAGTGTTGATGCAGAAAGGCTGAATTGTTGTTGAAGCTCTAAACTTAGATTTGAAATTTGATTTAGCTTTTAATTCTATTCAGGTTGGAAGAAGATTCATCAGTCCAAGTTTTGATTCTAGCAGGGTAGCGACGCCATTTTTATTTTTAATTAGAACAGAGGCAGAATATAGACAGAATGAAATGGTGTGGAGAGAATGAGGCTAGGGTTGAGTTTATATAGGATTAGGCAGATGAGTCTAGACAGAAACGAGACCGGATACATCAAAGTGAACCAGGTTAAAAAAAACTGGGTTTCGGGAGCAGGTCGACCCCCAGGTCGACACTATGGTCGACCTGGTCCCCCCAGGTCGACACTATGGTCGACCTGGCCCTTGGGAAGTCGACACTATGGTCGACGCCCAGGTCGACCTGGTCCATGGGCGGGAATTTTCCCGCCCAGCCTGTTCTGGGATTTTGAATTCGAATTCGAATTCAAATTTTCGAGCTGTTTTCGATTCTGAAATTCTCTAAAACTTCGGAGGGCCATATCTCCCTCATACGGACTCCGTTTCTCGAAAAATCGAACTCGTTTCCAAGCAAAAACTCGAGACATACGCAATGGCGCAACCCGTTCCCTTGATTCTTATTTTAAAATTTAATTTTTCTCTGATATGTTACTTATACGATCATAGAAAATACGGGGCGTTACATTCTCCCCTCCTTAATGGATTTCGTCCCCAAAATCTTCAAGTTGAGAAGAATGTGACCTACCATCCAGTCATCCATCTACTCAACCATCGTCCACAAGCATCCATTGTCCTTAGAAAACTTCTAATGTTGTATGAACATATGCAAAAGTGTGTGCATATGTTCCTTATCTAATGCAAAGATCAGGCGGTCCAATGATTCAGTTGACCTCCTTAATGCGAATTATGTTAGTGCCATGAAACCAACATGTATGCAATTTTCCTATTTGATACATATTATTCTTATATGAGTGACAACCATTCATTCATATGCAACATCCATGTGATGGGTCAATCATTTTGCATCCACAGAAATTGAAAATGCTCACACATCCATATGCAGTATGAGAGTGTTTTCGAGCCGATCTAGTGCCTAGTGTGTGTATATGCATCCACGAGCAACCACTAGCAACCACTTGCATCCACTTCTCAAACACATGTTTACACCCATTAGTTTCTACCTAAAGTTCGAAGATTCGATCGATAGGATACAGTCGAATGATGGAAGCGAGTATAGATAAAACAAAAACTTGGTTTCCATTAAACCTTGGTTGAGAGACAAACTCCCCTAACTATCAACCCCGAAGACCGAAATCATCATCGGATTGACACCCAGAGGATTACCCTCTTTAGACAATGTCAAAACTGGAAATCTCAACCTTATCAGAAATATTCAGATATTTACAGATTACCGGTACAGATCATATTACTAAATGATTCTTAGGAAATTAAGCATGATAAAAACCCGGAATGTATGCGTCATAGTCAACTTAACACTCAACACAGATACCAAACTTACCATGCTTAGATGAGTCATAACCCTAATGGGTCTGAGTCTACAGCGGAATCAGAAACAATACTAGTATTCAAGTGCAGAGTATCGATTATAGAATCGAAATGCCAGAATCAGAAAAGAGTTTTACCCAAAAATCAGATAAAGAAATTAAACCTCCTACAGAAAGTTTTCCTATTTCTATCCTATCCACTAGCCTCGAGAGTGTTCGCCTGCCTTCCAGAAGTTGGTCCTACCCTCTGCCCTTGCCCTCGTTTCTTCGGACAGTCCCTAGTGAAGTGTCCCATCTCACCACAGTTGAAGCAAGTGCCCTTTCTTTTTCTGCAATCCTTGTTCAGATGAGTCGAGCTTCCACAAGTAAAGCACTTTTTCTCCTTCTTATCTTCATACTTTTCACCCTTGTTTTGTGTTTCCTTTTTGGGCCATGCTTTCTTGTTCTGTGGTTCTTCCTTCTTTGCCTCTTTCTTGCCGTTGTCTTCCTCGTGCAGTAGTGCCATATCCACCAATCTCTCGTAAGTTGCTCCCATGGGTACATGGGTCATGGCTAGGCTGTGCAGTGGCTCATTCAATCCTTTAACAAAGCGAAGAGCCTTTTTATGCTGGGTGTTGACTAAATCTAGCCCGAACCGAGCCAGTTGGTTGAACTGATTGACGTATTCCCTGACCGTCATACTTCCTTGCTTAAGAGATAAGAACTTTTCTAGTTGTAGACTTCGTTCAGCTTGCGAGAGGAATTTTGTCTCAAACCTTGTTCTGAAATACGTCCACGTTTCAACCGGTCTCTCGGCGTTAGTGACTTCCCACCAATAGGAAGCTTCGTCCTTGAGCAACCACACCGCCAATTGTACCTTCTGCCTATCGTCCACCTCGAAGATGACGAAACGATCCTCAGTTTCTCTGAGCCAGTTCCTTGCTTCTACGAATGATTCAGTTACCTTGAAATCCTTTCCACCCATGGCCCTAAAATCTTTACAGATCTTTGAAAAAGCAATTGCACGAGGAGGGGGCGGAGGAGGAGGAATCGCTGCAGCTGGAGGAGGAATATTTGCTGGGCCTGCATCGTTGGCCCTAGCCTCTAAGTACCTCCTGAACCAGCCAGGTATTGGCACGCCCTTTGGAAAGTTAAGATTCCCAGACATGCTGGAATGAAATAAAAAGATTTAAAATGGAGAACAGAAAAGATAGATATATGGCTTTTCTGGGGATTATGTTTTTCAAAATAAACTTTATTTTTGAAAATACTTCCTTTTAAGACCTTTTTGAAAATAATTTTCAAAAACTTTTTATCTAATCTGGTAACCATCAGCTCTGATACCAAGTGTACAAAACTTTAAAGTCATAATCCCCACAGAAGCTGCCATAAAGAGTCAAGCCATACTTTAAGCACTCTGAGTACTTCAAGCAGAAGAAATCCGGATCAAGCTAAAGTATTTTCCTCCTTGGAAAACCTGGGGGGAAACGGAAGAAAAGGGGCGAAAACAAGCAAGGTTAGACATAAAGTCTGGCAAGTCCAATGACTTTCAGCATATGAACAGATAATAATAATCATGGCATGCAAATAAAACTGGATGAGAGATAATAGTAACAGGAGCAGCAGATGTACTTAGGTTAAACAGAAGAAACAGAATAATATTATTTTTCATTTCTCTGCACTAACACTAGTATAACAGGATTATGTGTCACCCTAATGTCTAAATTGAAGCAGAAACAGGAACAGAATAATTTCCACAGAAACAGAACGCTAATAATGGGCCTTTACCACCCGAAAAGAAACAGACAGAAGCAGAATGCTGATAATGGGCCTTTACCACCCGAACAGAAACAGAATGTTAATAATGGGCCTTTACCACCCGAACAGAAATAGATTAATCCCTATGGAAATAGAATGTAGAATTAGGTGTACACTAGTAAATGGGCCTTTACCACATGAACAGACGGTACCACGTAGACATGTGTTGCCACCCAACAGAAATAGATGGTACCAACAGAAACAGATAGAACTAAGTGTACCCTAAAACCCTACCCCAAGAGATCGGCTCTCTAATACATAAATACCCTGTGTCGGCTCTACAATAGGGTGTATCACTCCCTAAAGTGACAACCAATTGGCACAGACCTATTTACAGATGTCACAGCGTCTTACATCCTTAGAGGCAGACCGGGATCCATGCACGCACATGACCCGGTTGGAACGCACCATCAACACCCCTCGCCCTTATCAGAATAAACCACTTATAATTAGTTCAGTAAGCGTGCCCGGACCCTACCTACTGTAGGGTCAAAGTTTTGATACCAGAAAGGGTTACTGACTAATATGGGTCCCAAACAACAGATGACACAAGTAATTTCCCACCTAACCTTGTGTCCCCAGAATAACAGATTTCAGATTAACTTGTTTACAAGTTCAGACATACAGAGTTTAGATCAACTAGTTCACAGATCAGACAAGTTTTCAGACTAACGGATCAGATATACGAATTTAACAGATTTTCAGATTTGACTCACTTTGTAATTGGGCCTACAGATTCACGAAACGGGTTTGTTAAATTCATTAGTCCAATTTGTTCAACCCTATCCACCCAACACGTTTTAGACATCATATTTATCCCAGATTTGCATTAATATTAATGCACAGACCTCTCACATTAGGTTGGTAGCTTGTGGCCGCTGGATATGCCAGGCGGTTCCGGGCAGACTTCTACCCAAGCCAGACCTAACCTCGTGTCTAAGAATATTTTTAGTTATGCCTACGACCTCTCACATTAGAATGACAGTTTGCGGTCACTGGTTAAGCTGGTTGGTTCCTGGCAGGCTTCTACCGCAAACAGAGTCTAACCTCGTGTCATAGCCAATTCATTCCAATACAGATTTTTCAGATATCCGACTAATTCTGTTTATTTGACAGATTAAACTTCTGTACAAGTTACAGCAGATTATTCGAGGTTCTATTAACAAGTTTTTCTCAATTTTAAGTCGAGCCTACAGATTCACATACTTCAAATTTCAGCATTTCAGTTCCAACAGACTACGTCATTCAATAGATTAAACAGATAACAGATCTTGCAGATTAGGCTATTTAGTAGATTTAGCGGATAAGGCAATTTAACATAATTAGCAGATTAGGCAATTCAATTTAATTAGCAGTTTAGGCAATATAACAGAACTAGCGGATTAGGCAATATAACAGATTTAGCAGATAACAGATTTAGCAGATTATATATCATATCTTGCCTAATCATAAATTCAGCCTAAACTTACTTGCCAAATCATGGTCATAATTCATAATACCACATCTTGCTCCTAATTTTTAGTTAAACATTACATAGTACAGAATATTCTCCATAAATCACGATAAATAATATGAATTATGCCAAATTATAGCCTATGATGCCAGATATCCAAATACCCTTATTTAGGCGCATTCACATTAATAGTTATCCTGTTTTTGTATAGGTCTCTACGCCTAAGTCACATATTCCTTTTTCAAGTCATGAATTTTTACATAAAAGAATATGTCCCAAAAATCTAGATTTTTAAACTATAACATGTAGTATGTCCTCAACATGCATTATCATTCATGCATAACATGTTGTAAATTATCTTTAAACTCTAACATCAGACCTTGATTTAAAACATGCATTATGCCCCCAAGTTTCAAGTTGTCCTATAATTACTCTTCTCCCAAATCGCAGATTATCATACCTAGTATGAACAGATCTAGATCTAACATAGGTTTATTTCTCAAATTAACTACAGATCTAGATTACAACATGTACTATGTATCTAAATTAGTTTCATCTTTACGGTTAAATCTACGCACCGAATCCCAAGTCATAAGTCCAATATATATTATGCCTCAATCTCAAGTCATATGTTAAATATGCCACATGTCCAATTATATGCCTCAGATTTAGTGTCATGTCCTCGAATCAGTCCTGTCCAATTATGCATCATTCATTATTTATCCCAAACATTTTAGCGTTCGTGCGTTAATCTCTTATGAGATTTGACTCAGGCTCGTGGTAGCCTGGCTATAGAACAGAAAGAAGAAAGATACAGAATAAGATAGATCTAAACAGAACAGAACAGACCTCAAATTCAGATTTACAATTCATGTCACAATCATAATTAATGTTTATAGCGGAAAATAACTGTACTTGCCTTTCGTGGTTTTAAGAAAGGATAATAAACTAGTGTTGATGCAGAAAGGCTGAATTGTTGTTGAAGCTCTAAATTTGGATTTGAAATTTGATTTAGCTTTTAATTCTATTCAGGTTGGAAGAAGATTCATCAGTCCAAGTTTTGATTCCAGCAGGGTAGCGACGCCATTTTTATTTTTAATTAGAACAGAGGCAGAATATAGACAGAATGAAATGGTGTGGAGAGAATGAGGCTAGGGTTGAGTTTATATCGAATTAGGCAGATGAGTCTAGACAGAAACGAGACCGGATACATCAAAATGAACCAGGTTAAAAAAACTGGGTTTCGAGAGCAGGTCGACCCCTAGGTCGACACTATGGTCGACCTGGTCCCCCCAGGTCGACACTATGGTCGACCTGGCCCCTGGGAGGTTGACACTATGGTCGACCCCCAGGTCGATCTGGTCCATGGGCGGGAATTTTCCCGCCCAACCTGTTCTGGGATTTTGAATTCGAATTTGAATTCGAATTTTCGAGCTGTTTTCGATTCTGAAATTCTCTAAAACTTCGGAGGGCCATATCTCCCTCATACGGACTCCGTTTCTCGAAAACTCGGACTCGTTTCCAAGCAGAATTTCGAGACGAACGCAATGGCGCAACCCGTTTCCCTTGATTCTTATTTTAAAATTTATTTATTCTCTGATTTGTTACTTATACGATCACAGAAAATACGGGGTGTTACATTAACCTTCAAGAGGGCGTATCGGTACCTGGCTGGTTCAGAAGGTACCTAGAGGCTAGGGCTAATGATGCAGGCCCAGCAAACGTTCCTCCTCCCCCAATTGCAGTTGTTCCTCCTCCTCCTCGTGTAAATGCTTTCTCTAAGATACGTAGAGATTTTTGAGCCATAGGTGGAAAGAACTTTAATGGGACTGAGTCATTTGTAGAAGCAAGAAACTAGCTCAAAGAAACTGAAGACTTGTTTGTTATCTTCGAAGTGGACGATAGGCAGAAGATAAAGTTGGCCGTGTGGTTGACTAAAGACGAAGCCTCTTATTGGTTGGAAGTTACTAATGCTGAGAGACCAGTTTAAACTAGGGAGGATTTCAGAGTAAGGTTTGAAATGAAATTCCTCTCACAAGCTGAACGAAGCCTACAGATGGAGAAATTCTTAGCTCTCAAACAGGGAAGTATGTCGGTCAAGGAATACGTCAACCAATTCAATCAGCTGGCTAGATTCGGACTGGAGTTAGTGAACACTCCTCATAAGAAGGCTCTCCGTTTGGTCAAAGGGTTGAATGATCCACAACACAGCGTAGCTATGTCCCATATACCTATGGGTACGTCTTATGAGAGACCGGTGGACATGGCACTGTTATAGGAGGAAGACAAGAATGGCAAGAAAGAGGCAAAAGTGGAAGTACCTCAAGATAAGAAAGTGGAGGGATCGCAGAATAAGAAGACAGATTCAATGAAGGGCGGGAAGGACAAAAAACCCCATGACAAAAGGAAGTGTAATTTTTGTGGCATTCCTGGGCATTTGATTAAGGACTGTAGAAAGAAAAGGAGGAAGATGGGTGGTTGTTTTCACTACGGTGATACAGGACACATGGCTAAGGACTGCCCAAGAAAGCAAGGGCAAGGGTAGAGGACTGGATCTACTTCTGGAGGGCAGGTTCACGCTCTCATAGTACCTCCGCAAGAACGAGGTAGAAATATTTCTGTTGTGAGTTTAGTTTATCTTTTTGATCATCCTGTTCGTACATTCTTTGATTCTGGCGCATCACACTCTTTTATATCTACTGCTTTAGTTGAATCTCTGCACCTAGACACCAGTATAGTAGAGGATCCCTTGGTTGTTTCAAATCCAATTGGGGGCTCGGCTTATTTATCAATGATTTGTTTGGATTTGGAAATTTCTATACTAAGCGTTGGGTTTAGATGTAATGCCTATGTTTTGGGCTTCATAGGCTATGGGTTGATTATAGGCATGGATTGGTTATCCAGTAATGGTGCCATCCTCGATTGTGAAAAGAGAGTGGTCAGACTTATGACTCGCCTCGGCAACATTTTCGAAATCTCTTATAATCCCATGCATTTTATTATGCTTAGCTACCTAGAATCTCTTGATGCGTCTGTTGAAAACTTGCAGTCTGTTAGAATAGTCCCTGAATACTCAGATGTATTTAAAGAGGTAAAGGGCTTACCTTTGAAGCGGGAGATAGACTTTCGCATATACCTTGTTGATAATGCAAAACCCGTAGCTCTACCCATTAGACACATGGCTCTAAGGGAGAGGAAAGAGCTCAGCAAGCAAGTTAAAGAGCTGCTCGAAAAGGGGTTCAAAAGGCGGAGTATTTCTGAATGGGGTGCTCCAGTATTATTCGCAACCAAAGCGGATGGTTCACTTCGCCTATGCATTGACTATAGGGAGCTAAACAAGCTGACCAAGAAGAATAGGCACCCACTTCCAAGAATAGACAACTTGTTTGATCATCTTGTAGGTGCATTGGTTTTCTCCCAACTAGAACTGACTAGCGGGTTTCAGCAGCTAAGAGTGGATGAAGACAGCATTGATAAGACCGCGTTTAGAACCCCAGATGGTTTCTTCGAATGGCTTGTCATGCCTTTCAGCTTGACAAACGCACCTGCTTATTTCGTTGACTTGATGAGCAGGGTGTTCAGAGAGTTCCTTAATAGGTTTGTAGTGGTCTTCGTAGATGACATTTTGAATTTCTCGAAGAATGAAGAAGAGAATGCTTTGCATTTAAGAGAAATCATGGATACTCTTGGTGCACATCAGCTGAAAGCCAAATTCTCCAAATGTCATTTCTGGAGAGAAGAGGTAAGGTTTATTGGACCGTGGTGTCCAAAGAGGGGATAGCTGTGGACCCCGCAAAAGTAGTTGCGGTGTAAGATTGGAAGGTTCCACGGATTGCAACCAAAGTCCGAAGCTTTCTCGGGCTAGCGGGCTTTTACCGAAAGTTCATTAAAGACTTTGCAATAATCGCAGCCCCACTCACAAGATTGACAAAGAAGAACCTAACTTTCGTTTAGGATTTGGATTGCGATGTTGCATTCCAACGTTTGGAAAGGGCTCTAACAACAACCCCAGTTCTGACATTGCCTGATGCGAGCAAAATGTTTACCGTATACACAGACGCATGCAGTACAGGATTAGGCACTATCTTGATGCAAGAAGGCAAGGTAGTTTATTATAGGGGAAGGCAATTGAAGGTACATGAGAAGAACTACCCAACTCATGATTTGGAGCTAGCTGCCATTGTTTTCGTTCTTAAGTCATGGCGTCATTATCTACTAGGAGAAAGGTTTGAATTGTTTACTGACCATAAATCGTTAAAGTATCTTTTCCCACAGAAAGATCTTAACTTAAGACAACAAAGATGGATGGAATTTCTGACCTCATATGATTTTGAGATTTCCTATACCCCTGGCAAGGGCAATGTAGTAGCAGACGCCTTAAGTAGAAAGAAGCTGACCTTAAGTCCTCTCTTTGTAGAAAGGCAAAGCTTGGAGTACATAGCAAACTTTGACTTTAGACCCTCCTCTGTATTTGTACCTGGTCTGTTAGCATCGCTAGAGGTGTGGCCTACTCTTTTGGACTCAATAGGAACCTCGCAACGAGAAGACCCTCAACTAGTTGATATTATGGCTATGCTAATTAGGGGTGAGACTTCTAATCACCTCAATAAATACTCCATCAATGATAAGGGTTGTTTGAGACGGGATGGAAGGCTATGCATCCCACAAGCAAGGGATTTGGTGAAGATAGTTCTCGAAGAAGCACACCATTCTAAGCTGACCATACACCTAGGTGGAGACAAGATGTATAAAGACATAAAAAGGGTTTTCTTTTGGAATGGCATAAAGAGGTATGTACGTGAGTTCGTTGCTAAGTGCTTGATATGCCAGCAGTTCAAAGCGGAGCAGAAGAAGTCTGGTGGTCTGCTTCATCTCTAGAGGTCCCACAGTGGAAATGGGATATCATTTCGATGGACTTTGTTGATGGATTGCCTAGGTCAAGAAGGGGCAATACCAGTATTTGGGTAATAGTGGACAGGCTCACTAAAAGCGCTCACTTTATACCTGTTAAGAGTAGAAGGACTGCCTTGTCTTTAGCATCCATTTATCTTAAAGAGATAGTTCGACTCCATGGGATACCCTCCAGCATAGTGATTGATCAGGATCCTATCTTTACGAACGAGTTTTGGAGGAGTTTGCAGGAGGTTGTAGGCACTCAACTATGCTTAAGCACAGCCTACCACACTCAAACCGATGGTCAGACGGAAAGGGTGAACAGAGTATTAGAAGACCTATTGAGATTGTGCATTCTTGAATTTGGAGGAACATGGGAGGATCAACTTCCTTTTGTGGAATTCGCTAACAACAATAGCTACCAAGCCACCATAGGCATGGCACCCATCGAGGCTTTATATGGAAGACCATGTCGATCACTAACTTGTTGGTGGGAGTCTATAGACAAGCTCGTACTTGGGCCAGACATGATTAGAGAAACTTCAAAGAAGGTGGACTTGATAAGAAGACGAATGAAGACTGCACAAGATAGAAGTCCTACGCAGATAAAAGAAGGACCGACCTTGAGTTTATGGTTGGAGATAAGGTGTTCCTTAAAGTATCTCCTTTGAGGAATGTCATTCGCTTTGGGTCCGTAGGAAAGCTAGCACCAAGATTTGTAGGATCATTTCCTATCATTGAAAGTATTGGGGCGATGGCTTACAGAGTAGAGCTACCCAAAAGAATGGTTGGAGTTCATAATGTTTTCCACATTTCTCAACTACGAAAGTGCTTACATGAGTCTTCAGAAGTTGTGGAGCCAAGTACACTAGAGGAAGTATAAGTGGAACGAGACGCGACTGTGAGAAGAGTCCCAACTTGTATCTTGTGTACGGAAGTCAAAAAGCCACGCAAATGTGAAGTCAAGCTTGTTAAAGTTCAATGGAGTGACGCCGAGGAAGACGCGACTTGGGAAATTGAGAAAAAAATACGCACAGCCTACCCTTTTATCTTTGAGGGTACCTCCTTGATCTCTTTTTCCATAAGTTTATACATGCTTATATTTACCTTTTTAAGTATATCTCCTCGGTCCTCTTCTTTATCCTTAGGTAGAAAAACCAATGGATGTAAACATGTATTTGAAACATGTTATGATTGATGGTTGCAAGTGGTTGCTAGTGGTTGCTCGTGGATGCGTATACACACACATTAGGTGTTAGATCGGCTCAATCACTTTCACGTTGCATATATGTATTTGTATATGGATTGAAACTTGGAATGTTATCATATGGACGTTGCATTTGTATGGATGATTGTGCACTCATGTAGAAAGTATAATTAGGAATAATTGCATGCATAATGGACTCTTGGCACTGACATAATTTGCATTAAGGAGGTCAACTGAATCAGTAGACCGCCTTATTTTGCATTAGATGAGGAAATATATATAAACACACTATGCATACAATCACGAAAGCATTAGAAATATTTTAGGGACAATGGATGCCGGTGTTCGATGGTTGAGTAGATGGACGATTGGATGGTAGGATATACATTCTTCGTGACTTGAAGATTTCGGGGACGAAATCCTTTAAGGAGGGGAGAATGTAACATCCTATATTTCTATGTTTATTAAATTATAGAAATATAGAACACTTAATTTTAAAAAGTGAGAATTAAGGGAAATGGGTTACGCCATTGCGTTCGTCTCGGAATTCTGCTTGAGATAGAGTCCGAGATTGCGTGAATCAGACTACGTATGAAGTTATGGAGTTTAGAAGATTTCATGTTTTAAATAGAAAATTATATAAATAAATAATTTAATAAACAAAACAGTTCAAATTTTAAAAATCACGTGGCTCTGTTGGGCAGGAAAAATCCCGCCCATAGGGGTCGACTCCCTCCAAGGGGGGTCGACATAAGTGTTGACCCCCAAGAGGGGTGTCGACTGCGGTGTCGACTGCGGTGTCGACCCCCTCGCCCAGATCCAAACAATGACGATTTTCTAACCTGTTGCTGAGTCTTTTCCGACTTTTTGTTGAGTCACCAGAGCATAGGTGGTAATTTTTGGATAACTCTATCTAGTCTGGACGGTTCTGATCGCTCCTAAGATGATCTAACTGTTCACATAAGTTTAAACTTCTATAAAATAAACCCATGTCCTCAACCCTAAATCACACAATTTCATTCCAAGGAGCCACCATGCTGTCCATGGTCAACCTAGCATAGCCACCATTTCTGCTCCAACTAGGAAGAAAATTAGAAAGCAAGTTAGAAGCTACGAATCTAATCTAAATTTGAGAATCGATAGTCTACGTCAAGGGATTGCTTTTCAGTTTCAGAAAACAGATCCTAGAAAACAAGATTTTCTTTTTGTTTGTAAGTCCTATTATTATTTAGATGTGAACAATTAAAAGTTTTGATTTGTAATAAAGTGAAAACTAGAGTTGTGCCTAAGTTGTAAGATAATGGTGATGCTGATTCATTTCTATTCTTGTAACGATTCTATCTTATATGCCTATGAGACTATTGTGGTTTATTGGACTTATTATGTTGATGTTAAACCAATAGTGTATTATGTAAATTTGGTGACTTTTCATGTTATGTTTCATGCAAGTTTTTAGGCTAAGTTATATATATGTTTAGATCTACATTCTCCTATGATAAGATTCATGTTTATTGGATTCAAAATAAAAGTTCACATTCACATGCCTAGTTGGATTTGTGTGATTCTATATGCTTGAGATTCATGTTTATTGGATCCAAAATAAAAGTTCACATTACATGACTACTTGGATTTGTGTAATTCTATATGCTTAAGATTGATGTTAATTGGATCCAAAAATGCAAGTTCATTTTTTATGCCAAATTTATATGACACATGTTTAGTAAGATCCTTATTATGTTGTATGAATGGTACATGCTCCTTTCTTTCCCCTTTTGTATATATGTTAGGCTATGTGGCGAGCCTAACATTCTATGTGAATTTTGCAAACGTATATCGGGGGTAACATTAGGAACACCTTAAATTTCATATTATTGGCATAATTTGGCCAATAAATATATGAATGATTAGTGGCATAAAAATGGTATAATTTATATACCTAAAAATTTTGAATATGATTTAGAGGGTAAATGGGGCATGACTTGAATGGCAATAATTGTGGATAATTTACATATAAATATGAAGGGTAAATATGTAAATTAAGTAAAAGACGAATATGCCTAACCTGAGGTTAGACTGAGATACGGTGTAAGACTGCCCGGAACCGCCCGGCACATCCAGCAACCGTAACAATATAGATCTTATGTGAGAGGTTAGCGCATCAAGCCCAAAAGAAACTGAGGTTAAATTGAGTTGCGGTGTAAGACTGCCCGAAACCGACCGACACATCCAGCAACCGCAACAATACATATCTAATGTAAGTGGTTGGTGCTTTAATGAATAAATTAAAGCTAAGACAGGAGTGGTAGGGTTAAGTTAATTAAGGCAACACTTAACCAATACAACATGTTAACTAAACTGATGGGTGAGATTAGGTTAATTTGAGAACACTTAACCATTTTAACATGTTGATTAGGAAACCCTAGTAACGGGGACCCATTTCAGCAGTAACCCACATAGACGTATCTTGGTACCCTGAACTAGGCAGGGTGGGGGCACGATTACTGGGATGATTATAAGCGGTCAAGACAACGATGGGTGGTGCGTCAGTGTAGGTTCCGACGGAGTGCAGTCGTGTACGTACTCCGAAGTGGAAAAAGCAGGCACTGGGCATCAGTAGTTATACGCTATGCATCTTGAATTGTGTCGGGTTGCAACCATAGGATTTGATACACCCCATGGTGGGACCAGCACAGGTATCTACAATCAACCGGGCCGAATGACACAAGTAGAAAACGTATACGAGTATGAGCCGATCGATAAAGGGGATCATTTTTCTTGAACACATGGTGCTAGTTGAAACAACTTGTAAGTGAGTGCAGAGAAATAGTAATGAGTGCGATAGCATATTCAGTATTATTATCTTATTTCTAGGGTGCTGTCCTAGGTTCAGTTTATTCATGTCATGATCCTTTTTCCTGTTTACATGCTAAATAATCACTGGACTTACCAGACTCATGTCTAACCCATTTTCTTCATCTTCTTTTCTTCCGTTTCCCTTCCCAGGTCCACATGGAGGGAATACTTCAGCTTAGTTTGGACCATTTCCAGCTTGAAGAGAGTAGATGTATTTCTTGGATTCTCTTTCCTTGGGCTATGGCTTTGGATACACTCTTATTGGGGATTTATTCTACCTTATTGTTATTTTAATGCTTCTTTATATTTTAATTCAAGATAGTAATTTTGTTGTAATAATTGGGAAGTTGGTTTGAGACAGTTGCTGTAATGTTTTAACTGAACCACGTACTTTTGAAATAAATTTAGTTTTTCCGCAGTTTATAAGTCTGTCTTGTAAATTATCTGTATTTTTACCTAAAATTCTCCACCGAAGTTAAGGCATTCCCTTTATGAGTGAGCTTAATGGAGGTGGGGTGTTTCACCATTAACCTCTTTTTTTCAAACACATAGTCAATTTGCAACAATGTTTTGAGATGGGAAACTTTAACGATTTAAAATGTTTATGATGTAAGTATTTTAGATAAATAATTTAGCTTCCGAATAAGATAAATTTGACCAAAAACAATCAAGGAATCAAAAGTTTTGACTGAATTGCTGAGAGATGTTTTAGCAGCTTTAGGCTAACATCATTAGCGCCAAACAATACTAATATCATATTATGTAATGACGTAATTATTTAAATAAATTTTCTTACCTTGGTTTTTCATGAGTGTAGTATTAAATTTACTCCTCTTGATCTTCCTCAATTTTATTCTCCCAAACTCATTTCCTTCCTTCATCGATAAGCTGTTATTCTGCATTCCTTTTTAGCCACTACATTGCATCCATTTCATGCTACTAGATACCTCCCTTTATATGCCACTCCATTTATTCTTTCGATACTTTATAACTAATCATATGCACTCACAACTTCGTTAAACCTCTCTATGTTTCTTGATAACGAATCAACACATTATTCTTATTAGTACAAACACTAAAAAAAGTTAAACATGCAAAATAAATACTACTCATAACCTTGGTTAGAGGAATTGTGCCTTACCCGATCCAATTTATTTATCAAATTAACGTTGCTTCATTTCGAAAAATTTAGGATGATTTAAAATCTTATGTAAAAATTTATTTAGGCACCAAACCTCTGACACCAACTTGTAACGATCTGGAATTTTTGGACCAATCGAAATTTTCGAAAACTCTGTTCATCCAAAACAGACAATGACAACTATTATTTTATTTGATAAATATGTACAACATTAGTAAATGCATTGGATATAATTTTAATAATTATCACTTATAAGAATTTTCATCTAACTCACAGGGTGTGCTTAAATACAAATTAAACACAATTACCATAAATCTATCGTTGTGCAACTCTGACGAGATGGACATCAATATTCATTCATGCACACTCAATAAATACATCAGTATGGCTTAAATGATAAACATGAAAGATGCACCAAAACAAGATGTAATAACAAATAACAAACAATTTTTTTTTTTTAATTATAGCAGCTACATCACTACCACTTATGACTGCCAACATACCTTTATCTAATTGGATGAGCAATTATACACAGGATCAAGACAATGTCGTTCGTCTTTACACAAAATATTTGAAATCAATATTTACTTCCAAAATGCTGTTTATATCAAGTAAGGGTAAAACACTATGTAAATACTCATTTTGAAAGACATCTATATATCTCTTGTAGAACTTCCTATCAAAAGATAAACCTCTTCTATCTCAAATAATAGTCAACTGTTTTATGCAAAAAACTCCTTCATAAACAATCTCAAACCACTTGAAATTTATCAAGTGTGTGTGTCCGTGCCTACACATACATGGGGATGCATACATGTATTCTTTTTCTAAAAGTTCTTTCCCTTATTATTTTTTTGGGCTAAATTCTCTATGACCATGCAAAGCTAATGCAAAAAACTGCCTTGCCGCACTTGTATGTTCCTTTTTCTTAATTGCATGAAATGTGTTCATATTACTTAAATACCAGATGTAAGAATTTATTATTGCAACTAATATTTTGCACAGTGCACTTTTCATTGATATTTCAATCAAGTTTAGACCTGAATTTTGACACTTCATATCTTTTTACCATCGCTGACATATGCGAATCTGAAAAACATATTGATAAGTGGATTAACGCCAATCAATAGCAAGTTGTACCACATTTAGATAGAAAGATGTGGAGGAGTGACAGTTCAAAATGTCAAAATATCAAAACACAGAAACAAACCAAATATTGATGGAATACATATGGAGATGTCAAGTAATATGCAAATTAGTGGAGCTCAATTAAAAATTGCAAATGATTGTGCATCTTAGTTGGTTCTGGTACCACTAATCTCTAGACTGAGAAAGTCAGTTGTGGTCCAGGTTATGGTATTAGGTAAGAATCTCTTTATTTTTTAATTTTTAAAGATGAATATTTGATGTTCATAAAATATTCAACATCGGCAGTCTTGGAAAATATAATAAAGAGAATGGAGTACAAAAGGACACAGTAAAATCAACAGTATCCACAGGGAGTCAAAACAAGCTACAGAATAAAACATAGGGTAGACCAAGCATGGCCTTTGTGAACAATGTAGTATTTGAACATGCACTATGCAAAATGTTGAGAATCCTATCATTGTTGTTCAGAATTACTGTCCTGATAATAGATGTTGTCCTGGCCAGGTAATTTCTTAAGCAAACGATTAAGCCTTCTTATTCACTCAAGTAACGAGTAACATTATGTTTTTGTATGCATATGCAAAACTCAAAGATTAAGATTAGTGGTGTGAGTTACAATGATATAAAAGGATCATGCTACGTAGGTTGCAGTAATTCGACTGATGTTCTAGTAATCCATGCACAAGAACTAAATTCCATGCTAAATTGCTTTGTTGATGTGTTTCACGTACTTAAATTCTTGATTCATGCTCAAAGTCTTGGTTTTGAATATTGAAGGGTAATAGCATAATCTAATCATCATTTACGCATATGTAACTGTAGTTTGTTTAATACTTTTGTTGGAGAAGGGAGTAGCATTAGACTAGCAATACATGTCTAAATGCTTCTAACAATTTTTTTCTTTCTATCTTTTATATTTCAAATTATTGGGGTTTGAGGTGAATAATTAAATTGTTTTAGTATCAGCTTTAGATGTGTCATTGTAAATTTATATTTGGTTATTATATTTTGTTTTTCTTCATTATAAGTGATTAAAGGCTTTGGATGCAAAAGGTACACATAAGAGATATTCCCTAAGTTCTCGAAGCTATTTTTGTAGCGAGAACATGGACCCTTTTGGTTTAGCATTTATGAAACCTTTTGGATTAGACTTTGTTATTTGTTAAGACAAATCCCACATTAGGGAATTTATAAAATAATTTATGTACAAATAGTCCACGCTTTACATTACCAATTGGTTTTGTGATAATTTGGGGTTCTCTAACATGGTATCAGAGTGAGCTTAATTAGTGTGTACATAACTGCCACAATTGTCCACATCACCCAATAAGAACCACGTGTTAGGCTTAGGATATGCCATACATGCGAGGCATATTAAGACAAGTCTCATATCGGGGAATTTATAAAATAAATTCTGTATGAATATTAAGAGTCCACCCTTCACATTGCCAATTTATTTTGTGATAATTTCGTGTCTCTAACATTATTAGTGTTTAGTGCAAATTTTCTTCATAGATATTACAGCTTTATTAATAGATTTATGTCATTGTTTAAGGATATAGCTGAAGTTGATTTATGGATTCTATCTTTATTTATGGATATTATAAAAACTTTGTTTGTGAATGTCATCTTTGTTTATGAATATCGTGTTGAACTTAATTTATAGAAATGATTATTGATTGCGTTTATATTTTAGTTTTTTACAATTACTACGGTTATCCGAGTAGGACGTACCATCAAACAAACTATAACGGATTTAATGAGTCATTCGCAGTTTCACTGTCTGAATTTGTTAATACTTACACATCCATGGCTTAATCTTTGAGACAAGCATATCTTTGAGACAAGCATATCTCTATATTTGTATATGTTATAAGTACTTGCTTGTTGAAATATCTATAAATGCAATTTAGTGGTATATGAAAATATTATGATTGGGTAGTACAATATAAATGATATAGAAATAATAATAAAAAGACAGCGTTTAATCCATGCTAATATTACTTTTTGCACTTAACATTTATTAATACCACAACATGTTACGTAATGCCATGAAAAGTTACTAACAACATTTTTCAAATGCTATTGAAAATATCATATGCTAATGTAAGCAATATCAATGGCAAATTGTAATCATTGCAGAAAAATATTAAGAACATAATATAAACGTTATGAACCTGGATTTTCAACAGTGTTTTTAGTTTGCCACTACAAATTCTATAGTTACGACCGCATGTTGTTATACAGGTTTTCTAACAACACTATTGTATATTTTTAAAGCTTTTTTTGAATGCTTTAAAAGTTGTTTCTGGTGTAGTGATGTCGTCCATTTTTTTCTAAGTACTATATAAGTCGTTATGGAGAACTGCAACGCTCATTCAGAAGACAAAGTATTTGATTGTTCTATACCATTCGCAATTTAGGTAAGAGTTCATTAATCAATGCATTGCTCTATTCCAATGTAATATGATAACATTATTACAGTATGGAAAAAAATCGCAGCTAAGTGCCTAGGTGAAGTTCAATCTGTGAAGTTCAAATGTTAGATTGTTACTCAACAACTACATCATTTTTTCATAAGACAAAGTATCTGAATGGTCTATAGTGTCCGTAATTTAGGTGGGAGCTCATTAGTTGAAGCATCACTTAGCTAAGAGATGGTACAAAGAAGTCACTACAGCCCGAACAAAAAATGGCTACAAGCCTAGGTATAGTTGAAATATGGAAATATAACATATTATTTTCAAAGTACAACTGTTATTTACCATGGAGAATTATAATTTCATTCAAAAGATGGAATATTTAAGTTTTTCACATTGACAGTGATTTAGGTAGGAGTTTAACACTCGAAGTCGCGTCTAATTTCAAGTTAGCATGAAATAATTATGAAGTAAAAAATTAGTGAATTCTGCCAATTTGGAGTCAAATAGTCGAATGTATTACCCTTTAATAACCTATTATAAACTAGTCTACCCGTTTAAATCCAATTTAAAGCTCATTTAATAATTATTCTTAAATGGGTTGACCCAAGCCATTCATGAGAAGGGTAAATGCGTTTGGTCATATTTCGATGGATCAAATTTTCTTTCTCGATACTTTTGCATTGGATGCATTGATATCACGGTTAAACAGGAAACAGAAAGAAACATTTTTTTAATTTGCAATAAGATCTTATTTTTTGTTTGTATGAATAATATATTTTCACTTCATCATACTTTGTAGTTAACAAAAGGAATTTTGTGTATCAGTTGAATTAAATAAATTTTTATTAAAGCTTTTAAATGATAGTTTAAATTTTGTGGTTATTAACAAAGGGATTTGGTGAATTAAATTGAATATAATCAATTTACATTCCGAAAAATCATATAATTTCTTCTTCTTTTCATTTGGGAAAATCGATAAGGTTTGAGTATGTAAGGATAAAGAAGACTCATGTTATATACACGGCAATATCATCTTCTTTTCACCAAATTACATTTCCCTTCTCTGATTTCATTGTGTGCTACATAACATTCAATTTTTTAATAAAAATTCCAATCCTAAAAAACCATAGAAAGATGGAGAGTGTAACGACCTAGAAATTTTTGATGTTTAAAATATAAATTAAATTGAGATTTAGAGCAAATTAAATATTTATATTTGGAATTTTGTCTATTTTTAACGGTATTTAAGTGAACTCTTTTCCGTGGATTTATAAACATTTTAAAACGAGATTTACGTTAATTTGAATCTTTAACATTGAAAGTCCATTGAAACAAGAGTTGTTACCATTGTACATTTATTTTGTAATTAAATTAAGAAATTATTTTTGGTCTTGTAATTTGGTATGAAGAAAATATATGCTTGAAATTCAATTCAAATTTTGGACTATTATTTAAATATTGTATTCATTCTAATAATAAAAGTGCGTTATGAATATTTTATCAATACAAACGTTTGTCAAAATTTACGATGTTAACAAATAGTAAGCCATTTGAATATTTAAAACTTGACATTAGAACTAAAATCAATTTTGAAATAATTTTTTTAAGAAACAATTTATTTATTTTAAACAAAGAATTTATTTTCATGGTAAAATATCATTAAGATTAATTTATTTTCATTCAAACCGTTAATTATAAATGGCATAATAAAAACGAAAGATTAATATTGGAGTTTTAATTTAAGTAATAATTAATTTTGTTCAAATAAAATGCTAAGTTTAAGTTTATTGCATAACAATATTGTTTGTAACTTAGTTAACATAATAAAAACAAAGAATGAACTTTCGAATATTAGCGGTGTAACCAAACTGGGAATCTAATCCATATATATATATATATATATATATATATATATAAGGAATGCATAATAAAAAGGAAAGAAATAAATTGTGCAATAAATTCACAATTTTACGTGATCATCTGGATTTAATTTATGGTTCATAATAGTTAAATTTATAACAAATAACGTAAACAACGTTGGTTGTTAATTCACATTTGACTAGCATTCGTATACCGTTCATAAGGAATAAATCAAGTTTCCCCCCTTTGTAAGAGTTATGGCGGGCAACAATATCTGATAAAATCTTGCCATATCAGTGCAAAGATTTGTGGAACAGTACCTATAGATTTTGAACAGTTTCTTTCTTTATAAAAGGACGTATCTCCTTGTAACGACCCGGAAAATCTGAACCAATTTAAAATTTTTAAATTGGCTATTTTAGTGGATTTTAAATATTTAAAATAAATATTTTAAATAATAAAGATGAAAAGTAAGTTTGAATCGACAATTGAAAAGGAATATAATTAATTCTAATTATAAACAGGGCCTGAAATGGCGCGGTAGTTTCAATATTTGAATTCAAATTTTGACTGACTATACCGGGTGCAAAACAAAATGGATTTGAGTGAAATAAAAAATATTTAAATCTGTTAGTGAATACCTTACTAACGAATCTGAAAAATCAAAGTTTCATAGTGGGAAGCAAAAGTTATGGCCAAATGAATTTTCTGAAAGGTTGCTATAGAATTTATATAGCCCGTGAAAATGGCTATTTTGCAAACGACCTCGGAATTCGACGAATCCACTTTTGTTGGATCCGGGATGTCAAATTATTGCTAGGTTTCAAATTTCATAAATTTTAAAGCTAGTATGTGAGCGTGGTGAAGGAAAATGTGTTTGGTCAATTTCAGTTAAATTGGATCGACCAGAAAATGGCCATTTTTCAAATGGTCTCAGATTTCGATGAAACTAGTTTTGTTGGGACCGTATCGTCTAAACATAGCTAGATTTATTTTTTGGGAATTTTTAGAATCAGTATGTGGCCCCGGCAAATTGAAATGTACGTTCAAAACAAATATTGAATGTTTTACATTTTAATTTGAAGACTAACTGACTGTAACAGTCGAACAAGCTTACGAAACATATCCCGTTGCGTTCGGAATGGGGTTAACTAGCTAGGGGCGATAGTCGTTGGGTTCGATTTGGAGTTCGGAGACTAAAACAAATTATTTTTGAAATAAATAAAAGAAATATTCATTTAAATATAGGGTCAAACGGGGTCAAAAACCCTAATTCCTTTCAAGCCGCCGTCGGTCCAATTAAGGGCTGAAATCGCCCTGATTTTGATCCCCAATCTCTTCCACCACAATTCGAATTAGCATACGGTCCTTCAGCGAAAATCGAAGAGATTCGGGAGCTCTTCAAATCCATGTTTGTTTGATGGGTTATCATGAAGAATCGAGCTCGAACTTCGAGCCTGAACACCGCCAGTTCGAGCGTTGATCCACGGCGAGGGTGGTCGTCGCGACTCCGATGTTGGCAGGCGGGGGAGAGGCGCCTCGAAGCTCGACACCGTGGCACACTCTGATCAAATTCCGACCCTCCCTGGTGGCAACGGCGGTCGTTTCTTCCTCGCGAGATGATGGGTTCCAGGAGCTTTACGGGGTGAAGATAATTAAAGTGATTTATTAGTTTAAATGCTTAATTAATTATTTTAATTAATTATCCAATGTTTAAACGTCCGCAACTTTTTCATACGAGATCGGATTTCAGCGATTTCACTTGCGTTGGATTCGTATCAGAAAACTCAACAACATGAGAATGACCAGAACTGAAACAGAGCATGTTGGAAATCCAGACAAATTTCAAACCAAACAGTTCAGAAATTCAGATAAAACTGACGGAGTGGATCCCAATGTGAGAATTCTCTCACTGTAATTCTTTTTGTACAGTTAATTATATTATAACTGCATATATGAACTGCTCCCCGTCGTCCACAGACCATGGACGACTTGTTTGATTGTATTCTATGTGAAAATTGATCGTGATGTGAAATGAAATAAATTGAAAAGTGAATGTATATATATGAAATGCGAATGGTAAATATATATGAAAAGTGAATGTATATATATGAAATGCGATGGTAAATATATATGAAATGTTGTATAATAAAATATATATGAAATGGAAATAATATATATTTGAAATGAAGATAGAATATATATGAAATGAAGATAGAATATATTTGAAATGAGAATAAAATATATATGAAAACGAAATTCAGTGAAACAAGAGACAGTGGACTCGTGTGGAATTCTTCTACATTCTAGAAGAGACCGCATATTCTTCTAAGCCTTCTGCTATTTTTGGTGGAGTGGAACCCAATGTGAGATTTCTAAATTATAAACGATATGGAAAACGACGATGTATAAATTATATAGTCGATGTATGGGTTATATAAGCGTTTTACACCTCATGTATAAGCGTTGTATAAGTTGTACGTTCGATATATAAGTTATATATGCGTTGTAAGAATTATATATGTGTTGAAATAGAAGTGAAATGTTTATATATATATATATATATACGCCCCTCGTCCACAAACCATGGACGATATTTATTGGTTGTGATTGGTGTGAAAATTGGTTGATTACGAATGGTTGACTAGAATTGTTTGTGGTTGAAATTGATTGATTGTGGTTGAAAAATGCCCGTTTGTGGTTGAGAAATATTTGGTTGAAACCACATAGGATTAGTTTGTGGAAATGAAAAAAAATATACATGCCGCCTGCGTGCGAACTAGATGCATGAATACCCATTGTAAAAAGTTGCGAGGCTTTAAGGTAGAGCGAGGAGCCGTACTAGGGACGGCCCCGGTTTTAACTACCCTGTCGTTATGCTGCCGAAATTTTGAATAATATTCATGTGTTAGAATTATTTTCCTGTGTTGAAACTATATTCGTGTGTTGAATAGAAAACCTTCATGTGTTGAATAGAAATTCACTCGTTGAATCATATTCATGTGTTAAATGGTATTCACGTTTTGAAATAAATTGTTTTATAATAAAAATCATATTTTTATCACCTATATGAACTATATAAAATAATCGTGTTTCAAAATAAATTGTTTTACAATAAAAATCACATTTTTTCTATATACATGAATGGTTAAAAATAGCGAAGTGTTGAAATAATTGTCGGTTGGATAAAAATATCATTTTTATCAATGTATGAAAAGAATTTAGTTTTGAAATCGAAGAATCGATATATATATATATATATAATTGAAATATATCGAATAACGAAGTTGTAGTTCGTATTTTGAAACCGTAATTTCAAACGATTAATGCGGGAGATCCGACCGTCGGATTTTCCCGAAACCGAAACCGTTGGGTTCGCTTTGGAAATATCTTCCCAACGATACCCACTTTGTGAAAATCCAACGGTTGGATCGTCTGGAATGTTTAATTCAAATCTGAAGAAAAATAGCGCCAGAATCGATTATATATATATATAATTAAATTAAATCGAATAACGACGCTGCAGTTCGTATTTTGAAATCGAAACTTCAAACGATTACACCGGGAGATCCGACCGTCGGATTTTCCCGAAATTGGAACCGTTGGATTCGTTTGGAAAAGATCTTTCTAATGATGTAAATTTTGTGAAGATCCAACAGTTAGATTTTCAGATATGTGTAAATCAAATCTGAAGAAAAATAGCGCCACGGCCGCGTTATGGCCCGAAGCGTCGTTTAAATAAATTGGCTATTTTAAAATAAATAAAAATGGCGATAAATCGTTATAAAATATTATAAATGATAGGGATGTGAAATTTAGAAACTAACTGAAGGTTGGCTAAGTCGAATGGTTTCCTGGGTGTTGATCTGATGTTGGTTTCAGCCTTCGGGGTTAATATTTGGGAAATCGTTCTCTTACTGATTTACGGTTAGCGACTAATGAATTGAAATGATGCGTATGTGTGTTTGTGTTACACTTGTTTATTATATACGCGAGTTGCTCAGAAAGACCGGGTTTATCCCATTCTGAATAACTGAATCGACGATAGGAAATCGAAGATGAAGACGGTGGTCAAAGACCGGAGTTCTTCACCTTGTTTGGATGGTAACTGATGTCCTGATTGGGAGGCATCCCGAAATACAGATAATGAGTGGTGATCGTCCAGACGTACGTGGAGATCGATGGGTTTGCGAGGTATGTAGTGTCTCTGGTTTCGTTCACACCCAGGACGGACTTGTAAATGGACTGTGTCTGACATTGGAATTTATTCTGTGTGATTGATAGCCATCGGTTACATGGCGTGAATTGCCTATGTGGCATGCTAAGATGCAGTGATCAGGGCTTCTGTTGAAAAGCAAAGTCTTGTGGTTGATGATCAAAGCACCGCCTGTGTGGCATAGCTTTGTGTATAATGTTAATTCGCGAGCCTCACACCCCGGTATGAACCAGAAACGGGAGAGGACCTCAGGGGGGACGTGCGTTTTCTTTCTAGCTAGAAGTGGCGTCAGTGGTTTTATACGCCCTGACGAGTTTGACTTATGTGGTTGTTACTATTGCGAAGCGCCTCGGTTATATCGGTCGATCCGGGACCGATGGAGTCATTTGTTGGCTCATTTACGCCCCAAAGGGCAGAGAAACGCATTGTTCAGGCATTATAATCCACTCTGTGTGGACCGGCCCTGACGATCCAAGGTACGGCTGCGGTTGTGCCTGAGACTCGGGCTAGACAGTCTGGAGTTCGGTAAGGACTATCTTTTGTCTTGGTTCATGACGGAAATCCAATTTCCAAATACGTGACTGTGCGATTTTGATTGTATATATATATGGCGACATGATATATGGTACCCATGCCGTCTATGATTGATAGTTATGATTGAAATTGTTTTTGAAACTGATAAACACTAGTAATAACATCAAACGCTTTTGTTTTTATTCATATCACACATATTTTGGCCATTATAAGGTAAAACTCTATCCTCCGGTTTGCGTTGCATTGTGTGATGGGAACTGAGTCTTATAATGGCTTCATTTTTATAAAAAGCATTGCGATGTTTAAAAGAGTGATTTGTTTTAAAGCACTGGCAATCCAATGGAGTAAACCAGTTCCACGAAAGTGGTGTGGTCCTATGATTAGCCATATTATAAAGGTGTTAAGTAGATTTCTCATACCGGTCCCATGACTGACTCATAGTTTGTTTCACTTCCAAACTCGGGTGCCCCTCTTTCTACACGGGCAACCTTGTATTCAGGTTTTAGCTGGCTTTTTCTAGATAGCTGGAGCTGAAGATGGATTATATCATTTATCTCTTTTTATACTGTCCAGCTCCTATTGTACATATTATGTTTATTTCCGCTGTAGACATTTATGTATAGCTGAACTGTATTTGTACTTAGTATGATCCTGTATACTGTGTAACTCTGATGATTATGTTTATCCAGTGTATTATTTGTTCATTATCTGGTGTATTTATTTAATTCTGTTCTACTGTTATCGGTTTATGTGTTATATTCCAAAGATTACCCTTGCCACCGTCAGTACGGGGTTTGGGGTCATCACAACGTGGTATCAGAGCTTTGGTTAAGCTTAGCTCTGGTATATAACACATTAGCGAACTCGTCACAGATAGAACCAGTAGTGTTCTAGGACGAGTAACTCAGTATAGATAGGATCAGCAATATCCTAGTATGAGTACAGCAGAATCAGAACAATTCGTTAGAGATGGGGTCAGAAGTGCCCTAGAACGAGTTGACAGTTATATGTTTTTAAATAACGTATTTGTGATTATATATATAGTCTGGTTTTAGAAATATGATTTTTGAATATATAAAAGATATATATTTGAAAAGTTAAAAAGTTAAAAACAATTGATTGTTGTTTGTGTTGTGTGATAGTAGATTTGATTAATTAAATTATTGAAACGATAGTTAATTTAATTAATAAGAGAATGAATGGTAGGATTTATTCGATTGACTCACACATTGAACTGATTAGAAAATAGATAGAAATATATACTTGTGCATTATATATGTTTGAACAGGTAAATGGATAGCTGTTGAGTAAAGATTTTATTTGCGTGCCCGACAAATAGGTAAACCTTAATGAGTTGGATGCGAAATATGATTATATCAACTCCTGTGAATGCCATTGGATGCGGAGTGCTGGTTGTTCTGTGTGTAATAATAAACATCGCCATAGGATAGTAACAATTAATTTTGAACTACACTACATGGCATACTTCTTGAAGATAAGCATACTTCATCATATACCACATAAGCATTTGGAGCTTGTGTGACGGGGTGGAAGATTTACCATACGAGCGAGAGGCTTGTATGACGATGACTATATTTTACAGGTTGAACTGATGACTGATATGGACATATAAAATTGTAACGATAAAATTGCCAGATTAATAAAAACCCCACACGGGTTTGGAGATAATCACGTCTCTCTAGTCATTAGATACGGCACATGAATTATTTATTTCCCACACGGGACGAGGTGACGAGAATTTATTATCTGGAGCAATTAAAATACACACTCCCTCAGGCTTTGACAAGGTGACGAGAATTTATTCTCTGGAGTTATTATCTATACACGCTCCCCTGTAAACACCAGAATATATCACTATAAATATGTGTATGCTTTATAGGATTTATTGGGTACCTAATACGGCCCAATAAATTTCCAAACCCCTCCCCGTACAAAGGAGGTTATGGCGAAATTTTTCGAAAATTCCGGGTGTTAGCCAAATTTTTGAAGAATTTGAAAATTCTCAGAAACTGAAAAGTTGGAGAATGGAAGCCAGATCGAACGTAGAGTTGATTAATCAAACCACTTTCGACTTTGTTCCTTTTCGGGGACGAAAAGTTTTAAGTGGGGGAGGTTGTAACGACCCGGAAAATCTGAACCAATTTAAGAATTTTAAATTGGCTATTTTAGTGGATTTTAAATATTTAAAATAAATATTTTAAATAATCAAGATGAAAAGTAAGTTTGAATCGACAACTGAAAAGGAATATAATTAATTCTAATTATAAACAGGGCCTGAAATGAAGCTAGTATGTGAGCGTGGCGAGGGAAAATGTGTTTGGTCAATTTCAGTTAAATTGGATCGACCAGAAAATGGCCATTTTTCAAATGGTCTCAGATTTCGATGAAACTAGTTTTGTTGGGACCGTATCGTCAAAACATAGCTAGATTTATTTTTCATGAATTTTTAGAATCAGTATGTGGCCCCGGCAAATTGAAATGTACGTTCAAAACAAATATTGAATGTTTTATATTTTAATCTGAAGAATAACTGACTGTAACAGTCGAATTGGCTTACGAAACATATCCCATTGCGTTCGGAATGGGGGTAACTAGCTAGGGGCGACAGTCGTTGGGTTCGATTTGGAGTTCGGAGACTAAAACAAATTATTTTTGAAATAAATAAAATAAATATTCATTTAAATATAGGGTCAAACGGGGTCAAAAACCCTAATTCCTTTCAAGCTGCCGTCGGTCCAATTAAGGGCTGAAATCGCCCTGATTTTGAACCCCAATCTCTTCCACCACAATTCGAATTAGCATACGGTCCTTCAGCGAAAATCGAAGAGATTCAGGAGCTCTTCAAATCCATGTTTGTTTGATGGGTTATCATGAAGAATCGAGCTCGAACTTCGAGCCTGAACACCGCCTGTTCGAGCGTTGATCCACGGCGAGGGTGGCCGTCGCAACTCCGATGATGGCAGGCGGGGTAGAGGCGCCTCGAAGCTCGACACCGTTGCACACTCTGATCAAATTCTGACCCTCCCTGGTGGCAACGGCGGTCGTTGCTTCCACGCGAGATGATGGGTTCCAGGAGCTTTACGAGGGGAAGATAATTAAAGTGATTAATTAGTTTAAACACTTAATTAATTATTTTAATTAATTATCCAATGTTTAAACGTCCAAAACTTTTTCATACGAGATCGGATTTCAGCGATTTCACTTGCGTTGGATTCGTATCAGAAAACTCTACAACATGAGAATGACCAGAACTGAAACAGAGCATGTTGGAAATCCAAACAAAATTCAAACCAAACACTTCAGAAATTCAGATAAAACTGACGGAGTGGATCCCAGTGTGAGAATTCTCTCACTATAATTCTTTTTGTACAGTTAATTATATTATAACTGCATATATGAACTGCTCCCCGTCGTCCACAGACCTTGGACGACTTGTTTGATTGTATTCTGTGTGAAAATTGATCGTGATGTGAAATGAAATAAATTGAAAAGTGAATGTATATATATGAAATGCGAATGGTAAATATATATGAAAAGTGAATGTATATATATGAAATGCGATGGTAAATATATATGAAATGTTGTATAATAAAATATATATGAAATGGAAATAATATATATTTGAAATGAAGATAGAATATATATGAAATGAAGATAGAATATATTTGAAATGAGAATAAAGTATATATGAAAACGAAATTCAGTGAAACAAGAGACAGTGGACTCGTGTGGATGTCTTCTACATTCTAGAAGAGACCGCATATTTTTCTGAGCCTTCTGCTATTTTTGGTGGAGTGGAACCCAATGTGAGATTTCTAAAGTATAAACGATATGGAAAACGACGATGTATAAATTATATAGTCGATGTATGGGTTATATAAGCGTTGTACACCTCATGTATAAGCGTTGTATAAGTTGTACGATCGATATATAAGTTATATATGCATTGTAAAAATTATATATGTGTTGAAATAGAAGTGAAATGTTCATATATAAATATATATATATATATATGCCCCTTGTCCACAAACCATGGACGATATTTATTGGTTGTGATTGGTGTGAAAATTGGTTGATTACGAATGATTGATTAGAATTGTTTGTGGTTGAAATTGATTGATTGTGGTTGAAAAATACTCGTTTGTGGTTGAGAAATATTTGGTTGAAACCACATAGGATTAGTTTGTGGAAATGAAAAAAATATACATGCCGCCTGTGTGCGAACTAGATGCATGAATCCCCATTGTCAAAAGCTGCGAGGCTTTAAGGTAGAGCGAGAAGCCGTACTAGGGACGACCCCGGTTTTAACTACCCTGCCGTTATGCTGCCAAAATTTTGAATAATATTCATGTGTTAGAATTATTTTCCTGTGTTGAAACTATATTCGTGTGTTGAATAGAAAACCTTCATGTGTTGAATAGAAATTCATTCGTTGAATCCTATTCATGTGTTGAATGGTATTCGCGTTTTGAAATAAATTGTTTTATAATAAAAATCATATTTTTATCACTTATATGAACAATATAAAATAATCGTGTTTCGAAATAAATTGTTTTACAATAAAAATCACATTTTTTCTATATATATGAATGGTTAAAAATAGCGAAGTGTTGAAATAATTGTCGGTTGGATAAAAATATCATTTTTATCAAATGTATGGAAAGAATATAGTTTTGAAATCGAAGAATTGATATATATATATAAATAGAATTGAAATATATCGAATAACGAAGCTGTAGTACGTATTTTGAAACCGCGATTTTAAACGATTGGTGCGGGAGTTCCGACCATCGGATTTTCCCGAAACCGAAACCGTTGGGTTCATTTTGGAAATATCTTCCCAACGATACCCACTTTGTGAAAATCAAACAGTTGGATTGTCTGGAATGTTTAATTCAAATCTGAAGAAAAACAGCACCAGAATCGATTATATTTATATATATATATATATATAATTAAATTAAATCGAATAACGACGCTGCAGTTCGTATTTTGAAATCGAAACTTCAAACGATTACACCGGGAGATCCGACCGTCGGATTTTCCCGAAACTGGAACCGTTGGATTCGTTTTGAAAAGATCTTTCTAATGATGTAAATTTTGTGAAGATCCAACGGTTATATTTTCAGATATATGTAAATCAAATCTGAAGAAAAACAGTGCCACGGCCGCGTTATGGCCTGAAGCGTCGTTTGAATAAATTGGCTATTTTAAAATAAATAAAAATGGCGATAAATCATTATAAAATATTATAAACGATAGGGATGTGAAATTTAGAAACTAACTGAAGGTTGGCTAAGTCAAATGGTTTCCTGGGTGTTGATCTGATGTTGGTTTCGGCCTTCGGGGTTAATATTTGGGAAATCGTTCTCTTACTGATTTACGGTTAGCGACTAATGAATTGAAATGATGCGTATGTGTGTTTGTGTTACACTTGTTTATTATATACGCGAGTTGCTCAGAAAGACTGGGTTTATCCCATTCTGAATAACTGAATCGATGATAGGAAATCGAAGATGAAAACGGTGGTCGAAGACCGGAGTTCTTCACCTCGTTTGGATGGTAACTGATGTCCTGATTGGGAGTCATCCCGAAATATAGATAATGAGTGGTGATCGTCCAGAGTACGTGGAGATCGAAGGGTTTGCGAGGTATGTAGTGCCTCCGGTTTCGTTCAGACCCAGGACGGACTCGTAAATGGATATGTGTCTGACATTGGAATTTATTCTATGTGATTGATAGCCATCGGTTACATGGCGTGAATTGCCTGTGTGGCATGCTAAGATGCAGTGATCAGGGCTTCTGTTGAAAAGCAAAGTCTTGTGGTTGATGATCAAAGCACTGCCTGTGTGGTGTAGCTTTGTGTATAACGTTAATTCGCGAGCCTCGCACCCCGGTATGAACCAGAAACGGGAGAGGACCTCAGGGGGGACGTGTGTTTTCTTTCTAGCTAGAAGTGGCGTTAGTGGTTTTACACGTCCTGACGAGTTTGACCTATGTGGTTCTTACTGTTGCGAGGCGCCTCGGTTATATCGGTCGATCCGGGACCGATGGAGTCATTCGTTGGCTCATTTACGCCCCAAAGGGCGGAGAAACGCATTGTTCAGGCATTATAATCCACTCCGTATGGACCGGCCCTGACGATCCAAGGTACAGTTGCGTCTGTGCCCGATACTCGGGCTAGACAGTCTCGAATTCGGTAAGGACTATCTTTTGCCTTGGTTCATGACGGAAATCCAATTTCCAAATACGTGACTGTGCGGTTTTGATTGTATATATATATGGCGACATGATATATGGTACCCATGCCGTCTATGATTGATAGTAATGATTGAAATTGTTTTTGAAACTGATAAACACTACTAATAATATCAAACACTTTTGTTTTATTCGTATCACACATATTTTGGCCATTATAAGGTAAAACTCTATCCTCCGGTTTGCGTTGCATTGTGTGATGGGAACTGGGTCTTATAATGGCTTCATTTTTATAAAAAGCATTGCGATGTTTAAAAGAGTGATTTGTTTTAAAGCACTAGCAATCCAGTGGAGTAAACCCGTTCCACGAAAGTGGCATGGTCCTGTGATTAGCCATATTATAAAGGTGTTAAGTAGATTTCTCATACCAGTCCCATGACTGACTCGTAGTTTGTTTCACTTTCAAACTCGGGTGCCCCTCTTTCTACACGGGCAGCCTTGTATTCAGGTTTTAGCTGGCTTTTTCTGGATGGCTGGAGCTGAAGATGGATTCTATCATTTATCTCTTTTTATGCTATCCAGCTCCTATTTTACATATTATGTTTATTTCCGCTGTAGACATTTATGTATCGCTGAATTGTATTTGTACTAAGTATGATCCTGTATACTGTGTAACTCTGATGATTATGTTTATCCAGTGTATTATTTGTTCATTATCTGGTGTATTTATTTAATTATGTTCTGCTGTTATCTGTTTATATGTTATATTCCAAAGATTACCCTTGCCACCGTCAGTACGGGGTTTGGGGTCGTCACACTCCTTGTCACTAGTCCTTTGCAAACCTTTCACTCTTCATTCCCCTTAATGGCTGAAAAGAAAATGCTATGATTTAAAACTCCTTCCTCTCGCAAACTGTGACTCTCTTCCTTCCCCTTCTTAAAAATCGGTTCTTCCCTTCTCAAAACAGCACCCAAGATCACCTCTCCCATTTGTACCAGTTGGCCTTCCGTTCAGTTTCTTTCCCTTTGCACTGAGCTAAACCGCACAACCACTTCAGCAGCTCCGAGCACCCGGTCACCATTCAAGCCACCTTAACCGTTCGTGGACCGCCAAATATAGATTCCTTTTTCGTTGAAAGAAAACGCAAGCTTAAGTGAATACGAGGCGTACATACAGTTATATACACGCGAGTTTTCAGAGAGAAGTAGCGCACGTCGCACGTGTTCATTCATCAAATTTTGGCTGTTGATACAGAAGCGGAGTTGATAGCGAAGAATTGGAAAGCAATAACTGGTGAGTACATTTATTTAAATTTACTTTAATAAGTAGAAATGTTAAAATTGCTAATAATTGGTCAGTTAATGATTATCAAGTTCATATTGATGGTTTCTATTGCTGCAATGATTGAATGGATGTTTGTGTAGTTAAATCACTAAAACACTAAGCGTTATTTAACGTTACGCTTGCACACAAATTTGATGGTTGTTAAATTTTGCAATGTTGATGGATGGACCAGTGTTCATATGGATTGATTTTGTTGTATCATAGACCATAGTTGTGGAATTATATGGGAAAGTCGATTTAAATATCCTTCTTAAGTGAATCATGATTAGAAATAAAGTGAATGTTAAATTTTGAATTCAAACTTCTAAATAATTTGGAATCTAAGTCATGAATAATTAAACTATTTTCATAACAATGTGGAAATACCTTAAAATTTTGTTTTGGACTCTTATGGTTGAAACAGGTTTTGAAATTTAACTAAAAATTTGATTTGAGTTATATTTGTAAATGTTAGCTACCCATAAGCTTTAAAAATATAATTAAAGAAAAAAATTGATTTAATCCTGTAACTAAACATTGGTTTATTAATTACATTTGGTTCTGTTATTTTGAAGACCACTTGTAAGTTCTAAATAGTTAAACAAATTTGACAATATTATATTTAGATTCCAACGAGATTTGAAATACAGGTTTAACTGAAGTTATGAGACCTTAATTATGGATTGGAAAAGGATTGGGCAATTTAATTGTTATTGAATGTGTAAAGATGATATATGCTAACGACGATTCTTCCAATAATACATATATATACCAGAACGTTCTAGGATGACGGGGAGGATAGTGTCTAAGGCTTGGGTTTGGAAAATACAGTTTCTTGCTCTCCCTGTCTATCCCTAACTGATCCGACGAACGGGATGGTTATCTTGAAATCTAATTTGAAATTTAATTAAAAGCCTTTGGATTTAGACCAAATTTGGAATTTTAGCAAGCGGTACTTATTATTTAAATGATTTAAGTATAAGATTAAACCCTTAAATGATTTTGAACCTATTTGGTAAATAGCTAATCTATAGTACTTATGAAACATTTTACCATTCCATGAAAATGATCAAATTTGAGAACTATTATTTATACTTTAATAATAATAATAATTTGTGTATAAGGATTTCAATCCAAATTTGAAAAGACGAATGGAAATGATAACAATGAATATAGAGTTTTGAACAGGGGATTTGTAAAAAAGAGATATGACGAAAATTAAGGAAACTAATCTAACCTTATCTAGGAATGAATCAATAACAACTGGAAGGAGATTTGAATTGAATCTGGTATAGTACATAGCTTTGCTTTAAAATGCGCTTCATACTTGGGAAGACCGAGATCGGATGTGAGTCCGAAAACCATTCCAAGTAATGATATGACGCTATAAAGAAAATTAAAGACTTGGAAATGATAAATGAAGACTAGGAATTTTTGGACTTATTTGGATTGATTGCTGATGTCTCAAATCAGGCCGTACACCCGATACAAGGTTATAAGTGGCATGAGGTCTGCATATATTTGAGGATTTTCGGATTTTGTTCTGTTCAGACCCATAGTGGACTTGTATGGATTGTGTGTCTGACATTGTAATTGACTACATAACACTGATTTATGTTAATATATATCGGACTTGTAGCAGTAGTTATTCCTGTCTCTAAGATATACAAGCTTAGAGGTTATGTATTGATAGAAATCAGTGACATTTTGTGAATCGACAATGTGGCATACTCAAGTTATGAAATGAGCTAGTGATGATCAAAGCATGGCTTATTAAAGCGTAGCTTTTTGTATACCATGACATCGACAAAACCTCACACCTCGTATGATGAGAAACGGGTGGTTAGTGAAACAGCCCGACGAAATCCAAAAGGAAAGCCCGGATTGTGTTGAGGACAAGTCACATCAAAACGCAGACAGAAGAACATTTCATTGTTAATTACAACAACTTCATCAGAATACAAGAATATACAGAGTATAAATAAATAAAATACATTCAATAATATCAGAGATTTAAGTACATTACTGCAGTGGAAAAATAATACAATACACAACTAGAAGTAATACACGGATACAGAGCTTTCCGAGTATCGTTCCAGCTGTAAATCAGGATCCTGTGAATATAAATCTACAAAACCAAAACTACTAGTTTCCCGTGTCAAAATAAGGGCACCCAGAGTTTAGGTTAAAACAATAAACTCTAGGTCAGTCATGGGACTGGTGTGAGAACTAAAACATTTATTAATCATTATTTTAAAGTTAGGAAAATCAAGGGACCACGCCGCTAACGCGGAACGGGTTTCCTCCCAAGAATACCAGTGCATATAACAAAACAGCGCAATGCTTTTTGAAAAATGAAGCTATTATAAGACCCAGGTCCTATCACACAATGCAACGCAAGCCGGGGGATAGGGTTTTCCCTTATAATAGCCAAACATGCTTAGTACGTTTAAAACGAATCATTTGATACTATTATAAGTGCATAGTGCATAAGACAACTTCAAATCATAAATATCAATCATAGGCGGCATGGGTACCACATATCATGTCGCCATACTAGGTTCTACAATTAAAACCGCAAAGTCACGTATTTGGAAATTGGATTTCCATCTATGAACCGAGGCCAGGGATCGTCCTCTACCGATTCGAGACGCTCTAGCCCGCCCCTCAGGCAAGTGAGCAGACAAGCCTTGGATCGTCAGGGCCGGTCCACCGATGTGGATTATTATGCCTGAACATTGCGTTTCCCCACCCTTTGTGGTGTCAATGAGTCAACAAATGACTCCATCGGCTTCACATAGTCACCGGTATATCTGAGGCGCCTCGCAACAACAATAACCACATAAGTCAAACTCGTCAGGGTGTGTAAAACCACTGACGCCACTTCTAGCTAGAAAGAAACGTATGTCCTCCCTGATGTCCTCTCCCGTTTCTGGTTCACAACCGGGGTGTGAGGCTCGTGAATTAACGCTACACAAAGTTGTGCCACACAGGCTGTGCTTTGATCATCAACCACAAGACTCTGCTTTTCAACAGAAGCCTTGATCATTTGCATCTTAGCATGCCACACAGGAAAACCACTCCATGCAACCGATATCCATCAATCACACAGAATGATATCCAATGTCAGACACACAGTCCATTTACAAGTTCGTTCTAGGTCTGAACGAAGCCGGAGGCACCTAGTACCCCGCATATCCATCAATCTCCAAGTACATATGGACGACCACCAACTGATTCCCTCCTCTTGGGTGTACGGCCCAATCAAGATAATCAGTAATTATCCAAACGACGTGAAGACCTCCGGTCTTCAACCACCGTCTTCATCTTCGACTCATCGTCGAATCGGTTATTCAAAATGGGATAAACCTGGTCTTTCTAAATAACTCTCTTATATAATAAACAAGTGTTACACAAACACAACATACGCCTCATTCCAATTCATCAGTCACTAACAGTAAATTAACAAGAGAATAATTCCCCAAATATTAACCCCAAAGGCCGAAACCAACATCAGATCAATACCCAGGAAACCGTTCTGCTTAGCTAACCTACAGTTAGTTTCTAAATTTCACATTCTTAAGGAAAGGTTCCCATTAATTTTATCAAAGATAAATTCTTTTAAATTTATTCTTTAATCTTCCTTTGAATATCACTTCAAACTAGTCGGGATTAGCGACCCTTACCGAAATAATCATTTGTTTTAATTTCCCAACCCCAACCTATTCATCCCATGAAGTAAAACTGGTAATACTTCATGTCTAACACCACGGTGTTATCGGTAAATTCAATTACCATTTCACCTTCAAATCTAATTAAAGATTTAACTACCGCCTGGAGTAAAACTGGTGATACTCCATTCTCGATCTTTTCAATCTAATTAAAGATTCATTAAAACTCCACTTAGTTTTAATCTTTAACTGGGCTAAAGAATCAGTGTCATTTAAAACACGATTCACGATAAACCCCAAAATCACATCACATTTCAATCAGTCCCTAACCGTAAATTAGCAAGTGAGCAATTCCCTAAGTATTAACCCCGAAGGCCGAAACCAACATCAGATCAATACCCCAGAAACCATTCAACTTAACTAATCTCCAGTTAGTTTCTGATTTCTTAACTCCTCTGGGTCTAAGAACAGTATTATTGAAGATACCGTTCACGACAACCCAAAATCACATTCCATTAATTATCAAGCTAAAGAACAAGTGTTATTTAAAACACTATTCACGATAAACCCAAAAATCAATACCAATTCAATTCCAATTAAATATTATTTAATTGGTACAATTCATTAAATCCAAATAAAAAGATTTAATCCTTTTCTCAACTGGGTTTAAGAACAGTGTTAATGAAGACACCATTCACGACAAACCCAAATCACATTTGATATTAAATACAAGGCTCTGAATAGAAAATATATCGGCTTATATTCAATATCAAATTCTACGACCAACAAATATCGTATTGGAAATAACGATATATATATATATCTTTCAAATTCCCATAACAATATCTATATCACCACGAAATCCAACACGAAATCCAACATCGAAATATTCCAAAGACAATTTCGATTCAAATCCATTCCAATTCAGTTATTGGAAATTCTGGTTACTTTTAAAACCCTTTTCAAATGCAATTTATTTATTTCAAAAATAAATTGATTTTAATTCTAGTTCAAAACTAGTTCATTTCGATAAAAATCTATTTTTATCTTTTCAAATATGAATTTTTTCATCCCAATTCTTCCCAAATCATTTCTGATGATTTTACACAAATTATTACTATTTTTAATAATTTTATCAAGGCCCGTACAGTCGATTTCCATCAACGGCCATCAAACTGCACTTACAACGACCTTTTCTAAATTTGGTTTGGACATAATTCCAAATCCAACCGTTAGATTTCTAATTTCTAATATTCGATAGAAAGCACTTTTCGATACGAACCCAACGGCTCCGATTTTAGGAGAATCCGACGATCGGATCTCCCGTAATGTCCGTTTGAAGTCAATGGTCGAAATTCACGAACTACCACGGCGCGGCGCGTTCTATTCAGGCCATTATATTATATATATAATATATACTTCATCGATTTCCTTTTAAAACGTATTTTATAAATCATTTTTAAATTCGTTTTCAAAACGATTTCAACTTCATATCGATTTTTAATTCAATTTCAGTTCGTTTTCAATTCAATTCGAATTCATTTCCAATTCGAATTCATTTCAAATTGATTTCCATTCAATTTCAATTCGATTCGAATTCATTTTATTTTCAATTCAATTCAAATTTGTTTCAATTCAATTTAATTCGAATTTCATTTCAAAATATTCGATTTTGAAATCACTTTTCAATATTCATTATAAAAACGAATATAATCGATATAAATATCGTTCGCGTCAAAATAGCGCATATCTAATCAACACGGCTTTATATATTTCTATTTCAAATATTCTATTCAAATATTTCGTTTCAAATATTTCTGCTCAAATATTTTATTCAAATATTTCTCTTCAAATATTCTATTTCAAAACTGGAATGAGACCCAATCAATTACCATAGATTTTATTTCTATTGATTTCCCTACAACGCATGTATAGATCAACAATGACAAATAATCAACCATCATCCAAAATGCATTCTACACTGTATAAGCATCAGATATAAATATTTAACACTCATAGCAGTCTGTCAATCAATCGATCGACATACAACTAATTATTGGGATTAGTGTATGTCATATATCATCCCAATACCCATGTGGGGTTTCAAACAATCAAACACAGATTTTTATTTGTGCAGTTGGGCGATGTGTAAAATTCATCGTCCCAATCAATATCAGTCAAATCACTGTACATAAACAAATCAACTGATTTGTTTATAAATATTTATTTTATATATACGTTAAAAATTATAATTTTAACTATAAAATATTTTCCACTATAAAATATTTTATTTCATTTTACATCTCATCACACAATCAACTACACATCAAAATCAAACAAACAAGCATACAAGCCATCCATGGTCTGTGGACGACGGGTGTCGGGTGCTAGTAAACACCGTCTGCATCCTAGTATATATTTTTAACTAGAAATTTAAATTAAAGGTGAGGAGTTCTCACCGACTAGCTAAACCAAAAGCCACGACTCTTCATATGTAGAAGGTCTTCGCCGTCTGACACTTTCGTTGACCGTATTCACTACATATATAAAAATCACATTTTAATTTCAACGCTATAGGGATAAAAATCACATTTTTATACTGCAACTATATAGATAAAAATTCTATTTTTATACAGCTACTATAATAAAGATCGAATTTTTATTATCTATATAATATAAAAATCATATTTTTAATACTCTACTTAAGTAAAAATCATATTTTTACATTGCTACTTTATAAATAAAAACCATATTTTTGTCTTGTTAAAAATCATATTTTTATTTCATAGAAACAATGCCATTTTTTTATTAAAATCTGATTTAAAAATGGTGGTAAATATAAAACTGATTTGCTAAGTATAAAAACTGAATTTTACTAAGTATAAAAACTAAATTCTAACAAATATAAAAACTGATTTTAAAAATGGTTTTATATTATAAAAATCACCTTGATTCGATCGTTAGAGGGCTTGGCGGATGGAGGCAGGTCGGAGTGGGGAGGCACGGAAGGTGGCTCGACCGCTGGCGGCGGAGGCAGGTGGTGCGGTGGGCCTAGGGTTTGGGTTTTTGGGGGTCACGACGCGTAGAAGGGGAGAGAGGGAGAGAGGCGCGAGAGGTGGAGAAGAAGGAGAGGGGGCGGCGGCAGGGGGTTGATCGGCGGTGGGTCCACCCTGGCGGCGCAGCTGCCTCCCCATTAGATCCCCCATTTTCTTTTTTTTTTCTTTTTTTCTTTTGTAAACCGATTTGAACCGGGGGGCCTGAGAGGATATAAGGAGAGATTTTTTTAAATTTCAAAAGGTACTTTTTATTTCGACCTGGAAACGAGAACCACCGCCTATTGTCCATAGCTAATTACTCTCATTCCGAACACAATGGGATATGTATCGTAGGCTGATTCGATCGTTTCGATCGTTTCGATCAGTTTTTGTTAAAATCCACATATAACTCTATATATTGAATTTGAATGCACATTTCAATTTACTGGGGTCACGTATTAACTCGAAAAATTCAAAAAAATATTTTCTAGCTTCGTATTGACGATACGGTCCTAACAAAACTAGTTTCGTCAAATTCTGAGAACGTTGGAAAAATGGCCATTTTCCAGTCGATTAAAATCAACTGAAACTAGTCAAACACGTTTTCCTTTGCCGCGCCCACATATTAATTCGAAAAATTACGAATTTTGAAACCTAGCAATAACTAGACATCACGGATCCAACAAAGTGGTTTCGTCGAAATCCGAGGTCGTTTGCAAAATGGCTATTTTTAAGGGCCGAAATTCCATAGCGACTATTCTGAATTTTCAACTGGACATAACTTTTTACCCCTGCTATGAAATTTCAATCTTTTGGATTCGTTGGAAAGATATTCCCAATTAGATTCAAATACTTTTGATTTCGCCAAAATCCGGTTTATTTTGAATCCTGTACATTCATTTGAAGTTTGAAATCGAATTTTTGAACTACCGCGCCATTTTCAATTCCTTTTATAATTATAAATAAATATTTATATTCTAACAACGACGTATATAAATATATACGTTCTAATTCTATTCCGAATAAATTTCTTGTCGTTATTATTTAAAACAATTCAGTTTAAATAATCAAAATTCACTAAAATTGCTAAAATAAAATTTTTAAATTGGCTCGTATTTCCAGGTTATTACAGTTAGGTTGGATACATAATTTTGTGAATAACTGCGGTGGTGGTACCACTTGTGAACTTCGGGGAGTTGGGTATGTTCGGTGTCCGAGTCTGGGCGAAAACCGTTAACGTACCTCGCGATTTGTAGTTAATGTCCAAGTCCGGATGGAAAAACCGTGTTACACTTCGCTTGTGTTCCTGATTGATCTTTCGTGCTAGGAATCGTCAAGTTGGAATCCCAATCTCCAATACATGCCCTATGGTTTTATTTGTATACCTATGGCGACATAGTAGAATAGGGTACTATGATGTCTAAGATTGTTATACTTATTTTTGAAGTTGTTTTCTACACTATTCACTCATAGTATGGAAGAGGATTTTCACGTATGAATGCATGTTTGGTTATCTTAAGACAAAACTTGCTCATCTGGTGTGCGCTTGCATTGTGTGATGTGGGACAAGCTTATGATAGCTTCATTTTCCAAAGGCCATTACGAATTTTTTGCATGGGTATTCACATGGAGTAAACCCGTTCCGCGTTATCGGCGTAGTCTGGTGAATTTCCCAACTTTAAAATAAACCCAAAGATAAACATTTTATGTTCTCACAGTAGTCCCATGGATGACCGGGAGTTTATTGTTCCTTCCTAAACTCTGGGTGCCCACTAATTTTCACATGGGCAGCTAGTCGTTTAGTTTTACAGTTATAGCTTGGAGCAAGGTTTGGAGCGCTGTCTGGGTTAGAGCTTTGAGCTAAAATTGGAGTTTCCGCTTTATCGTGTCGCTTCTTCCGCTAAGAGTATATTTATGTTTTCCGCTGCCATATGTTGTAACTCTAATATTCCATTTAACTCTGATGTAATATTGTATTACGATATGAAAAGTTCTGTTATTTTGTTCAATATATGTTAGCATCCATAACAATCTGCCTTTATGAACGGTTTAAGTTGGTTTAATTACCATCGAGAACCAGGCAAAAAGACAGGTCGTTATAGTTGGTATCAAAGATGGTTTCTATTGTGCGTGATATGGGGTTCTCGCCTTGTGATATGTGGAGAAGCATTGACTCTTTCTCCTACACAACCCGGTTGGGGTTGGCTGTTGCAGTCGGGAAGCTGGCCGTAAAACTAGCATCTGAGGTACTGGTGGTGTCCATCTTAGGACAAACATCGTAGTTGGTATTAGAGCTTTGGCTATACAAAGCTATAGGGTGCAACATATTTGAACAAAAGATAGTTGTAATGACTGGAAAATCCCTTCCCTTTGAATTGACCATAAACCACACAGGTCTGACCCAAAAAGTTAGAAATCCTCGAATGCATTAACTTAAGGCATACAACACATCAGAACAAATAACAGAAGACTTTTATAAACATCATAATAATGTTACATCAGAGTATAGAATATCAGAATACATCGAAATAATACAGCGAAAGATAATTTTACAGTAAATGTAATACACTGCACAGCAGAACAACTAAACTTAACACAGCAGAAGACTATCAATGCCCAGGACACAGCTTTAAGCTTCGATCCAGAATCCTGCTAAATATATCTGCAAAATAAGCTACTCAACTGCTCGTATGGAAAATATGGGCACCCGAGTTTGCAAGTGAAACAAATTACAGGTCAGTCATGGAACTGGTATGAGAAATCTACTTAACTTATCTAATAAGAAGGCTAATCACAGGACCATGTCGCTAACACGGAACGGGTTTACTTGATTGGATTGCCAGTGCATAAATAAAGTAAATTGTTAAACAATGCTATGCTTTTTAGAAAAATGAAATCATTATAAGACTCAAGTCCCATCACACAATGCAACGCAAACCAAAGGATAGAGTTTTACCTTATAATGGTCAAAAATGCTTGATACGATAGAACGGATTTGATATTATTATTAGTGTATATATTTTTCAAAAACAATTTCAATCATAATATATCAATCATTGACTGCATAGCTACCATATACTATGTAATCATACTAGTTTTACTATCAAAACCGCATGGTGTCATATTGGAAGTTAGAATTCCATCATTAACCAAGGCAAAAGATAGTCCTTACCGAATCCGAGACACTCTAGCCCGTGCCTCAGGATCAGCCGCAACTACACCTTGGATCTTCAGGGCATGGTCCACCAAATTGTAATGGTTGGATTAGTTATGCCTGAACAATAAATTTCCACGCCCTATAGGGCATAAATAAAGCCACTACGAACTCCAATAATAGTGGCGCCTCATTCCATCATCCACATAAGTAAAAATGTCTGGCCTTGTTAAACACAGACACCACTTCTAGCTAGAAAGAAACATATGTCCTCCCTGTAGTCCTTACTCCCGTTTTGCTTCATACCGGGGTGTGAGCCTCGCGAAGTAATGCTACACAAAGCTATGCTAATTAAAGTTGTGCTTTGATCATCAACCACAAGGCACTTCTTTTCAACAATAAGCCTTGATCATTTGCATCTTAGTATGCCTCATTGTCAATCCATATCATACCATTGATTTCTGCCAATATATAACCTCTAAGATCATACATTTCAGAGAACGTTGTTATGCAAGAGAATAAATTATCCGCCACCACACAGATATATATTTAGCAGAGATCAACGAATACAGCATAAAGGAATACAACTTTAGACATACCATCAATTTACAAGTTCGTTCTGGGTCTGAACAAAACCGGAGACACCTTATTCCTCGTCCCATATGTCCAATACAGAAGAGAGGTTCTCGCATATACATCTATCTCCAAGTACATCTGGACGATCACCACTTATTACCTTGTCTTGGGTGGCCGCCCAATCGAGACATCAGTAACCATCCAAATGAGGTGAAGACCTCTGGTCTTCGACTACCTTCTTCATCTTCGACTCTTGATAGTCGTATTAATTATTCAGAATGGGTTGAACCTGGTCTTTCCGAATAACTAGCGTATTTTATAATCAATAATAAAGTGCTATAGAAACACATCAAGTGCCTCATTCCAATTCAGAATATTCTTTTAAATAAATATTCACATTATTAGGAAAAGGTTCCCATTAATTTTATCAAAGATAAATTCTTTTAATTTATTTTTAATTAATCCTCTTTTTAAAGATTCGTCAAAACCCCAATTTGGTTTTATTATCAAAAAATCATTACTTTATGATTATTCAACGTTAATAAATTAATCTTATCCTTAACTGGGTAAAGAACTAATGTCATTTGAAACATAGTTCACGATAAACCCAAAATCATCTTCAATTAAATATGGAATTTTCACAGAAATCAAATCAATATATAATCGATATAAATTTCCGTATCAAACCAATAATATAAATGGAATAACAGCAAAGCCTTTTAAATTCCATATATAGTAACGGTCTTCATTCACAGGAGCTTATCTCGATTATTATTAAATCGAATTCCATTCAATGCCAATTTGATATATTAAATTAGAAAAACTTTATTTTGGAAAATTCCCATTTAAATCTTAAATAAAGATTTACAAATTCCAAATCATAACCTCACTGTTAATTGGGTTAAAGAACGATTGTCGTTTAAAACACAGTTCACGATAAACCCAATTTACATTTCATTTTATTCCAATTATTAAATATAATTGAAAACTCTAAAATCTTAATTAAAAGATTTATTATTTTCATACGGGGTTCAAAAAGAGTGTTATTTAAGACACCATTCACGACAAACCCAAAAATCTAATTAATTTAATTGAATATTAATAAATTGGAAAACTTCATCAAATCTTAATTTAAAGATTTATTCTAGTTAATAACTAGTTCATTTTGATAAAAATATATTTTTATCTTTTCAAATATGGAATTTTTCATCCAAAATCTTTTCAAATCATTTATTATGATTTTACATAATTTTTTCATATTTTTAATAATTTTATTTAGGCCTTTACAGTCGATTTCCATGAATGGTCATCGAACTGCACTTACAGCGACCCTTTCTGAAATTGATTAGGACATAATTCCAAATCCAACCGTTAGATTTCAAAACTCTTATATTCATTGGAAATCTCTTTTCGATACAAACCCAACGGTTCCATTTTTAGGATAATTCGACGGTCGGATCTCCCGTTACTCCCGTTTGAAGTTAATAGTCGAAATTCGCGAACGGTCGTTGCGCGGCCCGTTCTATTCAGGCCATTTGAAGCGACCCGAACTTCCGCGGTCTCCGAAGAGATGAGAAAGACGAATTACTGTGAGGACAAGACAAATCAGAACGCAGACGGAAGAACATTTCATTGTTATTATAACAATTCCATCAGATATAAGAATATACAGAGTATAAATGAGTAAATTACATTCGATAAATATCAGAGATTACAATAAATTACATAGCAGCGGAAAATAATACAAAGCACAACTGAAGGTGATATACGGATACAGAGCTTTCCGGATATCATTCCAGCTGTAAACCAGGATCCTGTGAATATAAATCTGCAAAACCAAAACTACTAGCTGCCCGTGTCGAAAATAGGGGCACCCGGAGTTTAGGTTAAAACAATAAACTCTAGGTCAGTCATGTGACTGGTGTGAGAACTAAAACAGTTATTTAAAATTTACTTTAAAAGAGAGTAATTCAAGGGACCACGCCGTATAACACGGAACGGGTTTCCTCCCAAGAATACCAATGCATAGAATAAACAACGCAATGCTTTTTCGAAAAATGAAGCTATTATAAGACCCAGGTCCCATCACACAATGCAACGCAAGCCGGAGGATAGGGTTTTCCCTTATAATAGCCAAACATGCTTGGTACGTTTAAAACAAATCATTTGATACTATAATAAGTGTATAGTGTCAAAACAATTTCAATCATAAATATAAATCATAGACGGCATAGCATCCCATGCTACTATGTCGCCATACTAGGCTCTAAAAATAAAGTCGAAATACACGTATTGGAAATTGGATTTCCTTCATGAGTCGAGGCAAGGGGCAAGCTCCTCTCCACTTCGAGACACTCTAGCAAATGTCTTAGGACTACACACTCTGGGCAATCCTGGATGCTTCAGGGCCGGTCCTCACATACGTTAGAGGATTGGCAATTCCTGAACACACGTTTCCCGGTCCTTACAGACCTAAAATCGAGGCGTCTCATCCAACAACCACATAGGTGAAAAGTATATAAATGTCAGGGCTGGTAAGTCACTGACACCACCATAGCTAGAAAGAAACGTCGTGCTCTCCCTACAGTCCGTATCCCGTTTTTAACTCATACCGAGGTGTGAGGCTCGCGAATTCACGTTATACACAAAGCTACGCCACAAAGGCCGTGCTTTGATCATCAACCACAAGACTTTGCTTTTCAACAGAAGCCTTGATCCTTGCAACTCAGCATGCCACACAGGCAATTCATGCCATGCGATTGATATCTATCGATATATAACCTCTAAGCTCGTACGTCTCAGAGAAGGGCGTTAAGCAAGAGAATAAATTCTCCGCCGCCAAACAGATATATATTTAACAGAAATCAATCAACACAGAATAAAATCCAATGTCAGACACACAATCCATTTACAAGTTCGTTCTGGGACTGAACGAAACCGGAGGCACTTTCCTCGCATATCCATCCATCTCCAAGTACGTCTGGACGACAACCAACTGATTCCCTCATCTTGGGTGTACAGCCCAATCAAGATCATCAGTAATCACCCAAACGATGTGAAGACTTCCGGTCTTCAACCACCGTCTTCATCTTCGACATATCGTCGAATCGGTTATTCAGAATGGGTATAAACCCGGACTTTCCGAACAACCCGCGTATATTAAAAACAAATGTTACACAAACACAATCATACGCCTCATTCCAATTCTTAGGGAAAGGTTCCCATTAATTTTATCCAAGATAAATTCTTTAAAATTTATCCTTTAATCATCCTTTGGATGTCATTTCAAGCCAAATTATGGTTTTTCAAACTAGTCGAGATTAGCGAACCACACCGAAGTAATTATTTATTTTATTTCCCAATCCCAACCTATTCATCCCATGAAGCAAAACTGGTAATACTCCATATCTAACACCTCAGTGTTGTCGGTAAAATTAATTACCATTTCACGTTCAAATCTAATTAAAGATTTAACTATCGCTTTGGAGCAAAACTGGTGATACTCCATTCTCGCTCATTTCTAAATTTGATAATTTAAATTATCAATTCACATTTCAATCTACTCGCAGATTCCTTAAAACTCCTTTTACTGGGTTAAAGAACTAATGTCATTTAAAACACAGTTCACGACAAACCCAAATCACATTCTATTTATTATCGGGTTAAAGAACAAGTGTTATTTAAAAACACCATTCACGATAAACCCACAAATCAATTTTATTTAAAATTCATTTCAAATCCAATTTGTTTATTTGAAAATAAATGGCTTTTAATTTTAATTCAAAACTAGTTCATTTTGATAAAAAACTATTTTTATCTTTTCAAATATAAAGTTTTTCATCCCAATTTTTCCCAAATCATTTCTTATGATTTTACACAAATTATTACTATTTTTAATAATTTTATCAAGGCCCGTATAGTCGATTTCCATCAACGGCCATCGAACTGCACTTACAACGACCTTTTTCAAATTTTATTTGGACGTATCTCCAAATCCAACCGTTAGATTTCAAATTTCTAATATTCGTTAGAAAGCTCTTTTCGATACGAACCCAACGGTTCTGGTTTTAGGAGAATCCGACGGTCGGATCTCCCGTAATGTCCGTTTGAAATAAATGGTCGAAATTCGCGAACTGCCGCAGCGCGGCGCGTTGTATTCAGGCCTATATATATATTTCGTCGACTTCTATTTAAAACGAAGTTTATAAATAGCTTTAAATTCATTTCAAAAACAATTTCAACTTCCATTTCAATTCAAATCAAAATTAATTTTTTCCTTATAAATTCGTTTTAAAATTCATTTCTATTCAATTCAAATTTCAATTCGATTTGAATTCATTTCAGTTCGTTTTCAATTCAATTCGAATTCGTTTTCAATTCAATTCGAATTCGTTTTCAATTCAATTCGAATTCATTTTATATTCAATTCATTTTCTATTCGATTCAATTCAAATTGGTTTTCTATTCGATTAAATTCAAATTGGTTTTCTATTCGATTCAATTCAAATTGGTTTTCTATTTGATTCAATTCAAATTGGTTTTCTATTCGATTCAATTCAAATTGGTTTTCTATTCGATTCAATTCAAATTGGTTTTCTATTCGATTCAATTCAAATTGTTATATATTCAATTGAAATCAAATTCGTTTTCTAATCAATTTAATTTAAATTTCATTTCAAAATATTCGATTTCGAAATCACTTTTCAATATTCATTTTAAAATGAATAAAATCGATATAAATATCGTTCACGTCAAAATGGCGTCAATCTAATCAACACGACTTCATATATTTCTATTTTCAAATATTCTATTTCAAATATTTCTTTTTCAAATATTTCCTATTCAAATATTTCTATTTCAAATATTTCTATTTTTAAAATATTTCGTTCAACACATGACTAATCTCGACGGATGAGTACTGTCAACACATGAACCTTTATTTTATATTGATAAAGATGTAAATTTTATTATTAAAATATTTCGTTCAACACATGACTAATCTCAACGGATGAGTACGTTCAACACATGAACCTTTATTTTATAATATTCTTTATTTTCTAAATTGGAATGAGGCCCAATCAATCACCATATAATATTAATTATATGGATTTTTCATACACCACATGTATATAATAGCATTGAAAAATAATCAACCATCAACCAAAGTGCACTACACCGTATAAGCATCAAATATAGATATCTAACGCTTATAACAGCCTGTCAATCAATCGATCGACATATTTAATCAATCAGGATGAGTGAACTTCAAATTTCATCCCAACACCCGTGTAGGGTTTCAAACAATCAAACACAGATTTTATTTGTGCAGTTGGGCGATGTGTAAAATTTATCGTCCCAATCAATGTCCTTTAAATAGGTGTACATAAACAAACCGTCCGGTTTGTAAATGAATATTTATTTATTCACATTCACGTTAAAAATTATATTTTTAACGATAAAATATTTTATTTTAACACCCGAATTTTTATTCAGTTCATTTACAAAATAAAAATGATATTTTTATTTTTCTAACTTATTTTTGGAAAATTTCGGCGGCATAACGGCACGATACTAGAAACAGGACAAGGCCTAGCCTTATCCCCGGTCTAGTGAAGGCCCACGCCATTCACACATCAATCAAATCAATTCCATTTCACCAAACAATTCAGTTCAAACCAAATAATCTAACCAACTACACAACCAAATAATTTAACAAACAAGCCATCCATGGTCTGTGGATGACGGGTGTCGGGTGCTACTAAACACCGTCTGCATCCTAGTATATATATATATATAACTAGAAAAAGAAATTGAAGAGTGAGAAATTCTCACCGATAGCTATCCAATACCACGACTCTTCATTTAGAGAAATCTTCATCGTTCTCGCCTTTTGTCACTTTCGTTGTCCGTAGCCACTACATATATAAAAATCGAATTTTTACTTCGCTATTCAATATATAAAAATCGAATTTTTACTTCTCTATTCAATATATAAAAATCGAATTTTTACTTCGCTATTCAATATATAAAAATCTCGCCTTTCAACTATAAGGATTTCGCCTTTTCTAAAATAAAGATTTCAACTTTTCAAATATAAAGACTTCGCCTTTTCAAATATATCATTATAAAAATCACATTTTTATTTTTCTACACCTATAAAGATGATATTTCTAATATTCCTATCATGTAAAAATTATATTTTTAATTCTCTACATAAACAAAAATCATATTTTTACATCTTCTACATAATAAAGATTATATTTTTAATACTTTAAAAATATAAAAATCATATTTTTATCCTACTACTATATAAAAGATTATATTTTTAATCTTCTCATCACATAAAAATTATATCTTCCTCATACAAAAATTCTAATCTTTTTCTTTTCTAAAAATTCAAACCTCTCGCTATATAGAAATTCAGATTTTTCCGTATGTAACTTCAGATTTTCCTATCATGATAAAATAAAACAAAATAAAATGAAAAAGGAAAAAAAAACTCACTGTGTTTGGTTATTCTGTCGAGCAGGGGGGTATAGGCGGTCGTGGGTGATCGGAGAAGCGGCGCTGGAGGTTGCAGCCGGTGGTGGCGAGCTCCTGGTGGTCGGCGGCCTAGGGTTTGGGGGGTGCAGTGGTCCAGGCGGGGCTTGGGGTTCTTCGCGTCGGTCGAGGCAGGGGGGGCTGTCTGAGGCAGCGGCGCGATTGCTGAGGGGGGGCTGTCTCGCGCGGCGGTCGGCGTGGATCGACAGGGCTCTGCCCCTTTTCTTTTTTTTTCGTTTGATTTGAAAAAAAATGAACGGGGGGCCTGATAAAGGAATAAAGGTAGAGAGAGGAAAGGTATTTTTTTATTTATTTAATTAGCAAAAAGTTGACTTTTTATTCGACCTCGAAACGAGGCCCACCGCCTGTCGTCCATAGCTAATTACCCCCATTCCGAACACAATGGGATATGTATCGTAGGCTGATTCGATAGTTTCGATCAGTTTTCGTCAAAATCAACATATAACTCTATATATTGATTTTAAACGCGCATTTCAATTTACCGGGGCACATACTAACTCTAAAAATTGCAGAAAAATATTTTCTAGCTTCGTATTGACGATACGGTCCTAATAAAACTAGTTTCGTCGAATTCTGAGACCGTTGGAAAAATGGCCATTTTCCAGTCGATTAAAATCAACTGAAAATGGTCAAACGCATTTTCCTTTGCCACGCTCACATGTTGATTCGAAAAATTATGAAATTTGAAACCTAGCAATAATTTGACATCACGGACCCAACAAAAGTGGTTTCGTCGAAATCCGAGGTCGTTTGCAAAATTGTCCATTTTTAAGGGCCTGAATTCCATAGCGACTATTCAGAATTTTCAACTGGACATATCTTTTGATTCCCGCTATGAAATTTCGATTCTTCGGATTTGTTGGAAAGATATTCTCAAATAGATTCTAATATTTTTGGTTTCACTAAAATCCGGATTGTTTTGCACCCGGTACGTTCAATTGAAGTTTGAAGTCGAATTATCGAACTACCGCGCCATTTTCAATTCTATTTATAATTATATATAAATATTTATATTCTAACGACGACGCGTATAAATATATACGTTCGAATTATATTCAAAATAATCTATTTTAAATATCCAAAATTCGCCAAAATAAAATTTTTAAACTGGCCCAGATTTTCGGGTTGTTACAATCTCCCCCACTTAAAACTTTTCGTCCCCGAAAAGGAACAAAGTCGAAAGTGGTTTGATTAATCAACTCTACGTTCGATCTGGCTTCCATTCTCCAACTTTTCAGTTTCTGAGAATTTTCAAATTTTCAAAAATTTGGCTAACACCCTAAATTTTCGAAAAATTTCGCCATAACCTCCCCTGCACCGGGAGCCACGGGAAAATCCCGAAATTGCCATATAGGCCTTCTAATCTCAAAAAGAAAAAGAAAAAGCCAAGCGGCTAGCCAATAGGCTCATAAAATCATCATCACCCAAACAAAACAGTAAATTATAGTAAACATGTACCTATTTGTCGGGCAAACAAATTTTATTCTCTGCTCTAGCCTCCTTGCTATGACCTGTTCAATGTAAGTATATGTATATGCAAGCAAATGCGACTAATTTTCAATATAATTCAATATGTGATTCAATTAGGCATAATGGTTCAAAATTATCAAACAAATAAACAAACAACACAAACATCAATCAATTAGTGAATTAACGTTTCAAATTCATAATTTTGATACATATATACGAAAAAATCATGTTTTTGATGCCAAATCACAACAAATAAATCTATGTATATAATTTTGGTTCTTACACCAGTCTAATGGAAATATATATAAATCACACCTTCGTCACTCGAATATAAATTCTGACGACGAGTACTCAACCATCAGAATCATCTTCGGGCCACTAGAGTATGATTCTATATCTATCCAGTATATTAAAACTTCGACTATACGTTCATGACGCGTATACGCGAAATCTTTATATACTCGATTGTCCATATTCAAAATAAATAAATAATCAAATACGTATAAAACGATTTAAATTTTCAAAACAAAATTGTTTTCATTTGAAAAATATACTCTTCACACTCGTTCTAGGATACTACTGATCCTATCTCTAACGAGTCATTCTAATTGGATATTACTAATCCAATATCTGATGAATTCTTTCGTATGGTTCTAATGTGTCTTGTTCTCGAGCTCTGTAAACCAAAGCTATGATACCAAATGAAGCGACCCGAACTTCCCCGGTCTCCGAAGAGATGAGAAAGACGAATTACTGTGAGGACAAGACAAATCAGAACGCAGACGGAAGAACATTTCATTGTTATTATAACAATTCCATCAGATATAAGAATATACAGAGTATAAATGAGTAAATTACATTCGATAAATATCAGAGATTACAATAAATTACATAGCAGCGGAAAATAATACAAAGCACAACTGAAGGTGATATACGGATACAGAGCTTTCCGGATATCATTCCAGCTGTAAACCAGGATCCTGTGAATATAAATCTGCAAAACCAAAACTACTAGCTGCCCGTGTCGAAAATAGGGGCACCCGGAGTTTAGGTTAAAACAATAAACTCCAGGTCAGTCATGTGACTGGTGTGAGAACTAGAACAGTTATTTAAAATTTACTTTAAAAGAGAGTAATTCAAGGGACCACGCCGTATAACACGGAACGGGTTTCCTCCCAAGAATACCAGTGCATAGAATAAACAACGCAATGCTTTTTCGAAAAATGAAGCTATTATAAGACCCAGGTCCCATCACACAATGCAACGCAAGCCAGAGGATAGGGTTTTCCCTTATAATAGCCAAACATGCTTGGTACGTTTAAAACAAATCATTTGATACTATAATAAGTGTATAGTGTCAAAACAATTTCAATCATAAATATAAATCATAGACGGCATAGCATCCCATGCTACTATGTCGCCATACTAGGCTCTACAAATAAAGTCGAAATACACGTATTGGAAATTGGATTTCCTTCATGAGTCGAGGCAAGGGGAAAGCTCCTCTCCACTTCGAGACACTCTAGCAAATGTCTCAGGACTACACACTCTGGGCAATCCTGGATGCTTCAGGGCCGGTCCTCACTTACATTAGAGGATTGGCAATTCCTGAACACACGTTTCCCGGTCCTTACAGACCTAAAATCGAGGCGCCTCATCCAACAACCACATAGGTGAAAAGTATATAAATGTCAGGGCTGGTAAGTCACTGACACCACCATAGCTAGAAAGAAACGTCGTGCTCTCCCTGCAGTCCGTATCCCGTTTTTAACTCATACCGAGGTGTGAGGCTCGCGAATTCACGTTATACACAAAGCTACGCCACAAAGGTCGTGCTTTGATCATCAACCACAAGACTTTTCTTTTCAATAGAAGCCTTGATCCATGCAACTCAGCATGACACACAGGCAATTCATGCCATGCGATTGATATCTATCGATATATAACCTCTAAGCTCGTACGTCTCAGAGAAGGGCGTTAAGCAAGAGAATAAATTCTCCGCCGCCAAACAGATATATATTTAACAGAAATCAATCAACACAGAATAAAATCCAATGTCAGACACACAATCCATTTACAAGTTCGTTCTGGGACTGAACGAAACCGGAGGCACTTTCCTCGCATATCCATCCATCTCCAAGTACGTCTGGACGACAACCAACTGATTCCCTCATCTTGGGTGTACAGCCCAATCAAGATCATCAGTAATCACCCAAACGATGTGAAGACTTCCGGTCTTCAACCACCGTCTTCATCTTCGACATATCGTCGAATCGGTTATTCAGAATGGGTATAAACCCGGACTTTCCGAACAACCCGCGTATATTAAAAACAAATGTTACACAAACACAATCATACGCCTCATTCCAATTCTTAGGGAAAGGTTTCCATTAATTTTATCCAAGATAAATTCTTTAAAATGTATCCTTTAATCTTCCTTTGGATGTCATTTCAAGCCAAATTATGGTTTTTCAAACTAGTTGAGATTAGCGAACCACACCGAAATAATTATTTATTTTATTTCCCAATCCCAACCTATTCATCCCATGAAGCAAAACTGGTAATACTCCATATCTAACACCTCAGTGTTGTCTGTAAAATTAATTACCATTTCACGTTCAAATCTAATTAAAGATTTAACTTTCGCTTTGGAGCAAAACTGGTGATACTCCATTCTCGCTCATTTTCTAAATTTGATAATTTAAATTATCAATTCACATTTCAATCTACTCGTAGACTCCTTAAAACTACTTTTACTGGGTTAAAGAACTAATGTCATTTAAAACACAGTTCACGACAAACCCAAATCACATTCTATTTATTATCGGGTTAAAGAACAAGTGTTTTTTAAAAACACCATTCACGATAAACCCACAAATCAATTCTATTTAAAATTCATTTCAAATCCAATTTGTTTATTTGAAAATAAATGGGTTTTAATTTTAATTCAAAACTATTCATTTTGATAAAAATCTATTTTTATCTTTTCAAATATGGAGTTTTTCATCCCATTTTTTCCCAAATCATTTCTTATGATTTTACACAAATTATTACTATTTTTAATAATTTTATCAAGGCCCGTACAGTCGATTTCCATCAACGGCCATCGAACTGCACTTACAGCGACCTTTTTCAAATTTGATTTGGACGTATCTCCAAATCCAACCGTTAGATTTCAAATTTCTAATATTCGTTGGAAAGCTCTTTTCGATACGAACCCAACGGTTCTGGTTTTAGGAGAATCCGACGGTCGGATCTCCCGTAATGTCCGTTTGAAATAAATGGTCGAAATTCGCGAACTGCCGCGGCGCGTTCTATTCAGGCCATTATATTATATATATATAATATATATTTCGTCGGCTTCTATTTAAAACGAAGTTTATAAATAGCTTTAAATTCGTTTCTAAAACAATTTCAACTTCCATTTCAATTCAAATCAAAATTAAATTTTTCCTTATAAATTCGTTTTAAAATTCATTTCTATTCAATTCAAATTTCAATTCGATTTGAATTCATTTCAGTTCGTTTTCAATTCAATTCGAATTCGTTTTCAATTCAATTCGAATTCGTTCTCAATTCAATTCGAATTCGTTTTATATTCAATTCATTTTCTATTCGATTCAATTCAAATTGGTTTTCTATTCGGTTCAATTCAAATTGGTTTTTTATTTGATTCAATTCAAATTGGTTTTCTATTTGATTCAATTCAAATTGTTATATATTCAATTGAAATCAAATTCGTTTTCTAATCAATTTAATTTAAATTTCATTTCAAAATATTCGATTTCGAAATCACTTTTCAATATTCATTTTAAAATTAATAAAATCGATATAAATATCGTTCACGTCAAAATGGCGTCAATCTAATCAACACGACTTCATATATTTCTATTTTCAAATATTCTATTTCAAATATTTCTTTTTCAAATATTTCCTATTCAAATATTTCTATTTCAAATATTTCTATTTTTAAAATATTTCGTTCAACACATGACTAATCTCGACGGATGAGTACTGTCAACACATGAACCTTTATTTTATATTGATAAAGATGTAAATTTTATTATTAAAATATTTCGTTCAACACATGACTAATCTCAACGGATGAGTACGGTCAACACATGAACCTTTATTTTATAATATTCTTTATTTTCTAATTTGGAAAGAGGCTCAATCAATCACCATATAATATTAATTATATAGATTTTTCATACATCACACGTATATAATAGCATTGAAAAATAATCAACCATCAACCAAAGTGCACTACACCGTATAAGCATCAAATATAGATATCTAACGCTTATAACAGCCTGTCAATCAATCGATCGACATATTTAATCAATCAGGATGAGTGAACTTCAAATTTCATCCCAACACCCGTGTGGGGTTTCAAACAATCAAACACAGATTTTATTTGTGCAGTTGGGCGATGTGTAAAATTTATCGTCCCAATCAATGTCCTTCAAATAGGTGTACATAAACAAACCGTCCGGTTTTTAAATGAATATTTATTTATTCACATTCACGTTAAAAATTATATTTTTAACGATAAAATATTTTATTTTAACACCCGAATTTTTATTCAGTTCATTTACAAAATAAAAATGATATTTTTATTTTTCTAACTTATTTTTAGAAAATTTCGGCGGCATAACGGCACGATACTAGAAACGGGACAAGGCCTAGCCTTATCCCCGGTCTAGTGAAGGCCCACGCCATTCACACATCAATCAAATCAATTCCATTTCACCAAACAATTCAATTCAAACCAAATAATCTAACCAACTACACAACCAAACAATTTAACAAACAAGCCATCCATGGTCTGTGGATGACGGGTGTCGGGTGCTACTAAACACCGTCTGCATCCTAGTATATATATATAACTAGAAAAAGAAATTGAAGAGTGAGAAATTCTCACCGATAGCTATCCAATACCACGACTCTTCATTTAGAGAAATCTTCATCGTTCTCGCCTTTTGTCACTTTCGCTGTCCGTAGCCACTACATATATAAAAATCGAATTTTTACTTCGCTATTCAATATATAAAAATCGAATTTTTACTTCGCTATTCAATATATAAAAATTGAATTTTTACTTCGCTATTCAATATATAAAAATCTCGCCTTTCAACTATAAGGATTTCGCCTTTTCTAAAATAAAGATTTCAACTTTTCAAATATAAAGACTTCGCCTTTTCAAATATATCATTATAAAAATCACATTTTTATTTTGCTACACCTATAAAGATGATATTTCTAATATTCCTATCATGTAAAAATTATATTTTTAATTCTCTACATAAACAAAAATCATATTTTTACCTCTTCTACATAATAAAGATTATATTTTTAATACTTTAAAAATATAAAAATCATATTTTTATCCTACTACTATATAAAAGATTATATTTTTAATCTTCTCATCACATAAAAATTATATCTTCCTCATACAAAAATTCTGATCTTTTTCTTTTCTAAAAATTCAAACCTCTCGCTATATAGAAATTCAGATTTTTCCATATGTAACTTCAGATTTTCCTATCATGATAAAATAAAACAAAATAAAATGAAAAAGGAAAAAAAAACTCACTGTGTTTGGTTTTTCTGTCGAGCAGGGGGGCATAGGCGGTCGTGGGTGATCGGGGAAGCAGCGATGGAGGTTGCAGCCGGTGGTGGCGAGCTCCTGGTGGTCGGCGACCTAGGGTTTGGGGGGTGCGGTGGTCCAGGCGGGGCTTGGGGGTCTTCGCGTCGGTCGAGGCAGGGGGGGCTGTCTGAGGCGGAGGCGCGATTGCTGAGGGGGGGCTGTCTCGCGCGGCGGTCGGCGTGGATCGACAGGGCTCTGCCCCTTTTCTTTTTTTTCTTCTTTTTTCGTTTGATTTTTAAAAAAATGAACGGGGGGGCCTGATAAAGGAATAAAGGTAGAGAGAGGAAAGGTATTTTTTATTTATTTAATTTGCAAAAAGTTGACTTTTTATTCGAGCTCGAAACGAGGCCCACCGCCTGTCATCCATAGCTAATTACCCCCATTCCGAACACAATGGGATATGTATCGTAGGCTGATTCGATCGTTTCGATCAGTTTTCGTCAAAATCAACATATAACTCTATATATTGATTTTAAACGCGCATTTCAATTTACCGGGGTCACATACTAACTCTAAAAATTGCAGAAAAATATTTTCTAGCTTCGTATTGACGATACGGTCCTAACAAAACTAGTTTCGTCGAATTCTGAGACCGTTGGAAAAATGACCATTTTCCAGTCGATTAAAATCAACTGAAAATGGTCAAACGCGTTTTCCTTTTCCACGCTCACATGTTGATTCAAAAAATTATGAAATTTGAAACCTAGCAATAATTTGACATCACGGACCCAACAAAAGTGGTTTCGTCGAAATCCGAAGTCGTTTGCAAAATTGTCCATTTTTAAGGGCCTGAATTCCATAGCGACTATTCAGAATTTTCAACTGGACATATCTTTTGATTTCCGCTATGAAATTTCGATTCTTCGGATTCGTTGGAAAGATATTCTCAAATAGATTCTAATATTTTTGGTTTCACTAAAATCCGGATTGTTTTGCACCCGGTACGTTCAATTGAAGTTTGAAATCGAATTATCGAACTACCGTGCCATTTTCAATTCTATTTATAATTATATATAAATATTTATGTTCTAACGACGACGCGTATAAATATATACGTTCGAATTATATTCAAAATAAATTTCTCATCGATATTATTTAAAATAATCTATTTTAAATATCCAAAATTCGCCAAAATAAAAAATTTAAACTGGCCCAGATTTTCGGGTTGTTACACCATTATATACATAATATATGTCATATATATATTTCATCAATTTCTATTTGAATCGTATTTTATAAAATATTTATAAATTCATTTTAAAACGATTTTAGCTTCATTTCAATTTTAAATAAAAATTGAATATTCTATATTTTTATCATATTAAAATATTAATATTTTCAAAATAATGGATACTTCTCTTTGTATTCATTTTAAGATGAATAAAATAGATCGATAAACCCGTTTGGGTTAAAAATAGCGTTCCTACATAACACGGCTTCAATATTTTTATTCTTCATTGAATATTATTCTAAAATATTCATTATTTAAAATATTCTTTATTTACAAGATTCTTTACTTCAAAATATTCTTTATATAAAGATGTTCTTTATTTCAAAATATTATTTTATTAAAAATATTCTGAATCGGAATGCGACTCAATCAATTACCATATAAATTCGGTCATATGGATTTCATACATTGCATATGTATAACATTGATGATAAATAATCATTAAACAATCCATCCACCTTCATACTGAAATTTATAACTGTGTGAGCATCAAAATAAATAAATAACACTCATCACAGACTGTCAATCCATCGATTGACATACAACTAAATATTGGGACTAGTGTATGACGAATATCATCTGAATACCCGTGTGGGGTTTTCAAGCAACAACAGTTCATCCAAATAAATCATTGCTTAATGAATTAACCAATTTTCACTGCTTAAATTATAAATAAATATTTATAATTAAATTTCAACTGTCATATTAATATTAACATTATAATGAAAATGTTTTAATCTAGCACAAATCATATTTTAACTTATGATCAATTTTCAAATAAAATGTAATTTTAATTTCAACATGGCATTTCTAATAAAATGACATTTTCAATTCTAACATAAATGACATTTCAAATCTAACATAAATGATACTTTATATTAACACGACAATTCTAGTAAATGACATTTTTATTTCATAGCATGATTCTAAACAAAATGTTATTTTTATCATGTCATTTCTAACGAAAATGTTATTTTTATCCTAACATGTCATTTCTAATAAAAATGACATTTTTATTCTAATTTCACATTTTTAACAAAAATGGCATTTTTAATCTAATATAACATTTTGACTAAAATGACAAATTTATTCTAATGTAAAATTTTAACTAAAATGACAATTGTATTCAAATAAACCCTTTACAACAAAATATGATTTTTATTCTAATGCAAACTTTTACAACAAAATATGATTTTATTTCTAATGCAACATTTTGATAACAAAATGTGGCTTCATTTCTAATGCAACATTTTTATAACAAAATGTGGTTTCATTTCTAATGGAACATTTTTATAACAATATGTGGTTTCATTTTTAATGTAACACTTTTATAACAAATGTGGTTTCATTTCTAATGTAACACTTCATACAACAAAAATGGTATTTTTATTTTGTTAACATTTCATGAAAATGTTATTTCTATTATGCTAACATAAAAATGATGTTTCTTTTTATATCTAATTGACATAAGTATTTCCTTTTATTTCAAACTAACATGTGTTAATATGTTTTTATTCTAATTCTAACTAACACAAGAGAATGTCACATTGTAATGATAAAACATGTGTTAACATGTTTTTATATTTCTATCAAATGATCATTTTAATCATTTCTACATGCACTTTTAAAAAAAAATGACATTAATATTCTAGCCTGGCATTTATAAATAAAATGACATTTTGTTCTAATCAAACATTTTTAACTAAAATGACCATTTTATACTAATGCAACATTTTTAACTAACATGACCATTTTATACTAATACAATATTTTTAACTAGAATGGCCATTTTATACTAATACTACATTTTTAACTAACATGACCATTTTATACTAATACAACATTTTTAACTAACATGATATGTTTGATCTAAATAAACATTTCTAATGAAAATTGCATGTTCAATCTAAATAAACATTTCTAATGAAAATGGCATGTTTAATCTAAATAAACATTTTTATTGGAAATGACATTGTTTATCTGAATAAACATTTTTAAGCAAAATGTTATTTTTATTCTCAATAAACATTTTAAATGAAAATGGCATTCTTTATCTAAATAAACATTTTTATTGTCATGCAACATTTTATAATAAAAATGTTATTTTTCTCTAATGCAACAAAAAAAATGTTATTTTCTATTCTAGTGTAACATCTATAAAAAAATATTATCCTTGTTTACACAAAAGTATTCTAACTAAAAATGTTACATTTAACGTAACAATAATCTAATTCAACAAATTGCCATTTTTATTCTATCAGTTTTAATATAACAAAATTTACACTTTTATATTGTCAATTCTAGTGCAACACAACACTCCATCATATCAACACAGTAAATCAACCAATCTAAATTTCACATAGAGCATATATTTAATACTACAGTCACAATCAACATAAATATATATATATAATTCTGTATATATATAGATTTTTATTCTAAATTTGGAAACGAGAAACCTCACCTTGACCGGTTTTGAATTTGTTGATTAACGATAGTTTTAATAAAATTAAACTGGAGTTTAATTTTATCAAAAAATTCGGTGACTTCAATTTCTGCTCTGATCAGTTCTACAATATTGTGCTCATCGCCACGATTCCAAAGAATCTGATTTCGTCGGATTTTGATTACCCAGTAAAAAGTTATTGATTTTATAAGATTTCATCATCATTATATATAAATTTAGATTTAATTTAATTAACCTAATTTTTCTTGGATCCACCGTTGATTTTCCAATCGAAGGAACTTGGATTTTCTCCTTCATCCCCGATCCCTTCAGCTGTTAAACCTGTAAAACCATCGCCTCTGTCATAACCCGGAAATCCAGCCAATTTAAAAATTTTATTTTGGCAATTTTAGTGAATTTTGATTATTTAAAATGAATTATTTTAAATGATAATGACGAAAAATTTATTTTGAATAGAATTCGAACGTATATATTTATATAGATCGTCGTTAGAATATAAATAATTATTTATAAATATAAAGGGAATTGAAAATGGCGCGGTAGTTCGATAATTCGATTTCAAATTTCAATTGAACATACCGGGTGCAAAATAAACCGGATTTTAGCAAAACAAAAAATAATAGAATCTATTTGAGAATGTCTTTCTAACGAATCCGAAAAATTGAAATTTCATAGCGGGGATCAAAAGATACGTCCAGTTCAAAATTCAGAATAGTCGCTATGGAATTTCGGCCCTTAAAAATGGAAATTTTGCAAACGACCTCGGTTTTCGATGAAACCACTTTTGTTGGATCCGCGATGTCAAATTATTGCTAGATTCCAAATTTCATAATTTTTCGATTCGATATGTGAGCGTGGAAAAATAAAACGCGTTTGGCCAGTTTCAGTTGATTTTAATCGACTGGAAATTGGCCATTTTTCAAACGGTCTCAGAATTCGATGAAATTTGTTTTTTTAGGACCGTATCGTCAATACGAAGCTGGAAAATATTTCTTGGGAATTTTTCTAGTTAGTATGTGGCCCCGGTAAATAGAAATGTGCGTTCAAATTCAATATATTGAGTTATATTTGGATTTTGACGAAAACTAATCGAAACAGCCGAATCATCCTACGATACATATCCCATTGTGTTCGGAATGGGGACATTTAGCTAGGGGCGACAGTCGTTGGGATTGAATTAGAGTTCGAATTAAAAAGTTGTTTTTTAGAAAATAAAATAATATATTATATAATGCCCTCAGCTCCCTTTCCCCTTTTATTCAGTCAACCCCCACCCCCCCCCCCCCCGTTTATTTTCAAAATCGAAAAAGGAAAAGTGGTGGAACCCTAGCCCAGTCGCCACCGTAGGTCGTCGCGCCACCCCCTCCCCGGCCTCGCGCCACCGCCGGAGCTCCGTCCAGGCCGCCACCAGCTCCCCCGACCCTCTCCCTCTCTTCTCTAACTCGACCCCGAACCCCAATGGCATAGAAGCCGCCATCACCTCCTCAACAGGCCGACGCCCCCCTCGGCACCCCCTTTACCTCTGACGCGATGCAAGAAATCCATCCTCCTCCTTGAACGCGAGCAGCGAACCCACGTAGTGAGTTTTTATTTCTTCTTTTGATTTTGATTTTTTTTGTTATAAAGTAAGGATCTTTAAAACTGAAGTGGCATTATTTTTAAAACGATAAAAATAATATTTTTGAAGAGGAAAAGATCATATTTTTTAAAGCAAAAGATGAGATTTTTGATTTGGAAAAGACGAGGTCTTCATGAGAATAAAAATACAATCTTTATGAAAGTTAAGAATATAATTTTTATAATATAGAGAAGTTAAATATATAATTTTTACACTAGTGTCATATTAAAAATATGATTTTTATATAGGTATGATAGTAAAAATATGATTTTTCTTTATGCAGGGTAATAAAAATATAATCTTTGTTAGAAGAAAAGCAATATAAAAATATAATTTTCGTAAACAAAGTGGAGAATAAAAATATGGTTTTTATACAAGGTAAAATAAAAATATGAATTTTATTGTTATCATGAAATAATGAGGATAAAGATTCAATTTTTACATATGTAGTGAATACGAGCGACGAAAGGGACGAAGGGCATGCACGATGAAGATTTTCTACATATGAAGAGTCACGGCATCTGGTTTAGCAATTTGTGAGAACTTCTCACTTTTAATTTAATTTTCTAGTTAAAATATATACTAGGATGCAGACGGTGTTTAGTAGCACCCGACACCCGTTGTCCACAGACCATGGACGGCTTGTATGCTTGTTTGTTTGATTTTGTTGTGTAGTTGATTGTGTGATATGATGTGAAATGGAAATAAAATATTTTATAGTTAAAAATAGAATTTTTAACGTGTATTTAAAATGAAATGAATATAAACAAATCGGAGGTTTGTTTATATACACTGATTTGATTGATATTGATTGGGACGATAAATTTTACACATCGCCCAACTGCACAAATAAAATCTGTGTTAGATTGTTTGAAACCCCACACGGGTATTGGGATGATATATGACATACACTAATCCCAATAATTAGTTTTATGTTGATCGATTGATTGACAGACTGTTATAAGCGTTGAATATTTATATCTGATGCTTATACAGTGTAGAATGCACTCTGGATGATGGTTGATTATTTATCGTCATTATTTTATACATGCGTTGTAGAAAATCCATATAGTTAACATTATATGGTAATTGATTGGGCCTCATTCCAGTTTTGAAATATAAATATTTGAAAAAGAAATATTTGAAACAAAATATTTGAAATGAAATATTTGAGTAGAAATATTTGAAATGAAATATTTGAATAGAATATTTGAAATAGAATATTTGAAAAAGAAATATTTGAAACAAAATATTTGAAATGAAATATTTGAATAGAAATATTTGAAACGAAATATTTGAATAGAAATATTTGAATAGAATATTTGAAATAGAATATTTGAAATAGAATATTTGAAATGAAATATTTGAATAGAAATATTTGAAAAAGAAATATTTGAAACAGAATATTTGAAAATAGAAATATACGAAGCCGTGTTGGTTAGATTGACGTCATTTTGACGTGAACGATACTTATATCGATTTTATTCATTTTTCAATGAATATTGAAATTGATTTGAAATTTGAAATAAATTAAATTGATTTGAAATTCGAGACAAATTGAATTGATTTGAAATTCGAAATAAATTGAATTTATTTGAAATTCGAAATAAATTGAAATGATTTGAAATTCGAATAGAATTGAAATTCGAATTAAATTGAAATAGAATTGAAATCGTTTTGAATTGAATTTAAAACGGATTGAAATTGAATTGAAATCGATTATGAAATGAAATTAAAACGAATTTATATTGAAAAGTTCAATTTTGATTTGAATTTGAAAAGGAAGTTGAAATCGTTTTGAAAACAAATTTAGAATGATTTATATAATACGTTTTAAAAGGAAATCGACGAAATATATATAATATATATAATGGCCTGAATAGAACGCGCTGCGCCGCGGAAGTTCGCGAATTTCGACCATTGACTTCGAATGGATATTGCGGGAGATCCGACCGTCGGATTCTCCTAAAACCGGAACCGTTGGGTTCGTATCGAAAAGAGCTTTCTAAAGAATATTAGAAATTAAAAATCTAACAGTTGGATTTGGAATTGTGTCTAAATCAAATTTGGAAAAGGTCGTTGTAAGTGCAGTTCGATGGCCGTTGATGGAAATCGACCGTACGGGCCTTGATAAAATTATTTAAAATAGTAATATTTTATGTAAAATCATAAGAAATGATTTGGGAAGAATTGGGATGAAAAACTCCGCATTTGAAAAGATAAAAATAAATTTTTATCGAAATGAACTAGTTTTAAACTGGAATTATAATTCTATTTATTGTTAAAATAAATAAATTGGATTTGAAATGGTTTTGAAAATAACCAAGATTTCCAATAATTGAATTGGAAGGGATTTGAATCGAAATTGTCTTTGGAATATTTCGATGTTGGATTTCGTGATGATACAGGTATTGTTATGGGAATTTGAAAGATATATTTATATCGTTATTTCCAATACGATATTTGTTGGTCGTAGAATTTGATATTGAATTTAAGCCGATGTATTTTCTATTCAGAGCCTTGTATTTAATATCAAACGTGATTTGGGTTTGTCGTGAATGATGTCTTCATTAACACTATTCTTAAGCCCAGTCGAGAAAAAGATTAAATCTTTTTATTTAGATTTAATGAAGTGTACCAATTAAATAATATTTAATTGGAATTGAATTGGTATTGATTTTTGGGTTTATCGTGAATAGTGTTTTAAATAACACTTGTTCTTTAACCCGATAATTTATGGAATGTGATTTTGGGTTTATCGTGAACCGTGTTTTAAATGACACTGATTCTTTAACCCAGTTAAAGATTAAAACTAAGTGGAGTTTTAATGAATCTTTAATTAGATTGAAAAGATCGAGAATGGAGTATCACCAGTTTTACTCCAGGCGATAGTTAAATCTTTAATTAGATTTGAACGTGAAATGGTAATTGAATTTACCGATAACACCGTGGTGTTAGATATGAAGTATTATCAGTTTTACTTCATGGGATGAATAGATTGGGAAATAAATGATAACTTCGGTGTGGTTCGCCAATCCCGTCTAGTTTGAATTGATATTCAGAGAAGATTAAAGAATAAATTTAAAGAATTTATCTTTGATAAAATTATTGGGAACCTTTCCCAAAGTATAAGAATATTTGAATAAAAGAATATTCTGAATTGGAATGAGGCGTATGTTGTGTTTGTGTAACAACCCGAATTTCGACAGATCGAATTTTTCAAATTCGATCCATCGAGACCCGAGTTGGGTGCTCTGGTATCCTGCAGAAAAAGACAGAGAAAAAGAAATATGTCAGAACTCGTAAAGCATCTCATAGCGGAAGGAATTAAAATATAATATATTCAAAAATAGCTTTACCTTATATATCATACTGTCCAACCAGTATCCATAGTTATACCATCTCTGCCTTGAACCTAACCTGGAAGTATGTAATGAGGAGGGGGTCAGAACATAAGTTCTGTGTGAGTGGACTTATAATAAACTTCTGTGTAATACTACATATACCGTTCAGTTATATTTTCTTGCTTATTAGGTTATTCGCGATATTAGCTCTCTAGGCTATACTCATGTCTCACTAGTAGGTTAACCTAATACGACGTATATGTAGATACCTCCAACTCGTCTAATCCTTTTCCATGTATATATACAGCCCCTTGCCGTATGTCGTACGGGCTTCATCATGTAAATATATACTACTTTAGTGTAGTGCCACCATTCTTGAAATCATTTGGACTGCCGCTCTCGATCTTGCTAGATTCCGTGTATCATCTAGATCTAATCTAAGGTACACTATCGAGCACTTCTTAGATTCAACCAGGGTTTACGCTACCCAGGATCATTGGGGTTTATGCTACCTATTGAACGCTTCTCGGATTTAGGGTTTACGTGAACTAGGTCCAGCTAGGGATTATGCTACCTATCGAACGATGCCCCTTAGTCTAGAACACACTACCCAGAGTGATAAGTGTTCCTAGACTTGACGTCCCAATCGTATCGTAAACGTGCTAGATATCTAATTGAACATGTTCTCTATATGTGCGGCCCGAGTCCCGTGGCAGGGCTAATCAAGAAACACGGAACTCGGTCGGGAGCTTTAAGTTATCTGCCGATGCAGATGCTAAGGTCTGTTTTTCCAGTGGCTATGGTCCCACTTGACCCCTCCCTCAACTAATGAAAGGCACACCTTGAAAAATGAGAACTATACGCAGGCCCCCCTATGCCCCACAAACCTATTGGCCAACCTCACCCATAACTAGATAGCAAGTATATGGTCTTTTGGAGTTCTCCGCCTTTCCGTTTTACGTATCTCGACTGACTCAAGATGGTAGGTAGACGACGAGTCGCTATCACAGGGCCACTTGTCTCGCCGAATCACGCTGGTCCATCCTAGTCTTTAGGTTGCCCTATATTGCAACCAAGGCATACTCTTGGTTCTTCTAACGCAGACCTTAACCTCGGTGAGCCCAGGAGGATCATCTGCATTCTCATAGAGGGATACCAAGAGTACCCTCACGTCCCCTTGAAGTTGCGTGCTTCGTAACCCAATTTGTTGGAGCCTTTTTCATGATCAGACGGACGTTCGCTCCTTCTCGTGTTCTACTTAAGTTTCTTGACTAAGGTTTACTACTTAGTTCTCTTAACTAAGGTTTACCACTAAGTTTCCTAAATCGTTCGTTTTCTTAACTAAGGTTTACTACTTAGCCCTCTTAACTAAGGTTTACTACTTAGTTCTCTTTCTCGTTACTTAGTTATCATAACTAAGGTTTATTACTTGGTTTTCTTAACCAAGGTTTGATACTTAGTTTCTGTTACTTAGTTCTCTTTTCAGCTAAGTTTCGTTACTTAGTTCCTTTTTAACTGAGGTTTTCAATGAATTCAAACATGACTTAAGTTTTCTTTATCAAACGATAGTGTACGGGTGTTTTCCCACATTTTCAACTTAGATTAACTTATTTCATAGTATAAGTCGTCCCACCCTTCAAGTGTTGTATTATATCTTAAGTCATAATCTTCCCTTGTCCCTAGGACAAGTTTTACATATTTAATTCAAGTTTATAATAGGTAGTTATCATTCCCCCATTACTGTGTCGTTAATTTTAGGTTTGACTTAACCCTTCCTTTTACTTACCCCGCTACTTAAACTTTACCCAATTCAATTAATTTGTAATGCCATAACAGGTCCCATTTGGTTAAGCATTATGTACGTATGTCTTAAATGTTGCCCATGTCCCACTTAACCTCTTTTATTATTGTATCCATGTCTTACACATGCTGCACTACGGTTACGTCCAACTTATTCATGTTTTACTTTACGTATCTTACTATAGTTAAGCCCACATTTACATGTTTTACATGTCTTGTCTTACTATGGTTAAGTCCATATTTACATGTCCTATTTTACATGTCACCCACTTAACCCTCTAACCATACCCATGTCACCCACATGTCTTATTATGGTTAGTATTCCTTAATTCATTCATTATGACGAACGGTGCATGACCTCCCACATTAGACCGAATAATTTATGGCTGCTGGATTCGCCGGGCGGTTCCGGGCAGTCTTACACCACAAAGCGGGTCTAACCTCGTGTCACCAACCGTTACGCCTACAATTCATGCCTTTGACCTCTCACATTAGACGTCCTATTGTGGCAGCTGGATCTACCGGGCGGTTCCGGGCAGTCTTACACCACAATTGCGCCTAACCTCGTGTCAAAGATTCATTAACATCGTATTTCATCCGAACCCCAATTTTCATGTTATGTGCTTCCAATTCAACATATAGTCATGTTTACAATTTTGCCTATTCCAACTTGTCACTAATTACATATTAATTAGCCTTAATTACAAATTTCCAAGTATAGGCAATTTCATCTATTCCATGTAATTCCTACCCAAATATGCCAATTTCATATATATATATATATATATATATATATATATATTCCAATTATCCAAAATATCCAATAATACTCACTTTCATAAAATCAATGTTATCAAATTACATGCCGTTCATACCAGTTTATTCATATCAAATTATACCAACACCATAGTCAATTAGAATTATTCCCAATTTGCATAAATTTAATATTGCAATATAATTATGTCCATATTCCAAATCATACACAAATCCTTCCAATCCATGTTATGCCCAAACATGTAAATTTTCAATGTCCAATTATACCTAATTTCATATAATCCATATCCAATGACAATTGTGTCAAACTTACTTAAATCCAACATTATAGATTACATTCCTCGACTGTATAAAATAGATTATGCCCAATATATGAGATAACAATTGTTATGCCACAAACCCCAAAATTACGAATTATGTTCTTTGTTCGCATAAAATAAGTTATACCCCAATATTTTCATATTTCCACCGTACGTATACATAATAAGATTTCGTCTAGGTTCGAGATAACCTAGATCTCAAAAATAAAAAGGGGCAAGAGAATAAAGGAACAATTATTTTAACATAAATTTTTGCATTGAATTTATAACTGGGGAAATGATGAACGATAGTAATACTATTATACAAAAATTTATCATAATTCCACTCACAATGATTTTTGTGCTTTAATCCGTAGATCTTGGATTGATTTTCCTCCTTTTTGTGTTGCATAGCTTGAATTTCAGATCTGGATTTCTTTTATGTTCTTGCGCAATACTTGAATCTCCCCTTTATTTTGTTCGTAGTAATAGAATTCCTCAATCTAATTCTTTTTAAATTTAAGAATAGTTTTGTGAGGAGAGAGGAGAGAAGAATAGATCAGGGATTTAGTGAGGAAGAAGAAGAATATGAGTTAGAGTAGAGCCATGGTGTTGCCATGAACTTTAGTGAAGATTACAATAGGCCTAGGGGTGTTTATATAGCTGCTCAAGACGTTATCGTACACGCAGCGCTGAGTCAGCATTGAACCTAGTTAAGAAAATAGTCCAGGTTCGCAGATGAATCTAGCCAGATCTTATCGTACATGCAGTGCTAAGTCAGCGTTGGATCCCACAAGCTGTTTTGGCGCAGAAATTTGAATTTTGAATGTTTGAATTGTTTTGGCGTAGAAATTTGATTTTCGAACTTTTGAATTTCTGGAATTTATTTAACTGTTTTGTTCACATGAAATATTCTTATATGTATACAATTCCTTTAACGACCATTTTACGCGTATGTATATATATATATATATATATATATATATATATATATATATATGCGCACAACTTTCATTTTATTTTCAAAATTCAAACAATGTTGCACCGTTATTTAATTCTTGCCATATTTCATTTACTATAGCCTTATCTTAAATTTTATCTTTCGTATACATATATTTCTGCATATATATATATATATATTCTCATGTATATACATATATTTTCTTTATTTCCTTATATGTACGTTCTTATCCTTTCAAATTTTGAATTTGTATATGTACATATATTTGCATGTTCAGTTGGCCCTCTTTAAAACAGAGATAAAAATTATGCTGCCGCCGGGGTTCGAACCCCCGACCTCCATGTTACAAATCCAATGTCTTAACCAACTGAGCTACAAAGTCTTTTGTTAATAAGTCTTAGAACAATGATAATTATTGTTCTCTCCTTACTTCTCTTTTTCATGTTAGTTACAATACTTAAATTAAACCAATGCATGAATCTTTTTCTTTTATTTTTCTTTTAATGTTAATGCATTATGTTTGCAAATCAGTGCATGCAACATATTTACATCGCATGCAACCAATCCTTTCTTTCTTTCATATATTAATTAATTTTCATTATACATCACCATATTAATCCTATCTATGGATATATATACATTTTTAATTACATTAAAAATATGGGGTTTTACATTCTCCCACCCTTAAAGAATTTCGTCCCCGTAATTCGATAAGAGTAAAATAGATAATCCCTCGCAACATCCAATAAGCGTTCATCCAATTGTTGCAGCATTGTGCACATGTGCAAAGTGAATTACATCATAGCAAAGCATGTATGCCTAATTTGGATCCACCTATATGTATGCAAATTTTAAAAACTCTTTCAAATCATGATGCTCACATCCTAAATATACTTGCAGTTCTATATGAATGCAATATTTTTGAAAAATCAAAACATTTTTCACCCAAATTTTCCCATATTCTTACAAAATAAGAGCATAGTTCATCCAATTGTCGCATCCAAAACCCTACCAACCATCATTAAATTCGAAATTTAGAAAAAACTAATTTTCCAAATTCGATTTCTTATGTTATGAAAACGGAAAAATCCACATCCTCCGTTTTTCTTTTCTAATTGCACTTGGATTTTTACATAACTATTCTATAAAGATTTCCTATTTTTTTGTCCAAGTACAACCACATTAGAAAGCTTCATTTTCTATTTTAACTTATCTTGGAGTAATTTCATATTTATTCATCTTTTTCTTAAAATTTTCATTTTCTTTTCCCATCTTTCTTTGTTGCTTGATTGATTCAGTTGTTTTCTTTGTTAATTAGGCTAGTCTTCTTCTTAAGTTTATTTTTCAACCAAGCTCTTCTGTTTTCAACTCAAACTGTATCCTATACAGCTATAGCTATGGGCCATGCATCTTAGGACTATGCCACGAGTCCACTCAACAGGATCTGTACACTTGCTTGCCCTTCACTACCTAGTTGTCACTACTAGTCCATGTTGTGTATTACTAGCCTATACTTCTCTTTTCAAGCAACAATCCTAGACTCACATAGCTTATGCATTCTACGGGAATTTTCCATTAGTTCAACACTGGCTAATCCTTGACTGTAAATTGGCAAGAAAATAACTCCCTGAGTATCAACCCCGAAGACCAAAATCAACATCAGATTGACACTCAAAGAATTACTCAACTCAACCAATCCCCAGTTGGTTCTAATTGCTTTAACTTTATCTCGTTCTTCCTAGGCCTTAATCCTTAACTACTCCATTTTTAAAACATGGTTTGGCCTTCTTTCTTTTATTATTACATTCTTCTTCCAAAAACTAAAAGTGGTAAAACTTTTATTCTTTTCTCAAAAACTTGCTTTTGCCAAACCCAAAAAAACATGTCACAAAATAAAATGCAAAACATTTTCTTCAGATCATGAAACTGGAGTAGACAAGGACAACTAATGGGTTACATTGTTCCTAATGTTAACTTTGGCTGCTAAGGTGCAAATATCTACTCTATTCTTACACTTTACCTCTTATTTTGTTCACCCAACAAAATTTCTTTTTAAAACAATAATCAAAATTTATTATTAACAAAATAGAATTTCTTTTACAAAACGCAACACTTTCTTTTCAATCCTTTCATATATTATAATATGAAAACTAGCGAGCTATATATGCTCTATATTATGCACGTTTTAAATTAGAGATTTTTTTTAAAATCATTGTTTATACCCCACTTTACTTTCAAAACCCAACATGCACAAAATAATTTTTCAAACATCATAAATTACTTTTAAGATTAAAACTTGAAAAACACCACAAACTCTTTTACAAATTCAAGTTCTTAAAAGTTTATTATTGGGTTAAACTCAATGTGGATCTTTCAACTCAACTAGGCTTTCCTAGGCACTTTCCAAACCAATTCTCTCAACTATATATATATATATATATATATATATATATATATATATATATATATATTCCTAATCCATTTTCCACATTTTAACCTTTTTCTAATTTCTAAGGTTTCATTTCTAAACCCACTAATCTGAAATACTAATATTTCAGTTTCCACCCTATGGGATACTTTTCTTTCTTTAGCTCTAAACCATATTGTACACTTTCCCAACCACCTAATGGTCTCAAAATTTTCTATGTTTATTACTTTTGTGTACAAACTAAATATCCCAACTCTTTTCATACCTAGTGGGCTACTTTATGGATTTAGGTTTATATATAATATATTTATATTTTAGAAAATACAAATACGTTCACTCATTATCTCCCTAAGATCACTAAACCGAAGCTCTGATACCAGATGTAACAACCCGAATTTCGACAGACCGAATTTTTCAAATTCGATCCATCGAGACCCGAGTTGGGTGCTCTGGTATCCTGCAGAAAAAGACAGAGAAAAAGAAATATGTCAGAACTCGTAAAGCATCTCACAGCGGAAGGAATTAAAATATAATATATTCAAAAATAGCTTTACCTTATATATCATACTGTCCAACCAGTATCCATAGTTATACCATCTCTGCCTTGAACCTAACCTGGAAGTATGTAATGAGGAGGGGGTCAGAACATAAGTTCTTTGTGAGTGGACTTATAATAAACTTCTATGTAGTACTACAAATACCGTTCAGTTATATTTTCTTGCTTATTAGGTTATTCGCGGTATTAGCTCTCTAGGCTATACTCATGTGAGACGACCCGAACTTCCTCGGTAAGGAAAGCCCGGATAGAATTGAGGACAAGACAAAATAGAACGCAAACAGAAGAACATTTCATTGTTATTACAACAATTCCATCAGATACAAGAATATACAGAGTATAAATGAATAAAATACATTCGATGATATCAGAGATTACAATAAATTACATAGCAGCGGAAAAATATACAAAACACAACTGAAAGTGATACACAGATACAGAGCTTTCCGAGCATCGTTCCAGCTGTAAATCAGGACCCTGTGAATATAAATCTGCAAAACAAAAACTACTAGCTGCCCGTGTGGAAAATAGGGGCACCCAGAGTTTAGGTTAAAACAATAAACTCCAGGTCAGTCATGTGACTGGTGTGAGAACTAAAACAGTTATTTAAAACTTTACTTTAAAAGAGAGTAATTCAAGGGACTACGCCATATAACACGGAACGGGTTTCCTCCCAAGAATACTAGTGCATATAACAAAACAGCGCAATGCTTTTTGGAAAAATGAAGCTATTATAAGACCCAGGTCCCATCACACAATGCAACGCAAGACGGAAGATAGGGTTTTCCCTTATAATAGCCAAATAAGGCTTGGTACGTTTAAAACAAATCATTTGATACTATTATAAGTGTATAGTGTCAAAACAATTTCAATCATAAATATCAATCATAGGCGGCATGGGTACCATCTATCATGTCGCCATACTAGTTCTACAATTAAAACCGGAATATCATGTATTGGAAATTGGATTTCCGTCATGAGTCGAAGCAAGGGGCAAGCTCCTCTTCGATTCGAGACACTCTAGCAAATGCCTCAGGACCCCACTATGATCCTTTGGAACCTCCAAGGCCAGTCCTCTCTTACTTTTGAGGATTGGCAATTCCTGAACACACGTTTCCCGGTCCTTACAGACCTGTATCCGAGGCGCCTCGTATCCAACAACCACACAGGTGAAAAGTATATAAATGTCAGGGCTGGTAGGTCACTGACACCACCCTAGCTAGAAAGAAACGTCGTGCACTCCTTGGGTCCGTCTCCCGTTTTTGACTCATACCGAGGTGTGAGGCTCGCGAATTCACGCTATACACAAAGCTACGCCACACAGGCCGTGCTTTGATCATCAACCACAAGACCTTGCTTTTCAACAGAAGCCTTGATCAATTGCCACTTACGCGTGCCACACTGGCAATTCACTCCATGCGACTGATGTCCATCGATATACGACCTCTGAGCTCGTACGTCTCAGAGAAGGGCGTTAAGCAAGAGAATAAATTCTCTGCCGCCAAACAGATGTATATTTAATAGAGATCAATCAACACAGAATAAAATCCAATGTCAGACACACAATCCATTTACAAGTTCGCTCTGGGTCTGAACGAAACCGGAGGCACTTTCCTCACATATCCATCCATCTCCAAGTACGTCTGGACGATCACCAACTGTTTCCCTCATCTTGGGTGTACAGCCCAATCGAGATCATCAGTAATCACCCAGACGATGTGAAGACTTCCGGTCTTCAACCACCGTCTTCATCTTCGACATCTCGTCGAATCAGTTATTCAGAATGGGTATAAACCCGGCCTTTCTGAATATCCCAAGTATATAATAAACAAATGTTACACAGACACACAAACGCCTCCTTCCAATTAAGAATATTCTTTTATTCACAAAATCACATTCTTAGGGAAAGGTTCCCATTAATTTTATCCAAGATAAATTCTTCTAAATTTATTCTTTAATCTTCCTTGGGATATCATTTCAAACTAGTCGGGATTAGCGATCCACACCGAAGTAATTATTTATTATATTTCCCAATCCCAACCTATTCATCCCCTGGAGCAAAACTGGTGATACTCCATTCCTAACACCACGGTGTTATCGGTAAAATTAATTACCATTTCACGTTCAAATCTAATTAAAGATTTAACTATCGCATTGGAGAAAAACTGGTGGTACTCCATTCTCGATCACCTTTCAGATTTGATAATTTAAATTATCAATTCACTTTTCAATCTAATTAAAGATTCATTAGAACTCCACTTAGTTTTAATCCTTTCAAAAATCAACATCTTGCCCTTAACTGGGTTAAAGAACCAATGTCATCTAAAACACGATTCACGATAAACCCAAATCACATTTGATATTAAAAACAAGGCTCTGAATAGAAAATATACCGGCTTATATTCAATATCAAATTCTGAAACCAACAAATATCGTATTGGAAATAACGATATAAAATATATCTTTCAAATTCCCATAACAATATCTGTATATTCAAGAAATCCAACATCGAAATATTTCGAAGATAATTTTGATTCAACTCCAGTCCAATCCACGTATTGGGAATATTGATTATTTTTAAAATCACTTTCAAATTCAATTTATTTATTTCAACAATAAATTGATTTTAATCCTAGTTCAAAACTAGTTCATTTCGATAAAAGCCTATTTTAATCTTTTCAAATGTGGAATTCTTCAGCCCAATTTTTCCCAAATCATTTCTTATGATTTTACACAAATTATAGATATTTTTAATAATTTTATCAAGGCCCGTATAGTAGACTTCCATCAATGGCCATCGAACTGCACTTACAACGACCTTTTCCAAATTTGATTTGGACACAATTCCAAATCCAAACGTTAGATTTCAAAATTCTAATATTCATTGGAAAGCTCTTTTCGATACGAACCCAACGGTTCCGGTTTTAGGAGAATCCGATGGACGGATCTCCCGCAACGTCAATTCGAAGTCAATGGTCGAAATTCACGAACTGCCACGGCGCGGTGCGTTCTATTCGGGCCATTATATATATATTATATATATTTCGTCGATTTCCCTTTTAAAACGAATTTTATAAATAGTACTAAATTTGTTTCAAAAACAATTTCAACTTCATCTTCAATTTCAAATCGATTTGATTTCAATTCAATTCGAATTCATTTCAATTTTTATTTAATTCGAATTCAAATTTGTTTCAATTCAAATTCTAATTCGTTTCAATTCAATTCAATTTGAATTTACCTTCTATTTAATTCAATTGAATTCATTTCAAATTGATTTCAATTCAATTTCAGTTCGTTTTAACTTTCATTCAAAACGATTTCAATTCGTTTTTAATTCAATTTCAATTTAATTCAATTTGAATTCATTTCTATTCAATTAGAATTCAAATTCACTTTCTATTCAATTCGAATCGAATTCATTTTCTATTCGATTCGAATTCATTTCAAATTGATTCAATAAAATTTCAATTTGAATTTTAATCTAATTTAATTTGAATTTCATTTCAAAATATTAAATTTTGAAATCACTTTTCAATATTCATTATAAAACGAATAAAATCGATATAAATATCGTTCGCGTCAAAATAATGCATCTCTAATCAACACGGCTTTATATTTTTCGAAAAAACTTCTTTATTCTATTCAACAAATGAATATTTATTCTATTCAACACATGAATCTATATTTCTTTCAACACACGACTAATCTCAACAAATGACTGTCAACACATGAATCTTATTTTATAATATTCATTATTTTCCCGATTGGAATGAGGCCCGATCACTCACCATATAATGTTAATTATATGGATTCCATACAACACATGTATATAATAGCAACGATAACCAATCAACCATCATCCAAAGTGTACCACACAACTGCATAAGCATCAAATATAAATAATCAACGCTTACACAGTCTGTCGACCAATCGATCGACATACAATTAAATAATTGGGATTAGCGTACTCAAATATCATCCCAACACCCGTGTGGGGTTTCAAATCAACCAACACAGATTTTTATTTGTGCAGTTGGGCGATGTGTAAAATTTATCATCCCAATCAATATCAGTCAAATCAGTGTATATAAACAAATCGGTTGATTTGTTTATAAATATTTATTTATTCACTTTCACGTTAAAAAATATATTTTTAACGATAATTTATTTATTTTAACTATCCACAATTTATTATCGATTTCACATCAACATCACAAACAATTTTCACAACACTTCAATCAAACAAACAAGTCATCCATGGTATGTGGATGACGGGTGTCGGGTGCTGCTAAGCACCGTCTGCATCCTAGTATATATATAACTAGAAAAAGAAATTTAGAGCGAGAAGTTCTCACCAAAGCTATCCCAACTTCACGACACTTCTAATGTGGGGAATCATCACTGTTCTCGCCTTTTGTCACTTTCGTTGCCCGTAGTCACTACATATATAAAAATCGATTTTTTACTTCGCTATTCAATATATAAAAATCGAATTTTTACTTCGCTATTCAATATATAAAAATCACATTTTTACTTCGCTATTCAATATATAAAAATCACATTTTTACTACGCTATTCAATATATAAAAAATCACATTTTTACTCTACTACTCTATAGATAAAAATTCTATTTTTACACCGCTAAAAATCTAATCTTTTCTATTTTAAAAATCTATTCTTTTCTATTTTAAAAATCTAATCTTTTATATTTTAAAAATCTAATCTTTTCTATTTTAAAAATCTAATCTTTTCTTGACATATATACAATAAAAACCCCATCTTCATCATGATATACATATGTAAAAATCGAATTAAAACAGTAAATAAATGTAAATAAATGTAAATAAAGGTAAAACTCACATTTTTATTGTATTCAAAGGGGGAGGAGGGCTGCTAGGTGGCACAGGAGATTTGACAGACGGCGTTGGGGGTGGGGAGGGTCGAAGGCAGTCGGGTGCAGCATCGGGTGCTAGGTGGAGAGAGAAGAAAGGAAGAGGAGGAAGAAGAGGAGAGGGAGGCGGCTGCAGGTGGTGGAGCCCCACCTGGGGCGGCGACGGCTAATCGACGGGGGGGGGGGGGGGGGGGTCGCGATCCCCCCTTATCTCCTTTTTTTTATCTTCGTCGATCTGAATGAACGAAGGGGGGGGCAGAATGAATAAAGGAAGAGGAGAGAGGAAGTTTTATATTTTTTATATTTTTTTTTTTTCAAAAAGCAACTTTTTTTATTCGACCTCGAAACGAGGCCCACCGTTTGTCGCCCATAGCTAATTACCCCTATTCCGAACACAATGGGATATGTACCATAAGCTAATTCGACCGTTTCGATCAGTTTCTGTTAAAATCAACATATAACTCTATATATTGAATTTGAACGCGCATTTCAATTTACCGGGGTCACATACAAACTCTAGAAACTCCAGAAAAATATTTTCTAGCTTCGTATTGACGATACGGTCCTAACAAAACTAGTTTCGTTGAATTCTGAGACCGTTGGAAAAATGGCCATTTTCCAGTCGATTAAAATCAACTGAAACTGGTCAAACGCGTTTTCCTTTGCCACGCTCACATATTGATTCGAAAAATTATGAAATTTGAAACCTAGCTATAACTTTACATCACGGACCCAACAAAAGTGGTTTCGTCGAAATCCGAGGTCGTTTGCAAAATTGTCCATTTTTAAGGGCCTGAATTCCATAGCGACTATTCAGAATTTTCAACTGGACATATCTTTTGATTCCCGCTATGAAATTTCAATTTTTTGGATTCGTTGGAAAGATATTCACAAATAGATTCCATTATTTTTGGTTTCACTAAAATCCGGATTGTTTGGCACCCGGTACATTCAATTGAAGTTTGAAATCGAATTATCGAACTACCGCGCCATTTTCAATTCTATTTATAATTATATATAATTATTTATATTCTAACGATGACCTATATAAATATATACGTTCGATTCTATTCAAAATAAATTTCTCGTCGATATTATTTAAAATATTCTATTTTAAATATTCAAAATTCGCTAAAATTGCCAAAATAAAAATTTTAAACTGGCCCAGATTTTACGGGTTGTTACAATCTCAACCACTTAAAACTTTTCGTCCCCGAAAAGGAACAGAGTGGAATGTGGTTTGATTAATCAAGCCTACGTTCGATCTGGTTTCCATTCTCCAACTTTTCAATTTCTGAGAACTTTCAAATTCTTCAAAAATTTGGCTAACACCCGGAATTTTCAAAAAAATTCGACATAACCTCCTTTGTACGGGGAGAGGTTTGGAAATTTATTGGGCCGTATTAGGTACCCAATAAATCCTAATAAGCATACACATATTTATAGTGATATATTCTGGTGTTTACATGGGAGCGTGTACTGATAATAACTCCAGAGAATAAATTCTCGTCACCCTGTCAAAGCCTGAGGGAGTGTGTATTTTAAATGCTCCAGAGGATAAATCCTCGTCACCTCATCCCGTGTGGGAAATAAATAGTCCTTGTGTTGTATCTAATAACTAGAGAGACGTGATTATTGTCAACTCTAGACCCGTGTGGGGTTTTTATTAATCTGGCAATTTTATCGTTACAATTTAACTAGTCCATATCAGTCATCAGTTCAACCTGTAAAATATAGTCATCGCCATACAAGCCTCTCGCTTGTATGGTAAATCTTCCACCTCGTCACACAAGCTCCAAATGCTTATGTGGTATATGATGAAGTATGCCTATCTTCCAGAAGTATGCCATGTAATGTAGTTCAAATTTAATTGTTGTTATTCTATGGCGACATTTATTATTTCACACAGAATAACCAGCACTCCGCATCCAATGGCATTCACAGGAGTTGATATAATAATATTTCGCATCCAACTCATTAAGGTTTACCTATTTGTCGGGCACGCAAATAAAATCTTTACTCAACAGCTATCCCATTTCCTGTTCAAACATATATAATGCACAAGTATATATTTCTAATTATTTTCTAATCAGTTCAATGTGTGATTTAATTGAATAAATTTGTTCTGGTTTTTATTGATGATATTCTAATCTTCTCTAAATCAAAGGCCGAAAAGGAACATAACAATGGAAGCCGAAAAGGAACGAAGCCGAAAGTTGTTTAACAAATCAACTCAACTTCCATTATTTTGACTACGGCTTAAGTTCTTCAACTTTTCAGTTTCTAAGAACTTTTTAAATTTTTCAAAAATTTGGCAATCACCCTAAATTTTCGAAAATTTTCGCCATAACCTCCCCTGCACCGGGAGCAACGGGAAAATCCCGAAATTGCCATACAGGCCTTCTGATCTCAAAAAGAAAAAGAAAAAGCCAAGCGGCTAGCCAATCGGCTCATAAAATCATCATCACCCAAACAAAACAGTAAATTATGGTAAACATGTACCTATTTTTCGGGCAAACAAATTTTATTCTCTGCTCTAGTCTCCTTGCTATGACCTGTTCAATGTAAGCACATGTATATGCAAGCAAATGCGACCAATTTTCAATACAATTCAATATTTGATTCAATTAGGCTAAATGGTTCAAAATTATCAAACAAATAAACAAACAAAACAATCAACAATCAATTAGTGAATTAGAGTTTCAAATTCATAATTTTGATACATATACAAAAATCATGTTTTTGATGCCAATTCACAACAATGTATTCTAGCTATGTTAGTTTTGGTTCTCACACCAGTCTAATGGAAATATATAGAAATCACACCTTCGAAACACGAACATAAATATTGATGATGCCATGGTCATTATCAACATCATCTCCGGGTGACTAGAGTGTAATTCTATATCTATCCAGTATATTAAAACTTCGAATATACGTTCATGACGCGTATACGCGAAATCTTTATATACTCGATTGTCCAAATTCAAAATAAATAAATATTCAAATACGTATAAAATGGTTTAAATTTTAAAACAAAATTGTTTTCATTTGAAAAATATACTCTTCGCACTCGTTCTAGGATACTACTGATCCTATCTCTAACGAGTCATTCTAATTGGATATTACTAATCCAATATCTGATGAATTCTTTTGTATGGTTCTAATGTGTCTTGTTCTCGAGCTCTGTAAACCAAAGCTCTGGTACCAAACTGAGACGACCCGAACTTCCCCGGTAAGGAAAGCCCGGATAGAATTGAGGACAAGACAAAATAGAACGCAAACAGAAGAACATTTCATTGTTATTACAACAATTCCATCAGATACAAGAATATACAGAGTATAAATGAATAAAATACATTCGATGAATATCAGAGATTACAATAAATTACATAGCAGCGGAAAAATATACAAAACACAACTGAAAGTGATACACGGATACAGAGCTTTCCGAGCATCGTTCCAGCTGTAAACCAGGACCCTGTGAATATAAATCTGCAAAACCAAAACTACTAGTTGTCCATGTGGAAAATAGGGGCACCCAGAGTTTAGGTTAAAACAATAAACTTCAGGTCAGTCATGTGACTGGTGTGAGAACTAAAACAGTTATTTAAAACTTTACTTTAAAAGAGAGTAATTCAAGGGACCACGCCGTATAACACGGAACGGGTTTCCTCCCAAGAATACTAGTGCATATAACAAAACAGCGAAATGCTTTTTGGAAAAATGAAGCTATTATAAGACCCAGGTGCCATCACACAATGCAACGCAAGCCGGAGGATAGGGTTTTCCCTTATAATAGCCAAATAAGGCTTGGTACGTTTAAAACAAATCATTTGATACTATTATAAGTGTATAGTGTCAAAACAATTTCAATCATAAATATCAATCATAGGCGGCATGGGTACCATCTATCATGTCGCCATACTAGTTCTACAATTAAAACCGCAATATCACATATTGGAAATTGGATTTCTGTCATGAGTCGAGGCAAGGGGCAAGCTCCTTTCCGATTCGAGACACTCTAGCAAATGCCTCAGGAACCCACTATGATCCTTTGGAACCTCCAAGGCCGGTCCTCTCTTACTTTTGAGGATTGGCAATTCCTGAACACACGTTTCCCGGTCCTTACAGACCTATATCCGAGGCGCCTCGTATCCAACAACCACACAGGTGAAAAGTATATAAATGTCAGGGTTGGTAGGTCACTGACACCACCCTAGCTAGAAAGAAACGTCGTGCACTCCTTGGGTCCGTCTCCCGTTTTTGACTCATACCGAGGTGTGAGGCTCGCGAATTCACGCTATACACAAAGCTACGCCACACAGGCCGTTCTTTGATCATCAACCACAAGACCTTGCTTTTCAACAGAAGCCTTGATCAATTGCCACTTATGCGTGCCACACTGGCAATTCACTCCATGTGACTGATGTCCATCGATATACGACCTCTGAGCTCGTACGTCTCAGAGAAGGGAGTTAAGCAAGAGAATAAATTCTCCGCCGCCAAATAGATGTATATTTAATAGAGATCAATCAACACAGAATAAAATTTAATGTCAGACACACAATCCATTTACAAGTTCGCTCTGGGTCTGAACGAAACCGGAGGCACTTTCCTCGTATATCCATCCATCTCCAAGTACGTCTGGACGATCACCAACTGTTTCCCTCATCTTGGGTGTACAACCCAATCGAAATCATCAGTAATCACCCAGACGATGTGAAGACTTCTGGTCTTCAACCACCGTCTTCATCTTCGATATCTCGTCGAATCAGTTATTCAGAATGGGTATAAACCCGGCCTTTCTGAATATCCCACGTATATAATAAACAAATGTTGCACAGACACACAAATGCCTCATTCCAATTCAGAATATTCTTTTATTTACAAAATCACATTCTTAGGGAAAGGTTCCCACTAATTTTATCAAAGATAAATTCTTCTAAATTTATTCTTTAATCTTCCTTGGGATATCATTTCAAACTAGTCGAGATTAGCGAACCACACCGAAGTAATTATTTATTTTATTTCCCAATCCCAACCTATTCATCCCCTGGAGCGAAACTGATGATACTCCATTCCTAACACCACGGTGTTATCGGTAAAATTAATTACCATTTCACGTTCAAATCTAATTAAAGATTTAACTATCGCATTGGAGCAAAACTGGTGGTACTCCATTCTCGATCACCTTTCAGATTTGATAATTTAAATTATCAATTCACTTTTCAATCTAATTAAAGATTCATTAGAACTCCACTTAGTTTTAATCCTTTCAAAAATCAACATCTTGCCTTTAACTGGGTTAAAGAACCAATGTCATCTAAAACACGATTCACGATAAACCCAAATCACATTTCATATTAATTACAAGGCTCTGAATAGAAAATATACCGGCTTATATTCAATATCAAATTATGAAACCAACAAATATCGTATTGGAAATAACGATATAAAATATATCTTTCAAATTCCCATAACAATATCTGTATAGTCACGAAATCCAACATCGAAATATTCCGAAGATAATTTCGATTCAACTCCAGTCCAATCCACGTATTGGGAATATTGATTATTTTTAAAATCACTTTCAATTCAATTTATTTATTTCAAAAATAAATTGATTTTAATCCTAGTTCCAAACTAGTTCATTTCGATAAAAATCTATTTTAATCTTTTCAAATGTGGAATTCTTCAGCCCAATTTTTCCCAAATCATTTCTTATGATTTTACACAAATTATAGATATTTTTAATAATTTTATCAAGGCCCGTACAGTCGATTTCCATCAATGGCCATCGAACTGCACTTACAACGACCTTTTCCAAATTTGATTTGGACATAATTCCAAATCCAACCGTTAGATTTCAAAATTCTAATATTCATTGGAAAGCTCTTTTCGATACGAACCCAACGGTTCCGGTTTTAGGAGAATCCGACAGTCGGATCTCCCGCAACGTCAATTTGAAGTCAATGGTCGAAATTCACGAACTGCCGCGGCGCGGCGCGTTCTATTCGGGCCATTATATATATATATAATATATATATTATATATATTTCATCGATTTCCCTTTTAAAACGAATTTTATAAATAGTTCTAAATTCGTTTCAAAAACAATTTCAACTTCATCTTCAATTTCAAATCGATTTGATTTCAATTCAATTCGAATTCAATTCAATTTTTATTTAATTCGAATTCAAATTCATTTCAATTCAAATTCTAATTCGTTTCAATTCAATTTGAATTTACCTTCTATTTAATTCAATTTGAATTCATTTCAAATTGATTTCAATTCAATTTCAGTTCGTTTTAAATTTCATTCAGAACGATTTCAATTCGTTTTTAATTCAATTTCAATTTAATTCAATTTGAATTCATTTCTATTCAATTCGAATTCAAATTCACTTTCTATTCAATTCGAATCGAATTCATTTTCTATTCGATTCGAATTCATTTCAAATTGATTCAATAAAATTCAATTTGAATTTTAATCTAATTTAATTTGAATTTCATTTCAAAATATTAAATTTTGAAATCACTTTTCAATATTCATTATAAAACGAATAAAATCGATATAAATATCGTTCGCGTCAAAATAACGCATCTCTAATCAACACGGCTTTATATTTTTCAAAAAAACTTCTTTATTCTATTCAACAAATGAATATTTATTCTATTCAACACATGAATCTATATTTCTTTCAACACACGACTAATCTCAACAAATGAGTACTGTCAACACATGAATCTTATTTTATAATATTCATTATTTTCCCGATTGGAATGAGGCCCAATCACTCACCATATAATGTTAATTATATGGATTCCATACAACACATGTATATAATAGCAACGATAACCAATCAACCATCATCCAAAGTGCACCACACAACTGAATAAGCATCAAATATAAATAATCAACGCTTACACAGTCTATCGACCAATCGATCGACATACAATTAAATAATTGGGATTAATGTACTCAAATATCATCCCAACACCCGTGTGGGGTTTCAAATCAACCAACACAGATTTTTATTTGTGCAGTTGGGCGATGTGTAAAATTTATCATCCCAATCAATATCAGTCAAATCAGTGTATATAAACAAATCGGCTGATTTGTTTATAAATATTTATTTATTCACTTTCACGTTAAAAATTATATTTTTAATGATAATTTATTTATTTTAACTATCCACAATTTATTATCGATTTCACATCAACATCACAAACAATTTTCACAACACTTCAATCAAACAAACAAGTCATCCATGGTCTGTGGATGACGGGTGTCGGGTGCTGCTAAGCACCGTCTGCATCCTAGTATATATATATAACTAGAAAAAGAAATTTAGAGTGAGAAGTTCTCACCAAAGCTATCCCAACTTCATGACACTTCTAATGTGGGGAATCATCACTGTTCTCGCCTTTTGTCACTTTCGTTGCCCGTAGTCACTACATATATATAAATCGAATTTTTACTTCGCTATTCAATATATAAAAATCGAATTTTTACTTCACTATTCAATATATAAAAATCACATTTTTACTTCGCTATTCAATATATAAAAACCACATTTTTACTTCGCTATTCAATATATAAAAAATCACATTTTTACTCTACTACTATATAGATAAAAATTCTATTTTTACACCGCTAAAAATCTAATCTTTTCTATTTTAAAAATCCAATCTTTTCTATTTTAAAAATCTAATCTTTTCTTGACATATATACAATAAAAACCCCATCTTCATCATGCTATACATATGTAAAAATCGAATTAAAACAACAAATAAATGTAAATAAAGGTAAAACTCACATTTTTATTGTATTCAAAGGGGGAGGAGGCCTGCTAGGCGGCACAAGAGCTTTGACAGACGGCGTTGGGGGTGGGGAGGGTCGGAGGCAGTCGGGTGCGGCGTCGGGTGCTAGGTGGAGAGAGAAGAAAGGAAGAAGAGGAGAGGGAGGCGGCGGCAGCTGGTGGCGCCCCACCTAGGGCGGGTGGCGGCTAATCGACGAGGGGGGCGGCGGTCGCGATCCCCCCTTCTCTCCTTTTTTTTCTTTTTTTTATCTTCGTCGATCTGAATGAACGAAGGGGGGGCCAGAATGAATAAAGGAAGAGGAGAGAGAAAGTTATATATTTTTTCTTTCAAAAAGCAACTTTTTTAATTCGACCTCGAAACGAGGCCCACCGCCTGTCGCCCATATCTAATTACCCCTATTCCGAACACAATGGGATATGTACCATAAGCTGATTCGGCCGTTTCGATCAGTTTCCGTTAAAATCAACATATAACTCTATATATTGAATTTGAACGCGCATTTCAATTTACCGGGGTCACATACGAACTCTAGAAATCCCAGAAAAATATTTTCTAGCTTCGTATTGACGATACGGTCCTAACAAAACTAGTTTCGTCGAATTCTGAGACCGTTGGAAAAATGGCCATTTTCCAGTCGATTAAAATCAACTGAAACTGGTCAAACGTGTTTTCCTTTGCCACGCTCACATATTGATTCGAAAAATTATGAAATTTGAAACCTAGCAATAACTTTACATCACGGACCTAACAAAAGTGGTTTCGTCGAAATCCGAGGTCGTTTGCAAAATTTCCATTTTTAAGGGCCTGAATTCCATAGCGACTATTCAGAATTTTCAACTGGACATATCTTTTGATTCCCGCTATGAAATTTCTATTTTTCGGATTCGTTGGAAAGATATTCACAAATAGATTCCATTGTTTTTGGTTTCACTAAAATCTGGATTGTTTGGCACCCGGTACATTCAATTGAAGTTTGAAATCGAATTATGGAACTACCGCGCCATTTTCAACTCTATTTATAATTATATATAATTATTTATATTCTAACGACGACGTATATAAATATATACGTTCGATTCTATTCAAAATAAATTTCTTGTCGATATTATTTAAAATATTCTATTTTAAATATTCAAAATTCGCTAAAATTGCCAAAATAAAAATTTTAAACTGGCCCAGATTTTACGGGTTGTTACATCATGTCTCACTAGTAGGTTTACCTAATACAATGTATATGCAGATACCCCCAACCCGTCTAATCCTTTTCCATGTATATATACAGCCCCTTGCCGTATGTCGTACGGGCTTCATCATGTAAATATATACTACTTTAGTGTAGTGCCACCATTCTTGAAATCATTTGGACTGCCGCTCTCGATCTTGCGAGATTCAGTGTATCATCTAGATCTAATCTAAGGTACACTATCGAGCACTTCTTAGATTCAACCAGGGTTTACGCTACCCAGGGTCATTGGGGTTTATGCTACCTATTGAACGCTTCTCGGATTTAGGGTTTACGCGACCTAGGTCCAGCTAGGGATTATGCTACCTATCGAACGATGCCCCTTAGTCTAGAACACACTACCCAGAGTGATAAGTGTTCCTAGACTTGACGTACCAATCGTATCGTAAATGTGCTAGATATCTAGTTGCACATGTTCTCTATATGTGCGGCCCGAGTCCCGTGGCAGGACTAATCAAGAAACACGGAACTCGGTCGGGAGCTTTAAGTTATCTGTCGATGCAGATGCTAAGGTCTGTTTTTCCAGTGGCTATGGTCCCACTTGACCCCTCCCTCAACTAATGAAAGGCACACATTGAAAAATGAGAACTATACGCAGGCCCCCCTATGCCCGACAAACCTATTGGCCAGCCTCACCCATAACTAGACAGCAAGTATATGGTCTTTCGGAGTTCTCCGCCTTTCCGTTTTACGTATCTCGACTGACTCAAGATGGTAGGTAGACGACGAGTCGCTATCACAGGGCCACTTGTCTCGCCGAATCACGCTGGTCCATCCTAGTCTTTAGGTTGCCCTATATTGCAACCAAGGCATACTCTTGGTTCTTCTAATGCAGACCTTAACCTCTGTGAGCCCAGGCGGATCATCTGCATTCTCATAGAGGGATACCAATAGTACCCTCACGTCCCCTTGAAGCTGCGTGCTTCATAACCCAATTTGTTGGAGCCTTTTTCATGATCAGACGGACGTTCGCTCCTTCTCGTGTTCTACTTGAGTTTCTTGACTAAGGTTTACTACTTAGTTCTCTTAACTAAGGTTTACCACTTAGTTTCCTGAATCGTTCGTTTTCTTAACTAAGGTTTACTACTTAGCCCTCTTAACTAAGGTTTACTACTTAGTTCTCTTTCTCGTTACTTAGTTATCTTAACTAAGGTTTATTACTTAGTTCTCTTAACCAAGGTTTGATACTTAGTTTCTGTTACTTAGTTCTCTTTTCAACTAAGGTTCGTTACTTAGTTCCTTTTTAACTGAGGTTTTTCAACGAATTCAAACATGACTTAAGTTTTCTTTATCAAACGATAGTGTACGGGTGTTTTCCCACATTTTCAACTTAGATTAACTTATTTCATAGTATAAATCGTCCCACCCTTCAAGTGTTGTATTATATCTTAAGTCATAATCTTCCCTTGTCCCTAGGACAAGTTTTACATATTTAATTCAAGTTTATAATAGGTAGTTATCATTCCCCCATTACTGTGTCGTTAATTTTAGTTTTGACTTAACCCTTCCTTTTACTTAACCTGCTACTTAAACTTTACCCAATTTAATTATTTTGTAATGCCATAACGGGTCCCCTTTGGTTAAGCATTATTTACGTATGTCTTAAATGTTGCCCATGTCCCACTTAACCTCTTTTATTATTGTATCCATGTCTTACACATGCTGTACTACGGTTACGTCCACCTTATTCATGTTTTACTTTACGTATCTTACTATAGTTAAGTCCACATTTACATGTTTTACATGTCTTGTCTTACTATGGTTAAGTCCATATTTACATGTCCTATTTTACATGTCACCCACTTAACCCTCTAACCATACCCATGTCACCCACATGTCTTATTATGGTTAGTATTCCTTAATTCATTCATTATGACGAACGGTGCATGACCTCCCACATTAGACCGAACACATTGTGGCTGCTGGATTCGCCGGGCGGTTCCGGGCAATCTTACACCACAAAGCGGGTCTAACCTCGTGTCACCAACCGTTACGCCTACAATTCATGCCTTTGACCTCTCACATTAGACGTCCAATTGTGGCAGCTGGATCTGCCGGGCGGTTCCGGGCAGTCTTACACCACAATTGCGCCTAACCTCGTGTCAAAGATTCATTAACATCGTATTTCATCCGAACCCCAATTTTCATGTTATGTGCTTCCAATTCAACATATAGTCATGTTTACAATTTTGCCTATTCCAACTTGTCACTAATTACATATTAATTAGCCTTAATTACAAATTTCCAATTATAGGCAATTTCATCAATTCCATGTAATTCCTACCCAAATATGCCAATTTCATATATATATATATATATATATTCCAATTATCCAAAATATCCAATAATACTCACTTTCATAAAATCAATGTTGTCAAATTACATGCCGTTCATACCAATTTATTCATATTAAATTATACCAACACCATAGTCAATTAGAATTATTCCAAATTTGCATAAATTTAATATTGCAATATAATTATGTCCATATTCCAAATCATACACAAATCCTTCCAATCCATGTTATGCCCAAACATGTAAATTTTCAATGTCCAATTATACCTAATTTCATATAATCCATGTCCAATGACAATTGTGTCAAACTTACTTAAATCCAACATTATAAATTACATTCCTCGACTGTATAAAATAGATTATGCCCAATATATGAGATAACAATTGTTATGCCACAAACCCCAAAATTACGAATTATGTTCTTTGTTCGCATAAAATAAGTTATACCCCAATATTTTCATATTTCCACGGTACGTATACATAATAAGATTTCGTCTAGGTTCGAGATAACTTAGATCTCAAAAATAAAAAGGGGCAAGAGAATAAAGGAACAATTATTTTAACATAAATTTTTGCATTGAATTTATAACTGGGGAAATGATGAACGATAGTAATACTATTATACAAAATTTTATCATAATTCCACTCACAATGATTTTTGTACTTTAATCCGTAGATCTTGGATTGATTTTCCTCCTTTTTGTGTTGCATAGCTTGAATTTCAGATCTGGATTTCTTTTATGTTCTTGCGCAATACTTGAATCTCCCCTTTATTTTGTTCTTAGTAATAGAATTCCTCAATCTAATTCTTTTTAAATTTAAGAATAGTTTTGTGAGGAGAGAGGAGAGAAGAATAGATCAGAGATTTAGTGAGGAAGAAGAAGAATATGAGTTAGAGTAGAGCCATGGCGTTGCCATGAACTTTAGTGAAGATTACAATAGGCCTAGGGGTGTTTATATAGCTGCTCAAGACCTTATCGTACACGCAGCGCTGAGTCAGCATTGAACCTAGTTAAGAAAATAGTCCAGGTTCGCAGATGAATCTAGCCAAATCTTATCGTACATGCAGTGCTAAGTCAGCATCGGGTCCCACAAGCTGTTTTGGTGCAGAAATTTGAATTTCGAATGTTTGAATTGTTTTGGCGTAGAAATTTGATTTTCGAACTTTTGAATTTCTGGAATTTATTTAACTGTTTTGTTCACATGAAATATTCTTATATGTATACAATTCCTTTAACGACCATTTTACGCGTATATATATATATACGCACAACTTTCATTTTATTTTCAAAATTCAAACGATGTTGCACCGTTATTTAATTCTTGCCATATTTCATTTACTATAGCCTTATCTTAAATTTTATCTTTCGTATACATATATTTCTGCATATATATATATATTCTCATGTATATACATATATTTTCTTTATTTCCTTATATGTACGTTCTTATCCTTTCAAATTTTGAATTTGTATATGTACATATATTTGCATGTTCAGTTGGCCCTCTTTAAAACAGAGATAAAAATTATGCTGTCGCCGGGGTTCGAACCCCCGACCTCCATGTTACAAATCCAATGCCTTAACCAACTGAGCTACAAAGTCTTTTGTTAACAAGTCTTAGAACAATGATAATTATTGTTCTCTCCTTACTTCTCTTTTTCATGTTAGTTACAATAATTAAATTAAACCAATGCATGAATCTTTTTCTTTTATTTTTCTTTTAATGTTAATGCATTATGTTTGCAAATCAGTGCATGCAACATATTTACATCGCATGCAACCAATCCTTTCTTTCTTTCATATATTAATTAATTTTCATTGTACATCACCATATTAATCCTATCTATGGATATATATACATTTTTAATTACATTAAAAATACGGGGTGTTACAGTCTGTGTAACACATGTTTATTATATACGCGAGTTATTCAGAAAGACCGGGTTTATCCCATTCTGAATAATTGATTCGACGTGGTGTCGAAGATGAAGATGGTGGTTGAAGACCGGAGGTCTTCACGTCGTTTGGATAATTACCGATGATCTTGATTGAGCCGTACACAGAAGAGGAGGGAATCAGTTAGTGGTCGTCCAGACGTACTTGGAGATCGATGGATATGCGGGGTACTAGGTGCCTCCGGTTTCGTTCAGACCCAGAACGAACTTGTAAATGGACTGTGTGTCTGACATTGGATTTCAGTCTGTGTGATTGATTTCTATTAAATATATATCTGCTTGGCGGCGGAGAATTTATTCTCTTGCTTAACGCCCTTCTCTGAGACGTACGAGCTCAGGGGTTATATACTGGTGGATATCAAACGCATAGAGTGAATTGCCTGTGTGGCATGCCTAAGTGGCAAATGATCAAGGCTTCTGTTGAAAAGCAAAGTCTTGTGGTGGATGATCAAAGCATAGCTTGTGTGGCATAGCTTTGTGTAGCTTTGATTCGTGAGCCTCACACCCCGGTTGTGAACCATAAACGGGAGAGGACATCAGGGAGGGAATGCATTTCCTTCTAGCTAGAAGTGGCGTCGGTGGTTTTACACGCCCTGACGAGTTTGACTTATGTGGTTGTTGCTGTTGCGAGGCGCCTCGGATATATCGGTGATTGTGTGGAGTCAATGGAGTCATTTGGCTCATTTACGCCCCATAGGGTGGGGAGACTTAGTGTTCAGGCATTTTAATCCACATCGGTAGACCGACCCTGACGATCCAAGGCTTGTTAATGCGCTTGCCTGAGACATGGGCTAGATTGTCTCGAATCAGCAGAGGACGATCCCTGGCCTCGGTTCATAGATGGAAATCCAATTTCCAAATACGTGACTTTGCGGTTTTAATTGTAGAACTAGTATAGCGACATGATATATGGTACCCATGTCATCTATGATTGATACTTATGATTTGAAGTTGTTTTATACACTATGCACTTATAATAGTATCAAATGATTTGTTTTAAACGTATCAAGCATTCTTGGCTATTATAAGGTAAAAACCCTATCCTCCGGCTTGCGTTGCATTGTGTGATGGGACCTGGGTCTTATAATAGCTTCATTTTTCTTTATTTAGCATTGCGCTGTTTGTTTTATGCACTGGTATTCTTGGGAGGAAACCCGTTCTGTGTTATACGGCGTGGTCCCTTGATTTACCTAACTTTAAAATAAAGATTAATAACTGTTTTAGTTCTCACACCAGTCCCATGACTAACCTGGAGTTTATTGTTTTTAACCTTAACTCTGGATGCCCTTATTATCGACACGGGCAGCTAGTAGTTTTAGTTTTGCAGATTTATATTCACAGGATTCTGGTTACAGCTGGAATGATGTCCGGAAAGCTTTGTATCCGTATATCTCCTTCAGTTGTGTATTGTATTATTTTCCGCTGCTATGTAATTTATTGTAATCTCTGATATTTGATAGATGTGTAATATTGATTTATACTTTGTACATTCTTGTATTCTGATGGAATTGTTGTAATATACAATGAAATGTTCTTCCGTCTGCGTTCTTTTGTGTGTTGTCCTCAAAGTATCTGCTCTTTCTGTACTGGGGACGTTACGGGTTGTAACAGCTTGGTATCAGAGCTTTGGTTTACAGAGCTCAGAGAACATAGAACCATACGAAAGAATTCATCAGATATTGGATAAGTAATATCCAATGAGAATGACTCGTTAGAGATGGGATCAGCAGTACCCTAGAACGAGTGTGAAGAGTAGTATTTTTGAAATAAAAGTGAAAACAAATTTTTTTTTGAAAATTTAAATCAACTATTCGTATTTGATTATTTATTTTATATTATATTGAATTTGGACAATGCAGTATATAAAGATTTTGCCTATACGTCTGATCCGCGTGTATTTGAAGTTTTAATATACTGGATAGATATAGAATCACACTCTAGTCGCCCGAAGATGGTTCTGATGATCGCAAAAGCGATCGCATCATCAGTATTCATGTTTGAGTTTCAAAGTGGGATTTCTATATATTTCCTATTGACTGGTGTGAGAACCAAAATTAGATAGGGCTTATTGTTGTGATTTGGCATTAAAAATCTGATTTTTAGACTATGTATCAAAGTTATGAGTTTGAAATGATAACCAACTAATTGATTGATGGTTGTGTTGTTTGATTATAATTTGATTAATTAAATTTGAACCATTATGCCAAATTGAATCAAATATTGAAAATTGTCGTATTTTCTTGCATATACATGTACTTACATTGAACAGATCATAGCAAGGAGGCTAGAGCAGAAGAATAAAATTGTTTGCCCGACAAATAGGTACATGTTTACCATAATTTACTGTTTTGTTTGGGTGATGATGATTTTGTGAGCCACTTGGCTCTTTCTTTTTTCTTTTTGGATTGAAGAAGGCCATGGGAGGCTATATGAAATATCCCGAAGTCCCCGGTGCAGGGGAGGTTATGGCGAAATTTTTCAAAAATTTAGAGTGTTAGCCAAATTTTTGAAAAATTTGAAAAGTTCTTAGAAACTGAAAAGTTGAAAAACTTAAGCCGTAATGAAAATAATGGAAGTTGAGTTGATTAGTTAAACAACATTCGGCTTCATTCCATTTTGGGGACGAAAAGTTTTAAGTGGGGGAGATTGTAATAACCCGGAAATCCGAGCCAATTTAAAAATTTTATTTTGGCAATTGTAGTGAATTTTGATTATTTAAAAAGAATTATTTTAAATGATAACAACAAAAAATGTATTTTGAATAGAATTCGAATGTATATATTTATATAGATCGTCGTTAGAATATAAATAATTATTTATAAATATAAAGGGAATTGAAAATGGAGGGTAGTTCGATAATTCGATTTCAAATTTCAATTAAACATACCGGGTGCAAAATAAACCGGATTTTAGCAAAACCAAAAATAATATAATCTATTTGAGAATGTCTTTCCAACGAATCCGAAAAAATGAAATTTCATAGCGGGGATCAAAAGATACGTCCTGTTGAAAATTCAGAATAGTCGCTATGGAATTTCGGCCCTTAAAAATGGAAATTTTGCAAACGACCTCGGTTTTCGATGAAACCACTTTTGTTGGATCCGCGATGTCAAATTATTGCTAGATTCCAAATTTCATAATTTTTCGATTCGATATGTGAGCGTGGAAAAATAAAACGCGTTTGGCCAGTTTCAGTTGATTTTAATCGACTGGAAATTGGCCATTTTTCAAACGGTCTCAGAATTCGATGAAATTTGTTTTGTTAGGACCATATCGTCAATACGAAGCTAGAAAATATTTTTTGGGAATTTTTCTAGTTAGTATGTGGCCCGGTAAATAGAAATGTGCGTTCAAATTCAATATATAGAGTTATATTTGGATTTTGACGAAAACTGATCGAAACAGCCGAATCAGCATGCGATACATATCCCATTGTGTTCAGCATGGGGGCATTTAGCTAGGGCGATAGTCATTGGGATTGAATTGGAGTTCGAATTAAAAAGTTGTTTTTTTGAAAATAAATTAAATTAAAATAATATATTATATAATACCCTCGGCTCCCTTTCCCCTTTTATTCAGTCAACCCCCCCCCCCCCCCCACGTTTATTTTCAAAATCGAAAAAGGAAAAGTGGTGGAACCCTAGCCCAGTCGCCACCGTAGGTCGTCGCCCCCTCCCCCTCCCCCCGCCTCGTGCCACCGTCGGAGCTCCGTCCAGGCCGCCACGAGCTCCCCCGACCCTCTCTTCTCTAACTCGACCCCGAACCCCAACGGCATCGAAGACGCCACCACCTCCCCGACAGGACGACGCCCCCCTCGGCACCCCCTTTACCTCTGACGCGATGCAAGAAGTCCATCCTCCTCCTTGAACGCGAGCAGCGAACCCACGTAGTGAGTTTTTATTTCTTCTTTTGATTTTGATTTTTTTTTTGTTATAAAGTAAGGATCTTTAAAACTGAAATGGAAATATTTTTAAAACGATAAAAATAATATTTTTGAAGAGGAAAAGATCATATTTTTAAAAGCAAAAGATGAGATTTTTGATTTGGAAAAGACGAGGTCTTCATGAGAATAAAAATACAATCTTTATGAAAGTTAAGAATATAACTTTTATAATATAGAGAAGTTAAATATATAATTTTTACACTAGTGTCATATTAAAAATATGATTTTTATATAGGTATGATAGTAAAAATATGTTTTTTCTTCATGTAGGGTAATAAAAATATAATCTTTGTTAGAAGAAAAGCAATATAAAAATATAATTTTCATAAACGAAGTGGAGAATAAAAATATGGTTTTTATACAAGGTAAAATAAAAATATGAATTTTATTGTTATCATGAAACAACGAGGATCAAGATTCGATTTTTATATATGTAGTGAATACGGGCGACGAAAGGGACGAAGGACATGCACGATGAAGATTTTCTACATATGAAGAGTCACGGCGTCTGGTTTAGCAATTTGTGAGAACTTCTCACATTTAATTTAATTTTCTAGTTAAAATATATACTAGGATGCAGACGGTGTTTAGTAGCACCCGACACCCATTGTCCACAGATCATGGACGGCTTGTATGCTTGTTTGTTTGATTTTGCTGTGTAGTTGATTGTGTGATATGATGTGAAATGGAAATAAAATATTTTATAGTTAAAAATAGAATTTTTAACGTGTATTTAAAATGAAATGAATATAAACAAATCGGAGGTTTGTTTATATACACTGATTTGATTGATATTGATTAGGACGATAAATTTTACACATCGCCCAACTGCACAAATAAAATCTGTGTTTGATTGTTTGAAACCCCACACGGGTATTGGGATGATATATGACATACACTAATCCCAATAATTAGTTGTATGTTGATCGATTGATTGACAGACTGTTATAAGCATTGAATATTTATATCTGATGCATATACAGTGTAGAATGCACTCTGGATGATGGTTGATTATTTATCGTCATTATTTTATACATGTGTTGTAGAAAATCCATATAATTAACATTATATGGTAATTGATTGGGCCTCATTCCAGTTTTGAAATAGAAATATATGAAAAAGAAATATTTGAAACAAAATATTTGAAATGAAATATTTGAATAGAAATATTTGAAATGAAATATTTGAATAGAATATTTGAAATAGAATGTTTGAAAAGGAAATATTTGAAACAAAATATTTGAAATGAAATATTAGAATAGAAATATTTGAAACGAAATATTTGAATAGAATATTTGAAATAGAATATTTGAAATGAAATATTTGAATAGAAATATTTGAATAGAATATTTGAAATAGAATATTTGAAATGAAATATTTGAATAGAAATATTTGAAAAAGAAATATTTGAAATAGAATATTTGAAAATAGAAATATACGAAGCCGTGTTGGTTAGATTGACGCCATTTTGACGTGAACGATAATTATATCGATTTTATTAATTTTTCAATGAATATTGAAATTGATTTGAAATTCGAAATAAATTGAATTGATTTGAAATTAGAGATAAATTGAATTGATTTGAAATTCAAAATAAATTGAGTTGATTTGAAATTCGAAATACATTGAAATGATTTGAAATTCGAATAGAATTGAAATTCGAATTAAATTGAAATAGAATTGAAATCGTTTTGAATTGAATTTAAAATGGATTGAAATTGAATTGAAATCGATTTGAATTGAAATCGATTATGAAATGAAATTAAAACGAATTTATATTGAAAAGTTCAATTTTGATTTGAATTTGAAAAGGAAGTTGAAATCGTTTTGAAAACGAATTTAGAACGATTTATATAATACGTTTTAAAAGGAAATCGATAAAATATATATAATATATATATTATATATATAATGGCCTGAAAAGAACGCGCCGCGCCGTGGCAGTTCGCGAATTTCGACCATTGACTTCGAATGGATGTTGCGGGAGATCCGACCGTCGGATTCTCCTAAAACTGGAACCGTTGGGTTCGTATCGAAAAGAGCTTTCTAACGAATATTAGAAATTAGAAATCTAACGGTTGGATTTGGAATTATTTCCAAATCAAATTTGGAAAAGGTCGTTGTAAGTGCAGTTCGATGGCCGTTGATGGAAATCGACTGTATGGGCCTTGTTAAAATTATTAATAATAGTAATAATTTATGTAAAATCATAAGAAATGATTTGGGAAGAATTGGGATGAAAAACTCGGCATTTGAAAAGATAAAAATAGATTTTTATCGAAATGAACTAGTTTTGAACTAGAATTATAACTCTATTTATTTTTAAAATAAATAAATTGGATTTGAAATGGTTTTGAAAATAACCAAGATTTCCAATAATTGAATTGGAAGGGATTTGAATCGAAATTGTCTTCGGAATATTTCGATGTTGGATTTCGTGATGATACAGGTATTGTTATGGGAATTTGAAAGATATATTTATATCGTTATTTCCAATACGATATTTGTTGGTCGTAGAATTTGATATTGAATATAAGCCGACATATTTTCTATTCAGAGCCTTGTATTTAATATCAAACGTGATTTGGGTTTGTCGTGAATGGTGTCTTCATTAACACTGTTCTTAAGCCTAGTCGAGAAAAAGATTAAATCTTTTTATTTAGATTTAATGAAGTGTACCAATTAAATAATATTTAATTGGAATTGAATTGGTATTGATTTTTGGGTTTATCGTTAACAGTGTTTTAAATAACACTTGTTCTTTAACCCGATAATTAATGGAATGTGATTTTGGGTTTATCGTGAACCGTGTTTTAAATGACACTGATTCTTTAACCCAGTTAAAGATTAAAACTAAGTGGAGTTTTAAAGAATCTTTAATTAGATTTAAAAGATCGAGAATGGAGTATCACCAGTTTTACTCCAGGCGATAGTTAAATCTTTAATTAGATTTGAACGTGAAATGGTAATTGAATTTATCGATAACACCGTGGTGTTAGATATGAAGTATTATCAGTTTTACTTCATGGGATGAATAGGTTGGGATTGGGAAATAAATGATAACTTCGGTGTGGTTCGCTAATCCCGTCTAGTTTGAATTGATATTCAGAGAAGATTAAAGAATAAATTTAAAGAATTTATCTTTGATAAAATTAATGGGAACCTTTCCCAAAGTATAAGAATATTTAAATAAAAGAATATTCTGAATTGGAATGAGGCGTATGTTGTGTTTGTGTAAAACATGTTTATTATATACGCGAGTTATTCAGAAAGACCGGGTTTATCCCATTATGAATAACTGATTCGACGTGATGTCGAAGATGAAGACGGTGGTTGAAGACGGTGGTTGAAGACCGGAGGTCTTCACGTCGTTTGGATAATTACTAATGATCTTGATTGGGCCATACACCCAAGAGGAGGGAATCAGTTGGTGGTCGTCCAGACGTACTTGGAGATCGATGGATATGCGAGGTACTAGGTGCCTCCGGTTTCGTTCAGACCCAGAACGAACTTGTAAATGGACTGTGTGTCTGACATTGGATTTCAGTCTGTGTGATTGATTTCTATTAAATATATATATATATATATATATCTGTTTGGCGACGGAGAATTTATTCTCTTGCTTAATTCCCTTCTCTGAGACGTACGAGCTCAGGGGTTATATACTGATGGATATCAAACGCATAGAGTGAATTGCTTGTGTGGCATGCCTAAGTGGCAAATGATCAGGGCTTCTGTTGAAAAGCAAAGTCCTGTGGTGGATGATCAAAGCATAGTCTGTGTGGCATAGCTTTGTGTAGCGTTGATTCGAGAGCCTCACACCCTGGTTGTGAACCAGAAACGGGAGAGGACATCTGGGAGGGCATGCGTTTCCTTCTAGCTAGAAGTGGCGTCGGTGGTTTTACACGCCCTGACGAGTTTGACTTATGTGGTTGTTGCTGTTGCGAGGCGCCTCGGATATATCGGTGACTGTGTGGAGCCGATGGAGTCATTTGGCTCATTTACGCCCCATAGGGCGGGGAGACGTAGTGTTCAGGCATTTTAATCCACATCGGTGGACCGGCCCTGACGATCCAAGGATTGTCTGCGCGCTTGCCTGAGACATGGGCTAGATTGTCTCGAATCGGCATAGGACGATCCCTGGCCTCGGTTCATAGATGGAAATCCAATTTCCAAATACGTGACTTTGCGGTTTTAATTGTAGAACTAGTATGGCGACATGATATATGGTACCCATGCCGTCTATGATTGATACTTATGATTTGAAGTTGTTTTATACACTATGCACTTATAATAGTACCAAATGATTTGTTTTAAACGTATCAAGCATTCTTGGCTATTATAAGGTAAAAACCCTATCCTCCGGCTTGCGTTGCATTGTGTGATGGGACGTGGGTCTTATAATAGCTTCATTTTTCTTTATTTAGCATTGCGCTGTTTGTTTTATGCACTGGTATTCTTGGGAGGAAACCCGTTCTGTGTTATACGGCGCGGTCCCTTGATTTACCTAACTTTAAAATAAAGATTAATAAATGTTTTAGTTCTCACACCAGTCCCATGACTGATCTGGAGTTTATTGTTTTTAACCTCAACTCTGGGTGCCCATATTTTCGACACGGGCAGCTAGTAGTTTTTGTTTTGCAGATTTATATTCATAGGATTCTGGTTACAGCTGGAATGATATCCGGAAAGCTTTGTATCCGTGTATCTCCTTCAGTTGTGTATTGTATTATTTTCCACTGCTATGTAATTTATTGTGATCTCTGATATTTGATAAATGTGTAATATTGATTTATACTCTGTATATTCTTATATTCTGATGGAATTGTTGTAATATACAATGAAATGTTCTTCCGTCTGCATTCTTTTGTGTGTTGTCCTCAAAGTATCCGCTCTTTCCTTACCGGGGAAGTTATGGTTTGTAACAGCCTCCTTTTTCCACTAATCCACACAACCTCCGACCGCCGAAAGCAGATCAGACAACCCCCCTCGAAGCGACGCAGTACCTCCACCCTCCAACCATGGCGGCGCTGAACTCGGTGGCTCCTCCAGTAACGAAAACATGCTCGAACATCATGACTTTTAGCACAAAATCCAAGAAAAATACTCCATTAAAAATAATCTCAGCCATACCAAATTTAAGAGTGAAAAAGTATCTTTGATTTCTGCTACATAAGTTTGGATTGAAACTATGTGGATTGAGGATGATTGGGATTCGAAAATAGGATGATTGCGGCCATCGATATCGTGTTAGTGGCGGCTGGCGTGTTAGGACTAGGGTTTACTGTATTCATACCGTATTTATACTGTATACTTAGCGTATTTTTATTTTAATTTATTTATTTCCTTAAAAAATATATCTGTCTGTTGATACAAACTCCAAATCAAATCCAATGAAAGTTGAACCTAGCCAAATACTCCCCCTTCGGGACCCAATGGAAGAGGTCCCGTCAGCCCGTTTGGCTGTCTCAGCCCACATTTATTTAATTTAAAATATAAATCAATTAATTATTAATTTTGATCATACATTTTAATTTACCGAAGCCACATGCTAACTCCAAAAATTATAGTAAAATTATCTCTAGCTATGTTTTAACGATATGGTCCTAAAAAAAAAATTTCGTTGAATTTGGAGACTGTTTGAAAAATGGCCATTTTCTGGTCGATCCGGTTTGATTGAAACTGACAAAACACATTTTTCTTTTGCCACGCTCACATATTAATTCGAAAAATTATGAAAATTGAAACCTAGCAATAATTTAGCATTCCGGTTCCAACAAAAGTAGTATCGTCAAAAATGGAAGTCGTTTGAAAAATGGCTATTTTTAATATATACATATATATATTCTACAACGACTATTCTGAAAATTAAACTGGGAATAACTTTTGATTCCTGCTATGAAATTTCAATTTTTTGGATTCGTTGGAAAGATAATTTTAAATAGATTTAAATATTTTTGGTCTCACTAAAATCTGATTTATTTTGCATCTTGTACAGTCAGTCATAGTTCAAATTCAAGTTTTCAAACTACCGCGCTATTTTAAACTCCTTTTACAATTAAAATAAATATATTCATTCTAACTTTGATTTAAATAAATTTTTAGCTGTTATTATTTAAAATAAACCATTTTAACTATTAAAATTCCATTAAAATTTCTAAAATAAAATTTTTAAATTGGTTCCAAAATTCCGGGTTGTTACAATAACACTCATCAGAGTTATATTATATCATTAGAGATAAGGTTAGAAATGCCCTAGAACGAGATTCTGGAGTATTTCATTGAGAGAGCGTATTTTGAAACTAAATAAATGGTTTTGAAAAAGAAAATGAAATTTAGAAGAACAAGAACTAGGAATTCTGAATGAAAAGAGGTGGAATTAAATAACTTACAATTCAAAAGACATTGAACCCATAAATCTTGGATAGATTAATAATAAGCACTTGAATACTTGAAATTAAATAAGTAAGCGAAAATAGTATAACACTTTGGAAAAAATTTAGGCTCTCATTTAAAGCAACATGGAATTTGGGATATGAAGGGGTGAGTTTTGGATGATGTAGAAGCAAGCAAAAAGAACACTGGCTCAAAAGGAGGAAGAAGAGACGGAGAAGCTTAGAAAACTTAAAGATATCCGGTGTTATAGATGCTTTAGAAATGGTCATTTTGCAGTTTTCCGCCCAAATAAATCTAGAAAGAAGAAGAAAGTCATTCGAAAAGATATACGTTGTTTCAAGTGTAAGAGAATTAGAAATTTTATGAATAAATGTCCTAAGGCAAAGAAAGAAATCAAGGACCCTACAATGGAAAGGAAGTGTCATCGATGCAGGAAGAAAGGGCATACAGTTTGAGATTGTCCATTGACGAAGGGAGAAAATCCATCTGGTGAAGCACTATCTTCGTCAACAGTAGCGCAAGGAAGAAAAATTTTCAATCTGTAAGGTTAACTCTAAAAGTTATACAAGGCTAAGAAGCGAATGTATTAAGATACATAATGAATGTGTAAAAGAGTTAACAATGAATGTACAAATGTTGTATCCATTAAAATCTTGGTATAAAATTATTGCCAGTCTATTTCCTAAAAATTTAGTTCGTTAAATGAGATACTAGAATTTAGACCTTAATTCAAATTTGAAAGGTTGTTCGATTTCATATAATCAAACTCTTGAAAATATTATGAGAATACGGAAATCAATTATTACTTAGATTATTTCACCATTTTAAAACTACTTTTACTTAGATTATTTTATACGTTATATAGCAAATTCCTTTTTCAATGATTTAAGTTTGCTCAAATATTAGTTTGGATATAAAATGTTTTACTCATTTAATTGTATAATAAGCTTTGTGTCTAACCTACTATGAACCTTTAGTCAAAATTTTCAAGCTTATTAGGATTTGAAAGTATTTTAATAAACATTATTTATACGTTGGTATTAATAAATTTTATAAATAGGATTTATTTTACTTAGGGAAAATTTTACAACCTCTCCTTTTTTAGGACGGAAAGCCTTAAGTAGGGGAGATTGTAATGACCTAGAAATCTTTAACGTTTAAAATATAAATTAAATTAAGATCTAGCGCAAAATAAGTATTTATATTTGGAATTTTGTCTATTTTGAACAATATTTAAGTGAATCCTTCCATGGATTTATAAACATTTTAAAAATAGATTTACATTAATTTGAATCTTTAACATTAAAAGTCCGCTGAAACAAGAGTTGTTACCATTGTAAATTTATTTTGTAATTTAACTAAGAAATTATTTTGGTCTTACAATTTGGTAAGAAGAAAATATATGCTTTAAATTCAATTTAGAATTTGGACTATTATTTTAATATTGTATTCATTCTAAAAATAAAAGCACATTGTGAATATTGTATCAATATAAACGTTTATCAAAATTTATGATGTTAACAAATAGTGAGTCGTTTGAATATTTAAAACTTGACATTAGAACTAAAATCAATTTTGAAATAAATTCTATTTAATAAACAATTTATTGATTTTGAACAAAGAATTTATTTGCATGGTAAAATATCGTTAAGGTTAATTTATTTCCAATCAAACCATTAAGTACGAATGACATAATAAAAATGCCAAATTAATATTGGAGTTTTAATTTAAGTAATAATTAATTTTGTTCAAATAAAATGCTAAGTTTAAGTTTATTGCTGTAATGTCCCGTATTTTTTAACGGTCGAATACTTAATTTATTTAATTATTTGGATATTTATTTGGTAATTAAAATCTACTTGAATTGAATTATATTGAATATTTAATTAATATAATTAATAAAATAATATATTAATTCCGTAATAATCGAAAATAGTAGAATTGGCCATATTGTGTGAATTGGATAGTATAAGAGATTTTTTAAGCTTAGATTCGAATTTTAATAACAAATCTATTTAATAAACAATGTTTGAATGTATTAATTATATTATAATTATAATCGAGCTAGTAATGGCGCCGTAGTTCATAATATTGAGTTTTGAACTTCAATTGAATATACAGAATCCGTTTTAAGTTGGATTTCTATGAAACAAGTAACATTCGGATCTGGTGAACTATATTTTTCTAATGAAAGAGGAAAATTGAGATTTTGCATAGTAGATTGTCAGTTATGTCCAAATCAAAATTGCAGAAAGTCGCTATGGAATTCGTTTATAATTTATAATGATTTATTTATATAATAAAAGGGTTTTTATTACAAATGGAATATCGATTTAACCTAGATTTGAAAATATCGAGTTATAAATCCAGATATGATTATTCTGGAGCTAGATAATATTCTTTGTGAATATATGCGATAATATTAATTTATCAATATTAAATTTAATTATTTATAAAAAATTAATATTTAATTAGTTTATTTAGAGACTTAGAAAATAGCCATTTTTTCAAACGACCTCCTTTTTCGATGAAATTAGTTTTGTTGGATCCAAAATATTAAATCATTGTTAGATTTCAATTTTCGTGACTTTTGGAGTCAGTATGTGGTTGTACGAGATTTTAATGTGAAAAAACAGTCAATATTTCGACTTTGAAAATACACTGTGTGAGCAAACGGACTAGGAATTCAATGAAACAAGTTTCGTTAGGTCCGTAATGTTTAACTGTAGCTGTATGTCCATTTTCATTAAATTTATATATATTATGCGATCATATGAATTTTCAATTGATAAATAAAAATAGCAAGAGACTAAAAATATATAAAACAATGAATATAAGAATATTAAAACTTTTCTATAAGTGCACCTTAACTCTCTCTAACCCTAATATCTTCAATTAAGTGGTCAACAATTTTTCCATCGCATCTTTTCTTCATGAAATAATATAAGGAAAAATCCATGACTTTGAAAATCAATATAAATCCATAAAAAATTCCTAAAATCAGCAAACTAGGATATTTGAACTTCTTTAATCCTCCTCTTCATTTCTATGTTAGTTTTATTCGGTGCGATGAACATTTCTGGACACGCGAAAGGTAGCAAAGGTCTTACAGTTCTAGTTTTCTGACCATAGAAGCTTTGATGCGATGGACAAGCATTTTATTTGGGTTTGTTGTTCAAAACCACATGTTTGTGCAGAAGGTTAGGCCATTGCGTGACTATAATTGTCGCGACTTTCATGGTGCCAGGCGGGTTTTTGCTTGGAGAAGCGGCGGTGAAACGATGATCGAGTGTTTTGAAATTTACATAGGATGATGCAGTTTTTGACAAGGAGTGTTAGGATATTTTCAGTTTTAATTTTTGTTGAAGAATGGAGGTGCGGTGGAAGCAAGAAGTCATGGCAATGTCTGGGATTTTTGCTGGAGCGCAATGTATATTTGACGAAGGATGACTGTTCACGCGGGTCATGGGTAATAATGGTTGATGGGCCAGTTTCATTTAATGGTGTAAGGCCCGGATTATGTTTATATAAATATATATGTTAAATCTAAATTAAATAATGTGTTAACCAGAAATTTTAAAATCTTTGTCATACATGATCGAAATCAAGCGAAACAAGATCCGTTGGGATCGTGTGGACGAGGGCTACATAATGGAACTGATTCGGAGTGATTTGGAGCTCGTCTCAATTTAAGAAAAAATTAAACGCTAGATCAGATCAATAATGACTGTTAATCGTTATTCAATGATTAATGATAAATGTGAGTAAAACTAACTAAATCTGCCCCGTTTATATTCTTATAAACGTAACTTAGTATTGATAAATGATGGTTGATTGTTGTGTGATGGTTGTTTGGATTTATTTGCTAATTAATTGGTTGAAAATATAAATAAAGTTATATATATATAAATCGTTAATTAAATATTGATTTTGTTTATCAGAATATTTCATATTCGTGTTATTTATGTTAATTAACATATGTGGATGCAGGTAAACAGGTTGGAGGGATCCAACTGGATTCCTCAATGTTTATATTACAGTTTTTCATATATTGTGATATATGATGTGATATATAATCTGTTATTGATTATGTGTGCTTGGATGTTGATTAATATTTTTTGTTTGGTATTTTTAAATACCATAAGTGACATCGGAATATATAAAAGGAAATAGTTAAGTAGATACTGAATTTAATTATTTTATAAAATCAATGGATTTTATAAAAGGAAATATTTGGAAAATTAATAGAATTATAAAAAGGGAATTCACGAGTTATAAAGGGATTACGAGAAGTGAGATAAAGTAGATTATAAATAAAAATCCGTTTTAACAAATAAATTGAGAAGATTAATTTATAAGCAATATTTATAAATTAATTAAAATATTTATTGTTGGATAAAGTGAATATATATATAAGTATGAATCTATATTAAGAAGTTAAATCGGTTTTAATACCGATATTTGAAAATGGAATGTAAATTTAACATTTATAAAGGGAATTATAAAGGATGGAATATGAATTTGAAAAAGGAAAATCTATTTTAAAAATAGAAATGGAATTTCGATTGGCTAGAAATAAATAACTTGTTTAATAATAAAAACAAGTAGCGTGATTGATAAATAATATTTATAAATGAAATAAAAATAATTATCAGTGGATAATTTGGATTGTGAATTCAGTAGTGAATTTAAACGGGAAATTGTGGGTTGATTTAAAAAGAAAACGATGGAATTTATTTTGATGTTCGAAATGTGAATAGAATTAAATAAAATCCATAAAGATTTGTAATTAGAATTCGACTAGGCCAAATGTTATAAAATAATTTATTTTTAAGAAATTAAATATTGAACAAATCGGGATTTGACAAGGTAATTGATAGTCGGCTTGAAACCGATATTTTATAATTGAATATAAAGGTGATAGAGAATTATAAACTTATTAAATAAAATCAACTATGAAGTTGACATGTAAACGAGATTTGATAAATAAAATGGAATGTGAATAAGAAGTTATAAAATGACCCGATAATTGGAATTTGAACCTGTGTTAATATTTAAATTATGAAATCAAGTTTTGATTTGATAAAACAAGTACAATTTTCTGTAAAGGATTAATATTCACGTTTTAAAGTGAATAACGATTTAAAAGCAAACGTTTTGCAGAACTAAAATAGTTATAAAAGGAAACAGGTAATTGTTTGGAGTTACTAAATTCAAAAATAAATTTAGAAATTGAGTCGACCTGAAATAGTAAATTATTCTAGAAGTTCAGAACGTAAATCAAAAAGAGTTATTCGAAAGAGAGTTATCGAATAGAGTTATTCAAAAAAGGGTTATCGAATAGAGTTTTTCGAAAGATAGAAACCAAATAGAGTTATTCGAAAGAGAGTTATCGAATATAGTTATTCGAAAGAGGGTTATCAAATAGAGTTATTCGAAAGAGGGTTATTGAATAGAGTTATTTGAAAGACAGAAATCGAATATAGTTATCAAATAGAGTTTATTTGAAAGAGAGTTATGCGTTGAAATTCGATTATATCGAATTCGGGAGAGTATTATTTACTTTCCGATTTTTAATCAAAATTTATTTTATTAACAAATAAATGGTTTATTTATTAATTTAAAATACGGAAAAAGGGTTATATTTTTACGTTAGGTATTTAGGACGTAGGGATTATAATATTATCGTTATAACTAATGTTTTTCGTAAAAGAAGTGGATTTGTAAACTGAATTCGAGAATTACACAAGAAAGGATCTGATAAGAAATGGGACTAAAGAAAGTAGAAATTGACTGGGGATTAGTTATGTTGAACAGCTTTCTGGGTAATGATCTGATGTTGGTTTCGGCCTTCAGGGTTAATACTTAGGGAGTTGTTCTCTTACTAGTTTACAGTTGGAGACTGATAGATTTGGGAGGATAGTGATGCATGAATAAGAAATGGAAATGTTTTCCAATATATAAATAACATATATTTTCTAAATTTATAAAATAAGAATTCACAAATATATGGAAATGGGGAAATGAGTAAATTGATGATAAATTAATTTAAAAGGGAAAAATGTTGATTGATGATTGATCGATGAAATTTCCAATTAGAAATAAGATCGTTGTATGTATGGATATTTTCCTTTGATAATTAAATAACCGACTATCAAAATTTTGACAATTTTTCCGTCGTCCGTATGGAGAGACTGGGATCAGATTTATTATCTGAAAACCACTTTGTATGGGCATTTGCATTGCGAATCAAATATGATGAAGATAATTGAAGACGAAGTTTATGCAAAGGCTGTTCTGGAAAATCCTAGGTAGAAATTGCCTATGATGGGTTTGCAGAATAGTGCCTTCGGCTTGTCCAATCCCAGGATAACTTGAATGGAAGAATGTCTGACAGAGTATATCTAAGAGATCGCGTAAGTTGATATCTTCAAACGTATTTACGTTTGGTAGCGGAGGAATTTGTTTCTCTTAGCTGTATGCCCGTGGTATTGTTGGAGAAATCAATCTGTGATTTGGCGGGTATGACGATGTTGCATTCAAAGTAAATAAAGGTGTGATCTGTATGTTATGGCCTCAAGCCTCACAATAAGGAAATGGTATAAAATCGGATAGGTCGCATGGCTAAGTGGGTAGCTCCGAATTAGGGTGTATTGTCACCTGATCTAGAGAAAATCTATTTACTTCTTCAATCAATTTCGATGTTGTCCCTTTTGGGAAACGAATGCGGATCTCAACTGTTGGTGATAATACATTCAGTTCACTCAAGCGAAATGAGTAACCATTCATGTTTAGCCTAGGTTACAAGATGTTCTTGGTGAACCCGGTGTATTCCTCTCTAGAGATACACTATCGGAAGATGGTCCCATACCTTGCCAATTGGAATCCATTACCCAACAAGCGCCGGCGGTTTTTGATTATATATTATATATGTGGAACGTGAGATGAAAGCGTTCCATAAGATTGCTATTTATTTGATTTAGACATTATTATAATATCAGAAAAGTATTAATTTTAAAAGAATTTTTTGGGTTATCGTAAGGTAAAACCGTCCGTGTTTATGTGTGGATCGGTCTCACGATTATTCTTTCTTTTAAAAGTTTTTAAAAGTTAAACAAATGGTTGGATTTTACTCACACCAGTCCCATGACTAACGCAGAGTTTATTTTGTTTTTTTCCCTAAACTCTTGGGTGCCCAAATTTTGTATGGACAGTCAAGTAGGTGGGATTTTACAGATATACTTGTAAGAGCTTGGAGCAGGAGGCTTCAGGATTTTATAGCAGTTGTTTATTTCTGCTGTGTTGTAAGTGTTGTACTCTGATAATAGTATGTATATACAAGTTCAATTTGTATTTCAAAGGTTATGTTATATAATATATTTTATTCATTCCACTGTGAGAGTCGTGTTTATACTAATTATGTTCAAATTGTGATATTCTTCTTCTATTCTAATTTTTTTCTTTCTTTCTATTTCTCACCCTCTAACTTCTTTCTATGGACGTTTTGGTATTTTCGATTCTTGAATAGTCGACATGATCTTATATGTCAATTTTCAAGGTCGAAAATTTTCCGGGCCATTACAGTGGTATCAGAGCTGAAGGTTAAGTGATTACATTAGCTCTGTGGCGTGACTCAGTAGAGATGGGGTAAGCAATACCCTAAATTGAGTTGAGTGTATATATATGATTGCGTATTTGTAGATTTTACAAAAACTATTTTATATTGTGGAGATTTATTGGTTGAGTGGTTTACAAATTCTGGTCGATTAGTTTGATCCACTATATCGGTAGGAGTTTCTAAACACTTGAATAGGGTGAACCGACACGGTATGTTTTGAACAGAGGGTAAATGAAATAATTTTACCCAAAATTATATTTGATATAAAAGAATGATTTATATTTGAATTATTATAGTATATTGGATGTGTTGGTTATTTTTATAATCGAATAAGATTATAATTGAGATGGTTATAGAAAAAAGTCAGAACTCATATGAGTGTAATATATGAAATCACATGAATTAAATCTGAATTTAAATCAAAATTTAAATTAAAACCCTATAACCCTGCAAAGGTACTTGCAAATGTATTTGGGTTAAATATATGAGAATTTTAAAATCTTGGGAGATTTTAAATTGTTTTACAAACATTGAGAAGGATATTTTGAAATAATTTCAAAATGGAAATGTTAAATATGGGTTTTGAAAAGTGATAGTATTGAACTCTCTTTGATTACTAGGAAATAACCCTGATGATGTTGGCCACATCACCAGTGTTTCGAGTTGTAAGTGATGAATTACTAGAAATATATTGTTTTTGGAATTTTTTTGAGAAAACAAGTCGTTTTGAATATTGAAAAAAGGTATTTGATTTTAGAAAAGCTAAGTTATTTAAAATGTAACAACCCGTATTTTAATAACATGTTATAACCATAAATCAAGGCAGAATTAAATACTAAAATAAGAACCAAGGGAAACGGGTTGCGGCATTGCGTTCGTCTCGAAATTTTGCATGAAATCGAGTCTGAGTTTTCAAAAATCGGAGTTCGTATGACCAAGTTATGACCCTCAGAAGTTTCAGGAATTTGAATAAAATAAAACAGCTCGAAAATAAAGCCAGAAAATTCGAAATTCAAACCCAGAGAAGGCTGGCGGGAAAATTCCCGCCCATATACCCAGGTCGACTGGGGAGTCGACCTCCACCCCAACCAGGTCGACTGGGGAGTCGACCTCCCCATGACCAGGTCGACTGTGGAGTCGACCTGGGGGTCGACCTGGCCCCTTTTTCCAGATCCGAGTCTTTTTGTATTTTTCTGAATCTAGACCTATTTTCTGACCAGATTCGTGACTCTAATCCTATATAAACTCACCCCTAGCCTCGTTCTCTCCACACCATTTCATTCTGTCCTTATGCTGCTTCTGAAATAATTAAATTAAAGAGAGAATGGGTACTTCTTCTTCATCAAGACAACATCTAGGAATTGCAAATTGGGGGTTTTCAACTAGAACAAGACTAAACAAATAGAGATTCAACAACTACAACAACCGTTTCTAGAATCAAATCTCTGCACTCTAATTCTCAATCCGCGATCTGTAAGTTCTAGTTACTTCGAGATTTAAACTTGTTAAATTTAATATGGACATGGAATAAAATGAAATTGGACCTAAGCTTGATTATCTATTTGGATCTGTTCTTGTCTCTTCTTGAATCTATGATTTTGGGTTATTTCTTATCGACTGAATCATGCCCATTCATGTTGTTGGACCTAGTTTATTATTCAAACGTTAGATTGTAAAATGAATTCTTGGACCTTGACTTGATGATAAGACTATGCCCATACCTATGACTGTGAACATAAGACTATGCCTATACCTATGACTGTGAACATAAGACTACGCCTATGCCTATGACCGAGAACATAAGACTATTGCCTATGACTATGACAAGAACAATTGTGGCTAATCACCTATGACTCATGACTATGAATTATTGCCTATGATTATGAACATAAGGCTATCGTCTATGGCCATGACTTTGAAACTATTACAGTTAATTGCCTATGACTATTTAGGGTAGTTTCCTAGAACTATTTTGGATAATTATCCATGACTATTGAGATTAATCGCTCATGATTCACTATGACTATGACTGTTGTGGTTAATTGACTATTATAGTTGATTGTTCATGCCCATAACACTATAGTTGAAAACCATGTTGTGCACCGAATTGGCATTTTGTTGGATCGCATACCTAGGGTGTGACTTTCTTAGTTTATTCGCTATTATGTACACCAAAACCATTGGATCCATTATCCTTGTATTTGGCTTGCTTTTGCATGCCTATTCTTTTATGTCAGCGTTTACCATGACTATCGCCTTATCTTGCTAGATTTGAAATCCTATATGCCAGTGATGTTGTAACCAATTATCTCAAGTTATGTCATGCTAGTCTTGTAACCCCTTTTATCGATTTATGCTCGTCCCTCTTGCCTATCATAGTTTCGATGTTATTCCCTTTATTCTGAGATTTGGATTTATTTGAGTATGGATCGATTCATGTTTACGTGCGATGGGAACACGATTTGGGTAGAATAGGCAAAACTTGAATTGGTTATGAACATGAATTATGAACTTGATAAAAGGAAAAACTTGAAACATGAACGTTGTTATAACCTGAACCTGGATATGGACATGAAATTCGCCATTAAACTAGACACGAACTTGACATGAAACTTGAACATGGACATGACACTTAGAATGAACTTGAAAATGGCCAACTCGAGGTTGGGTTGAGTTTGCAGTGTAATCCTGCCCGGAACCACCCGACAAATCCAGTTACTGCAAACAATAGGATCCAATGTGGGTAGTTGGTCATATCGCACTTGAAAACCCGAGGTCAGACTGAGTTGTGGTGTAATTCTGCCCGGAACCGCCCGGCATATCCAGTGACCACAACAACAGGTCTAATGTGAGAGGTTGGGGTGCATTAATGAATTAATGCCACATGATTGGGTTAAGTCATGAACCGCTTGAATATACTTAACCAATTTGACATGATGATTTGATAGGGTTAAGTCATGAACTGCTTGAATATACTTAACCAATTTGACACGATGATTTGATAGGGTTAAGTCATGAACCGCTTGAATATACTTAACCAATTTGACACGATGATTTGATAGGGTTAAGTCATGAACCGCTTGAATATACTTCACTAATTTGACACGATGATTTGATAAGGTTGAGTCATGAACCTCTTGAATATACTTAACCAACTTGACACATGATTCGTAGGGCTAAGTCATGAACTTGAATGACAACACCTAGCCAATTTGACATGACATGTAGACGGGTTAAGTTACGAACTTGAATGACCACACTTAACCAACTTGACATGCTAGACTGATGGGGTTAAGTCTCGAATTTAAATGACAACACTTAACCTGCTGTAACACCCCGTAATTCTGTAACGCTAAGATTCACAAATCAAGGCAGAATTAAAAGTTAAAATCAAAATAAAGGGAAACGGGCTACGCCATTGCGTTCGCCTCGGAATTCTGCATGAAAACGAGTCTGAGTTTGCGTAAATCGGAGTCCGTATGAGGAAGATATGGCCTCCGAAAGTTTCAGCAAGGTTCAAATTTCAAAACAGACTCAGAAGCGGGCTGGGCGGGAAATTTCTCGCCCAGGACCCCAGGTCGACCTAGGTGTCGACCCCCCCCCCCCCCCCCAGGTCGACTGGGGAGTCGACCCCCCCTCCAGGTCGACTGGGGAGTCGACCTGGGTGTCGACCCCCCTGCTTTTTCCAGCTTCCTGAACCAGATTCGTTTCTCTGTATTTGGACGCCCTTCTGACCAGATTCGTTGACTTCTACACTATATAAACAACCCTGGTCTTCTTCTCTATTCACAATTCTTTTCTATCCTTATGCTGCCTCTGAGAAAATATATAAATAAATAAAAATGAGAAGATAATACGAAAATCCAAGACAAGGTTATGCTGCTCAAGTTGTCTAGAAGAGATTCAAAGCTTCAAGATAAGGATTAAAGGCTAAACGCCGCACGAATCATAGCAACCCCTCCTTTCTATTCTAATCTAATCTCTGTAAGTCAGTTATTTCTAGATTTGAACGTTTTTCTCTGTTCGTGACATGAAATTAAAGAAAAAAAAGAATATGCCAAATCTCTCTCTCTCTCTATTCGAATCAGTGCCTATACTCTTGAACCTAATTAAGAACTGTTATGATTCGAGGACAAATAAGACCGTGACTATGAAACTATGGACCTTAAAACCATATGCCTATGACTATGAACATTTGCCTATGACTATGAACATTTCCCATGACTGTGACTGTGACTATGAGGATTATTTCCTTGACTAAGTCTATGCCTTTGATTAGGAAATATAAACTATTGCCTATGACATAACAAGGACATCTGTGATTAAACACTTGTGATTCATGACTAGGAAAGTGTTGCTTAAGTTTTGTGACTATGAAATTGGGTCTAAACCCGATCATCTATTCTGTCTATTCTTGGTTATCTTCGGTTTTAGACCTTGGGAATTTACCTATTTAGTTAGGTCTACCCATGTTCTTGAACCTATGTCTCTATTCTGTCTATTCTTGGTTTTAGACCTTGGGAATTTACCTATTTAGTTAGGTCTACCCATGTTCTTGAACCGACGTCGTTATTCAACCCTTTTTATGCCAGTTAGTATGTCTATCTTTTGCATAGCATCTTTGGTTCATTCCCTATTTTCTACGAACCTAGCTTTATTTATAATCTAGACTGAATCACGATTATACGAACGGTGGGAATGCGGTTTGGGCAAAATATGAAATTTACTAAAAACATAGTTTAACTTGGAAATTGGCATAAATTGGGAACATTTATTATGGCATGTTCATAGAAATGCAAGTTGGATAAATTTGACATGAATTATAAGATGTGTAATTTGAATTTAATATTGACGTGTAAATCTAGCATTTACATGAATAGTGAACTAGAGTAATAAGTCTAGAATTAGAATGTTGAATCGGAATTGGATTAGCTAATTTGGCACGGTAAGTATATTGGCGTAAATGTGAAATTGGCCATAATTGGGAGTAATTGGCAGGTTTAGAAAAATCATGGTTAGTGACACTTAATTTGGTATAGTCCACATACCAAAAAGCATAAATATGATTTAGAAGGGGAAATGGGCCATAAGAATGAATGTAGACAGTTTACATTAAAAGAGTAATTAGGAAATAAGTAAATTAGAAATAATTTACTTATAGAATTTGGCCTGAATGAGGAAATATAAATTTAGACAAATTAAAGGTTTATTAACGACATCTCTTTTAATGACACACCAGAAAGTTCTAGGGTGACAGAGAGGATAGTGTCTAGGCTTGGGATTGGAAAATACAAGTTTCCTGCTCTCCCTGGCTATCCCTAACTGATCCGATGGACGGGATGGTTACTTTCAAAACTTGATTTGAAAATAAATTGAAACCCTTTGAACTTAGAAAACACGAATATGCCTAGCACGAGGTTAGACTGAGTTGCGATATAAACCTTCCCGGAACCAACCGACACATCCAGTAGTCGCAACAATACCTGTCTAATGTGAGTGGTAGCGGCTTTAATTTATTTAGTTAAAGCTAGAACAAGAATGGTAGGGTTAAGTTAACCAAGACACTTAACCTGTTCAACATGATAACTAGACTGATGGGTGGGGTTAGGTTCAGACTGACACTAAACACAGTTAAGCTAGAATGGGAGGGCTAAGTCCATAGAGACACTTAACCAAACTCAAGGTAGAAAAACGAGACTTGTAGGGGTTAAGTAAAGTTAATACACTTAGCCAAATTAATATGTTAACTAGACTAGAGGTTGGGGTTAAGTAAAATCTAATACACTTAGCCAATTTTGATATTTTAGCTGGGCTAGACCGTAGGGTTAAGAAAACCTGAACACTTAACCATTAGGTTGAGATAAAGGAATAAGGATAAGTCTAAAACATGAAGGGGCAATACTTAACCATTAATAACATGTTAGTTAAAATAGACGGGCAAGGCTATGTTCAAAAGGAACACTTAACCAATACAGGATGAAGGGGTAGGGGTAAGTAATAAGAAATATTTAACCAATATAACTTGGTTTGTGGTAGGGTTAAGTCAACGTGAATTACTAATAACACTTAACCAGTTTAATAGGATAAAAGAAGAGGGTTAAGTTAGCTTGAATTGACTAATGACACTTAACCAATCCAAATTGACGGGAAAGAGAACTAAGTAGTAAACCTTAGTTAAAAGGAGCTAAGTAGTAAACCTTAGTTAAAAAGACAACGATTCTGGAAACTAAATGGTAAACCTTAGTTGACAAAACTAAGTAGTAATTCTTAGTATAACACGAGGAGGAGCGAACGTCCGTCTGATTAAAAAGAAGGCTCCAACGAATTGGGTTACGAAGCCCGAGGCTTCGAGGGGACGTGAGGGTACTCTTGGTATCCCTCTGTGAGGTTACAGATGATCCGCCTGGGCCCACAGAGGTTAAGGTCTGCATAGAAGAACTAGGGGTATTCCTTGGTTGCAATACATGGCAACCTAAAGACTAGGATGGACCGGCGTGATTCGGCGAGCAAACGGTAGCCCTGTGATAGCGACTCGTCGTCTACCATCCATCTTGAGTCAATCGAGAAACGTGAAGCGGAAAGGCGGAGAACTCCAAAAGACCATATACTTGCTATCTAGTTATGGGTGAGGGTGGCCATAGGATAGTGGGGCACCGGGGGCCGGCATATAGTTCTCATTTTACAAGGTGTGCCTTTCATTAGTTGAGGGAGGGGTCAAGTGGGACCATAGCCACTGGAATAAAAACAGACCTTAGCATCTGCATCGGCAGATATCTGAAAGCTCCCGACCGAGTTCTGTATTCTTTGATTTGCCCTGTCACAGGACTCGGACCGCACATTACAGGACATGTGCATCTAGACAAGCGATAACGATTCGCGATACATGCGTGGGGAAGTATAGGAACATATACCACTCTAGGTAGTGTGTCCTAGACTTGGGGGCATCGTTCGACAGGTAGCGTAATCCCTAGTTGGACTAGGTGGCATAAACCCTGAACTCGAGAAGCATTCAGCAGATAGCGTAAAACTCTAGTTAAATCTAGAAAGCACTTGATAGAAAACCCTAGATTAAATCTAGGTTATAAATATATGCCTGAAGGCAATGGAAACTACAGGGGTTGGGATCACGTTATCGTTACTAGTTGGAACACTAGTTAGGTGGTGCAGAGATATAGAAACCAGTATAACAAGGAAATAGCGAAGCGGCGAAAGTTTTAGAGCATATCCAGTTTATCTTAGCTTAGCATATCTTGTGATTATCTTGTCTAATCTTGCTGACCCTATGGTCATGGTGTAATCTTGGATTCAGTTAATTCATGTCATTTGTTTTTCCATGTTCACATGCTAGAAGTTACTGAACTTACTCAGGCTTTATGTCTGACTCTGTTTTTCTTTCGTCTTCTTTTCTTCCGTCCCCCCCCCCCCAGGTAGTAGAGGAGGGAGTAGTATAGCTCAGGTTAAGTTGGACTGTCACTCTTTCCCAGCTTGAAGATTTGTCGAAGTTTTGCTTGGATTCTCTTTTCAGATGCTATGGCTGGTTCTTGCTACATTAGGGAATATAAATGTATTTTTATGCTTCTTTATTTTGTTAGACAGATGACACTCTGATATTGTAAAGAAATCTTTGTACAAACTATTTTATCAATAAAGCAAAGTTTTATTTTCCGTTGTTTAATTTCTGTCTGTCTTGTAATTTATCTGCATCTTTTACCCTAAATGCTCCACAGAACTTAGTGCATTCCCTTTGTGAGTGACACTAACGGACGTGGGGTGTTACACGTGGTATCATAGCTGAAGGTTACCAGATCAGATAAAGTATTTGAAAAATTATTTTCAAAACGGTTTTTAAAAAAGCATTTTCAAGAGAAAAGATATGTTTTAAAGACACATTCCCCAAAGCCATACGCACTATCTTCTCTTCCTCTGTTTAAATTCTTGTCTCCTTCTTTCTTGAGTCTCTGGGGCTCCTGGCTTTCTGGGAGGTAACCTCATCGAAGGGAAAAGTAATGCCCGGCTTCCATCCATAGCCGTAGTTGTTTCATCTACGGGCCATTTTCTTTCGAAGCTTATAGGGTTTTTCGGACGATGGAGGCAGTTTTCGAGAGATTTGTCAACATGACTACACACGGAAGGGGATGAGGAGTTCGGCTAAGGAGCATAACCCTAGGATGAGGAATTCATGGATGTAGACTTAGCACACGAAGGAGGAAGATATTATAAAACCTAAGACAAGCGGAAGTATCTTTACTAGGGTATGATAGGGCATATACTTAAGGATAAGGGCAAGAACGAGGACGAGATTTTCAGAAGGACAAGTACATGCTTTCGCCACCAAGCGTACCTAGGAGAAAGGTAGTCCGGTTGGAAGAGTCTAGTTTTCTGTTCGTACTATTTCCATAGGTTCTAGTGCTTCTCATTTGTTCATATCCACTTCCATAGTTGGGTCTCTGCACCATAGTACTTGTATAGTAGAAAGATCCCACTAGAGTCTCAAATCCAATTGGTGGTCCGACCAGTTTATTTTTGGTTAGTAGGGATTTGAGAATAGCTATTGAGTTTGCTTATATCATCTCACGTAGATCGTCTAAATTTGGGGGAGATATTCCTTGGGTGCTTGTCTGATATTAGTTTAGGCCTTTGGGGTTTGTACTTGAGGAATGTCGAGTTCAGTTTGGATGGTTTGCGTGAGAGATGAATAGTTGTGGCAGGCACTCCAAAGAGCACGTAGCGACCCTTCCACTCTTATAGTTATGGCATGGAGGATAAGAGGGAAACCTCTAATCATCTTAGTACATATACCTGGTACCGTGATTGAAATCTGTTTATTTTGGAAATGGAGATCTGGAACTTCACAATCGTGAAGTTAAATTAGTTAAGATACAGTGGAGTAAAGCTCAAGAAGGCTAGATATTAGCATCATACCCTTTTTCCTTAAGGGTGCATCCTTGATTTCTTTGTTTAGGAGCTTTACATATAATTGTTTCTCTTTTTCCAAAGTATATCCTCTAGGTCGTATCTTCGATCCTTAGGTAGAAGCCAATGGATGTAAACATGTGTTTGAAACATGTTATGGTTGGTGGTTGCAAGTGGTTGCTAATGGTTGCTCGTGAATGCATATGCACTAGATCAGTTCAGACGCTTTCATATTGCATTTACAGGAATGTATTTGTTTGTAAGTTGAGCCTGATATGTTATCATATGGATGTTGCATATGGATGAATGGCTATGCACACATGTAGTATTTACATAACTAGGGATGCTTGCATACATGATTGGACGCATGGCACTGACATGATTTGCATTTAGGAGGTCAACTGAATCAGTAGACCGCCTGATTTTGCATTGGATAAAGACATATACACACACTATGCATATAAACATGAAAGAATTAGAAATCTTTTAAGGACAGTGAATGCCTGTGATTGAATGGTTGAGTAGATGGGTGATTGGATGGTAGGACACATTCTTCCTAACTTGAAGATTTCGGGGACGAAATCCTTTTAAGTGGGGGAGAATGTAACACCCCGTAATTCCGTAACGCTAAGATTCACAAATCAAGGCAGAATTGAAAGTTAAAATCAAAATCAAGGGAAACGGGCTATGCCATTGCGTTCGCCTCGGAATTCTGCATGAAAACGAGTCCGAGTTTGCGTAAATCGGAGTCCGTATGAGGAAGATATGGCCTCCGGAAGTTTCAGCAAGGTTCAAATTTCAAAACAGACTCAGAAGCGGGCTGGGCGGGAAATTTCCCGCCCAGGACCCCAGGTCGACTGGGGAGTTGACCTGGGTGTCGACCCCCCCCACCCAGGTCGACTGGGGAGTCGACCTGGGTGTCGACCCCCCCCCCCCCCCAGGTCGACTAGGGAGTCGACCTGGGTGTCGACCCCCCCTGCTTTTTCCAGCTTCCTGAACCAGATTCATTTCTCTGTATTTGGACGCCCTTCTGACCAGATTCGTTGACTTCTACACTATATAAACAGCCCTGGTCTTCTTCTCTATTCACAATTCTTTTCTATCCTTATGCTGCCTCTGAGAAAATATATAAATAAATAAAAATGAGAAGATAATACGAAAATCCAAGACAAGGTTATGCTGCACAAGTTGTCTAAAAGAGATTCAAAGCTTCAAGATAAGGATTAAAGGCTAAACATCGCACGAATCATAGCAACGCCTCCTTTCTATTCTAATCTAATCTCTGTAAGTCAGTTATTTCCAGATTTGAACGTTTTTCTCTGTTCATGACATGAAATTAAAGAAGAAGAAAAAAAGAATATGCCAAATCTCTCTCTCTCTCTATTCGAATCAGTGCCTATACTCTTGAACCTAATTAAGAACTGTTATGATTCGAGGACAAATAAGACCGTGACTACGAAACTATGGACCTTAAAACCATATGCCTATGACTATGAACATTTGCCTATGACTATGAACATTGCCTATGACTATGGACATTACCTATGACTATGAACATTTCCTATGACTGTGACTATGAGGATTATTTCCTTGACTAAGTCTATGCCTTTGATTAGGAAATATAAACTATTGCCTATGACATAACAAGGACATCTGTGATTAAACACCTGTGATTCATGACTAGGAAAGTGTTGCTTAAGTTTTGTGACTATGAAATTGGGTCTAAACCCGATCATCTATTCTGTCTATTCTTGGTTATCTTTGGTTTTAGACCTTGGGAATTTACCTATTAAGTTAGTTCTACCCATGTTCTTGAACCTATGTCTCTATTCAGACTATTCTTGGTTTTAGACCTTGGGAATTTACCTATTTAGTTAGGTCTACCCATGTTCTTGAACCGACGTCGTTATTTAACCCTTTTTATGCCAGTTAGTATGTCTATCTTTTGCATAGCATCTTTGGTTCATTCCCTATTTTCTACGAACCTAGCTTTATTTATAATCTAGACTGAATCACGATTATACGAACGGTGGGAATGCGGTTTGGGCAAAATATGAAATTTACTAAAAACATAGTTTAACTTGGAAATTGGCATAAATTGGGAACATTTATTATGGCATGTTCATAGAAATGCAAGTTGGATAAATTTGACATGAATTAAAAGATGTGTAATTTGAATCTAATATTGACGTGTAAATCTAGCATTTACATGAATAGTGAACTAGAGTAATAAGTGTAGAATTAGAATGTTGAATCGGAATTGGATTAGCTAATTTGGCACGGTAAGTATATTGGCGCAAATGTGAAATTGGCCATAATTGGGAGTAATTGGCAGGTTTAGAAAAATCATGGTTAGTGACACTTAATTTGGTATAGTCCACATACCAAAAAGCATAAATATGATTTAGAAGGGGAAATGGGCCATAAGAATGAATGTAGACTGTTTACATTAAAAGAGTAATTAGGAAATAAGTAAATTAGAAATAATTTACTTATAGAATTTGGCCTGAATGAGGAAATATAAATTTAGACAAATTAAAGGTTTATTAATGACATCTCTTTTAATGACACACCAGAAAGTTCTAGGGTGACAGAGAGGATAGTGTCTAGGCTTGGGTTTGGAAAATACAAGTTTCCTGCTCTCCCTGGATGTCCCTAACTGATCCGACGGACGGGATGGTTACTTTCAAAACTTGATTTGAAAATAAATTGAAACCCTTTGAACTTAGAAAACACGAATATGCCTAGCCCGAGGTTAGACTGAGTTGCGATATAAACCTGCCTGGAACCAACCGGCACATCCAGTAGTCGCAACAATACCTGTCTAATGTGAGTGGTAGCGGCTTTAATTTATTTAGTTAAACCTAGAACAAGAACGGTAGGGTTAAGTTAACCAAGACACTTAACCAGTTCAACATGATAACTAGACTGATGGGTGGGGTTAGGTTCAGACTGACACTTAACATAGTTAAGCTAGAATGGGAGGGCTAAGTCCATAGAGACACTTAACCAAACTCAAGGTAGCAAAACGAGACTTGTAGGGGTTAAGTAAAGTTAATACACTTAGCCAAATTAATATGTTAACTAGACTAGAGGTTGGGGTTAAGTAAAATCTAATACACTTAGCCAATTTTGATATGTTAGCTGGGCTAGACCTTAGGGTTAAGAAAACCTGAACATTTAACCATCAGGTTGTGATAAAGGAATAAGGCTAGGTCTAAAACATGAAGGGACAATACTTAACCATTAATAGCATGTTAGTTAAAACAGACGGGCAAGGCTAAGTTAAAAATGAACACTTAACCAATACAGGATGAAGGGGTAGGGGTAAGTAATAAGAAATATTTAACCAATATAACTTGGTTTGTGGTAGGGTTAAGTCAACCTGAATTACTGATAACACTTAACCAGTTTAACAGGATAAAAGAAGAGGGTTAAGTTAGCTTGAATTGACTAATGACACTTAACCAATCCAAATTGACGGGAAAGAGAACTAAGTAGTAAACCTTAGTTAAAAGGAGCTAAATAGTAAACCTTAGTTAAAAAGACAACGATTCTGGAAACTAAGTGGTAAACCTTAGTTGACAAAACTAAGTAGTAATTCTTAGTATAACACGAGGAGGAGCGAACGTCCGTCTGATTAAAAAGAAGGCTCCAACGAATTGGGTTACGAAGCCCGAGGCTTCGAGGGGACGTGAGGGTACTCTTGGTATCCCTCTGTGAGGCTGCAGATGATTCGCCTGGGCCCACAGAGGTTAAGGTCTGCGTAGAAGAACCAGGGGTATGCCTTGGTTGCAATACATGGCAATCTAAAGACTAGGATGGACCGGCGTGATTCGGCGAGCAAACGGTAGCCCTGTGATAGCGACTCGTCGTCTACCATCCATCTTGAGTCAATCGAGATACGTGAAGCGGAAAGGCGGAGAACTCCAAAAGACCATATACTTGCTATCTAGTTATGGGTGAGGATGGCCATAGGATAGTGGGGCACCGGGGGCCGGCGTATAGTTCTCATTTTACAAGGTGTGCCTTTCATTAGTAGAGGGAGGGGTCAAGTGGGACCATAGCCACTGGAATAAAAACAGACCTTAGCATCTGCATCGGCAGATATCTGAAAGCTCCCGACCGAGTTCTGTATTCCATGATTTGCCCTATCACAGGACTCGGACCGCACATTACAGGACATGTGCATCTAGACAAGCGATAACGATTCGCGATACATGCGTGGGGAAGTATAGGAACATATACCACTCTAGGTAGTGTGTCCTAGACTTGGGGGCATTGTTCGACAGGTAGCGTAATCCCTAGTTGGACTAGGTGGCATAAACCCTGAACTCGAGAAGCGTTCAGCAGATAGCGTAAAACTCTAGTTAAATCTAGAAAGCACTTGATAGAAAACCCTAGATTAGATCTAGGTAATAAATGTATGCCTGAAGGCAATGGAAACTACAGGGGTTGGGATCACGTTATCGTTACTAGTTGGAACACTAGTTAGGTGGTGCAGAGATATAGAAACCAGTATAACAAGGAAATAGCGAAGCGGCGAAAGTATTAGAGCATATCCAGTTTATCTTAGCTTAGCATATCTTGTGATTATCTTGTCTAATCTTGCTGACCCTATGGTCATGGTGTAATCTTGGATTCAGTTAATTCATGTTGTTTGTTTTTCCATGTTCACATGCTAGAAGTTACTGAACTTACTCAGGCTTTATGTCTGACTTTGTTTTTCTTTTGTCTTCTTTTCTTCCGTTCCCCCCCCCCCCCCAGGTAGTAGAGGAGGGAGTAGTATAGCTCAGGTTAAATTGGACTGACACTCTTTCCCAGCTTGAAGATTTTTCGAAGTTTTGCTTGGATTCTCTTTTCAGATGCTATGGCTGGTTCTTGCTACATTGGGGAATATAAATGTATTTTTATGCTTCTTTATTTTGTAAGACAGATGACACTCTGATATTGTAAAGAAATCTTTGTACAAACTATTTTATCAATAAAGTAAAGTTTTATTTTCCGCTGTTTAATTTCTGTCTGTCTTGTAATTTATCTGCATCTTTTACCCTAAATGCTCCACAGAACTTAGTGCATTCCCTTTGTGAGTGACACTAATGGACGTGGGGTGTTACACCTGCTGGACGGAAACCCTAGTTACGCGGCCCTTTTCAGTAGTAACATACTAGATGTATCACGGTACCCTGGAACTAGGCAGGGTGGGGCACGATTACTGGGCTGATTGTAAGCGACCAGAACGACGGCTGAGTTGGTGTGCCATTGTAGGTTCAGGCGGACTATGGTCGTGCACGTAGTCCGGAGTTGAAAAAGCAGGCATTGGGCATTGGTAGGTTTACACTGTGTGTGCTTGATTCATGTCGGTGGTTGGCACCCTAGGGCTTGATACACCCTATGGTGGACCTAGCACAGGTGACTACATTTCTTGATTGGGCCGTATGACATAGACACCTGAACGAGCTAGGACTTGTAGGGAGCTGATCGCTTAATAGATCGTTACGTGGAAAAAGGGTGTTGTTCGTTAGGTAGCATAATCCCTAGTGGTCCTAGGTGGAATAAACCCTAATCGAATCTAGAAAACGTTCAATAGGTAGCATAATCCCTAGTGGTCCTAGGTGGCATAAATCCTAGGTGAACACGCGATAGTTCATGATAAGGAAACCTAGCCAGAACAAGGGCGGAAGTCCAAACGATTTCAAGAATGGTGGCACTACGTTGAAGTAGTATAGAAACACGTGATGAAACCCATACGATATACGGCAAGGGACTATACATATACATAGAAAGGATGATACGGGTAGGGGTACTAGTACAGTTGGTGCAGAAAATGTTAAACATGCGATGCTATACGTAGTTTATCTGGTTTGCATAGTTTATCTTGTTACCGTAGTTTATCTAGTTAGTAGAGTTTATCTTGTCATCTTAGTTTAACTTGCCTATCTTGTCATCATCCTTATGTTTACTTTCAGTTTATACATGTCATGTTATCTTTACTTGTTTCTATGCTGAAAGTCACTAGAACTTACCAGTCTTTATGACTGACCCGTTTTCTTTTGCCTCTTTTTCTTCTTCCCCCCCCCCCCCCCCCAGATTCTCAGGGAGGAAAACACTACTACTTAGTTTGGACTTCTTTCTGCTTCAAGATCATCATATATGGCTTGGACCTTTCTTGGCTATGGCTGCTTTACTGTTTTACTTAGGGAATGATTTATGACTATGGTTTTATGCTTCTTTACTATTGCAAGACAGATTTTGATGTAATGGATTTAATGGCATTTTAATGTAAAAAGGCTTTAGACCCTTTCTAGATTTTAAAGCAATGAAATTTGGTTCTTCTTCTGCTGTTTTATATGTTCTATCTTGTAATATTTCTGTGTATGCTTACCTAGATAATGCTCCACCAAAGCTAGTGCATTCCCTTTGTGAGTGACCCTAGCGGAGGTGGGGTGTTACATTTGGTATCAGAGCAGAAGGTTACCAGACTGGGCAAAAGTTTTTATAACCTTTTGAAATCATTTTCAAAACCATTTACAAAGAAGCATTTTTCAAGAAAAGTTTTATTTTTAAAGGCTATTCCCCAAAGGCCATTAGCATTATTATTTGTTTCCTTGTTTGAATCCCTTTTCCTTTCTTTCTTCCATCTGTAGTCACATTACACTACACCAAAATAGCATATTTGGCGCACCATGATGCAGAGATTTGATACGGCTTTAAGCCGTATCAAATTTGATAGTGCTCAGGCCCGTACCAAATTGAATTTGGCTATCCGCACCACCTTCAACCTTCAAATCTAACCTTACATCTTCAACCACTCGGATCAGTTAAATTTAATACGGCTCTATTCCGCATCATATTTTCGCGTTCCCCCCCCCCCCCCCCCACTATTTTTTCATTTCTGATTAATTTTCTGGTCGTCCCTTTTGCTTATTGCTGCTCCAAAAATGTCGGCTAGGGTTTCTTCGAATTGGCTTTAAAACAAATTCATGGCTTCAGGCACTTCTTCAGTTGATTGACGATGCTTGCTTGCTCGAATTCGAATCAAAATCTTCCTCGATCCAACGTTGTAAGATTTCTGATTTTATTTGAGAAATTGAATTGTTTTCTGCGAGTTGGATAAGATTTGCCGATGATGATTTGTGTAGTATTTATAGTATTTTCAATCCCAAATACATACTCTGATTTCTTAAATGATTTGCCCTAATTGTGGACTGATTGCGTAACTGTGTTGATTTGTATGTTGAGTAAGATTTGCCGATGATGATTTGTATGTTGAGTAACTGTGTCCTTAACCGTGTGTAAATTAACTGTGTATCTTTAATTGAAATGTAAATATATGACACTCACATGTAAGGTTGAAAGCCCTACTCCTGCTAATTGCATATCATTGTGGAATCAGCTAATTTCATGTCTAGTAAGCTAGTTGTGGTAAATATTCACTTCCCATCGCTATAGAAAGTAGGCATATACAATATTTTTTTTTCCAAACCAAACCTTTTGAAATTCAGTAGAAACTCTCTTGTAACATTCGATAAGTCGTCACTTAGGAACCGTTTGACAGAACTGATGCATCTTGTATCTCAGTAACTAAATGTAACAACCCAGAAAATTTCAGTATATTTAAATATAGATTTAAATGAATAAATGGGATAATATTGGTTAAAATCAATATTCTGTTGATTTTATAATGATAAAGGCTTGAATCGAAACTAAACAGTTTTTATTTGAGTTATATTGGAATGTTCCCAAAGCAAGTCATCTTCCTCAGCATCAAACTTCAATAGCAGTCCCGAAGCAATAGCTTTGCTGATATCCATCTTCTCCATCGCAGGGTGCTTGCAGGGTATAATAATCAGAATCGCAATTGCAGTCGCAATCCCTCGGTTCTTCTGATTTTTCATCCTCTATTCTGATTTTTCATCCTCTAGGCATCTGCAATCGCAATTTGTATCATCCTCTAGGTATCTCCTTCCTCACAAATCACCGAAATCCTTACCCTGCCAGCATTGCAATTTCTTTAGAATTATTTATGATATCGAACATAGAATCAACCTTTTTTATATGCGGAACTGTCACTACCACCGTAAATTTGACAGAGTGAAATAAAAATGAACCACTAATCTATTTATATGCTATATATAAAATAGGTAAACGGTGTTGTATATATTTAATTATTTGATCAAAGATCCATTAATTTTAGTTGTTTCGTTGTTTTTGTTTTCAGTATGCTTCTGAATAACAAATTTTAAACCTTCAATGGCAGTCCCAAAGCATGTCATCTTTCTCAGCATCAAACTTCAATAGCAGTCCCGAAGCAATAGCTTTGTTGATATCCATCTTCTTCATCGCAGGGTGCTTGCAGGGTATGATAATAGCTGTTCGAGGGGAAAAGAAGACTGACAAAGGACTGCAGGCTGCTACTTAAGTTTGATCTATCTGGAATAGATCCAGCACCGAGGTTTGCATTCTATTTTCCCAGTATTTTAGTTTGGTATATGGTTGGATGATATAATGCTAATAATATGTATGCATTCCAAATTTGGTTTATTCGATACTATCCCTTGCAGTAAGAAGATTTCTCTACCGTCCGGGCTGAAGCAATTTTCTAAAGTAGCAGTCTTTGAGCCCACAATCCTGACCAAACACGAACAAAGATTGCATCAGTATGCAAAACGGCCATTGTAGTGTTGGAAAGAGAAGGTTAGCATGAAGACCTTGGATAATGTCTTTCATATGATTATTCTTATACCTACGTTGTTTTAGATTAAAAAAAGGATTCAATGTTTTGTCAACCATAGTGTTGTTCCTTTTTATTTTCTTACACTTATATGACACATTATCAATGGAAGTGTATATACAAAATTTAACCTCATTTAAATGTGAGTTCAAATTTGAATAGTTGGTGCCTTATCATTTGTTTGTTACTTCATAATTGATTCACATCAGTAAAAATGCATAGTCTGTTTGTAATAGGCAATTGATTCAATATAATACATTCAATATGAACTGTATATTTTCATGCCATAGCTTTTTGATATGTAACATACTATTATGCATCTTTTATTTCATTTTTAAGGCATATTATATGCTCAATGCTGTAAGAGTTGCAGTTTATTCCAATTGTAATTATAGTCTAGAGCTTCAGGATATGAACAGACAACCAATTTTTTGTGTGCAATATGTTTTTATAACTTCTTGGTGCATGAAGGTTAGCATTTGAATATTTTGTTTACCATTTGGATATTTGCTGGACAAAGTTCTGACACGACATCGATGAAAAAAAGGGTTATGTTAAGCTAGAGTAGAGTATAAATCATATGTTGATGAAATAAACACAGTGATATATTACATGTATGCAAACACAGTTTGTCTAATGAGTCGAAGTAACTCTTAAGATAATAAATGCACGCCCAGGTGGATATTACTCAGTGCATGATTATGTACAAATCATAGCCAAACAAAATGGACATTATATACTGAGTTATAACTAAGCATAGCATTATCAATAAAATTGTAGACTTTCAAATGAATAACTCAGGTGTGCTGAGTACACGTGAAACATAAGATATCCTCAGATTATCACGTAATCATAGCATATTACACAGTGTAGTTTTAAGAAGATTATAATTAAGCATAGTATATCTTATGATTGTATAATATTGTATAGTTCATGCTTAACGATAACTCAAGATATATTGTAATCATAATCATATGCCTACTTGAGATATATCACGTTTACTGGGTATAGCTATGATTTATGATAACTTGAGTTATGATTTAAGATATTCTAACTTGAGATATATCACGTGTACATAATCAAGTTATGATTATGATAACATATTTTGTGCTATCATTAAGTAATCATAATCATTATCATTAAGTTAGCATATTAGGTTACGATGTTACGATTAAATTAACATAAGATATACTGAGTTTCCGATTACTTGACAATTTCTTCCTAAAACATTCCAGATCTGAACGAAAAAATACAGTTTTGATGCTTGGAAAGATGATCTGCATCCTTTTATTTTTTCCCTAAAGAGACACTGAAGGTCAGATCCCAAATGGTTCGATGATCGCTGCTACAACAGCCGAAGTTATGGAGTACGGAAATGCAGACCTAGATATTAACGGTTGAAATCGGAGAGGCTGAATCATAACGCATGGTGATGGATCTCGGGCTAACAGGATTATTGGACAATGTTTTCAAGTAACTAATGAAATCAGGTATTTCTTTTCAATTTGATGATTTTTTTCAGTTGGGCTATTAATTTGATGTGACGACAGTCGTTTTTCATATTATATTCACTAGATGGTACCACCAAACCTAAGATGTTCTTTGTCCACTAATGTTTTGCGGGTGAAATGAGTTTATAGTCCATTTTATTTTTCTTATCTCAATTTTAAATTTTATAGCCCATTTTATTTTTTACATTGTTATTCTATTATTGTAATTGTTTGGTGGTAGTTGATGTGTCCATTCCATTCTTAATATACGTCTTTCAAATTTGCAGTCACAATGTCTACATAATGATGTAATGATGAACAAAGCGTGCATGTATGTAATGATTTATTTGGATATTTGCTTGCATGTATGGTACAGTACTGAGTTTCTTGGTAGATATGATATTAACCATACATAATGATGTCGATATGATTCTTGCATTTTGTTTGAAGATAAAATCATGTTTCATAAAAACTTGAGTAATTTACAGAGAACAGGTTTTGAAGTTATAAACCATTATCCCAGTTTTCATTAATAATTGCAGCTTGAATGGTTAACTGGAGGAGATTGTCTAGCTGGAATGCATGAAGTAGTCGTCACAAAGAGGACACTTGAAGCAATTGAGTTAGCGCGGAAGCAAAACCGCAGTTTATGGAGAGTTTCTTCTACTGTAAGTGCATACATGTTCATATATTTGAATTTTTGAATTCATTATATCTATATAACTTTAACTGATTTGATCTATTTTTATTGTTCAACTAAATAGTTATTCGCTCACATTGCCTCTGATGCAACATTGAAACCCCTGAGTCACTTTACTGAATCTCCTGAAGTTAGCTAATATCCTGCTATTTTAGCGGGGGAGTACGTCGAACAGCAATTGCTTGCTGTTCCGAACAGCAATTGCTTGCTGTTCCGAACAGCAATTGCTTGCTGTTTCGAACAGCAATGTTCGGAACAGCAATGGCTTGCTGTTCCGAAACAGCAAGCCTAAGAGCTTGCTGTTCGGAATAGCAAGCAATTGAAGTATCAAATTCTCAATTTGGGAAATGTTATGCATTTTGCAGTTTGTGGTTTACGATCAAATCTCGGGTCTCTTTAGGTCGTTATAAATGAAAAATAAAATACAGTTAACTCGATTTAAGGATGATGGTAGTTGTTAATGTATTAATAGTTATTTTTGTTTTTACTCTTTATTTTTGGATTTGGTCCAAGTCAGTTAGTGGGAGAACAACAATATCAATGCTGCTCTACAAAATAATACATTTTGTGGCCAAAAGCGAGGGAGCTTACATGTGCTAAACCTGCTTTTCTCCCATTAGTGTAATTAGTTCCTGTTATATTTAATATATATTCATGAGTTAGTACACTGTACACCCTGAAAGATCGTGTGCAAGAAGACTGATACATGATATTTTGTTACTTAGGAACTGATCAAGTTTATATCTTTTACTCAATGTTGTCTTATGATAAAAGCAATGGGCAACATAAGTGAATACCTAACATGATATAATATATAAATGCCCTATTGCACCATGGCATTACGAGTCAAATAAATCACATGAAACTTTCTTTTTCATTTACAAACTGCTGTTGAGAACAACTGCTTCCATGCTGTTGTTGTTCAATTTTGCTGCGGTATTTTCAATTGAACTAAAGATATATACCGAATAACCATGGCATAATCATGCTGTTGTTCAATTAAACTAAAGATATACATGTAAAAATTGAACTGTGGTGCCTTATATTCTTATCTCACTTTTATCCCACTTTTAAAGGAAAAAAGGAACCTTCACAGAAATATGGACGCAGGTTTGTGTACTCCAAATTAATTTCTTAATTGATCATTTGGATTTATTGTCAAGTCGTTTATACATGCCTTCCAGATTATTTGTTCTTCTAATTCACAGTTTTGATCTCAAAAATGGTTCACTTTCCAAGTTGTCAATGTAAAGTATTATTGTCCCTGTTAATAGTTCTGTGTTGCAACTTTTTTATTTGGTGAGAGTTCTAGGAAAATAATTAAGGCTTTTAAATACATTTAGTCAGGGTAATGAACTATTTTCCAGTTCTGTTCACAGAAGTAGTTATCATGGCACCAGCATGAAATATCAAAATAATAACATTTCTTTTGCATCAAGTTTTTTTTGCATTAAGTCATACAATATTTGACTAGCAGTCTATATGAATTATAGGACTTTTTTTTTGGCAGACGTCTGAGAGCAATGGAAGACGTCTGGATGTTGGACCAGATGTCTGGAGCCCCCCGTGCATGACCCGAGTAGAAACTCAGACGTCTGGTGAAGATTTGCAGACATCTGGAAGCCATTGGTAATGATCCCAAACTGTCCGAGTCCACCAAGAACACCATAAAAGAGGTCAGCATTCTGTTTTTCTGCATTAAAATTGCAATATAAGATAAATGAAATTCTATCAAGTGGAATTCTAGCTTTGGTAATGATATATTGATATACCTGTAAATCTAGCTTTGGTAATGATCCCAAGTAGAATGCTGACCTCTTTTATGGTGTCTACGATCCGGAGAAGATGGGAGGATGCAGTTATGAGTGTTGTACGTTTTAGTTTAATATTGTTGTGCCATTGGTTTACGTATACATGTAGTTGTGTAACTATAGTTTGTAGATTTGGTGATTGATGTCATGTTACATTAATAAAATAGTTTATAGATTTATTTCTTGGACTAGTTTATGTTTGTGTTGATGATGAGTTTTGAAATCCATAAATGTTTTGTTGATTTTTCTTTCTATGTAAATTCAGTAGCTAATTGTATTTTTTTTAAATTAGATACGGCTAATGGCCGTATCAAATTTAGATAAAGATACGGCCATTAGCTGTATCAAATATATGAATTGATATGGCTCAAAGCCGTGTCAAATTCATGGATTGATATGGCTTTGAGCCGTATCAGTTCATATATTTGATACGGTTTTGACCCGTATCAATTCATGAGTTTGATACGGCTAATGGCCGTATCAATTCATGAATTTGATACGCCTTTGAGCTGTATCAAATTCATGAATTGATACGGGTCAAAGCCGTATCAAAGTAACAGAGACGCCATTTTTTGATACGGCTTAAAGCACTGCCAAATCGATTTTGATACGGCTCAGAGCACTGCTTAATTGGCATTTCTGGTGTAGTGTTAGTTCCATCTGCGACTAACCTTATTTCAAGCTTTGAAGGGCTGCCGTGCGATGGAGGTAGTTCTCGAGAGACCTATTAACACGTTAAATAAGAGGGGATAATGGTGGTTAAGGCGAATGAGCTCAGAACAAGAAGGTAGAAATGTTTCTGTAGGAAAGCCTAGTTTATCTTTCTATCATGTCCGTACCCTTTTTGATTATGGTACATCGCATCCTTTTTATTTATGCTTCGATAGTTGAGTCTCTGCACCTTAGTAGTAGCGTAGTAGAGGATCCCATTTTTTTTCCTCTCAAATCCTATTGGGGAATCAGCTCATTTATTCATGACTTGTTTGGATTTGAGAATGTCTATGCTAAGCAATGCTTATGTTTTTGGGCTAAGGGTCGATTCTAGGGATGGAATGGTTATCCAGTACTGGTGCCATTCTTGAGTATGAAAAGAGGGTAGTTAGACTCTTGACTTGCCATGTAATACCCTCGAAGTCTAGTGTAACCCTGAGGATTCTTCCATGCTTAGTTACCTAGAATCTCTTGATACATTTGTTGATCTCGAGTAGTGTTCGCCACTATGGTGGATGGTTCATTTCGCTTAGGCATGAGTTATAGGAAATCACCTTAGTAAGTACATTTGGCAACATGGCTGACATCTGTTTATTTGCAAGAGATAATTCTTCTGTGTGGAATACCCTATAGTGAGTAAACGAGATCCAGGATTCACTAGTGAATTTTGGAGAGCTTGCATGAAACCATGAGTACGCAGTTATGTTTGAGCCGAGTATACCAGAAGGAGGATAAGGGAAAGTGGGACGAGAGGCAACAGTGAAATAAGTTCCAACTCATATTTTGGAAACAAGAATTAAGAAGCTACGAAATTATGAAGTTAAAGGCGGACAAAGCACAATGGAGTTAAGCTCAAGGAAATGCGACTTAGAAGATTGAAGACTAGATACGCGCATCATATCTCTTTTTAAGAGTATATCCTTGATCCCTCTTTTCCTGTAGAGCTCACTTGCATGCTATCTTTTATGTATATCCCCTTGGTCCTATTCTCAATCTTATTTCCGTTGTAAACCCCATAAGGAGTATGACTCTTCTGGTTGTGATATATGTTGGGGTTTGAGGGTGTCCGTTGGGTTTCCTAGAATCATATATATTGGTTTTGGGCTGGTGTTTAGGGGAGTTTCTTTCCTAATTAGCATATATGTGAGGAAGATTTCCAGTTTAGACACTGCCTAATGGGTACAAAGTTTTTCTTTACTTGCTTTTATCATTCGGCTATACCTTTAGGTAGGAACTAGTGGATGTAAACATGTGTTTGAGACATGTTATGGTTGATGGTTGCAAGTAGTTGCAAGTGGTTGCTAGTTGTTGCTCGTGGATGCATGAACACACATTAGGCACTAGATCGGCTCAGTCACATCTCATATTGCATATGCATGAATGTTTATACTTGTACATGGATGGGAACTTGATATGATATCATTTGGATGTTGCATATGAATGAATGTTTGTGCACTCATGTAGAGATTATAAAGTATGTTAGGAATTTGCACACATGTTGGACTCATTACACTAACATATTTTGCATTAAGGGGGTTTACTGAATCAGTAACTGCTTGATCTTTTGCAATAGATAATTGCATATACACACACTTTCCGCATATATACATACAGCATTAGGAATCTTTTAAGGACAATGATTGCTTATGGATGATGTTTTGAGTAGATGGATGATGGATGGTAGGATACATTCTTCCTGACTTAGAGATTTCGGGGACGAAATCCTTTAAGGAGGGGAGAATGTAACAACCCGTATTTTAATAACATGTTATAACCATAAATCAAGGCAGAATTAAATTTTAAAATAAGAACCAAGGGAAAGCGCCATTGCGTTCGTCTCGAAATTCTGCATGAAATCAAGTATGTGTTTTCGAAAATCGGAGTTCGTATGACCAAGTTATGACCCTCAGAAGTTTCAGGAATTTGAATAATATAAAACAGCTCGAAAATAAAGCCAGAAAATTCGAAATTCAAACCCAGAGAAGGCTGGCGGGAAAATTCCCACCCATATACCCAGGTCGACTGGGGAGTCGACCTCCCCCCTAACCAGGTCGACTGGGGAGTCAACCTCCCCATGACCAGGTCGACTGGGGAGTCGACCTGGCCCCTTTTTCCGGATCCGAGTCTTTTTGTATTTTTCTGAATCTAGACCTATTTTCTGACCAGATTCGTGCTATATAAACTCACCCCTAGCCTCGTTCTCTCCACACCATTTCATTCTGTCCTTATGCTGCTTCTGAAATAATTAAATTAAAGAGAGAATGACTACTTCTTCGTCAAGACAACATCTAGGAATTGCAAATTGGGGGTTTTCAACTAGAACAAGACTAAACAAATAGAGATTCAACAACTGCAACAACCGTTTCTAGAATCAAATCTCTGCACTCTAATTCTCGATCCGCGCTCTGTAAGTTCTAGTTACTTCGAGATTTAAACTTGTTAAATTTAATATGGACATGGAATAAAATGAAATTGGACCTAAGCTTGATTATCTATTTGGATCTGTTCTTGTCTCTTCTTGAATCTATGATTTTGGGTTATTTCTTATCGACTGAATCATGCCCATTCATGTTGTTGGACCTAGTTTATTATTCAAACGCTAGATTGTAAAATGAATTCTTCGATCTTGACTTGATGATAAGACTATGCCTATACCTATGACTGTGAACATAAGACTATGCCTATACCTATGACTGTGAACATAAGACTATGCCTATGCCTATGACTGAGAACATAAGACTATTGCCTATGACTATGACAAGAACAATTGTAGCTAATCACCTATGACTCGTGACTATGAATTATTGCCTATGATTATGAACATAAGGCTATCGTCTATGACCATGACTTTGAAACTATTACAGTTAATTGCCTATGACTATTTAGGGTAGTTGCCTAGAACTATTTTGGATAATTATCCATGACTATTGAGATTAATCGCTCATGATTCACTATGACTATGACTGTTGTGGTTAATTGACTATTATAGTTGATTGTTCATGCCCATAACACTATAGTTGAAAACCATGTTGTGCACCGAATTGGCATTTTGTTGGATCGTATACCTAGGGTGTGACTTGCTTAGTTTATTCACTATTATGTACACCAAAACCATTGGATCCATTATCCTTGTATTTGGCTTGCTTTTGCATGCCTATTCTTTTATGTCAGCGTTTACCATGACTATCGCCTTATCTTGCTAGATTTGAAATTCTATATGCCAGTGATGTTGTAACCAATTATCTCAAGTTATGTCATGCTAGTCTTGTAACCCCTTTTATCTCTTTATGCTCGTCCCTCTTGCCTATCATAGTTTTGATGTTATTCCCTTTATTCTGAGATTTGGATTTATTTGTAGTATGGATCGATTCATGTTTACGTGCGATGGGAACACGATTTGGGTAGAATAGGCAAAATTTGAATTGGTTATGAACATGAATTATGAACTTGATATAAGGCAAAACTTGAAACATGAACGCTGTTATAACCTGAACCTGGATATGGACAAGAAACTCGCCATTAAACTTGACACGAACTTGACATGAAACTTGAACATGGACATGACACTCAGAATGAACTTGAAAATGGCCAACTCGAGGTTAGGTTAAGTTTGTAATGTAATCCTGCCCAGAACCGCCCGGCAAATCTAGTTACTGCAAACAATAGGATCCAATGTGGGTAGTTGGTCATATCGCACTTGAAAACCCGAGGTCAAACTGAGTTGTGGTGTAATTCTGCCCGGAACCGCCCGGCATATCCAGTGACCACAACAACAGGTCTAATCTGAGAGGTTGGGGTGCATTAATGAATTAATGCCACATGATTGGGTTAAGTCATGAACCGCTTGAATATATTTAACCAATTTGACACGATGATTTGATAGGGTTAAGTCATGAACCGCTTGAATATACTTAACCAATTTGACACGATGATTTGATAGAGTTAAGTCATGAACTGCTTGAATATACTTAACCAATTTGACACGATGATTTGATAGGGTTAAGTCATGAACCGCTTGAATATACTTCACCAGTTTGACACGATTATTTGATAAGGTTGAGTCATGAACCGCTTGAATATACTTAACCAACTTGACACATGATTCGTAGGGCTAAGTAATGAACTTGAATGACAACACTTAGCCAATTTGACATGACACGTAGACGGGTTAAGTCACGAACTTGAATGACCACACTTAACCTACTTGACATGCTAGACAGATGGGGTTAAATCTCGAATTTAAATGACAACACTTAACCTGCTGGACGGAAACCCTAGTTACGCGGTCCTTTTCAGCAGTAACCCACTAGATGTATCATGGTACCCTGGAACTAGGAAGGGTGGGGCACGATTACTGGGCTGATTGTAAGCGACCAGAACGACGGCTGAGTTGGTGCGCCATTGTAGGTTCAGGCGGACTATGGTCGTGCATGTAGTCCGGAATTGAAAAAGCAGGCATTGGGCACTGGTAGGTTTTCACTGTGCGTGCTTGATTCGTGTCGGTGGTTGGCACCCTAGGGCTTGATACACCCTATGGTGGACATAGCATAGGTGACTACATTTCGTGATTGGGCCATATGACACAGACACATGAACGAGCTAGGACTTGTAGGGAGCCGATCTATTAATAGATCGTTACATGGAAAAAGGGTGTTGTTCGTTAGGTAGCATAATCCCTAGTCGTCCTAGGTGGCATAAACCCTAATCGAATCTAGAAAACGTTCAATAGGTAGCATAATCCCTAGTGGTCCTAGGTGGCATAAATCCTAGTTGAACACGCGATAGTTCATGATAAGGAAACCTAGCCAGAACAAGGGTGGCAGCCCAAACGATTTCAAGAATGGTGGCATTACGTTGAAGTAGTATAGAAACATGTGATGAAACCCGTACGATATATGGCAAGGGACTGTGCATATACATAGAAAGGATGATACGGGTTGGGGTACTAGTACAGTTGGTGCAGAAAATGTTAAACATGTGATGCTATACGTAGTTTATCTGGTTTGCATAGTTTATCTTGTTACCGTAGTTTATCTGGTTAGTATAGTTCATCTTGACATCTTAGTTTAACTTGCCTATCTTTTCATCATCCTTATGTTTACTTTCAGTTTATACATGTCATGTTATCTTTACTTGTTTCTATGCTGAAAGTCACTAGGACTTACCAATCTTTATGACTGACCCGTTTTCTTTCGCCTCTTTTTCTTCCGTTCCCCCCCCCCCCCCCCCCAGGTTCTCAGGGAGGAAAACACTACTACTTAGTTTGGACTTCTTTCTGCTTCAAGATCATCATATATGGCTTGGACCTTTCTTGGCTATGGCTGCTCTACTGTTTTACTTGGGGAATGATTTATGACTATGGTTTTATGCTTCTTTACTATTGCAAGACCGATTTCGATGTAATGGATTTAATGGCATTTTGATGTAAAAAGGCTTTAGACCCTTTCTAGATTTTAAAGCAATGAAATTTGGTTCTTCTTCCGTTGTTTTATATGTTCTGTCTTGTAATATTTCTGTGTATGCTTACCTAGATAATGCTTCACCAAAGCTAGTGAATTCCCTTTGCGAGTGACCCTAGTGGAGGTGGGGTGTTACATAAAATTCCCAAGAAGAGATTGTTTGAGTTAAAAACAAATTAAATGGAAATTTGTGGAAGTAAATTGAATTTGGATTAAAGCCAGTTAAGTGGAAATCGAATTGAAATAAAATGATATCAAATAAAATTGGATTGTGAGATAGGAATCTGAAATGGCGCTAGATTGGTGGATTAAGAGTTTGGAATCGAGAATGGAACTCGAGTTTGAAATGAGATTTGGTTAGGATATAAGCGAATAACTATGTTAAGGATAAACTTATTGGAGGTTGGTTGGGAGAACATTTGTATATGCTGAGTTGGTAGCAGATGGAAAGGATATAATGATATGTCTGACAAAAAGGTACAAGTTTATATTTTATATGATTTTGGTGAATTTATGAGCCGAATTGGCTAGTTTCTTGGCTATTTGATTTTGTTTTGGATGGAGAAGGCCTAGAGAGGCGATTTGTAGTTGTACCGATTGAGCCATGCAAAGGAGAAGATGGCGAAATTTTCCGAAAATTTAAGGTGTTAAAAAAATTTCAAAATTTTTGAAAATTTTCTTTAATAGAAATAAATTAATATTTTAACTAGAATTTATTGGTTCATTTGAAACTGAGGTTAAAGAAGTAACAGATAATTTTTAACCTAGTTGATAGGGTTTGTTTTCCACCTTAGTAATGTAACAACCCTGAAAATCAGAACGACTTTAAAAAAATTATTTTGGCTATTTTGATGAAATTTGAATATTTAAAATGAATTATTTTAAATAATAACGACTAGAAATTTATTTTAAATAGAATTAGAATGTATAAATTTATTTAAATCGAACTTAGAATATAAATATTTATTTTAACTATAAAAGGAATTGAAAATGGCGCAGTAGTCTGAAAATTCGATTTCAAATTTCAAATGAATATACAAGATTCAAAACAAACCGAATTTCAATGAAATAAGAAATATTTGAATCTATTTGAAAATATCTTTCGACCGAATGTGAAAAATCCAGATTTCATAACGGGAATAAAAAGTTATGTCCAGTTGAAAATTCAGAGTAGCCACTATGGAATATATATATAGCCCTTAAAAATAGCGATTTTGCGAACGACCTCTGTTTTCGACAAGACCACTTTGTTGGATCTGGAATATCAAATTATTGCTAGATTCCAATTTTAATAATTTTTGTAATCAGTATGTGAGAACGGTGAATTTAAACATGTTTGTTCAATTTTTTTTGAATTTAATCGATTGGAAAATGACCATTTTTCAAAAGTCTCCAAATTCGACGAAATTAGTTTTGTTAGGATCGTATCATCAAAACTTAGCTAGATTTATTTTTCTGGAATTTTTGGAGTCCGTATGTTGTCCCGGTAAATTAAAATGTACGTTAAAATCAATTTTAAACGTTAAATTAATTTGTATTTTAATTTTGATAAACATTGATCATAACAGTCGAATTGGCTTACGGGGCATATCCCATTGTGTTCGAAATGGGGTTAATTAGGTAGGGACGTCAGTCGTTGGGTCTCGTTTGGAGGTCAAATTTAAAAGTTGACTTTTTGGGGAAAATTAAAATAATAAAATAAAAATATATAAAAACCCCTCTACCTATTTTCTCTCTCCCCTATCCCTCATTAAATCAATCGACAGAAACTGAAAATGAAATAAAAAGGAAAAAATCCATCACTCTTCAATATCGTCGCATCCCACCTCCAAGCAGAGCACTGCCTCCGCACCCTCCCCCCCTCCCACCAAACGGCCGCCGCACCTCCGGCGAGGCTCCACTTGCACCACCACCCCTTACCTCTCTCTCTCATCCTTCCCTTAGATGTTCAAAGACCCCAAACCCCTTGGAAGCCCACCCCGCCGGTTACCACAGTCCCAGCGCCGACCGCCGCTCCTCTCCCGACCACCCTCAACTCCGGCGCAGCCATCCTCACCCCCAACTTCGCGAGTTTTTATTTTACTTTTACTTGTTTGTGTGAGTAAAATTGTGATTTTTATATGGAATTTCTTTGAATAAAAAAATGCGATCTTTATATGAAATATCATCGAATGAAAAATAAGATTTTTACTTACATAAAGCTATGATTTTTTTTTTGTACATAAAGATTAGATTTTTGTTTTTATAAAAATATGATTTTTATATATAAATCAAAATTAAAAATGTGATTTTTAATTGCATATGGCGTTAATAAATATGATCTTTATTCATGTAAAGGTGTGATTTTTTTTCAAAATTAAAAAGATTAGATTTTTGAAAATTAAAGAGATTAGATTTTTAAAAATAAAAGATAAGATTTAAATAACTTCATTTTAAAATTGTGATTTTCAATATAAAAATCATGTGAAACAGATTGCGATGGAACTGGTGGAAAACAAATCCAAATCTGAACCATTCAGAAATATAGAACGGAGGAGTGGATCCCAAAGGTGAGAACTTCTCACTCTAATTTATTTTCTAGTTAAATATATATACTAGGATGCAGACGGTGCTTAGTAGCACCGACACCTTTGTTTGAAACCATATTTGTTTGGTTGATTGGGTTATTTGTTTGAATTTGGTTTGCGGAAGTGAAATAAATTGATTAGAATTTGGTTTGTGTATGGCGCGAGCCATTATTAGGCGAGGGATAAGGCTGGACCTTATTTCGGTTATAGTATCGTGCTCTTGTACCGCCGAAATTTTCTAAAAATGTTAGAACAATAATAATATCACTTTTATTGCATAAATGAACTGTATAAAATATTCATGAGTTGAAATAAATATTTTATAGTTAGAAATATAATTTCTAACGAATATATGAATGACAATGAATATTCATTTACAAATCGGACGATTTGTTTATGTACACACATTTGACTGATATTGATTGGGATGATATATTTTACACATCACCCAACTACACAAATAATAATCAATATTTGTTGGTTGAAACCCCATACAGGTATTGGGATGATATTTGACATACACTAATCCCAATTTTTTAGTTTTATGCCAGTCGATTGGTTGACAGGCTGTTGTAAGCGTTAATTATTCATATTTAACGCTTATGCAGTTGTGTAATGCACTCTGGATGATGGTTGACTATGTTTGATTATTGTTATGTACGTGTGTGTATGAAATCCATATAGGTAATTGACTATGTCTGATTCCAATTTAGAAAGAACGAATATTTTAAATTAACGAATATTTTAAAATGATGAATAATGAATATTTTAAAATAACTAATATTTTAAAATAACTAATATTTTAAAATAATATTCAGTAATGGATCAAAATATGATTTTGATGTCCGATTTGGGATGGACACGGAAATATTGAAAAATATGAAGCCGTGTTGATTATATTAACGTCATTTTGACGTGAACGATATTTATATCGATTTTATTCATTTTTATAGTGAATATCGAAAAGGAAGTGATTTCAAAATCTCATGTTTTGAAAATATTATCATTGATATATTATAATGATATGGAAAATTCAATTTTGATTTAAAATTGAATATGAAGTTGAAATCTTTTTAAAACGAATTTATAAAATACCTTTTAAATGGAAATCGACGAAATATGTATAATATATATATTATATATATTTAATGGCCTGAATAGAACGCTCCGCACCGCGGCAGTTCGCGAATTTCGATCATTGACTTCGAATGGACATTATGGGAGATCCGACCGTCAAATTCTCCTAAAACCAAAATGTAACAACCCGGACTTTTGGAGGGGGGTCTTAATAGTTCATAAATTTTTGGCGGTTAGAAAATGAATTAAACTATGATTTAAATAGATAGTGGGGCCGAGTGGGAGGTAAATGCAGCTTTAAAATATGGATCGGGTCCATTTAAAACTTGGTTTTGAATTTATTTTTACAAGTGTGAATCTAAAGTTATATTTATTTCTAAATTTGTTTGTTAAAAATTTTAAATGATATTAATACTTTAAACTACTTGAATATGTGGTTTGGAAAAAAAATATTATGACTTTGCTTTTCAAATTAATTTGAGAAGTGTAATTGAGGTTAAGCAAATTTATTCAGGTTTTTTTTTTTAAATTTTGGTTTAAAAAGTTACTTAAGTTTGTGTTTAAAAAGTAGCAAATACACCTTGTATTATAATGATATAATACTTAGAGAAAACATTTATTTAGGGTTGATTGCCACTTGTAGTAGATTTCTGGACTATCCTGGCATTTGTAGAATTTTTGCTGAAAAGAATTTATTTATGTCCCTTTATTTGACGGTCCTTCTAGATTGTTCTCTCTCCTTCTTTTATTAGATCGGCCGATTGTCCCAGGAAGGGAGATTATTTTAGGAGCAGAGAAAAACAAGTTCTCCCCAAAAATTCTCCAAAATTGAAAGAAACGGACTTCCTCCTAAATCGTGAAGCACGACCATCGAACCCTTGTCTCCGTCGCTTCGCCTCCTCCATTGATCGACCAACCAACGTCGTTGACGCCACCACGAAGATTGTCGACTGCTACAGCACCGCAATCTGCTCCAGGCTTCACTAAAGGAGCCAAACCTCTGATCTCCTTCTCTCGTTTGCAGCCGTCTCTCTCCCCGCTCCTCTTCACTCAGCTCCGCAGCTCCGACCCTTCCAGTACCATGCCAAACTGAAGATCCGTTGTCTGATCCATCAATAAGGGTAAGTATAGCTTACGATTAATTTATTTCAAGTCGGCTACTTCACCCTTTTCACCAAATTTGATTTTTGTGGGATGTTTGGTTTACGGTTTGATTGACTGTGCAGAATGGATATTTTCGTTCAAATTGTTTGTGTTGCTACTACTCTCTATTGTCCATGTTTGCCTCCTTTGAAATCCCAATACGCAAGAAAAGTTTGTTCACTTTTGGTTGAATAAGGAATGCAAGTAAACACGCTGCCCAGTTTCCTATTATTGATACACCTGGGTTGTCATAGGGATTCACCGCATGTATATATGCAAGTTAAAATTCAGTGTGCCTTTGCATTATTTTGGGTTTTCTGTAGTAACCGTTGTCCCATGTGATTTCCTACATTGCCCAATTACCCAATTGTGCCTATATCCAGATCTACTAACATGAATATTACGTTGTAGCGAAAGAAAACTTTTCTTTTGTTGTTCCCAGTCTCAAGTTGCTAAGGGTCTTGTGTGCACTTCCCTTTTGGACTGTCGATACTGGCTAGGATTTGTTAAGACCTAATGGAAGAATTATATATTTGAATCTTTGTGGTTTTTGCATTGGTCACCCAGGCGTCTTATGCAAATTCAAGAATCAGCTTTATGTTTTATTATCAGTAGAACAAAACACAAATATGCATCGTTTGCAGAAAATGCAAAACCGAAATTCACTGTATGTATGTTGGGATTTAAGAAATTTTGACCACTTCTTAAATTTTCAGAAAAATAGTTGCAGTTCCAATATTTCAGAGAAATTACATTACTAGATAAATTATTCCAAAGTTTAACTCATCCAGGTAAATAGAATGTGTAATCCATTTTAAATGGGAAAAAGAGGTTATAATACACAACATCAGCTAAACATTCATAACATGAACACTAATAGAATGTAAAGTTTTCACAGTAGTTGGAGATGCAAAGTTTTTGTAGTACTTGGGGGTGATGAAAAGTCCCGATAGGATATAAAGAATTGGGGTAGATACCAAGGGTAGGAATGGAATGGATGACGCTAGAGTTTACTACCTATTCATGTGGATTGTTTCGCACTGGTCTCCTGTGAAGTCCTAAATCTAAACTGGGCAAAATTTTACATTTTAGATGCGGATTGGGTCAGAAGCTCATTGTTTCACTCATATTATGATGATTTTTCCTTTTTGGCAAGAGGCATGCATATGCTTACTTTGTAAAATCATGTCCTTAGTATTCTTACTTATTTGAATGTCCATAGCTTTCCCAGAAACATTATTCTTGCCTTATTCTTAGCTAGCATCATCTTTTGTGCTAATGAACCTTATGTTTTGTTTGTGGAAATATATGTGTTGCCCGTCTATATACATATATATATATATATATATTTCTCTTGTATGTTTATAGAAAAAAATTATTATTATTTTATAAATTATAAATGTTTTCAAAGGAAGAAAACAAAGATGTTCACAATTGTTTCTGACAGGTGCTTTGCAGAATGTGTTCCTACTTGTCGTGTGACCTGAGCTAACTATTGTTTCCATGCACTTCTTTCTTTATTATATTACTGGCACACATTCATTCTCTTACATTGAATGAATATGGATACATATTGCCACTCATTTACATTAAGAACTATCTGCCACACTGGGATATTTGTACTGCTAGTAATGCTTGCTGCATGTATTTGGATTATGTATAGGGCTAATATACATTGTTAGCAAAGTGACCTTGCATAAATTGTTTTGTTTATCTCTTAAAATAACCATAGCGTTCCTTATGTTTAATTGAAACTAGAAGCATGCCTCACCCATTACTGTCATGTTTTATCTACCGTGTTATGCTAATCTCTATCTTCGGCAGTTCCCTAGATTTGTACTTGAATTATTTAAGATATTTTCAGGATTAATGATTACATTTATGTGTTTATTTTGAAGTGACTAACTTGCAATAAGTTTAATCCTGACCCGGGTGTTTTGTGTTTTTGCTTGGAACACTCGAGTCAGGGCCCGAGTGTACAGATGCAATGGTCTTTGCTCTTAAAGAGGAGAGGCACTAGAAGATGCATGTGCGCACATTGCTCGGCAAAGGCTATAATTTATTAAAAGAGATTTATGTATAAAATCATTTTTTCCACTGTACAAAATAACAGTAAACTATGATATTTGTACAAAGATTATTCCGCTGCAAAGAGAAAAATTGTGTACCAGATTGTATATTATTCTTTTTAAACCCTGTAAGCCGATAAAAATCTGTCTTTTTGAATGCTTCGAGTCAGTTTAATCACCGACTTGGGGCGGTCAAAATGGTAGGTTGTTACATTTGGTATCAGAGCTATGGTTTTTCTAAAACTTGGCTTATTGGGTTTAAAAACTCAGTACAGATAGGGTGGAAATACCCTAAAATGAGAGGAAATGATGCTAGAATCACTCGGGAGAGAGCGCATTTTTATGAAAAAAATAGAATAAATAGATAAATAAAATATAATGAATGTTTGGAAGGAAATACTTTCGAAAAATAATTTTCCTTTTGGGATTTCTACTTAAAGGCACTTTGCGACAAGAATTTCTGAAGTTTACCGTCAAGGAAAAATATATAGGTGATTTAAAAAGGGGAATTTTGGTTAAAGATCATGATGGGAAATGAGTATGGGGTTTTGAAAAATACTTCAAATGTGATAAAATGGGATTCAAGCGATGTCCGATTTAAAAATGGTTGTTAAACAAGGACTGAATCAGTTTTGAAATTGGCTCGGATCGGTGTTTGAAGTAAAGTAAGAATACAGGGAATAATAAATAAATAATACAAACAACTAAAAGTAAATTAGTTATTTTGACAGATATATGGTTTGAATCGAGCATAATTTCCATCGAGGTATTCTGTATGATGAGGATTTTGAATAAACGGATTAGTAATACCGAGCGGTATGAGACATTTGGTAATGCTTTTCTAGTTACTCTCCTGACTTCTCATATGGAATATTCAGTTGTTTTTGTATTCCCCGTTGTGAGATTTGATTCCTAAAATATACTTGTAACATAATGTGTTATATTTGAGTAATTACTGTTTGAAAGTATACTTCAATGACTGAATTGGAGTGTTTTCTAAATTGACATGCTTTCATGGCAATACTTTTTGTTCTCTTTCACAACTAGTTTGATTTGGTTTATTTTGTCATATTGTTTGATATTTATTATGAGTATCATATTGATTTATATATGGTACTCTGACTTGAATAATTTTATCATATTGTTTTTATATATGATAAAGTCGAATATCAGTTTTGTTTTGTCTAATTTGGGTTGTGATTACCATTTTGCCTTGTAGGTGATGGTTTATTTCTTCAAGTCGTAGTTAATTATTATTTTAAAAAAAAAGTGTTTGACATTATAAACACTTTGAACTTCATGGCATATATATATAAAACTCAAAAAATACTTTTAAATTTTGGATTGGGATAGATTGGACTTTGTTGTACCAGTGGACCAAAACTCCATCTTAGTTGACCTGATTCAGGATCGCTACCTGAATCGGTGGTATTAAATTTAGCCCATCTACCACCAAAGGTCAAACAGTCTTCTATATTGGGCAATTTTGTTGTGTTGATCGGGATTCCCGATCGGCGGGTCATGGACTACATCAGATGGAGGCGTGGGGGTCCCACGTGTAGTGCCATGACTGGGTAGCATGCGGCCTTCGCCTTAGGCCGTCTTGATTATCCTGGGTTGATCGCCAGGTGTCGTTATGGCGCTATGAGTGCATTATGGTGCAAATGTCTCGATGCGCGCTCGAGCTCTACCACTGTAATTTTACAATACTAGCGTCTGTTTATTTGGTATTTATGAGTCAGGTTACATTTATCCCATAATCCCCTAATATTTTATTACATTATTATAATTGATTAATTTTATATTATCATATTGATTTATATATGATAATTGTTACGAGTATCGTATTGATACTCTGATTTGATTATATTATCATATTGATTTTATATATGATAATTTTTATGAGTATCGTATTGATTTATATATGATACTGTGATTTGATTTATATTATCATATCAATTTTATATATGATAATTGTTATGAGTATCGTATTGATTTATATATGATACTCTGATTTGATTTATATTATCATATTGATTTTATATATGATAATTGTTATGAGTATCGTATTGATTTATATATGATACTCTGATTTGATTTATATTATCATATTGATTTTATATATGATAATTGTTATGAGTATCGTATTGATTTATATATGATACTCTGATTTGATGTATATTATCATATTGATTTTATATATGATAATTGTTATGAGTATCGTATTGATTTATATATGATACTCTGATTTGATTATATTATCATATTGCTTTTATATATGATAATTGTTATGGGTATCGTATTTATTTATATACGGTACTCTGATTTGATTTTATTATCATATTGATTTATATATGATAATTGTTGTATTGATTTATACTCTGATTTGATTTACAAATGATAAATGCCATGAAGATTTTATTGACTTGATTGTAAGTACCTTACTGTTCGAGTATCGTATTGATTTATATATGGTACTCTGATTTAATCTTATTTGTTTTGGGTTATTTTATCATATTGTTTTTATATATGATAAATGTCATGTGGATTCCATTAGTTTATGGTACTCTGATTTAATCATTATGAGTATCTTTAAATTTTATGTGATTTTTTGAGAGTTTCACATTGATTTATATGCGATACTTTGTTTTGATTTATCATATTAGTTTACATATGATACTTGTTAAGAGCATCGCATTGATTTACGTGTAATACTCTGGTTAGGCTTATTATAAGTATCATATTGGTTTACATGTGGTATTTTAGCTCGGGTTATTTTATCATATTGCTTTACATATGATAAATACCATGAAAGGTTTGATTTTTATAAGCTATAATTTATTGTAGTTATTATTTTACCTTTTGGTTATATTCGTTACGAGTATTATTTTGATTTAGAAATGATACTCTGACTTAATTCATTTTATCTCATTAATGTTATGAATATCACATTGATTTATATATGATACTCTGTTTTGGTTTATTTTATCCTATTGTTTTCATACACAATAAATGTTATAAGTAATTGTAAATGGTTCCTTGACTAGATTTATTTTATCATATGGTATTCATTACAAGTATCATATTGCTTTATATATGATACTTTGATTTGTTTCATTAAATTGTCTTTACATATGAAGATTTCACTATATGATACTCTAACTTGGTTGGTTACTGATATGTATGACGCTTGAGATGAGTATCATATTATTTATATACGGTGAATGTTGAAAAAATCATATTGGTTTATATATGATACCCTGTCCAATTTAATCATATTTTCTAAATTATTGTTAATGGAATCGTATTGATTTACATACGATACCTCTGCATTGTAAAATGGGGAGTGAGTATCATAATATATGTATTTTACTTGGATAAGAGTTGAGGTTTCTTAAAAAAAAGTTGGAAATTTCTGTTTTTAAAATCTAAATAAGTTGGGGAGGAAGTTAAGACACAACGTTGGAATTTCATAATGTTGTATATTAACTCGAGTGAATTGCGAGGACGCAATTTCCTTAACGGGGGAGTCTGTAACAACCCGGACTTTTGGAGGGGGGTTGTAATAGTTCAGAAATTTTGGGCCGTTAGAAAATGAATTAAACTGTGATTTAAATAGATAGTGGGGCCGAGTGGGATGTAAATGCAGCTTTGAAATATGGATAGTTTCCATTTAAAACTTGGTTTTGAATTTATTTTTACAAGCGTGAATCTAAAGTTATATTTATTTCTAAATTTGTTTGTTAAATTTTTTAAATGATATTAATACTTTAAACTACTTGAATATGAGGTTTGGAAAAAAATATTAGGACTTTGATTTTCAAATTAATTTGAGAAGTGTAATTGAGGTTAAGCAAATTTATTTAGTTTTTTTAAAATTTTGGTTTAAAAAGTTACATAAGTTTGTGTTTAAAAAGTAGCAAATACACCTTGTATTCAAATAATATAATACTTGAGAAAACATTTATTTAGGGTTGATTGCCACTTGTAGTAGATTTCTGGAATGTCCTGGCATTTGTAGAATTTTTGCTAAAAATAATTTATTTGTTTCCCTTTGTTTCACGGTGCTTCTAGACTATTCTCTCTCCTTCTTTTATTACATCGGCCGATTGTCCCAGGAAGGGAGATTATTTTGGGAGCAGAGAAATACAAATTCTCCCCAAAAATTCTCCAGAATCGAAAGAAACAGACTTCCTCCTAAATCGTGAAGCATGACCATCGAACCCTTGTCTCCGTCTCTTCGTGTAATAACCCGGAAAATCTGGGCCAGTTTAAAATTTTTATTTTGGCAATTTTAGCGAATTTTGAATATTTAAAATGAATTATTTTAAATAATATCGACGAGAAATTTATTTTGAATCTAATTAGAACGTATATATTATATACGTCGTCGTTAGAATATATAATAATTATATATAAATATATAAGGAATTGAAAATGGCGCGGTAGTTCGAAAATTCGATTTCTAATTTCAAATGAATATACAGAATTCAATATAAGTCAGAATTGAACGAAACAAGAGATATTTGAATCTGTATAACTATGTCTTTGTAACGAAGTTAACAAACTGAGATTTCATCTTAGAAATGATAAGATATGTCCAGTTTAAAATTAGAAATAGTCGCTGTGGAATTTTTCTATATTTATATATATATAAGGCCCTTAAAAATAGCAATTTTGCAAACGGTCTCAGAATTCGACGAAACCACTTTTGTTGGATCCGGGATGTCAAATTATTGCTAGATTCCAAATTTCATAATTTTTCGAATCAATATGTGAGTGTGGTAAAGGAAAACGCGTTTGACCAGTTTTAGTTGATTTTAATCGACTGGAAAATGACCATTTTTCAAACGGTCTCAGAATTTGACGAAACTAGTTTTGTTAAGACCGTATCGTCAATACGTAGCTAGAAAATATTTTTTTGGAATTTTTCGAGTTAGTATGTGACCCAGGTAAATCGAAATGCGCGTTCAAATTCAATATATAGAGTTATACGTTGATTTTGACGAAAACTGATTGAAACAGCCGAACTGGCTTACGAAACATATCTCATTGTGTCCGGAATGGGGGTAATTAGTTAGAGGTGACACTCGGTGGGTTCGATTTCGAGTTCGAATGAAATAGTGCCTTTTTGGAATTCAATAAAATAAAAATATATTTATAAAAGGACCCTCCCCTTTTCTTCTTTCCCTCAGACCCCCTCCCGTTGACTTCAAAAAAAAAAATGGTAAAAGAAGAAGACTCGTCGATGCCGCTACCCCTCAGCCTCCCCCATCGACGTCGATCAACGCGTCGCCCCCAGGCGCGCCGCTGGCCTCCGGCACCCCACCCCCTCCGCTCCTCCTCCCCTTTCCTCTCTCGATTTGAACGCCTAACGCCCCAAATTCCCCCCCCCCCCCCCCTGAAACCATCGCTGGCCACCCTAAACCCCCGCCTCCGGCCATCTAAGCCACTCCGCCGCCCAATGCTCCTGCGCAGGCCCCCTCCTTTCTCCAATCCGTTGAGCCCGTTCTCCCTCCTCTATAAAAAAAAACCCAAGAGCCCCAAATCTCCACAAACCCACTCCAACGACCACGCCCTGGCCCACTGCCACCCACCTGAGCACCTCAAGCCGCCGCCGCCAGAGACGAGCTCCAATAGAGAACGATTACAGTAAGTTATATTAATTTAATTTAATTATATATCATTGTTTTAAAATCTCATAGGTATGTAGCTCATATAGGATTAAAAATACGATTTTTATATAAATAGGTTAGCATTAAAAATATGATTTTTATTTATAAAAACATGATTTTTACGTATGAATGTTAGGATTTTTATTCTGATGAAAGATGGGGTTTTTATTAACATAAAGATTATATTTTTAACGTATGAAAAATAATGTTTTTAACTTAGAAAAGGGGAGATTTTCTATTAGAAGAAAATATGATTTTTATATAATGTAGAGATTAAAAATATGATTTTTATATGATGTAGAATACAAAATTTTGATTTTTATATGGCGATATAAAAATATAATCTTTTATATATGTATAGCAATAAGGTAAGAAAGCTATGATTTTCAGTTTGTGAAAGATGGATTTTTATCAATATAAAAGAGGAGTTTTATCGATGTAAATGTGAAATTTTTATATGATATAGAGAATTAAAAATATAATTTTTATTATATGAAGAGAGTAAAAATATAATTTTTATTTGAACAGCGTGAAAAGACTGTATTGGAATTACAAATGGATTCAGGCGATTCAGTAGTTCAACAGCAAAGCACGACGGAGTGGAACCCTCTGTGAGAACTTCCCACCTTTCAATTTAATTTTTCTAGTTATATATATACTAGGATGCAGACGGTGCTTAGTAGCACCCGACACAATCGTCCACAGACCATGGACTTGTTTGTTTGGCTGTTTGGTGATTGATTGCGATATTGGTTTGAATGTGGTTTGTGGTGTGAAAAATCGAATCGATAAATTGGTTAGGATTAGACGTGCGCCGTTATAAGGCGAAGGAGTAAGGCTAGGTTAGACTCTTACTCCAAATTTTGTGGTTTGCATAATGAAATTGATTTGATTGATGTGTGAATGGCGTGGGCCTTCACTAGACCGGGGATAAGGCTAGGCCTTGTCCCATTTCTAGTATCGTGCCGTTATGCCGCCGAAATTTTCTGAAATAAGTTAGAAAAATAAAAATATCATTTTATTTAAAGAATGAACTGAATAGAAATTCATATGTTGGAATAAAATGTTTTGTCGTTAAAAATATAATTTTTAACGTGAATGTGGATAAATAAATATTCATTTACAAACCAGACGGTTTGTTTATGTACACCTATTTGAAGGACATTGATTGGGTCGATAAATTTTACACATCGCCCAACTGCACAAATAAAATATGTGTTTGATTGTTTGAAACCCCACACGGGTGTTTAGGATGAAATTTGAAGTTCACTCATCCTGATTGATTAAATATGTCAATCGATCGATTGACAGACTGTTATAAGCGTTAGATATCTATATTTGATGCTTATACAGTGTAGTGCACTTTGGTTGATGGTTGATTATTTATCGTTGCTATTATATACATGTGTTGTATGAAAACCCATATAATTAACTTTATATGGTAATTGATTGGGCCTCATTCCAATCGTGAAAATAAAGAATATTTTGATAATAACAAATATTTTGATAATAGGAAATATTTGAAATAGAATATTTGAAAATAGAAATATGTGAAGCCGTGATGATTAGATTGACGCCATTTTGACGTGAACGATATTTATATCGATTGAAAACGATTTCGAAATGAATTGAATTGAAAACGATTTCGAAATGAATTGAATTGAAAACGATTTCGAAATGAATTGAATTGAAAACGATTTCGAAATGAATTGAATTGAAAACGATTTCGAAATGAATTGAATTGAAAACGATTTCGAAATGAATTGAATTGAAAACGAATTCAAATTGAATTGAAAGCGAATTGAAATGAATTGAAATTGAATTGAAATTTGAATTGAATAGAAATGAATTTTAAAACGAATATATAAAGAAGAATTCAATTTTGATTTGAATTTGAAATGGAAGTTGAAAATGTTTTTGAAACGAATTCAAAACTATTTATAAAATTCGTTTTAAATAGAAATCGACGAAATATATATTATATATATTATATATATAATATAATGGCCTGAATAGAACGCGCCGCGCTGCGGCAGTTCGCGAATTTCGACCATTTATTTCAAACGGACATTACGGGAGATCCGATCGTCGGATTCTCCTAAAACCGGAACCGTTGGGTTCGTATCGAAAAGAGCTTTCTAACGAATGTGATAAATTAGAAATCTAACGGTTGGATTTGGAATTATGTCCAAATCAAATTGGGAAAAGGTCGCTATACGTGCAGTTCGATGGCCATTGGTGGAAATCGACTGTACGGGCCTTGATAAAATTATTAAAAATAGTAATAATTTGTGTAAAATCATAAGAAATGATTTAGAAAGAATTGGGATGAAAAACTCCATATTTGAAAAGATAAAAATAGATTTTTATCGAAATGAACTAGTTTTGAACTAGAAATATAATTCTATTTATTTTTAAATAAATAAAGTGAATTTGAAAAGGGTTTTAAAAATAACCAGAATTTCCAATGATTGCATTGGAGTGGATTTGAATCGAAATTGTCTTCGGAATATTTCGATGTTGGAATTCGTGATTATGCGGATGTTGTTACGGAAATTTGAAAGATATATATCTATATCGTTATTTCCAATACGATATTTGTTAGTCGTGGAATTTGATATTGAATATAAGCCGATATATTTTCTATTCAGAACCTTATATTGAATATCAAATGTGATTTGGGTTTGTCGTGAATGGTGTCTTCACTAGCACTGTTCTTGGACCCAGTTGAGAAAAGATTAAATCTTTTTATTTAGATTTAATGAAGTGTACCAATTAAATAACATTTAATTGGAATTGAATCGATATTGATTTTTGGGTTTATCGTGGACAGTGTTTTGAATAACACTCGTTCTTTAACCCGATGATTAATGAATGTGATTTTGGGTTTATCGTGAACTGTGTTTTTAAATGACACGGATTCTTTAACCCAGTTAACGATTAAAACTAAGTTGAGTTTTAATGAATCTTTAATTAGATTGAAATGGTCGAGAATGGAGTATCACCAGTTTTGCTCCTGGCGATAGTTAAATCTTTAATTAGATTTGAACGTGAAATGGTAATTGAATTTACCGATAACACCGTGGTGTTAGATATGAAGTACTACCAGTTTTACTTCATGTGATGAATAGGTTGGGATTGGGAAATTAAAATAAATGATTACTTAGGTAAGGTTCGCTAATCCCGACTAGTTTGAATTGTGATTCAAAAATAGAATAAAGAATAAATTCAAGGAATTTATCTTTGATAAAATTAATGGGAACCTTTCCCTATGAATGTGAAATTTAGAAACTAACTGTCGGTTGGCCAAGCAGAATGGTTTGCTGGATATTGATCTGATGTTGGTTTCGGCCTTCGGGGTTAATATTTGGGGAATTATTCTCTTGATTAATTTACGGTTAGTGACTAATGAATTGGGATGAGGCGTATGTTGTGTTTGTGTAACACTTATTTAAAATATACGCGAGTTATTCGGAAAGACCGGGTTTATCCCATTCTGAATAACTGATACGACGATAAGTCGAAGATGAAGACGATGGTCGAAGACCGGAGGTCTTCACGTCGTTTGGGTGATAACTGATGATCTTGATTGGGCTGTACACCCAAGAAGATGGAAACAGTTGGTGATCGTCCAGACGAACTTGGAGATCGATGGATGTGCGGGGTACTAGGTGCCTCCGGTTTCGTTCAGACCCAGAACGGACTTGTAAATGGACTGTGTGTCTGACATTGGATTTTAGTCTGTGTGGTTGATTTCTATTAAATATATATCTGTTTGGCGGCAGAGAATTTATTCTCTTGCTTAACGCCCTTCTCTGAGACGTACGAGCTCAGGGGTTATATATTGATGGATATCAAACGCATGGAGTGAATTGCCTGTGTGGCATGCCTAAGTGGCAATTGATCGAGGCTTTTGTTGAAAAGCAAAGTCTTGAGGTTGATGATCAAAGCTCGGCCTTTGTGGCATAGCTTTGTGTAACGTTTGATTCGCGAGCTTCACACCCGGTATGAACCAAAAACGGGAGAGGACGTCAGGGAGGGCATGCGTTTCTTTCTAGCTAGAAGTGGCGTCAGTGGTTTTACACGCCCTGACGAGTTTGACTTATGTGGTTGTTGCTGTTGCGAGGCGCCTCGGTTATATCGGTTTCGGCCGATGCATTCTGGTCGGCGGACGGACCAGACTTACACCCCATAGGGTGGGGAGACGCATGTTCAGGGTTTAAGTTTAATCCACATCGGTGGACTGGCCCTGAGGATCCAAGGCTTGACTGAGTACTTGACTGAGGGGCGGGCTAGAGCGTCTCGAATCGGTTGAGGACTATCTTTTGCCTCGGTTCATAGATGGAAATCCAATTTCCAAATACGTGACATTTGCGGTTTTATTTGTAAACCTATATATGGCGACATAGTGGCATGGGACGCTCATGCCGCCTATGATTGATACTTATGATTTGAAGTTGTTTTATACACTATGCACTTATGATAGTATCAAATGATTTGTTTTTAAACGTATCAAGCATTCTTTGGCTGTTATAAGGGAAAACCCTATCCCCCGGCTTGCGTTGCATTGTGTGATAGGACCTGGGTCTTATAACAGCTTCATTTTTCTTCAGTTAGCATTGCGCTGTTTGTTTTATGCACTGGTATTCTTGGGAGGAAACCCGTTCCGTGTTATACGGCGTGGTCCCTTGTTTTACCTAATGATTTAAAATAAAGATTAATAACTGTTTTAGTTCTCACACCAGTCACATGACTGACCTGGAGTTTATTGTTTTAACCTAAACTCTGGGTGCCCTTATTTTGACACGGGCAGCTAGTAGTTTTGGTTTTGCAGATTTATATTCACAGGATCCTGGTTTTCAGCTGGAACGATATCCGGAAAGCTTTGTATCCGTATATCTCATTCTAGTTGTGTATTGTATTATTTTCCGCTGTTATGTATTTAAATGTAATTTAAATCTCTGATATTTCTGTGTAATATTTATTCATACTCTGTATATTCTTGTAATCTGATGCATTGTTATAATATACAATGAAAAGTTCTTCTGTATGCGTTCTGTTTTGTCCTGTTCTCAAACGATAGGGCGTTTCGAACGGCCTGGATCGGTTTAGCGACTGGTTCGGACCTAGCGAAATTCCTTGCCGTTACACTTCGCCTCCTCTGCTGATCGACCAACCAACGTTGTTGACATCACCACGAAGACTGTCGACTGCTACAGCACCGCAATCTGCTCCAGGCTTCACCGGAGGAGCGCAACCTCTAATCTCCTTCTCTCTCTTGCGGCCGTCTCTCTCCCCGCTCCTATTCCCTCAGCTCCGCAGCTCTGACCCTTCCAGCACCATGCCAAACTCAAGCTCCGTTGTCTGTTCCGTCAATAACGGTAAGTATAGACTACGATTAATTTATTTCAAGTCGGCTACTTCGCCCTTTTCACCAAATTTGATTTTCGTGGGATGTTTTGTTTACGGTTTGATTGACTGTGCAGAATGGATATTTTCATTCAAATTGTTTGCGTTGGTACTATTCTCTATTTTCCTTGTCAGCCTCCTTTGAAATCCCAATACGCAGGAAAAGTTTGTTCACTTTTGATTAAATGAGGAATGCAAGTCACTACCTTGCCTAGATTCCTATTATTGATACACCAGGGTTGTCATAGGGGTTCATCGCATGTATATATGCAAGTTAAAATTCAGTGTGCCTTTGCATTATTTTGGGTTTTCTATAGTAACCATTGTCCCATGTGATTTCCTACGTTGCTCAATTACCTAATTGCGCCTATATCCAGATCTACTAACATGAATATTACGTTGTAGCAAAAGTAAATTTTTCTTTTGTTGTTCCAAGTCTGAAGTTGCTAAGGGTCTTGTGTGCACTTCCCTTTTGGATTGTCGATACTGGCTGGGATTTGTTAAAATAAAAATGGGTCCTAATGGAAGAATTATATATTTGAATCTTTGTTGTTTTTGCATTGGTCACCCAGGCGTCTTATGCAAATTCAAGAATCAGCTTTATGTTTTATTATCAGTAGAACAAAACACAAATATGCATCGTTTGCAGAAAATGCAAAAACGAACTTCACTGTACATATGTTGGGATTTAAGAAATTTTGACCACTTCTTAAATTTTCAGAAAAATAGTTGCAGTTCCAATATTTTAGAGAAATTACGTTAGTAGATAAATTATTCCAAAGTTTAACTCGCCTAGGTTCAACACTATCAAAATAGAATGTGTAATCCATTTTAAACGGGAAAAAGAGGTTATAATACACAACATCAGCTAAACATTCATAACATAAACACTAATAGAATGTAAACTTTTCATAGTAGTTGGCGATGCAAAGTTTTTGCAGTAGTTGGTGGTGATGAAATTTCCCGATGGGATGTAAAGAATTGGGGTTGATACCGAGGGTAAGAATGGAATGGATGATGCCAGAGTTTGATGCCTATTCATGTGGATTGTTCTGCACTGGTCTCTGTGAAGTCCTATATCTAAACTGGGCAAAATTTTACATTTTAGATGCGGATTGGGTTAGAAGCTCATTGTTTCACTCATACTATGATGATTTTCCCTTTTTGGCAAGAAGCATGCGTATGCTTACTTGGTAAAATCATGTCCTTAGTATTCTTACTTATTTGATGGCCCATAACTTTCCCAGAAACATTATTCTTGCCTTGTTCTCAGCTAGCATCATCTTTTGTGTTAATGAACCTTATGTTTTGTTTGTGGAAATATATGCGGTGCCCGTCTAATACATATATATATATTTTTTTCTTGTATGTTTATAGAAAAAAAATTATTATTATTTTATAAATTATAAATGTTTTCAAAGGAAGAAAACAAAGATGTTCACAATTGTTTCTGAACTGTGCTTTGCGGAATGTGTTCCTACTTGTCGTGTGACCTAAGCTAACTATTGTTTCCATGCATTTCTTTCTTTATTATATTATTGGCACACATTCATTCTCTTACATTGAATGAATATGGATACATATTGCCACTCATTTACATTAAGAACTATCTACCACACTAGGATATTTGTACTGCTAGTAATGCTTGTTGCATGTATTTGGATTATGTATAGGGCTAATATACATTGTTAGCAAAGTGACCTTGCATAAATTGTTTTGGTTATCTCTTATAATAACTATAGCGTTCCTTATGTTTACTTGAAACTAGAAGCAAGCCTCACCCATTACTGTCATGTTTTATCTACCGTGTTATGCTAATCTCTATCGTCGACAGTTCCCTAGATTTGTACTTGAATTATTTAAGATATTTTTAGGATTAACGATTACATTTAAGTGTTTATTTTGAAGTGACTGGCCTGCAATAAGTTTAATCCTGACCTGGATGTTTTGTGTTTTTGCATGAAACGCTCGGGTCAGGGCCCGAGTGTACAGATGCAATGGTCTTTGCTCTTAAAGAGGAGAGGCGCTAGAAGATGCATGTGCGCACAATGCTCGACAAAGGCTATAGTTTATTAAAAGAAATTTATGTATAAAATCATTTTTTTTTCACTGTACAAAATAACTGTAAACTATAATATTTGTACAAAGATTTATTCCGCTGCAAAGAGAAAAATTGTGTATCTGATTTTGTATTATTCTCTTTAAACCCTGTAAGCCGATTAAAATCCGTCGTTTTGAACGCTTCGAGTCAGTTTAATCACCGACTAGGGGCGGTTAAAACGGTGGGTTGTTACACAAAACCTTGGGTTCGTATCGAAAAGAGCTTTCCAACGAATACGAGATTTGAAATCTAACGGTTGAATTTGGAATTATGTCCAAATAAAATTTGAAAAGGTCGTTGTAAGTGCAGTTCGATGACCATTTATGAAAATCGACTTTAGGGGCTTTGATAAAATTATCAAAAATATTATACTTTGTGTAAAATCATAATAAATGATTTGGAAAGAATTGGAATGAAAAATTCCACGTTTGTAAAGATAAAAATATATTTTTATCAAAATGAACTATTTATAAACTAGAATTATAATCCAATATTTTTAATAAATAAATTGGATTTGAAATGGTTTTAACAATAACCAGAATTACCAATATATGAATTGGTATGGATTTGAATCGAAATTATCTTTTGAATATTTCGATATTGGATTCCGTGATTATACAGATATTATGGAGGACTTTGGAAGATATATATATCGTTATTCCCAATACGATATTTGTTGATTTAAGAATTTAATATTAAATATAAGCCGATATAATTTCTATTTAGAGCCTTGTATTTAATATTGAATTGGATTTCGGGTTTGTCATGAATGGTGACTTCATTAACACTATTCTTAAACCCAGTTGAGAAAAGAATAAATCTTTTAATTAAGATTATTAGTGTTTCAAGTTAAATAACATTTAATTGGAATAAAATGGAATGTGAATTGGGTTTATCGTGAATTGTGTTTTTAATGACATTCGTTCTTTAACCCGATTTATAGTGAAATGTGATTTGGAATTTATAAATCTTTTTATTAATATTTTACGGGAATTTTTCAGAGTAAAGTTTTCCAATTTAATATATTAAATTGGAATTGAATGGGATTCTATTTGATAATAATCGAAATGAGCTTCTATGGAGGAAGACTGTTAATATATATGGAATTTAAAAAGCTTTGTCGTTATTCCATTTATATTATTAATCAGATACATAAATTGATATTGATTATATATTAATCTATTTTCCGTGAAGATTCCATAATTAGTGGAATGTGATTTGGGTTTATCGTGAACTGTGTTTTAAATGATATTAGTTCTTTAACCCAGTTAAAGATAGGATTACATGTCTAACATTGTATGGTTGATCTCTACTAAATATATATCTGTTTGGTGGTGGAGAATTTATTCTCTTGCTTAACACCCTCCTTTGAGACGTACGAGCTCAAAGGTTATATACAGGCAGAAATCAACAGTACAGTGTAGATTGTCAATGCAGCATGTTTGATTTTCCAAAGTTAAATAATCATTAATATTGATTTTTGGGAAGATTAAAACCAAGTGGGGTTTTAATGAATCTTTAATTAGATTGAAATGCGAATGTGATAATTTAAATTATCAATTTGGGAAATGATCGAGAGCGGAGTATCACCAGTTTTGCTCTAAGTGATAGTAAAATCTTTAATTAGTTTTGAACGGGAAATGGTAATTAACTTTACCGATAACACAGTGGTGTTAGATATGGAGTATTACCAATTTTGCTCCATGGGATGAATAGGTTAGGATTAGGAAATAAAAGAATTGATTACTTTGGTAAGGTGCACTAATCCCGACTAGTTTGGATAAACCTTAATTTGTTTTGAATTTATATCCAAAGGAAGACTAAAGAATAAATTTAAAGAATTTATATTTGATAAACTTAATGGGAACCTTTCCCAAAGATTATGAATATTTAAATAAAAGAATATTCAGGATTGGAATGAGGCGTACGTTGTGTTTTTATAGAACTTATTTACAATATACGCGAGTTATTCGGAAAGGCCAGGTTTATGCCCATTCTGAACAACTAATTCGATGATAAGTCGACGATGAAGACGATGGTTGAAGATCGGAGGTCTTCACATCATTTGGATGATTACTGATGTCTTGATTGGGCTATACAAGCAAGACAAGGTAATAAGTGGTGATCGTCCAGACGTACTTGGAGATCGACCGAATATGCAAGGACCTCTCTCCTGTATTGGACGTATGGGACGAGAAATTAGGTGCCTCCAGTTTCGTTTAGACCCAGAAAGAACTAGTAAATGAATGTATGTATGAATTGGATTTTATTATGTGTTGATTGATCTCTATTAAATATATATCTGTTTGGCGGCAAAGAATTTATTCTCTTACTTAACGCCCTTCTCTGAGACGTACGAGCTCAGAGGTTATATGTCGATAGACATCAGTTGCATGGCGCTAATTGCCGGTGTGGCATACTGAGTTGCAAATGATCATGGCTTCTATTGAAAAGCCGAGTCTTGTGGTTGATGATCAATGCACGGCTTTAATAGCATAGCATTGTGTATAGCGTTAATTCGCGAGCCTCACAACTCGGTATGAGTCAAAAATGGTATAAGGGACCCAAGGAGGACATAAAGTTTCTTTCTAGCTATGGATGGTGTCATGGTATGAAGCCCAGACATTTATTATTTTTACCTATGTGGTTGTTGGATTGTGAGGCACCTCAGATATATTGGTTACTACGGTGTCGATGGATAGGTCCTATAGGACAGGGAAACGTGTATTCAGGAATTGCCAATCCTCAAACATAAGAGAGGACCGACCTTGGAGGATCCAAGGGTTACCTAGAGTGTGTAGTCCTGAGACATTTTCTAGAGTGTCTCGAAGCGGAAAGAAGTACATCCCTTGCCTAGACTCATGACGAAAATACAATTTCGAATACATGACATTTCATTTTTTGTTGTAAACCTATATGGCGACATAGTAGCATGGGATACTATGTCGTCTATGATTGATACATTTATATTTGAAGTTGTTTTGACACTATACACTTATTATATTATCAAATGATTTGCTTTAAACGTACCAAGCATGTCTGGCTATTATAAGGGAAAACCCTATCCTTGGGAGGAAACTCGTTCCTTGTTATACGGCTTGGTCCCTTGATTTGCCTTTAAAGTAAAGATTCAATAATTGTTTTATGTTCTCACACCAGTCACATGACTGGCCTGGAGTTTATTGTTTTAACCTAAACTCTGGATGCGCCTATTTTCCACACGGGCAGCTTGTAGTTTTGGGTTTGCAGATTTATTCTTACAGGATCCTGGTTTACAATTGGAGATATATTCGAAAAGCTCTGTATCCGTGTATCTATTTCAATTGTGTTATGTATTATTTTTCCGTTGCTAATGTAATTTAAATCTCTGATATTTTTGTGATGTATAATATTTATTCATTCTCTGTTATATTCTTGTACTCTGATGTAATTGTTGTAATAAGAAATGAAAAGTTCTTATGTCTGTGTTATGATTTGTCGTGTTCTCAACTCAATCCGGGCTTTCCCGAATGGGCGAGTTTTGGTCGTGTCAGGTTGGTATCAGAGCTTTGGTTTACAGAGCTCAAAGAACAAGGCACCTTAGAACCAAACGAAAGAATTCATCAAAGATTGGATTAGTAATATCCAATGAGAATGACTCGTTAGAGATAGGATTAATAGTATCCTAGGATGAGTCGGAAGAGTATTATTTTAAAATAAAACTGAAAACAAATTTAGTTTTGAAAATTATATCATATTATATGTATTTGAATATTTTATTTTAAATTGATTTGGACTATGGAGTATATAAAGATTTTGCATATACGTCTGATCCACGTGTATACGAAGTCTCAAATATACTGGATAGATATAGAATCACATATAGTCACCCGGAATGATTCAGATAATGGGTACCCATAATAAATAATTATGTTTGAGCTTCTAAAGTAAGATAGCTATATATTTCCAATTGACTGGTGTGAGAACTAAAACTAGATGGGGTTTATTATTGTGAATTGGCATCAAAAACGTGATTTTGAATATATATATATATATATATATATATATATATATATATCAAAGTTATGAATTTGAAAATTTAACCAACTAATTGATTGTTGGTTGTGTTGTTTGATTATTGGTTTGATTAATTAAAATTTTGAACCATTAAGCCAAATTGAACCAAATATTGAACTAAATTGAAATTTGTTTGGAATTGCATGAGTATACATAAATATGTGTAAACAGGTCATAGCAGGGAAGCTAAGAAGAGGAAAAAATTGTATGCCCGACAAATAGGTACATGTTTACTAATTTATTGGATTTGGATGATTTTATGAGCCGATTGGCAAGTCGCTTCGCTTTTTCTTTTTGGATAATGAGGGCCCTGCGTGGCTAGTTGCAGTTTTAAATGTCTCCCCATAAAAAGGATGCTATAGCGAAATTTTTCAAAAATTTAGGGTGTTAGCCAAATTTTTGAAGAATTTGAAAATTCTTAGAAGCTGAGAAGTTGAAGAATGAAAGCCAAACTGAAAGTGGAGTTGGTTAGTTAAAAAAATTTCAACTCCATTCCTTTTCAAGGACGAAATGATTTTAAGTGGGGGAGATTGTAACAACCCGGAAAATCAGAACCAATTTAAATTTTTTTCTTTTGGCTATTTTAATGAAATTTTGAATATTTATAATGAATTATTTTAAATAACAACGACTAGAAATTTATTTTGAATAGAATTAGAATGTATAAATTTATTTAAACCGAAGTTAGAATATAAATATTTATTTTAACTATAAAAGGAATTGAAAATGGCGTCGTAATTTGAAAATTCGATTTCAAATTTCAAATGAATGTACAAGATTCAAAACAAACCGGATTTCAGTGCAACAAGAAATATTTGAATCTGTTTGAAAATATCTTTCCAGGAAATGTGAAAAATCCAGATTTCATAATGGGAATAAAAAGTTATGTCCAGTTGAAAATTCAGAATGGTCGTTATGGATTTTATATATACAGCCCTTAAAAATAGCGAATTTGCAAACAACCTCCTTTTTCGATGAGACCACTTTTATTGGATCCAAAATGTCAAATTATTGCTAGATTCCAATTTTCACAATTTTTGAAATCAGTATGTGAGCGTGGTGAATTTAAACGTGTTTGGTCAATTTAGTTTGAATTTAATCGACTGAAAAATGACCCTTTTTCAAATGGTCTCCAAATTCGACGAAATTAGTTTTATTAGGACCGTATCGTCAAAACATAGCTAGATTTATTTTTTTGGAATTTTTGGAGTCCGTATGTGGCCCTGGTAATTTAAGATGTATGTTAAAATCAATTTTAAACGTTAAATTAATTTATATTTTAATTTGGATAAAAACTAATCGTAACAGTAGAATTGGCTTATGGAGCATATCCCATTGTGTTTTAAATGGGGGTAATTAGCTAGGGGCATCAGTCGTCAGGTCTCGTTTGGAGGTCGAATTTAAAAGTTGACTTTTTGGGGAAAATTAAAATAATAAAATAAAAATATATAAAAACCCCTCTCCCTATTTTCTCTCTCCCATAACCCTCATTAAATCGATCGACAGAAATTGAAACAAAAAGAAAAAACCGTCGCTCTCAATCTCATCGCACCCCACCTCCAAGCGAAGCACCACTGCCGCACCACCCTACCAACTGGCCACCGCGCCTCCGGCGAGGCTCCCCTCGTACCACTGCCCCTTCCCTCTCTATCCTCCTTCCCTTAGCCGTTCAAAGAACCCAAACCCCCTAGAAACCCACAAGGCATGTCAGCACTGTCCCAGCGCCGACCGCCGCTCCTCTCCGGACCACCCTCGACTCCGGCGCAGCCATCCTCCACCACCCCCCCCCCCCCAACTTCGCCCGTAAGTTTTTGTTTTTACTTTTATTTGTTTGTGTGAGTAAAAATGTAATTTTTATGTGGAATTACTTTGAATAAAAAAATGAGATCTTTATATGAAATATCATCGAAGGAAAAATAAGATTTTTAGTTACATAAAGCTATGATTTTTTTTGTACATAAAGATTAGATTTTTGTTTATATAAAAATATGATTTTTATATAAAAACCAGAATTAAAAATGTGAATTTTAATTGCATATAGCGTTAATAAAAATATGATTTTTATTCATGTAAAGATGTGATTTTTATTGAAAATTAAAAAGATTAGATTTTTGAAAATTAAAGAGATTAGATTTTTAAAATTAAAAAGATATGATTTTTAATAATATAAAGTTAAGATTTTTATTAATTTAAAAATATGATTTTATACATGTAGTAGTGTTATAAATATATGATTTTTATATATGTAGCGAAATAAGAAGGTGATTTTTATCTATATGACATTGATGTGATTTTTGTTTATATATTAACAATATAAAATTTCGATTTTTATTATATATATAGCGATATAAAAATGTGATCTTTATAAGGAATATCATCGAATCAAAATATAATTTTCATTTAATAAAAATACAATTTTTATTTAATAAAAATACAATTTTTATTTAATAAAAATATGATTTTCAGCTAATGAAAAGAATAGATTTTTATAATAGAAAAGATTAGATTTTTATAATGGAAAGGAATAGATTTTTATAATAGAAAAGATTAGATTATTATAATAGAAAAGATTTGATTTTTATTTATATATATATAACATATAAAGATTTGATTTTTATTTATATGAATAACATATAAAGTTGTGATTTTTATATACATAACGTTCGAATAAAAAAGTGATTTATATATATATGTATAACAACGATATAAAAATGTGATTTTTATTTTAAAAGTAGCGGTTTAAAAATATGATTTTTATTTAAATAACTTCGTTTTAAAAATGTGATTTTTATATAAAAATCGTGTCAAACAGATTGCGATGGAACTGGTGGAAAACAAATCTAAATCTGAACCGTTCAGAAATATAGAATGGAGGAGTGGATCCCAAAGGTGAGAACTTCTCACTCTAATTTATTCTCCAGTTAAATATATATACTAGGATGCAGATGGTGCTTAGTAGCACCCGACACCTTTGTTTGAAACCATGTTTGTTTGGTTGATTGGTTTATGTGTTTGAATTTGGTTTGGGGAAGTGAAATGAATTGATTAGAATTTGGTTTGTATACGGCACGAGCCATTATTAGGCGAAGGATAAGGCTAGACCTTATTCCAGTTCTAGTATCGCGTCGTTATGCTACCGAAATTTTCTAAAAATGTTAGAACAATAAAAATATCACTTTTATTGTATAAATGAATTGTATAAAATATTCATGAGTTAAAATAAATATTTTATAGTTGGAAATATAATTTTTGACGAATATATGAATGAAAATGAATATTCATTTACAAATCGAACGATTTGTTTATGTACATATATTTGACTGATATTAATTGGGACGATATATTTTACACATCACCCAACTGCACAAATAATAATCAATATTTGTTGGTTGAAACCCCATACGGGTATTTGGATGATATTTGACATGCACTAATCCCAATTGTTTAGTTATATGTCAATCGATTGGTTGACAAGCTGTTGTAAGCGTCAATTATTCATATTTAATGCTTATGCAGTTGTGTAATGCACTCTGGATGATGGTTGACTACGTTTGATTATTGTTGTGTACATGTGTACATGAAATCCATATAAATAAAATTATATGGTAATTGACTGTGTCTGATTCCAATTCAGAAATAACGAATATTTTAAATTAACGAATATTTTAAAATGATGAATATTGAATATTTTAAAATAACTAATATTTTAAAATAATGTTCAGTAATGGATCAAAATATGATTTTGATGTCCGATTTGGGATAGACATGCAAATATTGAAAAATACGAAGTTGTGCTAATTAGATTAACGCCATTTTGACGTGGATGATATTTATATCGATTTTATTCATTTTATTATGAATATCGAAAAGAAAGTGATTTCAAATCTCATGTTTTGAAAATATTATCATCTATATATTATAATGATAAGGAAAATTCAATTTTGATTTAAAATTGAATATGAAGTTGAAATCATTTTAAAACGAATTTATAATTGAATTTTTAAAATATGTTTTAAATGGAAATCGATGAAATATATAATATATATACATTATATATATTTAATGGCCTGAATAGAACTCGCTGCGCCGCGGTAGTTCGCAAATTTCGACCATTGAATTTGAATGGACATTATGGGAGATCCGACCGTCGGATTCTCCTAAAACCGGAACTGTTGGGTTCGTATCGTAAAGAGCTTTCCAGTGAATACAAGAGATTTGAAATCTAATGGCTGGATTTGGAATTATGTCCAAATCAAATTTGGAAAAGGTCGTTGTAAGCGCAGTTCGATGACCGTTTATGGAAATCGACTGTACGGGCCTTGATAAAATTATTAAAAATATTAATAATTTATGTAAAATCATAATAATTGATTTGGGAAGAATTTGGATGAAAAATTCCATGTTTGTAAAATAAAAATATATTTTATCAAAATGAACTAGTTATGAACAAGAATTATAATCCAATATTTTTAATAAATAAATTGGATTTGAAATGGTTTTAAAAATAACCAGAATTTCCAATATATGAGTTGGAATGGATTTGAATCGAAATTATCTTCGGAATATTTCGATATTGGATTCCATCATTATACGGATAATGTGGAGGAATTTGGAAGATATATATATTGTTATTCCCAGTACGATATTTGTTGATTTCAGAATTTGATATTGAATATAAGCCGATATAATTTCTATTCAGAGCCTTGTATTTAATACTGAATTGGATTTCGGGTTTGTCGTGAATGGTCTCTTAATTAACACTGTTCTTTAACCCAGTTGAGAAAAGAATAAATCTTTTAATTAAGATTATTAGTGTTTCCAGTTAATTAACATTTAATTGGAATAAAATGGAATGCGAATTGGGTTTATTGTGAATTTTGTTTTTAACAACATTCGTTCTTTAACTCGATTTACAGTGAAATGTGACTTGGAATTTATAAATCTTTTTATTAAGATTTAACGGGAATTTTCCAAAGTAAAGTTTTCCAATTTAATATATTAAAATGGAATTGAATGGGATTCGACTTGATAATAATCAAAATGAGCTTCTGTGGAGGAAGACTATTAATATATATGGAATTTAAAAGGCTTTGTTGTTATTCCATTTATATTATTAGTCGGACACGGAAATTGATATCGATTATATGTTAATCTATTTTTTGTGAAGATTCCATAATAAATGGAATGTGATTTGGGTTTATCTTGAAATGTGTTTTAAATGAAATTAGTTCTTTAACCCAGTTAAAGACAGGATTACATGTCTAACATTGTATTTCGAACTGTATGGTTGATCTCTGCTAAATATATACCTATTTGGTGGCGGAAAATTTATCCTCTTGCTTAACACCCTTCTCTTAGACGTACGAGCTCAGAGGTTATATATAGGCAGAAATCAATCGTACGGTGTAGATAGTCAATGCGGCATGTTTGATTTTCAAAAGTTAAATAATCATTAATATTGATTTTTGGGAATATTAAAACCAAGTGGGGTTTTAATGAATCTTTAATTAGATTGAAACGCGAATGTGATAATTTAAATTATCAAATTGGGAAATGATAGAGAGTGGAGTATCACCAGTTTTGCTCCAAGCGATAGTCAAATCTTTAATTACTTTTGAACGAGAAATGGTAATTAACTTTAACGATGACTCAGTGGTGCTAGATATGGAGTATTACCAGTTTTGCTCCATGGGATGAATAGGTTGGGATTGGGAAATAAAAGAAATGATTACTTCGGTAAGGTACGCTAATCCCGACTAGTTTGGATAAACCTTAATTTGGTTTGAATTTATATCCAAAGGAAGATTAAAGAATAAATTTAAAGAATTTATCTTTGATAAAATTAATGGGAACCTTTCCCAAAGAATATGAATATTTAAGTAAAAGAATATTCAGGATTGGAATGAGGCGTATGTTGTGTTTTTATAGCACTTGTTTACAATATACGCAAGTTATTCGGAAAAGCCGGGTTTATACCCATTTTGAATAATTGATTCGATGATAAGTCGACGACGAAGACGGTGGTTGAAGACCGTAGGTCTTCACATTCTTTGGATGATTACTGGTGTCTTGATTGGGCTGTACACCCAAGACAAGTGTAACACCTCACATCCATTAATGTCACTCACTTAGGGAATGCATTAACTTCCATGGAGTATTATAAGAGTATAGAACAAAATATCACAAGACAGATATATAAAATGATACTTAAGAAAATTCAAAATTTATTCACTGCAGCGGAAAAACAAAACATGTTTGGTAACAACATCAAAACCACATGCTAAAGCCAAGTACACAAATATCCACCTTGTACCAAATTATTATCAGAGTACATAAAAGTAAAACCATAATCCCACTCCAAATAGCCATAATGAAAAAGAGGTAAAGATAAGCATTACTTTCAACACTTCCAAGCACTTAAAGAAGAAAGGAATCCAAGTCAATCTTCACTATTCCCACCCTGAAGACCTGTGGGAGAGGGGGAAGAAAGAAAAGAGGCGAAACAAAAAGGGGTCAGACATACGTCTGGCAAGTCTAGTGACTTTAACAATACAATCAGTAAAGTAACAGAATAAGAACATAAACTGCATATAAAGATGACTGTAACACAAGCAGATATAACAAGGTAACAAGATGAACAAGATGTAACGTTGACTACGCTTCTAACCACTAAAAGATAATTCCTACACCGCGCCAATGCTAGTTCCATACTGAAAGTTGATCCCTCTTACTAAACATAGTAACAATAATAATGATGGTAGTTTCGTGTACTCCTAGCTGTTGTCATAGGTGTCGCCTGCTCCTATCCCCACTAGTTGTACCCACTACCCTCCCCATTCGATCGACTAGCTAACTCGTAGATACTTGTGCTGGTTCCATGGTAGGGTGTATCACTCCCTAAAGCGGCAACCTGATACTACTAAAATGCATGGTTTATACCTACACGATGCAACAACGTCTTACCTACTAGCTTGGACCGAAACACACACATGACTCCGTTGGACTTGCACTGCCATCGCTAACTCTTTACCTCTTACAATCAACCCCAGTAAGCGTGTCCCGTCCTCGACCTAGTTCGAGCTCACAAAGATACTAAATGAGTTACTGGTTGAAAAGGGTCCATCCACTTGACACAAGCTTCCCTCCTAAGCTTGGTCCCCACTAGGAATTCCCACTTAACCCCTCTTTATTCCCATGTCTAATCACATGTTTCACCTTGGTTAAGTGCTTCTAATCATATTTCACATGTCACCCACTTAACCCCCATGTCTTACTACATGTCTTACCTTGGTTAAGTGTTCATTGATTCACTATAAACGTAATCTTGCAAGACCTCCCACATTAGATTGCCGTACTGTATCCGTTTTACGCAAGCTCGGACTCTATCTCAAGCAGAATTCCGAGACGAACGCAATGGCGTAGCCCATTTCCCTTAATTCTTCTTATAAAAATTAAGTATTCTTTAATTTGTAAATTTTAATATTATAAAATTACGAGGTGTTACATTCTCCCCTCCTTAAAGGATTTCGTCTCCGAAATCTCCAAGTTAAAAAGAATGTACCCTACCATCCAATCATCCATCTACTCATCCATCATCCAGCAGCATCCATGTCCTTAAAAGATTTCTAATGCTATATGAACATATGCAAAAGTGTGTGTATATGTTCCTTAACTAATGCAAAGATCAGATGGTCTGCTGATTCAGTTGACCTCCTTAATGCAAAATATGATAGTGTCATGTGTCCATTATGTATGCAATTATTCCAAATGCACTTTATAACTTCTCTATGCACAATCATTCACTCAAATGCAACATCCACATGATAACACATCAAATTTCAATCAATAAAAAAATATATGCAATATGCAATATGAAAGTGACTGAGCCGATCTTAATGCCTAAAGTGTGTGTAAATGCATCCACGAGCAACCACATGCATCCACTAAACATAACATGTTACAAACACATGTTTACAACCATAAGATCTTCTACCTAAAGATCGAAGATGTAATCGAGAGGATACACTAAACGATAGAACAAGTATAAACAAAGCGGTAGAAAAAGGAGACAAAGAGCATACCCTCAAAAAGAAAAGGGTACGACGCGCGTATCTTGTCTTCCGTCTCCCCAGTCGCGTCTCCTTGATCATCTCCCCACTAGACTTTAACCAACTTGACCTCTCGGTTGCATAACTTCTTGACCTCCGATCCAAGTATGCATGTAGGAGCTCGTCTAATCATGGCATCTCGCTCTACTTCCACTTTTCTAAGCATGCTCGACTCTCCTACTTCAGCAGTATCATGTAAACACTTCCTCAAATGTGATACATGAAACACGTCATGCACAGCACTAAGCTTCTCGAGCAACTTCACTCTGTAGGCCATCTATCCAATTCTCTCTGTAATGGGGAATGGCCCTACGAACCTTGGTGCCAATTTCCCTACAGCTCCAAAGCGAACTACATTCCTCAACGGTGATACTTTAATAAAGATCATGTCTCTAACATCAAACTCAAGATCGGTCCTTCTCTTATCATCATATGACTTTTGTCGGTCCTGTGCCATCTTTATGTGTCTCCGAATTAAGTCTATCTTCTCCGAAGTTTCTCTAACCATATCGGCACCAAGAAAAATCTTATCTGTAGATTCCCACCAACAAGTTGGTGATCAGCAAGGTCGCCCATATAAAGCCTCAAAAGATGCCATGCCAATACTAGTTTGATAGTTATTGTTGTAGGCGAACTCTACTAATGGAAGATGTTCCTCCCATGTTCCTCCAAAGTCCAAGATGCATAACCTCAAAAGATCTTCTAAAATCCAATTCACTCTTTCTGTCTGGTCGTCCGTCTGAGGGTGATAAGCGGTACTCAAACACAATTGCGTTCCCACCGCCTCTTGCAAGCTCTTCCGAAACTCGCTAGTGAAAATGGGATCTCGATCGCTCACAATACTAGAAGGTATGCCGTGTAGACGAACTATCTCTCGGAGATAAAAAGATGCTAACCATGTCGCTGTTCTTTTACTCTTAACGGGAATGAAATGGGAGCTCTTGGTAAGTTTATCCGCTACTACCCAAATCCCCGTATTACCCTTCCTTGACCTCGATAACCCGTCAACGAAATCCAGGGAAACACTTTCCCATTTCCACTGTGGAACCTCTAAAGGGTGAAGCAAACCACCAGGCTTCTTTTGCTTAGCCTTGACTTGCTGGCACACTAAGCATCTAGAAACAAACCCAGCCACATCCTTCTTCATTCTAGCCCAAAAGAAAACTCGCTTCATGTCCCTATACATCTTGTCTCCATCGAGATGTACGGTCAGCTTAGAACGATGTGCTTCTTCAAGGATTGTCTTTCTCAAACTCTCGTCTCGAGGTACGCAAAGCTCCCATCCCTACGCAACCTTTGTCATCGATAGTATACCTACTAAGATGGCTCGAAGTCTTCCCTCTTATGAGCTTGTCTACTATCTCCATCAACTGTGGGTCGTCTCGCTGTGCCGCACCTATCTGTCTCAAAAGCATAGATCGCACCTCTAATGATGCCAACAAACCGAGTACATAATCAATAGAGGGTCTAAAGTCAAAGGTAGAGATATACTCTAAGCTCTGTCGCTCAACAAACAAAGGACTCAAAGTCAACTTCTTTCTACTCAAGGCGTTCGCTACAACGTTACCCTTGCCAGGGGTATATGCAATCTCAAAATCGTAGGATGCTAAGAACTCCATCCACCTCTGTTGCCTTAAGTTTAGATCTTTTTGAGAGAACAAGTATTTAAGCGACTTATGGTCTGTATACAACTCGTACCTCTCACAAGCTAATAATGGCACCAAGACTTAAGAGAAAAAACTATGGAAGCTAACTCTAAGTCGTGGGTTGGGTAATTCTTCTCATGGACTTTCAAATGCCTTCCACCATAGCATATCACCCTTCCCGCAAGCATCGGTATACAATGTGAATGGCTTACTCCCATCCGGCAAAACTAAAACTGGAGATGTCGCCAAAGCCCTCTTCAAATGTTGGAAAGCATCGTCACAGTCAACATCCCAAGAAAAGGTCAAATTCTTTTTCGTCAAACATGTAAGCGGGGCTGATATCTTAGCAAAGTCCTTAATGAATTTTCTATAGTAGCCCGCCAAACCAAGAAACCTTCTTACTTCTATTGCATTCCTAGGAATCTTCCAATCTTGGATTGCTACCACCTTTGCGGGATCCACTGTTATCCCTTCCTTAGAGACCACGTGCCCTAAGAACCTCACTTCCTTCCTCCAAAAATGACATTTGGAGAACTTAGATTTGAGTTGATGTGCTCAAAGGGTCTCTAAGATTTCCCTAAGATCTAAGGCATGTTCCCCCTCGTTTCTAGAGAATATCAAGATATCATCCACAAAGACTACCACGAACTTGTTTAGAAGCTCCCTAAACACCCTACTCATCAAGTCTACGAAATATGTGGGTGCATTCATCAAACAAAAAGGCATGACGAGCCACTCAAAGAAACCATTGGGAGTCCTAAAAGCAGTCTTATCTATACTATCCTTAGCTACGCTCAACTGATGAAATCTTGTAGCTAAGTCCAACAACGAGAAAACTGAAGCACCGACGAACTGATCGAACAAGTCATCTATCCTCGGTAATGGGTGTCTGTTCTTCTTCGTGAGCTTGTTCAGCTCTCTATATTCCGTGCATAATCTAAGCGAACCATCAGCCTTCGTAGCAAAACAACTGGAGCACCCCACTCCGAGATACTTCTTCTTATGAACCCTTTCTCAAGCAACTCTTTCACTTGCTTACTAAGCTCCCTCCTTTCTCTTGGAGCCATGTAGCGCACGGGCAATGCAACTGGCTTTGCATTGTCCACCAAGTTTATACGGAAATCCATCTTGTGTTTTGGAGGTAAGCCCCTAACCTTCTTAAAGACATCTGCATACTCACGGACTACTCGAACAGATTGCTAATCATCAATAGATGTGTCAAGAGATTCTAGGTAGCTAAGCATAACCAAACCCTTAGAATCGCATGAGATATCGAGAGTATTACCCAAACAAGCCAACAGTCTAACTACCCTCCTTTCACAGTCGAGAATGGCACCATATTTGGCTAGCCAGTCCATTCCTAGAATCAACCCATAGCCCGTGAAACCAAGCACATAAGCATTGCATTCGAACTCAACGCCATACACAAAAATTCTCAAATCCTGACATAACATAGAAAGATGAGCCGTTCCCCCAATAGGATTTGACACTACAATGGGATCCATAACTAGACTAGTATCTAGGTACAGAGACTCAACAACAGAAGCAGATATAAACGAATGTGAAGAGCCAGAATCAAACAAAGAACGTACAGGATGATCGAAAAGGAAAATCAAACTTTCAACAGAAATGTTTCTACCTCTCTCTTGCGTAGCTACCATGAGAGCATGAACCTGCCCTCCAGAAGTAAATCATGTCCTCTGTCCTTGTCCTTGTCCTTGCCCTTGCCTTCTGGGGCAATCCTTGATCAGATGTCCAGTTTCACCGCACTGAAAACAACTAGTCTCCTTCGCCTTCTTTTTTCTACAATCTTTAGCTAAATGACCTGGTATACAACAGAAATGGCACTTCCTTTTATCTCGGGTTTTCCCACTCTTCTTAGGATCCACTTTCTTGTTCTGTGATCCTTAAGCCTTCACCTCTTTCTTATCCTTTGCCTTATTAACATTAGCACCTTTCTCCTCTTCATGCTTCAGCGCCATGTCAATAAGTTTCTCGAAGGTAGCCCCCATAGGAATGTGGGACATAGCCAATCTTTGAAGCGGTTCGTTCGAGCCCTTAGCAAATCTCAAGGCCTTCTTATGTGGTGCGTTAACTAATTCCATACCAAATATTGCTAACTGATTAAACTTGTTAACGTACTCATTCACAGACAAACTCCCTTGTTTCAAAGCCAAGAACCTCTCCATGTATAAACTCTCCTCTGCTTGTGAAAGAAATTTCAACTCGAACCTTCACCTAAAGTCTATCCACATCTCCACTGGATGCCATCCATTAGTTACTTCCTACCAAAAGGAAGCTTCGTCCTTCATCAACCAAGCAGCTAGTTGAACCTTCCTTCCATCGTCTATCCCGAAGATACCAAACAAGTCCTCCACTTCCTTGAGCCAATTTTTAGTCTCGACAAACGTCTCAGTCCCCTGAAATGGTTTTCCGTCCATTGTACGGAAGTCTTTGCATATCTTCGAAAAAGCGTATACACGAGGAGGGGGAGGAGGAGGAAAAGGAGCGTTTTTTGGGCCTACGGCATTAGTTCTTGCCTCCAGATACCTTCTGAACCAGCCTGGTATCTAAAAGCCCTCGTGTATTTCGGGTTCTCCAGACATACTGAAAGGGAAGAGGGAGAGATTCAAAACAGAGAATCGAAAGATAGATATATGGATCTTGGGGATTATGTTTTTCATAATAAAACTTTCTCTTGAAAATACTCTCTTTAAAACAAGTTTTTGAAAATACTTCTTTCTAAAAATGCTTTTGAAAATGGTTTTCCAAAATCTTTTATCTGTTTTGGTAACCTTCAGCTCTGATACCACGTGTAACACCCCACGTCTACTAATGTCACTCACTAAGGGAATGCATTAACTTTCATGGAGTATTATAAGAGTACAAAACGGAATATCACAAGACAGATATATAAAATGGTACTTAAGAAAATTCAAAATTTATTCATTGCAGCAGAAAATCAAAACATGTTTGGTTACACATCAAAACCACATAATAGAGTCAAGTACATAAATGTCCATCTTGAACGAACTTGTTATCAGAGTACATAAAAGTAAAATCATAATCCCACTCCAAGTATCCATAATGGAAAAGTGATAAAGCTGAGCATTACTTCCAACACTTCCAAGCACTTCAAGAAGAAAGAAATCCAAGTCAAGCTCTACTAATCCCACCCTGAGGACCTGGGGGTAAAAGGAAAGAAAAGAGCCGAAACAAAAAAGGTCAGACATAAAGTCTGGCGAGTCCGTTCATTTTCAGCAAGAAAATAAGTAAAGCATTATGACAGGAATAAATTGGATAAGAGATGTAACCATGACATAAGGTAAAGCAGGATAACAGGATGAATATAAAGGAATGTCTAGTGCACTTCCCAGATTTCTTACTTAATTTAATTCTCTGCACCACCTACTAGTAATTCTTATCGGAGTGATCTCAATCCCGCAACCGGTAGCCCTCAGGTGTAACATCTAGTAAGAGGTATCCACTCCATACAATCCTTGACAGCCTACTTGCCTATAATAAATACTAGATGTCCTCACACTACCCTAATCGATCGGCTACTAAAATGTAGAAACCTGTGCGGGTCCCAGCTTAGGGTGTATCACTCCCTAAGTGGAAATCATTTGTTGCTCAGCTTTATAACTACTGGTGTACGGTGGCTAAATCTTCCAATGTCAGGAACACCTTTTTGCACGCTTAATGAACCCGTCGGAACCTGCACTGCTACACCCTCACCCTTACTTGACTGCTTATAATCAGCCCAGTAAGTGTAACACCCCACGTCCATTAATGTCACTCACAAAGGGAATGCATTAACTTCCATGGAGGTTATAAGTGAATATAGAACAAAAAAATTACAACAAGACAGATAATAAATAGTAATTGGAAATCTAAAACTTCATTTTATTGCAGCGGAAATTAAACATGTTTGTTACATCATAAAACCATAGATCATAACCAAGTACAATATCCATCTTCATAAAAACAAAATACATAATCCCATTACATAAATGGCCATTAAAAAGATAACAAGCTGGACTTTACTTCAACGGTCCAAGCTTTCCAAAGAGAGATGAAGCAATTCAATCAAACTCCACTAGAGCTGGGCCCAACCTGAGGACCTGGAGGGGGGAAAAGGATAGAAATAGAGGGGGTCAGACATAAAGTCTGGCGAGTATGATAATTCTAACAATACTATTATCAAAATAACTAGACTAAGGCATAAGCTGGAAGACAAGTAAATGTCTATGAACTCTTAGGAAGATAAAGATAGCATTTAAGATAACATTAAAGATAACGGTAAAGGCACACCTAATTACTAACGAATGATTACTACACTGCACCGCACATTACTACACTGCACCACACCAGTCACCCTATTGTTTGATCCCACTTGCTTCACACAGAAACTTTATAAATAGCCTTACATACCCCTAGCTGACTACATAGGTGCCGTCTGCCCCTATCTCCACTAGGTGTACCCCACTACCCACTTTCGATCGGCTCCCTACTCGTAGATACCCGTGCTGGCACCACAGTGGGGTGTATCACTCCCCTAAAGTGGCAACCCGATACAACTTGAGAATGCACGGCTTATACCTACACGATGCAACAACGTCTTACCTACCAGCCCGGGTCCACACACGCATATGAAACCCGTTGGACTTGCGTTGCCACCGCTCCCCGTTTTGGCCTCTTACAGTCAAACCCAGCATGCGTGTCCCGTCCTCGACTTGGGTCGAGCCCACAAAGATACGTTTGGGATACTGGTCGAAATGGGCCCCCACAAGCTACCCACCTAAGCTTGTCACTAGTATATCCCACTTAACCCTCTTAGTCATGTTCATTTACATGTGTGTTTGGTTATTTCACATGCCACTAAGGGCACCCCCTAGATTCCTCATGCCACCCAAGGCACCTACTTAACCCACATGTCCCACCTTACATGTTTATCTGGTTAAGTATTTCTTAATTCATTCAGGCCATAACCTCATAAAGACCTCTCACATTAGACTGGCATTTATGGCAGCAGGATTTGCCGGGTGGGTCCGGGCAGTCTTACACCATAAAAGAGTCTAACCTCGTGTCTTTACAACCGTTATGCTTTAGTTTAGGCCTAGGACCTCTCACATTGGGCTGACATTTGTGACCACTGGATTTGCCGGGCGGGTCAAGGCAGGTTTACGTCACAAACGAGTCCAACCTCGTGCCCTAAGCATTGATTAACACTTAAAATCTTTTACCCCATTTTTAATAATTCCCTATTCAAATTATTAATTAAGTCAACTTTTAATGATGGCCATAATTGACTCAATTATGGCCATCCACTTATGGCATGCAAAATCATATCAATTGCACCCCAACTTTTTAATATTAAATCCTTAATATTACCCCTACCCCACGTTTATACGTTCGCTTATTCAACGCATAATATAGGCTAGACTTGTGTAGTCTAACACCTAGCACAAAGATAAATTATCACAATATATAGACAATTAAAATAAATCTAATCATAATAGGGGTGAAACTTGCATAAACTACACGTGTTAAGGATCAAAAGGTGTCAACTTGTTAAATGTCTCAATTTACATGATATGATCATAGCCCAAATCTATACATAAACTTGCATATGGGGTTTTTAGGCAACATAATGATGGTGTGAACTAGCATAGGATATCACATATGTCATAATAGATGTCTTGGCATATGTTCATAACTTTTCTAATCAATCTAACTTGCATATGTGACTTGTCATATAGATCAACATAACCCAAACATGATGATTTAATTAATATGAACTAACTAGCATAGATGGTAACATCATGGCCTTTTTAACATGTATGATTCATCACAACTTAACATAGAAACTTTCAACATACATAACATCATCATAGCATGATTTACAACATATAACATATCATCATCACATAACATTGGATTTACAATATACATGATAGCAAAAAGGGTTTACAACAACATATATGATAATTCACATCATCTACTCATAATCCATTCATAACTCAACCTAATTAAAATGATAATAATCTTGTTAAGATCATCATACTCACAATTTAGAGAAGAAAAGAGAGAGTTTTGCTTTGCTTTAGGGTTGAGAGAATTAGAATTGAATTTGCTTTTCTTCTTTCTTAGTTGGCGGCAGCTCCATTGATTTCCATGGCGACGGTAACTATTCTATTTTAATTAGGTTTAGGGTTAGCATTAGGATGTATTTATAGGTGTAGGAAGTTATTTAGGACCATTAGATTGACCCTGAACCATGAGAACCAATCAAATGCAAAATCTGCATTTGAGCGAATCGGCCCACGGGTTGACAGCCAAACACCCTGGATTAACCCCTAGTCGACCCAGCAGGGCTTGGGTCGACCTCAAAAATGGGCCGGTTCGGTTATTTCCCCTCCCAATTTGCTGTTTTGAACTTTTTCGCATATTTATTTATTTAATTTTTAATTTATATATATATATATATATATCAATATATATATATATTTCTCTGCGCAACCCATTTCACTTAATTCTTTTCTAAAAATTAAGTATATGCTTTAATTTGTGAATTTTAATGTTATAAAATTACGGGGTGTTACATTCTCCCCTCCTTAAAGGATTTCGTCCCCGAAATCTCCAAGTCAAGAAGAATGTATATCCTACCATCTAATCGTCCATCAACTCAACCATCAAACACCAGCATCCATTGTCCTTAAAAGACTTCTAATGCTTTAATGTTTATATGCACAGTGTGTGTATATGTCCATATCTAATGCAAAATTAGGCGGTCTACTGATTCAGTCGACCTCCTTCGTGCAATTCATGATAGTGCCATGCGTCCAATATGTATGCAAAAGATTCCTAATGATACATATTAATTCTATATGCGTGCACAACCATCCACCCGAATGCAGCAACTATATGATAATACAACCATTATACATCCATTTTACTAAATACATCCATATATATGCAATATGCAATATGAAGTGACTGAGCCGATCTGGTGCCTAATAGTGTGTGTATATGCATCCACGAGCAACCACTAGCAAACACTTGCATCCACTTTGCATCCACCATACATAACATGTCTCAAACACATGTTTCAACCATAGGATTATCCTAACTAAAGGTCAAAGATACTAGCGAGAGGATATACTAAAGATAAGATAAGTACAAGCTAAGCGATAAAGGAGAAATTAAAAGACATACCCTCAAAAAGAAAAGGGTATCGTGAACGCATCTTCTCTTCTGTCTCCCAAGTAGCGTTGCTCTCATCATCTCTCCATTGCACTTTGACTAGTCTGACCTCTCGATTCCTCAACCTCTTGATCTCCGACCCAAGAATGCGCGTAGGAGCTCGTCGAATTGTCGCATCACGCTCTATCTCCACCTCTCTAAGAAAGCTCGGCTCTACCACTTCCGCGGTCTCGTGCAAGCACTTCCTCAAATGTGACACATGGAATACGTCGTGTACACCACTAAGTGTCTCGGGCAACTCCACTCTATACGCCATCTGTCCAATTTTTTCCTTAATAGGAAACGGCCCTATAAACCTTGGTGCTAATTTCCCAACGGACCCAAAGCGAACAACATTCCGTAATGGAGACACTTTGACAAAGACCGTGTCCCCAACTTCAAACTCGAGATCTGTCCTCCTCTTATCCGCATAAGATTTCTTCCTATCCTGTGCTGCTTTCATCCTCCTTCGAATCAAGTCGATCTTCTCCGACGTGTTTACTAAGTCCAAGCCAAACCTTGCTAACTGATTAAATTTATTGACAAATTCTTTCACTGATGAGCTTCCTTGCTTCAATGTCAAGAACCTTTCCATATATAGATTTTCTTCCGCCCTTGAGAGAAACTTCACCTCGAACCTACGTCTGAAATCCGCCCAAGAGTCAATAGGACGCTCCCCATTAGTGACCTCCCACCAAAACGAGGCCTCTCCCTTCATCAACCAAGCTGCTAAACGAACTCTCTTCCCTTCTTCTACTTCAAATATTTCTAGCAATTCTTCCACCTCCTTAAGCCAATCTCTAGCTTCCACAAACATTTCTGACCTTTGAAATGGTTTTCCACCCATAGCCTTGAATTCCTTGCACGTCTTTGCAAAAGTATCTACAAGAGGAGGAGGAGGAGGAACGGGTGCAACTGGTGGTGGAGGAACATTGGCTAGACCTGCAGCGGCCCTAGCCTCCAATGGCCTCCTATACCATCCTGGTATCGTTACACCGTCGGGTAGATTAAGATCTTCAGCCATGCTGAAACGAAAAAGGAAAGATTCAAAATGGACAATTCGAAAGATAAAGATATGTGGCTATTGGGGATTATGTTTTTCTTAAAAACTTTTCTCTTTAAATTTCTCATTAAAACATGTTTTTGAAAACACTTCTTCCAGAAATAACTATTTTTCTAAAGTATTTTTATCTGTTCTGGTAACCTTAAGCTCTGATACCACGTGCAACACCCCACGTCCATTAATGTCACTCACAAAGGGAATGCATTAACTTCCATGGAGGTTATAAGTGAATATAGAACAGAAAAGAGAGAGTTTTGCTTTGCTTTAGGGTTGAGAGAATTAGAATTGAATTTGCTTTTCTTCTTTCTTAGTTGGCGGCGGCTCCATTGATTTCCATGGCGACGGTAACTATTCTATTTTAATTAGGTTTAGGGTTAGCATTAGGATGTATTTATAGGTGTAGGAAGTTATTTAGGACCATTAGATTAACCCTGAACCATGAGAACCAATCAAATGCAAAATCTGCATTTGAGCGAATCGGCCCACGGGTTGACAGCCAAACACCCTGGATTAACCCCTAGTCGACCCAGCGGAGCTCAGGTCGACCTCAAAAATGGGCCGGTTCGGTTATTTCCCCTCCCAATTCGCTGTTTTGAACTTTTTTGCATACTTATTTATTTAATTTATATATATATATATCAATATATATATATATTTCTCTGCGCAACCCATTTCACTTAATTCTTTTCTAAAAATTAAGTATACTTTAATTTGTGAATTTTAATGTTATAAAATTACGGGGTGTTACAGTAAGCGTGCCCCAACCCTGCCTATCTCAGGTTTACCGATACCTCCAAGTGGGTTACTATCTGAAAAGGGTCCCTACCGCTACTAGGGTTTTTCCCAGGGTTTATCCTGACCTAACTTATATTGGTTAAGTGTTGTCTATCCGCCCAGTTGACTTAACCCCATCCACTTATCAAATCAATATGTATTATTGGTTAAGCTTGCCTTAACCCTATCCACTTTGTTCATGTAGTATTGGTTAAGTTGTCATCTTATACAGGTTAACTTAACCCCACCCACCTAAGATGTTTTAGGTATCATATTCATCTTTGATCAGCATTAATTAGTTATTAGTGCATAGACCTCTCACATTAGGTCGATTGCTTGTGGCCGCTGGATGTGCCGGGCGGTTCCGGGCAGACTTTTGCCACAAGCCAGACCTAACCTCGTGTTTAAGCATCTTTTAGTTATGCCTACGAACTCTCACATTAGACTGACCATATGCGGTTGCTAGTTAGGCCGGTTGGCTCCAGGCAGCCTTCTATCGCAAACAGAGTCTAACCTCGTGTCTCAGCATGCCTATCTTAGCCAATTTATTCATTTGCCATTTATGCCAATTTCACGCTAATTATGTCAATTACCCAAAATCCTCAATTTCATATCATGCCCCAAATTTAACATTTGTCATACCCAAATCAACCCAACATATATTATGCCAAATTTAACATTTGTCATGTTCAAATCAAACCAATTATATTATGCCAAATCTCCCAACGTTCTTCATACGTTCATCTCTTATGAGATTTGGCCTAGGCTCGAAGTAGCCTGTCTATAAAATCCAACAAGGGAAAGAGGAAAGGACAAGATAAAGAACATGCATAATAATAGCAATAAAATAGGCATAAGTATGAACTAAGCATAAAGATAAAACTAATAAAGCTGATGATAGTATCAACATGGGCATATAAGAATCATAGTTCTGATGTATAGGCTAATGACATATAAGAATCACGAATCTGATGTATAGGCTAAGATATAACTGATGAGCTCCAATCTTATTATCATGTTTAATTCCCAAATCCAATTTACAACATGTCAAAATTACTTTAGCATTATTTTAATCTAAAAATAATCAATGAACTCACAAAGATTGGATTATGGAAGAGAATTAGGCATTGTTATTGTTGTAGATTTGTTCCCCTTTATCCAATTCCTTTACTTTGATTTGTTGAAGAAGAGAGAGTAGTTTTAGTTTAGGTTGAGGTAGCATGGAGGCACCATAGATTTTTGTAATGAAATTAGGGTTGGGTCTAGCTATGTTTATATAGGTGTATTAGGTGAATTAGGGCCTTTAGATTAGGTTAGGATCCATCTAAACCATCCAAACCAGAAAACACATCACCCGACCAATCAGAGAACGCCTTATAAGCCCTAATTCTCCAAAATTTGTCACTGCCCAGATCTTGTTGATGGAGTCGACCCCTACAGGAGGGTCGACACCTATGTCGACACCGACACCCCTATAGGGGGGTCGACACCTATGTCGACTCCCCTAGGGAGGTCGACACCCTGGAGTGGGATAATCCCCGCCCATCCCGCTTCTTGCTGGTTTGATTTTAATTATTATTTTAATTCTTGTTTAAACTGAAATCTTCTAAGATCCGTAACTTCTTCATACTGTATCCGTTTTATGCAAACTCGGACTCTATCTTAAGTAGAATTCCGAGACGAACACAATGGCGCAACCTGTTTCCCTTAATTCTTCTTATAAAAATTAAGTATTCTTTAATTTGTAAATTTTAATATTATAAAATTACGGGTTGTTACACTTCAAGTCGACAGATTTCTTGTTTTTTGCAACGAAGTGGGATGGAAGAAATGTAATTAAGGAATTTTAATTAATATTTAAATATGTTATTAATCTAATTAATGTATAAACTGCAATATCTCTTTTATACAAGGTCGAAATTCGACGATTTCAGTTGCATTGCGATCGTGACGACAAACTTTACAACATGGAACTAACCTGAACAAAAACGGGGCAAGTTGAATTTTTAGCTAAATTAAACGCGCTTTAATTTAGTTCAAAAATAAATCTTCAAATAAAAGAATGATGGAGTGGAAACCAAAAGTGAGAATTCTCTCACTAAAATATTTGTACGGTTATTTATTTAATTTATAACTAAAATTAAATAGACTGTCAATGTTTATTTTTATTTGTCTAATTATCACAAAAATGTTATACGGTGCCTGTTAGCTCACATTCACTGTTGTTTGAAAACCATGTATGATTAATTGACTATATTGTATTGTGATTGTGATAATTAACATATTAAAAATAATGTTAATATTAATGTGGTAGTTGAAATTAAATTATAAATAACTATTTAAAATTTAAATAGTGAAAATTGGTTAATTAGAAAATTAATTCAAATCAAATTAGAATTGATTAAATTTATTAACCAGTGATTAATTTGAATTCATTGTTGTTGGTAGAAAACCCCGCACGTGTCTGAGGATGATAATTTATTCACATATCCCTTGGATTTAAATGTTTGTCAACCGATTGATTGACAGACTATGATAAGCGTTATTTAATTATTTAATGCTTATACAGTTGTGAATTACACTCTAGATGTGAATTGAATGTTTAATGGTTGTTAACCACTATTTTTGAATGCATGCAATGTATGGAATCCATAAGAATGAAATTATATGGTAACTAAATGAGTCTGATTACAATTCAAAAAGAACAAATATTTAAAAATAATATTCAGTGAATAATCAAAATATGATTTTGATGCCCGATTTTCGGTGAACATGAAAATATTGAAATATATGAAGCTGAGTTAAGTCGAAGTGCGCCATTTTAACTCGAACTGATTTTTATGTCGATTTTATTCATTTTACAATGAATACTGAAAAGATTTGATCTCAAAATTTGATAATTTGAAAATATTATCATTTTTATATTATAATGATATAGTACATTCAATTTTGGTTCAAAATTAAAAATGAAGTTGAAACCGTTTTGAAATAAATTTATAAACGATTTATAAAATATTTTTAAATGGAAATCGATGATATATATTATATCTATATTTAAATGGCTTGAATAGAACGCGCCGCGGGACGACCATTTGCGAATTTCAACCATTAACTTCAAATTGATGTAACGGGAGATCCGTCCGTCGGATTATCCTAAAACAGGAACTATTGGGTTCGTATCGAAAAGATCTTTCTAATGAATATAAGAGATTTAAATTTGAATGTTAGATTTTAAAATATATCCAAATCAATTTTGGAAAAGTTCACTATGGATGGAGTTCGATGGCCGTTATTGGAAACTGACTGTAAAGGCCTTAATAAAATTATTAAAAATATGGAAAAAAACATGTAAAATCATAATGAAATATTTGGAAAAAATTTGGATGCAAAATTATATATTGGGAAGATAAAAATATAATTTATCGAAATGAACTAGTTATTAACTAGAATAATCCAATGTTTTTAAATAAATAAATTGGATTTGTAAATGGTTTGAAATAACCAGAATTTTCAAGCGTACGGGCTAGAAAGGATTTAAATGGAAATAGTCTTTAGAATATTTTGATATTGGATTCCGTGATTATACGGATATTGTTGAGGAATTTGGAAGATATAGATATCGTTATTCCCAATACAATGTCCGTTAGTTTCAAAAATTGAATATAAGTTGGTATAATTTCTATTTAGAGCCTTGTATTTGATATCAAATGGGATTTTTGGTTCGTCGTTAATAGTGTCTTTAATAACACTATTCTTCAATCCAGTTGTGTAAAGAATAAATCTTTTAACTAAGATTAATGAAGTTTTCCAATTTATAATTATAAATTGGAATTAAATGGAAGTCAATTTTGGGTTTATCGTGAACAATTTTTTAAATAACGTTTGTTCTTTAACCCAATTAACAGTGAGGTTTTCATTTTTTTTAAGATTAATGGAATTTTCTAAAGTAAAGTTTTCTAATTTAACATATTAAATTGGAATTGAATGGAATTCGATTTGGTAATAATCGAGATGAGCTTCTATAAAGGAAGACCGTTACTATATATGGAATTCAAAAGGCTTTGCCGTTATTCTATTTATAGTATTAGTTAGATACGGAAATTTATATAACTTGTATACTGATCAAATTTCCATGAAGATTCCATTTTTAATGGAAGATGATTTGGGTTTGTTGTGAACTATGTTTTTAATAACATTGGTTCTTTAACCCAGTTAAAGACAAGATTAATTTCTTAAAGTTAAATAATCATAAAGTAATGATTTTTGATATTAAAATCAAGCTGGAGTTGTAATGAATCTTTAAGTAGATTAAAATGAGAATGGGATAATTAAATTTATCGAATTTATGAAATGATCGAGAATGGAGTACCACCAGTTTTACTCCAGGCGATAGTTAAATCTTTAATCAGAATTGAAACGGTAAATGGTAATTAATTTTATTGATAACACAATGGGTGTTAGATATGGAGTCTATATATGGAATTTAAAAGGCTTTGCCATTATTCTATTTATAGTATTAGTCAGATAAGGAAATTTATATCAATTGTATACTGATCGAATTTCCGTGAAAATTCCATTTTCGATGGAAGATGATTTAGCTTTATTGTAAACTATGTTTTTAATAACATTGGTTCTTTAACTTAGTTAAAGACAAGATTAATTTCTTAAAGTTGAATAATCATAAAGTAATGATTTTTGATTTTAAAACCAAGCTGGAGTTGTAACGAATCTTTAAATAGATTAAAATGAGGATGGGATAATTAAATTTATCGAATTCATGAAATGATCGAGAATGGAGTATCAGCAATTTTACTCCAGGCGATAGTTAAATCTTTAATTAGATTTGAATGGGAAATGATAATTAATTTTACCGATAACACCGTGGGTGTCAGATATGGAGTACTACCAGTTTTGCTGCATGGGATGAATAGGTTGGTATTAGGATAATAAAATAAATGATTACTTCGGTAAGGCTCGATAATCCCGACTAGTTTTATAAACCTTAATTTGGTTTAGAACCGTTAAAGGATATAATAAAATCTTTTGAAATTGATATCCAAAGGAAGATTAAAGAATAAGTTTAAAAGAACTTATCTTTGATAAAATTAATGGGAACCTTTCCCCTAAGATGTGAATATTTGAATAAAAGAATATTCTGAACTAGAATGAGGCGTATTATGTTTTTTCTAGCTCTTGATTATTGATTTTAAATTATGCAAGTTATTCAGAAAGACCTGGTTTACCCCATTATGAATAAATGATACAGCGACTAAAATTCGACGATGAAGACGGTGGTCGAAGACCCGAGATATTTACGTCGTATGGATGATTACTGATGGCGCTGTACACCCAAGACAAGTTAATAAGTGGTGATCATCCAGACGTACTTGGAGATCGACCGAATACGCGAGGGTCTCTCTCCTGTATTGGACATATGGGGAAAGGAATAAGGTGCCTCCGATTTTGTTCAAACCTAGAACGAACTTGTAAATGGATGTGTGTCGGACATTGTATTTCATTCTATGTTGATTGATTTCTATTAAATATATATATGTCTTATGGCGGAGAACTTATTATCTTGCTTTACACCCTTCTCTGAGATGTACGAGCTTAGAGGTTTTATATTGATAAACATCAATTGTATGGCAAGAATTGTCAATGTGGCATGCTAAGATGCAAATGATCAAGGCTTTTGTTGAAAAGAAAAATCTTGCGGATGATGATCAAAGCACGGCTTTAATTAGCATAGCTTTGTGTATAATGTTAATTTGTAAGCCTCACACCTCGTTTGAGTCAAAAATGGGATAGTGACCGTAGGGAGAACACGACGTTTCTTTCTAGCTAGAAATGGTGTCATGGAATGGAGCCCAGAAATTTTTACTTATGATGGGATGAGGCACCTCAAATATTAAGTCTCTAATGGCTCAAAGATAGGTCAAATAGGACCGGGAAACGTGTGTTCAGGAATAACTAATCCTCAAAAGTAAGATTGGACCGGCCCTACCAATTCCAAGGGTTGCCCGTAGGTGTGATCCTGAGGCATTTGCTAGAGTGCCTCGAAACCGGTGAAGATGATCTCTTGCCTTGACTCATAGATGGAATCTAATTTCCATTAGGCGACCTTTTGGTTTTACTTGTAAACCTATGTATGGCGATGTAATATATGGTACCTATGCCGTCTATGATTGAAACATTTATATTCGAAGTTGTTTTGACACTATGCACCTATAGTAGTATCCAAATGATTTGTTTTAAAGCGTATCAAGCATATTTGGCAATTATAATGTAAAACTCTATCCTCCGGCTTGCGTTGCATTGTAAAACACCCTACCTCCGTTAAGGTCACTCACAAAGGGAATGCCTTAACTTTGGTGGAGGTTTATAAGTAAAAGGCCACAGATAAACTCAAGACAGAGATAAATATATATATATTTTAAACAGTGGAAACCAAACAGACTTTTATTTCATCAATATGTGTTCCAACAAAACATTTCCATATTTGTCTCAAAATACTTCCATCATTACAACCTCATAACTATCTTGATTATTAAAGAAGCATAAAACATAAATAAAGTGACAAAAATCCCCATAGTGATATCCAAAGCCATAATCCGAGCAAAAGAGATCCAAATCATACATCTACGGTCTTGGAGCTTGTAAAGAGCCTGACTGAGCTGAGCTGTTTCCTCCTTGTGGACCTGTGGGGGGAAACGAAAGAAAAGAAGACGAAAAGAAAATAGTGTCAGACATAAAGCCTGAGTAAATCTAGTAACTCTTCAGTATGTGAATAAGAAAAGGGCATGGTAGATATATACTGAAAATAGGAAGGTGTCACAAGCTAAGGAAGTGTCGAACGTACTATCGCACCCATACTATATCTCTGCACCTACTTGAGTTTATTCTAACTGGCACCCCATGGTGAGGGTGAAGTGATCCCCATTTTCGAAACATCGGCTCCTACTCGCGTTAACATGTGTCATACGGCCCCTAGATACCTATGTTGGTCCCACCATGGGGTGTATCAAGACCCATGGTGGCAGCCCCGACACAAATTCTAGAAGGCATAGGTTATACTATTGGTGTCCCCAGTGCCCTGGTTGTCTGCTCCGGAGTGTGTGCACGCCCGCACATCGTTAGACCTACACGTGCACCCACCGCCGTCGTTTGACCGCTTACAATCAGCCCAATAATCGTGCCCCACCCTGCCTAGTTTCAGGGTACCGTTGATACCTAACTTGGGTTACTGCTGAAACGGTTCCCTCGTTACCAGGATTTTCTAGTCAAACATGTTAAGTGGTTAAGTGTCTGTATTTACCTAACCCCACCCATCAATTCTTGTTAACATGTTGAATTTGGTTAAGTGTTATAGTTGACTTAACCCTACCATCTGTCCTTAGCCTCTTAGGAGCACCTGACCACTCACATTAGACAGGTATTGCTACGGTTACTGGATGTGCCGGTCGGTTCCGGGCAGGTTTACACCGTAGCTCAGTCTAACCTCGGGTCCTTATTGGGCTCAATGCTTAACCACCCACATTGGATACGTATTGTTGTGACTACTGGACAGCCAGGCGAGTCCGGGCTCGTTTACATCACAACTCAATCCAACCTCTGGTTAAGCATATCGTGTTTTCTAAATTTACATATTTTATTACTTCTCAATTATATATGTAAATGTCATATCTTTTATTCTTGGGTATATCAATTTATGCAGCTTAAATGTCATTGTCATTGGCATGGGCCAAATATGCCAATATATATTTTCATGTTTTACACCCAATGTTATTACCCCCGTTTGTTCGTAACATTATAACATGTGTTGGACTTGATACAATTCAGCCCAACTTTATAAACGTGAGAAAAAGGGGAAATCAAGAACAGGTAATACATAAAGGTGTGTGGCGCATGAACTTGCAATTTAGCGATTTCAACTAACATATAATATGGGTCATGTGAACTTGCATTCAAATCAAAGTATAACTAAGTAGGTGACATATGAAATGGCATAGTTTAGGCTAATACAAACTTGTGTTTAAACATGTTTAACTTGGCATAATGTCAAACACAAAACTAGCATGTTTATTCACCAAAATGTCCAATTATAGCATCTAATCACATAGCCTATTTCAACATGAACTTGCATAGTTTATGAAACCCAAACGATACTTAACATAGATCCAATTATACTTTCAAATAAACATGAACTTGCATAGTTTATGAAACCCAAACGATACTTAACATAGATCCAATTATACTTGCAAATAAACATGAGAATGACATCATAGGTTTTGGGTCATGTAGGCATAAAAGGTTTCAAATCTAGAACATGTTTACATAAGCCTTAATTTAGACTTAGTGAATGTATATAGTTCATGACATAGGCATAAACATAAAGGGATCAAATTCTAGTTTTTTGCCACAAACTTGCAAGTGCCATTGTTTTCATATACAATTGTTCCATAGGCTTGCATCAATCAATTTAGGCCACAAATATCAATACACAAGTCATAACAGAATCATTACAATACACAGAATTTATATCATACAATAACACAATTCTATTTTCATTTACATCGAATCATATCACAGTTTTTATTCATATTCTGAAAGGTCACTATACTTACAACGAATGCAGAATCTTGAATTCTGGATTCTGAATTCTGAAATTGAGATGCGCTCCTTTGGGTAGACTAACGTTGCATTGATTAATTTGATTAAACTTTTATCTTCTTCTTAATTTGATTCGTCTCTTAGGCTTTTCTCTCTTGACGGCTATGCTCAATTCCTCCTTGGCAGCATGACGACTCCTTTCTTATTTTCTTTTTGTGAATTTTCAGTTGAGACTTAGGGTGTATTTATAGATTTTTAAATTGTTTTGAGCCGTCAGATGAAGACAGGAGGAATCTAGACCATACAAAGTTCAAAGAGCTAATCAAGAGGTGACACGTCAGCCCTGGTGACACACAGGGCCACAGAAATTCGAGTTAGAGCCAGACCTAACCAGCCAGGTCGACTGGCAGGTCGACCCCCAGGTCGACACTATTGTCGACCTGGGGTGGCCAGGTCGACACTATGGTCGACCTGAGGAGGCTAGGTCGACACCATGGTCGACCCTATGGTCGACCTGGTCTCTGGGCGGGAATTTTCCCGCCCAGCCCAGTTTGAAACTGAAATTCAAATTTTGAATTTTAAACTAAGCTGTTTGAATTTAAATTTTATTCTGAAACTTCCGAAAGCCATAACTTCTTCATACGGAGTCCGATTCGCGCAAACTCGAACTATATCTCAAGCAGAATTCTGAGACGAACGCAATGGCATAACCCATTTCCCTTAATTCTTTCATTTAGAATTAATTACACTTTAATTTGTGAAGATTAACGTTATAGAATTCACGGGGTGTTACATTCTCCCCCCTTAAAAGGATTTCGTCCTCGAAATCTTCAAGTTAGGAAGAATGTATATCTTACCATCCAACAGTCCATCTACTCAACCAACAAACACAGGCGTCCATTGTCCTTAAAAGACTTCTAATGCTTTATGATCATATGCATAGTGTGTGTGTATATGTCCTTATCTAATGCAGAAATCAGGCGGTCTACTGATTCAGTTGACCTCCTTAATGCGAATCATGTAAGTGTCATGAATCCATTATGTATGCAAATTTTTCCTACTCATAATTCTACATGAGTGCACAACCAGTCATACAAATGCGACGACCATATGACAGCATATAAGTTTCAACCATATACAAATGAGAATACATATATGCATATGCAATATGAAGTGACTGATCCGATCTATAACCTAGGGTGTGTGTGTATATGCATCCACGAGCAACCACTAGCAATCACTAGCAACCATTTACAGCCATCATCCATAACATGTTTTCAAATACATGTTTGCATCCATTTGTTTTCTACCTAGGGAGTTAGGTAAAGGACCGAGGAGATATACCTAAAAAGATAGATAAAGAATAACTTAAGAGAAAAAAGAGATCAAAGATGTACCCTCAAAAAGAAGAGGGTAGGCAGCGCGTATTTTGTCCTCGGTTTCCCAAATCGCGTCTTCCTCGGCGTCGCTCCACTGAACTTTAACGAGTTTGATTTCGTGGTTGCGTAGCTTCTTCACTTCAGTTCCTAAGATGCGGGTTGGAACTCTCCTCACAGTTGCTTCACGTTCCACTTCGGCTTCTTCTAGAATGCTAGGTTCCACCACTTCCGCAGACTCATGCAAACACTTTCGGAGGTGAGAAACATGAAAGACATTGTGAACTCCGGCCAATCTCTCGGGTAGCTCTAATCTATAGGCCATCTTCCCAATCTTCTCGATGATAGGAAATGGTCCTACAAATCTTGGTGCTAGCTTTCCTGCGGATCCAAAGCGAACAACGTTCGTTAAAGGAGATACCTTAAGGAAAACCCTGTCCCCAACCTCAAACTCAAGGTCGGTCGTCTTTTGTCGGCGTAGGATTTCTGTCTGTCTTGAGCAGTCTTCATTCTCCTACGTATCAAGTCCACTTTCTCCGAAGTCTCTCGAATCATATCTGGCCCAAGTATAAGCTTATCTGTAGACTCCCACCAACAAGTTGGTGATTTGCACGGTCTTCCATACAAGGCTTCGAAGGGTGCCATACTGATGGTAGCTTGGTAGTTGTTGTTGTAGGCAAATTCCACTAAAGGAAGGTGATCCTCCTAAGTCCCTCCAAATTCAAGAACGCAATGTCTTAAAAGATCCTCTAAAACTCTATTAACCCTTTCCATCTAGCCATCAGTTTGGGGGTGATAGGCCGTGCTCAAACATAACTGTGTGCCTACAGCTTCTTGCAGACTCCGCCAAAACTCACTTGTGAAAATAGGGTCTCAGTCACTAACAATGCTGGAGGGGATCCCATGGAGTTGAACTATTTCCTTGAGATAAAGAGATGCTAGAGATGCGGCAGTTCTTCTACTCTTGATAAGTATAAAGTGGGCACTTTTAGTAAGCCTATCCACTATTACCCAAATGCTAGTGTTGCCTCTTCTCGACCTAGGCAGTCCATCAATGAAGTCCATTGAAATGCTATCCCACTTCCACTGTGGGACCTCTAAAGGATGAAGTAGTCCTCCAGGTTTCTTCTGTTCCGCCTTGACCCGTTGGCAGGTCATGCACTTAGAAACGAAATATGCCACGTCTTGCTTCATGCTGCTCCAAAAGAAAGTCCTTTTTATATCCTTGTACATCTTATCACCGCCAGGGTGTATAGTCATCTTGGAATGATGCGCTTCCTCGAGAACCTTCTTTGTCAACTCCCTTGCTTGTGGGACGCATAATCTTCCATCTCACCTCAGCCAACCCTTATCATCGATGGTGTATCTACTGAGGTGACTAGAAGTCTCACCCCTAATAAGTTTATCAATCACATCCACAAGCTGAGGGTCTTCATGTTGTGCAGCCCCTATTGAGTCCAAGAGAGTAGGGCGTACTTCGAGAGATGCTAACAAACCCGGTACAAAATCTGAGGAGGGCCTAAAGTTAAAACTGGCTATATACTCCAGGCTTTGCCTTTCCACAAAGAGAGGGCTTAAGGTCAGTTTCTTTCGGCTCAACGCGTCTGCTACTACGTTGCCTTTGCTGGGAGTATAGGAAATTTCAAAGTCATACAAGGCAAGAAACTCCATCCATCTTTGCTGCCTCAAGTTAAGATCCTTCTGCGAGAAGAGATATTTCAACGATTTATGGTCAGTGTATAATTCGAACTTCTCACCTAGGAGATAATGGCGCCAAGACTTAAGCGCAAAGACGATAGCGGCTAACTCAAGATCGTGAGTTGGGTAGTTCTTTTCATGAACTTTCAATTGTCTTCTGCCATAAGCTACTACCCTTCCTTCTTGCATTAGAACAGCGCCTAGTCCCGTTCCACATGCATTTGTGTATACTGTGAACATTTTGCTTCCGTCGGGCAGAGTTAGAAGTGGGGCTATTGTAAGAGCCCTTTTTAATCGTTGGAAAGCAAACTCGTAGTCCAAATCCCAAGTGAACGCCAGATTCTTCTTTGTTAGCCTTGTGAGTGGAGCTGAGATTTTCGCGAAATCCCTAATAAACTTTCGGTAAAAACCGGCTAGCCCAAGAAAGCTTCGAACTTCGGTTGCATTTCTTGGTGTCTTCCAATCTTGCACTGCCACCACTTTTGCGGGGTCCACAGCCAACCCCTCTTTGGACACTATATTCCCCAGAAATCTTACCTCCTTTCTCCAAAAGTGGCACTTGGAGAATTTGGCTCTTAGCTGATGGACTCGAAGAGTCTCCATGATTTCTTTCAGATGTTGAGCATGCTCTTACTCATTCTTTGAGAAGATTAAGATATCATCTACGAAGACAACCACAAATTTGTTGAGGAATTCTCTGAACACCCTGCTCATTAGGTCAACGAAATAAGCGGGTGCGTTTGTCAAGCCGAAAGGCATGACAAGCCACTCAAAGAAACCGTCTGGGGTTCTGAATGCGGTTTTATCAATTCTATCTTCAGCTACTCTTAGCTGATGGAACCCAGTTGCCAGATCAAGTTGGGAGAAGACCGTCGCACCTACAAGTTGATCAAACAAATCGTTGATTCGGGGAAGAGGGTGCCTATTTTTCTTGGTCAATTTGTTTAACTCCCTATAGTTGACGCAAAGGCGAAGCGAACCATCCGCTTTGGTTGCGAATACCATTAGAGCACCCCATTCCGAAACGCTCCATCTAATGAACCCCTTTTCGAGAAGTTCTTTAACCTGCTTACTGAGCTCCTTTCTCTTCTTTGAAGCCATGTGTCTGACAGGTAAAGCTACAGGCTTTGCATTATCCACAAGATATATGCGGAAGTCTATTTCCTGCCTCGGAGGTAAGCCTTTCACCTCCTCAAAGACATCCGGATATTCCCGGACTACTCTAACTGATTGCAAATTCTCGTCAGAAGCATCAAGCGACTCTAGATAACTAAGGATAACAACATTCAAGGGATTACAAGAAATTTCTAGAGTGTTACCAAGCCGAGTCAAGAGTCTAACTACTCTTTTCTCACAATCAAGGATGGCACCATTACTGGATAACCAGTCCATGCCTAAGATCAAACCATATCCCGAGAAGCCTAAGACAAAGGCATTACAGCTAAACTCAACGCTGAGAATAGAGATTTTCAAACCCAAACAAACCATTGACAAGTAAGCGGAGCCCCCAATTGGATTTGAAACTACTAAGGGGTCTTCTACCATACTAGTGTCTAGATGCAGAGATTCTACTAAGGCAAATGAAATTAAAGAGTGTGATGCGCCAAAGTCAAAAAGTGTGCGAACTGGATGATCATAAAGATAGACTACACTTTCTACAGAAATATTACTACCTCGTTCCTACTGAGGTGCCACTAGCGCATGAACCTGACCCCTTGAAGTGGATCCGGCTATCTGTCCCTACCCTTTCTTCTTTGGGCAGTCCTTAGCTTGGTGCCCAGTCTCTCCACAATAGAAGCAACCACCCATCTTCGCCTTCCTTTTTCGGCAGTCTTTTGATATATGTCCCACAATGCCACAGAAATTGCACCTTCTCTTCTCATGGGGCTTATTGTTCTTCCCTCCTTTCTTGAAGTCTGTTTTCTTTGTTTGTAGACCCTCTTTCTTCTCTTCCACCTTAGTTTCTTTCTTGTCGTGGTCTTCCTCGTGTAGCAACACCATGTCCACCAAGCTTTCATAAGTCGCTCCCGTGGATACATGGGTCATAGCAAGGCTGTGTAGAGGCTCATTCAAACCTTTGACGAAGCGAAGCGCCTTCTTGTGTTGGGTGTTTACTAAGTCTAGCCCAAATCTGGCCAGGTGATTAAACTGATTAACATACTACCTGATTGTCATACTTCCCTGTTTCAGAGTTAGAAACTTCTCCATTTGCAGGCTTCTTTCAGCTTGGGAGAGGAATTTCGTCTCAAACCTTGTGCTGAAGTCTTCCCATGTTTCCACCGCCCTCTAAGCATTGGTAATTTCCCACCAATAGGAAGCTTCATCGTTAAGTAACCATACTGCTAGTTGTATCTTTTGCCTGTCATCAACTCCGAAGATGACAAACAGATCCTCAGTCTCCTTTAGCCAGTTTCTTGCCCCTACAAAGGATTCGGTCCCATAAAAGTCTTTTCCACCCATAGCCTTGAAGTCTCTACATGTTTTTGCGAAGGCATTTCCACGAGGAGGAGGAGGAGGAGGAGGAGGAAACGCGGCCACTGGAGGAGGGATGTCTGCTGGGCCCGCGCCAATGGCCCTTGCTTCTAAGTACCTCCTAAACCGGCTGGGTATCGGCACTCCTTCTGGAAGGTTAAGGTCTCCAAACATGCTGAAATAGAAAGGAAAGATTCAAAACGAAGGATAGAGAGAGATAGATAGGGCTCATGGCTTTGGGGGATTTTGTCTTTTTATAAATATAACACTTTTTCTTGAAAAATGCTTCTTTAAACTTTCTTTTGAAAACAATTACAAAAACTTTTATCTTTTCTGGTAAACCTATACTCTGATACCAAGTGAAACACCCCACCTCCGTTAAGGTCACTCACAAAGGGAATGCCTTAACTTTGGTTTAGGTTTATAAGTAAAAGGCCAAAGATAAACTCAAGACGGATATAAATACACATATTTTAAACAGCGGAAACCAAACAGACTTTTATTTCATCAATATGTGTTCCAACAAAACATTTCCATATTTGTCTCAAAATATTTCCATCATTACAACCTCATAACTATCTTGATTATTAAAGAAGCATAAAACATAAATAAAGTGACAAAAATCCCCATAGTGATATCCAAAGCCATAATCCGAGCAAAAGTGTTCCAAATCATACATCTACGGTCTTGGAGCTTGTAAAGAGCCTGACTGAGCTGAGTTGTTTCCTCCCTGTGGACCTTGGGGGGGACGAAAGAAAAGAAAACGAAAAGAAAATAGGGTCAGACATAAAGCCTGAGTAAATCTAGTAACTCTTCCGTATGTGAATAAGAAAAGGGCATGATAGATATATACTGAAAATAGGAAGGTGTCACAAGCTAAGGAAGTGTCAAACGTACTATAGCACCCATACTATATCTCTGCACCTACTTGAGTTTAATCTAACTGGCACCCCATGGTGAGGGTGAAGTGATCCCCATTTTCGAAAGATCGGCTCCTACTCGTGTTAACATATGTCATACGGCCCCCAAGAATTGTAGATGCCTATGCTGGTCCCACCAATGGGTGTATCAAGACCCATGGTGGCGGTCCCGACACAAATTCTAGAAGGCATAGGTTATACTACTGGTGTCCCCAGAGCCCTAGTTGTCTGCTCCGGAGTGTGTGCACGCCCGCACCCCGTTAGACCTACACTAGGCACCAACCGTCGTCATTTGACCGCTTACAATCAGCCCAGTAATCGTGCCCCACCCTGCCTACTTTCAGGGTACCGTTGATACCTAACTTGGGTTACTACTGAAACGGGTCCCTCATTACCAGGATTTTCTAGTCAAACATGTTAAGTGGTTAAGTGTCTGTATTTACCTAACCCCACCCATCAATTCTTGTTAACATGTTGAATTTGGTTAAGTGTTATAGTTGACTTAACCCTACCATCTGTCCTTAGCCTCTTAGGAGCACCTGACCACCCACATTAGACAGGTATTGCTACGGTTACTGGATGTGCCAGTCGGTTTCGGGCAGGTTTACACCGTAGCTTAGTCTAACCTCGGGTCCTTATTGGGCTCAATGCTTAACCACCCACATTGGATAGGTATTGTAGTGACTACTGGACAGCCGGGCGGGTCCGGGCAGGTTTACATCACAACTCAATCCAACCTCGGGTTAAGCATATCGTGTTTTCTAAATTTACATATTTTATTACTTCTCAATTATATATGTAAATGTCATATCTTTTATTCTTGGGTTTATCAATTCATACCGCTTAAATGTCATTGTCATTGGCATGGGCCAAACATGCCAACATATATTTTCATGTTTTACACCCAACGTTATTACCCCCGTCTGTTCGTAACATTATAACATGTGTTGGACTTGATACAATTCAGCCCAACTTTATAAACATGAGAAAAAGGGGAAATCAAGAACATGTAATACATAAAGGTGTGTGGCGCATGAACTTGCAATTTAGCGATTTCAACTAACATATAATATGGGTCATGTGAACTTGCATTCAAATCAAAGTATAACTAAGTAGGTGACATATGAAATGGCATAGTTTAGGCTAATACAAACTTGTGTTTAAACATGTTTAACTTGGCATAATGTCAAACACAAAACTAGCATGTTTATTCACCAAAATGTCCAATTATAGCATCTAATCACATAGCCTATTTCAACATGAACTTGCATAGTTTATGAAACCCAAACGATACTTAACATAGATCCAATTATACTTTCAAATAAACATGAACTTGCATAGTTTATGAAACCCAAACGTTACTTAACATAGATCCAATTATACTTGCAAATAAACATGAGAATGACATCATAGGTTTTGGGTCATGTAGGCATAAAAGGTTTCAAATCTAAAACATGTTTACATAAGCCTTAATTTAGACTTTGTGAATGTATATAGTTCATGACATAGGCATAAACATAAAGGGGTCAAATTCTAGTTTTTTGCCAAAAACTTGCAAGTGCCATTGTTTTCATATACAATTGTTCCATAGGCTTGCATCAATCAATTTTGGCCACAAATATCAATACACAAGTCATAACAGAATCATTACAATACACAGAATTTATATCATACAATAACACAATTCTATTTTCATTTACATCGAATCATATCACAGTTTTTATTCATATTCTGAAAGGTCACTATACTTACAACGAATGCAGAATCTTGAATTCTGGATTCTGAATTCTGAAATTGAGACGCGCTCCTTTGGGTAGACTAACGTTGCATTGATTAATTTGATTTAACTTTTATCTTCTTCTTAATTTGATTCGTCTCTTAGGCTTTTCTCTCTTGATGGCTATGCTCAATTCCTCCTTGGCAGCATGATGACTCCTTTCTTATTTATTTTTTTGTGAATTTTCAGTTGAGACTTAGGGTGTATTTATAGATTTTTAAATTATTTTGAGCCGTCAGATGAAGACAGGAGGAATCTAAACCATACAAAGTTCAAAGATCCAATCAAGAGGTGACACGTCAGCCCTAGTGACACACAGGGCCACAGAAATTCGAGTCAGAGCCAGACCTAGCCAGCCAGGTCGACCAGGCAGGTCGATTGGCAGGTCGACCCCCAGGTCGACACTATGTTCGACCTGGGGTGGCCAGGTCGACACTATGGTCAACCTGGGGAGGCTAGTTCGACACCATGGTCGACCCTATGGTCGACCTGGTCTCTGGGCAGGAATTTTCCCGTCCAGCCCAGTTTGAACCTGAAATTCGAATTTTGAATTTTAAACTGAGCTGTTTGAATTTAAATTTTATTCTGAAACTTCCGAAGGCCATAACTTCTTCATACGGAGTCCGATTCGTGCAAATTCAGACTCTATCTCAAGCAGAATTCCAAGACGGACGCAATGGTGTAACCCATTTCCCTTATTTCTTTCATTTAGAATTAATTACACTTTAATTTGTGAAGCTTAACGTTATAGAATTCACGGGGTGTTACACATTGTGTGATGGGACCTGAGTCTTATAATAGCTTCATTTCTCCAAATGCATTTCGTTGTTTACAAATTATTTTATTTTAGAGTATTCATAGGAGTAAACCCGTTCGGTGACATACAGCGTGGTCCTGTGATTTACCCTATTTTTAAGTAAAGTTTAATAACTGTTTTAGTTCTCACGCAAGTCCCATGACTGGCTCGGAGTTTATTGTTTCTATCTTAAACTCTGGGTGCCCATATTTTCCACATGGGTAGCTAGTAGTTTTGGTTTTTCGCAGATATCTTAGATAACAGCTAGAGATATATTTGGAAAGCTTTGTATCCGTGTAATAACCCGAAAATCTGGGCCAGTTTAAAATTTTTATTTCGGCAATTTTAGTGAATTTTGAACATTTAAAATAGATTATTTTAAATAAAATCGACGTGAAATTTATTTTGAATAGAATTCGACGTATATTTTATATACGTCGTCGTTAGAATATAAATATTTATATATAATTATAAATAGAATTTAAAATGGCGCGGTAGTTCGATAATTCGATTTCAAACTTCAATTGAATATACCGGGTGCAAAACAATTCGGATTTTAGTGAAACCAAAAACATTAGGATCTCATTGATAATATCTTTCCCACGAATCCGACCAATCAAAATTTCGTAGCGGGAATCAAAAGATATGTCCAGTTGAAAATTCTGAATAGTCGCTATGGAATTCAGGCCCTTAAAAATGGACATTTTGCAAATGACCTCGGATTTCGACGAAACCACTTTTGTTGGGTCCGTGATGTCAAGTTATTGCTAGGTTTAAAATTTCATAATTTTTCGAATCAATATGTGAGCGCGGCAAAGGAAAACGCGTTTGACCAGTTTCAGTTGATTTTAATCGACTGGAAAATGGCCATTTTTCTAACAGTCTCAGAATTCGACGAAACTAGTTTTGTTAGGACCGTATCGTCAATACGAAGCTAAAAAATATTTTTCTGGAATTTTTCTAGTTAGTATGTGGCCCCAGTAATTTGAAATGTACGTTTAAAATTCAATATAGCGATTTAAATGTAAATTTAACGGAAACTGATTCAAACGATCAAATCAACCTACGATACATGTCCCATTGTGTTCGGAATGGGGGTTAAACGCTATGGACGACAGGCGGTGGGCCTCGTTTCGAGGTCGTATGTAAAAGTCAACTTTTAGAAATTAAATAATATAAAAATAATAATAAAAAAAAAAAACCCCCCCTCTTCCCTTTTATACGCTGCCCCCCCTGTGAAGACCCGCAACTTCCCCGTAAAGGAAAGCGACGGATAGTTCGAGAACAAACCACAGCAGAACGCATACAGAAGAACATTTCATTGTATATTACAACAATGCATCAGATTACAAGAATATATAGAGTATAAATGAATATTACACAGAAATATCAGAGATTTAAATTACATTTAAATACATAGCAGCGGAAAATAATACAATACACAACTAGAATGAGATATACGGATACAAAGCTTTCCGGATATCGTTCCAGCTGTAAACCAGGATCCTGTGAATATAAATCTGCAAAACCCAAAACTACTAGCTGCCCATGTCAAAATAAGGGCACCCAGAGTTTAGGTTAAAACAATAAACTCCAGGTCAGTCATGTGACTGGTGTGAGAACTAAAACAGTTATTAATCTTTATTTTAAATCATTAGGTAAATCAAGGGACCACGCCGTATAATACGGAACGGGTTTCCTCCCAAGAATACCAGTGCATGAAACAAACAGCGCAATGCTAAATAAAGAAAAATGAAGCTGTTATAAGACCCAGGTCCCATCACACAATGCAACGCAGTCGAGGATAGGGTTTTCCCTTATAACAGCCAAAGGATGCTTGATACGTTTTAAAACAAATCATTTGATACTATTATAAGTGTATAAAACAACTTCAAATCATAAGTATCAATCATAGGCGGCATGAGCGTCCCATGCCACTATGTCGCCATATATAGGTTTACAAATAAAACCGCAAATGTCACGTATTTGGAAATTGGATTTCCATCTATGAACCGAGGCAAAAGATAGTCCTCAACCGATTCGAGACGCTCTAGCCCGCCCCTCAGGAACAGCCGCAACTGCCCCTTGGATCGTCAGGGCCGGTCCACACGGAGTGGATTATTATGCCTGAACAATACGTCTCCCCACCCTATGGGGTGTAAGTCTGGTCCGTCAGCCGACCAGAATGCATTCGGCCGAAACCGATATAACCGAGGCGCCTCGCAACAGCAACAACCACATAAGTCAAACTCGTCAGGGCGTGTAAAACCACTGACGCCACTTCTAGCTAGAAAGAAACGCAAGTCCTCCCTGAGGTCCGTCTCCCGTTTTTGGTTCATACCTGGTGTGAAACACGCGAGGTAAACGTTACACAAAGCTACGCCACAAAGGCCGTGCTTTGATCATCACCACAAGACTTTGCTTTTCAACAGAAGCCTTGATCATTTGCATCTTAGCATGCCACACAGGCAAACCATCCTATGCAACCGATATCAGTCACACAGAATGAAATCCGATGTCAGACACACAGTCCATTTACAAGTCCGTTCTGGGTCTGAACGAAACCGGAGGCACCTAGTACCCCGCATATCCATCGATCTCCAAGTACGTCTGGACGATCACCAACTGTTTCCATCTTCTTGGGTGTACAGCCCAATCAAGATCATCAGTTATCACCCAAACGACGTGAAGACTTCCGGTCTTCGACCATCGTCTTCATCTTCGACTTATCGTCGTATCAGTTATTCAGAATGGGATAAACCCGGTCTTTCCGAATAACTCACGTATATATTATAAAAGTGTTACACAAACACAACATACGCCTCATTCCAATTCATTAGTCACTAACCGTAAATTAATCAAGAGAATAATTCCCCAAATATTAACCCCGAAGGCCGAAACCAACATCAGATCAATATCCAGAAAACCATTCTGCTTGGCTAACCGACAGTTAGTTTCTAAATTTCACATTCAAATCTAATTAAAGATTTAACTATCGCCTGGAGCAAAACTGGTGATACTCCATTCTCGATCTTTTCAATCTAATTAAAGATTCATTAAAACTCCACTTAGTTTTAATCTGTGACTGGGTTAAAGAATCAGTGTCATCTAAAAACACGGTTCGCGATAAACCCAAAGTCACATTCCATTAATTATCGGGTTAAAGAACGAGTGTTATTTAAAACACTGTTCACGATAAACCCAAAAATCATTCCATTAATTATCGGGTTAAAGAACGAGTGTTATTTAAAACACTGTTCACGATAAACCCAAAAATCAATATCAATTCAATTCCAATTAAATATCATTTAATTGGTACACTTCATTAAATCTAAATAAAAAGATTTAATCTTTTCTCAACTGGGTTCAAGAACAGTGTTAGTGAAGACACCATTCACGACAAACCCAAATCACATTCGATATTCAATACAAGGCTCTGAATAGAAAATACATCGGCTTATATTCAATATCGAATTCTACGACTAACAAATGTCGTATTGGAAATAACGATACAAATATATATCTTTCAAATTTCCATAACAACACCTGTAATATCACGAATTCCAATATCGAAATATTCCGAAGACAATTTCGATTTAAATCCACTCCAATGCAATCATTGGAAATTTTGGTTATTTTCAAAACCCTTTTCGAATTCAATTTATTTATTTAAAAATAAATAGAATTATAATTCTAGTTCAAAACTAGTTCATTTCGATAAAAATCTATTTTTATCTTTTCAAATATGGAGTTTTTCATCCCAAATCTTCACAAATCATTTCTTATGATTTTACATAAATTATTACTATTTTTAATAATTTTATCAAGGCCCGTACAGTCGATTTCCATCAACGGCCATCGAACTGCACTTACAGCGACCTTTTTCAAATTTGATTTGGACATAATTCCAAATCCAACCGTTAGATTTCAAATTTCTAACATTCGTTAGAAAGCTCTTTTCGATACGAACCCAACGGTTCTGGTTTTAGGAGAATCCGACGGTCGGATCTCCCGTAATGTCCGTTTGAAATAAATGGTCGAAATTCGCGAACTGCCGCGGCGCGGCGCGTTCTATTCAGGCCATTATATTATATATATAATATATATAATATATATTTCGTCGATTTCTATTCAAAACGAATTATATAAATAGTTTTAAAATCGTTTCAAAACCTATTTCAACTTCCATTTCAATTCAAAGAAAAATTGAATTCTTCCTTATAAATTCGTTTTAAAATTCATTTCTATTCAATTCAAATTTCAATTCAGTTTGAATTCATATTCAATTCAATTCATTTCGAAATCGTTTTCAATTCAATTCAGTTCGAAATCGCTTTCAATTCAATTCATTTCGAATTCGTTTTCAATTCAATTCATTTCGAAATCGTTTTCAATTCAATTCATTTCGAAATCGTTTTCAATTCAATTCATTTCGAATTCGTTTTCAATTCAATTCATTTTGAATTCGTTTTCAATTCAATTCATTTCGAAATCGTTTTCAATTCAATTCATTTCGAATTCGTTTTCAATTCAATTCATTTCGAAATCGTTTTCAATTCAATTCATTTCGAATTCGTTTTCAATTCAATTCATTTCGAAATCGTTTTCAATTCAATTCATTTCGAAATCGTTTTCAATTCAATTCATTTCGAAATCGTTTTCAATTCAATTCATTTTGAATTCGTTTTCAATTCAATTCATTTCGAAATCGATAAAATCGATATAAATATCGTTCTCGTCAAAATGGCGTCAATCTAATCAACACGGCTTCATATATTCCTTTATTTTCAAATATTCTATTTCAAATATTTCTTTTTCAAAACTGGAATGAGGCCCAATCAATTACCATATAAAATTAATTATATGGATTTTCATACAACACATGTATATAATAGCATTGAAAATAATCAACCATCAACCAAAGTGCACTACACTGTATAAGCATCAAATATAGATATTCAACGCTTACAACAGCATGTCAATCAATCGATCGACATATTTAATCAATCAGGATGAGTGAACTTCAAATTTCATCCTAACACCCGTGTGGGGTTTCAAACAATCAAACACATATTTTATTTGTGCAGTTAGGCGATGTGTAAAATTTATCGACCCAATCAATGTCATTCAAATAAGTGTACATAAACAAACCATCTGGTTTGTAAATGAATATTTATTTTATTCACTTTCACTATATTCATATTCACGTTAAAAATTGTATTTTTAACGATAAAACATTTTATTCTATCATATGAATTTCTATTATTCATTTACACAATAAAATGATATTTTTATTTTCTAACATATTTTAGAAAATTTCGGCGGCATAACGGCACGATACTAGAAACGGGACAAGGCCTAGCCTAATCCCCGGTCTAGTGAAGGCCCACGCCATTCACTCATCAATCAAATCAATTTCATTTTGCAAACCACAAAATTTGGAGTAAGAGTCTAACCTAGTCTTACTCCTTCGCCTTATAACGGCGCACGTCTAATCCTAACCAATTTATCGATTCGATTTTTCACACCACAAACCACATTCAAACCAATATCTCGATCAATCACCAAACAATCCAAACAAACAAGTCCATGGTATGTGGACGGGTGTCGGGTGCTTCTAATAAGCACCGTCTGCATCCTAGTATATATATATATAACTAGAAATATAAATTGAAAGGTGAGAAATTCTCACTTATAGCTATCCTAGCTCCACGGCACTTCATTTGCAGAAGTCTTCGTCGTTTCGCCTTTTTGTCACCTTCGTTGCCCAAGGCCACTATATATATAAAAAAAAAAAATCGAATTTTTATTTCAAAGTTCCATATATAAAAATCGAATTTTTAGTTCAAAGTTCAATATATAAAAATCGAATTTTTAGTTCAAAGTTCAATATATAAAAATCGAATTTTTAGTTCAAAGTTCAATATATAAAAATCGAATTTTTAGTTCAAAGTTCAATATATAAAAATCGAATTTTTAGTTCAAAGTTCAATATATAAAAATCGAATTTTTAGTTCAAAGTTCAATATATAAAAATCGAATTTTTAGTTCAAAGTTCAATATATAAAAATCGAATTTTTAGTTCAAAGTTCAATATATAAAAATCGAATTTTTAGTTCAAAGTTCAATATATAAAAATCGAATTTTTAGTTCAAAGTTCAATATATAAAAATCGAATTTTTATATTCTCCATTATATTTTCAAAAGTGATGTCTTTTTATTTTCAAATCAAGATTGCTTGTATTTTTGAATCAATGACCATTTCAGTTTCTTTTCTTTTTAACAATGTAAAAATCAAATTTTTAAAATATAGATTTCACCTTTATAAAAATAAAGTTTTCGCTTTTATAAAAATCACCACTTTATTTCAATGTATATAAAATAAAAATCAGATTTTTATTTCGCTACATATACAAAGATGATATCTTTATATTCTCTATCCTATAAAGATTATATTTTTAATACTTTAAAAAAATATAAAAATCATATTTTTACTTCACATTCATATCGATAAAAATCTAATCTATTTCATTTTCAAAATCTAATCTTTTTGACATATGAATTTCTATTTTTACTTCAATGCCCTATACATATAAAAATAAAAATTCTTTTCTATTAAAAATCTAAACTATATACTATATAAAATAAAAATCTAGCTTCAGCTTTTAAAGTAGATAAAACTCAGTTTTAAAAATAAAACAAATTCAGTTTTTTTTTCATTTTTAAATCAAAATCAGTTTTAACATTTTTAAATCTAAAATCAGTTTAACATTTTTAAATCTAAAATCAGTTTAACATTTCTGTTTTTAAATCTAAAAAAAAAAACAGTTTTTAAAATTAATTAAAATCAGTTTTCTAAAACTTGAAAATAAAATAGCAAAGCCAAAAACAAAAACAAAAACTTACAGATGGGGGGGGGGGTTCTGCTGATCGTCGGAGGCTCCTGGCTTCGAGGCGGCGGCACAGGCTCGCTGGCCAGGGTCGCGGAGGCGTCGAACGATTTGGGGGGGGGGGGGGGCGTCTCGTCTTCGTCGAGGAGGGCAGGGGTGGGGCCTTCGCGCCAGGCGCCAGTCGAGGGGAGGGGTCTTCTGTCGTCGCGGTGGCCAAGGTGAGGCTGGAGGGAGGTGGGTCGGTGGAGGGTTCGGGCGGCGGTAGGCTGTCGCCATCGCGCGATGGCTTTCCCCCTTTTTTTTTTTTTTATTTTATTTAAGAACTGAAATTGAAACGGGGGGGGCCAGAAGAAATAAAGGAGAGTAAGGAATATTTTTTTTTTTTTTTTTTTTGTATTATTTTATTTATTTAATTATTTAAAGGTTGACTTTCACATACGACCTCAAAACGAGGTCCACCGCCTGTCGCCCATAGCGTTTCCCCCCCATTCCGAACACAATGGGATATGTATCGCAAGCTGATTTGACCGTTTCGATCAGTTTCCTTTGAATTTACATTTAAATCACTTTATTGAATTTTAAACGTACGTTTCAAATTACCGGGGTCACATACTAACTAGAAAAATTCCATAAAAATATTTTCTAGCTTCGTATTGACGATACGGTCCTAACAAAACTAGTTTCGTCGAATTCTGAGACCGTTAGAAAAATGGCCAATTTCCAGTCGATTAAAATCAACTGAAATGGTTAAAACACGTTTTCCTTTGCCACGCTCACATATTGACTCGAAAAATTATGAAATTTGAAACCTAGCGATAACTTGACACTGCGGATCCAACAAAAGTGGTTTCGTCGAAATCCGAGGTCATTTGCAAAATGTCCATTTTTAAGGGCCTGAATTCCATAGCGACTATTCAGAATTTTCAACTGGACATAACTTTTGATTCCCGCTACTAACTTTTGATTCTTCGGATTCGTTGGAAAGATATTCACTATTAGATTCCATTATTTTTGGTTTCACTAAAATCCGGATTGTTTTGCACCCGGTACATTCAATTGAAGTTTGAAATCGAATTATCGAACTACCGCGCCATTTTTAATTCTATTTATAATTATATATAAATATTTATATTCTAACGGCGACGCGTATAATATATACGTTCGAATTCTATTCAAAATAAGTTTCTCGTCGATATTATTTAAAATAATTCATTTTAAATAATCAAAATTCGCTAAAATTGCCAAAATAAAAATTTTAAACTGGCCCAGATTTTCCGGGTTGTTACAATCTCCCCCACTTAAAACTTTTCGTCCCCGAAAAGGAACAAAGTCGAAAGTGGTTTGATAATTCAACTCTACATTCGATTTGGCTTCCGTTCTCCAACTTTTCAGTTTCTGAGAATTTTCAAAGTTTCAAAAATTTGGCTAACACCCTAAATTTTCGAAAAATTTCGCCATAACCTCCCCTGCAATGGGAGCATCGGGAAATTTCAAATAGCTTCCCCGGTCCTTCAGATCTCAAAAAGAAAAAGAAAAAGCCAAGCGGCTAGCCAATAGGCTCATAAAATCATCATCACCCAAACAAAACAGGAAATTATGTAGTAAACATGTACCTATTTGTCGGGCAAACAAATTTTATTCTCTGCTCTAGCCTCCTTGCTATGACCTGTTCAATGATATATATGTATATGCAAGCAAATGCAACCAATTTTCAATACAATTCAATATTTGTTTCAAATGAACTAAGTGGTCCAAATTTTAATTATTCAAACAATAATCAAACAATACAACCATCAATCAATTAGTGAATTAGCTTTTCAAATTCATAATTTTGATATATATAAAGAAAATCATGTTTTGATGCCAAATCACAACAATGTATTCTAGCTATATATAAGTTTTGGTTCTCACACCAGTCTAATGGAAATATATAGAAAATCACACCTTCGAAACTCGAATACCAATTCTGATGATGTCTAGACTATCATCAGAATCGTCTCCGGGCGACTAGAGTGTGACTCTATATCTATCCAGTATATTAAAACTTCGAATACACGCGGATCAGACGTATACGCAAAATCTATATATACTGGACTGTCCAACTCAATATAAATAGATAATCAAATACGAATAATTGCTTTAAATTTTCAAAACAAAAATTGTTTTTATTTGAAAAATATACTCTTCACACTCGTTCTAGGATACTACTGATCCTATCTCTAACGAGTCATTCTAATTGGATATTACTAATCCAATATCTGATGAATCCTTTCGTATGTTTCTAATGTGTCTTGTTCTCTAGCTTTGTAAACCAAAGCTCTGATACCAACTGTGAAGACCCGCAACTTCCCCGTAAAGGAAAGCGACGGATAGTTCGAGAACAAACCACAGCAGAACGCATACAGAAGAACATTTCATTGTATATTACAACAATGCATCAGATTACAAGAATATATAGAGTATAAATGAATATTACACAGAAATATCAGAGATTTAAATTACATTTAAATACATAGCAGCGGAAAATAATACAATACACAACTAGAATGAGATATACGGATACAAAGCTTTCCGGATATCGTTCCAGCTGTAAACCAGGATCCTGTGAATATAAATCTGCAAAACCCAAAACTACTAGCTGCCCATGTCAAAATAAGGGCACCCAGAGTTTAGGTTAAAACAATAAACTCCAGGTCAGTCATGTGACTGGTGTGAGAACTAAAACAGTTATTAATCTTTATTTTAAATCATTAGGTAAATCAAGGGACCACGCCGTATAATACGGAACGGGTTTCCTCCCAAGAATACCAGTGCATGAAACAAACAGCGCAATGCTAAATAAAGAAAAATGAAGCTGTTATAAGACCCAGGTCCCATCACACAATGCAACGCAGTCGAGGATAGGGTTTTCCCTTATAACAGCCAAAGGATGCTTGATACGTTTTAAAACAAATCATTTGATACTATTATAAGTGTATAAAACAACTTCAAATCATAAGTATCAATCATAGGCGGCATGAGCGTCCCATGCCACTATGTCGCCATATATAGGTTTACAAATAAAACCGCAAATGTCACGTATTTGGAAATTGGATTTCCATCTATGAACCGAGGCAAAAGATAGTCCTCAACCGATTCGAGACGCTCTAGCCCGCCCCTCAGGAACAGCCGCAACTGCCCCTTGGATCGTCAGGGCCGGTCCACACGGAGTGGATTATTATGCCTGAACAATACGTCTCCCCACCCTATGGGGTGTAAGTCTGGTCCGTCAGCCGACCAGAATGCATTCGGCCGAAACCGATATAACCGAGGCGCCTCGCAACAGCAACAACCACATAAGTCAAACTCGTCAGGGCGTGTAAAACCACTGACGCCACTTCTAGCTAGAAAGAAACGCAAGTCCTCCCTGAGGTCCGTCTCCCGTTTTTGGTTCATACCTGGTGTGAAACACGCGAGGTAAACGTTACACAAAGCTACGCCACAAAGGCCGTGCTTTGATCATCACCACAAGACTTTGCTTTTCAACAGAAGCCTTGATCATTTGCATCTTAGCATGCCACACAGGCAAACCATCCTATGCAACCGATATCAGTCACACAGAATGAAATCCGATGTCAGACACACAGTCCATTTACAAGTCCGTTCTGGGTCTGAACGAAACCGGAGGCACCTAGTACCCCGCATATCCATCGATCTCCAAGTACGTCTGGACGATCACCAACTGTTTCCATCTTCTTGGGTGTACAGCCCAATCAAGATCATCAGTTATCACCCAAACGACGTGAAGACTTCCGGTCTTCGACCATCGTCTTCATCTTCGACTTATCGTCGTATCAGTTATTCAGAATGGGATAAACCCGGTCTTTCCGAATAACTCACGTATATATTATAAAAGTGTTACACAAACACAACATACGCCTCATTCCAATTCATTAGTCACTAACCGTAAATTAATCAAGAGAATAATTCCCCAAATATTAACCCCGAAGGCCGAAACCAACATCAGATCAATATCCAGAAAACCATTCTGCTTGGCTAACCGACAGTTAGTTTCTAAATTTCACATTCAAATCTAATTAAAGATTTAACTATCGCCTGGAGCAAAACTGGTGATACTCCATTCTCGATCTTTTCAATCTAATTAAAGATTCATTAAAACTCCACTTAGTTTTAATCTGTGACTGGGTTAAAGAATCAGTGTCATCTAAAAACACGGTTCGCGATAAACCCAAAGTCACATTCCATTAATTATCGGGTTAAAGAACGAGTGTTATTTAAAACACTGTTCACGATAAACCCAAAAATCATTCCATTAATTATCGGGTTAAAGAACGAGTGTTATTTAAAACACTGTTCACGATAAACCCAAAAATCAATATCAATTCAATTCCAATTAAATATCATTTAATTGGTACACTTCATTAAATCTAAATAAAAAGATTTAATCTTTTCTCAACTGGGTTCAAGAACAGTGTTAGTGAAGACACCATTCACGACAAACCCAAATCACATTCGATATTCAATACAAGGCTCTGAATAGAAAATACATCGGCTTATATTCAATATCGAATTCTACGACTAACAAATGTCGTATTGGAAATAACGATACAAATATATATCTTTCAAATTTCCATAACAACACCTGTAATATCACGAATTCCAATATCGAAATATTCCGAAGACAATTTCGATTTAAATCCACTCCAATGCAATCATTGGAAATTTTGGTTATTTTCAAAACCCTTTTCGAATTCAATTTATTTATTTAAAAATAAATAGAATTATAATTCTAGTTCAAAACTAGTTCATTTCGATAAAAATCTATTTTTATCTTTTCAAATATGGAGTTTTTCATCCCAAATCTTCACAAATCATTTCTTATGATTTTACATAAATTATTACTATTTTTAATAATTTTATCAAGGCCCGTACAGTCGATTTCCATCAACGGCCATCGAACTGCACTTACAGCGACCTTTTTCAAATTTGATTTGGACATAATTCCAAATCCAACCGTTAGATTTCAAATTTCTAACATTCGTTAGAAAGCTCTTTTCGATACGAACCCAACGGTTCTGGTTTTAGGAGAATCCGACGGTCGGATCTCCCGTAATGTCCGTTTGAAATAAATGGTCGAAATTCGCGAACTGCCGCGGCGCGGCGCGTTCTATTCAGGCCATTATATTATATATATAATATATATAATATATATTTCGTCGATTTCTATTCAAAACGAATTATATAAATAGTTTTAAAATCGTTTCAAAACCTATTTCAACTTCCATTTCAATTCAAAGAAAAATTGAATTCTTCCTTATAAATTCGTTTTAAAATTCATTTCTATTCAATTCAAATTTCAATTCAGTTTGAATTCATATTCAATTCAATTCATTTCGAAATCGTTTTCAATTCAATTCAGTTCGAAATCGCTTTCAATTCAATTCATTTCGAATTCGTTTTCAATTCAATTCATTTCGAAATCGTTTTCAATTCAATTCATTTCGAAATCGTTTTCAATTCAATTCATTTCGAATTCGTTTTCAATTCAATTCATTTTGAATTCGTTTTCAATTCAATTCATTTCGAAATCGTTTTCAATTCAATTCATTTCGAATTCGTTTTCAATTCAATTCATTTCGAAATCGTTTTCAATTCAATTCATTTCGAATTCGTTTTCAATTCAATTCATTTCGAAATCGTTTTCAATTCAATTCATTTCGAAATCGTTTTCAATTCAATTCATTTCGAAATCGTTTTCAATTCAATTCATTTTGAATTCGTTTTCAATTCAATTCATTTCGAAATCGATAAAATCGATATAAATATCGTTCTCGTCAAAATGGCGTCAATCTAATCAACACGGCTTCATATATTCCTTTATTTTCAAATATTCTATTTCAAATATTTCTTTTTCAAAACTGGAATGAGGCCCAATCAATTACCATATAAAATTAATTATATGGATTTTCATACAACACATGTATATAATAGCATTGAAAATAATCAACCATCAACCAAAGTGCACTACACTGTATAAGCATCAAATATAGATATTCAACGCTTACAACAGCATGTCAATCAATCGATCGACATATTTAATCAATCAGGATGAGTGAACTTCAAATTTCATCCTAACACCCGTGTGGGGTTTCAAACAATCAAACACATATTTTATTTGTGCAGTTAGGCGATGTGTAAAATTTATCGACCCAATCAATGTCATTCAAATAAGTGTACATAAACAAACCATCTGGTTTGTAAATGAATATTTATTTTATTCACTTTCACTATATTCATATTCACGTTAAAAATTGTATTTTTAACGATAAAACATTTTATTCTATCATATGAATTTCTATTATTCATTTACACAATAAAATGATATTTTTATTTTCTAACATATTTTAGAAAATTTCGGCGGCATAACGGCACGATACTAGAAACGGGACAAGGCCTAGCCTAATCCCCGGTCTAGTGAAGGCCCACGCCATTCACTCATCAATCAAATCAATTTCATTTTGCAAACCACAAAATTTGGAGTAAGAGTCTAACCTAGTCTTACTCCTTCGCCTTATAACGGCGCACGTCTAATCCTAACCAATTTATCGATTCGATTTTTCACACCACAAACCACATTCAAACCAATATCTCGATCAATCACCAAACAATCCAAACAAACAAGTCCATGGTATGTGGACGGGTGTCGGGTGCTTCTAATAAGCACCGTCTGCATCCTAGTATATATATATATAACTAGAAATATAAATTGAAAGGTGAGAAATTCTCACTTATAGCTATCCTAGCTCCACGGCACTTCATTTGCAGAAGTCTTCGTCGTTTCGCCTTTTTGTCACCTTCGTTGCCCAAGGCCACTATATATATAAAAAAAAAAAATCGAATTTTTATTTCAAAGTTCCATATATAAAAATCGAATTTTTAGTTCAAAGTTCAATATATAAAAATCGAATTTTTAGTTCAAAGTTCAATATATAAAAATCGAATTTTTAGTTCAAAGTTCAATATATAAAAATCGAATTTTTAGTTCAAAGTTCAATATATAAAAATCGAATTTTTAGTTCAAAGTTCAATATATAAAAATCGAATTTTTAGTTCAAAGTTCAATATATAAAAATCGAATTTTTAGTTCAAAGTTCAATATATAAAAATCGAATTTTTAGTTCAAAGTTCAATATATAAAAATCGAATTTTTAGTTCAAAGTTCAATATATAAAAATCGAATTTTTAGTTCAAAGTTCAATATATAAAAATCGAATTTTTATATTCTCCATTATATTTTCAAAAGTGATGTCTTTTTATTTTCAAATCAAGATTGCTTGTATTTTTGAATCAATGACCATTTCAGTTTCTTTTCTTTTTAACAATGTAAAAATCAAATTTTTAAAATATAGATTTCACCTTTATAAAAATAAAGTTTTCGCTTTTATAAAAATCACCACTTTATTTCAATGTATATAAAATAAAAATCAGATTTTTATTTCGCTACATATACAAAGATGATATCTTTATATTCTCTATCCTATAAAGATTATATTTTTAATACTTTAAAAAAATATAAAAATCATATTTTTACTTCACATTCATATCGATAAAAATCTAATCTATTTCATTTTCAAAATCTAATCTTTTTGACATATGAATTTCTATTTTTACTTCAATGCCCTATACATATAAAAATAAAAATTCTTTTCTATTAAAAATCTAAACTATATACTATATAAAATAAAAATCTAGCTTCAGCTTTTAAAGTAGATAAAACTCAGTTTTAAAAATAAAACAAATTCAGTTTTTTTTTCATTTTTAAATCAAAATCAGTTTTAACATTTTTAAATCTAAAATCAGTTTAACATTTTTAAATCTAAAATCAGTTTAACATTTCTGTTTTTAAATCTAAAAAAAAAAACAGTTTTTAAAATTAATTAAAATCAGTTTTCTAAAACTTGAAAATAAAATAGCAAAGCCAAAAACAAAAACAAAAACTTACAGATGGGGGGGGGGGTTCTGCTGATCGTCGGAGGCTCCTGGCTTCGAGGCGGCGGCACAGGCTCGCTGGCCAGGGTCGCGGAGGCGTCGAACGATTTGGGGGGGGGGGGGGGGGGGCGTCTCGTCTTCGTCGAGGAGGGCAGGGGTGGGGCCTTCGCGCCAGGCGCCAGTCGAGGGGAGGGGTCTTCTGTCGTCGCGGTGGCCAAGGTGAGGCTGGAGGGAGGTGGGTCGGTGGAGGGTTCGGGCGGCGGTAGGCTGTCGCCATCGCGCGATGGCTTTCCCCCTTTTTTTTTTTTTTATTTTATTTAAGAACTGAAATTGAAACGGGGGGGGCCAGAAGAAATAAAGGAGAGTAAGGAATATTTTTTTTTTTTTTTTTTTTGTATTATTTTATTTATTTAATTATTTAAAGGTTGACTTTCACATACGACCTCAAAACGAGGTCCACCGCCTGTCGCCCATAGCGTTTCCCCCCCATTCCGAACACAATGGGATATGTATCGCAAGCTGATTTGACCGTTTCGATCAGTTTCCTTTGAATTTACATTTAAATCACTTTATTGAATTTTAAACGTACGTTTCAAATTACCGGGGTCACATACTAACTAGAAAAATTCCATAAAAATATTTTCTAGCTTCGTATTGACGATACGGTCCTAACAAAACTAGTTTCGTCGAATTCTGAGACCGTTAGAAAAATGGCCAATTTCCAGTCGATTAAAATCAACTGAAATGGTTAAAACACGTTTTCCTTTGCCACGCTCACATATTGACTCGAAAAATTATGAAATTTGAAACCTAGCGATAACTTGACACTGCGGATCCAACAAAAGTGGTTTCGTCGAAATCCGAGGTCATTTGCAAAATGTCCATTTTTAAGGGCCTGAATTCCATAGCGACTATTCAGAATTTTCAACTGGACATAACTTTTGATTCCCGCTACTAACTTTTGATTCTTCGGATTCGTTGGAAAGATATTCACTATTAGATTCCATTATTTTTGGTTTCACTAAAATCCGGATTGTTTTGCACCCGGTACATTCAATTGAAGTTTGAAATCGAATTATCGAACTACCGCGCCATTTTTAATTCTATTTATAATTATATATAAATATTTATATTCTAACGGCGACGCGTATAATATATACGTTCGAATTCTATTCAAAATAAGTTTCTCGTCGATATTATTTAAAATAATTCATTTTAAATAATCAAAATTCGCTAAAATTGCCAAAATAAAAATTTTAAACTGGCCCAGATTTTCCGGGTTGTTACACCCCCCCCCCCTCTCTATTTTTCGAAATCGATTACAGAAAATAAAAAAGAAAAAAAAAGAGAAGGAAGACGGAGGAGCTGCCGCTCCTCCGATCGACGTGCGCCGCTCCCCAGGAGAGCCGCCGCCGCGGCTTCATCTCCTCCTCCCCTGCACCTGGCGCGCCGCCGCAAACAGGAGCCCCCCCCCCCCCCAGCCCAGAGCCGACGCGAGCCCCCCCCCCCCCCTTACCCAAATCGGATGCGCCGCCTCCTTCCTCCCCCGAGCCCCCAGCGACGCACAGCAAACCCACCACCCCGCCAGGCGCCTCCGCCACGAGTTCCCCCCCCCCCTCAGCCACTGACGAACGGAGAAGACCCCCCCCCCCCTATAAGTTTTTTTTCTTTTTATTTATTATTTTATTTTTGTTTTATATAAACTGAAAAAAAAGATTAAATACTGTTTTTATTTTAAAGTTTAAAACTAATTTCGATTTTAAGTTTAAAAACTGTTTTTTTTTTGTTTAAAAACTGATTTTTTTGAAAAGATTTAAACTTTATGAAGGAAAAGATTTAAACTTTATAAAAAAAAGATGTGATCTTTAAAATAGAAAAGACGAAATTTTTATTTAGTAAGAGATATAAGATATGATTTTTATATTTTTAAAGTAAAAATATAATTTTTACATCATAGGAAGTTCAAAATATAATTTTTATATAAGGAAGATAATCAAAATATGATTTTTATATTTTTAAAGAATTAAAAATATGATCTTTATATTTTTAAAGTATTAAAAATATAGTCTTTACTATATAGATGATGTAAAAATATAATTTTCGTTTATGTAGAGAATTAGAAATATAATTTTTACATGATAGCAATATTAAAAATAGCATCTTTATATGTGTAGAAAAATAAAAATGTGATTTTTTATAATGATGTATATGAAAAAGTTCAATCTTTATATTTGAAAAGCTAAAATCTTTTTATGTAAAAAGGCGAGATCTTTATATAGAAAATAGAGAAGTAAAATATGGTTTTTATATATTGAACATCATAGTAAAAATTAGATTTTTATATATTGAATAGCATAGTAAAAATTCGATTTTTAAATATATGAAGTGATTATAAAAATATGATTTCTAAATTGAAAATGAATAAATAAAAATGTGATTTTTATTTTAAAGACATCAGAATATAAAAATGTGTAATTTTTATATATGTAGTGACTACGGGCAACGAAGATGATAAAAAGGCGAGAAGAAGAAGATTTCTATAAATGAAGAGTCGTGGTATTGGATAGCTTTCGGTGAGAACTTCTCACTCTAAATTCTCTTTTTCTAGTTATATATATATACTAGGATGCAGACGGTGCTTAGTAGCACCCGACACCCGTCATCCACAGACCATGGATGGCTTGTTTGTAAAATTGTTTGGTTGTGTAGTTGGTTAGATCATTTGGTTTGAAATTTGAATTGTTTGGTGAATTGAAATTGATTTGATTGATGTGTGAATGGCGTGGGCCTTCACTAGACCGGGGATAAGGCTAGGCCTTGTCCCGTTTCTAGTATCGTGCCGTTATGCCGCCGAAATTTTCTAAAATTTTTTAGAAAAGCAAAAATATCATTTTTATTGTGTAAATGAACTGAATAGGAATTCATGTGTTGAAATAAAATATTTTATCGTTAAAAATATAAATTTTAATGTGAATGTGAATAAGTAAATATTTATAAACAAATCGACCGATTTGTTTATATACACTGATTTGACTGATATTGATTGGGTCGATAAATTTTACACATCGCCCAACTGCACAACTAAAATTTGTGTTTGATTGTTTGAAACCCCACACGGGTGTTGGGATGAAATTTGAAGTTCACTCATCCTGATTGATTAAATATGTCGATCGATCGATTGACAGGCTGTTATAAGCGTCAGATATCTATATTTGATGCTTATACAGTGTAGTGCACTTTGGTTGATGGTTGATTATTTTTCAATGCTATTATATACATGTGTTGTATGGAATCCATATAATTAACATTATATGGTGATTGATTGGGCCTCATTCCAATCGGGAAAATAATGAATATTATAAAAGAAAATTCATGTGTTGAATATAAAAATAGTCATGTGTTGACGATGATTATGGGTTGAAACTATTCATGTGTTGAGTGAAATATTTTAAATAATAAAAATTACATCTTTATCATATTTATGATTAGAATCTACTTTACGGTGGAGTCTAATTAAAATCAAACGATAGATACCTTAGTTTTATAAAATATTTTACATAACAAAAATAGTGAGGTGTTGACAGTACTCATGTGTTGAGATTAGTCGTGTGTTGAAAGAAATATAGAGTCATGTGTTGAATAGAACAAATATTCATTTGTTGAATAGAATAACGAATTATTGAAATATAAATCCGTGTTGATTAGAGATGCGTTATTTTGGCGCGAACGATATTTATATCGATTTTATTCGTTTTATAATGAATATTGAAAAGTGATTTCAAAATTAAATATTTTGAAATGAAATTCAAATTGAATTAGATTAAAATTCGAATTGAATAGGAAGCGAATTTGAATTTGAATAAAATAGAAAGGAATTCAAATTGAATTGAATTGAAATTGAAATATAAAACGAACTGAAATCGAATTGGAATCGATTTGAAATGAATTCGAATCAAATAGTAAATGAATTCGATTCGAATTGAATAGAAAGTGAACTTGAATTCGAATTGAATAAAAATGAATTCAAATTGAATTGAATTGAAACGAATTAGAATTTGAATTGAATTGAAATCAAATCGATTTGAAATTGAATGTAGGGTTGAAATGGTTTTGAAAACGAATTTAGAACGATTTATAAAATACGTTTTAAAAGGAAATCGACGAAATATATATAATATATATATTATATATATATAATGGCCTGAATAGAACGCGCCGCGCCGCGGTAGTTCGTGAATTTCGACCATTTATTTCAAACGGACATTGCGGGAGATCCGACCGTCGGATTCTCCTAAAACCGGAACCGTTGGGTTCGTATCGAAAAGAGCTTTCCAATGAATATTAGAAATTTGAAATCTAACGGTTGGATTTGGAGTTATGTCCAAATCAAATTCGAAAAAGGTCGCTGTAAGTGCAGTTCGATGGCCGTTGTTGGAAATCGACTGTACGGGCCTTGATAAAATTATTAAAAATATCTATAATTTGTGTAAAATTATAATATGTGAATTGGAAAGAACTGGGATGAAAAACTCCACATTTGAAATGATAAAAATAGATTTTTATCAAAATGAACTAGTTTTGAACTAGAATTAAAATCAATTTATTTTTGAAATAAATAAATTGAATTTGAAAGCGATTTTAAAAATAATCAATATTCCCAATAGGTGAAGTGGAAGTGGAGTTGAATCGAAATTATCTTCGGGATATTTCGATGTTGGATTTCGTGACTATACAGATATTGTTATGGGAATTTGAAAGATATATTTTATATCGTTATTTCCAATACGATATATGTTGGTTTCAGAATTTGATATTGAATATAAGCCGATATATTTTCTATTCAGAGCCTTGTATTTAATATCAAATGTGATTTGGGTTTATCGTGAATCGTGTTTTAGATGACGTTGGTTCTTTAACCCAGTTAAAGGCAAGATATCGATTTTTGAAAAGATTAAAACTAAGTGGAGTTTTAATGAGTCTTTAATTAGATTAAAAATGTGAATTGATAATTTAAATTATCAAATCTGAAAAGTGATCGAGAGTGGAGTATCACCAGTTTTGCTCCAAAGTGATAGTTAAATCTTTAATTAGATTTGAACGTGAAGTGGTAATTAATTTTACCGATAACACCGTGGTGTTAGGAATGGAGTATCACCAGTTTTGCTCCATGGGATATATAGGTTGGGATTGGGAAATAAAACAAATAATTACTTCGGTGTGGTTCGTTAATCCCGACTAGTTTGAAATGATATCCAAAGGAAGATTATAGGATAAATTTAGAAGAATTTATCTTGGATAAAATTAATGGGAACATTTCCCTAAGAATTTGATTTTGTGAATAAAAGAATATTCTGAATTGGAATGAGGCGTTTGTTGAGTTTGTGTAACATTCGTTTATTATATACGTGGGTTATTCAGAAAGGCCGGGTTTATACCCATTCTGAATAACCGATTCGACGAGATGTCGAAGATGAAGACGGTGGTTGAAGACCGGAAGTCTTCACATCGTTTGGGTGATTACTGATGATCTTGATTGGGCTGTACACCCAGGATGAGGGAATCAGTTGGTGATCGTCCAGACGTACTTGGAGATGGACGGATATGCGAGGAAAGTGCCTCCGGTTTCGTTCAGACCCAGAACGAACTTGTAAATGGATTGTGTGTCTGACATTGGATTTTATTCTGTGTTGATTGATCTCTATTAAATATACATCTGTTTGGCGGCGGAGAATTTATTCTCTTGCTTAACGCCCTTCTCTGAGACGTACGAGCTCAGAGGTTGTATATCGATGGACATCAGTCGCATGGAGTGAATTGCCAGTGTGGCATGCGTAAGTGGCAATTGATCAAGGCTTCTATTGAAAAGCAAAGTCTTGTGGTTGATGATCAAAGCAGGGCCTGTGTGGCATAGCTTTGTGTATAACGTGAATTCGCGAGCCTCACACCTCGGTATGAGTCAAAAACGGGATAGTGACTACAGGGAGAGCACGACGTTTCTTTCTAGCTAGGGTGGTGTCAGTGACCTACCATCTCTGACATTTATATACTTTTCACCTGTGTGGTTGTTGGATATGAGGCGCCTCGGATATAGGTCTGTAAGGACCGGGAAACGTGTGTTCAGGAATAACTAATCCTCAAAAGTAAGAGAGGACCGGCCCTGAAGATCCAAGGATCATAGTGGGGTCCTGAGGCATTTGCTAGAGTGTCTCGAACGCGGAGAGGAGCTTGCCCCTTGCCTCGGCTCATGACGGAATCCAATTTCCAATACGTGTATTGCGGTTTTAATTGTAGAACTAGTATGGTGACATGATATATGGTACCCATGCCGTCTATGATTGATATTTATGATTGAAATTGTTTTGACACTATACACCTATAATAGTATCAAATGATTTGTTTTAAACGTACCAAGCATGTTTGGCTATTATAAGGGAAAACCCTATCCTCCGGCTTGCGTTGCATTGTGTGATGGGACCTGGGTCTTATAATAGCTTCATTTTTCCAAAAAGCATTGCGTTGTTTTGTTTTATGCACTGGTATTCTTGGGAGGAAACCCGTTCCGTGTTATACGGCGTGGTCCCTTGATTTACCGAACTTTAAAATAAAGAATTATAACTGTTTTAGTTCTCACACCAGTCCCATGACTGACCTGGAGTTTATTGTTTTAACCTAAACTCTGGGTGCCCCTATTTTCGACACGGGCAGCTAGTAGTTTTGGGTTTTGCAGATTTATATTCACAGGGTCCTGATTAACAGCTGGAACGATGCTCGGAAAGCTCTGTATCCGTGTATCACTTTCAGTTGTGCTTTTGTATATTTTTCCGCTGCTATGTAATTTATTGTAATCTCTGATATTTATCGAATGTAATTTATTCATTTATACTCTGTATATTCTTGTATCTGATGGAATTGTTGTAATAACAATGAAATGTTCTTCCGTTTGCGTTTCATTTGTGTGTTGTTCTCAAAGTATCCGCTCTTTCCTTCAGGGTGAAGTTACGGGTTCTCTCTGTTTGGTATCAGAGCTTTGGTTTACAGAGCTCGAGAACAAGACACATTAGAACCATACGAAAGAATTCATCAGATATTGGATTAGCAATATCCAATTAGAATTACTCGTTAGAGATAGGATCAGTAGTATCCTAGAACGAGTGTGAAGAGTATATTTTTCAAATGAAAACAATTTTGTTTTGAAAATTTAAATCGTTTTATACGTATTTGATTATTTATTTATTTTGAATATGGACAATCCAATATATAAAGATTTCGCGTATACGCGTCATGAACGTATATTCGAAGTTTTAATATACTGGGTAGATATAGAATCACATTCTAGACATCCGGGGATGATTCTGATGATGGTGCATCATCATCAGTATTCATATTCGAATTTCGAAGGTGTGATTTCTATATATTTCCATTAGACTGGTGTGAGAACCAAAACTTATATAGATAGATTTATCGTTGTGAATTGGCATCAAAAACATGATTTTTGTATATATATCAAATTATGAATTTGAAACTCTAATTCACTAATTGATTGATGTTTGTGTTGTTTGTTTATTTATTTGATAATTTTAACCATTTAGTCTAATTGTATCGAATATTGAATTGTATTGAAAATTGGTCGCATTTGCTTGCATATGCATATACTTACATTGAACAGGTCATAGCAAGGAGGCTAGAGCCAGAGAATAAAATTTGTTTGCCCGACAAATAGGTACATGTTTATTACATAATTTACTGTTTTGTTTGGGTGATGATGATTTTATGAGCCTATTGGCTAGCCGCTTGGCTTTTTCTTTTTCTTTTTGAGATCTGAAGGACCGGGGAAGCTATTTGAAATTCCCCGATGCTCCCGATGCAGGGGAGGTTATGGCGAAATTTTTCAAAAATTTAGGGTGTTAGCCAAATTTTTGAAATTTTGAAAATTCTCAGAAACTGAAAAGTTGGAGAAGGCAAGCCAGATCGAGCGTAGAGCTGAATAATCAAACCACTTTCGACTTTGTTCCTTTTCGGGGACGAAAAGTTTTAAGTGGGGGAGATTGTAATAACCCGAAAATCTGGGCCAGTTTAAAATTTTTATTTCGGCAATTTTAGTGAATTTTGAACATTTAAAATAGATTATTTTAAATAAAATCGACGTGAAATTTATTTTGAATAGAATTCGACGTATATTTTATATACGTCGTCGTTAGAATATAAATATTTATATATAATTATAAATAGAATTTAAAATGGTGCGGTAGTTCGATAATTCGATTTCAAACTTCAATTGAATATACCGGGTGCAAAACAATCCGGATTTTAGTGAAACCAAAAACATTAGGATCTCATTGATAATATCTTTCCCACGAATCCGACCAATCAAAATTTCGTAGCGGGAATCAAAAGATATGTCCAGTTGAAAATTCTGAATAGTCGCTATGGAATTCAGGCCCTTAAAAATGGACATTTTGCAAATGACCTCGGATTTCGACGAAACCACTTTTGTTGGGTCCGTGATGTCAAGTTATTGCTAGGTTTAAAATTTCATAATTTTTCGAATCAATATGTGAGCGCGGCAAAGGAAAACGCGTTTGACCAGTTTCAGTTGATTTTAATCGACTGGAAAATGGCCATTTTTCTAACAGTCTCAGAATTCGACGAAACTAGTTTTGTTAGGACCGTATCGTCAATACGAAGCTAAAAAATATTTTTCTGGAATTTTTCTAGTTAGTATGTGGCCCCAGTAATTTGAAATGTACGTTTAAAATTCAATATAGCGATTTAAATGTAAATTTAACGGAAACTGATTCAAACGATCAAATCAACCTACGATACATGTCCCATTGTGTTCGGAATGGGGGTTAAACGCTATGGACGACAGGCGGTGGGCCTCGTTTCGAGGTCGTATGTAAAAGTCAACTTTTAGAAATTAAATAATATAAAAATAATAATAATAATAATAATAATAATAATAATAAAAAACCCCCCTCTTCCCTTTTATACGCTGCCCCCCCCTCTCTATTTTTCGAAATCGATTACAGAAAATAAAAAAGAAAAAAAAAGAGAAGGAAGACGGAGGAGCTGCCGCTCCTCCGATCGACGTGCGCCGCTCCCCAGGAGAGCCGCCGCCGCGGCTTCATCTCCTCCTCCCCTGCACCTGGCGCGCCGCCGCAAACAGGAGCCCCCCCCCCCAGCCCAGAGCCGACGCGAGCCCCCCCCCCCCCTTACCCAAATCGGATGCGCCGCCTCCTTCCTCCCCCGAGCCCCCAGCGACGCACAGCAAACCCACCACCCCGCCAGGCGCCTCCGCCACGAGTTCCCCCCCCCCCTCAGCCACTGACGAACGGAGAAGACCCCCCCCCCCCTGTAAGTTTTTTTTTCTTTTTATTTATTATTTTATTTTTGTTTTATATAAACTAAAAAAAAAGATTAAATACTGTTTTTATTTTAAAGTTTAAAACTAATTTCGATTTTAAGTTTAAAAACTGTTTTTTTTTTTGTTTAAAAACTGATTTTTTTTGAAAAGATTTAAACTTTATAAAAAAAAGATGTGATCTTTAAAATAGAAAAGACGAAATTTTTATTTAGTAAGAGATATAAGATATGATTTTTATATTTTTAAAGTAAAAATATAATTTTTACATCATAGAAAGTTCAAAATATAATTTTTATATAAGGAAGATAATCAAAATATGATTTTTATATTTTTAAAGAATTAAAAATATGATCTTTATATTTTTAAAGTATTAAAAATATAGTCTTTACTATATAGATGATGTAAAAATATAATTTTCATTTATGTAGAGAATTAGAAATATAATTTTTACATGATAGCAATATTAAAAATAGCATCTTTATATGTGTAGAAAAATAAAAATGTGATTTTTTATAATGATGTATATGAAAAAGTTCAATCTTTATATTTGAAAAGCTAAAATCTTTTTATGTAAAAAGGCGAGATCTTTATATAGAAAATAGAGAAGTAAAATATGGTTTTTATATATTGAACATCATAGTAAAAATTAGATTTTTATATATTGAATAGCATAGTAAAAATTCGATTTTTAAATATATGAAGTGATTATAAAAATATGATTTCTAAATTGAAAATGAATAAATAAAAATGTGATTTTTATTTTAAAGACATCAGAATATTAAAATGTGTAATTTTTATATATGTAGTGACTACGGGCAACGAAGATGATAAAAAGGCGAGAAGAAGAAGATTTCTATAAATGAAGAGTCGTGGTATTGGATAGCTTTCGGTGAGAACTTCTCACTCTAAATTCTCTTTTTCTAGTTATATATATATACTAGGATGCAGACGGTGCTTAGTAGTACCCGACACCCGTCATCCACAGACCATGGATGGCTTGTTTGTAAAATTGTTTGGTTGTGTAGTTGGTTAGATCATTTGGTTTGAAATTTGAATTGTTTGGTGAATTGAAATTGATTTGATTGATGTGTGAATGGCGTGGGCCTTCACTAGACCGGGGATAAGGCTAGGCCTTGTCCCGTTTCTAGTATCGTGCCGTTATGCCGCCGAAATTTTCTAAAATTTGTTAGAAAAGTAAAAATATCATTTTTATTGTGTAAATGAACTGAATAGGAATTCATGTGTTGAAATAAAATATTTTATCGTTAAAAATATAAATTTTAACGTGAATGTGAATAAGTAAATATTTATAAACAAATCGACCGATTTGTTTATATACACTGATTTGACTGATATTGATTGGGTCGATAAATTTTACACATCGCCCAACTGCACAACTAAAATTTGTGTTTGATTGTTTGAAACCCCACACGGGTGTTGGGATGAAATTTGAAGTTCACTCATCCTGATTGATTAAATATGTCGATCGATCGATTGACAGGCTGTTATAAGCGTCAGATATCTATATTTGATGCTTATACAGTGTAGTGCACTTTGGTTGATGGTTGATTATTTTTCAATGCTATTATATACATGTGTTGTATGGAATCCATATAATTAACATTATATGATGATTGATTGGGCCTCATTCCAATCGGGAAAATAATGAATATTATAAAAGAAAATTCATGTGTTGAATACAAAAATAGTCATGTGTTGACGATGATTATGGGTTGAAACTATTCATGTGTTGAGTGAAATATTTTAAATAATAAAAATTACATCTTTATCATATTTACGATTAGAATCTACTTTACGGTGGAGTCTAATTAAAATCAAACGATAGATACCTTAGTTTTATAAAATATTTTACATAACAAAAATAGTGAGGTGTTGACAGTACTCATGTGTTGAGATTAGTCGTGTGTTGAAAGAAATATAGAGTCATGTGTTGAATAGAACAAATATTCATTTGTTGAATAGAATAACGAATTATTGAAATATAAATCCGTGTTGATTAGAGATGCGTTATTTTGGCGCGAACGATATTTATATCGATTTTATTCGTTTTATAATGAATATTGAAAAGTGATTTCAAAATTAAATATTTTGAAATGAAATTCAAATTGAATTAGATTAAAATTCGAATTGAATAGGAAGTGAATTTGAATTTGAATAAAATAGAAAGGAATTCAAATTGAATTGAATTGAAATTGAAATATAAAACGAACTGAAATCGAATTGGAATCGATTTGAAATGAATTCGAATCAAATAGTAAATGAATTCGATTCGAATTGAATAGAAAGTGAACTTGAATTCGAATTGAATAAAAATGAATTCAAATTGAATTGAATTGAAACGAATTAGAATTTGAATTGAATTGAAATCAAATCGATTTGAAATTGAATGTAGGGTTGAAATGGTTTTGAAAACGAATTTAGAACGATTTATAAAATGCGTTTTAAAAGGAAATCGACGAAATATATATAATATATATATAATATATATATTATATATATATATATAATGGCCTGAATAGAACGCGCCGCGCCGCGGCAGTTCGTGAATTTCGACCATTTATTTCAAACGGACATTGCGGGAGATCCGACCGTCGGATTCTCCTAAAACCGGAACCGTTGGGTTCGTATCGAAAAGAGCTTTCCAATGAATATTAGAAATTTGAAATCTAACGGTTGGATTTGGAGTTATGTCCAAATCAAATTCGAAAAAGGTCGCTGTAAGTGCAGTTCGATGGCCGTTGTTGGAAATCGACTGTACGGGCCTTGATAAAATTATTAAAAATATCTATAATTTGTGTAAAATTATAATATGTGAATTGGAAAGAACTGGGATGAAAACTCCACATTTGAAATGATAAAAATAGATTTTTATCAAAATGAACTAGTTTTGAACTAGAATTAAAATCAATTTATTTTTGAAATAAATAAATTGAATTTGAAAGTGATTTTAAAAATAATCAATATTCCCAATAGGTGAAGTGGAGTTGAATCGAAATTATCTTCGGGATATTTCGATGTTGGATTTCGTGACTATACAGATATTGTTATGGGAATTTGAAAGATATATTTTATATCGTTATTTCCAATACGATATATGTTGGTTTCAGAATTTGATATTGAATATAAGCCGATATATTTCCTATTCAGAGCCTTGTATTTAATATCAAATGTGATTTGGGTTTATCGTGAATCGTGTTTTAGATGACGTTGGTTCTTTAACCCAGTTAAAGGCAAGATATCGATTTTTGAAAAGATTAAAACTAAGTGGAGTTTTAATGAGTCTTTAATTAGATTAAAAATGTGAATTGATAATTTAAATTATCAAATCTGAAAAGTGATCGAGAGTGGAGTATCACCAGTTTTGCTCCAAAGCGATAGTTAAATCTTTAATTAGATTTGAACGTGAAATGGTAATTAATTTTACCGATAACACCGTGGTGTTAGGAATGGAGTATCACCAGTTTTGCTCCATGGGATATATAGGTTGGGATTGGGAAATAAAACAAATAATTACTTCGGTGTGGTTCGTTAATCCCGACTAGTTTGAAATGATATCCAAAGGAAGATTATAGGATAAATTTAGAAGAATTTATCTTGGATAAAACTAATGGGAACATTTCCCTAAGAATGTGATTTTGTGAATAAAAGAATATTCTGAATTGGAATGAGGCGTTTGTTGAGTTTGTGTAACATTCGTTTATTATATACGTGGGTTATTCAGAAAGGCCGGGTTTATACCCATTCTGAATAACCGATTCGACGAGATGTCGAAGATGAAGACGGTGGTTGAAGACCGGAAGTCTTCACATCGTTTGGGTGATTACTGATGATCTTGATTGGGCTGTACACCCAGGATGAGGGAATCAGTTGGTGATCGTCCAGACGTACTTGGAGATGGATGGATATGCGAGGAAAGTGCCTCCGGTTTCGTTCAGACCCAGAACGAACTTGTAAATGGATTGTGTGTCTGACATTGGATTTTATTCTGTGTTGATTGATCTCTATTAAATATACATCTGTTTGGCGGCGGAGAATTTATTCTCTTGCTTAACGCCCTTCTCTGAGACGTACGAGCTCAGAGGTTGTATATCGATGGACATCAGTCGCATGGAGTGAATTGCCAGTGTGGCATGCGTAAGTGGCAATTGATCAAGGCTTCTGTTGAAAAGCAAAGTCTTGTGGTTGATGATCAAGCAGGGCCTGTGTGGCATAGCTTTGTGTATAACGTGAATTCGCGAGCCTCACACCTCGGTATGAGTCAAAAACGGGATAGTGACTGCAGGGAGAGCACGACGTTTCTTTCTAGCTAGGGTGGTGTCAGTGACCTACCAGCCCTGACATTTATATACTTTTCACCTGTGTGGTTGTTGGATATGAGGCGCCTCGGATATAGGTCTGTAAGGACCGGGAAACGTGTGTTCAGGAATAACTAATCCTCAAAAATAAGAGAGGACCGGCCCTGAAGATCCAAGGATCATAGTGGGGTCCTGAGGCATTTGCTAGAGTGTCTCGAACGCGGAGAGGAGCTTGCCCCTTGCCTCGGCTCATGACGGAATCCAATTTCCAATACGTGTATTGCGGTTTTAATTGTAGAACTAGTATGGCGACATGATATATGGTACCCATGCCGTCTATGATTGATATTTATGATTGAAATTGTTTTGACACTATACACCTATAATAGTATCAAATGATTTGTTTTAAACGTACCAAGCATGTTTGGCTATTATAAGGGAAAACCCTATCCTCCGGCTTGCGTTGCATTGTGTGATGGGACCTGGGTCTTATAATAGCTTCATTTTTCCAAAAAGCATTGCGTTGTTTTGTTTTATGCACTGGTATTCTTGGGAGGAAACCCGTTCCGTGTTATACGGCGTGGTCCCTTGATTTACCGAACTTTAAAATAAAGAATTATAACTGTTTTAGTTCTCACACCAGTCCCATGACTGACCTGGAGTTTATTGTTTTAACCTAAACTCTGGGTGCCCCTATTTTCGACACGGGCAGCTAGTAGTTTTGGGTTTTGCAGATTTATATTCACAGGGTCCTGATTAACAGCTGGAACGATGCTCGGAAAGCTCTGTATCCGTGTATCACTTTCAGTTGTGCTTTTGTATATTTTTCCACTGCTATGTAATTTATTGTAATCTCTGATATTTATCGAATGTAATTTATTCATTTATACTCTGTATATTCTTGTATCTGATGGAATTGTTGTAATAACAATGAAATGTTCTTCCGTTTGCGTTTCATTTGTGTGTTGTTCTCAAAGTATCCGCTCTTTCCTTCACGGGGAAGTTACGGGTTCTCTCAATCCGTGTATTTCTTTCAGTTCTGGTAGTTGATGTTTTCCACTACACGTTATATTTATGTATATTTTTCTGCTATTTTATAATTTATATCATTGATATTTTTCTATTGTATATTATTTGAACTCTGATATCTTGTATTATGATGAAATTTTTTGTAATAGCAATGAAATGTTCTGTTTTTTGTGTTATGATGCGTCATGTTCTCAAAGCAATCCGGGCTCCTCCGTCTCTTCGGGGATTGGGGAAGTCTGGGCCATTATAATTGGTATCGGTGTTTTGGTTTACAAAGCTCGCGAACAAGACACATTAGAACCAAACAAACGAATTCACTAGATATAGGATTAATAATATTCTATAAGAATGACTCGTTAGAGATAGGGTTAGTAATACCCTAGAATGATTTTGATGAGTGTAATTTAAAAATAATAATATGAAAACAAATTTAATTTTGAAAAGTATATCTTATTATATGTATTTGAGTATTTTATTTTATATTGATTTTAGACTATCGGGCATTAAATGATTTTGCATATATGTCTGATCCTTGCGTATTTGAAGTCTCAAATATACTGGGTAGATATAGAATCACACTCTAGTTGCCCGGAGATGATCCTGATGATTACTATAGTATCCTCAGCATCTATGTTCGAGTTTCGAAAGTAGATATCTATATATTTCCAATTGACTGGTGTGAGAACAAAAAACTTAGTTAGAATTTATTGTTGTGATTTGGCAATGGAATTGGTTTTTTGGATATATAAAAGTTATATATTTGAAAAGCTAATCAACTAATTGATTGTTGATTGTGCTATGTGATTATTAATTTAACTAATAAAATATTGGAACAATAAAAATAATATTTACTGAAACGTAAAATTAACCAAATCGAGTCAAATATTGAACTAAATTGAAAATTGATTGGAATTTCATACATAGACATGTGTGTGTGTGCGTGTATATATGTTGAGCAGGTTATGGATTTACTGTTAAGTAGAGAAATATATTGTGTGCCCGACAAATAGGTGCACCTAAATGAATTGGTTGCGCAATTTTATTTATTATATAAGCTACTGTGAGTTTTTTTAGATGCGTTGTGATGGTTGTTTTGTGTGAGATTAAAAACATATGCCATAGGATAGCAACAAATAAATTATGAACTACACTGCATGGTATACTACATGAAGGCGACATATCTATTACTTAAACAAGAAAGCAAGAAACTTAAAATGCTTCCATGGCAACATCCCCTTTTGTATATTCCCAAACAATCACGCTTACTCCACTCAATCCACCATTAACACTCAAATCTGTATCCCACTTCCCATGCCAATTTCCCCAACTCATTTTCAAAATTAATTGCCTTCCCTGCTTGGCAAGCGCTCCATTTTCACCCTCTTCTCCCTAAACACAAACCGCCATTCTCAATGTATTCCTGCTCATCTGGACCATTCTCCAATTCGGTCGATTACCAAATCAGTAACCTAACCTTGTACTATGGTCGTATATGCCCAAATCATTGACAAAACTAGATCATCCATCTTTGCTTCTGTTAAATCTTCGTTCACCAGGGGACGTTTCCCACTGCAACTCCGTTGCTACGCAAGGGCCCACCAATTACCGAAGCTTCCTTCGCTCACAGTTGTAACCACTGCCCGACAAATTCTACTTCATCAACTTTCCTTCCGCTCTACGTAAACCTGTAGCCATAGCCTGCCTCCATCATTCGATAAGTGAAGACAATCAACCTAACGACGCCCAGTGGTTTGGCCATACTCAAATTGACTGAAATTGAATCACTGTAGGTTTTCTTTTCGTCAATTTCTAAACTCCCAATTCAACGAAATTTAGTTCCGCCTAATGCACATGCGAATATTTACTTTCCTACTAATTGCAACTTAACCTTTCAATTAACAGACACATACTATATTGGGCTATACTAAAATTAAACCAGACAAATTTTAATTATTAACGGTGCTTGATGGATCCTGTTCAGTAACAACTTAATTTTTATGTACACACGACAAACGTTTAAGTACCATGTTCAAGTCTAATGTAGAGCATATAAATTTAATATCCGAACTACTGACTACAAACCACAAGTGGGACTATATTTTCCAAAATAGTACATGTTTGTAGTTGCCATTGAGTTTTGTTTGCTTTGTCTGCATGGACAACAAATCTGCAAGTATATTTTTTAGTTATACATGTCTCCCACTAATGAATGAGTATTGGATAGGTATTACTTTGCAAATGTAAAAAATCTACGTAATATTAGTTTTTTTTTTCATTCCCATGTTTGTACATATTTTGGACAATCGGTCGTTTGCTCTTACCAATTTGTTTCCCAAAAAAAACAGAGAGAGAGAGATTCTAGCTACATTGTAAATTAATCAAAATTGATTCCTGTCAAATTGCAAAGGTGAGCATCCAAAGTACATACGACAATAGTTTATATGAGTATCTGTTGACATATTTTTGCATTTTTCACTCATGCCACTTACTGAGAAACCAAAAATTATTCTTCCCAAATTTGGAAATTCTTTAACCTGCTGGAATAACGTGTGTTGCGGACTGATTTTAAAAAGTGTTTTTGATTTCACATAAGTCAACAACCATTTCCCTCATTCAAATTAAATTTCTTCCCAAAATATATTATAGTCAAAAATTCTGTAGGCATGTTTCTAACAATTTTTTTTACTGTGTTAAAAAAGTAAATAAATCTTACATTCATTCAAACTTCACATCAATTTGTGGCACAATTGAACATTAGTCCAACTTACGAACACTTCTCAAACACTACATCAGCAATCATTTAATGTTTTCTCACAGTCAATCTGTTGAACTAATTTTGTCTCTTTGGTTTCTTGTCCATTTAATTTGCCTTTATGAATTTATCTTTTGAGTTTTACACCCAGTTTGTATTTGGAACGGCTTACTGGTCTTTTCAGTGTAATCCATTGAACATGGTACTTCCTGGTTTTCTTTATACTGTTCCTCTGTGTTACAAAACTTTATAATTTTTCCACCAAAATATACACTTTGTAGCACATTAATGGAAGCTGGCAACGTAAACTATTTTCAGACTCTGTTAGGTTTTATAATTCAACAAACAATGCACTCTTTCACTTTTATGTATATCAGTTTTTTGGAATAATTACGATTCATAATATACTAGCTCTGATGTTCTGACTGCATATATATTACAAGTAGGAATCACAACAAAAAATGTATATGATTTCCAGAGTACTGTCTGCGACCTAGGCCTGCTTGGGTTTGGTTTATATTGCTAACAAAGGTAGGAAATGGTTTGACTAAGAAATCTTCCAGCGTAGAGAGTGAATTTCGAAATGATTGTGATTGTGTTACTAAAGATGGTTTATTAACTGATGTGACACTACGGTCAATATTTAATAAGAAGTCCCCTTTATTAGCAGTTGAATGTTACCGTAATGGTGCTATGGAACCAGGAACATGTTTGTTCTATGGAAAATATGGTGCTTTGACTGATCCTAGGTTAGGATAATTAAGTGTCTGCAAAATAATATTGCACTTGAATAGGGTGTTTGGTTTTGATTTCCCCTGTTATGTTGTTAGAAAAACATTCAACTGCTATACCAAGTAGATGACTATATGTATTAATAGTACATTTTTGAAATACAACGCTATATTATTTTTATATACATCAGATTCTTCCACAATAACAGAATAGTTGTGCCCCATATTACTGGACTTTTACTACTAATTTTGTGGTTTATCAAAAAAGTTTAAGTAGCAATTTTTTTTACTCCTCGCAACAATAAAAGCATGATGGTGCTCACATTGGTATACATTTTAGTCTTATTATTTGCATAAAAAATTAAATATATTATCACGTAACTGAATTGTCACATTGTGAAGTTTTATATATCCATGAGTGCATAGATCCACAAATGCACTTTTATAGAATCGTGAGTGCGTTACATCATTCGAAATGTACTATCTTACATTTGAATTATGTCATTAATATATCATGTATTGCATGGTGTAAGTGTGTTTTTATTTATCTTTATATTCGTATCCCTTGGTTTAGATGTTAGAATTATTGACTACTGTCGTAGTAATTTAATCTGAGTAGGTGTATCTACGTATTAGACTTGTTAACTATGTTTAAAGTAATTTAATCTGAGTAGGTGTATTAAGTTTACAGTTATTCATTTACTTGATTGTTAAATTTTTTGTTTTCTCATATATTCTTATGTTCTTCAGGTGTGGCACAAATAAAAATTTCTGAAGCACTTATGCATTTCGGAGGGGATGTTTATTATACTACTACTGCTTATGTAGCTTGGTGTTGCGTGTTTATAAAACTAAAATCTGATTAACAAATGCAGAAATAAAGCATATTTAATGTAATGTAATTAATTTAACACCAAAACGAATGCACAGAGTTCGTTTTTCTGACATAAATACACATTTCAATTCATAATAAATTGTCATATTAGAATGCAGATAGTTTGCACTATGCTTTTCATGCGTTTTAATTTGGATTGTTGTAGGTTTTCATAATATTAATACGCAATTAATAATAACCTTACCTTTTTTTTTCAACAAAAGGAAATATATAACATAACAAAAGGGAGAATCTAATCATTCTCTAATAATGCCCTTACCTATGCTGCAGTCTTAAATAAACACACAACCCATTACACATTACTGCTCTGTACAATATCAAAAGAAAAAAACCTTCCATATTACCTTTTTTGTAGCTGACACAAATTATGCATAGCAGTTATATCTCCACCTTGATGTCATTACTTGCTCTGACAGCGAATAACCACAAATGGAGATTGATTGAACACACACCATGCAACTCATGAAGCTAGCATGGGGGAAACATGTAGGTGGCCTGAATATGGGATTCCATGAATTTCAAAATCAATCCTATTTTTTGGGTCCACCTTGCAAGTATTGGATAACATGGTATGATTATCTAAGAAATTGATATACACTAACAAACTATCCATGTAATCACTGTCAAGGTAACATGTTCACTTCATTTTATTTCCATGTGATGATATATATATCAACAACTTTCAAAAAATTGATAATTATAGTGAACATTTCTCTACTACGATTATCATAGATTGCCATTTGTCAATACCCAGTGCTTATTTTTAAAATTTTACAATCTACATACATTGTTAGGCATAAAAATATAACATGCTTGTGCACAACTTAAACTTCTGTTTTGTTTTTTAATATGGCATTGTCGCTTAGATTTTTAACTTCAGCCTAGAGTCAATGATCTAACCCACTTTTATTGCACAAAATAATAGGCTTCGACAATGCTAATTTGCGATCAACAGGGTGCAACCATTACAAAAAAATCTGGTAAAAGCTTAGTACTGATTCAAAGAAACAACATTGAAGATTAAATTGATTGTATTTTTGGCTTATCCTACACGTCTTCATAAACCTATGGCCACCACAAGATTTTGCGCAATCATCAATGTATTTTCCATATGAAATATCAAACAAATATAGATTAGAATTGTTAACCAGTCTTACAACAACCATGCAAATTTTAATACCAAATAGCTGTATTTATTCCTCATTGCTACTGCTTACAAAGTGGGTAATTTCAAGCGGTGTTCGGGCCACTGTTCTAAAGCGAACTTCATAAAGGCTTAGCTTATGACATTAGTGATTTCAACATAGCAGCTGCATCTACCAATTTTTTTCCGATTCATAAGCCTATTAGCATTCATTTTAATACACTGACCCTAAGCCTTATGACCAATCCAAGGATATACCAACACATATATTCTCATTCACTGACCATGGGATTATAATGTAAAGGACTGACACAACCAAGTGGTTGACAAGTTTGCACACCCTACACTTCAGCCAAACGGTTTTACTTGGCTCACCAAAAAAAAAATCCTTTTCAAACATTAGCTTACCATACTTTAAAACATTATGCTAAATGTGATCGGTGTCCTCCATCGAATTTGCATTGTCATCTAAAATGGGCTTTTCATAACATAAAATTTTATTTTCGCCCTATTAGGGTGAAACAAGTGAAGAAATGAACAATGCTTAAAGCTGCCAAAAGCGCAATGTCATGGGAATACTTAATGTAAATGTTGTTGTTATCCTATTATTATACTAACTCAACTATCAATTATTATTTTCCTCTTATATATGTAATTTCAAAACTAAATCACAAAATAGCATATGCAAAAGCATAAAATTAGCAATGTACAAAAAAAGCAAGGAAATTATTATATAGTTCCCCACATATACACGCAAAGATCTGTACAAACATGCTGAAAGAATTTTTCAGTTTATGTCATTGTTTTACGAGAAATATAATATAAAATTATATCTAATCACTTCAGTCCAAGCAATACTCAGTCAAGTTAATAGAATTGAGAATGAAAAAGTAAGAAAATGCCAAGTGGTATATTTAACGCAATTGATGTATACTTTCATTTTTAATATACATAATGCAAGTGGTATATTTAAATGGGAAGTTGTTAAATGAGACAATAATAAATGCAAGTGGTATATTTTCATGAGTTTATTGTCTATTATGTAGTTAATTGGGATTGAACCGATCGTAATTTTTGAAGCAAAATCCATTTAATTTTATATAGAGAGTTAAAATAACATGTATGAGGTAGGATATTGTATAAAATCATTGAATCACAATAAAATTTGAATGTTTTTATATGGCATGCATTTATTTAATTAATTAGTAACATATGTTTCATCATGTCAGTTCTTGCATATTGTAATAATCTGTATTATGATTAGTGCCCTAACTTCTTTACCAACCATCTATGCTTATGGCAAATGTTTGAGGACAAATTCTATTCATACATCGATAATTACTAAACATACACCATTTTTTTAATAAACTACTATACATCACATATTACTTCACATACATAATGCCGCTACAAATTTACCCTTGCATTCATCTTCTTTGGTTCCCTTCTTCAAACTTGAAACTCATTTTTCTAAAATTAGAAATTCTTTGCACAAAATTAAGTTAAATTTAAAAAAAATTGGACATTAATATTTAAATAATGTTGTAACTTTTTAATTTATTTAAAATTTTTACAGTTCCAATCAAATAAATAATTTTAGAAACAAACAAACACTTTTAAGTTATAGCAATTGCTAATATTTTTTATTAATTCAAATTTATGGTCTTGTGATGAAATAACTATTTTTCTTTTTCATTGAAATATGCAGTTTGGACCAAATTTGGTTACATTTAAGGTTAATTTGATGGATTATATGCAAAAGCCTAAAAAAGCAATTGACAAAAAAGAGGGTAGTTTAGTAAGAGATTTTATAAGAAAAATATGGGTGTATGTTAAGCAATGTTTGGTGTATGAATAGAATTTGCCATGTTTGAGATCAAAATTTCATTTGCACAAAGGCCATCTATGAAAGCGAAGGCTTTCGAATTGACATCTGACCATAGTCATAGACATAGTCACATGGACTCTAGATGAGTTATCAAATATCGAAAACCTAATGGGGAGCTGGCTGAACATGAGGTGCAACATAAAAATCATGTGCATTAGGCTTCAACAGTTTCTAAGTGTATTCACTTTATAACGGTGGAGAGCTGGCTGGACATATTTTAACAAGACCTTTAAGATTTTGTAATTACTGTATATCTGTGTTCATTGTTTTACCAATTTCTACATGTATTCAACAGTTTTATCACTTTATACGGGAAACCCATGTTAACATTCTTTCCATAGGAATCAGTTTTATTAAAAAGGTGGTCTACGCACATGAAAAAACAAAATACATACCAGTTAAACTTTAAACTTAATTAAATTGAGGTTCAATAGATTCTCATGCCATGATCTGAACATCTACGCCTGAGGGCCATGTAAGATATGTCATCCAATTCGCTTCTTGATTCCAACTTCATATGTTGTAGTAAAGCCAACGCCGCCATCCCGTGTGCGAAATTTCCTTTCTTTACCTTTTTATAGTTTATATCTGTTGTAGTTAACGTACTGTATATCTTTCTATGTCTCTCATTTTAACTATGAGCACAGATTATAATGCCCAGCTTGCACTGTTTGTAATGCCCATTTTACACCATGAGAGCTTACAATATGTACATAAAAAGTATTCAAGTACTAATTTTATTTATAAATTGATTACAGGCAATCTAGTTGGTAACTGAATATTTTGTACAATTTTAACCAGAAGTGATTTTTAATCTAACTTAGATTAAAGAATATACTGAGTATCCCTACTGGCTGCTGGATCAATTGGATACATGGGACTAGAATAGGCAAAATTCCAACAAAAACAGATGCATATGTCTTTCTTGTAATTAATTACTGGATGAACTCTTATGGAATAGAATCTTATACTGTGTTTATTTTTTGACATTTCTACGCACAAATGTATTTTCATCAGAAATTTGAAAGCTATTAATTTTACTGTTCCACCATTTGCTTTAAAATTCCATCAAAACTCTGTAAATAAATGCAACAACCTGGAAAATTAGAACTAATTTAAAATTTTTATTCTGGCGATTTTGATGAATTTTGAATATTTAAAGTGATTTGTTTTAAATAATAACGACGAGAAATTTATTTTGAATAGAATTGAATGTATATATTTATTTGAATCGACATTAGAATATAAATATTTATTTTTAATTATAAATGGAACTGGAAATGGCGCGGTAGTTTGAAAATTCGATTTCAAATTTCAAATGATTGTACATGATTCAAAATAAACTAGATTTTAGCGAAACCAAAAATATTAGAATCTATTTGAAAATATCTTTCCAACGAATCCGAAAAATTGAAATTTCATTGCAGAAATAAAAAGTTATGTCCAGTTGAAAATTCATAATAGTCGCTATGGAAAGATGGCCCTTAAAAATAGCCATTTTGCAAACGATCTCCATTTTCGACGAACCCATTTTTTTTGGATTCGGGATGTCAAATTGTTGCTAGATTACAAAATTCATAATTTTTGGAATCAATATGTGAGTGTGGCAAAAGAAAACGAGTTTTGTCAGTTTTAGTCAATTTGGATCGACCAGAAGATGGCCATTTTTCAAACGATCTTCAAATTTGACGAAATTAGTTTTGTTAGGACCGTATCATCAATACGAAGATAGAAATAATTTTTCTGGAATTTTTGGGATCTGTATGTGGCCCCGGTAAGTTGAAATGTACGTTCAAATTCAATATATAATGATTTATATTCTAATTTCAATGAAAACTGAACGAAACAGTCGAATTGGCTTGCGAAACATATCCCACTGTGTTCGGAATGGGGGTAGTTAGCTAAGGGGGACAGTCATTGGGTCTCGTTGGGAGTTCAAATGTAAAGTCAACTTTTATGGAATAAAATAATATTAAATTATATAAATACATATATTTTTTGAAACGTTATAAACCTAATTCAGTTTTCCATATCAGAGAAAAAACCGATCTCCCCAAATCGAGATAGCAGCCGACGCCATCATCGACGAACCCTCCCTCCGTTCCACCCTCCGACGTCCACAACTCCACCTCCTCCCAAGTCATCGACGTTGATCCCCTCCTTCCTCTTGAACCCGCTGCAATTTCGGAAGTCGCGCCTCCATCGCGAGGTTGTAACAACCCAGAAAATCTGAACCAATTTAAAAAATTTAAATTGGCTAAAATAATGGATTTTAAATATTTAAAATAAATATTTTGAATAATAGCAATGAAAACTGAGTTTGAATCGACAATTGAAAACGAATATAATTAATTCTAATTATAAACAAGGCCTGAAATGGCGCTGTAGTTTCAAATTTTGAATTCAAACTTTGTCGGGCTGTACCGGGTGCAAAACAAAACGGATTTGAGTGAAACCAAAAATATTTAAATCTATTAGTGAATACCTTTCTAACGAATCTGAAAATTCATTTGGCCATAACTTTTGCTTTCCGCTATGAAAATTCGATTTTTCAGATTCGTTAGAAAGGTATTCACTAACAGATTTAAATATTTTTGGTTTCACTCAAATCCGTTTTGTTTTGCACCCGGTACAGCCCGACAAATTTTGAAACTACAGCGCCATTTCAGGCCTTGTTTATAATTAGAATTAATTATATTCGTTTTCAGTTGTCGATTCAAACTCAGTTTTCATTGCTATTATTTAAAATCCATTATTTTAGCCAATTTAAAAAATTTAAATTGGTTCAGATTTTCTGGGTCGTTACAGAGGTCCCCCATCGAGAGAAATGAGATCCACCCCGACCGCCACCTCGGATCCGCTACCCCCTGCCTGGGCGCGCCGCGATTCTGCCCCTCCCCCCTCTCTCAGTTCGTCGAATACAGTAGTAAGCTTTTTATATTATTTTTATTATTTTATTTCTTTCTTATTTAAAACCTGAAGCATTGAATTTATATTCAGTTTTTATGGTAATAAAATTAAGTAATTTTATACAGTTAAGTTTGTAATAAAATTAGGATTTTTATTCATATGATTTTGAAATAAAAATAGATTTGTTTAGAAATAAAAATAGATTTGTTTAGAAATAAAAATAGATTTGTTTAGAAATAAAAATAGAACTGTTTAGAAATAAAAATAGATTTGTTTTGAAAATATATGTCGTAATGTTCTGAAAATATATATCGTAATGTTCTGAAAATATATATCGTAATGTTCTGAAAGTATATATCGTAATGTTCTGAAAATATATATCGTAATGTTCTGAAAGTATATATCATAATGTTTTGAAAATATATTTAGCATTGTTTTGAAAATATATATCGCATTGTTTTTAAAATAAAATATACGTTGTTTTTAAAACAGAAATAGCAGAATAAAAATATGATTTTTAAAATATATATAGTGACATAAAAATATGATTTTTATTCATACAAAAGCAGAATAAAAATGTGATTTTTAATATAAAATTTCGTAAAATAGATTACGTTGAGATCAAAACAGCGGATCTGAGCAACAATAAAGACCGGCGGGGTGGAACCCAAAGGTGAGAACTTCTCACTTTTATTTTATTTTTAGCTAAAATATATGCTAAGATGCAGACGGTGCTTAGCAGCACCCGACACCCGTTGTCCACAGACCATGGACGACTTGTTTGTTTATTTGGTTATGTTGTGAAAATTGATTGTGTGATGTGGAATGGAATAAAATATTTTATACTTGAAAATATTTTATAGCTAAAAATATAATTTTTAACGTGTATATGAAATAAATATTCAGAAACAAATCAGATGATTTGTTTATGGACACTGATTTGACTGATATTGATTGGGACGCTAAATTCTACACATCGCCCAACTGCACAAATAAATCTATTTTTGTTGTTTGAAAACCCCACACGGGTATTGGGATAATATATGACATACACTAGTCCCAATAATTATTTGTATGTTGATCGATTGATTGACAGGCTGTTGTAAGTGTTAAATATTTATATTTGATGCTTATGCAGTGTAAAATGCACTCTGAATGATGGTTGACTATTTTTTATTATTGTTATACACATTTGTTGTGTGAAATCCATATAATGACATTATATGGTAATTGACTGTGTCTGATTCCAGTTCAGAAAGAATGAATATTTTGAAATAACGATTATTTTAAAATAATGAATATTTTAAAATAATATTCATTAATAGATCGAAATATGATTTTGATGTCCGATTTGGGATGGACACAAAAATATTTAAATATATAAAGCCGTGTTAGGTAGATTAACGCCATTTTGACGTGAATGATATTTAATATTGATTTTATTCGTTTTTATAATGAATATCAAAAAGGAAATGATATCGAAATATAATATTATGAAAATATTATCATTTATATATTAATGATATGGAATACTCAATTTCGATATGAAATTGAATATGAAGTTGAAACTATTTTGAAAACAAATTTAAAAGGATTTATAAAATATGTTTTAAATGGAAATTGATGAAATATATATTATATATATTATATATATGATATTAATGGCCTGAATAGAACGCGCCGCGCTGCGGCTGTTCGCGAATTTCGACCATTGATTTCGAACGGACATTACGTGAGATCCAACCGTCGGATTCTCCTAAAACCGGAACCGTTGGGTTCGTATCGAAAAGAGCTTCCTAACAAATATTAGAGATTTGAAATCTAATGGTTGGATTTGGAATTATGTCCAAATAAAGTTTGGAAAAGGTCGCTGTAAGTGTAGTTCGACGACCGTTTATGAAAATCGACTATACGGGCCTTGATAAAATTATTAAAAATATCGATAATTTGTGTAAAGTCATAACAAACGATTTGGAAAGAATTGGGATGAAAAATTCCATATTTGAAAAGATAAAAATAAATTTTTATGGAAATGAACTAGTTATGAACTAGAATTATAATTATTTATAAATAAGTAAATTGGATTTGAAATGGTTTTAAAATAACCAGAATTTCCAATATATTAGTTGGAATGGATCAGAATCGAAATTACCTTCGGAATATTTCGATATTGGGTTTCGTGGTTATACGGATATTGTGGAGGATTTTGGAAGATATATATATCGGTATTCCAATACGATATTTGTTGGTTTCAGAATTCAACATTGAATATAAGCTGATATATTTTCTATTCAGAGCCTTGTATTTAATATCGAATTGGATTTTGGGTTTGTCGAACGGTATCTTTAATAATACTATTCTTAAACCCAATGGAGTCAACAAAATTAGAAACAGACTAGAGATTAGCTAAGTTGAATGGTTTCCTGGGTATTGATCTGATGTTGGTTTCGGCCTTCGGGGTTAATACTTAGGGAATCGTTCTCTTACTAATTCACGGTTAAAGTCTAATGAATGGAATGTGATTTTGGGTTTATCGTGAATCGTGTTTTAAAGGACATTGGTTCTTTAACCCAGATAACGAAAGGATTAAGATTTTGGGTTGTCGAATGGTATCTTTAATAATACTGTTCTTAGACCCAATGGAGTTAAGAAAAGTAGAAACTAACTAGAGATTAGTTAAGTTGAATGGTTTTCTGGGTATTGATCTGATGTTGGTTTCGGCCTTCGGGGTTAATACTTAGGAATTGTTCACTTGCTAATTTATGGTTAAAGGCTGATGGAATGGAATGCGATTTTGGGTTTATCGTGAACCGTGTCCTAAATGACATTGGTTCTTTAACCCAGTTAAAGACAGGATATGATTTCCCAAGTTAAACAATCGTTAATATTGATTTTTGGGAAGATTAAAACCAAGTGGAGTTTTAATGCATCTTTAATTATATTGAAATGATATTCAAAGGAAGATTAAAGAATAAATTTAAAGAATTTATCTTTGATAAAATTAATGGGAACCTTTCCCAAAGTATAAGAATATTTGAATAAAGGAATATTCTGGATTGGAATAAGGTGTATGTTGTTTTTTTATAGCACTTATTTATTATAAATGCGAGTTATTCAAAAAGACTGGGTTTATCCCATTTTGAATAACTGATTCGACGATGTGTCGAGGATGAAGACGGTGGTTGAAGACCGGAGGTCTTCACATCGTTTGGATGATTACTAATGTCTTGATTGGGTTGTACACCCAAGACAAGGTAATAAATGGTGATCATCCAGACGTACTTGGAGATCGACTGGATATGCGAGGACCTCTCCCCTGTATTGGACATATGGGGGAGGAATAAGGTGCCTCCGGTTTCGTTCAGACCCAGAATGAACTTGTAAATGGATGTGTGTCTGACATTGGATTTCATTTTGTGTGATTGATAGACATCGGTTGCATAGCGTGAATTGCCTGTGTGGCATGCTAAGATGCAAATGATCAAGGCTTCTGTTGAAAAGTTGGGTCTTGTGGTTGATGATCAAAGCATGACTTTAATATAGCATAGCTTTGTGTAGCGTCAATTCGCGAGCCTCACACCCCGGGGTGAACCAGAAACGGGAGAGGACTTCAGGGAGGACATGCGTTTCCTTCTATCTAGGAGTGGTGTCAGCGTTTTGCACGCCCTGGCATTTTACTTATGTAGATGATGGATAGCGAGGCACCTCGGTTATATCGTCCATTCCGAGGCCGATAGTTTGGTCGAGATATAACCAGTTGATGCCCCATAGGGCGGGGAAACGCATTGTTCAGCCATTTTAATCCACTCTGTGTGGATCGGCCCTGACGATCCAAGGGTCACTCGAGCTCTGATCCTGAGGGGCGGGCTAGAGCGTTTCAAAGCGGTAAGGACGACCCCTTGCCTTGGTTCACAGATGGAAATCCAACTTCCAATACGTGACAATTGCGGTTTTGATTGTAGAGCCTAGTATTGGTGACATGATATATGGTACCGATGCCGTATAGGATTGATACATTTATATTTGAAGTTTTTTTAAACACTATGCACTTATAATAGTATCAAATGATTTGTTTCAACGTACCATGTTTGGCTATTATAAGGAAAAACCTTATCCCCCGGCTTGCGTTGCATTGTGTGATAGGACCTAGGTCTTATAACAGCTTCATTTTTCCAAAAAGCATTGCGATGTTTTGTTACATGCCCTGGTATTCTTGGGAGGAAACCCATTCTGTGTTATACGGCGTGGTCCACTGATATATCTGATTCAAAGTAAAGTTTTAAATAACTGTTTTAGTTCTCACACCAGTCACATGACTGACATGGAGTTTATTGTTTTAACCTAAACTCTGTGTGACCCTATTTCCACACAGGCAGCTAGTAGTTTTGGTTTTGCAGATTTATATTCACATGATCCTAGTTTATATCTGGAATGATATTCGAAAAGCTCTGTATCCGTTTATCTCTTTCAGCAGTGTTTTTTATTATTTACCGCTGCATTGTAACTTGTAAATCTCTGATATTTAGTAAATGTGTAATATTTATTCATACTCTGTATATTCTTGTATTCTGATGAAATTGTTGTAATAAGTAATGAAATGTTCTTCTGTTTGCGCTCTGATTCGTCTTGTCCTCAAGGAAATCCGTTCTTCCTCTTCTCTTCGAAGATCGGGGAAGTTTCGGGTCCTTACAATAAATCATATTCCCATGTGTTTTTGGATTACTAGTTTTTTACGTGGTAGGAAAATAATTCGTTGATGTAGTCTTCTTGCTTACAGCTACAGTAGATCTGCCTTTAAACTGCAGTTGTATGATTTTGTGCCTTTGGTTGAAGTAACATAGCGGTAATTTTCATCTTTTACTATCTGTCTTATCTATTATCAATTAATCTCCAAATATATTATGCCCATCATGTTGTGCTCTGTAAATTTGTCCTATGTATTTTGTTCAAAATTATTTTCGAATAAAGTTTGTAAGTTACTTGTAACATCCCTGAATTTTGGGGTAAATTTAAAAATTTATATTAAGTAATTTTAATGAGTTTTTGGTATTTAAAATAATTTATTTAAAATAATAATGATTAAAAATTGATTAAATTGAAGTTAGAATGAATAATTTAATTTTTTATTATAAAAAGAGTTAGAAATAGCGCGGTAGTTTGAAAAGTCAAACATGAACTTTGACTGACCATACAGGATGAAAAATTTAACGGATTTTAGTGAAAACAAAAATATTAGAATCTATCTAAAAATATCTTTCTAACGAATCTGAAAAATTGAAATTTCATAGCGGGAATCAAAAGTTATGCCCAAATTAAAATTTAGAAAGGTCGCTATGAAATTTATAAAGGTCAAAAATGCCACTTTTTGCATACGAAGGAATTTGAACTCGAAACCACTACCATTGAGTTCAGAATGAGGTTTCTGCATTTAAAAAGTATAAACATTTATATATTTCGAGTTTTGGAAATTATTTGTTTAAAAATGTATTTTTAATATTAAATATATAGCCCTTAAAAATAGCCATTTTACAAACGGCCTCTATTTTCGACGAAACCACTTTTGTTGGATTCGGAATGTCAAATTATTGCTAAGTTTAATTTTTAATAATTTTTTGAATTAATTTGTGACCGTGGCAAAAAGATTTCAGTTTTGTCAATTTCGGTCAATTTTAATCGACTTGAAAATAGTCATTATTCAAACGGGCTCAGAATTGAGCGAAATTAATTTTCCAAGGTCCGTAGCGTCAAAACATAGCTAAATATTTTTTTTGGGAATTTTTGAAGTAAGTTTGTGACCCCGGTGAATTTTTCCGTACGACTGAATTAAAAATAAAAGAAAATATTTTAAATTAAAAAAAACTGGGTCAAGACAGTCGTTTGGGCCTGCGGTACATAGCTAGATGAGTCCGGAATGGGGGTTAATGGGTAAGAACGACAGTCGTTGGGGCTAATTCTAAGTTCGGGTCAAATCGGGCCTTAATGGGCTAATTAACTAATCAAATAATACAAATTAACCTCAACCCTAACCCTAGCACTAAAACACCAGCCGCCACCTACATTTTAAATGGCCACATTCATCTGAAACTTCCCTCCTCAATATCTCCGAATCCGCTCAGTGAAATTCAACATATTATATACCAAATCGAAGCTCTTGAAGAGACCTACAGATCCATACGGTTATGATCGACCAAAAGTGCACGGATTTCGAGGGAAAGCACCCCAAACCTGCGCCCAACTCAGCCCGTGTCGCCCACCATGGCCCACCACACTCCCCACCACTTCCGGCGCACATAGCCCTCTCCTCACTCTTCGATTTGCCACCTTCCGATCGACTTCTAGCCTCACCAATCCCGAGATAAGTGGAGACCTAGTTTTGAACCTAATGGGTTCAATAATAATGAAAGTAACGGCCTTGAAACGTGATGGAGGGAGAAGGAGGAAGGTTGACTTTTTCAACCTTTGATTATTTAATTAATTTAATTCAATTTCTACCAATCTTGTTTTAACCATATCTTGCTCGTACGGACTCGAAACGGAATGATTTCAGGTGCGCCACGATCGTGAGACCGAGATCTTCGCGATGAAACTGACTAGGCCTGATTCTGAGCAAGTCGAATTTTTGATGAATTTTGGATCTGAACAGCGCAGAACTCAATAACGATGTGAGAAATTCTATTCCTTTCTTTTTATAAATATAATTTGTTAATCATAATTTTAGTCTTACATATGCGCTATAATAATTTGCCGAATGTTCGTGATTGGATGTAAAATTATTGATGATGCTTGTTGATCTGTTAACTTGATGAAATATTTTTGTCATATTAGAATTGACAAAATAGTCATGTCATTTATGTTAAATCTAAATTGACAAAATAGAACTTTCATTTTGTCAGTATATGTTGTGTTGAAATCAACATTTTTGCTAATTAGATTATGATCAAACAAAGATTAACATTTTTTTAATTAGATTATAGTTGAATCAAAAAGTTATATTTTTGTTCATTAATTAGTTGAATTAGAAATATGTCAATTTGTTATTATAAAATTGATGAAAACAAATATGTCACCTTTGTTACAAAATTTGTCGAAAACAAAAGTCATCATTTTTGTTATTTGGAATAGAATAAGCAAAAGTGTCATTTTGTTAATTAGGTGAGTAGAAACAAAAGAACATATATTTTATTGTCATTAGTTACAAGAAAAAGAATTGAAATGAAAAAACCTTATTTTTATCGTTTTATTGTATTAGAATTTGCAACAAAATGAAAGAACCTTATTTTTATCGTTTTGTTGTATTAGAATTTTCAACAAAATGAAAAGATCCATTTTTATCATTTGGTTGGATTAGAATTAGACTGAAATTATCATTTTGTTAGACATGTGAATTAGTATAAAAAGATCATTTTGTTAGAAATTTGAAAGAACATTTATGTTAGAATTAAAAAGAACATTTATGTTAGAAGTTTTTATCACAAAGATCACTCTTTTATGTCAACAAGTACGGTTGGAAAAGTTTTTAACCTTTTTTATGTTAACATGAAATATTAAGATTGTCAAAACATAGAAAACATTCGTTTTGTTGAATAAATTTTTTTTCAATAAAACTAAGTAATCATATTTATAGAATGTTAGCGATGTTAGAACTATCATTGTTATGAAATGTCGCATTGGAATCAAAATAACTTTCTTGTTATAAAATCCGCATTAGAATTAAAAATAACATTTTTGGTTAAGGTATATGTAGGCTAAAAATCTCATTTATTTAGAAGTGCCATTAGAATAAAGTGTCATTTGAAGAAAAAATCTTATCGTATATGAAAAATATCTGTGCTAATTAAACAACATTTTTGTAAGAATATATTAGGTTGTGTTAAACATATCATTTTAGTTAGAAAATATCATTTTAGTCAAAAATGTTTAATTAGGATAGACATGCCACTTTTATTAGAAATATGTTATATAAGATAAATTTGTCATCTATGTTTAAATTGAATTGGTCATTTATGTAAAAATTAATTTGTCATTTATGTAATAAAAAAAATTATTTGTCATTTATGTGGAATTTAGTTAGGCAATTTTATGAAAATTTGAAATTGGCATTTATGTTAGGATAAACTTGCCCTTCATGTTAAAATATTATAATGTCATTTATTGAAAATGTCATTAAATTAGAATGACATTAAAACTAGAATATCACTAGATTAAAATGTCGTTAAATTATAATGTCATTAAAACTAGAAGGTCATTAGATTAAAAAGGTCATTAGAATTCATAGAAAATATGTTTACATATAAAATATCCTCTTTATATGACATTAGAATTCATCACTTTTATTAAAGAATGGCACGTGAATTAAAACATCAATCATGTTAAGAAGTGTTATGTAAAATAATATTTTTAGTAGAACAATTATAATAATTAACCAAAATTGTACTTGGACACGAGGTTAGGTCGCATTTGTAGTGGAAGTCTGCCAGGACCCGACCGGCATATCCAGCAGCCACAAATGTTGGGCCTAATGTGAGAGGTCCAAGTGCGCAAATACAAATTGGGCCAAGACACGAGGTTAAGCCTAACTTGTGGGATAAGTCTGCCCGGAACCGACCGGCCTATCCAGCATCCACAAGTTGCAGGCCTAATGTGAGAGGTCTGGCCCATATTAAAATATAAATAGTTAAATAGAAAATGGATACTATTTACACCATCATGAATTAAATTAGAAATTGACGTTATTTTCACACCGTTGTGTGTTAATAATGAAATGAATACTTTCACCTCCAAGTTTGATATAAAAGAAAGTTACATTTTTAATATAATAAGATAAGGATTAGAAAAGTTTTACATTTTCTTAATGTAAATGAGGATTAGAAGAAAATTTCATTTTTTTTATGTAATTATGTAAGAGAATATAAAATTTACATTTATCATGTAAATTAAGATAAAGAAGAAATTACATCTTATGTAATCAAGTTAAAGTAGAAAGAAGTTTACATTCATAATGTAATTAGATTATAGAAATAATTTACATTTTTAATGTAAATTCGATTAAAAAGAAAAGTTTACATTTATAATGTGAATAAAAATTATAGAAATAATTTACATTTTTAACGTAAATTAGATTAAAAAGAAAAGTTTACATTTTTAATAAGAATAAATTTTTTAGAAATAATTTACATTTTTAATGTAAATTAGATTAAAAATAAAAGTTTACATTTTTAATGTGAATAAATATTATAGAAATGAAATGTATATTTTTATCAGTCACTTTATATGCGATAAAAGAATAGAATAAAAATTATATATTTTTATCGTCATTTTAGAGGCGGTTAAAAGAAGTTACATTTTTCAATGTAAGTAAAATGAAAATAGGAAATTACATTTTTTTATGTAATTAGAGAAATATAGAAACTTACATTTTTCAATGTAAATAAGGATGAAATAGAAGTTATATTTTTAAAGAATTTACATTTTTTCAATGTAAACAAAAGGAGTTAAAGAATTTACATTTTTCAATGTAATTAAAGAATGTAAATAAAATATGAAATAGAAATTTTCATTTGCTTATGTAAATAAAAAGAATTATTTTAGATGACACTTTCATTTACATTCTCATGTAAATAGGATATGTAGAAGTTATAGATAACATTTATTTACATTTAGGTAAATAAATAAGAATAAGGAAAAGTAAACTTATTCACATATGGTGTAAATAAATAAGAAAAGAAATGTTTTTAAATGACATTTTTTATGCATTAATTGAATTGAAAGTTATATTTTAGTTGTTGTTTATTAACAAATAAGATAAGGGAAGGGAATTGAACTGTTTATATAACATGATATCTTGATATAAACATGTCACATTACATCATTGTATGATAGGAACATGATAATGTGTTGTTGATTTAGTTGATTTATTACCTTTATATGTTAATGACCTGTAATGTCGTTGAAATGCAAATGAACTACTTTTATCAAAATAAAAATAGTGATAAGTAATAACGTTATGAAATAATTTAAATGATAATTATGCGAAGATTATTTGAAAAAATCGAGTTATACTCATTTCAAATAATCATACGACGTTTTAAATGGAAGAATTGAAGATGGCGATTGAAGACCGACGATCTTCACATCGAATGGGTAACTAGTGTTGAGGCCCTTGATTGATTTGCTCCCAAGACGGGGCTAAGATGGTAGTTATCCGGACATAGTGTTGATTTTTATGGATTTGGCTTTCGCTCAGACCCAGAGCATAAGCTTATAAATGGATATGTGTCTGACGTTGAATTTTGTTCTATGTAAATTGATTTCTATTAATATACGACCGTTGGCAGCGGAGAATTTATTCTCTTGCTTAACGCCCTTAGAGGTTGTGTATTAATAGTTATCAATCGCATGGTGTGAATTGTCAACGTGGCACGCCAAGATGAAGATGATCAAGGCTTTGTTGAAAAGCAGGCCTTGTGGTTATAACGTTACTTCGCGAGCCTCACAACCCGGTGGAGTCTAAAACGGGAGAAGGGAACGCAGGGAGAGCAACATGTTTCTTTCTAGCTAGAAATAGTGTCAGTGCTTAAACTGGCTGATATTTTACTTATGTGGATGATGGAATGAGGCGCATCGGATGTTAGGTCCTATAGGACCGGGAAACATGTGTTCAGGAATAACTAATCCACAAACCGCAAGTGTGGACCGGCCCTGCAGCTTTCCAAGGGTTCATTGCGGGGGATCTTGAGACATTAGCTAGAGTGTCTCGAATCGGTAAGGAGCTCCTCCCTAGCCTTGACTCATAATGGAAACCCAATTCCCAATAAGACCCTACGGATTTGATTGTATTACTAGTATGGAGGCATAGTATATGGTAACTATGCTTCCTAGGATTGATACATTTACTTTGAAATGTTTTTTGAAACGTATATACACTAATAATAATATGAAATTCGTTTTTTAACGTATCAAGCATTTTTGACCATTATAAGGTAAAACTCTATCCTCCGGTTTGTGTTGCATTGTGTGATGGGACTTGAGTCTTATGATGGTTTCATTTTTCAAAAAATCATTGCGTTGTTTTAAAGATTTACTTTAGTTTATGCACCGACAATCCATTGGAGTAAACCCATTTCGCGTTAGCAGCGTGGTCCTTGGATTTGCCTTATTGTTAATAGTGAAATTAGTTAAGAATTCTCATACCAGTCTCATGACTGACCCGTTGTTTGTTTCCACCTTTACAAACTCGAGTGCCCTCTTTCCACACGGGCAGTCGAGTAGTTTGTCTACAGGTTCTTATCTCGAGCAGGATTCTGGATTGAAGCCTAAAGTTGTGTCCAGAGCATAGTTGTCTTCCGCTGCCTTAGTTATTTTATTTCCGCTGCAATGTATTAAAATATTGTAATTTATCTTCCGCTGTAATTTTATTCGATGTACTCTGATATTATGTACTCTGATGTAACATTATTACGATGATTATAAAAGTCTGATGTTGTTGTTCTGATGTCGTTGTAGCCCAAAGTAAGCGTATCCGGCGATTTCCCGCAAGGGCGATTTTGGGTCATTTCATTTTGGTATCAGAGCTTTGGTTAGCTCAAATGTTTGGGATACAACTCGTTAGAACTAAACAAAAGACTCATCATAGATTGGATTAGTAATATTCAATAAGAATACTCATTAGAGATAGGATCAGTAGTATCCTAGAATGAGAAGACTCATTAGAGATAAGGTTAGTAATGCCCTAGAATGAGTTGAGAGTGCCCAGTTTATAATATACGTTTTTGTGATTATATATAATCTATTTTAGAAAATATGATTTTTGAATATACAAAGTTATATATTCTAAAAGTTAATAAACTAATAAAATTATTAAATGAAATAAGAATGAAAGATGAGATAGGATAATTAAACAACTTTAGCTTCGTTCCTTTTCGAGGACGAAAATTTGTTGAGTGGGGGAAACTATAACAACCCTGAATTTTGGGGTAAATTTAAAAATTTATATTAAGTAATTTTAATGAGTTTTTAGTATTTAAAATAATTTATTTAAAATAATAATGATTAAAAATTGATTTAAATTGAAGTTAGAATGAATGATTTAATTTTTTATTATAAAAAGAGTTAGAAATAGCACGGTAGTTTGAAAAGTCAAACTTGAACTTTGACTGACCATACAGGATGCAAAATTTAACGGATTTTAGTGAAAACAAAAATATTGGAATCTATCTAAAAATATCTTTCTAACGAATCTGAAAAATTGAAATTTCATATCGGGTATCAAAAGTTATGCCCAAATTAAAATTTAGAAAGGTCGCCATGAAATTTATAAAGGTCAAAAATGCCACTTTTTGCATACGAAGGAATTTGAACTCAAAACTACTTCCATTGAGTTCAGAATGATGTTTCTGCATTTAAAAAGTATAAACACTTATATATTTCGAGTTTCGGAAATTATTTGTTTAAAAATGTAATTTTAATATTAAATATATAGCCCTTAAAAATAGCCATTTTACAAACGACCTCTATTTTCGACGAAACTACTTTTGTTGGATTTGGAATGTCAAATTATTGCTAAGTTTAATTTTTCATAATTTTTAGAATTAACTTGTGACCGTGGCAAAAAGATTTTAGTTTTGTCAATTTTGGTCAATTTTAATCGACTTGAAAATAGTCATTTTTCAAACGGGCTCAGAATTGAATGAAAATTATTTTTCTAGGTCTGCAGCGTCAAAACATAGCTAAATATATTTTTTGGGAATTTTTGAAGTTAATTTGTGATCCTGGTGAATTTTTCCGTACGATTGAATTAAAAATAAAAGAAAATATTTAAAATTAAAGAAAACTCGGTCAAGACAGTCGTTTGGGCCTACGGTACATATCTAGATGAGTCCGGAATGGGGGTTAATGGGTAAGAACGACAGTCGTTGGGCCTAATTCTGAGTTCAGGTCAAATCGGGCCTTAATGGGCTAATTAACTAATTAAATAATATAAATTAACCTCAACCCTAACCCTAGTACTAAAACACCAGCCGCCACCTTCATTTTCAATGGCCACATTCATCTGAAACTTCCCTCCTCAATATCTCCGAATCCGCTCAGTGAAATTCAACATATTATATACCAAATCGAAGCTCTTGAAGAGACCTACAGATCCATACGGTTATGATCGACCAAAAGTGCACGGATTTCGAGGGAAAGCACCCCAAACCTGCGCCCAACTCAGCCCGTCGCGCCCACATGGCCCACCGCACCCACCCCCACTTCCGGCACACGTAGCCCTCTCCTCCCTCTTCGATTTTCCACCTTCCGATCGACTTCTAGCCTCACCAATCCCGAGATAAGTGGAGACCTAGTTTTGAACCTAATGGGTTCAATAATAATGAAAGTAACGGCCTTGAAACGTGATGGAGGGAGAAGGAGGAAGGTTGACTTTTTCAACCTTTGATTATTTACTTAATTTAATTCAATTTCTACCAATCTTGTTTTAACCATATCTTGCTCGTACGGACTCGAAACGGAACGATTTCAGGTGCGCCACGATCATGACCGAGATCTTCGCGATGAAATGACTAGGCCTGATTCTGAGCAAGTCGACTTTTTGACGAATTTTGGATCTGAACATCACAGAACTCCATAACTATGTGAGAAATTCTATTCCTTTCTTTTTATAAATATAATTTGTTAATCATAATTTTAGTCTTACACATGCGCTGTAATAATTTGCTGAATGTTCGAGATTGGATGTAAAATTGTTGATGATGCTTGTTGATCTGTTAACTTGATGAAATATTTTTGTCATATTAGAATTGACAAAATAGTCATGTCATTTATGTTAAATCTAAATTGACAAAATAAAACTTTCATTTTGTCAGTATACGTTGTGTTGAAATCAACATTTTTGTTAATTAGATTATGATTAAACAAAGATTAACATTTTGTTAATTAGATTATAGTTGAATCAAAAAGTTAAATTTTTGTTCATTAAATTAGTTGAATTAGAAATATGTCAATTTGTTATTATAAAATTGATGAAAACAAATATGTCACCTTTGTTACAAAATTTGTCGAAAACAAAAATCATCATTTTTGTTATTTGGAATAGAATAAAAAAAAGTGTCATTTTGTTAATTAGGTGAGTAGAAACAAAAGAACATATATTTTATTGTCATTCGTTACAAGAAAAAGAATTGAAATGAAAGAACCTTATTTTTATCGTTTTATTGTATTAGAATTTGCAACAAAATGAAAGAACCTTATTTTTATCGTTTTGTTGTATTAGAATTTTCAACAAAACGAAAAGAACGTTTTTGTCATTTGGTTGAATTAGAATTAGAATTAGAATGAAATTATCATTTTGTTAGACATGTTGAATTAGTATAAAAAGATCGTTTTGTTAGAAATTTGAAAGAACATTTATGTTAGAATTAAAAAGAACATTTGTGATAGAAGTTTTTATCACAAAGATCACTCTTTTATGTCAACTAGTACGGTTGGAAAAGTTTTTAACCTTTTTTATGTTAACATGAAATATTAAGATTGTCAAAACATAGAAAACATTCATTTTGTTCAATTGATTTTTTTTCCAATAAAACTAAGTAATCAATTTTATAGAATGTTAGCGATGTTAGAACTATCATTGTTATGAAATGTCGCATTGGAATCAAAATAACTTTCTTGTTATGAAATCCGCATTAGAATTAAAAATAACATTTTTGGTTAAGGTATATGTAGGCTAAAAATCTCATTTATTTAGAAGTGCCATTATAATAAAGTGTCATTTGAAAAAAAATATTCTTATTGTATATGAAAAATATCTGTGCTAATTGAACAACATTTTTTAAGAATATATTAGGTTGTGTTAAACATATCATTTTAGTCAAAAATGTTTAATTAGGATAGACATGCCACTTTTATTAGAAATATGTTATGTAAGATAAATTTGTCATCTATGTTTAAATTGAATTGGTCATTTATGTAAAAAATAATTTGTCATTTATGTAATAAAAAAATTTATTTGTCATTTATGTGGAATTTAGTTAGGCAATTTTATGAAAATTTGAAATTGGCATTTATGTTAGGATAAACTTGCCCTTCATGTTAAAATATTATAATGTCATTTATTGAAAATGCCATTAAATTAGAACGTCATTAAAACTAGAATATCACTAGATTAAAATGTAGTTAAATTATAATGTCATTAAAACTAGAAGGTCATTAGATTAAAAAGGTCATTAGAATTCATAGAAAATATGTTTACATATAAAATATCCTCTTTATATGACATTAGAATTCATCACTTTTATTAAAGAATGGAACGTGAATTAAAAACATCAATCGTGTTAAGAAGTATCATGTAAAATAATATTTTTAGTAGAACAATTATAATGATTAACTAAAATTGTACTTGGACACGAGATTAGGTCACATTTATGGTGGAAGTCTGCCCGGACCCAACCGACATATCCAGCAGCCACAAATGTTGGGCCTAATGTGAGAGGTCCAAGTGCGCAAATACAAATTGGGCCAAGACACGAGGTTAAGCCCAACTTGTGGGATAAGTCTGCCCGGAACCGACCGGCCTATCCAGCATCCACAAGTTGCAGGCCTAATGTGAGAGGTCTGGCCCATATTAAAATTTAAATGGTTAAATAGAAAATGGACACTATTTACACCATCATGAGTTAAATAAGAAATTGACGTTATTTTCACACCGTTATGTGTTAATAATGAAATGAATATTTTCACCTCCAAGTTTGATATAAAAGAAATTACATTTTTAATATAATAAGATAAGGATTAGAAAAGTTTTACATTTTCTTAATGTAAATGAGGATTAGAAGAAAATTTCATTTTTTTTATGTAGTTATGTAAGAGAATATAAAATTTACATTTATCATGTAGATTAAGATAAAGGAGAAATTAGATTAAAAAGAAAAGTTTACATTTTTAATTTGAATAAAAATTTTAGAAATAATTTACATTTTTAATGTAAATTAGATTAAAAAGAAAAGTTTACATTTTTAATGTGAATAAAAATTATAGAAATGAAATGTATATTTTTATCAGTCACTTTAGATGTGATAAAGAATAGAGTAAAAATTATATATTTTTATCGTCATTTTAGAGGCGGTAAAAAGAAGTTACATTTTTCAATGTAAGTAAAATGAAAATAGGAAATAACATTTTTTTATGTAATTAGAGAAATATATAAACTTACATTTTTCAATTTAAATAAGGATGAAATAGGAGTTATATTTTTAAAGAACTTACATTTTTTCAATGTAATCAAAAGGAATTAAAGAATTTACGTTTTTCAATGTAATTAAAGAATGTAAATAAAATATGAAATAGAAATTTTCATTTGCTTATGTAAATAAAAAGAATTATTTTAGATGACACTTACATTTACATTCTCATGTAAATAGGATATGTAGAAGTGATAGATAACATTTATTTACATTTAGGTAAATAAATAAGAATAAGGAAAAGTAAACTTATTCACATATGGTGTAAATAAATAAGAAAAAGAAATGTTTTTAAATGACATTTTCTATGCATTAATTGAATTGAAAGTTACATTTTAGTTGTTGTTTATTAACAAATAAAATTAGGGAAGGGAATTGAACTGTTTATATAACATGTTATCTTGATATAAACATGTCACGTTACATCATTGTATGATAGGAACATGATAGTGCGCTGTTGGTTTGGTTGATTTACTACCCTTATATGTTAATGACCTGTAATGTCGTTGAAATGCAGATGAACTACTTTTATCAAAATAAAAATAGTGATAAGTAATAACGTTATGAAATAATATAAATGATAATTATGCGGAGATTATTTGAAAAGAACGAGTTATACTCATTTCAAATAATCATACGACGTTTAAATGGAAGAATTGAAGACGGCGATTGAAGACCGACGATCTTCACATCGAATGGGTAACTAGTGTTGAGGTCCTTGGTTGATTTGCTCTCAAGACGGGGCTAAGATGGTAGTTATCTGGACGTAGTGTTGATTTGTACGGATTTGGCTTTCGCTCGGACCCAGAGCATAAGCTTATAAATGGATGTGTGTCTGACGTTGAATTTTGTTCTATGTAAATTGATTTCTATTCATATACAACCGTTGGCGGCGGAGAATTTATTCTCTTTCTTAACGCCCTTAGAGGTTGTGTATTAATAGTTGTCAATCGCATGGCATGAATTATCAACGTGGCACGCCAAGATGAAGATGATCAAGGCTTTGTTGAAAAGCAGGCCTTGTGGTTATAACGTTACTTCGCGAGCCTCACAACCCGGTGGAGTCTAAAACGGGAGAAGGGAACGCAGGGAGAGCAGCACGTTTCTTTCTAGCTAGAAGTATTGTTAGTGCTTAAATTGGCTGATATTTTACTTATGTGGATGATGGAATGAGGCGCCTCGGATGTTAGGTCCTATAGGACAGGGAAACGTGTGTTCAGGAATAACTAATCCACAAACCGCAAGTGTGGACTGGCCCTACAGCTTTCCAAGGGTTCTCTGCGGGGGATCCTGAGACACTAGCTAGAGTGTCTCGAATCTGTAAGGAGCTCCTCCCCAGCCTTGACTCATGATGGAAACCCAATTCCTAATACGACCCTACGGATTTGATTGTATTACTAGTATGGAGGCATAGTATATGGTAGCTATGCTTCCTAGGATTGATACATTTACTTTGAAATGTTTTTTGAAACGTATATGCACTAATAATAATATCAAATTCGTTTTTTAACGTATCAAGCATTTTTTACCATTATAAGGTAAAACTCTATCCTCTTGTTTGCGTTGTATTGTGTGATGGGACTTGAGTCTTATGATGGTTTCATTTTTCTAAAAAGCATTGCGATGTTTTAACGATTTACTTTAGTTTATGCACCGGTAATCCATTGGAGTAAACCCGTTCCGCGTTTGCGGCGTGGTCCTTGGATTTGCCTTATTATTATTAGTGAAATTAGTTAAGAATTCTCACACCAGTCCCATGACTGACCCGTTGTTTGTTTCCACCTTTACAAACTCGGGTGCCCTCTTTCCACACGGGCAGTCGAGTAATTTGTCTATAGGTTCTTATCTCGAGCCGGATTCTGGATTGAAGCCTAAAGCTGTGTCCATAGCATAGTTGTCTTCGCTGCCTTAGTTATTTTATTTCCGCTGCAATGTATTAAAATATTGTAATTTATCTTCCGCTGTAATTTTATTCGATGTACTCTGATATTCTGTGCTTTTATGTAACATTATTATGATGTTTATAAAGTCTGTTGTTGTTCTGATGTTGTTGTAGCCCAAAGTAAGCGTATCCGGCGATTTCCCACAAGGGCGATTTCGGGTCGTTTCATTACTTTTTATTACAATGGACTCTTAGCATAATTCCAAACCTAGGAAATTCATATTCAATTGAACTCCTAGACTGAACGCAACTACAACATCACATATAGAAATTCATACTGTAGCCTATAACAAAAATATATTGCGAAAAATATATCATCGCATGAAAAGGAACATGGTGACAAATTGTTGTATTAACATTACTATTACTACAAATTGTTTGTTACCAACAAGGGGCTGAAATATTGCGTACAAGTTTTATTATGAATATGCACATAACATAATTAACACCTAAATTCGTTGGTCTAAGTATTCTAAAAATGAACAAGCTAAACATTGAAGACTTGATTCCTCATTTGTACACTTAGAAAAAACAAGCAGTAAAAATTACAGCACAAAATGTTTGTGCTTTACACAAACTGTTAAATGAAGCTGACCCCCTCCACATCAAATCAACCTTCTAAAAGAAACCAGAGTCCCTTATGCGAAGCATGGGCCTCATTCTAGTCATATCATATTCCATACAAGCATTTGGCGCTTATACGATGAGGTTTGGATTACCATACGAGCGAGATGCTTGTATGGCGAAGACCGAATTATAGGTTGAACAAAAGACAAATTATGGACTTAATTAAAACATATAAAAGTGTTCGGGCTAGAATTTAATAAAAAAACCTTACACAGTTCTGGAGATGACAATGATTCAGGTCTCTTTTATTTGTAATTAAGGCACATGGATTATTTTATTTCCAACAATGGGGCAAGGTGTGAGATTTTGACTTTTTACACGTCTCCTTTGGGCATATATAGCCACAAAAATTGTGTATGATTTTTACTGAATTATTGGGTGCCTAATACGGCCCAATAAAATTTTCAGACCCTCCCCGTACAAATGAGGTTATGGCGAAAATTTTCGAAAATTTAAGGCGTTAGCCAAATTTTTGAGAAATTAGAAAGTTATTAGAAACTGAAAAGTTGAAGAATGAAAGTTAAGTTGGTTGTTTAAACAATTTTCAGCTCCATTCCTTTTCGAGGACGAAAAGATTTTAAGTGGGGGAGATTGTAACAACCCAGAATTTCTAAACCAATTTAAAATTTTATTTTTAGCTGATTTAATGGATTTTAAGGATTTGAAATGATTTATTTTGAGAATTAATGATTTAAAATTTATTTAAATCGATGTTAGAAAGTATAAATTTAAAATTTAATTAAAACGAACTTGAAATGGCGCGGTAGTTTGAAAATTCGATTTTTAATTTCAATTGAATATACAGAATTCAATATAAATCGAATTTCAGTAAAACAAGAAACGTTGGAATATTTCTAACTATAGTTTTCTAATGAATGTAAGAAACTGAGATTTAACTTTATAAATTAAAAGTTATGTCTAGTTTAAAATTTAAAATAGTCGTTATAGAATTTATAAATATTTTAATAATATAAGCCCTTAAAAATACCCATTTTGTAAACGACCTCCATTTTCGATGAAACCACTTTTGTTGGATCCGGAAGGTCAAATTATTGTCAGGTTTAAAATTTTATAATTTTTGGAATTAGTAGGTGAGCATAGTAAATTTAAACGCGTTTTGGATTTTAGTTTAAATTTTAATTGGCTAGGAAAACGACAATCTTTCAAATGATCTCCAAATTCGATGAAACCAGTTTTGTTAGGACTGTATCATCAAAACATAGCTTGATTTCAAAATTCATAATTTTTGGAGTCAGTATGTGGCCCCAGTAAATTAAAATGCACGTTGAAATTCAACATCGAACGTTATATTAATTTATATTTTAATTTTGACGAAAACTGATCGAAACAGTCGAATTAGCTTACGAAACATATCTCATTGTGTTCGGAATTGGGGTTGGTTAGGGACAACAGTCGTTGGGTTTGATTTGAAGTTCGAATCAATAAACAAGGATATATGGAATTAAACAATAATTAAAAATAATATAAATAAACTAAAACTGGCCAACCCTAATTCATTATTTCTGAGCCACGATTTTCAAAATAAACGGCGGAAAACCTTCCCATTCTTCTTCCCCAATTTCTGATCGATACACACCCAATTAAAGGAAACTTATTAAATGAAAATCAAATTACTTTTTGTTCTCTTCGAATCTGTAACAACCCGGAAAATCTAAGCCAATTTAAAAATTTTATTTTGGCAATTTTGATGAATTTTGAATATTCAAAATGAATTATTTTAAATAATGACGAGAATAAAATTTTGAATAGTAGTGGAATGTAAATATTTATTTGAATCGACGTTAAAATATAAATATTTATTTTTAATTATAAAAGGAATTAGAAATGCGCGGTAGTTTGAAAATTCGATTTCAAGTTTCAAATGAATGTACAGGATTCAAAGTAAACCAGATTTTAGCGAAACCAAAAATATTAGAATCTATTAGAGAATATCTTTCTAACGAATTTGAAAAATCAAAATTTCATAGCACGAATAAAAAGTTATGCCCAGTTGAAGATTCAGAATAGTCGCTATGAAATTTTGGGCCCTTAAAAATGGAAATTTTGCAAACGACTTCCATTTTTGATGAAACCACTTTTGTTGGATCCGAGATGTCAAGGTATTGCTAGATTCCAAAATTCATAATTTTTGGAATCAATATGTAAGCGTGGCAAAGGAAAACGTGTTTTAACAATTTCAGTCAATTTGGATCGACCAGGAAATGGCCATTTTTCAAACGGTCTCTGAATTTGACGAAATTAGTTTTGTTAGGACTGTATCATCAAAACATAGCTAGATTTTTTTTTGGGGGAATTTTTAGAGTCAGTATGTGGCCCCGGTAAATTGAAATGTGCATTTAAATTGAATATACATTGAAATAAATTTTAATGTAAGTGAAAACTGATCGTAACAGCCGAATAGGCTTACGAAACATATTCCATTGTGTTCGGGATAGGGGTATTTGGTTAGGGACTACAGGCGGTAGGTTCGATTTGGAGTTCGAATGGGAAAGTTATATATTTGTTTTCAAGGCTATAACTTTCACAAATAAATAAAAAAAATTGGAAAACCCTAAATTAGAAATCGACAGCCGCCCCTTTTTATTTTCTTCCCGTCGCCTCCCCGTTCTGACTCGCCGTCGACCTTCCCCTGCCTCCCCCACCTCAGGCGCACCTTTCCTCCCTCCCTCCGACCATCGCCCCTTCCTCGCTCCTCCTTCCGCTGTATAAAGTCGCCACCTACCAAAAACAGTCGCCATCGGCCACCCAAGCCCACTCCGCCGCCTCCGGCACCCCTGTGCCACCCCCCTTCGCCTCAGTCCGACCATGTGGGCTCCCTCCTCTAAAAAAAAACGATTTTCGGTTTAAAAACCCCAAACCCCGCCGATGTCGATCACCATCGTCATCCCGGGCCTCCTCCGCCACTCCGACACTGCATATGAGTTTTATAATCATTTTTAATTCATATATGCAAGTAAAAATTTGATTTTTCCATATAAAAATAGGATTTTTTATTTATATGGTAGCACCATAAAAATATGATCTTTATAGGAAATGTCATGAGATAAAGATAAGATTTTTAGTTCGATAAAAATATTATTTTTATTGTATGGAAGAAAAGATTATACTTTTATAATAGGAAAAGGTTATATTTTTAAATATAAAAAGAATTGTTTTTTATAATGAATTCATTGAGATAAAAATGCGATTTTTATAAGGTATGTAGCGGCATAAAAATCTAATTTTTTTTATAATATGAGCTTCGCTATAAAGGTGGGATTTTTATGTTATGAACTTAAATGTAAAAATATGATTTTTATTATCTAGGAAGCAAAGTAAAAATAGGATTTTTATATGGATGAAAGGTAACTAAAAATACGATTTTTATTATGAAGAGCGAAGTAAAAATACGATTTTTATCGTTTGAATGGCAACATAAAGATGTGATTTTTATATATTCATTAACAATAGAAAAATGTGAATTTTAACTATGTAGCGTGGTCATAAAAATATGAAATTGTTTTTAGAAAGATAAAAATATATTTTTTTAGCCTATATATGTTATTTATAAAATAATCATATAAAGGAATAATTATTGATTGGTTAAAAATATAATTTTTAACGTAGGTATACTACATAGATCGACAGTCAAAGCCCAGCAGAGTGGATCCCAAAGGTGAGAACTCCTTACTATAATTTTTCTATATAGTTATTTATTTTATAACTGCATATATGAACTGTTCTCTGTTGTCCACAGACCATGGACGACTTGTGTGATTGTTTAGTTTGGTTGATTGGATTGTTTGGTTGAATTTGGTTTGGGAAATGAGATCGAATTGATTAGATCGGTTTGTGAATGGCGAAGGCCATTATTAGACTGGGGATAAGGCTAGGCCTTATCCCGTTTCTAGTATTGTGCCGATATTCACCAAAATTTTCTAAAATAAGTTAGAAAAATAAAAATATCATTTTTATTACGTAAATGAACTGAATAGAATGTTCATATGTTGAATAAAATAATTTATAAGTTAAAATATAATTTTTAACGTGTATATGAATAAAATAAATATTCATTTACAAATCAGATGATTTGTTTATGAACACTCATTTTACTGATATGGATTGGGACGATAAATTTTACACATCGCCCAATTGCACAAATAAAATTCATTATTTGTTGGTTGAAAACCCACACGAGTGTTGGGATGATATTTGACGTACACTAATCCCAACTGTTTAGCTGTATGTCAATCGGTAGGTTGACAGACTGTGGTAAGCATTAAATATTTATATTTTATGCTTATACAATGTAGTATGCACTATGGATGATGGATGATTATTTATCACTGTTGTTGTATGCGTCTATTGTATAAAATCCATATAATCACACTATATGGTAATTGACTGTGTCTGATTCCAGTTCAGAAGAATAAATATTTTAAAATAACCAATATTTTAAAATAATGAATATTTTAAAATAATATTCAATAAAAGATCAAAATATGATTTTGATGTTTGATTTGGGATGGACACGAAAATATTTAAATATATAAAGCCGTGTTGATTAGATTAACTCCATTTTGACATGAACTATATTTATATTGATTTTATTCGTTTTTATAATGAATATAAAAAAGGAAATGATTTCAAAATATAATATTTTGAAAATATTATCATTTTGTATATTAATGATATGGAATATTCAATTTCGATTTGAAATTGAATATGTAGTCGAAACTGTTTTGAAAACGAATTTAAAATGATTTATAAAATACATTTTAAATGGAAATCGACGAAATATATATTATATATATAATATAATGACCTGAATAGAACGCGCCGCGCCGCGGCAGTTCGCGAATTTCGACCATTGACTTCGAACAGACATTACGGGAGATCCGTCGGATTCTCCTAAAACCAGAACCGTTGGGTTTGTATCGAAAAGAGTTTCTAATGAATACTAGAGATTTGAAATAAAATGGTTGGATATGGAATTATGTCCAAATCAAATTTGGAAAAGGTCGTTGTAAGTGCAGTTCGATGACCGTTTATGGAAATCGACTGTACGGCCTTGATAAAATTATTAAAAATATCAATAATTAGTGTAAAATCATAAGAAGTGATTTGGAAAGAATTAGGATGAAAAATTCCATATTTGAAAAGATAGAAATATTTTTTTTTCAAAATGAACTAGTTTTGAACTAGAATTAAAAATCCAATATTTTTAAATAAATAAATTGGATTTGAAATGGTTTTAAAAATAACCAAAATTTCCAATATATGAATTGGAATGGATTTAGATTGAAATTAACTTCGGAATATTTCGATATTGGATTCCATGAGCATACAGACATTGTGGAGTAATTTGGAAGATATATATCATTATTCTAATACGGTATTTGTTGATTCCAGAATTTGATATTGAAAATAAGCCGATGTATTTTCTATTTAGAGCCTTGTATTTAATATCAAATGTGATTTTGGGTTTGTCGTGAATGGTGTCTTCATTAACACTGTTCTTGAACCTAGTTGAGAAAAGATTAAATCTTTTTATTTAAATTTAATGAAGTATACCAATTAATTAATATTTAATTGGAATTGAATTGAAATTGGTCTTTGGGTTTATCGTGAACGGTGTTTTAAATAACACTTGTTATTTAACCCGATTAACAATGGAATAAGATTTTGGGTTGTCGTGAATGGTATCTTTAATAATACTATTCTTAGACCCAATGGAGTTAAGAAAATCAGAAACTAACTGGAGATTAGTTAAGTTTAATGGTTTCTTGAGTATTGATCTGATGTTGGTTTTGGCCTTCGGGGTTAATACTTAAGGAATTGTTCACTTGTCAATTTACGGTTAAAGGCTGATGGAATGGAATGTGATTTTGGATTTATCGTGAACCGTGTTTTAAAGGACATTGGTTCTTTAACCCAATTAAAGATAGGAATAAGATTTTGGGTTGTCATGAATGGTATCTTCAATAATATTGTTCTTAGACCTAATGGAGTTTAGAAAATCAGAAACTAACTGGAGATTAGTTAAGTTGAATGGTTTCCTGGGTATTGATCTGATGTTGGTTTCGGCCTTTGGGATTAATATAAGGGAATTGTTCACTTGCTAATTTACGGTTAGAGGCTGATGGAATGGAATGCGATTTTGGGTTTATCGTGAACCGTGTTTTAAATGACGTTGGTTCTTTAACCTAGTTAAAGATAGGATATGGTTTCCCAAGTTAAACAATCGTTAATATTGATTTTTGGGAAGATTAAAACCAAGTGGAGTTTTAATGCATCTTTAACTAGATTGAATTGATATCCAAAGGAAGATTAAACAATAAATTTAAAGAATTTATCTTTGATAAAATTAATGGGAACCTTTCCCAAAGGATATGAATATTTAAATAAAAGAATATTCAGAATTAGAATGAGGCATATGTTGTGTTTTTATAGCACTTGTTTATTATATAAGCGAGTTATTCAGAAAGACCGGGTTTATCCCATTCTAAATAATTGATTCGACGATGTGTCGAGGATGAAGATGGTGGTTGAAGACTGGAGGTCTTCACATCGTTTGGATGATTATTAAAGTCTTGACTGGGCTGTACACCCAAGACAAGGTAATAAGTCATGATCGTCCAGACATACTGGGAGATCAACGGATATGCGAGGGCCTCTCCCCTGTATTGGACATATAGGGAGGAATAAGGTGCCTCCGGTTTTGTTTAGACCCATAACGAACTTGTAAATGGATGTGTGTCTGACATCGGATTTCATTCTGTGTGATTGATAGACATCGGTCGCATAGCGTGAATTGCCTATGTGGCATGCTGAGATGCAAATGATCCAGGCTTCTGTTGAAAAGCAGAGTCTTGTGGTTGATGATCAAAGCACGGCTTTAATATAGCGTAGCTTTGTGTAGCGTTAATTCGCGAGCCTCACACCCCGGTGCGAACCAGAAACTTGAGAGGACATCAGGGAGGACATGAGTTTCCTTCTAGCCAGGAGTTGTGCCAGCGTTTTACTAGCCATGACATTTTACTTATGTGGATGATGTATTGCGAGGCGCCTCGGTTATATAGGTCATTCTGGGGCCGATAGTTTGGCCGGGATATAACCAGTTACGCCCCATAGGGTGGGGAAACGTAGTGTTCAGGCATTTTAATCCACATCGAGTGGACCAGCCCTGATGATCCAAAGGCTTGACAGAGTACTTTCCTGAGACACGGGCTAGAGCATCTCGAAGCGGTAAGGACGATCCCTTGCCTTGGTTCACAGATGGAAATCCTACTTCCAATACTTTACTTTGCTGTTTTGATTGTAGAGCCTAGTATTGGCGACATGACATATGGTACCCATGCTGCCTAGGATTGATACATTTATATTTGAAGTTGTTTTATACACTATGCACTTATAATAGTATCAAATGATTTGTTTTAACGTACCAAGCATGTTTGGCTATTATAAGGGAAAACCTATCACCCAGCTTGCGTTACATAGGACCTGGGTCTAATAATAGCTTCAGTTTTCCAAAAAGCATTGCGCTGTTTTGTTTTATGCACTGGTATTCTTGGGAGAAAGCCCATTCCGTATTATATGGCGTGGTCCCTTGATATATCTTATTTAATGTAAAGTTTTAAATAACTGTTTTAGTTCTCACACCAGTTACATGATTGACCTGGAGTTTATTGTTTTAACCTAAACTCTGGGTGCCCTTATTTTCTGCACTGGCAGCTAGTTGTTTTGGTTTTGCAGATTTATATTCACAGGATCCGCGTTTATAGCTGGAATGATATTCGGAAAGCTTTGTATCCGTATATTCTTTTCAGTTGTGTTTTTTATTATTTTTCGTTGCATTGTAACTTGTAAATCTCTGATATTTAGTAAATGTGTAGTGTTTGTTCATACTCTGTATATTCTTGTATTCTGATGAAATTGTTGTAATAAGTAATGAAATGTTCTTCTGTTTGTGTCCTAATGTGTGTTGTTCTCAAAGTCATTCCGGGCTTCCCTTCACGGGGAAGTTCGGGTCGCTTCATTTGGTATCAAAGCTTTGGTTTACAGAGCTCGGAGAACCAGACACGTTAGAACCAAACGAAAGAATTCATCAGAAATTGGATTAGTCATATCCAATGAGAATGACTCGTTAGAGATAGGATCAGTAGTATCCTAGAACGAGTGTGAAGAACGATATTTTTAAAATAAAAATGAAAACAAATTTTGTTTTGAAAATTTAAACTTTATTATTCGTATTTGAATATTTATTTTAAATTGATTTGGACAATCAGGTATATAGAGATTTGAAAATACATCTGATCCACGTGTATTGAAGCCTCAAATATACCCTATGGATATAGAATCACACTCTAGTCGCCCGGAGATGATTTTGATGATGGAGCTCCATCATCAGGTTTTATGTTCGTGTTTCGAAAGTGAGATATCTATATATTTCCAATTGACTAGTGTGAGAACCAAAACAAAATAGGGCTTATTTGTTGTGACTTGGCATCAAAAACATGATTCTTGGATACATAAAAGCTATAAATTTGAAACGTTAATCAACTAATTGATTGATGGTTGTGTTGTTTGATTATTAGTTTAACTAATGAGATTGTTGAAACTAATATGTACACGAAAGGTAAATTAGCCAAATCAAGTAAAATTTGAACTGAATTGAAATTTATTGCATTTGCATATATGTACATGTATATATGTTGAACAGGTCATAGCAGGGAAGCTAAGTAGAGGAATAAAATTGTTTGCCCGAAAAATAGGTACATGTTTATTATATTTTTTGGGATTTTTTGATGATTTTATGAGCCGACTGGCTGTTTCTATTTATTTTTTATTGCAGAGGTCTGTGTGGCGGTTTGGGGATTTTCCCGGTGCTCCTGTACAAAGGAGGTTATGGCGAAATTTTTCGAAAATTTAGGGTGTTAGCCAAATTTTTGAAAAATTCGAAAAGTTCTTAGAAACTAAAAAGTTGAAGGACTTAAGCCATAATGAAAATACTGAAAGTTGAGTTGGTTTGTAAAACAACTTTCAGCTCCATTCCTTTTCGAGGATGAAAAGATTTTAAGTGGGGGAGATTGTAACAACCTGGAAAATCTGAGCCAATTTAAAAAATTTATTTTGGCAATTTTGAATATTTAAAATGAATTATTTTAAATAATAACGACGAGAATAAAATTTTGAATAGAAATGGAACGTAAATATTTATTTAAATCGACGTTAGAATATAAATATTTATTTTCAATTATAAAAGGAATTAGAAACGGCGAGGTAGTTTGAAAATTCGATTTCAAATTTCAAATGAATGTACAGGATTCAAAGTAAACTAGAATTTAGCGAAACCAAAAATATTAGAATCTATTTGAGAATATGTTTCCAACGATTCTGAAAAATCAAAATTTCATAGCGAGAATAAAAAGTTATGCTCGGTTGAAGATTCAGAATAGTCGCTGTGGAATTTTGGGCCCTTAAAAATGGAAATTTTGCAAATGACCTCCATTTTTTACGAAACCACTTTTGTTCGATCCGGGAGGTCAAGGTATTGTTAGATTCCAAAATTCATAATTTTGGAATTAATATGTGAGCGTGGCAAAGGAAAACGTGTTTTAACAGTTTCAGTCAATTTGGATCGACGAGAAAATGGCCATTTTTCAAACGATCTTTGAATTTGACGAAATTAGTAGTGTTAGGACTGTATCGTGAAAACATAGCTAGATTTATTTTTCGGGAATTTTTAGAGTCAGTATGTTGCCCCGGTAAATTGAAATGTGCGTTTAAATTGATATACATTGAAATAAATTTTAATGTAAGTGAGAACTGACCGTTATAGTCGAATAGACTTACGAAACATATTCCATTGTGTTTGGGATAGGGTTATTTGGTTTGGGACGACAGGCGGTAGGTTCGATTTGGAGTTCGAATGGGAAAGTTATATATTAGTTTTCAAGGCCATAATTTTCATAAATAGAAAAATAAAAAGGAGGAAAACCCTAAATTAGAAATCGACAGCCGCCCCTTTTTATTTTCTTCTCGTCGCCTCCACGTTCTGACCCGCCACCGCCCATGTCCGTCCGCCACCGGCCTTCCCCCCCACCTCAGGCGCACCTTTCCCCCCTTCCTCCGACCATCGCCCCTTCCCCGCTCCTCCTTCTGTTGTATAAAGTAGTCACCTACCAAAAACGGTCGCCACCCCGCGCCACCGGCCACTCAGGCCCACGCCGCTTCCGGACCCTTGCGATACCCCCCTTCGCATCAGTCCGACCATGTGGGCCCCCTCCTCTACAAAAAAACCCTTTTTCATTTTAAAAACCCCAAACCCCTCTGCTCCGACCAATGCGGGCACCGATGTCAATCACCATCGTCATCCCGAGCCTCCTCCGCCACTCCGACACCGCATGTGAGTTTTATAATTATTTTTAATTCATATACGCAAGTAAAAATTTGATTTTTCCATATAAAAATAGGATTTTTATTTATATGGTAGCACCATAAAAATATGATCTTTATAGGAAATGTCATGAGATAAAGATACGATTTTTAGTTTGATAAAAATATTATTTTTATCGTATCGAAGAAAAGAATATATTTTTATAATAGGAAAAGGTTATATTTTTAAATATAAAAAGGATTGATTTTTATAATGAATTCATTGAGATAAAAACGTGATTTTTATAAGGTATGTAGCGGCATAAAAATCTAATTTTTTTTTATAATATGAGCTTCGCCATAAAGGTGGAATTTTTATGTTATGAATTTCAATGAAAAAGTATGATTTTTATTATCTAGGAAGCGAAGTAAAAATAGGATTTTTATATGGACGAAAGGTAAATAAAAATACGATTTTTATTATGAAGAGCGAAGTAAAAATACGATTTTTATCGTTTGAATGGCAACATAAAGATGTGATTTTTATATATTCATTAGCAATAGAAAATTGTGATTTTTAACTACGTAGCGTGGTCATAAAAATATGAAATTATTTTTAGAAAGATTAAAACATAATTTTTTTAGCCTATGTATGTTATTTATAAAATAATCATATAAAGGAATAATTATTGATTGGTTAAAAATATAACTTTTAACATAGGTATACTCCATAGATCGGTAGTCAAAGCCCGACGGAGTGGATCCCAAATGTGAGAACTCCTCAATATATTTTTTCTATACAGTTGCTTATCTTATAACTGCATATGAACTGTTCCCCGTCATCCACAGACCATGGACGACTTGTGTGATTGTTTATTTTGGTTGATTGGATTGTTTGGTTGAATTTGGTTTGGGAAATGAGATCGAATTGATTAGATTGGTATGTGAATGGCGCAGGCCATTATTAGACCGGGGATAAGGCTAGGCCTTATCCCGTTTCGAGTATTGCGTTGTTATCCGCCAAAATTTTCTAAAATAAGTTAGAAAAATGAAAATATCATTTTTATTAGGTAAACGAACTGAATAGAATGTTCATACGTTGAATAAAATATTTTATAAGTTAAAAATATAATTTTTAACATGTATATGAATAAAATAAATATTCATTTACAAATCAGGCGATTTGTTTATGAACACCCATTTTACTGATATGGATTGGGACGATAAATTTTACACATTGTCCAACTGCACAAATAAAATTCATCATTTGTCGGTTGAAACCCCACACGGGTGTTGGGATGATATTTGACGTACACTAATCCCAACTGTTTAGCTGTATGTCAAACGATAGGTTGACAGACTGTGGTAAGCGTTAAATACTTATATTTTATGCATATACAGTGTAGAATGCACTCTGCATGATGGATGATTATTTATCACTATTGTTGTATACAAGTATTGTATGAAATCCATATAATCACATTAAATGGTAATGGACTGTGCCTGATTCCAGTTCAGAAGAATTAATATTTTAAAATAACGAATATTTTAAAATAATGAATATTTTAAAATAATATTCAGTAATAGATCAAAATTTGATTTTGATGTTCGATTTGGGATGGAAATGAAAATATTTAAATACATAAAGCCGTGTTGATTAGATTAACGCCATTTTGACGTGAACGATATTTATATCGATTTTATTCATTTTTATAATGAATATATAAAAAATGGAAATGATTTTGAAATATAATATTTTGAAAATATTATCGTTTATATATTAATGATATGGAATATTCAATTTCGATTTGAAATTGAATATGAAGTCGAAACTGTTTTGAAAACGGATTTAAAATGATTTATAAAATACATTTTAAATGGAAATCGACGAAATATATATTATATATAATATAATGGCCTGAATAGAACGCGTCGCGCAGCGGCAGTTCGCGAATTTCGACCATTGACATCGAACGGACATTACAGAGATCCGACCGTCGGATTCTTCTAAAACAGGAACCGTTGGGTTCGTATCGAAAAGCGATTTCTAATGAATACTAGAGATTTGTAATCTAATGGTTGGATTTTGAATTATGTCTAAATCGAATTTGGAAAAGGTCGCTGTAAGTGTAGTTCGATGGTCATTTATGGAAATCGACTGTACGGGCCTTGATAAAATTATTAAAAATATCAATAATTAGTGTAAAATCATAAGAAGTGATTTGGAAAGAATTGGGACGAAATTTCCATATTTGAAAAGATAAAAATATAATTTTGTCGAAATGAAATAGTTTTGGACTAGAATTAAAAATCCAATATTTTTAAGTAAATAAATTGGATTTGAAATGGTCTTAAAAATAACCAGAATTTCCAATTTATGAATTGGAATGGATTTGGATTTAAATTACCTTCGGAGTATTTCGATATTGGATTCCGTGATTATACGGATATTGTGGAGGAATTTGGAAGATATATATATCGTTATTCCAATACGGTATTTGTTGATTCCTGAATTTGATATTGAATATGAGCCAATATATTTTCTATTCAGAGCCTTGTATTTAATTTCAAATGTGATTTTGGGTTTGTCATGAATGGTGTCTTCATTAACACTGTTCTTGAACCTAGTTGAGAAAAGATTAAATCTTTTTATTTAGATTTAATGAAGTATACCAATTAATTAATATTTGATTGGAATTGAATTGAAATTGGTCTTTGGGATTATCGTGAACGGTGTTTTAAATAACACTTGTTCTTTAACCCGATTAACAATGGAATAAGATTTTGGGTTGTCATGAATGGTATCTTTAATAGTACTATTCTTAGACCCGATGGAGTTAAGAAAATCAAAAATTAATTGGAGATTAGTTAAGTTTAATGGTTTCCTGGGTACTGATCTGATGTTGGTTTCGGCCTTTAGGGTTAAAACATAGGGAATTGTTCACTTGCTAATTTACGGTTAAAGGCTGATGAAATGGAATGTGATTTTTGGTTTATTGTGAACCGTGTTTTAAAGGACATTGGTTCTTTGACCCAGTCAAAGACAGGAATAAGATTTTGGGTTGTCTTGAATGGTATCTTTAAGAATATTGTTCTTAGACCCAATGGAGTTAAGAAAATTAGAAACTAACTGGAGATTAGTTAAGTTAAATAGTTTCATGGGTATTGATCTGATGTTGGTTTCTACCTTCGGGGTTAATAATTAGGAAATTGTTCACTTGCTAATTTATGGTTAAAGGCTGATGGAATGGAATTTGATTTTGGGTTTATCGTGAACCGTGTCTTAAATTACGTTGGTTCTTTAAGCCAGTTAAAGACAGGATATGATTTCCTAAGTTAAACAATCGTTAATATTGATTTTTGGGAAGATTAAAACCAAGTGGAGTTTTAATGCATCTTTAATTAGATTGAATTGATATCCAAAGGAAGATTAAAGAATTTATCTTTGATAAAATTAATGGGAACCTTTCCCAAAGGATATGAATATTTAAATAAAAGAATATTCAGAATTGGAATGAGGCGTATGTTGTGTTTTTATAGCACTAGTTTATTACAGACGTGAGTTATTCAAAAAGACCGGGTTTATCCCATTCTGAATATCTGATTCGACGATGTGTCAAGGATGAAGACGGTGGTTGAAGATCGGAGGTCTTCACATCGTTTGGATGATTACTGAAGTCTTGATTGGGCTGTACACCCAAGATATGGTAATAAGTGGTGATCATCCAGACGTACATGGAGATCGACGGATATGCGAGGGCCTCTCCCCTGTATTGGACATATGGGGGAGGAAAAAGGTGCCTCCGGTTTTGTTCAGACCCAGAACGAACTTGTAAATGGATGTATGTCTGACATCGGATTTCATTCTGTGTGACTGATAGACATCGGTTGCATAGCGTGAATATCCTGTGTGGCATGCTGAGATGCATATGATCAAGGCTTCTATTGAAAAGCAGATTCTTGTGGTTGATGATCAAAGCACGGCTTTAATATAGCGTAGCTTTGTGTTTCGTTAATTCGTGAGCCTCACACCCCGGTGTGAACCAGAAACGGGAGAGGACATCAGGGAGGACGTGCATTTCGTTATAGCTTGGAGTGGTGTCAGCGTTTTACTAGCCCTGACATTTTACTTATGTGGATAATGGATTGCGAGGCGCGTCAGTTAGGGCTGTCAATTTCCTACACGACCCGTGACCCGACCCGAAACCCGCACGGAAATTAGTAGGTTAACCTGACCCGTTTAGTTAGCGGGTCATTTTCGGGTCAGCCCGAATTTGACCCATTTATAAACGGGTGGGTTTAGGGTTACCCGCTAACCCGATTTTGACCCGCCAAACCCGATTATATGTTGTATCTCTTGCATACTGTAAGTCTTTAATGTATACTATTAGTGTTAATCTTTTATGTATGCAGTAATCAGTATGCTCGTATATGTAAGTTGTTATATTTAGCTAATTTATTCTTGTATGTTGTTAGTTATATTTTACTTATAAAAACTATATCTCTTCCATACTGGTAGTCTTTAATTTATGCAGTATGGGAATATATACTTATGTATAGAAATTGATCTTTGGATATGGTAATTTCATGCTTTTATGTATTGTCTTTTGGTGATTTTGTAACTTGTTGCATGTTGGTGATTACATAATAGTGTGCATGTTGGTGATTTGGCTCTTTGTTGCTTATATTAGTAGGCAATATCTATCAATGGGTCAAACGGGTAAAACCGACCCAACACGACCCGACACGACCCATTTAGTTAAACGGGTTACGCGGGTCGGGTCGGGTCAACCCGTTTATAAATGGGTTGGGCTAGGGTTGGGAAAATATGACCCGTTTAATAAACAGGTTGACCCGACCCGTTTATAAATCAACCCGAACCCGACTTGACCCGATCCGAACCCGACCCGACACGACCCATTGACAGCCCTAGCGTCAGTTATATCGGTCGTTCCGGGGTCGATAGTTTGGTTGGGATATGACCAGTTATGCCCCATAGGGCGGGCAAACGTAGTGTTCTGGCATTTTAATCCACATCAAGTGGACCGGCCCTGGCGATTCAAAGGCTTGACAGAGTACTTGCTGCGACACGGGCTAGAGCGTCTCGAAGCGGTAAGGACGATCCCTTGCCTTAGTTCACAGATGGAAATCCAACTTCCAATATGTGACTTTGCGGTTCTAATTATAGAGCCTACTATTGGCGACATGACATATAGTACCCTTGCCGCCTAAGATTGATACATTTATATTTGAAGTTGTTTTATACACTATGCACTTATAATAGTATCAAATGATTTGTTTTAACATACCAAGCATGTTTGGCTATTATAAGAGAAAACCCTATCCCTTGGCTTGCGTTGCATTGTGTGATAGGACATGGGTCTTATAATAGCTTCATTTTTTCCAAAAAATATTGCGCTATTTTGTTTTATGCACTGGTATTCTTGGGAGAAAACCCATTCTGTGTTATACGGTGTGGTCCCTTGATATATCTGATTTAAAGTAAAGTTTTGAATAACTGTTTTAGTTCTCGTACCAGTCACACGACTGACCTGGAGTTTATTGTTTTAACCTAAGCTCTGGGTGCCTCTATTTTTCGCATGGGCAGCTAGTAGTTTTGGTTTTTCAGATTTATATTCACAGGATCTTGGTTTATAGATGGAATGATATTCGGAAAGCTCTGTATCCGTATATTCTTTTCAGTTGTGTTTTGTATTATTTTCCGCTGCATTGTAACTTGTAAATCTTTGATATTTAGTAAATGTGTAATATTTATTCATACTCTGTATATTCTTGTATTCTAATGAAATTGTTGCAATTAGCAATGAAATGTTCTTCTGTTTGTGTCCCGATGTGTGGTGTTCTCAAAGTCAATCCGGGCTTCCCTTCACGGGAAAGTTCGGGTCGCTTCAAAATCTATACCATGTTGATCGGATTTGGTGGAGGATGGCGCTCGAATCTCGAGCTCAAACAACTAGCGTTCAAAGCAGTTTCTGGCGATGGCGTCGCAGTCGAGCACTTCGTGGGTCAGGACGGTGGATGGTGGTGAGTAGGAGGTCGGAGGCAGGGTGCTCCGATGGGGTTTTGGTCGAGCAGGAAGGCGGCGGCAGTCGATTCTTCAAGTCCACGGGTTTTTAGTTTTTGGCAACGAAGACGGATGGAGGAAATGTAATTAAGGAATTTTAATTAATATTTAAATATGTTATTAATGTATAAACTGCGATATCTCTTTCATACGAGCTTGAAATTCGACGATTTCAGTTGCATTGCGATCGTGATGACAAACTCTACAACATGGAACTGACCAAAATGGAAAAGGGGCAAGTTGAATTATTAGCTAAATTAAATGCGCATTTAATTTAGTTTAAAAATAAATCTTCAAATAAAAGAATGACAGAGTGGAAACCAAAAGTGAGAATTCTTTCACTAAAATATTTGTACAGTTATTTATTTATTTTATAACTGAAATTATATAAACTATCAGTTTTATTTTTATTATTCTAATTATCACAAAAATGTTATACGGTGCATGTTAGCTCACATTCACTGTTGTTTGAAAACCATGGATGAATTAACTGATTGTATTGTGTTGTGATTATGATGATTAACATATTAAAAATAATGTTAATATTAATTTGGTAGCTAAAATTAGATTATAAATATCTATTTACAATTTAAACATTGAAAATTGGCTAATTATAAAAATAATTCAAATCAAATTAGAATTGGTTAAATTTATTAACCAGTGATTAATCTGAATTCATTGTTGTAGGTTGAAAACCCCACAGGGCTGGGGATGATAATTTATTCACATCTCCCTTGGATTTAATTGTTTGTCAACCGATTGATTGACAGACTGTGATAAGCGTTATTTGATTATTTAATGCTTATAAAGTTGTGAATTACACTCTGGATGTGAATTGAATGTTTAATGATTGTTTATCACTATTTTTGAATACATGCGATGTATGGAATCCATATAATGAAATTATACGGCAATTGATTGAGTCTGATTCCAATTCAAAAATAACGAATATTTTAAAATAATATAGATTGAATAATCAAAATATGATTTTGATGTCCGAATTTGGATGGACATGAAAATATTGAAATATATGAAGTCGAGTTAAGTAGAAGTGTGCCATTTTAACTCAAACGGATTTTTCTGTCGAGTTTATTCATTTTATAATGAATATCGAAAAGATTTGATTTCAAAATTTAATATTTTGAAAATATTATCATTTTAAAATTATAATGATATAGGACATTCAGTTTTGATTTAAAATTTAAAATGAAGTTGAAATCGTTTTAAAATGAATTTATAAACAGTTTATAAAATATGTTTTAAATGGAAATCGATATAATATATATATAAATGGCTTAAATAGAATGCGCCGCACAGCGACCGTTCGCGAATTTCAACCACTAACTTCAAATTGATGTAACGGGAGATCCGACCATCAGATTCTTCAAAAACCAGAAACGTTGGGTTCGTATCAAAAAGATCTTTACAATGAATATAAGATTTTTAAATTTGAATGGTTAGATTTTAAAATATGTCTAAATCAATTTTTGAAAAGGTCGCTATGGATGCAGTTCTGTGGCCTTTATTGGAAACCAACCGTAATGACCATTATAAAATTATTAAAAATATGGAAAAATCATGTAAAATCATAATGAAGGATTTGGAAAATTTTGGATAAAAAATTCTAAGTTGGGAACATAAAAATATATTTTTATCGAAATGAACTAGTTATTAACTAGAATAATAATCCAATGTTTTTAAATAAATAAATTGGATTTGTAAATGGTTTGAAATAACCAGAATTTTCCAACGTATGAATTAGAAAGGATTTAAATGGAAATAATCTTCGGAATATTTTGATATTGGATTTTGTGATTATACGGATATTGTTGAGGGATTTGGAAGATATAGATATCGTTATTCCCAATATGATGTCCGTTAGTTTCAAAATTTGATATTGAATATAAGTCGTTATAATTTCTATTTAAAGCCTTGTATTTAATATTAAATATGATTTTGGGTTCGTCGTGAATAGTGTCTTCAATAACAATGTTCTTAAACCCCGTTAAGAAAATAATATATCTTTTAATTTAGATAAATGAAGTTTTCCAATTTATAATTATAAATTTGAATTAAATGGAAGTCAAATTTGGGTTTATCGTAAAAATGTTTTAAATAACATTTGTTCTTTTACCCAATTGATGGTGAAGTTATGATTTGGAATTTATAATCTTTTAATTAAGATTAATGGAATTTTCCAAAGTAAAGTTTTCCAATTTAACATTGCAATTGAATCGAATTCGATTTGGTAATAATCGAGATGAGCTTTTGTAAAGGAAGATTGTTGCTATTTATGGAATTTAAAAGGCTTTGCCATTATTTTATTTATAGTATTAGTCAGATACGGAAATTTATATCAATTGTATACTGATCAAATTTCCGTGAAGATTCCATTTTTGATGGAAGATGATTTACGTTTATTGTGAATTGTGTTTTTAATAACATTGGTTCTTTAACCCAGTTAAAGAAAAGATTAATTTCTTAAAGTTGAATAATCATAAAGTAATGATTTTTGATATTAAAACCAAGCTGGAGTTGTAATGAATCTTTAAGTAAATTAAAATGAGAATGGGATAATTAAATTTATCAAATTCATGAAATGATCGTGAATTGAGTGCAACCAGTTTTACTCCAGGCAATAGTTAAATCTTTAATTAGATTTGAAGTGGGAAATGGTAATTAATTTTACCTATAACACAGTGAATGTTAGATATGGAATATATATTTAGAATTTGAAAGGCTTTGTCGTTATTCTATTTATAGTATTAGTTAGATACGGAAATTTATATCAATTGTATACTGATCAAAGTTCTGTGAAGATTCCATTTTTGATGGAAGATGATTTGGGTTTATTGTGAACTGTGTTTTTTAATAACATTGGTTATTTAACCCAGTTAAAAACAATTTTAATTTCTTAAAGTTGAATAACCATAAATTAATGATTTTTGATATTAAACCTAAGCTGGAGTTGTAATGACTCTTTAAGTAGATTAAAATGAGAATGGGATAATTAAATTTATCGAATTCATGAAATGATCGAGAATGGAGTACCACCAGTCTTACGCCAGGCGATAGTTAAATCTTTAATTAGATTTGAAACGTGAAATGGTAATTAATTTTACCGATAACACCGTGGGTGTTAGATATGGAGTACTCCCAGTTTTTCTCCATAGGATAAAGGGGTTGGGATTAGGATGATGAATTAAATATTACTTTTGTAAGGCTCGATGATCCCGACTAGTTTTATAAACCATAATTTGGTTTAGAATTGTTAAAGGATATAAAAAAATCTTTTGAAATTGATGTCCAAAGGAAGATTAAAGAGTAAGTTTAAAAGATCTTATCTTTGATAAAATTAATGGGAAACCTTCCCCTTAAGATGTGAATATTTGAATAAAAGAATTGTAACGGCCCGCCTCTATACCCACTATTGTCCAGTTCATTTCAGAGAAATGTCGTAGACCATAACGGAGAATGAGGTTTGTGAAGAGCGACCGATTGTATAATTTCTCCATGTGAGGATGCACATCGAATTCTGATACCGATTAAAATTTCAACATGACCATTCGACACATAGGGCAACTACACAACGGCTATAAATAATTCGGAAGGCAGTATAAAATAGACAACAATAATAATATAAGTATGGTATATCTCAAAGCCAGACACAGAATAATCATATCACAAAGGCGGAATAGATATGAATAAACCAAGAATGTGTACAACAAAATAGTGGTCAACAGAGATCCACTAATCCCAAAAGAATAGATACATGCACCAAGATCTAAATACAAGAATATGTACACAACAAATGATAATGTCATAGGTACAAAAGTACATAAAACTACGGAGACCGAGTAGCAAGCTGAAAGCGGAAGATCAATCCTGTGAGGAGTCCCAGAGGACTACCTAAAATAACTCGGCGGTCTAACCCGAGTATTATTTATATGAATAAACAATAAATGGATCAGTCTATCTGTACTCATCAAATAAACCGAGATAACAAGAGATATAACACAGGATGACATGAACATGGCATGTCGACACAATCAGGAAACAACAATGGAATGTCAGCACATAAATATATCTAAATAATCTCCTAGCTAATATAGAATGCAACATTCAAATAATCGCACACAACAGGAAATGACAGCAGAATGCCAAATAAACTAAATACATGACGATCATAATGACAAGGCTGCTGACACCACCCATAAGCAATTCTGTCAATAATGGTCAGGTCGCTAACACCTTCCACAAGCAGTCGATCATAATGACAAGGTCACTGACACCACTCATAAGCAATTCTGTCAATAATGGTCAGGTTGCTAACACCTTCCACAAGCAGTTCGATCATAATGACAAGGTCGCTGACACCACTCATAAGCAATTCTGTCAATAATGGTCAGGTCGCTAACACCACTCATAAGCAATTCGATCATAGACCTGTTCATAGATGAGATACGATCTCTAGGTAGCGAACCCATAAGTTTGAGCCGAAGCTCCCCACGAAGTCGGGACATGACCCCGGAAGAGAGAAAACACCTAATCGTGAAATCCCTAGAAAACATCATAGATCATAGAAAATCATAGAAAGTTGGATCGAAGTCCCCCAGGTGAAATCCAAGAATCGTATATCCCACTCGGGCGATCGAGGACCACAAAACATAAATCATCAGAGGACCGCATCGGTCCAGTGAGTATAAATTACACCAAGATAGTTAATATAAGAAAATAGCTAAATGTCCCATAACCACTCGCTATTCTCAAATATTTACGAACCCGTTGTTGATTCATACTAAAACAACAAGAATCGTCACAATGTGTTCGAACGTATGAGTCCAAGAGTTATTCGCCGAAGTAAACATATAAGGGGTCATAGTCCTCAGTTTTACTAAGGTAAAGAAACTAAATTTCCCGCCCGATCGAGTAAAGAGGATCTGTACACACTAATAGATTGGAATCCGTATAAGGATTCATAGTCCATTAATAATATATAAACCCTTGCATAAGTCCGATGTGTCAATGTACACGAGCACGATTGCCATTTGCCGAAGCGAATCGATCAAGGGAATTCACGTTGCAATAACGTAAATTCAATTCATAAATCATCAAATATAAATTTGATAAATCGAATAAATATATACCTCGTTAGTGAATCCAATGACGTTAAGGAACGATTAGAAATCACTTTGAGCGACAGGAAACAAAGAAACAAAACTGGGTGCCACAGATCAAAGTAGGATCACCAAGGTGATCGATCACTCGTAATTCACATTACAACAATCATATAAGAAATCAAAGGGATAACACTTGTAATTTCGATCAACAAACTAATCAAAATCCCAAACTAGCACCCGAAGGTTTTAAACTACATTAGAATAGACTCGAAGGATATCGAGTCGATAATTCACGTTTTAATGGCGCGAATTATATTAACAAGAGCATCGAATAAATTCGATATACAAAATAGAGTGCACGGGCTCTAAAATGATCACTTATTAAATTCACATCATAAACAATGTGAATAGACCAAAAGAATCAACATCGGAAGAATCACATGAGAATCAAAGACGACGAATCGAGCTGTTGGAATCTATGAATTCGTGAAGCTGAACGAAGTCCGAACGGCCCGAGCTCCGGGGGTAGACTGTGGACCGAGGTTCCCTCTGGTCCACAGTAGAAAATCAGATTCAGACGTCTGAATCATTTAGGTCAGACGTCTGAACAGGGATTTTCAGAAACCAGCAAGGATTTAGTTCATTTTAGCCCCAATTCAAACGTCTGAATTATTCCGGCCAGACGTCCGAATTACAATTCAGACGTCTGAGCTATAATTTTCAGACTTCTGAATTTGTTTACTTGGTTCCAGAATTATTTGAAGCAGGTCAGACGTCTGACATATAATATTCAGACGTCTTAATCCTGTTCCAGAGCACAATTTGCCTTGAAAACTTGTTCAAAATGATATCGACGAATGCCCAAAGGCCTATGATGTCATGCACATGTATATGAGGCTTCAAGGACTTGCCGAAACAACTTATAACACCCATATACGCATGCAAAAACGTTCATACAAGAGATTAGCAATGGTTTTGATTTTAAATTCCAAAACGAGCGAATTTTCTAACCAAAGCAATCAAATACGATTCAAGCGACTTGTGAAGTCTTAGAACTATGTCGAGGGACAACGGAGCTTCACAATATCACCAAATCAACTCAAAACATATGCACGAGATCGTGTAAACAATCCTACTTATAATTTCAACTCAATGGAACATAAACATATGGAATCGGCTAAGTTACACTAACATGACCAATTCACTAGCACATGCAAACACATATGAACACTAAATTACACTTGTACATGTCAATGGCATGTGGCATAGATGTGAGTTCAAAAAGAACTCACCTTTGCTTGCTAGAAGCAAGAATTCAACCCAAAGCTTTGCTAAATCAACCTCTCTTCAACAGAATCCAAGATTTTCAACCTAAACACATATATATGAATCTCCTACGAATTAGGTCATGGGAAATTTCAGAAATTAAAGAGAGAATAGGTTTTAGAAGATGGAGATGAGCTTACCTAAGCTTCTCCATGGATTCGCACAAGATTTCCACAAGAATTGGAGCTCCAAGATTAAGCTAGGGCTTCGGGAATTTTAATTTCCCATTCCCTTCTCCATTTTTATTTTCTTTTGAAGTGTTAGAATGAAATGAAAAGGAGAGGGTTGATTTGGGTTTATATGGTGAGCTAGGTTAGCTCAACCAAGACCCAACCAAAGTGCCAAATTTTCGAATCTCGGAACATATCGAGGCTTATAGTCAAAAAGGTCGTAAACTATGTTTTGAACTCAATGGAAGTGGTCCCGAGTCCTAATTTTATCGTTTGTGCAAAATGACATATTGAGTGACACATAAGATACGACAATATATTTAGATAAAATATCTAAATCTAAAATCGTCGAATGAGCGGGTTGTTACAGACTTCCCCCCTTTGGTTGGGTTTCCACACGGGCAGCTAGTAGTTTTGGTTTTTCGCAGATATTCCTTTTCCCAAGATCCTGGATTGCAGTTGGAGCTATATTCGGAAAGCTTTATATCCATGTATTTCTTTCAATTGTGGTAGTTGATGTTTTTTGCTGCACATTATATTTATGTACATATTTTCCACTGATTTGTAATTTAAATCTCTGATATTTTTCTGTTGTATGTTATTTGAACTCTGATATCTTTAACTGTGAAGAAAATTATTGTAATAGAAATGAAATGTTCTATTGTTTGTGTTATGATGCGTCATGTTCTCAAAGCAATCCGGGCTCCTCCGTCTCTTCGGGAATCGGGGAAGTCTGGGTCATCACAACTTCCATGCTACCATAGGTTAAACTTTGGTGAGACTTAGTATCCTATCCCTTAGTATGTAGTTGATAGATTAGTGAATTTACTAAATAAGGATAGGATAATGAATTAAATTACCAAAGAAATGAAAGTTGAAACTCATATTTGGGTAACAAGTGTAAATTATTTAAAGTTAATCTGAGTTGTATAGTGGAAATAAGTAAATTGTTTTGGCTGAGCATAGAATTTGAATAACTAAACGTTGGTTAAATAGGGTAGGGTATAAATGATTAATTTGAGTTGATAATTAAATACTTTGTTGCATATATTTAAAAGTTAAATAAGTAGACGCTTGTGTAGTAAAATAAAAAATGTGAGGGAAAACTTGTGATTATCTATTATGTTGAATTGTTCGTTGAGTACTTTGAGAATTCCAGTCGATACATCTAAACAACGTTATCAATAGGAATTTCTTAAACACTAGTATGATACATTTAAACATAATAGTTTGGGTAATCAAATAATTAATTAAAGAAAATTATATGAGCTAAAGTATTATTAGGCCATTAGATAGATTGTGAAAGGTAGTCGTGCATGGCGAAGCGATATCGATATTATGTCCATTTTTGTAGCTAGTGGTGAAATTAATTACTAAAAATTAGTATCTTAACATTGTTTTAAGACAAATTAATGAAAATTCTTCAAGCGAAATTGTGTTTTGGGAAATAGAAGAATAAATGTAAGTATATGCTTGTGTATGAAGATAAGTTTTAAAGGAATAAATATACTAAGCATAGACAATATTTTCTAGAATGTACTCTCAAGTTTGAACTTTAGATGACATATGCACTAATTACGTATCTTAAAGATGATGAGTAAAGAAAAATAGCAAGGTCATTTTGATTTCTTAATCAAAATCGCAGCCATTTATTCATATGATTGGTTACAAATAATTGGCAAGGCTTTGTCCCTAACCTATTGAAAAATTGGAGGATGTGTGTGTATTTTAAAATATGTGCTATGAGAAGGATAATACGACATAATTTAATCTAAATGAGTATATTATTTCTTATTTTGACATGGATGTTTTATTTTTTTGTAAATTTTTTATCCTTGGGTAAATTTGCAAAGAATTATTCTGAAATTTGAAAATATTAATGTAAATACCATAAGGGAAATTGCACGGATGCATTTTGTTTAAGGGGCATTCTGCTATAACCTGGGTTTTGACCATCTGGTTAAGTGAAATTATTAGGTTTGATTATAAGTTAAGATTAAGGAAAAAATTATGAACTTACAATGGAGAATGTATATAATCCTTTAGGTTAGTCAATAAATGGGTTTTGAGTTGATATGAGAAATTTGTTGATTTGTTTGTAAAGTAAATTTAATGCAGAAATTAAAGAAATTATTTATTATTAAAAAACTAAGTAAAATATTAAATAATAAAAATAAAGTTCTAAGGAGCTTTACTGTGAGGGTTTGTAATGGAAACAAGTTAAAAAAAATTATGTGTTAAAATACAATAGTTTTGTAACTCTCTAGCAGACTTGCATGTTAGTTCTCAGTAATCCACAAGTATTTAGGAACCTTCTTAAAGCCAAAAGACCGTGTTTTTCTTGCTATATTGCTTTAATTCATTACATTTTAACTTATGTGAGTTAATCTCACACATTCCAATTTAATCGCGATATGTATGTGTATATCTAGTGGATTGGTAATTTATTATAACAAAATTGCTAATTTCCGAGTTCAAGTAAAACAGTGTCTTGGTTGAACTTGTTGTATATAACAATTTAATGATTTTTGTTTGATGATGAAAAACATATATATATATATATTATAAATGTGTTTGCATATGTACTATTCTACTACATCACTTACATAATTAAATATTTATATTTAAATAGAATACTACTGCATAAGAATTTAAATTTTCAAATAGTATTTTATTTAAATATAATATTTTATTTCAGCATTTCAATACTACGAGCTTACAACTCTACTATTTGTACATCTCACTGTAATAGAATACATTTTTCATATACAAATTTCTTTTACATTTGGTTCCTCACTCCAAACTCTCGGATTCACTCAGTTACACAGTTACATTCTCTCTCATGTACATGTTTCACTCACTGTCACATCACTTGTCTTCAGTCTTCTTCAATCAGTCCAGGCACCTGCTTACTTGTCACAGAAACACATAGTAAACTGGAACAAAAATAATTTTAAATTCTAACAAATATAATTTTATTTTAAAATTTATTTGCCTTAGAATTTTGGTGTGTTTCTCATCATATTTCATGACTTATTTGATAGGCGTATTTATCCATCTGCGTCTAGACAGCTTGTGATATTCACAGTGATTCACTATAAATACCACAAGGTAGATAGTGTCTCTAGTGCTAATATATATATATATTCAGCATACACATAATACATGTATACACATACATGTGTATGTATATTCACATATTTTGTGTGTAGGCACAATATGGTCAAATATCTGTAAATGGACATAAACCAAGGAATTCAATGCAAATGGTCAGAGCAACATTTTTAATGATGTAATGTACAGATGGCAAGTTCAAATGCCAAGAGCCAAACACACATATACATATACATATACATAATTGTGTGTGTGTGTATATATATATATGCTTGTATATACAACAGTAAGTGATCAAGTATGAAGTCAACTCAAATATGCACACAACAAAAGAGGATGTGGTTCAGCATGCACGGCTTTTTTAACAAGCCAATGAACATGGATCAAGTCAAATCGACTTGCACAAGCACATATGGGCAGTTAAATGGTGGATCATCCACAAAACAATGGTGAGGCACAAGTTCAACATGAATGTGACATTGAGCATGGTCAAAAAAGCAATAATACCTAGCAATGAAGAAAAACACACAAGAAGACATATATGTATACACACGTTTCTATATATATACATACACCCACATATGGGAGCACCAAGCAAGAAAAAATAGAATACCAACCTGGTCAAGTGCAAACATTTCAGGTCTGACCAAATGTACAAAGCCAAGATAGTGGCATGATGTTTTGGACAACATGAAGAAGTAAATAACATGGCAGATGTGCTTGTACACTTGTACATGGCAAGCTCAAGAGATACATGTGCAGTTTTCAACTCAAGCAAGTAGCGACCCAAACTTCCCCGTAAAGGAAAGCACGGATTGCTTCGAGAACAAGACAAATCAGAACACAAACAGAAGAATATTTCATTACTATTTACAACAATTTACATTAGAGTACAAGAATATATAGAGTATGAATAAATATTGTACATTTTATATATATCAGAGATTTACAAATTTCAATGCAGCGGAGAATAATACAAAACACAACTGAAAGGAATATACGGATACAGAGCGTTTCGAATATAACTCCTTTAAAAGAAAAAGAAAATGCCAAGCGGCCAGCCTTAGGCTCATAAACTCTTTAAAAGAAAATGAAAATGCCAAGTGGCCAGCCTTAGGCTCATAAACTCTTTAAAAGAAAAATAAAATGCCAAGCGGCCAGCCTTAGGCTCATAAACTCTTCAAAAGAAAAAGAAAATTAGTAAACACGTACTTATTTGTTGGGCATACAATTTTATTCCTCTTCTTAGCTTCCATGCTATGACCTGTTCATTATATACACATGTACATATATGCAATTCAAATAAATTTTCAATTCAGTTCAATATTTGGTGCTAAATTCGACTTAGTTCAACATTTTTCTTACATTAGTTAAATTATACAATACTGATACATTTTTAAAACAAAAGGCATAATTACGTTCATACAAGCATCATACATATACATACATATACCAAAAATGCTAGTTCATTACATTAAAACCCAAATTTCTAGGAAGTCGTGGCTCCTTGCATAATTTCCAAAGTTGATAGCTCCTTTCCTTTGGATTTCTTATCACCCTTCTTTAATGGGCAATCTCCGGTTAGATGTTGCATCGAAAGCATTTCTTTCCTTTCCTAGATTTTTGTGGTTTTTCTTTACGTTTGGACATTTATGCATAAAATGGCCCGTCTCTTTGCATTTGAAACAGGCTATGTCCGGTCTTATCTATTTCTCTTTCTTCTTCATTTTCTCAGAACACACAATTGCATAATGGCCTTTTTCTGCATTTATGACAATAAACAACCTTGTGTGTTCCTAACTTCAACTCTCTTTTTGCTTTCTGGTGAACTCTCCTTGCTTGTTTCGGAGTCATCCAAAATTCAGTATGAGATAAGCCATAGTCGTCCATATCGTATATAATATTTTTAGGATTTTATCAAGAGAGTTTGCATTATTTTTCACTTAACAAATATCTTGATTTATACTTTATTTATCATTCTAGTATTTTATTAGTTGAATCAATAATCAAACATCACAGCCAGCAATCAATTTGTTGATTAAACTTTCAAATGTATACTTATATATATATATATATTCAAAAATCATATTTTTAGTGTCAAACTCCAAACAATAAATTGAAAATAAGGTTTTGGTTCTCACACCAGTCGATTGGAACTATATAGATATCCCACTTTCGAAACTCGAACACAAATAATGGTGATGGCTTGTGAATCACCAGAATCATCCCCGGGCGACTAGAGTGTGATTCTATATCTATCCAGTAGATTCGAGACTTCGAATACGCGTATATTCAAAATATTTATATACTTGATAGTCCAAATTCAATATAAAATAAATATTCACATACGTATTTCAAGATATAAATTTTCAAAATCTAGTTTGATTTTAAAAATAACGCTCTTCCAACTCATTCTAGGATACTACTAATCCTATCTCTAACGAGTCATTCTTATTGGATATTACTAATCCAATCTCTGATGAATATTTTGTTCGGTTCTAATATGTCATATTCTCTAGCTCTGTAAACCAAAGCTCTAATACCAAATGTAGCAACCCAAACATCCCCGTAAAGGAAAGCCCGGATTGCTTCGAGAACAAGACAAATTGGAACACAAACAGAAGAACATTTCATTGCTATTTATAACAATTTACATCAGAGTACAAGAATATACAGAGTATGAATAAATATTATACATTTGATAAATATCAGAGATTTACAAATTTCAATGTAGAGGAAAATAATACAAAACAGAGCTAAAAGGAATATACAGAGTGTTCCGAATATAGCTCCAGCTGTAGACTAGGATCCTGTGAATACAATATCTGCAAAACCAAAACTACTAGCTGCCTGTGTGGAAATTAGGGGCATCCAGAGTTTAGGTTAAAACAATAAACTCCAGGTCGGTCATGGGAGTGGTGTGAGAACTAAAACAGTTTTTTAAAGCTTTAACTAAAATAGTTATAGCACTTGATTATAAGATACGCGAGTTATTCGGAAAGACCGGGTTTATGCCCATTCTGAATAACTGATACAAATGAAAAGTTGAAGAGATTGAAGACGATGCAATACCGATGATCTTCACATCGAATGGATGGGTTGCTACTAATGCCCATGATTGGAGTAGCTAAGTTGAAGGGGCTATAGTGGTAGTCGTCCGGACGTACTTGTTGATTGGACGGATATGCAAGGGCCTCTCTCCTGTATTGGACATACCAGATGAGAAATAAGGTGCCTTCGGTTTCGTTCAGACCTAGAACAGACTTGTAAATGGATGATGTGTCTGATGTTATATTCCTTTATACTCTATTCGTTGATCTCTGATAAATATATATTTGTTTGGTGGCAGAGAATTTATTCTCTTGCTTAACACCCTTCTCTCAGACGTACGAGCTCAGAGGTTATATATTGGCAGAAATAAGTGGTACAATATGGATTGATAGTGTGGCATACTGAGATGCAGTGATCCAAACTTTTGTTGAAAACCAAAATTTGTGGATAATGATCAAAGCACAGCTTTAATATATCACAACTTTGTGTAGCGTTATTTCGCGAGCCTCACACACCAGTATGGTTGTAAACTGATGGTTAGATCAGTATACTTTAGAGACGAAGATAGACATCGTGCAGGTTGTCATGGATTCGGTCGACCAAGGTTACTGGTTGTGGTCGCTCCACACCAGTAGGGATAGGGAACACCCAACGATTCCCAGATGGATAGAGTTAGCGGTGTTTTCCCATGCTTGGACGTAAGCGACGGTAAATTGTTTCCTAGATAGTGCGGATGTGCATTACGGCGTTTTCGCATGCCTGCGACGTAAGCCGTTGGGAATTGTACTAAGTGATAGATCTTTCGAATCAGGAGCCACTAGTACGGAAATCCAAACTTCCAATACGACATTTTGCGGTTTTGATTGTATACTATATATGGCAACATAGTGGGATGGGGCGCTCATGCCATCTATGATTGATACATTTATATTTGAAGTTGATTTCATCACTTATAGTAATAATAAAAGATTTGTTTTAAAACGTACCAAGCATATTTAGCTATTATAAGGTAAAACTCTATCCTTCGACTTGCTTTGCATTGTGTTATGGGACCTGAGTCTTATAATAGCTTCAATTTCTTTATTTAGCATTGCGCAGTTTGTTTTAGGCACTGGTATTCTTGGGGGTAAACTCGTTCTGTGTTATATGGCGTGGTCCCTTGATTTACCTCAATTTAAAGTAAAGTTTTAAATAATTGTTTTAGTTCTCACACCAGTCCCATGACTGACCTGGAGTTTATTGTTTTAACCTAAACTCTGGGTGTTCCTATTTTCCAAATGGGCAGCTAGTAGTTTTGGTTTTGGAGATATTGTATTCATAGGATCCTAGTTTACAGCTAGAGCTATATTCGTAATGCTCTATATCCATATATCCCTTTCAGTTGTGTTTTGTATTATTTTCCACTGGATTGAAATTTGTAAATCTCTGATATTTATCAAATGTATAATATTTATTCATACTCTGTATATTCTTGTACTCTAACGTAAATTGTTGTAAATAGCAAAGAAATGTTCTCCTGTTTGTGTTTCGATTTGTCTTGTTCTCGAAGCAATCCGGGATTTCCTTTACATGGAAGTTTGGGTCGCTACAAAACATCTCAAAATGATGTTCGGATTCAAGACATTTTCAATTTTATGTGAACAAGTGTACAACTGAATGCACAGCAAGTATAAGGAGGTACACAAGAACATAAGCCAGAAAACATGTGCACATAAGGTTCAAAAAGATTCAGCAAACAATGGTGATGCCTTTAGGTCCAAAAAGGATACAGGCATTGTAACACCCCGTAATTTTAATAACATTAAAATAGGACAAATTAAAATTATAATTCATTTAATATTCAAAATTTAGGGAAACGGACCGAGCCATTGCATACATCTCGAAATTCTGGTCAAGATACACATCTAGTTTTCATAAAACGGGCACCGTATGTAGAAGTTGTGAAGGTTTGAAGCTTGTATACGTGCAAGACCATTATATATAAACAATCAGAATATCAATTTTCCGTTCAAAATTCGAAATTCCATAGGCGGCAAATCTCCCACCCCAGTGGAGTCGACCCCGACCCTAGGGTCGACCCCTCAAGGGGTTGTCGACCCATGGGTCGACCCCCTGGGGGGTCGACCCCTTTAGGACTGAGGTGGAAGACGAATTTAGGGGGCTGGCAGCTATATATATGGCTTCATTTCTCTTATTTTCTTCACTGAAAATCAATGAGGCCTAAATGTTGTCGGTGCCTGGATTGAATCAAATCCTTTTCTTCTTCTGTAAATCAAAGTTAGAGATTCAAGTGTAGATCTATTCTTCTTCTTTCTTTGTAGATCCAAATGCTATGAGTTTCAAGTTGCTTTTAGATTTAAATAAATAAAAAGTAAACATGAAAGGAGTGTTAATTTGTATCTATGCATGTTAATCCTTGAATCACTTCAGTTCTGTAATAATTTGTGGATCTGCGATATTTTGGTATACTATGACTTGAATCTTAACCTTTATTATTTCAGATCAACTTTTGATTATAGATCCAATTTAATATTTAGATCATGTTGTGCCTATCGTGTTGTGGGTAATATGGATCGGTCAAGTGTTGGATATCTAAATCCTAGTTTAGATTTCATAATGCCTATTATGACTATGTTAGAACCCATTTATTATCACAAGTTCACCGATCTGTTCTTATATGTTCATCTTAAAATTATGCCATGAAAAGTTTATGTCAACTATGTTAGAGTAATCAACTCTATCACCTTCCCTTCACCACTTTCTCTTTTATTTTATATAGCCAGGCTACTTCCGAGCCTAGGCATGTCGCTAAATTATGCGATTACATTAGTTTGGGAACGATGGGGAAAATACTGAAATTGGGCATATCTTGTGAATTGTGAATTTGGGGCATAATTGGTAAAAAGGTGAAATTGGCGTAATTTGAATAATTTGTATGTATATGAATTTGGACATATATTTCACTATGAACATAATTGGGGGAAAAGGGGCATGAAACCTATAACCAATAATGGTATAAGTAAAATTGTCTAATAATGGAAATGCCTAGAATTACAATAACTTGAAATTGTAAACAGCGCTTAGGCACGAGGTTAGATTGCACTTGTGGTGGAAGTCTGCTCAGAACCGACCGACATATCCAGCGACCACAAGTGGTGAATCTAATGAGGGAGGCCTAAGTGCACAAATATGAGATGTGCTAAGACATGAGCTTAGGCCCGATTTGTGGAATAAGCCTGCCCAGACCCGCCCGGCATGTCCATCATCCACAAATTATAGGCTTAACGTGGTAGGTCTATCATATTGTAACCATAAATGAAATATTGTAATAAACCTTGAATACTTAACCTAGTAAAATCCATAGGGATTGTATGAATGCATATTTAAATTGGGGTTAAGTAAAGTTGGTTGAACAGTGGATGGGTTAAGTAAATCTGAGAGGACGGGTAGTATTTACATATAGGCCCACAAACTTAACCTAATAGGGTTGCGTAATTAAAGACACCTAGTAGTAAGCATAACCTATTGAAATGTTGGAGTTATGTAATTAAAGAAACCCTTTTAGTTAAGCGTAGCTTGTAGAAATGATAGTGTTATGTAATTAAAGACACCTAGTGGTATACATAACCGTTAGAAACCTTAGTGGGGATACAAGACAAAGGAGGGGAGCTTGTATCATATTGTGTGGGACCTATTTCAGTCAATAACCCTTAACAGGTATCAAACGAGTACTCCAAACTAGGTTGGAGTTGGGGCATGCTTAGTGGGATGATTGTAGGAGATCCAAACGAGGAGGACGATGTGGGCGGCGTAAACCGACCGGGGACATGTGCGTGCATGGACCGGGTAGAGGGAGCTAAGATAACCGTGACACCTGTAGATATGGCTGTGCATATCAGCGAAGGGTCGCCACTATAGGATGTGATATATCCTATGGTAGGGCCAACATAGAGTATCCACGCGGAATAGGGAGCCAATCGATTAGGGTAGCGGTTAGGATACATTAGGTCGTACGCCTAAGTCTACCATCTTATAGTTGTTCGGATCATCTCATTCTGGTGATACTAGTATTAGTGCAGAGAATCATAGAAATTATTAGAGAAGCGTATACACTCTACCATGTTTTCTTTGTCATGTCTGCCATTTGTGATGTTATCTCTCTTATCCAATTTATATGCCTGTCATGCTACTTTTACTTATTTACTTGCTAAAAGTAACTGGACTCGCCAGACATTACGTTTGACCCTTTTTGTTTCCTTTTCTTTCTTCCATTCCCCCTCCCCGGTTCTCAGGGCGGGAATACTCAGGCTTGACCGTTGTTCTGCTTTCATTTTGCCGGAGCTGCTTAGATGTATGGCTCAAGCTCCTATCCTTGCTACTATGGTTATATTTTATTTAGGGAATTTTGCTTCTTTTATGTACTCTGATGTTTTAAAGTACATGACAGTAGTTCTTATGATGTAATGGTTTTTGTGTATTTCAGACAGTGATGCTTCTAAACCACAATGCTTTATGATTAATAAAGCTTTTAATTACACTGTCATTTTATATCTGTTTTGTAATATTTTTATTTCTATTTACCTAAAACGCTTCATGAAACTTAATGCATTCCCTTTGTTAGTGACATTAACGGACGTGGAGTGTCACACTTGGTATCAGAACTGAAGGTTACTAGATAAAGTTTTTGAAAACTATTTTCGAAAAGGTTTTAAAAGAAAGAATTTTTCAAAAAGAAAAGTCTGTTTTGGAAAACATATTCCCCAAAGCCATATGTAATATCCTTTGATCCTTTGTCTAAATCTCTTTCCTTTACGTTTCTGTATAACTAGGGAACCTAATATCCCAGAGGGCATTACGATACTATAGGTATCTAGAGGCCACGACGCCTACCGAAGGTCAAGCTGACATTCCTCCCCTAGCTGCACCCATCGTTCCTCCTCCTCCTCCTCCAAGAGCAGATAATTTCGCTAAGGTCTGCAAAGATTTCTGCTCTATGGAAGGGAAGCCATTCCGTGAAACCAAAACATTCGTAGATGCAAGGAATTGGCTCAAGGAGACTGAAGACTTGTTTGTAATCTTTGAAGTAGAAGATCGAAGGAAGATTCAGTTACCTGCCAGGCTACTGAAAGATGAAGCTTCGTTCTAGCAGGATTTAACCCAAGTTGGACGTCCGGTGGAGAAATGGGATGATTTTAGAGTGAGATTTGAAATGAAGTTTCTTTCCCAAGCTAGGAAAAGCATGCAAATTGAGAGTTTATTGGCGCTCAAACAAGGAAACATGACAGTTAAAGAATATGTGAACAAATTCAACTAGCTAGCAAGATTTGGATTGGAATTGGTGGATACTCTACATAAGAAATCTTTGCGGTTTATTAAAGGGCTAAATGAACCCCTTCATGGGTTAGCTATGTCCCATATTATAATGGGAGCTACTTTTGAAAGGCTTGTTGATATGGCCTTGATGCATGAGGAAGACAAGGGAGAAAAGAAGGAAGTAAAAGCTGAGGAAACAACGCAAAACAAGAAGGTATGGCCCGAGAAATGGCAGCAAACAACAAAAGAAAGGCGGAAAGAATGACAAGGCTAAGGATAAGAGGAAGTGTCACAGTTGTGGACGAGAGGGTCATTTGGTCAAGGACTGCAAAAGAAGGAAGAATACTTGCTTCAATTGTAGAGAGGTCAGACATTTGCCAGGGAGTGCCCGGAGAAACAGGGACCATAGGGACAAGGTCGAAGGGTAGGAGCTTCTGGAGGGCAGGTGCATGCTCTTTCGACTAGTGCTCCAGATAGAGGTAGGAAGATTTCCGTGGAAGGTTTGATTTCCCTTTCCAATTACCCTATTATAACTCTTTTTTATTATGGCGCTTCACATTCATTTATATCTAGCTCTGTGGTTGAGTCTCTACACTTAAATACTAGTATGGTAGTGGATCTCGTTATTGTCTCAAACCCCATTGGTAGTTCGACTCAATTGTCTATGATTTGTCGGGGTTTGAGAATATCTATCTTAGGCATCGAGTTTGAGTACGACGCGAGTGTGCTCGGTTTTATGGGCTACGGTTTGATTCTAGGGATGGATTGGCTACCCATGTATGGTGCCATTCTAGATTGTGAGAGGAGGGTCGTTAGAATTTTGACTTGCCATAGAAGGATCCTCGAGATTTCTTGTGACCCACAAGGGCCTTGTTTGGTTAGTTTCCTAGAGTCTCTTGATGCATCTATTAATGATCTGCAATCTATTCTAGTAGTCCAAGATTATTCTGATGTTTTTGATGAGGTACGAGGCTTATCCCCGAGGCGCAATATCGATTTTTGTATATATCTGGTGGACAATGCAAAGCCAGTTTCATTACCAGTGCGCCATATGGCTCCAAGGGAAAGGAGGGAGCTTAACAAGCAAGTAGGGGAGCTACTTGAGAAAGGGTCGATCAGGCGAAGCATATCTGAATAGGGTGCTCCAGTATTATTCGCAACTAAGGCGGATGGTTCACTTCGTTTGTGTTTGGACTATAGAGAGTTGAACAAACTCACAAAGAAGAATAGGAACCCACTTCTGAGGATAGATGACTTGTTCGACCAACTTGTCGGTGCCTCGGTATTTTCTCAGTTAGACTTGGCCATGGGGTTTCATCAGTTAAGGGTGGCTGAGGACAATATAGATAAGACCGCTTTTAGGACTCCAAATGGTTTTTTAAATGGCTAGTTATGCCTTTTGGATTGATGAATGCACCCGCCTATTTTGTCGATCTGCTGAGTATAGTATTTTGGGAGTTCCTAAATAAATTTTTCGTTGTCTTTATTGATGATATCTTGATCTTCTCAAAGAGTGAGGAAGAGCATGCACAACATTTGAGAGAAGTTTTGAAAACTCTCTGTGCGCATCAGCTTAAGGAAAAATTCTCCAATTGACACTTTTGGAGAAAAAAGGTGATATTTCTAGGGCATGTGGTTTCTAAAGAAGGGATAGCAGTGGACCCCACAAAGGTAGTTGCAGTTCAAGATTGGCAAGTTCTGAAAAATGCAACAGAGGTGAGAAGCTTTCTTGGATTGGGAGGCTATTATAGGAAGTTTATTAAGGACTTCGTGAAGATATCAGGCCCACTCACCAGGCTAACAAAGAAGAATTTGGCGTTTTCTTTGGATATAGACTGTGATGTTGCTTTCCAACGATTGAGGAGGGCTCTGACAATAGCCCCAGTCTTGACCTTGCCTGATGGGAATAAAGTGTTTACAGTTTACACTGATGCATGTGGTGCAGGGCTTGGTGCTGTTCTGATGCAAAAGGGGAAAGTATTGTGTTATGGGGGTAGACAGCTAAGAGTTTATGAGAAGAACTGCCCTACCCATGATTTAGAGCTAGCTGCCATAGTATTCACACTTAAGATGTGGCGTCATTATCTGCTTGGATAGAGGTTTGAGTTGTACACCGATCGTAAATCTCTCAAGTATTTGTTCTCGTAGTAGGTTCTTAATTTAAGGCAATGAAGGTGGATGGAGTTCCTAGCTTTTTACAATTCTACATTGTTTATACCCCTGGAAAGGGTAACGTGGTGGCAGACGCACTGAGCAGACAGTGGATGACCATAAGTCCTCCGTTTTTGGAAAGGAAAAGCTTGGAATTCATATCGAATTTTGATTTTAGACATTCCACCGAGTTATTGCCTGGTTTATTTGCATCGCTAGAGATACAACCTACTCTTATGGATCAGATAGGAACTTCGTAGCGAGATGATCCGTAGATTCAGACATTTTGGATAGGCTCAGTAAAGGGGAGACTTCTAGTCACCTCAATAGATATTCCATTGACGATAAATGGTGGTTACGACGAGATGGAAGGCTTTGTGTTCCTCAACCTGGAAGTCTGTCAAAGGCAGTCTTAGAGGAAGGCCATCATTCTAACATGACTATTCATCCAGGTGGCGATAAGATGTAGAGGGACATGTAGAGGGTTTTCTTTTGGGCTGGGATGAAGAAATATGTGGCAGAATTTATTTCTCAATGTTTAGTTTGTCGGCAAGTCAAAGCTGAACAAAAGAAGACCGATGGTTTACTTCATCCTTTGGAGGTTCCACAGTGGAAGTGGGAAAACGTCTTTATGGATTTCGTAGATGGTCTGCCTAGATCAAAATAAGGCAACACCAGCATTTGGGTGGTAGTAGGTAGACTTACTAAGAGCACTCATTTTATTCCAGTTAAGAGTAAGAGGACGACAACTTGGTTGGCAGCAATTTATGTTCGTGAGATGGTCCATCTTCATGGAGTACCTTCCAGCATCGTAAGCGATCGTGACCCCATTTTTACTAGCGAGTTTTGGAGGAGTTTGCAAGAAGCATTAGGTACACAGATATGTTTGAGCACCACTTATTATCCTCAGATCGATGGACAGACAGAGAGAGTGAACAGAATTCTTGAAGATCTTTTGAGGCTATGTATCCTGGACTTCGTAGGGACTTGGGAAGAGCATCTTCCTTTAGTAGAGTTTGCCTATAACAACAGTTATCAAGCTAGCATTGGCATGGCACCCTTCGAAGTATTATACAGATGACCCTGTTGATTGTCGACTTGTTGGTGGAAATCTACAGAAAAGACTGTTACTTACACCAGATATGGTTAGAGAAGCGTCCGAGAAGATTGACCTTATTAGACGGCGAATGAAGGCCACTCAGGGCAGGCAGAAATCCTACATAGACAAGAGAAGGACTGATATTGAATTTAAAGTGGGAGACTTGGTTTTCATTAAGGTATCACCATTAAGAAATGTGGTATGCTTTGGATCTATAAAGAAATTGGCCCCAAGATATGTAGGGCCATTTCCCATAACAGAAAATATTGGCCAAATGGCCTATAGAGTAAAGCTGCCAAAAAGGCTATCAGGTGTTCATGATGTTTTCCATGTTTCTCGTCTACGGAAGTGCTTGCATGATACTGCAGAAGTAGTTGAGCCAAGTATATTGGAAGAAGTAAAAGTGGAACGGGAGGCAACAATCAAACGAGTTCCTACCCGTATTCTTGGAACAGAAGTCAAGAAGTTAAACAATAAAGAACTGAAGCTGATAAAGGTTAAGTGGGGAGATAACCCAGGGGATGCGACTTGGAAACCAAAGATAAGATTCGTGCCTCATACCCTTTTCTTTTCAAGGGTATGTTCTTAACTCCTTTTTCCTATGTTTTTTGTTCACACTCGTTTCTATCATTTAAGTATGTCCTATCGATCGAATCTTCGACTTTTAGGTAGGAATCCCATGGATGTAAACATGTGTTTGAGACATGTTATTTTTGATGGATGCAAGTGGGTGCAAGTTTTTGCTAGCGATTGCTCGTGGATGCATATACACACACATTAGGCACTAGATCGGCTCAATCACTCTCATACTGCATATGGATGTGTGTGCATTTTTTTTCTTTTAATAGATGAAAGTGAATGTATCATCATATGGATGTTCCGTTTGGATGGATGTTTGTGCACCCACGTAGAACTTACATGTTATAATAGGATTATTGCAAACATGTTGGATTCATGACACTAACATACATCGCATTAAGGAGGTCGACTGAATCAATAGACCGCCTGATCTTCGCATTAGTATTGGGACATACACACACACCTTTGCATATGTTCATATAAGCACTATAAGTCTTTAAGGATAATGGATGCCTGTGATTGGTGGATGAGTAGATGGGTGTGGATGGTAGGATATTCGTTCTCCTTAACTTGGAGATTTCGGGGACGAAATCCTTTGAGTAGGGGAGAATGTAACACCCCGTAATTTTAATAACATTAAAAGAGGACAAATTAAAATTATAATTAATTTAATATTCAATATTTAGGGAAATGGACCTGTGCCATTGCGTCCATCTCGAAATTCTGGTCAAGACAGACATTTGGTTTGCAGAAAATGGACACCATATGAAGAAGTTATGAAGGTTTGAAGTTTGTATACGCGCAAGATCATTATATATATATATAATTAATCTGGAAAAAAAATTCAGTTCAAAATTCAAAATTCCATAGGTGGCAAATCTCTCGTCCCCATAGAGAGTGTGTCGACCCCTCAAGGGTGGTGTCGACCCATGGGTCGACCCCCTAAGGGAGGGGGTCGACCCCCTAGGGCTGAGGTGGCAGTCGAATTATGGGTGGCTAGTAGCTATATATACAACTTCATTTCTCTTTCTTTCTTTGCTGAAAATCAATAGAGGCCTAAATGATGTCGGTTCCTGGACTTAATCAAATCCTTTTCATCTTCTGCAAAACAAAGTTGGAGATTCAAGTGTAGATATATTCTTCTTCTACCTTTCTAGATCCAAATGTTGTGAGTTTCAAGTTGCTTTTAGATTAAATAAATAAAAAGTAAACATATAGGACTGCTAATTTGGATCTATGCATGTTAATCCTTGAATCACTTCAGATCTGTAATAACTTGTGGATCTGCGATATTTTGGTATACTGTGACTTGAATCTTAACCTTTATTATGTCAGATCTACTTTTGATTATAGATCCAATTTAATATTTACATCATCTTGTACCTATCATGTTGTGGGTAATTTGGATCTGTCAAGTGTTGGACATCTAAATCCTAGTTTAGATTTTATCATGCCTATTATGACTATGTTAGAACCCATTTATTATCACAAGTTCACCGATCTGTTCTTATATGTTCATATTAAAATTATGCCATGAAAAGTCTATGTCAACTCTGTTAGAATAATCATCTCTGTCATCTTCCCTTCACCACTTTCCCTTTTATTTTATATAGCCATGCTACTTCCGAGCCTAGGCATGTCGCTAAATTATGCGATTATGTTAGTTTGGGAACGTATGGGAAAATAATTAAAATTAGGCATATTTTGTGAATTTGGAATTTAGGGTATAATTGGTAAAAAGGTGAAATTGGCATAATTTGAATAATTTATATGTATATGAATTCGGACATATATTTCAATATGAACATAATTTAGGGAAAAAGGGGCTTGAAACCTATAACCTATAATGGCATAAGTAAAATTGGCTAACAATGGAAATGGCTAGAATTACAATAACTTGATATGGTAAACCGCGCTTAGGCACGAGGTTAGATTGCACTTGTGGCGGAAGTCTGTCCGGAACCGACCAGCATATCCAGCAAACACAAGTGGTGAATCTAATGTGGGAGGCCTAAGTGCACAAATACGAGATGGGCTAAGACACGAGGTTAGTCCCGATTTGTGGAATAAGCCTGCGCGGACCCGCCCGGCATGTCCAACATCCATAAATTGTAGGCTTATTATGGGAGGTCTAGCATATTGTAACCATAAATGAAATATGGTAATAAACCTTGAATACATAACCTAGTAAAATCCATTGGGATTGTATGAACGCAGATTTAAATTGGGGTTAAGTGAAATTGGTTGAACAATAGGTGGGTTAAGTAAATCTGAGGGGAGGGTAATATTTACATATAGGCCCAAAAACTTAACCTAATAGGATTATGTAATTAAAGACACCTAGTGGTAAGCACAACATGTGGAAATGTTGAAGTTATGTAATTAAAGACACCTTTTTAGGTAAGCGTAACTTGTAGAAATGATGGGTTATGTAATTAAAGACTCCTAGGTGTATACATAACCAATGGAAATCCTAGTGGGGATACAAGAAAGAGGAGGGAGCTTATATCATATTGTGTGGGACCCATTTCAATCAATAACCCTTAATAGGTATCAAACGAGTACTCCAAACTAGGTCGGAGTTGGGGCACGCTTACTGGGCAGATTGTAAGAGATCCAAACGAGGAGGACGTTGTAGGCGGCGCAAACCGACCGGCGACATGTGCATGCATGGGCCGGGCAGAGGGGGGCAAAGACGACCATGAAACCTATAGATATGGCTATGCATATCAACGAAGGGTTTCCAATATAGGACGTGATACACCCTATGGTGGGGCCGGCTGTAAAAGCCAACATTTTTACGGATCGGAAGATTGTAAAATGTTTTTATTTTATTCCCTGAGGGTTGGATCATTCTCATCTTTTAGTATGTTTCTTACGGGGATGTGAGACATGTCCATAATTTTTACTGATTTTGTTTGTGACCATTTTCCCCGTGTTAGTTTTGTACGTGGCATAACTTTTGACTCATGTCGAATCAAAGGGTGAGACCGGTGCCATTGGAAAGGAATTGATGATTGTCTTTCCGTAGAGTGGTGACATTAAAGATTTGGCTCAGCAGTTTGGGAGAAATCGCTGTTTTGAGGTTTTCAGTTGGTTGTTCAGGTTTGGAGAGCCTAATGGACTGAATTGGGGAGGCCTATTAGTGGGCTGGTGGAATCCTATAAATAAGGGGTAGAAGTGGAGGGAAAAGGTTTACTTTCCCATTCTCTCATTTGGAGGCATTGTTCTCCTTCTTCCTCTAACACCTTTCCACCATTAAAAATCCAAATCTAGGGAGGGAAATCATAGATCTACACCATTGAAGGCTATATCTATATCATTTCAAAGGTGAATTCATCGGATCGAGGAGTTTGGTTCGAACTTCTCGCTGTTAGGATTCATAATTCTATCATTTTAACTTGTATTGGAGAATTGGTGAGTGGATTGCATCTCCCACATGGATTTAATAAAGTGTATGAGTAGTAGATCATGTTTTTCAACAAATTCAAGTGTTTTTCCTTAGAACCATCCATTGGTAAGTTCATTTTCATATAGAGCACCCTAGGATCTGATTTAGCAAGTTTAAAAAGGTAATTTCTATGATATTGCATATGAATTTTCAAGTTAGATCCATGTTTTTTTTTCATATGCATATTTGTGGTGATTTTGGTGAATTTAACATTATCATGGATAGAATTGTCATATTGATGATATTGTTGATTTCATAACATGCTTGTAATCCTTTTGGATGAATTGGATAAGTTAGTTTCGTCAGATTTATCGTTTGGCGAAGTTTTGGTTGAAATCAGAGTTGAATTGCAATATGCAGGTTTTGGATCGGACCGAAGTTAGATCGAATCGAAGTTGGATCGGACCAAAGTTGGGTCGGACCAAAGTTGGATCGGACTAAAGTTGGGTCGGATCAAATTTGGGTTGGACATAAGTTCGGTGGACCAGAGTGGGTCGGCCTTCTGGTCAGCCATTTTTACCATTTCTGATCGGCTATTTCTGATCGGACGCTTCCGGTGATGATGAGACTTCAAGGTGAATTCAATTGGGAAGTTTGGAAGTGTTGAAAAGTGTTTGTTGTTCATTGTATGCAACAAATGGGGGGACAACTCAAGAATGTATTGAGTTCGTGTGAAGTGACAGTTCTAAGGTGTTCTAAGCTAATTAATAGTCATAATTGATAACAACTAGAGAGGAGAAGGCCGAGGAATTATCGTTGTCATAGGTTCTAGCGGACTCAAAGCAGAGGTGCAATTAAAGACCAATTATAGGTCGAGTGCCTTGGGCGGCGTGTATGGCCTAGACACGTGTTGAGTATAGAATGTAACATATTTTGAGTATAGCATGTGGAGTTTTGTTAGAACCGGGGCATCGTGTGTGGTCCTTGACAATTGAAGGCAAATTGTTAGTCGGTCATATGATAACGAAGTTTCCAAAGCAAAGTTAGCGATGATAGCAGAGTCAGTCATGGACGTTTGAATGCATGTTGTGATCATGATTGAGTTGCTTTTCCATATATGAATGGATGCTTTAATTGTCGTGACTGAAATGTTATTCCTTTGGGTGTATCGATTGTAAAGGCTATCACTGTCATGTAATGGAGAAGGAAATTGAGAGTTCTTCTTTGAAGCTGGGTAAATTAGTTGATTATTTACCCATTCTCATGTACTTTGTTGATGAAGTTTGTTAGTTGTTTTATCGCTCACTAGACTGTTGTCTGACTCAAGGTTTTATGTTTCCTCTTACTACCTTGGGCTGTTCATCCAGTAGTGGATGGGCAAACTGAGTAACAGGTGGCAGGTATTGCTTTAGTGAGGATGACGATGCTGATCGATGGCGATCAGGAGGCTCACGTACCAGTTTTATTACTATCTAGTATTTTTTTTCCGCTGTTTGCTATTTCTTTGAGTGTTGTAGTGAGGAAAATTGTGCAAGAACTATTATTTTTATCCACGTGTATGGGAATACTTTCTAGTTGTCATGAAAGTTTAGTGTTTTTTGCTTCACTATCACTACCTGTTGTATATGTAATATTATATTTTATCCTTGCGTTGTGAGTCTATGACAGGTTTCGTTTATCTACCATACCTTGATGATTGTCCATAGCTGCCCGGTACACCTTTTAGCGCGTTATTCCTCTTGTATAGTGTGGGGGCTGTGGGTGGTTGTCACATTTGGTATCAGAGCTCTGGTTAACAATTTTAGCCAAAGTTCTAAGACGTAATGATGTATGAGAGATGCACTTGTAGATTACAGTTGGATGCTTACTATATATTAGCATATATAGTAGTAGAAGTTGTATTCTTTAGCAGTTTTTCTTGGAAGTGGCTAATTATTCTTAATTGCAGATTTAGAATGAGTAGACGATCATCAAGACACGCTACTAGGGAAGCTAATACTAGAGGGGGTAATGGCGGGGCAAAAGACTACCCGTCCATGTTTGAAGCTATGATTGAAGCATGCCTTCGAAGGAACCCCGCTCCAGTGGCAGCTACGGTTGATGTTGGAGTCCAAGTGCCTAGAGCTGCAGAATTTGCAAAGATATGCAAAGACTTTTCTTCATTAGGAGGAAAACGGTTCAAAGGCACTGAGCCAGTTGCAGTAGTCCATAGGTGGATGGATACTAGTATTAGGATTTTCAAAGACATGGTCAGTTGGTTGTCTGGTCGGTCCGAAGGATGAGGAGCGGATCGGTCTAGTACCGGGTCGGGTCGGTCCATAGAGGAGTGGGTTGGATCGGCCAACTAAGTAGAAAATGAATTGAGTGAACCTGACCGGGTCGGTTACAAGAGTTGGATCAGGTTGGTCATATAAAGGTTGGTTGGTTGTGTTGAGATAATAGTAAAATTTGAAATTGTTTTGATACTATACACTTATAGTAATAGTAAAATATGAAATTTCACGTACCAAGCATTTTTGGCTATTATAAGGTAAAAACTCTGTCCTCCGGCTTGCGTTGCATTGTGTGATGGGATCTGGGTCTTATAATAGCTTCATTTTTTCAAAGAGCATTACGTTGTTTTGTTACATGCACTGGTATTCTTGGGAGGAAACTCGTTCCGTGTTATACAGCGTGGTCCCTTGATATATCTGATTTTGAAGTAAAGTTTTAAATAACTGTTTTAGTTCTCACACCAGTCACATGACTGACCTGGAGTTTGTTGTTTTAACCTAAACTCTGGGTGCCTTTATTTTCCAACGGGCAGCATGTAGTTTTGGTTTTGCAGATTATATTCAAAGGATCCTGATTTACAGCTGGAATGATATTCGGAAAGCTCTATATCCGTATATTCTTTTTAGTTGTGTTTTGTCTAATTTTTCCGCTGCATTATAACTTGTAAATCTCTAATATTTAGTAAATGTGTAATGCTTATTCATACTCTGTATATTCTTGTATTCTGATGTAAATTGTTGTAATAACAATGAAATGTTCTTCTGTTTATGTTCTGATTCGTCTTGTTCTCGAAGCAATCCGGGCTTTCCTTCACGAAGAAGTTCAGGTCGTTATACTTTATATGCCTGTCATGCTACTTTTACTTATTTACTTGCTAAAAATAACTGAACTCTCTAGACTTTATGTCTGATCCTTTCTGTTTCCTCTTCTTTCTTCCGTTCCATTCCCCCCCCCCCCTCAGGTTCTCAGTGTGGGAATACTCAGGCTTGACCGTGATTCTGCTTTTATTTTGCCGGAGCTGCTTAGATGTATGGCTCAAGCTCCTATCCTTTCTATTATGGATATATTTTATTTAGGGAATTTTTCTTCTTTTATGTACTCTGATGTTTTAAAGTACAAGATAGTAGTTTCTATGATGTAATGGTTTTTGTGTATTTCAAACATGTGATGTTTTTGAACCACGATGCTTTATGATCAATAAAGTTTTTAATTCCGCTGTCATTTTATATCTGTCTTGTAATATTTTTGTTTCTGTTTACCTATAACGCTTCACGAAACTTAATGCATTCCCTTTATGAGTGACATTAACGGATGTGGGTTGTCATAGGCATGGCTTTTCATGTGCAACAAACAAGATGAAACTTAATGGCAACAATGTATTGCTTATTCATGCACATTGCAAGTAGGACGAACAAGTCATGGGAAATGCACAAGAATATAAATCAATCATGGCTGATTAACATACTGGGAGCAATCACAAAAATGGCCAACTCAATATGCATGCTACAGCAAAGCATGAGTCAAGTCAGTGCTCAAACATGGCACAACCAATTTAGGTAAGTTCAGATACAACAAAATGGTCAAGCCAGTGGCATGATAAAGCTACAACACAATATTGTTATTAAGTTCAAACAAACTCAGGAAGATAAAAAACAGCAAACATGTCAAGACAGGTGTGAGTGCAAATGAAATGATCAAATCTCTAAAGGAATAAAAGATTTATTTTCTGGTTCGAAAAAGGATTGGAAACAAATTATTTTTGCATTACTGGCAACTGTTGTAATTGGCAAATCAATTCAAGCATGAAACGTTTCCAGAAACTTATAAAAAATTTAGAGCTACGGGAACCATTTTTTAGGAAAGAAATAAATTTTCCAATTCAATCTATTTCGAGAAATACAATCTGTAAAATTCTGGGGCATGGATATTCGTAGGGAATTTTTAACGGTAAGAAAACATTTTTATTTTTTCTAGGAATCAACAATTCAACTCGGCAAGATTCATTCAATCATGGAAAGATTCACAGCAGGATTAAATTTGGCATGAAACAGATTGCGTGGTTTCCAGAAAATCAACAGTTGCAAATTCAAGATTTTAAAGTTTCCAGAATTAGCAAAGTCGAATTGAACATTTTTAAATGTTTCGAACATTCAAGGAATTCAATTTTTGGCAAATTTAAAATCAACATGTTCGAATGTGTTTCTATATATATCATGCAATCTATTTTGGGCAAAAATCAATTCTATGGTTTCCAAAAATTCACAAATCAAGTCATGGCAACAAATCATGCAAGAGAGTAAATCATATAAAATTCAGGCCAAGGAATATTCATGAAATCAGAGTAGCATATAGGGTTTTATAATCCTATAAATAACCATTTGTCATCGGCAAAAAAATGATCGAAAACAACAAGCCACAAATTGAAAAGCAAAAATCAAATCAGAAATACTTATAACTATTTTCAATCAAAAATCCCAAATCAGAGAATCGAACGACGAGGAGCAACAACAATCAAGCATCAAAGAAAAATTTTCATAAACCACGAATACGCAGTCAAGGTTGGGGAATTTTGAGAAACAATAATTTTTTCCACCGGCCGACATTTTTGAAGATAAAGCTTTGCAAAGAAATAAACGAAGGGGTTGGCTTGTTTGTTATTAAGGGATTAAGGGGGTTTTAGCTTTTATTTTATATTGTTTTGTTTCTAATTTCTTTTGTACTCGACCATTAGTGTTTCTAGTTTTCTGTATAAACTAGGGTTTACTAGCTATAGGATTTATAGTTTACGGATTTATAATCCGGGAAAAAAATGTGATCTTGGAAATTGTAACACCCCACCTCCGCTAGGGTCACTCACAAAGGGAATGCACTAGGTTTGGTGAAGCATTATCGAGGTAAACATGCACAGAAATATTACAAGACAGAACATATATAAAACAGCGGAAGTAAAACAAATTTCATTACCTTATAAAATAAGGTCTAAAGCTTTTTACATCAGAATACATCAAAACCTGTCTTGCACTAGTAAAGAAGCATAAAACCTTTTCATAAATTATTTCCCAAAATAATGCGGTGAAGCAGCCATAGCCAAAAGAAGTCCAAGCCATATATAATGACCTTCTAGCAGAAGAGGTCCGAACTAAACAACAGTGTTTCCTCCCTGAAAACCTGGGGGGGGAAACGGAAGACAAAGAGGCGAAACAAAACGGGGTCAGTCATAAAGACTGGTAAGTCCTATCTACTTCCAGTATAAAAATAGATAAAGGTAACATGACATGCATAAACTGAAAGTAAACATAAGGATGACGACAAAATAGATAAGCTAAACCAAGATAACCGGATTAACTACTGTAGCAAGATAAACTAAGGTATCATGATCAAGGTATCACATCGTCAGGTTTCTATCAAGTATACCGTCCCAAGGTATCTATCATGTAAAACATCCCAAGGTATTTATCATGTATATTTGCTCTGCACCTCTCGTACCAGTATCCCAACCCGCGTCATGTGTTAACTATGAATGTCCCTTGCCCAATGTCATGTAATGGTCCATGTCAACCTAATATATAGCATATGTAGGTTTTTCCCAACTCGTATGTTTCTTTCCATGTATAAGTTCAGTCCTTTGTCGTAGGCCGTACGGGCTTTCCCATGTAAATCTATACCACCCCAACATAGTACCATTTTATCCTTGAAGTTGTTTTGGACTGCTACCTTTGATCTGGTTATGTTTTCTTACCATGAACTATCGCGTGTTCACTTAGGATTTATGCCACCTAGGACCACTAGGGATTATGCTACCTAATGAACGTTTCCGTGTCTCGGTTTGGGTTCAAGCCACCTAGGGCCACTAGGGATTATGCCACCCGTCAACCACGCCCTTTATCCCACGTATATATCGTGAATCGTTTTCCATGTCTAGACGCACACGCATCTCAATGTGCCATCTGAGTTCCGTGCCAGGGCAAATCAAGAAATACGGAACTCGGTCGAGAGCTTTAAGTCATCTGCCGATGCAGATATCAAAGTCTGTTTTTGTATCCGTGGCTATGGTCCCACATGAACCCTCCCTCAACTACTGAAAGGCAATCCAAGAAAAATCATGTATGAGAACTACATCCCGGCCCCACTATAGCCCCACTTTCCTATTGGCCAACCTCACCCATAACTCGATAGCAAGTATATGGTCTGTTTGGAGTTCTCTGCCTTTCCGTACGTACACGATTGACTAAAGATGGTAGGTAGTCGACGACGCGCTATCCAGGGCAAAAATCAAGTATCGTCGACTCCACGCTAATCCATCCCCGTCTTTAGGTTGCTCGCACAGCAACCAAGGGATACTCTTGGTTCTTCTACCGCAGACCTTAACCTCTGTGAGCCCAGGCGGATCATCTGCAACCTCACAGAGGGATACCAAGAGTATCCTCACGTCCTCCGAAGCTACCGCTTCGTCACCCAGTTCGTTGGAGCCTTTATCCAAGTCAGATAATTCGCTCCTCCACGTGTGTTCAAGCGATGACCTACCGTATCGGGTTACTCATCTATCTGTGAACTGGTCCACTTTCCTTGACTAAGAATTATTACTTAGTTATCCTTAACTAAGGTTTACCACTTAGCTTCTCTTCCCACTATCCTTGTTAACTACGATTTTCAACCTAGTCCCCTGAGCTAGGGTTTTGTCTAATGGGTTAAGTGTTGTCATTCAAGTTCATGACTTAACCTGCCTACGAATCATGTCAAGATTGGCTAAGTATTTAAGTTCAAGGCTTAGCCCTACAAGTTGGTTAAGTATACCAAGAAGCTCATGACTTAACCCTATCAAGTCAAATTGGTTAAGTATTTGTTTGTCTTAACCCTATCAGATTATCGTGTTAGATTGATTAAGCATAGATTATTTTAATCCCATCAGATTATCGAGTCGGATTGGTTAAGTATGGGTTAGCTTAACCCCATCCACTAATCGTATTACAATGGTTAAGTATATTTAAAAGGTCTTGTGACTTAACCCTATCAGGTCCGCATATTAGATTGGCAAGGTATAGGTTACTTAACCTCATCAAATCATCATGTATAATTGGTTAAGTATAAGTTACTTAACCCTATTAAATTATCATGTTAAGTTGGTTAAGTATTGGTTACTTAACCTCATTGAATTACCAAGTTTAGATTGGTTAAGTGTTTAACTTAACCTCATCGAATTACCGTGTTTAGATTAGTTAAGTGTAGGTTACTTAACCCCATCTAATTACCGTGTTTAGATTAGTTAAGTCTAAGTTACTTAACCCCATCTAATTACCAAGTCGGGTTAGTTAAGTGTAAATTACTTAACCCCATCCCCTAATTGTCTTATATGGTTGTGTCATTAAGAAATCAAGTCCGGTTTAACTTAACCTACCCATTCGTGTCATATCGGTTAAGTGTAATTAGTCAAAATTACTTAACCTTTTCATGTGGCATTAATTAGATTAATGCACCCCCAACCTCTCACATTAGACTTTGTTGTGGTTACATGTTAAGTCGGGCGGGTCCGGGTAGTTTTACACCACAACCTAGTCTAACCTCGGGTTTTAAGTGCTATATGACCAACTACTCACATTGGGTCCTATTGTTTGTAGCCACTAGTTAAGCCGGGCGGGTCCGGGCAGATTTATGCTACAAACTCAACCCAACCTCGAGTTGGCCACTTTCATGTTTAGTCTAGTGTCTTATTACACTTAAAACCCACACATGTCTAGTTCAAGTTCCATGTTTTCCTACGTGTCATGACCACATTTAAATGTATCATGAATGTCATGTTCTCATGTAAACCCCATGTCAAGTTTTCGTGTCATATTCACGTTTTTCCTAAGCTACCCAAACGTATTTCCAACCCAAGTGGAAGCGAGTCACATAGTAGGGGTATTAGGCCAACATATTGGCCTCAAACAGGCGAGATATCATAAAGGGATTGGCCGCAAACGTGGATATTATCCTAAAGGATTTGGCCTCAAGCATGCATAGTATCATAAGGGAATTTGGCCACAAACATGCATAGTATCATAAGGGAATTTGGCCACAAACATGCATAGTATCATAAGGGAATTTGGCCACAAACATGCATGATAACATAAGGGAATTTGGCCACAAACATGCATGATAACATAAGGGGTTTGGGTTCATTTACATGCATAAGCCCCAAAGTCAAGTTTTTGCCAATGTTTCACAAGTCAAATGGTTCCCAAAGGTTCATGCTAACATTCCATAGATAAAGATTCAAACTTGCAAGATAAACTAGGTTAAACATAACATGAGTGGCATGATTAAGTCGCTAAAACTTAGCCCAAGGTCATAGATCATAGAAAAGGGGCAAAATTAGGTTCACATAGGCTAGCATACTTATGTTTCATCGCATTTTATTCCATGTCACATTAGAACCACCGTTAGAATCTACAAGTAGCTAGAACTTACCTAGCGAGGCTTAGGGAAGGATCATGCATCGTCTTGACGAAGAAAGGTGGCTCCTTTGTTGAAGAATCGTCATGAAATTTGCGTAGCAACGTTGATCCACTCCCTTGATTTGATGTAGCAAGCTAGCACCTTTGATTCGGATCCGATTTGAATGCATAAGCTCTTGGAGTTGGAGATGGAGGCCATGATCAAGAGGGATTTGGGCAGCACTTCGTTGTTAGATTGATTTTGAGTGATTTAGGTTAGGTCCTATGGTGTTTTTATAGAGATTAGGAGTAGTTTAGGCCATAGGATAAACCCTAGGATAGATCTAAGCCCTCAAAATCCGTCACAGGCCCATAAAACCGAGCCAAGACAGCAGCAGGTGCACCCAGGCCCAAGTGGTCGGACCACCCAGGTCGACACCCGTGTCGACTGGGCAGTCGACCTGCCCCCTGGGCGTGTCGACTCTCCAGTCGACACCCCATTCGACCTGGGGCTTGGGCGGGAATTTTCCCGCCCAGTTCATTTGGCTCCAGATTTGAATTTCGAACTGTTTTTGAATTTTTCTGAAAACTTTGACGGGCTATAACTGGGTCATATGGACTCCGATTTTCGAAAACTCGGACTCTATTTCGCGTATTTTTCCGAGACGAACGAAATGGTGCAACCCGTTTCTCCTGATTCAGATTTTATAATTAAATTCTGCCTTGATTCTTGTCTTAGCATGTTGTAAAAATCCAGGTTATTACATTCTCCCCAACTTAAAGGATTTCGTCCCCGAAATCTCCAAGTTAGGAAGAACGTATCCTACTATCCATCATCCATCTACTCAAAACATCATCCACAGGCAACCATTGTCCTTAGACGATTTCTAATGCCATATGAACATTTGCAGAACGTGTGTGTATATGCTCCTTAGCTAATGCTAATGATCAGGCCTGAATGATCTTTCTAATGCAAAATATGTTTAGTGCCATGAATCCAACATGTGTACAAATAGTCCTAGTCATATAAGTACTATATGTGTGCACAAACATTTATCCACATGCAACATCCACACGGTAACACATTAAATTTCATCCATAAACAAGTATAAATACTCGTGCATATGCAATACGAAATGTGAGTGCGTCGATCTAGTATCTAATGTGTATTCGCGCATCCACGAGCAACCACTTGCAACCATTTGCAACCATATCAATCATAACATGTTTCAAATACATGTTTACATCCATAGAGTCCTACCTAAGGTTCCCAAGATAGGATCGAGAAGATAAACAAGACAAACTCCTTGCGGGGCTTGCAACAGAAACAGGACCGAGAGGATATCCACCAAGCGATAGCATGCAAGTAAGCTCAAGGATCAAAGATATACTCTTAAAAAGAGACATGATGCGTGTGTCTAAGCCGCATTTCCATGAGCTTAATTCCATTGTGCCTTGACCGCCTTTGACTTCGTGATTTCGTAGCTCCTTGATTCCTATTTCCAAGGTATGAGTTGAAACCCATTTCACTATCGCCTCTCGTTTCACTTTCACTTATTCTTTCCCTAGTATGCTCGGCCCAAACATATTTGCGTACTCATGCAAGCTCTCCAAAATTCACTAGTGAATCCTGGATCTCGTTTACCAATGCCAATCCATGTTACCTCGTGCACTTACTAGGGTGATTCCTATAACCCATACTCAAGCGGAATGAACCATCCACCTTATTGGCGAACGTTACTCGATCGGATCAGAGATTTCCGATAAATGCATCAAGAGATTCTAGGTAACTAACCATGACAAAACCCAAAAGGTTATACAAGACTTCGAGGGTATTACCAAGGCAAGTTAAGAGTTTAACTACCCTCCTTTCAAAACCGAGAATGGCATCCCTTACTGGATAACCACTTCATCCCTAGAATCCATCCATAGCTCAACAATAGAAGCATTGCTTCTAATCTCAACACTTGGCATTTACACTCTCAATTCTAAACAAGTCATGAATAAATGGACCGATCCTCCAACAGGATTTGAGACAAAAATGGGATCCTCTATCACGCTAGTACTAAGGTGCAGAGACTCAACTATCGAAGTAGACTTAAATGATGCGATGATCAAGACAAGGTCTAGACGGGATGATAGAAAAGAAAGGCTAAACCTTCAACGGAAACGGTACCATCCCTCTTAGGTGCGCTAGAAATGAGAGCATACAATTGCCCTCTCGCTGATCTTGTCCTTATCTTCCTTTGTGGATCAAGCCATACCAACAAGTTGCTTATTCTTAAGCTCGTGTCCTTTATCCTTGCTCTTATTATCCCTTCTTATAAATTCGGTAACAGGTCTCTCGAGAACTTCCTCCATCGCACGGGAAAACACTTACGTAGCTAGACAAGGATTAGTCGCAGTTAAAACTACTGTGACTACAGATGGAGGAAAGAAAGGAAAAGAGGTTCAATCAAGGAAACAAAGGATAGTGCTAATGGCTTTTAGGGAATAGCCTTTAAAAAAAATTCTTGAAAAAAAAATGCTTCTTTGTAAACGGTTTTTCAAATAGTTTTCAGAAGGTTTTAAAAACTTTTGCCCAGTCTGGTAACCTGGCTCTGATACCAAATGTAACACCCCACCTCCGCTAGGGTCACTCACAAAGGGAATGCACTAGGTTTGGTGAAGCATTATCGAGGTAAACATGCACAGAAATATTACAAGACAGAACATATATAAAACAGCGGAAGTAAAACAAATTTCATTACCTTATAAAATAAGGTCTAAAGCCTTTTACATCAGAATACATCAAAACCTGTCTTGCACTAGTAAAGAAGCATAAAACCTTTTCATAAATTATTCCCCAAAATAATGCGGTGAAGCAGCCATAGCCAAAAGAAGTCCAAGCCATATATAATGACCTTCTAGCAGAAGAGGTCTGAACTAAACAACAGTGTTTCCTCCCTGAAAACTTGAGGGGGGGAAACGGAAGACAAAGAGGCGAAACAAAACGGGGTCAGTCATAAAGACTGGTAAGTCCTATCTACTTCCAGTATAAAAACAGATAAAGGTAACATGACATGCATAAACTGAAAGTAAACATAAGGATGACGACAAGATAGATAAGCTAAACCAAGATAACTGGATGAACTACTGTAGCAAGATAAACTAAGGTATCATGATCAAGGTATCACATCGTCAGGTTTCTATCAAGTATACCGTCCCAAGGTATCTATCATGTATAACATCCCAAGGTATTTATCATGTATATTTTCTCTGCACCTCTCGTACCAGTATCCCAACCCGCGTCATGTGTTAACTATGAATGTCCCTTGCCCAATGTCATGTAATGGTCCATGTCAACCTAATATATAGCATATGTAGGTTTTTCCCAACTCGTATGTTTCTTTCCATGTATAAGTTCAGTCCTTTGCCGTAGGCCGTACGGGCTTTCCCATGTAAATCTATACCACCCCAACATAGTACCATTTTATCCTTGAAGTTGTTTTGGACTGCTACCTTTGATCTGGTTATGTTTTCTTACCATGAACTATCGCGTGTTCACTTAGGATTTATGCCACCTAGGACCACTAGGGATTATGCTACCTAATGAACGTTTCTGTGTCTCGGTTTGGGTTCAAGCCACCTAGGGCCACTAGGGATTATGCCACCCGTCAACCACGCCCTTTATCCCACGTATATATCGTGAATCATTTTCCATGTCTAGACGCACACGTATCTCAATGTGCCATCCGAGTTCCGTGCCAGGGCAAATCAAGAAATACGGAACTCGGTCGGGAGCTTTAAGTCATCTGCCGATGCAGATATCAAGGTCTGTTTTTGTATCCGTGGCTATGGTCCCTGTGACCCCTCCCTCAACTACTGAAAGGCAATCCAAGAAAAATCATGTATGAGAACTACATCCCGGCCCCACTATAGCCCCACTTTCCTATTGGCCAACCTCACCCATAACTCGATAGCAAGTATATGGTCTGTTGGGAGTTCTCTGCCTTTCCGTACGTACACGATTGACTAAAGATGGTAGGTAGTCGACGACGCGCTATCCAGGGCAAAAATCAAGTATCGTCGACTCCACGCTAATCCATCCGCGTCTTTAGGTTGCTCGCACAGCAACCAAGGCATACTCTTGGTTCTTCTACCGCAGACCTTAACCTCTGTAAGCCCAGGCGGATCATCTGCAACCTCACAGAGGGATACCAAGAGTATCCTCACGTCCCCCGAAGCTACCGCTTCGTCACCCAGTTCGTTGGAGCCTTTATCCAAGTCAGATAATTCGCTCCTCCACGTGTGTTCAAGCGATGACCTACCGTATCGGGTTACTCATCTATCTGTGAACTGGTCCAATTTCCTTGACTAAGAATTATTACTTAGTTATCCTTAACTAAGGTTTACCACTTAGCTTCTCCTCCCGCTATCCTTGTTAACTACGATTTTCAACCTAGTCCCCTGAGCTAGGGTTTTGTCTAATGGGTTAAGTGTTGTCATTCAAGTTCATGACTTAACCCGCCTACGAATCATGTCAAGATTGGCTATGTATTTAAGTTCAAGGCTTAGCCCTACAAGTTGGTTAAGTATACCAAGAAGCTCATGACTTAACCCTATCAAGTCAAATTGGTTAAGTATTTGTTTGTCTTAACCCTATCAGATTATCGTGTTAGGTTGATTAAGCATAGATTATCTTAATCCCTTCAGATTATCGAGTCGGATTGGTTAAGTATGGGTTAGCTTAACCCCATCCACTAATCGTATTACAATGGTTAAGTATATTTAAAAGGTCTTGTGACTTAACCCTATCAGGTCCGCATATTAGATTGGTTAGGTATAGGTTACTTAACCTCATCAAATCATCATGTATAATTGGTTAAGTATAAGTTACTTAACCCCATTAAATTATCATGTTAAGTTGGTTAAGTATTGGTTACTTAACCTCATTGAATTACCAAGTTTAGATTGGTTAAGTGTTTAACTTAACCTCATCGAATTACCGTGTTTAGATTAGTTAAGTGTAGGTTACTTAACGCCATCTAATTACCGTGTTTAGATTAGTTAAGTCTAAGTTACTTAACCCCATCTAATTACCAAGTCGGATTAGTTAAGTGTAAATTACTTAACCCCATCCCCTAATTGTCTTATATGGTTAAGTGTCATTAAGAAATCAAGTCCGGTTTAACTTAACCTACCCATTCGTGTCATATCGGTTAAGTGTCATTAGTCAAAATTACTTAACCTTTCCATGTGGCATTAATTAGATTAATGCACCCCCAACCTCTCACATTAGACTTTTTTGTGGCTACAAGTTAAGTCGGGCGGGTCCGGGTAGTTTTACACCACAACCTAGTCTAACCTCGGGTTTTAAGTGCTATATGACCAACTACTCACATTGGGTCCTATTGTTTGTAGCCACTAGTTAAGCCGGGCGGGTCCGGGTAGATTTATGCTACAAACTCAACCCAACCTCGAGTTGGCCACTTTCATGTTTAGTCTAGTGTCTTATTACCCTTACAACCCACACATGTCTAGTTCAAGTTCCATGTTTTCCTACGTGTCATGACCACATTTAAATGTATCATGAATGTCATGTTCTCATGTAAACCCCATGTCAAGTTTTCGTGTCATATTCACGTTTTTCCTAAGCTACCCAAACGTATTTCCAACCCAAGTGGAAGCGAGTCACATAGTAGGGGTATTATGCCAACATATTGGCCTCAAACAGGCGAGATATCATAAAGGGATTGGCCGCAAACGTGGATATTATCCTAAAGGATTTGGCCTCAAGCATGCATAGTATCATAAGGGAATTTGGCCACAAACATGCATAGTATCATAAGGGAATTTGGCCACAAAAATGCATAGTATCATAAGGGAATTTGGCCACAAACATGCATAGTATCATAAGGGAATTTGGCCACAAACATGCATGATAACATAAGGGAATTTGGCCACAAACATGCATGATAACATAAGGGGTTTGGGTTCATTTACATGCATAAGCCCCAAAGTCAAGTTTTTGCCAATGTTTCACAAGTCAAATGGTTCCCAAAGGTTCATGCTAACATTCCATAGATAAAGATTCAAACTTGCAAGATAAACTAGGTTAAACATAACATGAGTGGCATGATTAAGTCGCTAAAACTTAGCCCAAGGTCATAGATCATAGAAAAGGGGCAAAATTAGGTTCACATAGGCTAGCATACTTATGTTTCATCGCATTTTATTCCATGTCACATTAGAACCACCGTTAGAATCTACAAGTAGCTAGAACTTACCTAGCGAGGCTTAGGGAAGGATCATGCATCGTCTTGACGAAGAAAGGTGGCTCCTTTGTTGAAGAATTGTCATGAAATTTGCGTAGCAACGTTGATCCACTCCCTTGATTTGATGTAGCAAGCTAGCACCTTTGATTCGGATCCGATTTGAATGCATAAGCTCTTGGAGTTGGAGATGGAGGCCATGATCAAGAGGGATTTGGGCAGCACTTCGTTGTTAGATTGATTTTGAGTGATTTAGGTTAGGTCCTAGGGTGTTTTTATAGAGATTAGGAGTAGTTTAGGCCATAGGATAAACCCTAGGATAGATCTGAGCCCTCAAAATCCGTCACAGGCCCATAAAACCGAGCCAAGACAGCAGCAGGTGCACCCAGGCCCAAGTGGTCGGACCACCCAGGTCGACACCCGTGTCGACTGGGTAGTCGACCTGCCCCCTGGGCGTGTCGACTCCCCAGTCGACACCCCAGTCGACCTGGGGCTTGGGCGGGAATTTTCCCGCCCAGTTCATTTGGCTCCAGATTTGAATTTCGAACTGTTTTTGAATTTTTCTGAAAACTTTGACGGGCCATAACTGGGTCATACGGACTCCGATTTTCGAAAACTTGGACCCTATTTCGCGTATTTTTCCGAGACGAACGAAATGGCGCAACCCGTTTCTCCTGATTCAGAATTTATAATTAAATTCTGCCTTGATTCTTGTCTTAGCATGTTGTAAAAATCCGGGTTGTTACAGAAATAAAGATCAGTCTAGGGTTTTGAGCATAGGATTAGAATAGGGGAAGGATTTGCGAGTTTATAGGGTTTTGTAAGCGGGATCTGTTTTAATACCTAGTAGAAATCTTGGGAATGCAACAATGGGCAGGGTTTGCCCAAGTTGGGTAAAATCTGTGTTATTTACTTCCTGCATTTATTTTCTCTGTTGCAATATGTTCTGGTTAGTTTTAATAACTCATAAAAATCCAATAAACTTTATTCATTCTCGTTTAAGGTTAATCTAGATCCAACAAGTGGTATCAGAGTAGGTATTTCATTTGCTCTAGAGTCATGTTTTCCCCTAGTTGTCTGTCCGTCGAGAGTCAGTCCACTTGTATTCCAATTATTTTTAATGGTACAGAATTTTTAAATTGGAAATCAGAAATGGAATCCTATTTAAAATCCGTTAAAATTAAATATTCAGATATTATTAAATTGATAGGATATGGTTGGTATTGGGTTTAATTCTCGTGCTACTCATATTTTACATTCTTATATTGATGATGACCAATATATCCTTATCTCCCATTGTTTGACTTCATAAGACATTTGGGAAACTCTTAATACACTATACGGAAGAAAAGACAACGATTGCTCAAAACCCCAAAAGTTCAACTCAATAGAAACATGTTTGAAAGGATTCACAGAAGATAAATTAAACGATGGAGACTCAACAGACTCTGAAACAGAAAATTTCTCATATGAAGATTTAGTTTATTTGAACACTGATGTAACTAAATATGTTGACAAACTCCAACAGAAAAACCAATATCTAAAATCTAGAAATTTTGAGTGAACCAACAAAATTAATGTTTTGAAATCACAACTTGAATACTCTAAAAAATCTTCAAATTCGGATTGCAAAAATTGTTTGAAATTGAAAAGTGATCTCGTTCATCACAATAAAAATATTCAAAAACTAGAAAAGGAAATTATGATTTTAAAGAAAATGAGATTAAGCTAAAAAGTACAAACAATTTTTTGTAAAAGGAATTTGAAAGTTTTATAATGGTTGAAAATTCCAAACATGATTTTGCTGAAAAACAAAACTTTCTGAAGGCTGATTTAATTTTGAAAGAGCTCGAAAATGAAATTGAAAATTTCAAATTTTTTGAGATTGAAAAGCAAAATCAATTTGAATTTGAGATTTCTGAATCCAAAACTAAAATCAAAATGCTTGAAGATGAAAACTTGTTTTTGAAGCAAAGTGATTCTGAAAAGAGATATTAAGATTGATCGTTTTCAAAGATAATAATGGAGATTTATTTTTTAAGTTCCAAAATCAAGGATCTTGAGTTGAGTTTGAAAAGTTTTTCAGCCATAGAAAAATCTTTGAACATGTTGTTGAAAAAACAATTTTCTTCTGGAAATAAAAATGGTCTCGATTTTGGAAAAATTGATGTCTTTGAAAAACTAAATCGAAATGTTTTTAAAAATACTTCAAATCAATTTGAAAAGAATTGTATTGTAAATCTGGACTTTGAAAATTTCGAAGGATTTCTTAATCACAACCGAGATGTGAACTCGTTCTATAATAATCCAATTAAACGTATTTGGACCCCAAAAGGAAATAAAATTAATTTGAGAAATATCAAGCAGTTTTTGGTTCCTTAGGGCACAGTGGTAAATTCTGACGGGTTGTTATACAAACAAGATTGGGTACCAAAACATGTGAACGAAACAATGAGTGGTTTCACAAATATGGTTAGACCACTCGATCCTTTAAATTGTTAGGTACCAGAGAAGGCTAAGGAACCACTTTAGGAAAGATATACTACATTCAATTTGTTCCACATCTTTGAATTATTAAGGGTTCCTTGGTCAAGTTTGTTGAGTTAGAGATTCATTGGTTCACATTGATTTCAGGTTTCATCTCTAATCTCAATTTTCTTGTTTGTTTATATTCTTCGTTTATATTTTTTTTATTCCTCCTTCTACCCCTTTTATTTTTTCTTGATTTTATTTGCTTTTTCAATGCTACATTTTTTTTCTTCTTGAGCTTTCTTAATTTCAAATTGCAGAATTCTTGATTTTCTGGAAATTTCTTTATTTGTATAAAACTCTCATGTTTTAATGATTTCCAGATCTTGAATTCGAAAATGTAAATTTTCTGCAAGTTTTTTGAAGTTTGTTTTTCCTGAATTCCTATAATGGCCCGAATTTCCGTATCCTTTGGGTCGACTAATAACACCACACATCCAACCTAAATTGCACAGAAAGACGAATCATTAGTAGAAAGAAGTTAGAGGTTGAGAAATAGAAAGAAAGAAAAAGTAGAATAGATGAAAACGAAGAACACAAGTCACACAGCGGAACAAATAAAATAGATTTTATAACATAAACTTTTGAAATACAAATCAGTAACTGTATATACATAACGTTTTCAGAGCACAACAGTTATTCCTGGAACAGTTATAAACACCCGTTTCCAGATACAAAATAGTACACAGTGGAAAATATGATAGTCTATAGCTAACAGGTGAAGCCTTCTGCTTCAAGCTTCTCCAAGCGAATCTGTAAAATCCCAACTACTTGACTACCCGTACAAATTTGGGCACCCAAGAGTTTAGGGAAAACAACATAACAAACTCTGGGTCAGTCATGGGGCTGGTGTGAGTAAGCTCCAACCATTTGTTTAACTTTCAAAATCCTTTCGAAAGAAATGATAATCATAAGACCGATCCACACATAAACACGGATGGTTTTTACCTTACGATAACCAAAAATATTTTTGATATCAAATCCACTGATATTATAAAAGTGTCTACATCAAATAAATAGAATATAGCGGAAGGCTTGCATCTCACGCTCCATATATAATATAAAATCGAAAACCGGAAGGTGCTTATTGGAGATTAGATTTCCAACATGACAAGGTATGGAACCACCTTCCGATAGTGTATCTCTAGAGGGGAATATACTGGGTTCAACAAGAACGCCTTGCAACCCGGCCCACACACGGCTGACCACTCATTTAACTTGAGTGTATCGAGCATATTATCACCAACGGTTGTGATCAGCAACTATTACCGAAAGCATAAAGCAGCGAATATAATAAGAAGCCAATGAATTTTCTCTAGATCAGGTGATAATACCCCTAGTGGGAATGACCCACATGGCCATGCTACCTGCCTGATTTTTGTCATTTCCCAGGTGATGAGGCTTGAGGGCACGATTATCTTTCCGGAACATCTTGCCACCATTTACTTTGAATGCCATATTGTTGGACATTCGTCCATATACGTTGTCCTAGGACTGGACAAACCGAAGGCACCATTCTATTACTCCATCTTGGGCAAATTCTTCCTAGGATTAACAGAACATCCCTTGCACTTTACTCTGTCTTCAATTATCTTTAGCATAAGTTGATTCGTAACGCTTATGCCAATACGGAGTGGTTTTCGGATAATAAATCTGACCCCGATCTCTTGTGTTGACAACGGAGGTATAAAATAGACCAAAAGCTTTGATAGTTGGTGATTTAACTATCAAAGGAAACATCCATACAACCAACGAAATGGAAATTATATCGATCAACCATCAAACATCATTGGCCCCTTTTTAAATCAATTCCTTTTTATATTATCATTTCCAATTCCCATTTCCCATTTTTTGTATCCTTTCAAAACTCTATTTTCTTTCTTGATTTTTGGAAAAACATTTACAATATCCTAATTTCTTAATTCAAGAAAATCTCTCTTATTCCAGTTGGGAAACATTTCTAAATATTCACGAAATCCTTATTTTCTATATTCAGAAAATATGCCTTATTAATATCGGAAAATATTTCCATATTCCATTTCTTAATTCCTCGTTAACTAATTCATTTCATTTTCTACATGTAGAAAATATCCCTCATTTTATTTGGGGAAACATTTCAAAATCCTTTAAATTAACCTGATGTTATAAAAAACATCGTTATTATAACTCAAACCATTTACCATTTATTAACTAAACATATTGCTTGCAAACTTTCACTATCGAACCTTAACCATTCCTCCATCAATCATGAAGTCAATCAAGTGGGTGTATAATTACCTCTCAAACCTTAATTGAATGACATTCTCAATTTCGAAATAGTCAAAGCTCACAACTTCAACTCTTCAGTCAAAACATCACTTACGTGACTATAAGATTCATTCTAAGGATCCATTTTTTTTACGGAAAACACTTGATTATAACGGTAGCGTTATAATCGTTGTTTCCCAATATTCGATTTATAAAACATTTATTATAACAGTAGCATTAAAATCGCTGTTTAGATTTACAAAACATTTATTATAACAATAGCGTTATAATCACTGTTTAGATTTACCAAACATTTACTATAACAACAGCGTTATAATCGTTGTTTAGATTTACAAAACATTTATTGTAATGATAGCGTTATCATCGTTGTTTCCAAATATTTGGTTTATAAACATATAACTTGTACTTATTAATTTCAATAAATAAATTAATAAGTAAATAAATAAATAATTAAATTTGATTCAAACGGAAAGTAAAAAATAACTACTTCCCTAAATTCGATACAATCGAATTCCTATAAATAACTCTCTCTCGAATAATCTATATTAGATTTACATTCCGAACTTCGGAATTTCCCTAACATTTCAGGTTAATTCAAATTCCATATTCACTTTTGAATTTATCATTTCTAAATCATTAATAAATTCCTCTATAACCATTCCAATCTATTATCTCACTCTATTTTATATTCCAAATTTTGAACGAACTCATCATTTTCTTTTTAAAACGATTTCCCTTTTCACTCAATTCCAATCTGGATTCATTTTTTTATATGTAAATTTCCTTTAGAGATATTTCAATTGCAAAATATTTTCTTTAAACCATTATTCACTTTAATTGTGAATATATTTCTTTATATATAATCAAATCAGTTTGATTTCATATATTAGTTAATATATTAAACCCAAATTCTATTCAAAATTTTCCACACAAATCTCATTCTTTTATTTTAATTCATTGAAAATCTCGTTTAAAAATTTCCTTATAATGTGCTACATTCAAATCTCATTTCAAATATTGGTTTCAAAATGGATTTCCACTTTTCCATATAAATTCAAATTTTGAATTTGTATTTCATATCCAGTGATAAATAATTCACTTTATACTTTCAGTTAAAAACAACTTCTTGTTTTATCCATTTGAACAGTTTGTATTTACAAATCTATGTGAAATTTTATTTTTATTTTGTAAATAAATTCCATTTTAATTCCCAATTTCCTTTTCCATATTCAAAAATATTTTACGGTATTTAAAATACCAACTTGCTAGGCCCAGTGTAATTCAAACGCAACATATCCAATCACAGATTATATAACACATCATATATCACAATCAAGTAAAAACAGTAATATAAATATTGAGGAACCCAGTTGGGTCTCTTCAACCTGTTTCCCTACATCCATAGATGTTAATCAATGTAAACAACATCAGTTTCAATTCCAATATAAGGTATCGGGATAAACAGATCAATATTCAATCAATGATTAAATATATTTAACTACTCAACCATTTCAACTAATTCATCAACCATCCATTCAATCAACCAACATACCATATAAAATTATTATATATAAATTTAAAAAAAAAAGAGCTAGAGTTAGTGTGTTTACTCACCTTTGTTCGCAATTGACGGTTCTACTTTTGAGTTTCGTTTAAAATCAGACAGCATTTGATTTTATAATGCGATTCCAGTAGCTCTCCTTTTAGCAATATTAATTCCACATCGTAGCTCTCATTGTTACGATTCCAAGGTGGTTGGTTTCGCTTAATCGTTATTAACACATGATTAAGCTCGTGACATACGTTTGTTTCACCCAGGCTTTTCATCTGGGCATTGTTCTTTCCAGACTCCATCCTTGCTTTTCGTTAAAACTCTTCTTCCTCTGAAGAGAAAGCTGCGACTTCTTGAAATAATACAGAAACCTGATATCTTCATACCCGATGTGATTTACTTGTTTTTCAACTCGGCTATGATGTTTGACTATACTATTCGAACTTCTCATACCCTCCTCCGACGTTTGTACACATCTATGGAACAACACTTGTAACCCATTGCACCGGTACCATTTTTGTTCGTATTTCCATGTTCCGCCCTTCTCCTTCTCGTACACAAGTCCAGCCACTACAACAAAAACACCATATTACAACTTTAATTTTACAACTGTGCGAAAAGCACAGTTGTAATAAACGCTATTTTACAACTGTGCAAAACGCACTGTTGTAATAAATGTTTTTTACAACTGTGAAAAATCATTGTTGTAATAAACATATATATATCACAACTTTTCTTTTTTGTCCGTTGTAATAACTAATATATACGAATTAATTTCTGATAATTAATAGTTAAATTAGAAAGTTGTTTAAACTTATTTTTAGTAACTCTTTTTTCTATTTCTTGTATTAGAGACCTACTAAATATTAATAACTAATATTTAATAATTAGTAAATTAACATTTAAGAATAATTCATATTCAATAATAAATTTATAAATTAATACCAATTACCATTAATTACTATTAGATTAGATAAAAACCGCTTAATTGATGATTAATAAATAATAGTTACCTTTAAAAATTACTATTAAATATTTAACAGTGTATAATCAATAACATTCACATAATAATTAACTTTTAACAGTTGGAATTCAATTATAAATTTGAAGAAATAGGTAACAATTAATTATAGCTATTGTTTATAAGTACTATTTATTATTTAAATAAAATACAATTCTCAAGTAATTCATATTATATTTAATATAATTTTTATTTATTAATTATGACTTTTGATTTTATAAATTTGGATGAAATTTTCATTATAATCAATAAAAAACTGACTTTGAAAGAAAATAGGTTGTTTATGTCAACGCAAAATACGAAATTTAAGTAGAAGACTGAAATTTTGGCTCTAACATATCCCACGTGTTGTATTTTTGCAAACGAACAGAAGTAAATACCATGCTTTTTCTTGGAGCAGACAAATTTTCGTTTGCTCCAAATTGAAATTTCGGCTCCGAAACGAGATGTTTTAGGCTCCAAAACCAAATTTTTGGCTCTCAAATTATTTTCCAGTATTAATCAACGCGCACCCTCTCTCCTCTCCCATCGTATCTTCAATTTCACTCATCTTCAAATGTTCTCCCCCCGAATCCAAACCCAATAAGAAATCTCCCCTCACCTTCAAACCCTAATCTGATAGCACGGATCCGGATTTCCTCGTGAAAAGAGGAGATGCTGCTTGCCGTTGAGGATTTGAAGGTGAATCCTTTATCGCATCTAAATCTAGCTCCAAATCGATGCAGAAAGGTTTCGGCTACTTGCTTGAGGATTTGAAGGTGAGTCCTTTTATCGCATCTGTATTATAGTGGCGAATAAGCAGCTTTTACTGCTGCTTCTTTTCAAAATTACATTACGTTGGGTGTGTTTGTGTAAAAGCTTGTGGCTTTTCAGAATTACTGATGAGACTCGTTCAGGAGTAGATGAGTCGAATTTCTCCTCATGAGCTCTCCAAACTCCAGCAACAGGTTTATAAATAATGTATTGTATTTCAAATGTAGTGCATCGAAATCATTTTGAAACATTCTTAAAGTTCTATTGCAAATAAGTGCTAGCAATTGAAGAAAAGTTAAATGCTATGAAATGTCTGCTATGCGATGTTGCTGTATTAGAAAATCATATGCTTAACCTTGTACTAAATTTGTATTATAAACTAAATCAGCACTTAAAAACATTTCATAATTATTGAGAGAAGTGAAAAAGCCTAGTCTAAATTGTAACCAAAAAAAATGCCGGGAGAAGAACAATAAAACAAAATGAAGATGTGACAGAACAAAATAGAAATGTAGGGAGGATAGGAAAGCCACGCCAATTTCTGAGATATTTTCCTGTGTCAGTACCTGGCTCAAATAATTCAAATCAGGAGTAGAGACAGGAGGAACAAACAAACAATGTCAACCACTACGTACTCTTTTGTTCATTTGTTTAATTTTTCTTGCTATGGCTCTCTCGATCGATGTTTATTGCGCATGACTTATACGCCTCGTACAAACAGTAATCAGAAGTTGCTTTAAGTGCATTTTCTGACACTTGAATGCCCAGCTTCACCGATCAATATGTGGTACATCCATTATACATTTGAACCACTGTATTGTAACCTTTGCTGAAAGAAATAAAATTCACCTATTGCAATGAAATTATACACTATACAAGATCAAAAGCCTTTAGAAATAAAAGCAAATCATTAGTTCAAAATGAATAGCTTCAGCAGCGAGGCAAGACAGGAGAGAAAAATCAGAGTGAACAAAAAGGACATGACACATTTCCGAAGAGTGCCCAACATTCAGTAACGTTTATTATTTGTAGTAAAAGAAAAATCAGACTACAGATAAATTACTTCTTTAGAATTGTTCATATTGACCCGTTGCTGAGCTAGTGACTTACATATTTGCTAAACTCAGGTGTATGTTCTTTTCTACTCTTTAACTACTTTAAACTTTGTGTCTATAAAATCCCAATATCACAGGCTCAAAAAACAAATCAAAAGAGGGAGGGGTAGAGAGAGAGGAAGGAAGAAGAAAGGCTATCTTTAGACTCAGTAGAGATCAACCATAGCGGAAGAGATAACAACGTCGAACAAAAAATTGATACTGAAACACTATGTGTCAGGTGCACCAAAAGAAACTGATATGGAGATAAACAAGAAACGAGGACGTAAAGTTGAAAGTGGAAGAAGGATCCAACGCTATTTTATTGAAGAATTTGTATCTCTCTTGTGATCCCTACATGCGAAATAGAATGACTAAACATGAAGATAGCTATGTACCTGATTTTTTTCCTGGCTCGTATGACCAATTTTTTTTCATATACATGTGTGTGTTATGTATTGAAATTGCCTTAATCTAGTTTAATAGAATTTAAAGCTAACCATGGATTATAATCCTCCACTGAATTCCTACTACCACGTTACAGCTAAAAAGCTGAAGCATCTATGTACCATTTATGATTTATCTTTTAATTATGGTTTAATTCTTGGGTTTTCATATTTCATATGACACATGTATGATCATGTGGTTTCAAGCTTTCTGAAAGCACACATGGGTTGTATAGATAAAGGTTATCCTGGAACTATTGCAGAAATATACAAGATTTAACCCCATATTGTGTAACTGTGTGAGTTGAACAAATGTGTTAATCATCCTGATATTGTGACATGCAGCCGCTAACGGGTTTTGGTGTAAGTAAAGTGATCGATTCAGCGCATCCAGATTTCAAGGTTGGCGATTTTGTATGGGGAATGACTGGATGGGAGGAGTATAGCGTCATAACATCCCCTGAAACTATATTCAAGATCAAAGACACAAATGTTCCACTTTCTTACTATACAGGGCTCTTAGGTATGTTTCTTATTCATACCATTTATTTCTTTAAGGTAGTACCATAGCTTGAAACTATTTGTAGAGTATAGAGTGAAATTCAGTTTTCTCCCGAACATGTTTTGATACCTTGTTGTAAGAATATAGCAGATGTTATTTTAATATGAACTTGATTATTGTAGAAAGTTTCTTTCTTCAACAACAGACAAATGAATCAGTGGTCAGAAAAGTAAAACAAGATTTGCGGACAATTTTACAAGTCTACGCGTGTTGATGGGAACAAATATCACACGATCTCATATCATCCAAGTATGCGGTAATATGTTTGAACATCAAGTACCACTACTGCAGCAAACTCATCCATTTTTTACTTAGAAAAAAGAAGGGTTCTAACTGCAATCTATCACGGATGGATTTGGTTCCCAATGGCGAGTGCCTTTGCTGTTGGCATTAGGAGTATACATGTAAGTCTCTTATTTTCAAACTGTTAGTGTGTCATTAGTCATACTGTCTTGCCCCTGTATGGTTGTGACTTCACTTTCTATGTTAAGTTCTATATGTAATTTTCTTGTCTACTGCATGGAGGGATAAAAAATAGTTTTTTTTTCTAAATTGTATAATAACACTTGGTTGGATGGAAAAATATATAAACTTGCAATTTGATATATACGTGAGGCGCATGCAAATCCAACTTGTGCAGGACACTTCAAAATTAGATCATCAATGAACATAGGCTGACATACTATCATGTTTTCCATTGAAGAAGGTAGTAGTATATTAAAAAATAGTCCTTTTCTGATCAGTAGCTATATTAATTGATGAGTTACATAAGCTATTTGAATGCTCAAATATTCTTTGTCACTTGTAATGAAATCCATGTTTTCTCGTTATTGATGCTCGTAACATAGGAATATTTTAGTAATCTGGTGAACATTGAGTTGTCTGATTGTCTAATATAAGCAATACTTACCACTATCAGTACAAGATAAGAAACTATCCGGCTCCATTTGCAAATATTGATTTCCTTTGCAATGGTACTGATCTTTCATTTTAAATTTCCAGAAATAAAGATGAAGTGAAAAGAATAGAAAAAGAGACCGAAAAACTGAACTCAGAGGAACAAAAATCACAGCTATAAGTGCAAGATATGCCATCCTTAGAACTAAACCAGTACCAGGTGCTTACTCAATCCTCTGAGTTGTCTGGGGGTGTTTATTTAAAAGATAATTTCACACAAATGAATGGTTAGTTCTATATTTCTTATTTTGTGATTATTAAGTGTAATATTATTATTAATTGTTTGGGATTTCATTTTGATTTAGATTGGTGGAAAATGAGTGGAAGCAGCAGAAAGCAAAGGCAATATGTATAGCTGGAAGTTGTTCTTTAGTGAAAATAAAAAATAAACATGATAAACTTACCAAATATTTGTTTCTTGTTGCAGCTTCTCCTCATCGATCATTTTAAGGACCTAAGGTATCTCATTTTTCATTTTTTTTACACTATTTCATTACTGCAGCATATTTCCAGTCTGATTTTCTCACTCGATACTCAGGGAAAACCATATGCTCGTTTATGGATGGATGGTTGTCGGCCACGTGTGTATTCTTATGTATCTTTGGTGGACAAAATTTCTATCTTTCTTATGTATCTTTTGTGTTAGGTCGATGTATGTATTTTGAAACGGTTAGGTTTTTTATGAGGGGTTTAGTTGGTGATGTACTATGTGTATGTTGTTCGAATATTATGTTAATTAATATATTTGAATGATTCTGTATAGTTGTATTTGCTGCATTGAAATATGAATCATATTATTATTAATATATGTGAATTCTTTATATTAGTAAGGTGTATGTAAGTTACAACAGCAAAAAAAGTTGTAATAAACTATTTTACAACGGTGTGAAATAGTTGTAATATTATGGAAGTCACAACTGTAATCACCAGTTGTCATACATATGCTTTGATGTTACAACAGAATATACAACAACAGGGGATAAAAGTTGTAATAAAATATTTTACCATGGTGGAAAAAAGTTGTAAAATATACATATTACAACGGTGTTGCAACAGTGCAAAAAAGTTGTAAAAGATATTAGTCTATTACAACTTCTTAATACACGACGGTTTGTCCACCGTTCTAAAATGTATATTACATTTGTAATAGTTGGTGATGTTCTTTCCAGACTCCGTCCTTGCTTTTCGTTAAAATTCTTCTTCCTCTGAAGAGAAAGCTGCGACTTCTTGAAATAATACAGCAACCTGATATCTTCATACCCGATGTGATTTACTTGTTTTTCAACTCGGCTGTGATGTTTGACTATACTGTTCGAACTTCTCATATCCTCCTCCGACGTTTGTACACTTCTATGGAACAACGCTAGTAACCCATTGCACCGGTACCATTTTTGTTCGTATTTCCATGTTCCGCCCTTCTCCTTCTCGTACACAAGCCCAGCGCTCCACTTCATCAACATATACAAATTGAACCCCACCTTTACATTGTGAACAGACAGCAGCAACAAGTTCATGTAGTGACATCGTCACTTTCCAGTTTCCATACCGAACAAACCCATTCACCATTATTTTGCCAACTGACAATCCCACTATTTAACATAAGGAACCTGTACTCCTCTACTGTTCAACACAGTATCCATTCACGTTTTCTTCTGAACTCAAACTCCTCCATACTTTCATGAACCCGCTCCTGCTCCTCCTTTCCCATACAACTAGGACCAGCTCGACCTCTTCTAAGGCTTGCATCGTTCAGCACCTTTACACCTAGGTACAGTAAAATTGTGAACCAAATTATCTTTGGTTCCCTCAACAAAATAACGAATAAACCTCCTTCACGTCCGGGCCCTAATGGTGATTCCTAATCTCCCTGAAAACGACGTGTTTGCCTCAAAATCCAAAATCGAACTCAACTTGATCTAAAATATTTTTGATCTCCCACAAAAATCCAGTCGCACGCATGAAGCAGATATAAGATCGGAAAGCGGTTATTTTGGAACCAAGGGAATTCATTTTGAATTCCTTTTAGTGAGCAAATAAATTTGATTTTTGATTTTCTAAGAAGGATTGATTACATCGGAAGAAATGATTTAAGAACGGGAAGGCAAAAGTGAAAATTTGGAAAACTAGGGATTTCTGAACAATTGGCTTAATATATATATATTATTTTATTATGATTTATAAAAGGAATGATTGTTCATTGTTTACTGAAGGAATTAGAAGAATGGAGACCAGAAACGAATTGGGATATTTAAGAATTTTATTTGGTTTCTTTTTGCTCGTGTTAATTTCTGGAAGAAGAATTTGCTGTTGCCTTTGTTTATATAAAAACGAAACCATGGCACCCACGTATATATTTATTTGAATCAACGTTAGAATATAAATATTTCTTTTAATTATAAAAGAAATTGGAAATGGCGCGGTAGTTTGAAAATTCGATTTCAAATTTCAAATGAATGTACCGGATTCAAAATAAACTGGATAAAATATTAGAATCCATTTGAAAATATCTTTCCAACGAATCTGAAAAATTTAAATTTCATAGCGGGAATAAAAAGTTATGTTCGATTGAAAATTCAGAATAGTGGCTATGGAAATATGGCCCTTAAAAATAGCCATTTTGCAAACGACCTCCGTTTTCGATGAAACCACTTTTGTTGGATCCGGGATGTCGAATTATTGCTAGATTCCAATTTTCATCATTTTCTGAAACAATATGTGAGCGTGGCAAAAGAAAAGTGTTTTAACAGTTTCAGTCAATTTGGATCAACCAGAAAATAGCCATTTTTCAAATGATCTTCAAATTTGACGAAATTAGTTTTGTTAGGACCGTATCGTCAATAAGAATCTAGAAATAATTTTTCTGGAATTTTTAGAGTCAGTGTGTAGCCCCGGTAAATTAAAACGTACGTTGAAATCAAATTTAAAAGGTGTATTATTTTATATTTTAAATTTGATAAAAACCAATCGTAACAGCCGAATTAGGTTACGAAACATATCCCATTGAGTTTGGAATGGGTTAATTAGCTAGGGACGATAGTCGTTGGGTCTCGTTTGGGGGCTCAAATGAAAAAAATAACTTTTTAGAAATTAAGTATAATAAAATAAATTTATAAATAACCCTCCCTTACCCCTCTTTCTCTCTCCACGATTCCAAAAAAAAAAAGAAACCCCAACTACCCGTTGCCCTTACCCCATGGCCACCGCTCCACCAGCCAAGCCCGCCGCCGGAGGGCCCTCACGTCGCCGCTCAACGCCATGACCCTGCCCCGCACCGATCTCCTCTCTCTTTCCCTCTCTTCTTCTAAACTTTCCTCCACTCAAACCCACCGGCGACGTCCGCCGCCCCTCTCTGATCTCCTCAGTATATATAGACCCCTCCTTTGAGCTAAAACCCCGAGGAAAAGTGAGTTTTCTTGTTTATATTTGTTTTCTTATGTTATGTATTCAATAAAAATCTGATTTTTATGTTAAAGACCTTGTTTTAAAATGTTGCTTTTAAAAATTATAAATAACATGCTTTTAGCAAGATAAAAATTTGATTTTAAATATATATATATATAGCGATATTAAAATATTATTTTTATCTATATTTTATCTATACAAATATGAATTTTATCGATATCAAGTACCGATAAAAAATTAGATTTTTATAAATTCATGTAGCGAATAAAAATTAGATTTTTATATATTCATGTAGCGAATAAAAATTAGATCTTTATATATTCGTGTAGCAAATAAAAACTTGATTTATATACATATGAAGTAGCGAATATAAAGATTCGATTTTTATTATGAAGTAGCGAAAATAAAGATTTGATTTTTATTATGTTTTCATTGTGATAAAAAGGGAGATTTTTATAATGTATGTAGCATTATAAAAATATGATTTTTCTTCTATATAAAGCGATATAGAAATATGATATTTACAAGGAATACATCGATATAAAAGTGTGATTCTTATAACGATGAAATAAATCGTGTGATACAGATTGCGATGGTACTGTCAGAAAGCAAATCTAAATCCAAACCGTTCAGAGATAAAGAACGGAGGAGTGGATCCCCAAGGTGAGAAATCTTCATAAAAATTATTTCTATACAGTTATTTATTTATAACTACATATATGAACTGCTCCCCGTCGTCCACGGACCATGGACGACTTGTTTGTTTGATTGTATTGTATTGTGAAAATTGATTGTGATGTGAAATGGACTGTATAAATATTCATGTGTTGAATAAAATATTTGAATAATAAAAATATCGTTTTTATGGTGTAAATGAAGTGAATGAAATATTCATGTGTTGAGATAAATAATTTATCGTTAAAAAAATATTTTTTAATGGATATATGAATGAAAATGAATATTCATTTACAAATCAGACGATTTGTTTATGTACATTGATTTGACTGATATTGATTGGGACGATATATTTGACACATCGCCCAACTGCACAATTAATAATCAGTGTTTGTTGTTTGAAAACCCCACACGGGTATTGGGAAGATATTTGACGTACATTAATCCCAATTGTTTAGTTGTATGTCGATCAATGGGTTGATAGGGGTTGATAGGCTATTGTAAGCGTTAATAACTTATATTTAATGCTTATACAGTGTAGAACGCACTATGGTTGATGGATGATTATTTATCACTGTTGTTGTATACATGTGCTGTATGAAATCCATATAATAACATTATATGGTAATTGGCTGTATCTGATTCCAGTTTAGAAAGAATGAATATTTTAAAATAACGAATATTTTAAAATAATGAATATTTTAAAATAATATTCAGTAAAAGATCAAAATCTGATTTTAATGTCCGATTTGGGATGGACACGAATATATTTAAATATATAATGCCGTGTTGATTAGATTAACGCCATTTTTACGTGAACGATATTTATATAGATTTCATTCATTTTTTTAATGAATATCGAAAAGGAATTGATTTCAAAATCTAATGTTTTGAAAATATTATCATTTATATATTAACGACATGGAATATTCAATTTTGATTTTAAATTAAATGTGAAGTTGAAATCGTTTTGAAAACGAATTTAAAACGATTTATAAAATACGTTTAAATGGAAATCGACGAAATATATATTATATATAATGGCATGAATAGAACGTGCCGCGTCGCGGCAGTTTGGCAATTTCGACCATTGACTTCGAATGGACATTACGGGAGATCCGACCATCGGATTCTCCTAAAAACCAGGACCGTTGGGTTCGTATCGAAAAGATCTTCCTAATGAATACAAGAAATTAGAAATCTAACGGTTGTATTTGGAATTATGCCCAAATCAAATTTGGAAAAGGTTGTTGTAAGTGCAATTCGATGTCCGTTTATGGAAATCGACTGTACGGGCCTTGATAAAATTATTAAAAATATTAATAATTTGTGTAAAATCATAATAAATGATTTGGAAAGAATTGGGATGAAAAATTCCATATTTGACAAGATAAAAAAATATTTTTATCAAAATGAACTAGTTATTAACTAGATATGAAATCCAATAATTTTTAAATAAAATAGATTGGATTTGGAATGGTTTTAAAAATAACCAGGATTTCCAATATGTAAATTGGAATGGATTTGAATCGAAATTGTCTTCGGAATATTTCGATGTTGGATTTCGTGATTATACAGATATTGTTATGGAAATTTGAAAGATATATTTATATCGTTATTTCCAATACGATATTTTGTTGGTTGTAGAATTTTATAATGAATATAAGCCGATATATTTTCTATTCAGAGTCTTATATTTAATATCAAATGGGATTTTAGGATTTGTTGTGAACGGTGTCTTCAGTAACACTGTTCTTGAACCCCATGTGAAGAGAATAAATCTTTTAATTAAGATTTTTAGAGTTTCCAATTATATTTAATAACTGGAATGTGATTCGTAATTTATAAATCTTTTGTTAAGATTTAAAGGAGATTTTCCAAAGAAAAGTTTTCCAATTTAACATATTAAATTGGAATTGAATAGAATTCGATTTGGTAATAATCGAAGTGAGTTTTTATAGAGGAAGGCTGTTAATATATATGGAATTTGAAACGCTTTGCCGTTATTCCATTTATATTATCGGTTGGATATGGAAGTTTATATCGATTATATATATCGATTTGATTTCCATGAAAATTCCATTGTTAATGGAATGAGATTTTGGGTTTATCGTGAGCTGTGTTTTAAAAGACATTAGTTCTTTAACCCAGTTAAAGATAAGATTAATTTCTTAACTTGGAAAAATCATTAAGTAATGATTTTTGGAGATTAAAATTGAATTAGAGTTTTAATGAATCTTTAATTAGATTGAAAGGTGAATTCGATAACTAAAATCATCAAATTCGGGAAATGATCGAGAATGAAGTACCACCAGTTTTACTCCAGGCAATAGTTAAATCTTTAAATAAATTTGAACCAGAAATGGTAATTAATTTTACCGATAACACTGTAGTGTTAGATATGGAGTACTGCCAGTTTTGCTCCATGGGTTGAATAGGTTGGAACTGGGAAATTAAACAAATTCGGTAAGGTTCGCTAATCCCGACTAGTTTGGATAAACCATAATTTGGTTTGAACTAAAATCCAAAAGAAGATTAAAGAATAAATTTAAAGAATTTATCTTTGATAATATTAATGGGAACCCTACCCAAAGTATAAGAATATATGAATAAAGGAATATTCTAGATTGGAATGAGGCATATATTGTGTTTTTATAGCACTTGTTTATTATATACGCGAGTTATTCAGAAAGGCCGAGTTTATCCCATTTTGAATAATTGATTCGACGATAAGTAGACGATGAAGACGGTGGTTGAAGACCGGAGGTCTTCACATCGTTTGGATGATTACTGATGTCTTGATTGGGCTCTACACTCAAGACAAGGTTATTAGTGGCGATCGTTCCAGACGTACTTGGAGATCGACTGGATATGCGAAGGCCTCTCTCCTGTATGGGACTTACAGGACGAGGAATAAGGTGCCTCCGGTTTCATTTAGACCCAGAACGAACTTGTAAATGGATGTGTCTGAGATCGGATTTCATTCTGTGTGATTGATAGACATCGGTTGCATAGAGTGAATTGCCTGTGTGGCATGATAAAATGCAAATGATTAAGGCTTCTGTTGAAAAGCAGAGTCTTGTGGTTGATGATCAAAGCACAGCTTTAATATAGCATAGCTTTGTGTATAGCGTTAATTCGCGAGCCTCGCACCCCGGTGTGAACCAGAAACAGGAGAGGACATCGGGGAGGACATGCGTTTCCTTCTAGCTAGGAGTAGTGTCTGGGTTTTGCACGCCCAGATGTATTACTTATGTGGATGATGGATAGCGAGGCGCCTCGGTTATATCGGTCTCTGCAGAGCCTATGGATCGTATGGTCTTTATATAGACCAATTTTAAGCCCCATAGGGTGGGGAAACTTAGTGTTCAGACATTTTAATCCACATCGAGTGGACCGGCCCTGACGATCCAAGCTTGTCTACGCGCTTGCCTGAGACATAGGCTAGATTGTCTCGAAGCGGTAAGGACGATCCCTTGCCTTGGTTCGCAGATGGAAATCCAATTTCCAATACTTGACATTTCGGTTTTGATTGTAGAGCCTAGTATTGGCGACATAGTAGCATGGGATACTATGCCGTCTATGATTGGTACATTTATATTTGAAGTTGTTTTCATAAACTTTACACTATAATAGTATCAAAAAGATTTGTTTTAGACGTACCAAACATGTTTGGCTATTATAAGGAAAACCCTATCCTCCGGCTTGCATTGCATTGTGTGATGGGACCTGGGTCTTATAATTGCTTCATTTTTTCAAAAAGCATTGCGTTGTTTTGTTATATGCACTGGTATTCTTGGGAGGAAACCCATTCTGTGTTATACGACATGGTCCCTTGATATATTTGATTTCAAAGTAAAGTTTTAAATAACTGCTTTAGTTCTCACACCAGTCACATGACTGACCTGGAGTTTATTGTTTTATCTTAAACTCCGGGTGCCCCTATTCTCCACACGGGCAGTTAGTAGTTTTGATTTTGCAGATTTATATTCACAGGATCCTGGTTTACAGCTAGAACGATATTCGGAAAGCTCCGTGTCCGTTTATCTCTTTCCGTTGTGTTTTGGATTATTTTCCGCTGCATTTGAATTTGTAAATCTCTGATATTTATCAAATGTATGTTATTTGTTCATACTTTGTATACTCTGTACCCTGATGTAAATTGTTGTTATAAGCAATGAAATGTTCTTCTGTTTATGTTCCGATGTGTGTTGTTCTCAAAGCAATTCGGGCTTTCCTTCACAGGGAAGTTCGGGTCGTTTCAGTGGTATCAGAGTTTTTGTTTACAGAGCTTGAGAACAAGACACGTTAGAACCAAATGAAAGAATTCATCAGAGATTGGATTAGTAATATCCAAGGAGAATGACTCGTTAGAGATAGGATCAGTAGTATCCAAGAACGAGTGTGAAGAGTGTTATTTTTAAAGTAAAAATGAGGACAAACTTTGTTTTGAAAATTTAATCTAATGATACGTATTTGATTGTTTGCTTTATATTGAATTTGGACAAACGAATATATGAGATTTTGCATGTACGCGTCATGAACGTATATTCGAAGTTTTAATATACTGGGTAGATATAGAATCACATTCTAGTTGCCCGGAGATGATTCTGATGATCGGTGCACCATCATCGGGGTTTATGTTCAAGTGGCGAAAGTGGGATACCTATATGTCTCCAATTGACTGGTGTGAGAACCAAAACTAGATAGAATCTTATTGTGATTTGGCACCAAAAAGATGATTTTTGAATATATATTAAAGTTATGCACTTGAAAAGCTAATTCACAAATTGATTACTGGTTGAAATGTTTAATGTTAGTTAAACTAATTAAAACATTGGAATTACTAAACCCTTATGATGATATAAGGTAAATTTAGTTAAATATTGAACTGAATTGAGAAATTGTTTGAAATTGCATGCATATACATGTACATACATTGAACAGGTCATAATAAGGAGGCTAGAGAAGAGGAATAAAATCCGACAAATAGGTACATGTTTACTAATATATTGGGTTTGGATGATTTTATGAGCCGATTGGCTAACCGCTTGGCTTTTTCTTTTCCTTTTTCAGATACTCCCAGTACAAAGGAGGTTATGATGAAATTTTTCAAAAATTTAGAGTGTTAGCCAAATTTTTGAAGAATTGGAAAATTCTTAGAAACTGAAAAGTTGAAGAATGAAAGCCAAAATGAAAGTTGAGTTGATTAGTTAAACAACTTTCACCTCCGATCCTTTTCGAGGATGAAAAGATTTTAAGTAGGGGAGATTGTAACAACCCGGAAAATCAGAACCAATTTAAAAATTTTATCTTAGCAATTTTAATGAATTTTGAATATTTAAAATCATTTTTTTAAATAATTATGACAAGAAATTTATTTTGAATAGAATTAGAACGTATATATTTATTTAAACCGACGATAGAATATAATTATTTATTTTAATTATAAAAGGAATTGGAAATAGCGCGGTAGTTTGAAAATTCGATTTCAAATTTCAAATGAATGTATCGGATTCAAAATAAACTGGATTTTAGTGAAACCAAAAATATTAGAATCTATTTGAAAATATCTTTCCAACAAATCCGAAAAATTGAAATTTCATAGCGGGAACAAAAAGTTATGTCCAATTGAAAATTCAGAATAGTCGCTACGGAAATATGGCCCTTAAAAATAGTCATTTTGCAAATGACCTCCATTTTCGATGAAACCACTTTTGTTGGATCCGGGATATTGAATTATTGCTAGATTCCAATTTTCATAATTTTCTGAATCAATATGTGAGCATAGCAAAAGAAAACGTGTTCTAACAGTTTCAGTCTATTTGGATTGACCAAAAAATGGTCATTTTTCAAACGGTCTTCAAATTTGACGAAATTATTTTTGTTAAGACCGTGTCGTCAATATGAAGCTAGAAATATATTTTTTGAATTTTTAGAGTCAGTTTGTGGCCCCAGTAAATTAAAACGTACGTTGAGATCAAATTTAAAAGGAATATTATTTTATATTTTAAATTTGATAAAAACCTATCGTAACAGCCGAACTGGATTACGAAACATATCCCATTGAGTTCGAAATGGGGGTAATTAGCTAGGGACGATAATCATTAAGTCTCGCTTGGGGTTCGAATGAAAAATTAACATTTTATAAACTAAATATAATAAAATAAATTTATAGATAACCCTCCTGTACCCCTCTTTCTCTCTCCCCGATTCCAAAATCAAAAGAAAAAAAGAAATCCTAACTACCCGTCGCCCCCTATCCCGTGGCCACCGCTCCACCAGCCAAGCCCACCGCCGGAGGGCCCTCACGCTGCCGCTTGCCGCCATGAACCCCCCGCCCCCCTCCCTCCCGCCAATCTCCTCTCTCTTTCCCTCTCTTCTTCTAAACTTTCCTCCACCCAAAACCACCGCGTCAGCCACCCATAGCCCACCCAGACTAACACCTCGCCGCTGCAACCTCCTACCACCACCGACGACGTCCACCACCCCTCCCCGACCACCTCAGCGCCTATAGACCCCTCCTTTGAGCTAAAACCCCGAAGAAAAATGAGTTTTCTTGTTTATATTTGTTTTTCTTATGTTATGTATTCAATAAAAATCAAATTTTTATGTTAAAGACCTTGTTAAAAAATGTTGCTTTTAAAAAATATAAATAACATGGTTTTAGCAAGATAAAAATTTGATTTTTAATATATATATATAGCGATGTTAAAATATTATTTTTGTATATATAGTAGCTATAATATGAATTTTATCGATATCAAGTAGCGATAAAAAAAATTAGATTTTTATATATTCATGTAGCGAATAAAAATTAGATTTTTATATATTCATGTAACGAATAAAAATTAGATCTTTGTATATTCATGTAGCAAATAAAAATTTGATTTATATACATATGAAGTAGCGAATATAAAGATTCGATTTTTATTATGAAGTAGCGAAAATAAAGATTTGATTTTTATTATGTTTTCATTGTGATAAAAAGGGAGATTTTTATAATGTATGTAGCATTATAAAAATATGATTTTTCTTCTATATAAAGCGATATATAAATATGATATTTACAAGGAATACATCGATATAAAAGTGTGATTCTTATAACGATGAAATAAATCGTGTGATACAGATTGCGATGGTACTGTCAGAAAGCAAATCTAAATCCAAACCGTTCAGAGATAAAGAACGGAGGAGTGGATCCCCAAGGTGAGAAATCCTCACAAAAATTATTTCTATACAGTTATTTATTTATAACTACATATATGAACTGCTCCCCGTCGTCCACGGACCATGGACGACTTGTTTGTTTGATTGTATTGTATTGTGAAAATTGATTGTGATGTGAAATGGACTGTATAAATATTCGTGTGTTGAATAAAATATTTGAATAATAAAAATATCATTTTTATGGTGTAAATGAACTGAATAAAATATTCGTGTGTTGAGATAAATAATTTATCGTTAAAAATATAATTTTTAACGGATATATGAATGAAAATGAATATTCATTTACAAATCAGACGATTTGTTTATGTACACTGATTTGACTGATATTGATTGGGACGATATATTTTACACATCGCCCAACTATACAAATAATAATCAGTGTTTGTTGTTTGAAAACCCCACACGGGTATTGGGATGATATTTGACGTACACTAATCCCAATTGTTTAGTTGTATGTCGATCAATGGGTTGACAGGCTGTTGTAAGCGTTAATTACTTATATTTAATGCTTATACAGTGTAGAACGCACTATGGTTGATGGATGATTATTTATCATTGTTGTTGTATACATGTGTTGTATGAAATCCATATAGTAACATTATATGGTAATTGGATGTGTTTGATTCCAGTGTAGAAAAGAATGAATATTTTAAAATAATATTCAGTAAAAGATCAAAATTTGATTTTGATGTCTAATTTGGAATGGACATGAATATATTTAAATATATAAAGCCGTATTGATTAGATTAACACCATTTTGACATGAACGATATTTATATCGATTTTATTCATTTTTATAATGAATATTGAAAAGGAATTGATTTCAAAATCTAATTTTTTGAAAATATTATCATTTGTATATTAATGATATAGAATATTCAATTTTGATTTGAAATTGAATGTGAAGTTGAAATCATTTTGAAAACGAATTTAAAACGATTTATAAAATACGTTTTAAATGGAAATTGACGAAATAATATATATATATATATATATATATATATATATATATTATAATGGCCTGAATAGAATGGGTCGCGCCGCGGCAGTTCGGGAATTTCGACTATTGACTTCGAATGGACATTACGGGAGATCCAACCATCGGATTCTCGTAAAACTGGAACCATTGGGTTCGTATCGGAAAGAGTTTTCTAACAAATACAAGAAATCAGAAATCTAACGGATGAATTTGGAATTATGTCCAAATCAAATTTGAAAATGGTCGCTGTAAATGCAGTTCGATGGCCGTTTATGGAAATCGATTGTGCGGGCCTTAATATTATTAAAAATATTAATAATTTGTGTAAAATCATAATAAATGATTTGGAAAGAATAAAGATGAAAAATTCCATATTTGAAAAAATAAAAATATATTTTTATCAAAATGAACTAGTTATTAACTAGATATGAAATCCAATAATTTTTAAATAAAATAGATTGGATTTGGAATAGTTTTAAAAATATCCAAGATTTCCAATATGTAATTTGGAATGGATTTGAATTGAAATTGTCTTCGGAATATTTTGATGTTGGATTTCATGACTATACAGATATTGTTATGGAAATTTGAAAGATATATTTATATCGTTATTTCCAATACGATATTTGTTGGTTGTAGAATTTGATATTGAATATAAGCCGATATATTTTCTATTCAGAGTCTTGTATTTAATATTAAATGGGATTTTGGGGTTTGTGTTCAACGGTGTCTTCTGTAACACTGTTTTTGAAACTTATGTGAAGAGAATAAATCTTTTAATTAAGATTTTTAGAGTTTCCAATTATATTTAATAATTGAAATAAAAATGGAATGTGAATTGGGTTTATCGTGAACTGTGTTTTTAGCGACATTCGTTCTTTAATCCGATTTACAGTGAAATGTGATTTGGAATATATAAATCTTTTGTTAAGATTTAAAGGAGATTTTCCAATTAAAGTTTTCCAATTTAACATATTAAATTGGAATTGAATGGAATTCGATTTGGTAATAATCGAAGTGAGCTTCTATAGAGGAAGACTGTTAATATATATGGAATTTAAAACGCTTTGCCGTTATTCCATTTATATTATCGCTTGGATATGGAAGTTTATATCGATTATATATATCGATTTGTTTTCCATGAAAATTCCATTGTTAATGGAATGAGATTTTGGGTTTATCGTGAGTTGTGTTTTAAAAGACATTAGTTCTTTAACCCAGTTAAAGATAAGATTAATTTCTTAACTTGGAAAATCATTAAGAAATGATTTTTAGAGATTAAAACTAAATTAGAGTTTTTATGAATCTTTAATTAGATTGAAAGGTGAATTTGATATCTAAAATCATCAAATTCGGGAAATGATCGAGAATGGAGTAACACTAGTTTTACTCCAGGCGATAGTTAAATCTTTAAATAGATTTGAATGAGAAATGGTAATTAACTTTACCGATAACACGGTGGTGTTAGATATGGAGTACTACCCGTTTTGCTCCATGGGATGAATAGGTTAGGACTGGGAAATTAAACAAATGATTACTTCGGTAAGGTTCGCTAATCCCGACTAGTTTGGATAAACCATAATTTGGATAGAATTGAAATCCAAAAGAAGATTAAAGAATAAATTTAAAGAATTTATCTTTGATAAAATTTATGGGAACCCTCCCCAAAGTATAAGAATATTTGAATAAAGAAATATTCTAGATTGGAATGAGGCGTATGTTGTGTTTTTATAGCACTTGTTTATTATATACGCAAGTTATTCAGAAAGACCGGGTTTATCCCATTCTGAATAACTAATTCGATGATAAGTCGACGATGAAGACGGTGGTTGAAGACCGGAGGTCTTCACATCGTTTGGATGATTTCTGATACCTTGAGTGGGTTGTACACCCAAGACTAGGTAATTAGTGGTGATCGTTCCAAACGTACTTGGAGATCGACTGGATATGCGAGGGCTTCACTCCCGTGTTGGACTTACGGGACGAGGAATGAGGTGCCTCCGGTTTCGTTCAGACCCAGAACGAACTAGTAAATGGATGTGTGTCTGACATCGGATTTTATTCTGTGTGATTAATAAACATCGGTTGCATAGCGTGAATCGCCTATGTGGCATTCTGTGATGCAAATTATCAAGATTTCTGTTGAAAAGCAGAGTCTTGTGGTTGGTGATCAAAACACGGATTTAATATAGCATAGCTTTGTGTATAGCATTAATTCGCGAGCCTCGCACCCCAGTGTGAACCAAAAACGGGAGAGGACATCAGGGAAGACATGTGTCTCCTTCTAGCTAGGAGTGGTGTCTGGGTTTTGCACGCCCAAATGTTTTACTTATGTGGATGAAGGATAGCGGGAAAACGTAGTGTTCAGGCATTTTAATCCACATCGAGTGGACCGACCCTGACGATCCAAGGCTTGTCTGCGCGCTTGCCTGAGACATGGGCTAGATTGTCTCGAAGCGATAAGGACGATCCCTTGCATTGGTTCGCAGATGGAAATCCAACTTCCAATACATGACATTTCGGTTTTGATTGTAGAGCCTAGTATTGCCGACGTAGTAGCATGGGATGTTATATCGCCTATTATTGATACATTTATATTTAAAGTTGTTTTCATATACTTTAGACTATAATAGTATCAAAATGATTTGTTTTAAACGTACCAAGCATGTTTGGCTATTATAAGGAAAAATCATATCCTCCGGCTTGCGTTGCACTGTGTGGTGGGACCTGGATCTTATAATTGCTTCATTTTTTCAAAAAGCCTTGCGTTGTTTTGTTATATGCACTGGTATTCTTGGGAGGAAACCCGTTACGTGTTATACGGCGTGGTCCCTTGATATTTCTGATTTTAAAGTTAAATTTTAAATAATTGTTTTAGTTCTCACACCAGTCACATGACTGACATGAAGTTTATTATTTTAACCTAAACTCTGAGTGCCCCTATTTTCCACACGGACAGCTAGTAGTTTTGGTTTTGCAGATTTATATCCATAGGATCATGGTTTACAGTTGGAACGATATTCGGAAAGCCCATATCTGTTTCTCTTTCCATTGTGTTTTGGATTATTTTCCGCTACATTGTAATTTGTAAATCTCTGATATTTATTAAATGTATGTTATTTTTTCATACTATATATTTTGTACCCTGATGTAAATTATTGTAATAGGCAATGAAATGTTCTTCCGTTTGTGTTCCGATGTGTATTGTTCTCAAAGCAATCCGGACTTTCCTTCACGGGCAAGTTCGGGTCATTTCACACTGTTTAGATTTACCAAACATTTACTACAACAACAGCGTTATAATCGCTGTTTAGATTTACAAACATTTATTATAACGATAGCGTTATCATCGTTGTTTCCAAATATTTGGTTTATAAACATATAACTTGTACTTATTAATTTCAATAAATAAATTAATAACTAAATATTAAATTTGATTCAAACAGAAAGTACGTGTAATTCTTGCAATAAACAACATACTTTTGTTGCAATCTTAAACAGGACCATATTGATGAAACCGCTTTTCCATGACGTTAAACATGCTATAGAACTTTTATGAAGTCATTTGATTGCTATAATACGCTAGCATGTCATATTATTATGGCATCTGAACATGCTATGGAATCATCACATGAAGCTTTTATGACACAATGATAGGCTATAGAAAATACATTATTATCTACTACAACATCGTTTTATTGCTATAAAATTGTTTACTTCTTGCAAAATATTTTCTATGACACTAGCATGATGCTATAGTACAACAAAGCTAATAAAAATATTTCTATTGCACATTTTTGTTGTCATAACATTCAAATCTTATAATTTTCAATTCTACTAATATCAAAAAACCATAATTATCACATTAATATACGCAAACAAATGGAGTCATAAGCCAAATTACAAAATATATCTATCCATAATATTTCATACACAAAAAAATAAACATAGATATCTAAAAATATTTTCATAAATGGGGACAAGCATGACAAGAAGATGGAGTGACATCTTGTATGTTAGTCAGTATATGTAAAATAAGAAAGAACTAAACAAATTATAACCAACTTGGCTAAGTAACAAAAACATAATTGGCACATGTGATAGATTTGTAACCAACTACATGTAAAACCGACGCAGCATTTAACGACCTGGTGCACATGCCACTTCCACATACACAATCAAATGCATCATACTAGCCAGCTACACACACTGAAAATGGTGTATAATCAATGTAACACCCCGTATTTTCTGTGAACTTAAGAATTACAAATCTAAGTGTAATTAAAATATAAAATAAGAATCAGGGAAAACGGGTTGCGCCATTGCGTTCGTCTCGAAATTCTGCTTGAAAACGAATCCGAGTTTGCGAGAATCGGAGTCCGTATGACCAAGTTATGGCCCTCCAAAGTTTCAGGAATTTTCAGAGTCCAAAACAGCTTGAATTCGAATTCAAATTTCGAATTCAAAACCCAGAACAGACTGGGCGGGAAATTTCCCGCCCAGTACCCAGGTCGACTGGGGATTCGACTGGGCAGTCCCCCCCCCCCCCCCGACCAGGTCGACTGGGCAGTCGACCTGGGGGTCGACCTGGTCCCCGAACCTGGTTTTGGACCTGGGTGCATTCTTACGTATCTGGTCTCGTTTTCTGCCTAGATTCGTCTGCCTAAACCTATTTAAACAGCCCCAAACCTAGCCTTCTCTACACACAATTCTATTCTGCTTCTACTCTGCCTCTGTTCTAAATAAAAATAAAAATGGCGTCGCTACTCTGCTGGAATCAAAACTAGAAGCTAATCAACATCAACCTAAGCAACTCAATTCAAGCTTGAAACTTCAACAACGGTTAAAGAAGATCAACTAACGTCGCTACAACTATCTTTCTTTTAGAATCCAATCAAGGCAAGTGGAGTTATTTTCCGATATAAACTTTAATCATAATTGTGACATGATTGTAGATCTGAATTTGAGATTGTGTATGTTCTGTTCTGATCTATTTTATTCTGTATCTCTTCTTCTTTCTATTCTATAGCCAGGCTACTACGAGCCTGCGCCAATCTCCTAAGAGATTAACGCACGAACGCTAAAATTTTTGGGACAAATAATGAATGTGGCATAATTGGACATGGCTAATCTGTGACTGATTTAAGAAAAAGGACATAGGTTGTAAACTAGATTTAGATCTATGCATATTCTGTGAATTGGAAGAAGAGGAACCATGGTATGTTAACATGTGACTTGGGACATTGGACATAACGCATATTTTGAATTAAGATCTGTTATAACTAGATTGTTGGGCATATTGTTTATATAACAATTCATGATTTGAAAGAGAATATGACTTAGGTGTGAAGATCTATATTAAGATTTGATAACTATCAAATGTGAATAACACCTAAGTAGGAGATTTTTGAATATATGACATGCATTGAAATCGATGGCTGTATTTGGTATAATTTATATGTGAATCTTTTGTACTAGGCAAGTTGAACTAAATTGTGACATGTAAATTATGACCATAATCTGTGACATGTAAATTAAATGCAAACGTGGGGTATATGATCATAGTGTGAATCATGACAATTATTTAGGCATGCAAACTTAGGCCAAATTTATAATTAGGCAAGATATGTTTGTGAAACTTTAAGAAATGATTAAATCTGTTATATTTTCCTAATTTGCTAGTTCTGCTATATTTGCCTAATATGCTAGTTCTGTTATATTGCCTAATCTGCTAGTTCTGTTATATTGCTTAGTCTGCTAGTTCTGCTCTACTGCCTAGTCTGTTAGATCTGTTCATCTGCCAAATCTATCATCTGCTGAAAATGCCAAATCTGTTATATGCTAAATCTGCTAAATTACTTAATCTGCTGAATCAGTTAAGTCGCCTAATCTGCGAAAATCTGTTATCTGTTATATCTGTTAAGTTGATATATTCAGTCTGTTATTGACATAATCTGAATTAGCTATGAATAATTGACATGTATATTAGGCGTGGGCATAAATGGTAAATTATTAATTAATTGGCCGCAAAGATAAACATGGCTGACTCGAGGTTAGAATGAGTTTGCGGCGTAATTCTGCCCGGAACCGCCCGGCACATCCAGTGGCCGCAAACAATAGGTTCTAATGTGAGAAGTTAGTCATAACGTGCTTGAAACCCGAGGTTAGACTCAGTTTGCGGCAGAAATCTGCCCGGAACCAACCGGCATAACCAGTAGCCGCAAACTGTCAGTCTAACGTGAGAGGTCTGGGCATTAATATTTAATTAATGAAAATCTGAGATAAATATGATGTCTAAAACGTGTTGGGAGGATAGGGTTAAACCTACTAGACTGATGAATTTAATAAATCTGTTCCGTGAATCTGTAGGCCCAATTACAAAGTTAGACAAATCTGTAAGTCTGTTAATCTGTAACTGGTTAATCGGTAAGTCTGTTAAATCTGTATATCTGATCCGTTAGTCTGAAAACTTGTCTGTGAACTAGTTGATCTGAACTCTGTATGTCTGAACTTGTAAACAAGTTAATCTGAAATCTGTTAGTCTGGGGACACAAGGATAGGAAGGGAATTACTTGTGTCATCTGTTGTTTGGGACCCATATTAGGCAGTAACTCTTTCTGGTATCAAAACTTTGACCCAACAGTAGGTAGGGTCCGGGCACGCTTACTCAACTAATTATAAGCGGTTCATTCTGATAATGGCGAGGGGTGTTGATGGTGCGTTCCAACCGGGTCATTTGCGTGCATGGATCCCGGTCTGCCTCAGAGGATGTAAGACGTCGTGACATCTGTAAATAGGTCTGTGCCAATTGGTTGTCACTTTAGGGAGTGATACACCCTACTGTGGGGCCGACACAGGATATTTATGTATTAGGGAGTCGATCGCTTGGGGTAGGGTTTTTAGGGTACACTTAGTTCTGTCTGTTTCTGTTGTTACCGTCTGTTTCCGTTGGGTGGTAACACCTATCTGTTTCTGCGTGGTACCATCTGTTGGGGTGGTAAAGGCCCATTACTAGTGTACACCTAATTCTACATTCTGTTTCCGTAGGGATTAATCTGTTTCTGCTTCTGTCTGTTTCTGTTCGGATGGTAAAGGCCCATTACTAGCACTCTCTTCTGTGGAAATTATTTTGTACCCGTTTCTGTTTCAGTTTAGACATTAGGGTGACACCTAATTCTGTTATACTAGTATTAGTGCAGAGAAGTGTAAAGCAATAGCTTATATCATTCTGTTCTTCTGTTATATCTGCTACACCTGTTATAGTTATCTCTCATCCAGTTTTATTTTCATGTCATGTTATTATTATCTGTTCATAACTGAAAATCACTGGACTTGCCAGACTTTTTGTCTGACCCTTGTTGTTTCGCCTCCTTTCTTCCGTTTCCCACCTCCAGGTTTTGTAGAAGGGAATACTCTAGCTTGATCCGGATTTCTTCCGCTTGAAGTGCGTAAAGTATGGCTTGTCTTCTTCTGTGGGGATTATGATTTTAAACTATGCATTCTGAAGGCTTTTGTACAAGACTGATATTTTGTACTTGAATTCTGATATTGTGATTTGAAAGGATGTAACCAAGCTTATTTCGGTTTCTGTTGTAATAAAGTTATAAATTTTTCAAGTACTGTTTTATCTGTCTTGTAAGTTTCTGTTCTGTTTACTAAAATGCTCCACCAAAATTAAGGCATTCCCTTTGTGAGTGACCTTAACGGAGGTGGAGTGTTACACATGGTATCAGAGCCGAAGGTTACCAGATTGGGTAAAGATTTTGAAAACTATTTTCAAAAAGGTTTTGAAAGGAAGTATTTTCAAAAATAAAGCTTATTTTGAAAAACATAATCCCTAAGAGACATATATCTTTCCTTCAGTCCTTTTTGTAATTGAATCATTCCTTTTTTGTTTCAGCATGTCTGAAGCATCTGAGATATCAGAGGGTGTTCATGTACCCGGTTGGTTTCGTCAATATCTTGAAGCTAGGACCGCCGCCGCAGGTCCAGCAAATGATCCCCCTCCTCCACCCCCTCCTCGTGCAATTTCTTTCTCAAAGATCTGTAGAGATTTTAGGGCCATGGGTGGAAAGGATTTCAAGGTAACTGAATCATTCGTAGAAGCGAGGAACTGACTCAAAGAAACTAAGGATCTATTCGTTATCTTCGAGGTGGACGATAGGCAGAAGGTACAGTTGGCGGTATGCCTGCTCAAAGACGAAGCTTCCTATTGGTGGGAAGTCACTAACGCCGAGAGGCCAGTTGAAACATGGATGGATTTCAGAACAAGGTTTGAGACAAAATTCCTCTCGCAAGCTGAACGAAGTCTACAACTGGAAAAGTTCTTATCTCTTAAGCAAGGAAGTATGACGGTCAAGGAATTGGTCAACCAGTTCAACCAACTGGCTAGGATCGGATTGAATTTAGTCAACACTCAGCATAAAAAGGCTCTCCGCTTTGTTAGAGGATTGAACGAGCCACTGCACAGCCTAGCCATGACCCATGTACCCATGGGAGCGACTTACGAGAAATTGGTGGACATGGCACTACTGCACGAGGAAGACAAGGGCCCGAAAGAGACAAAGAAGGAAGAACCACAGAATAAGAAAGCATGGCCCAAAAAGGAAACACAAAAGAAGGATGAGAAGTCTGAAGATAAGAAGGGGAAAAAGTGCTTTATTTGCGGAAGCTCGACTCATCTGAACAAGGATTACAGAAAAAGGAAGGGCACTTGCTTCAACTATGGTGAGATGGAACACTTCACTAGGGACTGCCCGAAGAAACGAGGGCAAGGGCAGAGGGCAGAACCCACTTCTGGAGGACAGGCGAATGCTCAAGGGACTGGTAGATAGGGTAGAAATAAGAAAATTTAAGTAGAAGGTTTAATTTTCTTATCTGACTGTTGAGTTAAAACTCTTTCTGATTCTGGCATTTTGATTCTGTAATCGATACTCTGCACTTTAATACTAGTATTGTTTCTGATTCCGCTGTAGACCCAATTCCATAAGGGTTATGACTTATCTGTTTGTGATTGGGGTTTGAGAGATATTCGTGTTAGGCGTCAAGTAGGACGCATACATTCTGGGATTTATCATGTTTAGTTTCCTAAGAATCATTCGGTAATCTGATCTATACCAATAATCTGTAAATATCTGAATATTTCTGATAAGGTTAAGATTTCCAGTTTTGACATTATCTAAAGAGGGTAATCCTCTGGGTGTCAATCTGATGTTGGTTTCGGTCTTCGGGGCCGATACTTAGGACCCATGTCTAATGGGAACCAAGTTTTTGTTTTATCTGTACTCACTTCCATCATTCGACTGTATCCTATCGATCGAATCTTCGAACTTTAGATAGAAACTAATGGGTGTAAACATGTGTTTGAGACATGTTATGTTTGATGGTTGCAAGTGGATGCAAGTGGTTGCTCGTGGATGCATATACACACACTAGGCACTAGATCGACTCGAAAACACTCTCATACTGCATATGGATGTGTGAGCATTTTTGTGGATGCAAAATGATTGACTCAGCACATGGATGTTGCATGTGACTGAATGGTGGTGCACTCATATAGAAATGATATGTATCGAGTAGGAAAATTGCATACATGTTGGACTCATGGCACTGGCATAATTCGCATTAAGGAGGTCAACTGAATCAGTGGACCGCCTGATCTTTGCATTAGATAAGGAACATATACACACACTTTTGCATATGTTCATACAACATTAGAAGTTTCTAAGGACAATGGACGCCAATGATTGATGGTTGAGTAAATGGATGTTGGATGGTAGGACACATTCTTCTTAACTTGAAGAATTCGGGGATGAAATCCTTTAAGGAGGGGAGAATGTAACACCCCGTATTTTCTGTGAACTTAAGAATTACAAATCTAAGTGTAATTAAAATATAAAATAAGAATCAGGGAAAACGGGTTGCGTCATTGCGTTCGTATCGAAATTCTGCTTGAAAACGAGTTCGAGTTTGCGAGAATCGGAGTCCGTATGACCAAGTTATGGCCCTCCAAAGTTTCAGGAATTTTCAGAGTTCAAAACAGCTCGAATTCGAATTCAAATTTCGAATTCAAAACCCAAAACAGACTGGGCGGAAAATTTCCCGCCTAGTACCCAGGTCGACTGGGCAGTCGCCCCCCTCCCCCCCCCCCCCCCGACCAGGTCGACTGGGCAGTCGACTTGGGGGTCGACCTGGTCCCCGAACCTGGTTTTGGGCCTGGGTGCATTCTTATGTATCTGGTCTCGTTTTCTGCCTAGATTCGTCTGCCTAAACCTATTTAAACAGCCCCAAACCTAGCCTTCTCTACACACAATTCTATTCTGCTTCTACTCTGCCTCTGTTCTAAATAAAAATAAAAATGGCGTCGCTACTCTGCTGGAATCAAAACTAGAAGCTAATCAACATCAACCTAAGCAACTCAATTCAAGCTTGAAACTTCAACAACGGTTAAAGAAGATCAACTAACGTCGCTACAACTATCTTTCTTTTAGAATCCAATAAAGGCAAGTGCAGTTATTTTCCGATATAAACTTTAATCATAATTGTGACATGATTGTAGATCTGAATTTGAGATTGTGTATGTTCTGTTCTGATCTATTTTATTCTGTATCTCTTCTTCTTTCTATTTTATAGCCAGGCTACTACGAGCCTGCGCCAATCTCTTAAGAGATTAACGCACGAACGCTTAAATGTTTAGAACAAATAATGAATGTGGCATAATTGGACATGGCTAATCTGTGACTGATTTAAGAAAAAGGACATAGGTTGTAAACTAGATTTAGATCTATGCATATTCTATGAATTGGAAGAAGAGGAACCATGGTATGTTAACATGTGACTTGGGACATTGGACATAACGCATATTTTGAATTAAGATCTGTTATAACTAGATTGTTGGGCATATTGTTTATATAACAATTCATGATTTGAAAGAGAATATGACTTAGGTATGAAGATCTATATTAAGATTTGATAACTAACAAATGTGAATAACACCTAAGTAGGAGATTTTTGAATATATGACATGCATTGAAATCGATGGCTATATTTGGTATAATTTATATGTGAATCTTTTGTACTAGGCAAGTTGAACTAAATTGGGACATGTAAATTATGACCATAATCTGTGACATGTAAATTCAAAGCAAACGTGGGGTATATGATCATAGTGTGAACAATGACAACTATTTAGGCATGCAAACTTAGGCCAAATTTATAATTATGCAAGATATGTTTGTGAAACTTTAAGGAATGATTAAATCTGTTATATTTGCCTAATTTGCTAGTTCTGCTATATTTGCCTAATCTGCTAGTTTTGTTATATTGCCTAATCTGCTAGTTCTGTTATATTGCTTAGTCTGCTAGTTCTGCTCTACTGCCTAGTCTGCTAGATCTGTTCATCTGCCAAATCTATCATCTGCTGAAAATGCCAAATCTGTTATATGCTAAATCTGCTAAATTACTTAATATGCTGAATCCGTTAAGTCGCCTTATCTGCGAAAATCTGTTATCTGTTATATCTGTTAAGTTGATATATTCAGTCTGTTATTGACATAATCTGAATTAGCTATGAATAATTGACATGTATATTAGGCGTGGGCATAAATGGTAAATTATTAATTAATTGGCCGCAAAGATAAACATGGCTGACTCGAGGTTAGAATGAGTTTGCGGCGTAATTCTGCCCGGAACCGCCCGGCACATCCAGTGGCCGCAAACAATAGGTTCTAATGTGAGAAGTTAGTCATAACGTGCTTGAAACCCGAGGTTAGACTCAGTTTGCGGCAGAAATCTGCCCGGAACCAACCGGCATAACCAGTAGCCGCAAACTGTCAGTCTAACGTGAGAGGTCTGGGCATTAATATTTAATTAATGAAAATCTGAGATAAATATGATGTCTAAAACGTGTTGGGAGGATAGGGTTAAACCTACTAGACTGATGAATTTAATAAATCTGTTCCGTGAATCTGTAGGCCCAATTACAAAGTTAGACAAATCTGTAAGTCTGTTAATCTGTAACTGGTTAATCGGTAAGTCTGTTAAATCTGTATATCTGATCCGTTAGTCTGAAAACTTGTCTGTGAACTAGTTGATCTGAACTCTGTATGTCTGAACTTGTAAACAAGTTAATCTGAAATCTGTTAGTCTGGGGACACAAGGATAGGAAGGGAATTACTTGTGTCATCTGTTGTTTGGAACCCATATTAGGCAGTAACTCTTTCTGGTATCAAAACTTTGACCCAACAGTATGTAGGGTCCGGGCACGCTTACTCAACTAATTATAAGCGGTTCATTCTGATAATGGCGAGGGGTGTTGATGGTGCGTTCCAACCGGGTCATGTGCGTGCATGGATCCCGGTCTGCCTCAGAGGATGTAAGACGTCGTGACATCTGTAAATAGGTCTGTGCTAATTGGTTGTCACTTTAGGGAGTGATACACCCTACTGTGGGGCCGACACAGGATATTTATGTATTAGGGAGTCGATCGCTTGGGGTAGGGTTTTTAGGGTACACTTAGTTCTGTCTGTTTCTGTTGTTACCGTCTGTTTCCGTTGGGTGGTAACACCTGTCTGTTTCTGCGTGGTACCATCTGTTGGGGTGGTAAAGGCCCATTACTAGTGTACACCTAATTCTACATTCTGTTTCCGTAGGGATTAATCTGTTTCTGCTTCTGTCTGTTTCTGTTCGGATGGTAAAGGCCCATTACTAGCACTCTCTTCTGTGGAAATTATTTTGTACCCGTTTCTGTTTCAGTTTAGACATTAGGGTGACACCTAATTCTGTTATACTAGTATTAGTGCAGAGAAGTGTAAAGCAATAGCTTATATCATTCTGTTCTTCTGTTATATCTGCTACACCTGTTATAGTTATCTCTCATCCAGTTTTATTTTCATGTCATGTTATTATTATCTGTTCATAACTGAAAATCACTGGACTTGCCAGACTTTTTGTCTGACCCTTGTTGTTTCGCCTCCTTTCTTCCGTTTCCCACCTCCAGGTTTTGTAGAAGGGAATACTCTAGCTTGATCCGGATTTCTTCCGCTTGAAGTGCGTAAAGTATGGCTTGTCTTCTTCTGTGGGGATTATGATTTTAAACTATGCATTCTGAAGGCTTTTGTACAAGACTGATATTTTGTACTTGAATTCTGATATTGTGATTTGAAAGGATGTAACCAAGCTTATTTCGGTTTCTGTTGTAATAAAGTTATAAATTTTTCAAGTACTGTTTTATCTGTCTTGTAAGTTTCTGTTCTGTTTACTAAAATGCTCCACCAAAATTAAGGCATTCCCTTTGTGAGTGACCTTAACGGAGGTGGAGTGTTACACATGGTATCAGAGCCGAAGGTTACCAGATTGGGTAAAGATTTTGAAAACTATTTTCAAAAAGGTTTTGAAAGGAAGTATTTTCAAAAATAAAGCTTATTTTGAAAAACATAATCCCTAAGAGACATATATCTTTCCTTCAGTCCTTTTTGTAATTGAATCATTCCTTTTTTGTTTCAGCATGTCTGAAGCATCTGAGATATCAGAGGGTGTTCATGTACCCGGTTGGTTTCGTCAATATCTTGAAGCTAGGACCGCCGCCGCAGGTCCAGCAAATGATCCCCCTCCTCCACCCCCTCCTCGTGCAATTTCTTTCTCAAAGATCTGTAGAGATTTTAGGGCCATGGGTGGAAAGGATTTCAAGGTAACTGAATCATTCGTAGAAGCGAGGAACTGGCTCAAAGAAACTAAGGATCTATTCGTTATCTTCGAGGTGGACGATAGGCAGAAGGTACAGTTGGCGGTATGCCTGCTCAAAGACGAAGCTTCCTATTGGTGGGAAGTCACTAACGCCGAGAGGCCAGTTGAAACATGGATGGATTTCAGAACAAGGTTTGAGACAAAATTCCTCTCGCAAGCTGAACGAAGTCTACAACTGGAAAAGTTCTTATCTCTTAAGCAAGGAAGTATGACGGTCAAGGAATTGGTCAACCAGTTCAACCAACTGGCTAGGATCGGATTGAATTTAGTCAACACTCAGCATAAAAAGGCTCTCCGCTTTGTTAGAGGATTGAACGAGCCACTGCACAGCCTAGCCATGACCCATGTACCCATGGGAGCGACTTACGAGAAATTGGTGGACATGGCACTACTGCACGAGGAAGACAAGGGCCCGAAAGAGACAAAGAAGGAAGAACCACAGAATAAGAAAGCATGGCCCAAAAAAGAAAAAACACAAAAGAAGGATGAGGAATCTGAAGATAAGAAGGGGAAAAAGTGTTTTACTTGTGGAAGCTCGACTCATCTGAACAAGGATTGCAGAAAAAGGAAGGGCACTTGCTTCAACTATGGTGAGATGGGACACTTCGATAGGGACTGCCCGAAGAAACGAGGGCAAGGACAGAGGGCAGAACCCACTTCTGGAGGACAGGCGAATGCTCAAGGGACTGGTAGATAGAGTAGAAATAAGAAAATTTAAGTAGAAGGTTTAATTTTCTTATCTGATTGTTGAGTTAAAACTCTTTCGGATTCTGGCATTTTGATTCTGTAATCGATACTCTGCACTTTAATACTAGTATTGTTTCTGATTCCGCTGTAGACCCAATTCCATAAGGGTTATGACTCATCTGTTTGTGATTGGGGTTGGAGAGATATTCGTGTTAGGCGTCAAGTAGGACACATACATTCTGGGATTTATCATGCTTAGTTTCCTAAGAATCATTCGGTAATCTGATCTATACCAGTAATCTGTAAATATCTGAATATTTCTGATAAGGTTAAGATTTCCAGTTTTGACATTATCTAAAGAGGGTAATCCTCTGCGTGTCAATCTGATGTTGGTTTCGGTCTTCGGGGCCGATACTTAGGAACCATGTCTAATGGGAACCAAGTTTTTGTTTTATCTGTACTCGCTTCCATCATTCAACTGTATCCTATCGATCGAATCTTCGAACTTTAGGTTGAAACTAATGGGTGTAAACATGTGTTTGAGACATGTTATGTTTGATGGTTGCAAGTGGATGCAAGTGGATGCAAGTGGTTGCTAGTGGTTGCTCGTGTATGCATATACACACACTAGGCACTAGATCGGCTTGAAAACACTCTCATACTGCATATGGATGTGTGAGCATTTTTGTGGATGCAAAATGATTGACTCAGCACATGGATGTTGCATGTGACTGAATGGTTGTGCACTCATATAGAAATGATATGTATCGAATAGGAAAATTGCATACATGTTGGACTCATGGCACTGGCATAATTCGCATTAAGGAGGTCAACTGAATCAGTGGACCGCCTGATCTTTGCATTAGATAAGAAACATATACACACTTTTGCATATGTTCATACAACATTAGAAGTTTATAAGGACAATAGACGCCAATGATTGATGGTTGAGTAGATGGATGTTGGATGGTAGGACACATTCTTCTTAACTTGAAGATTTCGGGGACGAAATCCTTTAAGGAAGGGAGAATGTAACACCCCGTATTTTCTGTGAACTTAAGAATTACAAATCTAAGTGTAATTAAAATATAAAATAAGAATCAGGGAAAACGGGTTGCGCCATTGCGTTCGTTTCGAAATTCTGCTTGAAAACGAGTTCGAGTTTGCGTGAATCGGAGTCCGTATGACCAAGTTATGGCCCTCCAAAGTTTCAGGAATTTTCAGAGTTCAAAACAGCTCGAATCCGAATTCAAATTTCGAATTCAAAACCCAGAACAGACTGGGCGGGAAATTTCTCGCCAGTATCCAGGTCAATTGGGGAGTCGACTGGGCAGTCGACCCCCCCTCCCCCCCCGCGCCCGACCAGGTCGACTGGGCAGTCGACCTGGGGGTCGACCTGGTCCCCGAACCTGGTTTTGGGCCTGGGTGCATTCTTATGTATCTGGTCTCGTTTTCTGCCTAGATTCGTCTGCCTAAACCTATTTAAACAGCCCCAAACCTAGCCTTCTCTACACACAATTCTATTCTGCTTCTACTCTGCCTCTGTTCTAAATAAAAATAAAAATGGCGTCGCTACTCTGTTGGAATCAAAACTAGAAGCTAATCAACATCAACCTAAGCAACTCAATTCAAGCTTGAAACTTCAACAACGGTTAAAGAAGATCAACTAACGTCGCTACAACTATCTTTCTTTTAGAATCCAATCAAGGCAAGTGTAGTTATTTTCCGATATAAACTTTAATCATAATTGTGACATGATTGTAGATCTGAATTTGAGATTGTGTATGTTCTGTTCTAATCTATTTTATTCTGTATCTCTTCTTCTTTCTATTCTATAGCCAGGCTACTACGAGCCTGCGCCAATCTCCTAAGAGATTAACACACGAACGCTAAAATGTTTGGAACAAATAATGAATGTGGCATAATTGGACATGGCTAATCTGTGACTGATTTAAGAAAAAAGACATAGGTTGTAAACTAGATTTAGATCTGTGCATATTCTGTGAATTGGAAGAAGAGGAACCATGGTATGTTAACATGTGACTTGGGACATTAGACATAACGCATATTTTGAATTAAGATCTGTTATAACTAGATTGTTGGGCATATTGTTTATATAAGAATTCATGATTTGAAAGAGAATATGACTTAGATGTGAAGATCTATATTAAGATTTGATAACTATCAAATGTGAATAACACCTAAGTAGGAGATTTTTGAATATATGACATGCATTGAAATCGATTGCTATATTTGGTATAATTTATATGTGAATCTTTTGTACTAGGCAAGTTGAACTAAATTAGGACATGTAAATTATGACCATAATCTGTGACATGTAAATTCAATGCAAACGTAGGGTATATGATCATAGTGTGAATCATGACAACTATTTAGGCATGCAAACTTAGGCCAAATTTATAATTAGACAAGATATGTTTGTGAAAATTTAAGGAATGATTAAATATGTTATATTTGCCTAATTTGCTATTTCTGCTATATTTGCCTAATCTGCTAGTTTTGTTATATTACTTAGTCTGCTAGTTCTGCTCTACTGCCTAGTCTGCTAGATCTGTTCATCTGCCAAATCTGTCATCTGCTGAAAATGCCAAATCTGTTATATGCTAAATTGCTAAATCTGCTAAATCCGTTAAGTCGCCTAATCTGCGAAAATCTGTTATCTGTTATATCTGTTAAGTTGATATATTCAGTCTGTTATTGACATAATCTGAATTAGCTATGAATAATTGACATGTATATTAGGCGTGAGCATAAATGGTAAATTATTAATTAATTGGCCGCAAAGATAAACATGGCTGACTCGAGGTTAGAATGAGTTTGCGGCGTAATTCTGTCCGGAAACGCCCGGTACATCCAGTGGCCGCAAACAATAGGTTCTAATGTGAGAAGTTAGTCATAACGTGCTTGAAACCCGAGGTTAGACTCAGTTTGCGGCAGAAATCTGCCCGGAACCAACCGGCATAACCAGTAGCCGCAAACTGTCAGTCTAACGTGAGAGGTCTGGGCATTAATATTTAATTAATGAAAATCTGAGATAAATATGATGTCTAAAACGCGTTGGGCGAATAGGATTAAACCCACTAGACTGATGAATTTAATAAATCTGTTCCGTGAATCTCTAGGCCCAATTACAAAATTAGACAAATCTGTAAGTCTGTTAATCTGTAACTGGTTAATCGGTAAGTCTGTTAAATCTGTATATCTAATCCGTTAGTCTGAAAACTTGTCTGTGAACTAGTTGATCTGAACTCTGTATGTCTGAACTTGTAAACAAGTTAATTTGAAATCTGTTAGTCTGGGGACACAAGGATAGAAAGGGAATTACTTGTGTTATCTGTTGTTTGGGACCCATATTAGTCAGTAACCCTTTCTGGTATCAAAATTTTGACCCAACAGTAGATAGGGTCCGGGCACGCTTACCGAACTAATTATAAGCGGTTCATTCTGATAATGGCGAGGGGTGTTGATGATGCGTTCCAACCGGGTCATGTGCGTGTATGGATCCCGGTCTGCCTCTGAGGATGTAAGACGCCGTGACATCTGTAAATAGGTCTGTGTCAATTGGTTGTCACTTTAGGGAGTGATACACCCTACTGTGGGGCCGACACATGGTATTTATGTATTAGGGAGCCAATCGCTTGGGGTAGGGTTTTTAGGGTACACTTAGTTGTCTGTTTCTGTTGGTACCGTCTGTTTCTGTTGGGTGGTAACACCTGTCTGTTTCTGCGTGGTACCATCTGTTGGCGTGGTAAATGCCCATTACTAGTGTACACCTAATTCTACATTCTGTTTCCGTAGGGATTAATCTGTTTCTGCTTCTGTCTGTTTCTGTTCGGATGGTAAAGGCCCATTACTAGCACTCTCTTCTGTGGAAATTATTCTGTACTCATTTCTGTTTCAGTTTAGACATTAGGGTGACACCTAATTCTGTTATACTAGTATTAGTGCAGAAAAGTGTAAAGCAATAGCTTATATCATTCTGTTCTTCTGTTATATCTGCTACATCTGTTACAGTTATCTCTCATCCAGTTTTATTTTCATGTCATGTTATTATTATCTGTTCATAACTGAAAATCACTGGACTTGCCAGACTTTTTGTCTGACCCTTGTTGTTTCGTCTCCTTTCTTCCGTTTCCCCCCTCCAGGTTTTGTAGAAGGGAATACTCTAGCTTGATCCAGATTTCTTCCGCTTGAAGTGCTTAAAGTATGGCTTGTCTTCTTCTGTGGGGATTATGGTTTTAAACTATGCATTCTAAAGGCTTTTGTACAAGACTGATATTTTGTACTTGAATTCTGATATTGTGATTTGAAAGGATTTAACCAAGCTTATTTCGGTTTCTGTTGTAATAAAGTTATAAATTTTTCAAGTACTGGTTTACCAGTAGATGAGAATCTTCAGAGAATCGGCATTCCTCTAGTGTCCAGGTGCATATGATGCAGTTCTGGAAATGCCGAATCCTCTTCTCATTTGTTGCTATTGGGTACCTGTGCCAGGTCTGTTTGGAATTACTTCGGGAATCTGTTGGGTAACCGAGGAAATGCTACCTCGCTTGAAGGTTTACTGAGTTTGTGGTGGTTAGGGATCTCAGGTAAATCCTTGAGGACGATCCTTCTTCGACTAATTCCTTGTCTTGTCTACTGGCACATCTGGTGCTCGCGGAATAAAGCAATATTTGACGAAGTGGCAATGGACCCAACTACGATAATCCGGAAAGTAAGGAACGATGTGTTCCTTGCATTTCGTGGTAGACCTTACAAGGGAACCTTAGGTTACCGATCTAGGAGGTTGGCTACGACTTTTGATGTTACATTAGTACCGGCCACTCCTAGGGCAGGTATCGGTTGAGTTTTAATTTTTGTTTACATTTGGCTTTAGTTGTGGTTTCAACTGCTTTTTCTTTCCCTCCCCATCACCCCCCCCCCCCCCAATCGATCTTATGTCGTTTGCTAGTTGTGCAGAGTTGGATTACAGATTCTCAGATTGGCCATGCAGGAGCTGGTTGGAGCTTTCTATATTCCACCCATTGATCAGGTGGAGCTGGAGTGACTTGAGGAGCGAGAGTTTGGAAGATTATTCAGTCCTCAGATGCTGCGCTGGATTCATTGGAGCATGCGGACCTGGCGGATTCAGAGGATCAGGACCGACGATTCAGGTTGTTGATTAAGAGGAAGTGCTTAGAGGATAGCTGGATGGATTGGTAGCAGTTATATACTTTTCAGGTGTTCCGGTTGATGGATATTATTGTCGAGCTTAGAGGATTGTTGTTTGGTTTGAGGATTCGCATTTCATTTGGGCTTCTTGTTAGAGAGTTTTTTGATGTTGTACTTCATTATTTTTGTTATTCATAGAGAGTATGGGTTATTGTTTTGAAGTAGATATACTTCAATATCGGGTGGTGGTCTTGCCGGAATTCGATATTGAAGTAGACGGGCGGTGGTTTATCCGGAGCTCATCTATCTACGATCCTTACTTCCCTAGAGCCGTGTTAGGTTTTATCTTGCATTTATGTACCATAGTCGGACTCTGTATCTTTGACTTTTATATATATATATATATATATATATATATATATATATATATATATATATATATATATATATATATATATATATATATATGTGCTCTCTTCTCTTCAGAAGATCACACATTTTTACTCAAAAAAAAAAAAGTATTGTTTTATCTGTCTTGTAAGTTTCTGTTTTATTTACTAAAATGCTCCACCAAAGTTAAGGCATTCCCTTTGTGAGTGACCTTAACGAAAGTGGGGTGTTACAATCAAATGCATCATACTGGTTTTCTTCCCTAAAATGGTGTATAAGCAACCGGTTTAAATTGATCAACATACATTTTATTTTTACTGTATAATCAAATGCATCATAAGTGTTACTTTTACTGAGTTATCGATAAAACAATAAATAATATAGAGATATTAAAATGACCATATGCAGAACAGCTTCAAGAAACTAATCTAGCCATCATTAGCACCACTGCCATTAGTACTCATATGAATGTAAAAATCTGCATCTACTCCATCCATTATCCTTCCTTTGTCAAAGAAGAGAAAAAAAACATTAGAACACTTAAAATAAAGAAATTTTGTATACGAAATGTTAGAATCAAAAAACCCTGCTCAAAAAAACCTTTTCAAAACAAATTTTCGGACTGTATTTCCCGGCTTCTAAGATCTACAGCGTCCTAAACGCAGTATTTTTATTCGATCATCATATATATTCAATTAGATGGTTCTGTACTAATATAAGAAAAAACTCACATATTTCCAACCTACGTTTTGGCCACAGCAGCAACGCTAAATGTCAACCACAGTGTGATCTAAGGAGAGCTTTGTTCTCTCTTCTAATGCTCCAACAGTCACATTTAAACTGCTAATTTACATACTGATGTTACCTAATTAACAACATATTATGCTTTCTGTAGATTTATATAGTGTTATATGTAAGAACCAGGATAGTGATATCTTACACTGAGATCCTGTTTACTATAAATTGATTTGGACAATCAAAGACTGCTAGCTAAGTGCTTATACTAAAGATACTGACTGAACAATAAATGGTTATTTGGATTGATAATATACAATAACTGTTTCATGCAAATCATTAGCTAGCAAAATTTCCAAAATGCAGAAAAATGGATATGCACTATCTTCATGAAACTGTTCAAATTGATGAAGCTTAGTTTAACCACCTGATCGTCAGTTTTCCTATCTTTAATCAAATTCACCAACTCAAAGTTACATAAATCCAACTCTATTGGCTCATACTTCTCCTCCATTACTAATAATTGTTATATTTTAACCAATATCAAAATGCTGCAATTCTTTTAAGGAAAAAATGATGCTAAATGCACCCAAATTATATTCCATGCTTACCCAGATCAAAATAAAAACAACAAAATCGTACTTCATATTTGCCTAATCAGTAGCAACTGATACTCGCTCGGCTAAAAGAGAGAAATCTGTACTTTAATTAATAGAATACTTTCTGAGTGATGCTTGAGGAAAAGCACTACCATTAACAATTAACCCTTGAGAATATTTATCCAATAGTTTAGTTCTAGTTCCGATTAAAAAAACATTGTGCATAGATAATACTATTTTCCACATATAGTTCAATAAAAAATAATATTGAAGGATAAGACTTTACCTACTTACTTGCAAGCATGAAAGCTCAGTTGAAGAAATGGTATTTTTCTTTAAAAATAGAGACTTGCTCGGCTAGTTTCATCATGAACCTGATATTTTCCCAAGGTTAGCGTTCGCTCTTCCGAGTTCATTGCTTCATCGTCCCAAACTAGAAAAACTTCGTTTGTGGCTGGTTGAGATATAGGAGCTTTATTGGAGATTATAGGTGGTGGTCCAATTGCAACACCTATATTTGGCCTCAAAGCATATGCATGTGAGATGGCATAGGGTGGAAGGTCACCTGTTCCAGTATTTGATGCTGGAACTAGCACATATATAGCATTGCTTATGGGAAACAAAGGTTGAGAGGTGCTGTAACTGGTGCTCCAGGTATAATAGTGGATGTTAATGCAGGTCCGCGTTATGGATAAGAAATATTGGTTGTTGCAGTATAGAAGAAACCTGTATAGCTAGAGTAGGAAACCAAGCAGTAGCTGTAACAGGCCAAGTTGCAGATTGGAGTCCAAAAGGGGCAACATTGAAAATTATATTAAAAGGAATGACCAATGGAAAAAAGTGAAAATTACACTTGCATTATCAATAAACTGAGCTTCACTTAGGCTCGGTAAATTGAGGTAAAAACTGAGACTCGCTAAAGTAATCACAATCTTGGTAAAACTGAGCCTTGTGCTTAGTAAAGAGTAAAGACTGAGCCTCATGCCCAGTAAAAACTAAAAATGTAAGTTCTTACTGAACAATTGTAAGTGATCACAATCTTTACTGCAAAGACTCTGGATTTCATTGCACTGCAATGTACTCTCTATGGCAAAAATCCCTCTCTCTAGATTCTCTTTCAATACATGAATAAAAAATGCTGAACCCCCAAAAATTAAAGATCAAGGCGTAATAGTTGTCATGGAAAAGAAGAAAAAACCTGGGGCACATACATTGACATAAAAGTGGTGGTATAAGCTGGTAACGCTTTAGATATTAATGCATGGAGCAATATAAGGCAGGTAACTAATAAAGTCATCTTCAAGCATTCAATTTCAAATGAATGTTAAATATTTTGTTCATTACCGTTATTGTTCCTTATTAAGACATAATGTTAACATAATTTTTTTATATAATGTATTAAAAGTCTTCCTTATTAAAATTCTAAGCGTTTATTTTCATTTGTACAAGTTAGGTTGGCAATTACTCATTGTAGTTAATGTATAATATACCTTATGCTGAGCACTAAAAAAGAAACCAAAATTACATTTAATGCACATAGTATGCAATACATTAATATAATGCAAGAATTATGCATGAAATAACTGGATGCAAATATCAACATAAATTGAGCACTAACTTTTCTTAGTTATGGATTTCTATATTCTTCATTTTCTATAATTAGATTTGTTTCCTTCATAAATATTTATCATTAAATAACTGATGCCACTTTGATTCCAACAGGTGCAGCAAAAATAATTATTTTAAACAAGAGTCCTACATACTCAGTTATTTATTCTTTAAGTGAAGCCATATCCCAGTTATCATCACATGTTCCCCGCCATGCCTTGTGTTTGATTTATTTCCATGCTTTCGCTCTCAATTATTATTTGGTAAGATGCACTTTCAAGGTCTGGAGCAATTCAACATCCTTGCTTTGATGTGTTAAATTAAACTTTGTCTTTTGTTCTATTTTTTTTAATAAATTCTTGGGCAAATAATACGTGCATCTCCAGTTGTATTACTAATATAGCAGTAACTCAATTTTGATATATACAGAGTTTCAACCCAAAACATTCAAAATTGCAGTCCACAACACTCATTTAATATGAGCATTTGTTTGATTGCATAAGCTTCAAATGGAGCCAGTTGGTTATCATATATTGCTACTACTAATAACAATATTATTATTATTCATAAGAATGGTGTGGAAAGCAGAAGCTCAGCTAATTTTGACAAAGGAGTTAATTTTTTTAACTCCTTTGTATTTGCATGGATTTCGTAAATGAACTGAGAATTTTCCAGCCAGTTAATATGTGATAGTGGCCTTGAAAGTTTTAACATTGGTCTGATCACAAAAAGTAAGAGGAAGAAAGGTAGCAAAAGAATGGAGATTGCTAAACAGACAGGTGCCAGGTTTTCATATCCCTCCATGACTGATTAAAACTAAATGATTCTATAAACTGAGATGACATACATTATGAAAATCGTGTTATATATATCTAAAAAGGAAGCATTTATGCTACACCTAAATGAGGTCGGTCATTTCCTCTTCCATCTCCTAGTGTTGCAACGTTCATAAAGCCACTTAGACAAGATAAGATCACACTTTAGTTAATATCAAATTACTGAATCGAAGGGGCAGCCAGCTAAAACAAGTGTTCAAAAGGATACATGGGCTACCAGGACACAGTAATCTGTCGATCGCTTAAGAACTATGAATGAATCACAAACTAATAGGCCACATGTACTTTTGCATCTAATATTATACACTGGCATATTATAATAAATTAGGCTAATAAATCTTCATTGACTAATATTTCAGCATTAATGCATGTTAACATTCTAGTCCGGTTAGCTTCATCATCCCGGAGTAGCTGGCCAGATATTTTTGCTGCATTGCTCATTCAAGCATTTGCCCTGCTTCTTGCTTTTATTTCAATGTCTGTTTCTACATTCTAGTCCAGTTCGAGTTTGTGAATTTTCCAGGAAAATAATTATCTCAAACTCCGCTTTTCTATTAAGTTTCATCCTCACCAGATTTCCTTTTTGATTATATTTAGATAATTATCTCAAACTCCGCCTTTCTACGAAGTTCATGGAAATAAAAGACCAAATTCTCTATCATGATGATATTGATGGTACACTAATCAATCTACTGATTTTAAAATCAATACCAAATTGCAACTAAAATATCTCATTTAACACCTTTGGATAAATTGCCCGAAATAAAAGTTAGTTACTCACTTTTATTTTTCAAGCATCTGGAAGAATGCCTGGTGAAAACGTCTATATTGTTGCATTATACTAACCAGCAGTGTTGTTGCATTTGGTTTCTTTTATATTAATTTCTTGCTGAAGTATGTTTTTTCCCGCAATGAGTCCTATTGTAATTTTTCTTCTAAACACTTAATACAGATGTTTAGTACAACATGAGTGATTTGTGATTAACCTGAAAGAGGCTACTAAAGATATTGTACCCAGTCTAAAAGACAAGGTAACGAAGGCCAGTGATTCGCAAGCGTCGTCGTATCATATAATGTATGCCTCACTGTATTTAATTACCTATGTAATTTTCATTCTAGCCAGCAAAGTTAATAATTTATTTTTATTATTATTTAAAAAAAACATGTTTGCTAGTAGATTTCTATGTGCGAACACTGAACAGAAAACCTTACGGACCTAAAACCGTTGTGTGTGTGTGTGTCATGTTGATTATAAGGGTAAGCAGTAGCTTACCCCAGGCAGATCCCCATATCTAAGTAAAATAAGCTGTCCAAATATTGAGCTTTCCATTCTCTTCGCTAAAGTTTATAGTTCTTAGATCCCCACATAAACAGATGAATAGAAAATAATGAAACTAATACGGTAGGCTGAGAACATTAAATAACCGAAAAAAAAGAACTATACATTTAATACCTCTCAGTAACAGCGTGCTTTGTCAATATGATGTAAGGAAAATGATAACATATCGAGTTAAAACTTCATGCAAGGAATGTAGTTGTTGCGCTTGTACTTTTAGCATCGTCAGTTCTCGCTTGCAATTTCCACCCTCACGTGTCCCTTCATGCTCAGCGCTACTACCTTATATTATATTTAGGGTTGTCAATGGGTCGGGTTCGGGTCGGGTCAAGTTGGGTTGAGTTCGGATCGGGTCATCTCAACCCGTTTATTAAACGGGTCGGGTTCGGCTCGGGTCATTTATAATCGTGCGAGTTTCGGGTTTGATCCGTGTAACCCGTTAAGAAAAATATTTGTATAAAAAACTTTGTGGGTTTCAAATGATGACTGCATTTAATCGAGTCTTTGTAGCATAAATTAAGAAAGAAAAATGACTATGCTATAGCGAAGTGCTCATTTTGGAAAAAATGGTTTACTCGAGATCAAGAAAGATGCAACGCCCTTTGTGAAGAAATCAAAAACTTGAACTTCCGTGAAGTATATCATCCAAAGTGAATAGCAATCACAATTTTGGTAAAGAACATAGATTTGATAAACCTTGTCAAATCTATCGAGTATCAAGAGTCTCAAGAGTCAAGACGATGCTAATGTCGATGCTTTTTCTGGTGTCGCCGTTGTTCTTCAATCTGATGCACGATTTTAGAAGGATATCATAAAATCTAGGGCTCAGTGTAAAAAGGAAAGAGAAGACTGAAGTCTGAAGGAGTAAAGAGGTAGAAGCGCAAAAATTAGTATGACTGAATAAGTGGTGGCTTGATAATTGATAAATTAGGGTAAAGCGGCAAATGGGTAATGGACTGGGATAAGCCTATGTTTTGTAGATTGTAGAGTAATAAAAATATGTTTTATATTAAACGGGTCATGATGGGTCAGAAACGGGTTCACGGGTTGGGTCGGGTCAACCCGTTTATTAAATGGGTCAAAGCGGGTTGACCCGAAATTGACCGTTTATGAATGGGTCGGGTCGGATCGGGTTTTTATCGTGCGGATTACGAGTCGTGTTTCGGGTCGTGTTAGAAATTGACGGCCCTAATTATATTCTTGCGTATGCCTCACCATCTCACCCACTTAGCAACAAAGCATATTGCAGCCTGCAACCTTCATACGTCACAAAACATTCCCATGCTGCAGTCATCGCTCATAAACTACAGTCATCACACATAAACGACCTATATAAGTTAAAAAAAACAAATACCAATGTTTCACGGTTTCATAATTGTTACCAATCAACTACAAAGCTGTCACTAAGGGCCTGTTCTTTGCATCAAACGGAAGAAGAAAAGCAACGACGCGTCTGACGCGTCCGGACGCATCAAAACAGAAATGGGGCATTATGCTCCGTTTGCTCATCGCACCAAAAAGAAGTCGTTACCCTCCAACGCACATCCGTTTGGATTAATTAGGGTATTAATCAAGTTTTTAGTGTTAAATTTAGTGTTTTATAGATTTTAAAAATCAATAACTTGAGCAAATGAAATCTGATTGAGACGCGGTTTTTTGTGTAGCGATTGTATTAAAGTGCTCTACGTAATGGAGTTGGTTTGAACTGAATTGGAGTAATTTATAATTTTTCTATTCTACTGAACACCCTGTTAACATTCTCCACTCAAATGGTTCACTTAACGTGCCAAATACATCCTCCGCTAACTCCAATTCTCCGCTATAATACTCCGTTGAAATACTCCGCTTCCGCTAGTAAAGAACACACCCTAATATCGACAATGTAATGCGAATGAAAACATATTATTTATGCATTCCAATTTCCAAATTTTAAAAACAAACCTTTCTCCTGAATAATAACATTTAAAATGTAACTTAAAGCTTCCAAAGGCAAAGTCCCAACAGCCTTTAACAAGAATAATAAGTTAATAACAAAATCAGCATAAAACATTTAATTAAATCAATTAAGATACAAAACTTGCTCACGGAAACATTTTCAGAGTCTACGGACGGCCTTAAGCAAGCAAGTCAAATTAAATAAAAAAATAATTCTCTACAGCATCTTTAAGCTTATACAGTCTGCAAACTGAGCAGCTAGAGGTATTTTTACTGTGGAACAGCTAGAGGTAGCCTTTAGTTACTGTCCCTGTTATTGTTTTGAACATTCATGCATGAATACAACAAACATGCATTTTTTTACAAGATTTGAACATCTCAAATTTTTAAGCATTCGTTTTCCTGTTATTGTCCCTTATAATATAAAGCAACATGAAAATTCTTAAAGTATACATAAAGTAATAAGAAAATCATTACATTTTGAGATCAAGGTACAAGTAAATAACCTTTACTAATATCCAATCTAAAGCACAATTCCGAGGTTGACTGAAATTTTTAGTTGGTATTTTAGTGCTAGAAAAAGGATCTCTACAAGAGGATCTCATTTTTCTTCACTTTTCTTCTCTACAATCTGCTTTCACATCCACACCATGCTAAATCATTATGAGTACAAAGCTAACAACTCTAATGGCATAACAATAACAAAGCCACTAGTTCTAGCTTTATTAGCCCTATAACGAAAATTGTACAACAACAGATATGGTTCTCATATTTAGTATGGTACACGAAACTTTGCATGTCAACTATATGAATGTTTTGGAAAATGTTTATATGCATGTTGGTAGAATCAGGGAAAAAATAGCTATCATATTTGTTTAAAAAGCAGTCCAATTCATTCTCAAACGTCGAACTATACTGCACTTGGAGAGGCAATCACTCACTTTCCTTGTTTTGATGTACATCAACACAAAACAACCTTTCTAGTTTCCATTAACATCAAAACACCACAATCTTTACTCTTGTTAATATTTTCCTTAAATGATCTCTGACAGTTTTTTGTTTCTACTATGATTGCAGCTTCGGTATTCTAGTCGTATCTTTTACATAGATATGCACCCTTATTTGACCAGGATATCTTGAAAGAAATCATATATAGTTAGTCAACTTATAGGTAGAAATATTTTGCAGTGGACTTATAGTCCCATGTATATTTCATGTACATAATGGTCAAATAACATGTTACATTATTGGCATGAAACAAAGCCTTAGAGATAAGAATACATAGTTGAAACCGATTCAGCAATTGATTAAGATGACTGCTTCACCCCATCTAGAAGGAATTTCCACTCAAGTATGATCGATTCTTTTCTAAAAACAAAGAATTTACAAACTGAGAAAATATTACTCACCAATAAAAACATCTCCCCCAGACTAAATCAATTAGAATAAAATAAGAATAAGGGTATCACTAAAACCCTCGATAGTAGACTACTGCAAGCATAAAAACAATGGCCTTTGAAACATAAGATCGAATAGAAATTCAATGCAAGTATGCATAATAAAATGCACTGGCTCAATAATTATTACCTCAGGGCTTACAAGCGGATCTCGGACTAGATATTGAGGTGAGGTTTTTGTCAGCCGCCGCTGGATTAATTAGAGCTTGCGTTTGTTAAATCGTCGAGCAAGAAATTTGTGCAAATAGCGGTTACTTGTGTAGAAAATGAGAACTATGAATAGCGAGGGTGGAGGAGGGTTTTCTTCCTTTTCTGGGAGGAAGCGTCAAATAGAAGAATGAGCGGCCTTGAAATATTTCACTGAAATTTGGGGGAGATTTAAGCGGGAAACTTGGATGGCGTGTCATTTTGACGGTTCAGCAATTTTTACCGCGCAAGGCGGGGATTGTTAAAGGAACTCCACGTTTGGTTGAGGGGAGGACCAATTTTTATTTATTGTATAATTGTTATGGGGAGGACAAAATGAATTAGCCTCCCCTTAAACATATAAATTAAAATTCCAATATTAACCCTCATAAAAATAAACAATGGATATAGTTAATGTAATAGAGACACAACAAAAATTTCATGGGTAATCAGAAGGCATCGGATTAGGTAATTAATTATAATTTCATATTGGAATTGGTATGATTAATTTTAAATGCAAAAACAAAAATTTTGTTATAATATGTTGTATCGAATTTTTGTAAGGCAAATTCTATTCATACACCGAAAATTACTTTATGTATACCACTATTTTGCTAAAAATATATATTACTAAATTACCCTTCTTTTTTATTGCATTTTTTTTACTTTTTAGTTAATAACCCATCAAACTAAAAAATTGTAATTAGTGATATATGATTAAATCTATATAAAATAATCTGAAGAACATAATGTATTTTTAAACATGAAACCTAAAATTTGAATTACGATAACTTTTACAAATAAGTGATAATTTAGAGTTATTTAATTTAAAAGCAGTGTCTTTTTTGCTGAAATTAATAATTTTTTGTAGCATAATAAATTGTATACCATACACTCAAAAAAAATTAAAATCCAGTTTACTAAATTTAAACTTTATTTAGTGCTATAGGTTTCCTATTTTATGTAAATAACTTTAAAGTTTTAGAGAGGGAAGAGGAAAAAAAAATAAGGCTAGTTTTGTAAAAAAAAAAAAAAAAAAAAAAAAAAGCAGTGTATGAAAAGTAATTTTTAGTGTATAGTAGTTTATTTTATTTTATGGTGTATGTAAAGATGTTATTAATGTATGAATAGAATTAGCCTTTTTGTAATTGAGATGTTTTATAATTTGCACCTTTGTTAGTTGCGCTGAATTTAGTAAGTTAGTGTTCAACATAAGTGACAAATCAAGGGTAGTTAGGTCTTTTTTTTTCTTTTTTTAAAATAAATTAGATCCCCCTTAACAAAAAAATATTAAGCTGGAGTTCCCTTAAAATTATCCTCCCCTTAACCAAATTTGGAGTCCCTTTAACAATCCCCAAGGCAACGCCCCGACTGTTTTATTTTGTTCTTAACGTGAATAGTGACAGCAAGGCTACTTTTCGTGTCAATCCATGTTTGCTATCAATGTATCATTTTCTTGTAGTGATTCAAATTCCATATTCACTTTTGAATTTATCATTTCTAAATCATTAATAAATTCCTTTATAACCATTCCAATCTATTATCACACTCTATTTTATATTCCAAAATTTGAATGAACTCATCATTTTCTTTTTAAAACGATTTCCCTTTTCACTCGATTCCAATCTGGATTCATTTTATATACACACACACACACACACACACACACATATATATATATATATATATATTTCCTTTAGAGATATTTCATTTGCAAAATATTTTCTTTAAACCATTATTCACTTTAATTGTGAATATATTGCTTTATATATAATCAAATCAGTTTGATTTCGTATATTAGTTAATATTTTAAACCCAAATTCTATTTGTGACTTCTATTAAAAAATTTCCATACAAATATCATTCTTTTATTTTAACTCGTTTAAAATCTCATTTAAAAATTTCCTTATAATTTGCTACGTTCAAATCTCATTTCAAATATTGGTTTCAAAATCGATTTCCACTTTTCCATATAAATCAAATTTTGAATTTATATTTCATATCCAATAATAAATAATTCACTTTACACTTTCATTTAAAAACAACTTCTTGATTTATCCATTTGAACAGGTTTGTATTTTCAAATCTATGCGAAATTTTATTTCTATTTTGGAAATAAATTCCATTTTAAATCCCAAATTCCTTTTCCATATTCGAAAATATTTTACGGTATTTAAAATACCAACTTGCTAGGGCCAGGGTAATTCAAACACAATATATCCAATCACAGATTATATAACACATCATATATCACAATCAAGGAAAAACAGTAATATAAATATTGAGGAACCCAGTTGGGTCCCTCCAACCTGTTTCCCTGCATCCACAGATGTTAATCAATGTAAACAGCATCGGTTTCAATTCCAATATAAGGTATCGGGATAAACAGATAAATATTCAATCAACGATTAACTATATTTAGGTACGCAACCATTTCAACCAATTCATCAACCATCCATTCAATCAACCAACACGACATATAAAATTATTATATATAAATTTTAAAAAATATGTAAAAGAGTTAGAGTTATTGAGTTTACTCGCCTTTTTTTGCAATTGACGGTTCTACTTTTGAGTTTCATTTAAAATCAAATAGCGTTTGATTTTATAATTCGATTCAAGTAGCTCTCCTTTCAATAATATTAATTCCACAACGTAGCTCTCATTGCTACGATTCCAAGGTGGTTGGTTTCGCTTAATCTTTATTAACACATAATTAAGCTCTTGACACACGTTTGTTTCACCCAGGCTTTTCATACGGTCACTGTTCTTTCTAGACTCCGTCCTTGCTTTGCGTTAAAACTCTTCTTCCTTTGAAGAGAAAGCTGCTACTTCCTGAAACAATACAGCAACCTGATATCTTCATACCCGATGTGATTTACTTGTTTTTCAACTCAGCTGTGATGTTTGTGTAATGACCCGCATTGGCAGAGGTATTATAATTAATTTATTTAATTATATAAATGGTGATATAGTAAATTTAATGGTCGTGGAATTAAATAATGGTGAATATTTAATTAAAATAATAAATTAAATAATATATTTAATTCTGAAATAATCAGAATTGGCTGAAATGACGATATGGTGTGAACCGAATCATCTGTGATATTTAATTCAGTTTAGAATTGAATTAGAATAACGAATATATTATATAAACGACAGTTTGAACGTATAATTATATTATAATTAAAATCAAGCTCGAAATGACGCGGTAGTTCGCTATTTGGCGATTTGAACTTCAACTGAATATACAGGGTTCGTTTTAAATCGGATTTCTGTGAAACAAGAAACATGTGGAGTTGGTGGAGTATATCTTTCTAGTGGAAGACAAATATCGAGATTTCGTCGTGTAGATTTCGATTTATGTCCAAATCAAATTTTAGAAAAGTCACCGTGGAATTCCTTTATAATTTATAAAGGGATTATTTATATTTTAAAAAGGAATTTCAATATAAATCGAATATCGGGTTGACCCAGAAGTAAATATCGAATTGGAAATTCATATAGGAATATTCTAGAGATGTAGGGTATTCCACTGTGAGTATATACGATAATATAAGTTTATTTATATTTAATTTAATTATATTTAAATATATTTACATATTTAAATGGGTCATTCAGAGCCTTAAAAATAGCCAGTTTTTCATACGACCTCAGAATTCGACGAAACCAATTTTGTTGGATTTGTAATGTCAAATTATTGTTAGATTTCCAGTTTCGTGATTTTTAGAGTCACTGTGTGGTCGTACGGATTTTTAGAGTGAGAAACAGTCGATATTTTGACGGTTAAAAATACACTGTGTGAGCATACAAAGTCGGAATTCGACGAAACCAGTTTCGTTGGGTCCGCAATGTCGAACTCTAGCTACATATCCAGTTTGGTATTTTTAGGTGTCGTGTGTGATCACACGGATTTTTAGAAGACGAATTAACGATGGAGAATATACCGGGAATATTCCATTCTACAAAATATCTAGATATTTATATCCTCTATAAATACCTATTCACTTTCTAACCTAAATCCTCATTCAACAGCAAACCAAAAATCGCACCGCCAACATTGTTTCTCCATCCAGTAAAGAGTTCATCCTCATATAAATCAAAAAGAAATGAAAACAAATTCTATAAATCAATATATAAGCATTGGTGAACTCGTATGGAGATGAGCTTCATTTCTACGCAGAAATTGCTGGGTACGATTCACTTTTGCTGAAGTCAACAATTTAGAGCGAACCCTAGGGTTCGGCTATGAGAAGTGTATGGACTTCTAGGGATGATTTGGGTATGATATTTGAAGTAGTGGTTCGAATAGCATTTGGTTGGGAAATTTTTGAGGGATTTGGGGTCAAAGGAGTTCGGTGGTTTTCCTGTACCTAGAGCGATAACCGAGAACGACGGGACCTCTGAATGGGGGGCGAGTTACATGAAAATAGTATGGTGTTGTAGAGGAGTCGAGGAGATGAAGCATGGTATTTTCAATTTGGATTTGATGAAGTGGAGAAGGAGTTGGAAGGTGGTGAAGTTTGGAAATGGTGAAAACGTTTACTGAGAGCATACGGGTTGAACAATTTGGGGAAGAAGAGTATATGGTGCGGGTCTAGTAATTTGAGGGGTAATGGGCCAAAGGATGAAGTAAGCCCAATAGAAATATTCAAGTTTTTATTTAATTTAAATTGTATAAACTGGTATAATCAATATCTTGGCCATACTGTATTAGAAATTCGAATCGTAAGTTGCGTTGGGACTGTATGGACGAGAGCTTCACAATGAAGCTGACTGGAAGTGGATTTGAGCTCGTTTGAATTTACGACGAAATAAATTGTTTGATTCAAATCAAATAAACAGTTTATCGTTCTTTAACGATGAACTGCCAAAGTGAGTAAATCTCACTAACTCTAAACAGTTTATAATTTCATGTTGTATTTTTAGAACTGTTAGAAATTGTCTGATTTACTGTGTGTTGACTGTTTGATTGAATTGCTAGTCAGTTAGTTGAATTTCTATATTTGATTCTGTTTAACAGAATATATCATATGGACTGAAAGTGATGTTATATATATTGTTTAACATCTGTGATGCAGGGAAACAGGTTGGAGGAACCCAACGGGGTTCCTCAACATTTATTTTACTGTTTTTCATATGATGTGATATATATAATCTGTTGTCGATTATATATGTTTGAACGATATTGATCATCGTGATTTGATATGTTGAATACCATAACATACCGAAATGTTGATAAGGGAATATTTTCAAAGTGATATTTGAAAATAAAATATTTATAAATGGAATATGTAACACCCCACCTCCGCCAGGGTCACTCACATGAGAATGCACTAGCTTTGGAGGGGCGTTGTCAGGGTAAACATGCACAGAAATATTACAAGACAGAACATATAAAACAGCGGAAGGAAAAACCAAATTTCATTACCTCATAAAATTACAAGGTCTAAAGCCTTTTACATCAAAATGCCTTTAAAAGCCATTACATTGGAAACCTGTCTTGCAATAGTTAAAGAAGCATAAAACCACAGTCATAAAATATTCCCCAAGTAAAACGGTAAAGCAGCCATAGCCAAGAAAAGATCCAAGCCATACATGATGACCTTGAAGCAGAAGAAGTCCGAGCTAAATAACAGTATTTCCTCCCTGAAAACCTGGAGGGGAGGGGAGAAACGGAAGACAAAGAGGCGAAAGAAACAGGGTCAGTCATAAAGACTGGTAAGTCCTATCTACTTCCAGCATAAAAACAGGTAAAGGTAACGTGAAATGCATAAACTGAAAGTAAACATAAGGATGATGACAAGATAGACAAGCTAAACTAAGGTAACAGGATGAACTACTGTATAGAGATAAACTACGGTCACTATGCATCTAGTATAACATCCCAAGGTTCTATCGAGTATAACATCCCAAGGTTCTATCGAGTATAACATCCCAAGATTCTATCGAGTATAACATCCCAAGGTTCTATCGAGTAATACATCCAAGGTTCTATCGAGTATATTTGCTATGCACCTTCCGTACCAGTATCCCAACCCGTGTCATGTGTTAGCTACAAAATGTCCCTCACCCAATGTCATGAAATGGTCCATGCCAACCTAATGTAGGTTTTCCCAGCTCGTATGTTTCTTTCCATGTATATGTTTAGTCCTTTGCCGTAAATCCTACGGGCTTCCTCACGTAGTTCTATACTACTTCAACGTAGTTCCATTATCCTTGAAATCGTCTGGACTGTCACCCTTGATCTAGCTGTGTTTTCTTACCATGAATTCTCGAAGGTTCGGCTAGGATTTATGCCACCTAGGACCACTAGGGATTACGCTACCTACTAAACGTTTTCGTAACTCGGTTTGGGTTTAAGCCACCTAGGACCACTAGGGATTACGCTACCCGTCAACCACGCCCCTTTTTCCCACGTATGTATCGTGAATCGTTTTTTCATGTCTAGATGCACATGTATCTCAATGTGCCATCCGAGTCCCGTGCCACGGCTAATCAAGAAATACAGGACTCGGTCGGGAGATTTATGTTATCTGCCGATGCAGATATCAAGGTCTGTTTTTCTACCGGTGGTTATGGTCCCACGTGACCCCTCCATCAACTACTGAAAGGAAATCCAAGAAAAACATGCACGAGAACTATACTCCGGCCATCCATGCCCCACTTTCCTATTGGCCAACCTCACCCATAACTAGATAGCAAGTATATGGTCTGTTGGGAGTTCTCTGCCTTTCCGCATACGTACACGATTGACTAAAGATGGTAGGTAGTCGACGACGTGCTATCACAGGGCTAAACTAGATATCGCCGACTCCACGCTAATCCACCCTAGTCTTTAGGTTGCTCGCACAGCAACCAAGGCATACCCTTGGTTCTTCTACCGCAGACCTTAACCTCTGTGAGCCCAGGAGGATCATCTGCAACCTCACAGAGGGATACCAAGAGTACCCTCACGTCCCCTGAAGCTACCGCTTCGTCACCCAGTTCGCTGGAGCCTTTATCTAAGTCAGATAAACATTCGCTCCTCCTCGTGTGTTCGTTTTAAACGATGACCTACCGTATCAGGTTACTCATCTATCTGTGAACTGGTCCAATTTTCTTGACTAAGAATTATTACTTAGTTATCCTTAACTAAGGTTTATCACTTAGTTTCCCTTCCCGTTATCCTTATTAACTACGATTTTCCACTTAGTCCCCTGAAGCTAGGGTTTTTTCTAATGGGTTAAGTGTTGTCATCCGAGTTCATGACTTACCCCGCCTACGAATCATGTCAAAATTGGCTAAGTATTCAAGTTCAAGGCTTAGCCCTACAAACCATGTATCAAGTTGGTTAAGTATATCAAGACGTTCATGACTTAACCCTAGATTATCATGTCAGATTGGTTAAGTATAGGTTAACTTAACCCTATCAAATTACCGAGGAAAATTGGTCAAGTGTAGGTTAACTTAACCCCATGAAATTATCGAGTTGGATTGGTTAAGTATATTTAAGAGGTTCGTGACTTAACCCTATCAAATCATCAAGTCGGATTGGTTAAGTGTAAGTTAACTTAACCCTATCAAATTACCGAGTCGGATTGGTTAAGTGTAGGTTAACTTAACCCCATCCACTAGTCATATTTATAATGGTTAAGTATCATTCTTGTGGGTTTACTTAACTCTACCACGCATCGCGTTATCCCCGTCGGGTGTTATCAACCCATTTAGGTTAAACTAACCCATCCGCTAATCATGTTATATGGTTAAGCGTCTTAAATAATCAAGTCCGGTCTTACTTAACCTACCCATTCATGTCATATCGGTTAAGTGCCATTAGTCAAACTAACTTAACCTTATCATGTGGCATTAAGTAAATTAATGCACCCCAACCTCTCACATTAGACTTTGTTGTGGTTACTGGTTACGTCGGGCGGGTCCGGGCAGCTTTACACCACAACCTAGTCTAACCTCGGGTTTTGAGCGCGATATGACCAACTTCCCACATTGGGTCTTATTGTCTGTAGCTACTGGATTTGTCGGGCGGTTCCGGGCAGATTTATGCTACAAACTCAACCCAACCTCGAGTTGGCCACTTTCATGTTTTCCTACTTATCATGTTCATGTCAATTTTAGGCTACGACAAAGTCCACGTTTTACACTTATGCCCATTTTCCCCTTTTCTTAATTCATGTTAAATTTCATATCCCATCCCACGTTTGCCTAAACTACCCAAGGCGTATTCCCAATGCAAGTGAAAGCGAGTCAACATAGTAGGAATCATATGACAACATATTGGCCTCAAATATGTATGATAGCATAAAGGGATTGGCCTCAAACATGTATAATAGCATAAAGGGATTGGCCTCTAACATGTATGATAGCATAACAATAGGTTTATCGTCATAGGCATGTAAATGGTCATGAGAGGTTTAGGTTCTTTTACATGCATAAGCCCCAAGTCAAGTTCATATGAATGTTCCACAAGCCAAATGGTTCTAAGGGTTCATGCCAACATTCCATAAGTAAAAATTCAATCTTGCATGATAAACTAAGTCAAACACAACATGAGTGACATGATTTAATCACTAAGAAATAGCCCAAAGTCATAGGTTCAAGAGAGAGGCAAGACTAGATTCACATAGACTAACATACTTAGGTTTCATCTCATTTTATTCCATGTCAACATTAGAACTACCGTTTAGATCTAAAAGTAGCTAGAACTTACAAAGCGTGGCTAGTGAATTAGGAGCAAGAATCGTCATAGAATCGTTGTAGAAGCTCTAGGAATGATGTAGCAACACTAGAAGCCTTGAGAATGCAAGTAGCTCCTTGATTTGATGGAGAAAGATTGCTCCTTTGCCTTAGCTTTAGTTTAGAACTCTCAAGCTCTCAATGATGAAGATGGAGGCCATTATTTAGGAGCATTTTGGCAGCACTTAGTTACTAGAATGATTTTTAGTGATTTAGGTTAGGTCTTAGGGTGTTTTTATAGGAGTTAGGACTAGTTTAGGCCCTTAGATTAACCCTAGTTTAGATCTGAACCCTTAAATCTCGTCACAGGCTAGCTGAGCAGACCCAATGGAGCAAACAGGTGCACCAAGCTAAGATGGCCGACCAGGGAGGTCGACCCCCAGGTCGACACCCAAGTCGACTGGGCAGTCGACCTGGTCCTGGGGAGGTCGACTACCCAGTCGACTCCCCAGTCGACTCCCCAGTCGACCTGGGTCCTGGGCTGGAAATTTTCCCGCCCAGTCTGTTTGGGCCTAAATTCGAAATTCGAATTCGAATTGTTTTCGTTTTTGAATTTTCTGAAATCTTCTATGGGCCATAACTTGGTCATACGGACTCCGATTTACGAAATTTCAGACTCGTTTTCAAGCAGAATTTCGAGACGAACGCAATGGCATAACCCGTTCCCATTGATTCTTAATTTATAATTTAATTCTGCCCTGATTTCTTGTTTTAAGATATTATAAAATTCGGGTTGTTACAGAATATTTATAAATAAGAAATATTTATAAATTGGAATATTTATAAATAGGAGATATTTAGAAAAAGGGAAAACGTTATAAAAAGGAAACTATTATAAAAAGGAAATCATTTTAAAGTGGAGAACCGTTACTAAAAGTAAATCTTTAAAATGAATAAATGTTGTTAAAAAGGAAATCTTTATAAATAGAATAAAGGAGTTAATCGAATATATAGTTTATTCAAATAGAATAAAGGAGTTAATCAAATATATAGTTTATTCAAATAGAAAAAAGGAGTTAATCGAATATAGTTTATTCGAATAGAATCAATTGAGTTAATCGAATATTAGTAATTCGAATAAAGTAAAAGGAGTTATCGAATATTAGTTATTCGAAGAAGAGTTAAATAGAGTTATCGAATATTAGTTATTCGAATAGAGTTAAATGGAAATAAAGGAGTTAAGTTTATTCAAATATAATAAAGGAGTTAATCGAATATATAGTTTATTCAAATAGAATAAAGGAGTTAATCGAATATAGTTTATTCGAATAGAATCAATTGAGTTAATCGAATATTAGTAATTCGAATAAAGTAAAAGGAGTTATCGAATATTAGTTATTCGAAGAAGAGTTAAATAGAGTTATCAAATATTAGTTATTCGAATAGAGTTAAATGGAAATAAAGGAGTTAATCGAATATATAGTTTATTCAAATAGAATAAAGGAGTTAATCGAATATATATAATTTATTCAAATAGAATAAAGGAGTTAATCGAATATAGTTTATTCGAATAGAATCAATTGAGTTAATCGAATATTAGTAATTCGAATAAAGTAAAAAGAGTTATCGAATATTAGTTATTCGAAGAAGAGTTAAATAGAGTTATCGAATATTAGTTATTCGAATAGAGTTAAATGGAATTAGAGGAGTTAATCGAATATAGTTTATTCGAATGGAATTAGAGGAGTCAATCGAATATAGATTAATAGAATAGAGTTAGAGGAGTTATCGAATATAGTTTATTCGACAGGAGTTAAGTGAATAGAGTAAATCAAATAGAGTAAATCGAATAGAGTTAAGTGAAAAGAGTCAAATCGAATATAGTTATTCAAAAGAAAGGTTAAGTAACGAAGTTGTTAAAGAAATTTATAGTGAACTTTGCCTATTTCAAGGTTAGAAATGTCGTTCAGTTAAGGTCTGAGAGGTATTTCTACCCCAACTTGATTGGCTTCGTTTTTAACTAAGGAATAGTTAAGGTTCGGTAGTAAAGGAAATGGTTTAAGTTGGCATCGCGATGGTTTGTTCAAACATCTGTCTAAGTCCAATGAAGAAGCTTTGGAAATGTTTTCCAAATAAGAAACCAGAAATGTTTTCTAATAAAGAAAACAAGAAATGGAAATGTTTTCCATTGTTAATGATGTATATTTTCCAAATTTAGAAAATAAGAAATATTGAATATAGGGAAACAGGAGATAAGTAAATTAATGAAATAAAGAGATAAATGTTGAATGATGTTGATCGATATATATTTCCATTTGGAAATAATATCGTCGTTTGCACACCTGTTTTTTTCGATAGTTAAATCACATACTATCGAAGTTTTGACCATTTTAACATTGTTAATATGGAGAGACTGGTTGTATTATTATCCAAAGAACCACTTTGTATTGGCATAAGCGTTGTGAATCATATATGCCAAAGGAAATTGAAGACAGAGTTATGCAAGGGCTATCCTGTTTACAGAATAGTGCCTTCGGTTCATCCTGTTCCTGGATGACTTGTATGGATGGATGTATGACAGAGTATTTCCAGACGATCACGTATATTGATTTCTCCAACCATACCAAGAGTGGAAGCGGAGAAGGAAACTTCTTTTAGCTAACACATAATGTATGGTTGAGGACATCAATCGGTGATTTGATGGATTTGACGATGTGGCATTCAAAGTGAATCTAGTGTGATGATAAAGCATAGCTTCAAGCCTCATCAACCGGTAAATGACAGAAATCGGGCAGGCAGCATGGCTAAGTCAGTCGCACCGAAGTAGGGTGTATAATCACCTTATCTAGAGTTTCATTTACTTCTAAAAATCTATTGTTGATGTTGTCCCATTCGGGAAACGGTTGTTGATCCCAACCGTTGGTGATATACATTCGATACACTCAAGCGAAATGAGTGGTCGGTCATGTGTGGCCGGGTTGCAAGATGTTCTTGTTGAACCCAGTGTATTCCTTTCTAGAGGTACACTAGAGAAAGGTGGCTCCATACCTTGTCATAGTTGGAAATCCATTACCCAATACGTGCTTGCGGCTTTGATTGTATATTATATATGTAGAACGTGAGATGAAAGCGTTCTGCTAGATGATTATTATTATTGTGGTTGATAGACATTATTATAATATCAAAAGGTTTTTGATATAAAGATAATTTGGATTCTCATAAGGGAAAAACCCGTTCCGTTATACGGCGTGGTCTTATGAGATATCGACTACCTGCTTGAACTGTTTTAAACTGTTTACTCATACCAGTCCCATGACTGACCCGGAGTTTATTTTGTTTTGTTTTCCCTAAACTCTTGGGTGCCCAATTTTGTACGGGCAGTCAAGTAGTCGGGATTTACAAATACTGGAAGAGCTGGAGCAGGAGGCTTCAGGATCAAATAGCTATAGTTATTTTCCGCTGTGTTCAAATACAAATGTATATTTCAAAGTTATGTTACATATATTATATGTTATTCGTTCCTCTGTGCAATTCGTGTTACTCTGATGTTGTGTTCTTCTTCTTCTTCTTCTATTCTAAGTTTATATCTTATCTTTCCTCATCCTCTAATTTCTTTCATTAATGATTGGTATTTTTCGATGTTTGGTTAGTCGTCATCGTGTTTATGGTAATAACCAAAGTCTCTAAAATCCCGGGTCATTACAGTTTGAATATACTGTTCGAACTCCTCATATCCTCCTCCGACGTTTGTACACATCAATGGAACATCGCTAGTAACCCATTGCACCAGTACCATTTTTGCTCGTATTTCCATGTTCCACCCTTCTCCCTCTCGTACACAAGCCCAGCGCTCCACTTCATCAACATATACAAATTGAACCCCACCTTTACATTCTGAACAGACCGCAGCAACAAGTTCATGTAGTGACATCGTCACTTTCCAGTTTCCATACCGAACAAACCCATTCACCATTATTTTGCCAACCGACAATCCCACTATTTAACATAAGGAACCCGTACTCCTCTGCTATTCAACACAGTATCCTATCACATTTTCTTCTAAACTCAAACTCCTCCCTACTTTCATGAACCCACTCCTGCTCCTCCTTCCCCTTGCAACTAGGACCAGCTCGACCCCTTCCAAGGCTCGCGTCGTTCAGCACCTTTACACCCAGGTACAGTAAAATGGCGAACCAAATTATCTCAGGTTCCCTCAACAAAATCACGAATAAACCTTCTCCACTTCCAGAACCTAATTGCGATCCTTAATCTCCCTGAAAACGCGTTTGCCTCAAAAATCCAAAATCGAACTCAACTTGATCTAAAACATTTTTTATCTCCCACAAAAATCCAATCGCACGCAAGAAGCGGATATAGGATCGGAAAGCGGTTATTTGGAAACCAAGGGAATTCGTTTCGAATTCCTTTTAGTGAAAAAATCAATTTGATTTTCTAAGAAGGATTGATTACATCGGAAGAAATGAAAAAAAAGGGAATACAAAAGTGAAAGTTTGGAGAACTAGGGATTTCTGAACAATCGGCTGAATATATATAAGTGAATATATATTATTTTATTATGATTTATAAAAGGAATGATTGTTTGTTGTTTACTGAAGGAATTAGAAGAACGGAGACTAGAAACGAATTGGGATATTTAGGGATTTTATTTAGTTTCTATTTGCTCGCGTTAATTTCTGGAAGAAGAATTTGTTGTTGCCTTTGTTTATATAAAAATGAAACCTTGGCACCCACGTAACTTAGGGTAGCTGTACTGTAGGCGTAGGTCTGCGTTGATTTTAATTTTACTTTGTCGGCAAGGTTCTCATAGTAGGTTGGCAATACTGTACATTCTTGAGCATAAGGTGGTACGCTATAGGTGAGAGCTTCAGGGATAAGGATTTGCGCAGGAGGTACATTCAGATTTACAAAGATTATGATCGAGTTTTATAGTTTTGTTTTTACTTTGAATGAAGATGGCCCTTAATTTATTATTTAATCTATAATTAATGTTTGACATTTTTAATTTGCGCAGCACATACAATGCTCGATAAGACAAAAATTGGAAAGTCTATAAGTTTATATTCTGGGTACTATGGAACTGACTTTATTAAAATCCGATGTTGTTTGTAAAAAGGTTGTTCTTAAGGCTCAAATAAGTTGATTAAAATATTAATTAATTCAAAAATAATTTACTTTAATTAATATCAATAAATTATTGTTATAGTATATATATTCGTATAGAAAATAGTATGGTTTCAAAATAATCATATTTGGATTTATAACTCAATATTTCAAATTAGAATGAAATTCAAATTATTTAAAATTAATTTATCTATATACTAAATCTTTATAATATATAAATGATTCCATAACGACTATACGAAAAATTGATTTAGAAACAACTTACAATCTATAAAACGAAATCTCGATTTTTCACTTCCATTAGAAAGATACAGCTTAATAGATTCAAACGTTTCTTGTTTCAAAGAATTCCAACTTATATTGAATCCTGTATATCCAATTAAATTTCAAAACGTAAAATTATGAACTACCGTGCCGTTACGAGCTCGATTTAAATTATATTGTAATTAACCCATTAAACCTTGTTTTAATAAATATAATTGTTATAAAAAATCCGTTTCATAACTCAAATAATATATTTAAAACCATTTTAAATATTCAGAATTAAATGGCTCAAAAATATGGGTCGTTACAATTCCTAACAGTGCTGGAGCATTCTTATCATATCTTGAACACTGTTAATTTGAATTCTAATTTTTTTTGAAGATCTGAAAAATGTATAAAATTTCACACACCTTTGCTATTTTGAGTTTCTTCTAATTCATTTTGGAAAGACTTAAAAATTATACTCATTACGGCACATTACTATTTTTCAGTTGTGATAATTCCATTGGTTTTTGGATTGGCTTGGTAATTGTGAATTGAAAATCATTTTTGAATGGATTGTGGTGTTGCATCTTGAAACTCACTTTTATTTCATATTTTTTTTTTGAATATTTGATTGTCTAAAATCATTTGAAATTGTTGAAGTCTTGAATTTCACACACTTGGATTTGAAATTTTAATCTTGTGTGATCGATTCATTGAATCTTGAAGTCTTTACATCCCTTCAAGTGATTTCAAATAAGCTGATTTTTTAATATTGTATCTTGAATTATCTCTCTTATGCTTATTAGAAATAATTCTGAAAAAATTTCTTGTGAATTTATGATCTGAAATTGATAATGTTGCTATGATAAAAGAAACGTTTTTGAAAAAGTTTTGATGACTACTTGTATTTGTAAAAATTGTTGCTGCTCTAGTAGATGGAATTGATATGCTTGACTTGCATGTTTGGGCTTGGTGTTTTTTATTCTAAAAATTTTTGTGCCTATTTTTCATCGGCGCTATACACAATTAGGAAGTCAAGGGGTATCAACATTAGAAGCTTTGAAAATTTCTCACTCATTTGTTTGTTTCTTATTCTCAAATTAATTTTTCATCCTATACAGATCTTTTAGAATCCCTCTTGATATTGATTTTTAATTTTAAAATCATTTGTTGATTATTTATTAAGGAAATGAAATCAATAAACAAATTGGACTGTATTTAAAATTCTTCAAAATCATTTTCAGATTTTTGAAATTGTGATGAGTTGTGACTAGTATTTCACAATAAGAGGAGATTCTATTTAAAATTTTCATGATGATTGAAAAGTTGTTATAATATCTTTGAATTGGTGTTTATTTCACGAAAACCTTCTTTTTCTATCATTGTTCTGTCATCCATCATGGTTTTATATTAATGTGGAGAGTTTATTTTTAAAAAATCATCTTAATAAATATACTGCTTCAAAATCTGTAATGGAAATGTGATTATATTATTTTTCAGAAAAAGAGATAATTGAAAACCTTCAAAAATCCCGGTACAGTTGAGCCTATTTCATAATATAATTTACTAATTTATTTCACAATCAGTACCTACCATATTTCTATCATCCATATTGGTTTTATATACCAAGGAGTTTTTTTAAAAAGAAAATGATAAATATATACATAAATGTTTCCTAACCTCATTTAAAAATCCAAGATTTGGTCATGCATGGTTATGAGATTACTTAATTTAAGTTGCGACTGGCCTCATTTAAAAATTCAAGATTTGGTTATGCATGGTTAGTGTGCTCTTAAATAAAAAGAAAATAAAAGAAAAATAAAATAAATAAAAATTTATATGAAATCCTCCGTGGTGTGTAAAAACCAGCAAATCTATCCATTTTCGAACTTGTGAAATGTGTTAATATTTTATGATATATTATGATTTGTTGATTGATAGCTATTGGGATTTGAGATTATTTGATTGCGTCATTTAATTTGAATTTATAATTGTAGTCCAAGTCCATCACTCTTTTGTGCTTAATTTTTAAAAATTTATTTGAAAATAATTGGAAATCATATGTTTTTAAAACTCTCTTCATTTTTATAAATTTCATCATAAATCCATCATTCCAGAATGTGTAATTTGCCTTTAGTTCTTAGAATATTATGAATTTTGTTTGATTGAATGAGATTTATGGTGAACATTCTCTCTCTTGAGATGATTTTATATTTCTAGTTTATGTTTCATCACTATTTTGATTTCTGTATCCTTTTGCAGATAATAACAGGGGGAGAATGGGTTAAAATTTTGATCGATGAGTGAATATTCATAAATATTTGGTATTGAAATTTCAATTTTGACTTATTATTTTCACTCATGGTATCAGAGCTAAGGAAGTTGTGTTGTAGGAGGGCATACAAATAGGGGGAGTTCAACAATTCACTGTCAAACACATTTACTATATTCAAAATCTTATTATATGTTTGTCATCATCAAAAGGAGGAGATTGTTGTATAAACAATTCTATGATTTTTGTTTGATGATAACAAACATATATATTTTATTATAAATGTAACGACCCTGAATTTTGGGGCCAAGTTAAAATTTATTTTAAGTGATTTTAAATGAGTTTTGATATTTAAAATAATCTATTTTAAATAATAAGGATCACAAATTTGGTTCAAATCGAAGTTAGAATGAATAAATTAATTTTAAATATAAAAAGAGCTAGAAATGGCGCGGTAGTTTGAAAAGTCAAACTTGAACTTTGACTAACCATACAGGATGCAAAATTTAACGGATTTTAGTGAAACCAAAAATATTAGAATCTATTTAAAAATATATTTCCAACGAATCCGAAGAATCGAAATTTCATAACGGGAATCAAAAGTTATGGCCAATTCAATATTTAGAAAGGTCGCTATGAAATTTATAAGGGCCAAAATGCTACTTTTCACATATGTAGGAATTTGAACTCGAAACCACTTCCATTGGTTTCAGAATGACGTCTCTGCATTGAAAAACAGTAAACACTTATATGTTTCGAGTTTCAGAAAATATTTGTTTAAAAATGTATTTTTAATATTAAAAATATATTCGCCTTGAAAATAGCCATTTTTCAAAAAGTCTCAGAATTGAACGAAACGAATTTTGTTGTGATCGTATCGGCATAAGAAAGCCAAAAATAATTTTTCCGGATTTTTCTGACTTCGTATGTGGCCCCGGCAAAATTATATTTACGTTTGTATTTAAAATAAAAGAATTATTTTAAAATAAAAGAATTATTTTAAAATAAAAGTAAACCATACTGTAACTTCAGAATTGGACCATGGGAATAGCGCCATCGCGTTCAGAAGACGTCAAAACATTAAGTTCGACAGTCGTTGAGCGCGAATCGGAGGTCGTATGTGAAAACGGTATTTTCTTGAATTAAATAATTAATTAAATAATTAATTAAATAATTAAATTAAAACCCTAAATACTAGTATATATACCCGTATACAGTACGTATACTCCTTCTTCCTCTTCGTTCAAACACAGCCGCCGAACCCATAGAGCACCAAATTTTCAAACTCACTTTTCTCCCTCATCTCTCGACGGAATTCAGCATACCATATACCGATTCGAAGCTCTTTCCGAGACCTTTAATTTGGTACCAACCTCAGCCGCCCCCGTGACCCGTGCCGCCGCCAGCCTCCACCCAAACATCCGCCGGTCGCAGCCACGCCGGGCCCACCACGCTCGATCGAACCCCACCCTCTTCTGGCCGTACAAAGATCTCTCCAAGGCGGTCATTCTCCAAAAAACCGCACCCAAAACCGTTCAGTAAATCAAAAGTTATCGGGATTTGAAGTTTTGAACAAATTCTGAAATTGAGGTATGCTTCAGATTTTGTAACGCTTTTAAGCGTGACAGAAGCAGTTGTTAAAAGTCTGTTTGATTTAAAACATCAATAACTTTTTCATATAAACACCGATTCTGAAAATTTCAGATCCGATGGAACCGTGACTTCGAATACCACTTTAATACAGAGCAATTGGGAACAAACTCTAATCTAATTGAGGTGAGAATCCTATTTATTTTATTTAAGTAATTATGTTTTAATTATGGATGTTCGCATTCATAATCATATATGTATGTGAATCTGCTAAGATATAAACTGTATGTGAATCTGCTATGACTTAATCTGTATGCGTATGCTAGGACAAAACCCACTGTATGTTGAGATGTTACAATATAAAATTAAATATATTAAAATCGTTCATGTATGTTGTGTGACATGTTGATATGTCAAAATTAAATATATTAAAATCGTTCATGTATGTTGTGTGACATGTTGATATGTCAAAATTAAATATATTAAAATCGTTCATGTATGTTGTGTGACATGTTGATATGTCAAAATTAAATATATTAAAATCGTTCATGTATGTTGTGTGACATGTTGATTTGTCAAAATTAAATATATTAAAATTGTTCATGTATGTTGTAAATTGACATTTTTGTCAATATTAAAATAAGAAATTGTTCATGTATGTTGTAAAGTGACATTTTTGTCAATATTAAAATAAGAAATTGTTCATGTATGTTGTAAAGTGACATTTTTGTCAATATTAAAATAAGAAATTGTTCATGTATGTTGTAAAGTGACATTTTTGTCAATATTAAAATAAGAAATTGTTCATGTATGTTGTAAAGTGACATTTTTGTCAATATTAAAATAAGAAATTGTTCATGTATGTTGAATTGACACTTTTGTCAATATCAAAATAAGAAAATGAACACCGTATGTAAATTGACACTTTTGTCAATATCAAAATAAGAAAATGAACACCGTATGTAAATTGACACTTTTGTCAATATCAAAATAAGAAAATGAACACCGTATGTAAATTGACACTTTTGTCAATATCAAAATAAGAAAATTAGCACCGTATGTTGAATGAACAAATTTGTGTTATAATAGAATACAAGCACCGTATGTTGAATGAACAAATTTGTGTATTTATAAAATAAAATTGGTCGTTATATGTGAATGATTATATTTTGTTCATTTATAAAATAAGAAAGCACTATATGTTAAAGAATTATATTTTGTGTCATTAACAAAATAGAATTTGTCGCTATGGTAAAGAATTATATTTTGTGTCATTATTCAAAATAAAATTTGTCGCTATATGAAACGAACCATTTTTTTTGTTAGTTAATAAAAATAGAATTAGTCGCTATATGTAATGAACTAATATTTTGTTCATTAGTAACAATAAGCAAGCACCGTATGTTGAATGAATATATTTTGTTCATTATCAAAATAAGAAAAGCACCGTATGTTAATGAATAATATTTTGTTCATTATCAAAAGAAGAAAGCATCGTATGTTAATGAACTATATTTTGTCCATTATATAAAATAGAAGATGGCACTATATAAAAATAGCATATTTGTCATGTTATCAAATAGAAAAAATGCATTGTATGCATAGCATATTATTTTTGTCAAAATAGAAAAAATATAGTACATTGTATGTATTGCATATTATTTTTGTTCAAATAGAAAAAAATAATGCATTGTATGCACAGCATGCTATTTTTGTCAAGTTAGAAAAATAGAAAATACATTGTATGCATATTATTTTTGTCAAGTTAGAAAAATAGAAAATACATTGTATGCATATTATTTTTGTCAAGTTAGAAAAATAGAAAATACATTGTATGCATATTATTTTTGTCAAGTTAGAAAAATAGAAAATACATTGTATGCATGCTATTTTTGTCAAGTTAGAAAAATAGAAAATACATTGTATGCATATTATTTTTGTCAAGTTAGAAAAATAGAAAATACATTGTATGCATATTATTTTTGTCAAGTTAGAAAAATAGAAAATACATTGTATGCATGCTATTTTTGTCAAGTTAGAAAAATAGAAAATACATTGTATGCATATTATTTTTGTCAAGTTAGAAAAATAGAAAATACATTGTATGCATATTATTTTTGTCAAGTTAGAAAAATAGAAAATACATTGTATGCATGCTATTTTTGTCAAGTTAGAAAAATAGAAAATACATTGTATGCATATTATTTTTGTCAAGTTAGAAAAATAGAAAATACATTGTATGCATGCTATGTTTGTCAAGTTAGAAAAATAGAAAATACATTGTATGCATATTATTTTTGTATGCATTGTATGAAAATATTATTTTGTTCGTTAGAAAATAATAAATGCATTGTAGGTAAAGGAATATTTTTGTTATGTTAAAATAAGACATGCATTGTATGAAAAATAATATTTTGTCATGTCAACAATATAGAAAATGCATGTCATGTAAATATACATTATTTATAATGTTTATTAAAAGAGAATTTGCATGGTAAGATAATATACATTATTTATAATGTTTATTAAAAGAGAATTTGCATTGTAAGATAATAAGCATTATTTATAATGTAAATAAAAAGAGAATTCACCCCGTAGGAAGAATTAACATTTATTTTATGTTAAATAAGAGAAATGAAACTATATGCAAGAATTAACATTATTTTTAATGTTAAGCAAAAGAAATGAAACTGTATGAAAAGAATTAACATTATTTTTTTTATGTAAAAGATAAAGAAATAATATTGGGAAATCTATATTTTCTAATGATATTGGGAAATCTATATTTTCTAATAATATATTTTCAATGTTATAAAAAGGAAAATGAAGTGTATGTAAATTTAACATCATTCACAATGTTAAATAAAAGGAAAATTTCACCGTATGATAGTTACACTATTTTATAACGTTAAGATTTAAAGAACTTGACCGTAGGAAGTTTATACATTATTTATAATGTAAAATAAAAAGAGAATTTGCATTGTAAGAACATATTCATTTTTTTTATGCATAATAAAAGGGGATTTACTCCATAAGAAAGTGTTCATTATTCATAATGAAATTGTTCATGAAGAAATATATAAAGAGATGAATGGAATGGTATGTTATAATTTACATTTTTCAAATGTAAATTATAAAATATAAAATATAAGCAATAATGAAAAAAAAAAGAATTATCGTCTAATCCGAAACTACATTATCATGTAAGTAGAAAAGTGGGAGATAAGAGAAATGTAAGCTGTATGTAAGGACGATAAGTTAAACGAATTATTTATATATATTTATATATATATATATATAATTAAAATATAACGAATCGAGCGCAGTAGTTCGCGTTTTGAAATCGAACCTTTAAACGATTATACCGGAAGATCCGACCGTCGGATTTTCCCAAAACTGAAACCGTTAGGACCGTCTTGGAAAAATCTTTCCAACGATATAAGCTACGCTAAAATCCAACGGTTAGATTTTGAGGAAAGTGAAAAACAAAATTGATTGAAAACAGCGCCAAGGTCGCCCTTGACCTGAAGCGTCGTTAAATAAGAAAATTAATTATATTAAATAATTAAGGCAAGAATTAATCGTTATAAAATAAAATAACGATATGAAATATGTTTTTCTCAAAATATATGAATGCGAGATTATTTGGGAAGACCGGGTTAATCCCATTCCAAATGATCGTACGATTTCAAGAATTCAAGTATGAAGACGGCGTATGAAGACCGTAAATCTCCCCTCGAATGGACAACGATCAAGACTCTGAGTTGGTTTGATCCCAATTCAAGGGTCGGGGTAGTTGCCCAAACGTACGTGTTGATTTCACGGGTTTGACCCTAGTTCAGACCTAGAGCATGGGTATAAATGGATGGTGTGTCTGACATCGTACCCCACAAAATATTATGTTGTTGATATTCAGTTAATATATAAACGATTGGTGGTAGAGAATTTATTCTCTACTTAACACCCGTTTATATAGTGACGGAAGATCAATAGTACGGTATGGAGTGACGGTGTGGCATACTAAGATGCAATGATCAGGGTTTCTTGTTGAAAAGCAGAACCTTGTGGTATGAAGAACATGACTTCACGAGCCTCACAAACCGGTAGAGTCTAAAAAGGGGGAAGGGAACGCAGGGAAAGTAGCACGTTTCTTTCTAGTTAGTAGTCATTTTACTTTTGAAGGATGATGAAATGAGGCGCCTCGGATAGGTCCTATAGGACCGGGGAACGTGTACTTAGGAATAACTAATCCTCTAAGCTGTATGTGAGGACCGGCCCTGCCATTTCCAAGGGTTAACTGCGGGTAATCCTGAGGCATTAACTAGAGTGTCTCGAATCGGTAAGGAGTCCTCCTTAGCCTGGACTCATGATGGAAACCCAAATTTCCAATACGACCCCGACGGATTTGATTGTATTACTAGTATTGGAGGCATAATATATGGTACCTATGCTTCATAGGATTGATACTTATAATTTGAATTGTTTTAAAACATATACACCCTAATAATAGTATTAGTTACGTATTTGGCGTATTTAGCATGTTTAACCACCATAAGGTAAAACTCTATCCTCTTGGTGTGCGTTGCATTATGTGATGGGACCTGAGTCTTATGGTGGTTCCATTTTTCAAAAGACATTGCGTTGTTGACGACTTATTTAATCATTTATTATGACACTTTAAATTATGCACGGCAGTCCCTTAGAGTAAACCCGTTCCGCGTTAGCGGCGTGGTCTTTGGATTTGCCTTATTAGTATAAGTTATTTAAGAATTCTCACACCAGTCCCACGACTGACCCATAGTTTGTTTCACCTTTTTGCAAACTTGGGTGCCCTCTCTTCTACACGGGCAGCCAAGTAGACAGGTTCATTCTTTGCTTGGAGCTTTTCTTTGAAGCTGCTTATTTTCTCTCTCTTGGACTCTGCTTGGGAGAAGAGGTGATGACTTGGAGCTTGAAGACTTTTTTGTTTCTATTGGCATTTATTCTTTTCTTTTTAGACATCAAACTTATTTCTTTTCTGCAAACTTGTTGTAATAGCTTAGATTCTGGGACTGTGGATTTTCTGTGATTGATGACATTATATTTTTCCGCTGCTATAATGTTATTACTCTATGAATCTCCTTTGCTATATTGTATCTGTGTTCTGTTTTATTGTATTTATGTTGTATTCCATATGATTTCTCCTTGCTTTCACCCGTGGAAGTTTGGGGTCGTCACAATAAATGTGTTTGAAATTGTATTATTCTACTACATCACTTACGGAATTAAATCTTTATATTTAAATAGAATACTATTGCACAAGTATTTAGATATTCAAACAGAATTTTATTTAAATATAATATTTTATTTCAACATTTCAATAGTACAATCTTACAACTGCATTATTTGTACATCTCACTGTAATAGTATATTTTCATATACATTTTTTTTACATTTGGTTCCTCACTACAAACTCTCAGATTCACTCAGCTACACATTTACATTATCTCTCATGTACATGTTTCACTCACTATCACATCACTTGTCTTCAGTCTGCTTCAGTCAGTCCAGTAACCTTCTTACTTATCACAGAAACACAAACAGTAAACTGGAACAAAAATAATTTTAAATTCTAGCAGATACAGATTTATTTTAAAATTTATTTGCCTTGGAATTTTGATGGGTTTCTCATCTTATTTCATGACATGATCTGATATGCATATTTATCCATCTTTGTCTAGACAGCTTGTGATATTCACAGTGATTCACTGTAAATACCACAAAATAGACAGTGTCTCCATAACGAAACGGATTTCGCTCAGACCTAATCGATCGCTAAACCGACCAAGACCTTTCGAATCCCGCATACGCTAACTCTGGGCATACAACACATCAGTAATAGAAATATGGATCTACTAAGCATCAATCAACATGCAATATCCCAATCTACCCATTTAGATTAATCACCACACTTAGATTTTCCAAATTCCTCCACCATATCCGTATAATCATGGAATCCAATATCGAAATATTCCGAAGATAGTTTCAATTCAAATTCATTCCAATTCGTATATTGGAAATTCTGGTTTTTTTTAAAAACCATTTCAAATCCAATTTATTTATTTAAAAATATTGGATTATAATTCTAGTTAATAACTAGTTCATTTTGATAAAAAATTATTTTTATCTTTACAAAAGTGGATTTTTTCATCCAAATTCTTTCCAAATCATTTATTATGATTTTACACAAATTTTTAATAATTTTATTAAGGCCCTTAGGGTGCATTCTAGGCGAACAGAAACGGGGTATTTGAGCGTGACATTTGAGCGGGATATTTGAGCATGGTAATGTAGCGAACGGGGAATGTGTTTTTAGCTACGAACGGGGTATTTGAGTGTGGTATTTGAACGGGGTAATTAGTTGTTAATTTGTCTGGTTTAAATTAATTTATGTGTTTATGTTTGTTATGTTAATCACCATTTTAATTTTAATTTATGGACATGAAAAAATATAGGTTAATCACCATCCCCTTCAACTAATCACCGCTAATCACCATCCCCTTCAGCTAATCACCGCTAATCACCCTTCCATTTAACAAAATAGCCCCTAATCAAGCACGTTCAGTTTTTGAACGTAGCCTTCTCCAGCTTTCAGCGAGCGTGCTTAAGAGCGTGGAAAAAATGTTGTCGCGTCCGATGCTTCTGACGCGTCGGACGTGAATCCAACGCTGTCTACCATGCCCATTCACTACGAACGCGCCCTTACAGTTGATTTCCATAAACGGTCATCGAACTGCATTTACAATGATCTTTTCCAAATTTGATTTGGACATAATTCCAAATCCAACCATTATATTTCAAATCTCTTATATTCGTTGGAAAGCTCTTTTCGACACGAACCCAACGGTTCCGGTTTTAGGAGAATCCGATGGTCGGATCTCCCGTAATGTCAATTCGAAGTCAATGGTCGAAATTCGCGAACGGTGGTTGTGCGACACGTTCTATTCAGGCCATTTAATATATAATATATATATATATATATTCACTACATATTTATAATTCCTTTCATTTCATATATATATTATTTTAGTCTTTGGTGCTCATACACACACAAACACACACACACACACGCACACACACACACACACACACACACATATATATATATATATATATATGTGTGTGTGTGTGTGTGTATTCTACATATATATATATATTCTACACATAGAATACATGTATACACAGACATGTGTATGTATATACACATATTTTTTGTTCAAGCGCGGTATGGTCAAATATCTGTGAATGGACATAAACCAAGTAATTCAATGTAAATGGTCAGAGCAACACTTTCAATGATGCAATGTACGGGTGTCAAGTTCAAATGCCAAGAGCCAAACACACATATACATATACATAATTGTGTTGTATATATATATATATATATGGATGTATATACGGCAATAAGTGATCAAGTGCCAAGTCAACTCAAATATGCACATAGCAAAAAAGGATGAGGTTTAACATGCACAGTTTTTTTTATTAAGTCAATGAACGTGGATCAAGTCAAATCGACTTGCACAAGCACATATAGGCAGTTAAATGGTGGTTCATGCACAAAGTTGTTCGGAAATGGTGAAGTACAATACTAGAGTCGGGTATATTTTGGTTGGGGAAGGAGAAGACACATTCCATGGGTGGAGGTTTATTTAGTTATGGGTCGAGAAGAATGTATGAGCCCAGTTTTAATTATAACGAAAATAATTGGAAGAAACGTGGCCTAGGTAATTTATGGAAAGGAGGGCACGTTTTGAGGGCTTGACTTGGAACAAAATGGTGGTGCTTGGGGGAAGATTGTTTTCATGGGTTTTCAATAAAAAAAGGTCTTGCATTTTAAAGGAAAACCGGAGTTGGTGAATTATGGGAAGCAGGTCACGGTTTTAATAAGAATGAAAGAAGATGGACTACTATTTTGGAGTGGACAGCTAATTTTGAGCCGGAATTGGTAGTGAGTAAGGCTCGAAATGAAATATAATTTAGTTTAATCAAATTTAATAAGTAGGTTAACTTATAATTATCATATCTTTCTCATACGCTATCGAAATTGAACAAAACAGGATCTGCTAGGATCGTATGGTCGCAGGCAATGCAATGACACTTGTTTGGAACCATTTGGAAGTTATTACCATTTTAGGCAAATTAAAACGCCCAATTGAATCAACTGACGTTAATCGTTTTTCAACGATTAACGACCAAGGTGAGTAAACTCACTAACTCTGTCCAGTTTTATAATTTTATAAGCTTTATTTAATATTGATAAATGATGATTGAATATTGTGTGATGGTTGTTTGGATGAATTGGTTAAATGATTAATATAGTTACATATATACATCGTTGATTGAGTACTAATTTTATTTATTATAATAGTTCATATTGATATGAAATTGACATTATTATATTAATTAACGTCTGTGGATATAGGGAAACAACTTGGAGGAATCTAATCGGATTCCTTAATAATTATATTATTATTTTTCATATATTGCATAATATGGCGTGATAATTAATCTGTGATTGATTATGGTGTGTTTGGGATGTTTGAATAACATTGACCTTAAAATATTTTGTATTTAAATACCGAAGAAGGAAGAAAAATATATGGAAAGTAATTCGAGTTTCAAAATGAAAAAAAATCTATTTTTAGAAAAATAGAAATGGAATTTCGATCGGGTTAGAATATAGTAACTTGTTTTAAAACAAGTGATTTGATTTATAAACGATGTTTATAAATAATATGAAATGATTATTGTTAAATAAATTGGGAATTGGTAAAAAGTAAATAATGAATTTATTTCGAGGTTCGAAATATAAATAGAATTGAATAAATCCATAAGGATTTATAATTAGAATTCGACGATGGCGAATGTTACAACTATTTTTAGGAATTATATATTATATAATTCATAATTTGACAAAATAGTTAATATTTAATTTGAGACCAATTATTTATAATTTAATATTAATCAAGATTAAGTTATAACTTATAAATGGAGTTTATGAAATAAAATATGAAGTATGAATTTATAAAATAACTAGATAAATGGAATTTTAAATTGTAATGGTATTTACTATTTAAATCAAGATTTGATTTAATAAAACGAGTCCAGATTTCTATAGAGGAATAATATTCACGTTTTAAAGTGAATAATGATTTAAAAGCAAATATTTTTCAAATTGGGATGGTTATAAAGGAAATTGGTAATGTTTTAGAAGGGATAAATTAAAAAGTGAATTTAGGAATTGAATTGACCTGAAACGGTGAATTATTCTGAAGTTTGGAACGTTAATCGAATAGAAATTATTCGAAGGAGAGTTAGACGTTGAATTTAGGAAAGTACTATTTACTTTTCATTTAAATGAAGATTAATTAATTAATTAACTAAATATAATTTATTATTCAAAGTAACGAATCAAAGTTATATTGTAAAGTTAAATATTTTGGAAACAAGGATTATAATGCTATCTTTATAATCAATTTTTCTGTAAAAGAAGTGGATTCGTAAACCGAATCCGAGAGTTTTTTAAGCAATGATTTGATAAGAAATTAAGAAATGGGATTAAGGAAATTAGAAACTGACTAGAGACTAGTCAAGTTAAACGGCTTTCTGAGTATTGATCTGATGTTGGTTTCAGCTTTCGGGGTTGATACTTAGGGAGTTATTCCCTTTCTAATTTACGATTATGGGCTAATGGATGTTGAAGGTTGTGATGCGTGAATAGAAATGGAAATGATTTTCAATGTTAATAACGTATATTTTTTGAAATATAGAAAATAAATAGTTTATAATAGATGGAAATGTTTTCAAATGATCATGGGAGATTGAACGAGTTGGAGAGATATTTGGGTAAAGATATTTAAACTTGGAAATGAACGAATTTATGAAAAATTAATTTAAAAGACTCACTGTTATTGATGGTTGATCGATACAATTTCCATTTGGAAATATGATTGCTGTTAATATGGATATTTTCCTTTGATAGTTAAATGACCAACTAACAGTGTTTTTGACCATTTTTCCGTTGTCAATACGGAGAGATCGGGATCAGATTTATTATCTGAACACCACTCTTTATGGGAATTAATGTCGTGAATCAAATATATTGAAGACAATTGAAGATGGAGTTTATGTAAGGGCTGTTCTGGCGATTCTAGGTAGAAATTGCCTAAGATGGGTTTGCAGAATAGTGCCTTCGGTTTGTCCAGTCCCAAGACAACTTGTATGGACGAATGTCGGACGGAGTATATCTAATAGATCGTGTTGATCTCTTCAAACGTGTTACATTTGTGGCGAAGGAATTCGTTTCTCTTAGCATTTTTAAGGAAATTAATTTGTGATTTGGCGGGTTTGGCAATATGGCATTCAAAGTGAATGGTGGCCAGATGTTCCAAAAGATACATTATGACTTCAAGCCTCATCAATCGGGAAGTGACAAAAATCGGGCAAGCAACATGGCTAAGTGGGTCGCTCCCAATTAGGGTATATTGTCACCATTTGGAGAATATTCATTTTTATTCTTCTTTCACTTCTGTATCTCCCGATAACAGTTATGCTGGTATACCAACTGTAAGGTGACAATATATTTGGAACATTCAAGCAAAATGAATGGTCGGTCATGTGTGGCCAAATTGCAAGATGTTCTTGTTGAACTCCAGTGTATCCCCTTAGAGTACACAAATCATAAGGTGGTTCTATACCTTGTCATATTTGAAAATCCTTTACCCAATAAAAGACCGCGGTTTTGATTGTATATTATATATGTAGAGCGTGAGATGAAAGCGTTCCGCTAAATTGCTATTTACTTGTATTAGACACTATTATAATATCAGAATATTATTGCTTTAAAGGATTGTTTTGGATTATCGTAAGGTAAAAACCATCCATGTTTATGTGTGGATCGGTCTTACGATTATCTTTTCTTTCGAAAAGGATTTTTAAAAGTTAAATCAAGTGATTGGAGTTTAGTCACACCAGTCCTATGACTGACCTATAGTTTATTTTGTTTTGTTTTACCCTAAACTCTTGGGTGCCCAAATTTGTACGTGCAGTCAAATGGTCGGGTTTTATAGATACTTGAAGAAGTTTGGAGCAGGAGGCTTTAAATGATATATATATATATATATATAGAGTTTATTTCCGCTGTGATATGTATGTAATGTACTCTGATGATATATGTAAGTACAAGTACAATTTTATATTTCAAAAGTTGTTATATAACATTTTTATTCGTTCCGCTATGACATTCATATTTATCTGTTCAGTTGTGTTCTTCTTTTTCTTATATTCTAAATTTCTTTCTCTCTATTTCTCACCCTCTAACTTCTTTCTATTAATGATCCGGTATTTCCGTTGCATGAATAGTTGACATTGTGTTTTATGTTGATTCTCAGGGTCGAAAATCCTTGGGTTGTTACACGTACGACAAATGGTATGTTCAGTTGCCAAATTCTACAAGAATAATTGGGTTAACTACACTGCTTACTGAAGCAAAATGCAATTAATGAATAGGTATGACGAAGGTTAAATTTCATTGTTATTTTTTCATGATAAAAGTCCTTCGAAATTATTATAGGCTTAAACCATGTGCAAGACCTGTGCATTGTCAACAAATTATCGTGTTTTGTTACCCATTCCAATTTTTTTTAATCTTAGAACTTTTTTGCGTAAAACATAAAAAATGTTGTCACGTCTGTTAAACCTCAATAATGGTATAAAGTAAATATGAGTAATAGTAACATGTAATACTTGTTAATGTTAACTAATGTTATAAATCAAGTTAAAAAAGTGCTTCGTGTTGAAGTGTTAAAGCAAGTCTTGTTGGGTTTCAATTGATTTGGATTTCAAAATCTTTGAAGTAATTAATATAATTTAATACCCATTCAAGTTTGGATCGGAATATTTCTTTCATGTAGCACCTTATAGTACAAGAAACAAATTGTTGAATAAAAAATGTTCAAAATTATTTTGAAATTAACTAGATTTGTGATCTGGAATTGAATTGTAATCCAAACAATATTATTTCAGGATGCGACATATTACATTACATAGAACAATGACAAGAGGCTGCATACGTGACTCAGTACGATGAGGATCAGTAATACAATGAATGATGTATAAATAAAGACATCCTACTAGACCTCAATCTGGCAAGCCTTTTAATCAATGCCTAATTGTTTGTTCACATTGTTTACCATGTTGTGGACATTTCTAACAATTTGAGTTAATTAAAAAATTGTATTGCACCATGTTTTTGTAATTTTAGTTTGAATAATCATTTTTGGATTTATTCTTCAAGAATAGTAATATTATATGCAGTTATATGAATTTTTTTGTAATATGATTGTAATGTCTGTATATATAGTTAAATAAGATATTATCAATGCTAATATTCATTGTTTTTGTAGATATTGCAATGTGTATGGTACTCTTACTGTCTGTTGCGTAATAATAAATAATGTTGTTATTGATAATGCAAGTACATTGTCATAACTATTGCATAAATAGTTTCTACAATGATTTAAATGTGTTGGATAGTATATATTTACATTTTTTAAAATACATTGCGCAGAGTTTTCAAATTAACATATGGGAATGCTACCATTTTTCAATATTGTTGTAAATGAAAAATCTGTAATGGTTTATGCAACATTAGATAGAAGTTGTTAAAAGTGGACCTTTTTGCAACTAGGATATTAAAATAGCAGCTTAAATGTTATTAAAGTAGTATAACAACATTTTTAAACTGTTGTAAAATAACTATTTTCATGTAGTGTCGTGCACGAGGGTAATGATTTTAGCTCTGTCAAAGTTTTTGTCGTCATATTAAAAGTTATTTCAAGCACATCGGATATGCCAACAGATATAAGCTAACAGGATGTAGGGTAAAATGACCCTGATGGATTTGTCACGAGAGTTGAACCATCAAAAGGTACAATCAGCGTTAAGTGAGACGTAGATGGGAGGTAATACCATCAGGTCACCAAAGTGTAGCCAAATGAAGTTAACCGCCTTACTGCTATAAAAGAGGTGATCGATCGATTCGCAATGCCCTAAAGAGCAACAACAATATTTTAAAGGGGAATAGATTCCAATTCTAGATAGCGGCAAAGCAATATGACAAATCTTCCATATAAGAATATATATTTTGGGAAAGATGTATTGGTCTATGACGACCGCCCACAATCCCTGCACAAAACAAGAGGAATAATGCACTGGAAGATGTGTCAGGTAGCTATGGACAATCATCTTAGGTAAACAACAACATCGGAACCTATCATACAACTCACAACGCAAGAATAAAATGTAATAGAACATATACAATAGGCAATATTAGTGAAGCAGAAAACACCAAACTTTCATAACAACTAGAACGTAATATCCATACACCTGGATAACAACAAAAGTGTATGCAAATTTGCCTCACAGCAACACTCAGAGAAGAAAAACAAATAATGGAAACAAATACTAGATAGTAATAAAACAGGTTCGTAAGCCTCCAGCTCGTCATCGACCATCATCATCATCTCACCAAACTATCGCTCGTCACCTACTACTCAGTCTTCCCATCCACAACCAAATGAACAACCCAAGGTAATAAGAGGGAAACATAAAACCTTGAGTCAGACAACAGTCTTAGTGGGCAATAAAATAGCTATCTATCATCATCAATAAAGTATATGAGAATGGGTAAATAAGAAAACTAATCTACCCACAACAACAGAGAAGGACTCAACCTGTCTTCCCCACATTATACAGTGATAGCCTTTACAATCCATTCAACCAGTGGAATAACAATCCATCCATGACAATAGAACAATCAATGATAACACTTATAGTATCCAGATTAGGGTTGTCAATAGGTCATTTCGGGTCGGTTCAAGTCGGGTTCGAGTCAATTTTTAAACGGGTCGAGTCGGTACGTTTAATAAACGGGTCAAATTATGCAGGCTCGAACCCAACCCGTTTATAAACGGGTTGACCGACCCGACCCGCGTAACCCGTTTACCTAGTCGGGTCGGATTGACCCGTTTAACCAGTTTTGACCTGTTTATTTGCCGAAACCTTTTTATCACCTACACCTTGCAAAATAAAAGCATGCTGAAATAGAACAATACAATACTTAAAAATACAACACTTAGCAGTGGTATTCAAATTGCTCAATGCTCACCATTAAATTATCACAACTACTGATATATTTGTGCAACTGTTGATTCTTAAACCAATATATTTTATATTAAACGGGTCATGGTGGGTCAAAACGGGTTCACGGGTCAACCCGAAACCTACCCGTTTATTAATCGGGTCAGAGCGGGTTGACTCGAAATTGACCCATTTAAAATGGGTCGGGTCGGGTTTTTTCCATGCTGATTTCGAGTCATGCTTCGGGTCGTATTAGAAATTGACGGTCCTAATTCAGATTATATATCTCACGTAAACCGTCCTAATCGAATTCAATATCCCCCAACCATAAGCCCTAGAGGCCTAAACCAATATCAGACAAGCACCCAAGAAACATCTCCTTCGATGTTGGACAATCTACGTGAGACAGTACAAACAAGGCAACTGATCATCTATGACAGACTCTGGCTATCACCGCAAATCCTGCTTCAAATTCATCATTAATTATATGACGACCAACCTTGCCTCATGTCAAGGACTAATGGTAACCCCAGTTCTAGCATAAACTCCATACGCCTTTCAACGATACGTAAGTTTGTCCAACTTTGACAACTAGGCCTTTCAACGATACCTAGGGTACTCGACCAACAACCTTCCAGTCTATTGGGTGCCCCCATTATACCCATGTTTTTAGCTTGCTAGAACTTATGACCATGATAACTTCTCGACCTTCGCATCTCTAGTCATCCAACCCGACGACTTTTCATAGCTTCAGCAACCATTATCCACCAACTCACGATCTTTGAGTTATCATCTAATTCGTTGTTCCACACCGATCAACGAACACATTCAACACTTCGAATATTACCACTTGAATTCTCCTCGAAGTCACCAATCATAGTGTTTAGAGAACACTTCCCTTTTTGTTCGGATCTGGGGTCGTACCCAAAAATATATATTTTTCCCATAAACGACCCTATGTCTTCTCGACCAATCATGACATGACTCCCCAAGCCATACACGACATGACTCTCCAAGTCATACACACCACGACTCCTCATTCCGAACTCGACGTGACTCACCATGACATGCCTCAACATGTCGGACTCGACATGGCTTGCCATGAGGATTTACCACATGTCGCTAGCGACATGACTGAGCATGTCGGTTTCGACATGACTCACCATGTCGTTCGCGACATGACTCACCCATGTCGGTTTCAACATGACTCTCCATGTCACTCGCGACATGCCTCCCTACGCCTAGACTTCCTGGAACATGATTTCCGGTGCCTTGACTTCCTACGACATGGCCCCGACGGCTTGACTTCCTGCACCTCGACTTCATTTCTTGCGAAGGAAGAAACGATGCGATTCATGCGAAAAATGACATGACTCCATATTTGACCAAAATAACTCCAAATTTGACCAAATCTTCAACAAATGACATCGACGATGAAATCCACTCATCCCAAGTGTAACACCCCGAAAATTCGATAACTGTGAAATTCATAAATTAAAGTATAATTAATTTGAAATCAAAGAACTAAGGGAAACGGGATACGCCATTGCGTTCGTCTCGGAAAAATACGCGAAATAGAGTCCAAGTTTTCGAAAAACGGAGTCCGTATGAAGAAGATATGGCCTTCGGAAGTTTTGAATTAAATTTAAAATTCAAACAGAATAAAATAATAATTTGAAAATGGGGCCCAATGGGCCAGGCGGATAAAACACCCGCCTAGCCACCCAGGTCGACTGGGCTGTCGACCTGGGCTACCCATGTCGACAGGGCTGTCGACAGCCCTGTCGACAGGGGTGTCGACCTGGTCGAGCCCAGTCAACCTGGCTGGCCAGGTCTGTGTTTGGTCGAATTTCTGTGGTCTGCTTTGTCATTAGGGCTAGGTGGCGGGTTTTTATTGGTCTCTCTTCCTAATGAATGGCTATGATCTAACCTAGCAACATCAAGGGTCCTAATCAATTCCTAACCTCTATATAAACAACCCTAGACTAAACCCTAATTTATTCATTCAAATTAAGAACATAGCCGCCATGTTGCTGAGGAACGACAAAGAATAGCCGCCAACTAAAGAGAGGATTAGGGAGAAAGTTCTAAGGCCTAAAGCAATTCAAGCAACCTAAAGCTAATCAATTCAACAAAGGAATTTGCGTCTTCAATCCCTAAACTAGAGAATTCATCAAACCATTGTAAGTAGAGTATTACTTTGGTATTAATAAACAACTGTGTTGATGTGTATGCTTGAATTGTGGCAATGGAAGTAATTCATGTTTGTGCAAAATTTTGTTATTCATTATAAAGAACTACATGCGGTAGTTCTATGCAAGTATACGTTTGGAATATTGCGCAAATTGTGTAACCTATATTGAAGCTACATGTATGTAGTTAATTGAAATTCATGCAAGTTTGGGGCTTTGTTATTATGTTGTCATGATGTATATTTTGTGCATAAATCATTTTGCAAGTAATTGAAACAAGTTTGGTTATTATAGTTCATCTGAAACTATGTGGAATTTTGACACCATAATCCATGTATTAAGTCATGCTTTTGCAAACTTATGAATATGGCTAGGAATGATATTTGGCATAATTGAAATCCGTTATTAAGTCTATCTTGTTTCAAAGGATTATATGATGACATGGCTAGGTTGGACTCAAAAATCCCCTTTTTGCAAGTTTAAAGCAAACACTATGATTAGGAATATTTATGCATAAGTATGTGATTAGGCTTAAATCATGATTAAGTTGAATTATGCTATGTTCATGCTAGAAGTATTTTATGCCATGCTTATGTTTGACAATATGCCATGCCTATGCTAGAAGTATTTTATGCCATGCTTATGTTTGACAATATGCCATGCCTATGCTAGAAGTATTTTATGCCATGCTTATGTTTGACAATATGCCATGTTTATGCTAGAAGTATTTAGGCCATGCTTATGTTTGACATTATGCCTAAATAAGAATATAGGTTCATGCTGTAGTTAAACCTATGCAAGTTTACATGCCTTGATTTATGTCACCTATGTTTTATGACCAAAATACATGTCACCACTATGCAAGTACACCAATTTCTATTATGTATTTTCCAACGTCATATGCAAGTTCATGCGCTCACTTTCCCCTCTTTGTGTATACGCCATAAGCCTCCCCTTTTCGCATGGCTAAATTGGGCTTTAAAAGGCTAAGCCCAATATATATAAACGGACGTGTAAAACGGGGGAAAACAACGTTGGGTTAAAATGAATTAATGAATGAAAATATAAAATAGAAGGGCCCAAGTTCAAGTATGGGTTGGGCCCATGGTTGGTGTAACCTTTACACCATTAACATAATAATGGGCCGCAAATATTTACATATAAGAAATAAAGAAGAATGACAAAATATGTAAATGTAGAAAAGACGATGTGTTTAACCCGAGGTTGGATTGAGTTGTGATGTAAACCTGCCCGGAACCGCCCGGCTGTCCAGTAGTCACAACAATACCTATCCAATGTGGGAGGTTAAACATGGAGCCCAGCAAGGACCCGAGGTTAGACTGAGTTGTGGCGTAAGACTGCCCGGAACCAACCGGCAACAGGCAGCCACAACAATACCTGTCTAATGTGAGAGGTCAGGGCCTTAATAAGACAATTAAGGCTGAGTCAGGATTGATAGGATTAAGTGAACTAAAGACTTAATCAAAATGGAACATGCTAAACTAAACGAACTGGTGGGTTAGGTTAGGAAACACTTAACCAACTTAGCATGTTGGCTAGAGATAGAAAACCTAGTAACGGGGGACCCTTTTCAGCAGTAACCCTAGAAGGTGTATCAGGATACCCTGAAACTAGGCAGGGTGGGGCACGATTACTGAGCTGATTGTAAGAGGTCAAATCGACGGCGGTGGTGTAGCAGTGTAGGTTCTAACGGTGTGCGGGCGTGCACGCACTCCGGCGCAGAAAAATAAAGCACTGGACACCAGTAGCATACCTTTGCACTCTAAGGTTGTGTCGGGTTGCCACTATGGGACTTGATACACCCCATGGTGGGACCAGCATAGGTAACTACAGACATCGGGGGCCGTAAGACACATGTAACTATGCGAGTAGGAGCCGATCATCGTAGAATGGATCACATCACCCTGATTTTGGGGTGCAAATTGGAAACTAGTTTATATGGGTTCAGAGATTAACATGGGGTACGATAGTATATTCGACCCTAGATAACTTAACCAAGTTTATAATGTTGCCCACTTCCTGTTTTACTTATCATACTCAGTTCTTTATTCATAGACAAAGTAGTACTAGACTTACTCAGGCTTTATGTCTGACTCTATTTTTCTTTCGTCTTCTTTCTTCCGTTTCCCCCCCCAGGTCCTCAGGGAGGGAACACAGCAGCTTGACCTACCTCAACATCCAGCTTGAAGAAGAGAAATGTATTGCTTGGACTTTCCTGTTTTGAACTATGGCTTTGGACAATCCACTATGGGGCTTTTGCAGTTTATCTATGTTTTATTTATGCTTCTTTAAAAATAATGTACCCAAGACAGATTATGAAGTGTTATGTTATGTTTTTGGAAAAGATGTTGTTGTAACACGTATTTGACTTTATGGAATAAAATTTGTTGTTCTTCCGCTGTTTACAAATATGTGTTATTATATCTGTCTTGTATATCTGTGACTTGTACTTATAAACCTCCACCAAAATTAGGGCATTCCCTTTGAGAGTGACCCTAACGGAGGTGGGGTGTTTCACTTGGTATCAGAGCATAGGTTTACCAGATAAGATAAAAAGTTTTGAAAAATATTATTTTATTTTAAAAAGCAAAGCCCACTCCCCAAAGCCATAGGTATTATCTCTTATCCTTCGTTTTGAATCTATCCTTTTTTTTTGTTTCAGCATGTCCCAAGAACTTAACTTGCCTGAGGGGGTACCCATACCTGGTTGGTTTAGACGTTTCTTAGAAGCAAGGGCCACTCAGCCAGGTCCTACCGTTCCTCCTCCTCCAGCTGAAGGGAATCATCCAGCCGCAGCAGCACCTTTTCCTCCACCTCCTCCACGGGGAAACACATTCGCTAAGATATGTAAAGATTTTAAAGCTATGGGAGGAAGGGATTTCCATGGAACTGAGTCCTTCGTAGCAGCTAGGAATTGGCTAAAAGAAACGGAGGACCTATTCATCATCTTTGAGGTAGAAGATAGACAAAAGGTACAACTAGCGGTGTGGCTATTGAAGGGCGAGGCTTCCTACTGGTGGGAAGTCACCAATGCTGAAAGACCAGTGGATACATAGGAGGACTTTAGGGCAAGGTTTGAGACTAAGTTTCTCTCAGATGCAGAAAGAAGTTTGCAGTTGGAAAAATTCTTATTTCTTAAGCAAGGAGACAAGACTGTCAGAGAGTATGTGAATCAGTTCGATGAGCTGGCTAGGTTTGGGCTTGACCTAGTCAACACCCCGCATAAGAAGGCTCTCCGTTTCGTCAAGGGGTTAAATGAGCCATTACATAGTTTGGCCATGACCCATATACCCATGGGAGCCACGTATGAAAGATTGGTGCAAATGGCATTGCTGAATGAAGAGGACAAGGGCAAGAAGGAGACCAAGGCAGAAAGCTCTCAAGGGAAGAAAGAGGGTTTGCATCCTAAGAAGACAGACTTTAAGAAGGGCGGAAAAGGCAACAAAGAGAAGAGGAAGTGTAATTTCTGTGGCAAAGTGGGGCACTTGGTAAAGGACTGCCGGAAAAAGAAGGCCAAGGAGAATGGTGGGTGCTTTTCTTGCGGTGAGACGGGCCATAGGGCGAAGGACTGCCCAAAGAAACGGGGACAGGGGCAGGGTGCTGGATCCACCCCAGGGGCACAGATTCATGTGCTGGAAGCGCCACCTTTGCAACAGCGAGGTACAAACACTTCTGTAGAAAGTGTAGTTTATCTTTACGATCACCCCGTTCGCACTTTATTTGATTCTGGCGCATCACACTCTTTTATCTCGTCTGCTTTAGTAGAATCTCTGCACCTAAAAACTAGTATGGTAGAGGACCCCTTAATTGTTTCAAACCCAATTGGGGGCCCAGCTCATTTGTCTATGATCCGTGTGGGATTGAAAATTTCTATTCTAAGTGTAGAATTTCAATGTAGTGCCTTTGTTTTGGGCTTTTCGGGGTATGGTTTGATTTTGGGCATGGATTGGCTATCCAGTAATGGGGCCATCCTTGATTGTGAGAAAAGGGTTGTTAGGCTCCTAACCCAGCTCGGTAATACTTTGGAAATTTCTTGTAATCCCTCGTATGCGGTTATGCTTAGTTATCTTGAATCGCTAGATGCCTCTGTTGAAAACTTGCAATCAGTTAGAGTGGTCCGGGAATATCCGGATGTCTTTGAAGAGGTGAAGGGCTTGCCTCCGAAGCGGGAAATAGACTTCCGCATATATCTTGTAGATAATGTAAAGCCCGTTGCGTTGCCCGTTAGACACATGGCTCCACGAGAAAGGAAAGAGCTCAGTAAACAGAGTTTTGGAAGACCTTTTAAGGTTATGCGTCCTCGACTTCGGAGGGACATGGGAAGACCACCTCCCTTTGGTGGAATTTGCCTACAACAACAGCTATCAAGCAACCATCGGAATGGCGCCCTTCGAAGCTTTATACGGAAGACCGTGCCGATCGCCCACTTGTTGGTGGGAGTCCACGGATAAGCTCATACTTGGACCAGACATGATCCGAGAGACCTCAGAGAAAGTAAACTTAATACGAAGAAGGATGAAGACGGCCCAAGACAGACAAAAGTCCTATGCCGACAAGAGGAGGACCGACCTTGAATTCGAAGTTGGAGACAGAGTTTTTCTCAAGGTATCACCGCTAAGAAACGTTGTTCGCTTTGGAACTACAGGAAAGCTAGCACCAAGGTTCATAGGGCCATTCCCTATTATCGAGAAAATTGGTAAAATGGCCTATAGATTAGGGCTACCCGAGAAGTTGGCTGGAGTCCACAACGTTTTTCACGTTTCACATCTCCGAAAATGTCTGCATGAGTCAGCTGAAGTGGTAGAGCCAAACATCCTCGAAGAGGCCGAAGTGGAACGCGAAGCAACCATAAGGAGAGTTCCAACCCGCATCTTAGGAACGGAAGTGAAGAAGCTACGCAACCGCGAAGTCAAGCTCGTCAAAGTTCAGTGGAGCGACGCCAAGGGAGACGCGACTTGGGAAACTGAAGATAGAATCCGTACCGCCTACCCTTTTCTGTTCGAGGGTACATCCTTGATCTTTCTTTTCCTTAAGTTGCGCTTTTATCTATCTATCTTTTTAGGTATATTTCCTCGACCGCATCTTTAGGTAGAAAACCTTTGGATGAAAACATGTAGTTGAAAACATGTTATGTATGAATGGTTGCAAGTGGTTGCAAGTGATTGCTAGTGGCTGCTCGTGGTTGCATATACACACACAATCTAGGTTTTAGATCGGCTCAGTCACTTCATATTGCATGTGCATATATGTTTGTATTCGTATGTGGTTGAACTATAATGTGTTGTCAAGTGGATGCTGCATTTGTATTGAATGATTGTGCACTCATGTAGAATCAAGAATAGGAAAATTTGCATACATAATGGATTCATGGCACTTACATAATTCGCATTAAGGAGGTCAACTGAATCAGTAGACCGCCTGATTTTGCATTAGATAAGTACATGTACACACACACTTTGCATATGATCATGAAGCATTAGAAGTCTTTTAAGGACAATGGATGCTCGTGTTTGATGGATAAGTAGATGGATGATTGGATGTTAGGATTTACATTCCTCCTAACTTGAAGATTTCGGGGACGAAATCCTTTTAAGTGGGGGAGAATGTAACACCCCGAAAATTCGATAACTGTGAAATTCATAAATTAAAGTATAATTAATTTGAAATCAAAGAACTAAGGGAAACGGGATATGCCATTGTGTTCGTCTCGGAAAAATACGCGAAATAGAGTCCGAGTTTTCGAAAAACGGAGTCCGTATGAAGAAGATATGGCCTTCGGAAGTTTTGAATTAAATTTAAAATTCAAACAGAATAAAATAATAATTTGAAAATGGGGCCCAATGGGCCAGGCGGATAAAACACCCGCCTAGCCACCCAGGTCGACTGGGCTGTCGACCTGGGCTACCCATGTCGACAGGGCTGTCGACAGCCCTGTCGACAGGGGTGTCGACCTGGTCGAGCCCAGTCAACCTGGCTGGCCAGGTCTGTGTTTGGTCGAATTTCTGTGGTCTGCTTTGTCATTAGGGCTAGGTGGCGGGTTTTTATTGGTCTCTCTTCCTAATGAATGGCTATGATCTAACCTAGCAACATCAAGGGTCCTAATCAATTCCTAACCTCTATATAAACAACCCTAGACTAAACCCTAATTTATTCATTCAAATTAAGAACATAGCCGCCATGTTGCTGAGGAACGACAAAGAATAGCCGCCAACTAAAGAGAGGATTAGGGAGAAAGTTCTAAGGCCTAAAGCAATTCAAGCAACCTAAAGCTAATCAATTCAACAAAGGAATTTGCGTCTTCAATCCCTAAACTAGAGAATTCATCAAACCATTGTAAGTAGAGTATTACTTTGGTATTAATAAACAACTGTGTTGATGTGTATGCTTGAATTGTGGCAATGGAAGTAATTCATGTTTGTGCAAAATTTTGTTATTCATTATAAAGAACTACATGCGGTAGTTCTATGCAAGTATACGTTTGGAATATTGCGCAAATTGTGTAACCTATATTGAAGCTACATGTATGTAGTTAATTGAAATTCATGCAAGTTTGGGGCTTTGTTATTATGTTGTCATGATGTATATTTTGTGCATAAATCATTTTGCAAGTAATTGAAACAAGTTTGGTTATTATAGTTCATCTGAAACTATGTGGAATTTTGACACCATAATCCATGTATTAAGTCATGCTTTTGCAAACTTATGAATATGGCTAGGAATGATATTTGGCATAATTGAAATCCGTTATTAAGTCTATCTTGTTTCAAAGGATTATATGATGACATGGCTAGGTTGGACTCAAAAATCCCCTTTTTGCAAGTTTAAAGCAAACACTATGATTAGGAATATTTATGCATAAGTATGTGATTAGGCTTAAATCATGATTAAGTTGAATTATGCTATGTTCATGCTAGAAGTATTTTATGCCATGCTTATGTTTGACAATATGCCATGCCTATGCTAGAAGTATTTTATGCCATGCTTATGTTTGACAATATGCCATGCCTATGCTAGAAGTATTTTATGCCATGCTTATGTTTGACAATATGCCATGTTTATGCTAGAAGTATTTAGGCCATGCTTATGTTTGACATTATGCCTAAATAAGAATATAGGTTCATGTTGTAGTTAAACCTATGCAAGTTTACATGCCTTGATTTATGTCACCTATGTTTTATGACCAAAATACATGTCACCACTATGCAAGTACACCAATTTCTATTATGTATTTTCCAACGTCATATGCAAGTTCATGCGCTCACTTTCCCCTCTTTGTGTATACGCCATAAGCCTCCCCTTTTCGCATGGCTAAATTGGGCTTTAAAAGGCTAAGCCCAATATATATAAACGGACGTGTAAAACGGGGGAAAACAACGTTGGGTTAAAATGAATTAATGAATGAAAATATAAAATAGAAGGGCCCAAGTTCAAGTATGGGTTGGGCCCATGGTTGGTGTAACCTTTACACCATTAACATAATAATGGGCCGCAAATATTTACATATAAGAAATAAAGAAGAATGACAAAATATGTAAATGTAGAAAAGACGATGTGTTTAACCCGAGGTTGGATTGAGTTGTGATGTAAACCTGCCCGGAACCGCCCGGCTGTCCAGTAGTCACAACAATACCTATCCAATGTGGGAGGTTAAACATGGAGCCCAGCAAGGACCCGAGGTTAGACTGAGTTGTGGCGTAAGACTGCCCGGAACCAACCGGCAACAGGCAGCCACAACAATACCTGTCTAATGTGAGAGGTCAGGGCCTTAATAAGACAATTAAGGCTGAGTCAGGATTGATAGGATTAAGTGAACTAAAGACTTAATCAAAATGGAACATGCTAAACTAAACGAACTGGTGGGGTTAGGTTAGGAAACACTTAACCAACTTAGCATGTTGGCTAGAGATAGAAAACCTAGTAACGGGGGACCCTTTTCAGCAGTAACCCTAGAAGGTGTATCAGGATACCCTGAAACTAGGCAGGGTGGGGCACGATTACTGGGCTGATTGTAAGAGGTCAAATCGACGGCGGTGGTGTAGCAGTGTAGGTTCTAACGGTGTGCGGGCGTGCACGCACTCCGGCGCAGAAAAATAAAGCACTGGACACCAGTAGCATACCTTTGCACTCTAAGGTTGTGTCGGGTTGCCACTATGGGACTTGATACACCCCATGGTGGGACCAGCATAGGTAACTACAGACATCGGGGGCCGTAAGACACATGTAACTATGCGAGTAGGAGCCGATCATCGTAGAATGGATCACATCACCCTGATTTTGGGGTGCAAATTGGAAACTAGTTTATATGGGTTCAGAGATTAACATGGGGTACGATAGTATATTCGACCCTAGATAACTTAACCAAGTTTATAATGTTGCCCACTTCCTGTTTTACTTATCATACCCAGTTCTTTATTCATAGACAAAGTAGTACTAGACTTACTCAGGCTTTATGTCTGACTCTATTTTTCTTTCGTCTTCTTTCTTCCGTTTCCCCCCCCCCAGGTCCTCAGGGAGGGAACACAACAGCTTGACCTACCTCAACATCCAGCTTGAAGAAGAGAAATGTATTGCTTGGACTTTCCTGTTTTGAACTATGGCTTTGGACAATCCACTATGGGGCTTTTGCAGTTTATCTATGTTTTATTTATGCTTCTTTAAAAATAATGTACCCAAGACAGATTATGAAGTGTTATGTTATGTTTTTGGAAAAGATGTTGTTGTAACACGTATTTGACTTTATGGAATAAAATTTGTTGTTCTTCCGCTGTTTACAAATATGTGTTATTATATCTGTCTTGTATATCTGTGACTTGTACTTATAAACCTCCACCAAAATTAGGGCATTCCCTTTGAGAGTGACCCTAACGGAGGTGGGGTGTTTCACCAAGCATCCAAATCAATCATAAACATGATATGAAATCACTAACAACTTGAATATAACAATTTTTCATCACAATTATGCAAACTTCACCAAAATCATGATAATGAACATATAAACTAAATTATAGATCTAACTTGCATAAACATATGAAACAACATAGAAATTACTGGTTTTAAGTTGCCAAATTAGATCATGTGGTGATCCATATGAAAATAAGCTTACCATGATATAGGTCTAAGGAAAACGACAAGACAATTATGAAATTAAGATCATAGAACTCATATACTCGCTTAAGCTTGAATCCGTGAGAGTGATGCATATCACTCACCAATTCTCCAAAAAAAACTTGAAAACACTTAGATCTAGACCCAGACAGCGAAGAATTTGATCTAAAATCTTCGATTCGATGAACTCTTTCTTGGAATGGCGTAGATCTAGCTTCAAATGATGTAGACCTTCTATTTTCTAAGTGCTAATGGTGGAAAGGTGTAGAAGATGGAGGAATGGAGGACCTCTAGCTCTTCCAAATGAGAGAATGGAGAAAGTAAACAATTATCCATGCCTCTTAACCCCTATTTATAGTCTTCCACCAGCCTACTAATGGGCCTCCCCAAATCAGCCCATTATGGCTCACCAAGCATGAATAACCAACTATAAAACCTTAAAACAACGATTTCTCCCAACCGCTGAGCTAAATCTTTAATGTAACCACTTTACGGGAAGGGAAACATCATTTCCATTCTAGTGACATAGGTCTCAACACCTAATTCGACCTGAGCAAAAAGTTAGGCCCTGTACAAATCTATGAGGGGGAAAATGGTCATAAACAAAATTAGTAAAATTTTTGGACATGTCTCACTTCCCCATAAGAAACATATTAAAATACGAGAATGATCCAACCCTCAGGGAAAAAAATAAAAATATTTTACGATCTTTCGATACATAAAATGCAAGCTGTTACATTCTCGTCAGTATCATATGGAATTGAAGTCGGGCAATAAATCTAGAACGAATTGCTACCCAGGCTCGTATAAGGGAGAAAGTGTTGTATGACCAAGAGGGAGTGGAGTAAGAAGAGATATCATCATATAATGGTTTTAATTTTTACATGCATTTTTAGGTTTCACTGGAACATGCAGGAATTCCATTGAAACTCCTAGACCCGATCCTATGATATTTATGTTGAATAAATTCGACCATAAGAGTCATAATGAAGAATACGATGTCAAAGTTTAAGAGTATGGGCCTTAATATTTCTTGCAAACTGCAAATGCCTAGACCACCCTCGGTTTTGGGATGACAAATTCGATCCCAAGAGACCTTACTGCATTTCTGAGTGTTATCCCTCGACCCTCAGAAGAGATTGGAGCAGAGACGCTAGAACTCAGCAAAAAATGAGTCAATAGGCATGGAGATAGTGAAAGTATGAGAGCCAAGGGCACCTAAGATCGATTGGATAAGGAAAAGTCGACTACCTAGGAAAGAACAGGTCGACACCGTTGGTCGATCAACATACGAGCCTTGATTGTTGAATCTTTAAAGCAAACATTGATTTTGTGGCCTTGATAAAGTTGAATACACAGGTAAGTGATAGGCAACGAACGAGGAGATTGTGTTAGAACCTCCATTTTTGGGCCAGATTATGATTACGACAACTATATATCGACGATATTATTCAGTAGCATCTGTTATAGGAAAAAGAGAAGAATATAGTCTAAAAACACGAAGATTTGACAATAAGATATGTTGATATATTTAGAATGAAATCGAGTCAGCATTTAAATAGTAACTATTGTTGAAATCTCTCCGATAAGTGTGCACATACATAATTCTAAATTTTATTTTCTACTAAGGCTAGCTAGAAGCCATGTGCAAATTTTGTGCATCAGACATCTGAGTTGGAAAATCAGACGTTTGTCTGCTGAATATTAAAACATTCGAGATTGAATATTTAGACATCTGAAATTCCAATTCAGACGTCTGAATAACCAGACTTGTGCACATGCACACTTATTTTCAAATATTAGCCGTTTTTTATACTTTTGAATTATAAATTCAGAATGCTGAACTGAAAGGTTACGACTTTTCAAAGAGTCTTAACTCTTTAATCCAAGAGTTATGACTAACAGTTGCAACTTTTTATTTATTAAGAATACACTTTAGAATCATTTGTTTCAATATTCGAACTTTGTTGAATTATTTACTCTCTGATTCTGAATTATTTTCTGTTTATATTCACTTGTGCTATCAAATATTCAATATTTCATGATTATAAATCACTTTCCTTCTTTGTTCTTCAATTGATTTCAAATATATATACAAAAGAGAAGATTATAGGAAGGGTGTAATTCAATTATGACTTATTTGTGTTATTCAAAACACATACACAGTCAAAAACTACTTTTTGTTTTTGTTGAAGTCATGTTTTGCTGCTTAGGCAAGAAGTTCTCTTTGGCTGCTGAGGCGAAATCTTGTTCTACTAAGGCAAGAAGTCAATTGTGACTTGGACAGGAAGTAAAGGTGGACGGGTATGAACATACGTTAATATCTGTACTCGAACCCACTGTTTGGCATTAGCTTCAGCATTAGCTCCATAATTTTCTTTGTTATGAATTGTACCAAATTCAACTTGGATATTATTTAGGAATATTGACAGTGAGGGGGTGGACATAATAGTAGGATATGCGTACACTTCCATTCTATGTAACATTTGAAGGAAAATTCATCTCGAGATTGTGGTTCATGAAAACATCTTTACACTTTGGAAGTTGTGTGGGGCCTAGTTTCCCACACTTCGGATAATAAATTGGTAAATTTTTGTATTTGATATATTGTCCAAAACGACAACTGTTTTTCCTAATAAAATTCTAAAAGACGAGGAACGACATAAATCCAACTCATAAATATGGGCAAGGCTAGACCTATTATAGTTAATGATAGCTTCATCCGCCATGAGTGGTTTTCCGAATTGATCACAAATAGCCTCCAAAGTCTTTTTTTATAAAGATGAGTCGGCAAGTAGGGGAATAAAAGATAGAATCAAGTAATATTTTATAGACTGGATTTCTGGAAGGAACGAATGTTTGTATTATTGCTTAATGGAATTGTAAAATGAGTACAATGCTGAATAAATACACAATACATCACACGACTGTATATACACCCAATTGCAAAATAAATAAAAATATGAGCGACTCGCCTCTTTAAGCATATTTGTGTAGATAATTGGTGAGAGCCGATCATTCATTCTTTTAACTGCCCCTCTCAATTTAGGGTTAGGGTTTCTCTCGTAGCCCTAAATTGTTATGAGAATAGTGAATGATACAACTTCAAGCCTTGGTCTTGCAATAAATTATTGCTTCGATCTTCATGATTAAGAGCAGACGATGATGGGTTAGTTTTATTTCTTCAACACAAAGTTGGAAAGTTAAGATCATCTCGTTGTGGCTGTCTCACATGAAATTGAGGGCAAGACATGTAGATATGCATCTTAAGTTGCTAGAGGAGAGAATCTGAGTAGGTTGCAACTTTGAATCTTCAGATCTTCTTGAAGGCCACAGAAACTGCTTGTTGATAGTCCCTTGGTAAGGATGTCAACGCGCTGATGGTATGATGATATATAGTCTACTTGCAATTTCCCTTTATTGACTTGCTTACGAACGAAATAAATGCCAATTTCGATGTATTTAGTCCTTGCATGTTGGACACGGTCTACAGACATATGAATTGAACTTTGATTATCACACCATGTTGTAGCTTTTGTGTTAGAATTCAACCGATATTCCTTAAGTATTGATTGTAACCATATGATTCCAGCTATTGCACTAGTAATGCTTCTTTATTTGGCTTCAGTACTTGATTTTAACATAGTTGATTGCTTCTTTGAGCTCCATGAGATCAGACTATCCCCAACATAAATGCAGTATCTACAGCCCAGTCTGAATATGAGTATCCAGTAATCTTTAAGTCCTTGCTGCCTTTTAGTGTAATCCCATAGTTTATTTTTCCCTTTAGATTGCGTAGAATCCTTTTGACTGCCTTCCGCTGTTCACTTTTTGGTTCCTGCAAAAAATTGAGATACTTTGTTAACACTGAACGCTATATCAGGCCTGGTTATGGTAGCATATTGTAATGCGTCCACAACACTCCTGTATTGGTTAATATTGTTTATGGCTTCTCCCCTGTATTTGGAATAATGCTGGCTTGATATCATGGGTGCAGGTTGTGATTTGGCCTCATACATTTCAGTCTTCATCAGTAATTCAGTGATGTATTTCTTTTGACATAGAAATATTTTTTGTCTTTGATGCTCTCATAGCTTCTATTTCCAGAATATATGATATATCACCCAGATTATTAATGAAGAACTCTTCATTACGATACTCTGTAATTTGCCTTATTTTAGTCTCACTACTTCCTGTCACTATTAAATCATCAGCATATATTAAAATATATAAAGTTGAATTGCTACTTATTTGGGTAAACAAGGAATTATCAGATTTGGTGGGTTGATATCCCATTTTTGTCAAAGTTGACTTGAGTTTATCAAACCTTTGGTGCTTGGTTTAATCCAAAAATAGCCTTGTTTAATTGGCATACAAGACTTGAATTTTGCATATATTCCACTTGTAGCTACATGTAGACTTCTTCCTGTAAAATTCCATCAAGGAGTGCATTATTGACACCTAAGTGTTTAATGCTCCATTGATTTTTTAGTGCAATTGTAAGTATCAGTCTTATGGTTGTTGGTTTGACAATTGGAGAGAATGTTTCATTGTAATCAAAACCATATTTTTGTGTATATCCTTTGGCAACTACTCTGGACTTATATTTATTTATAGTCCCATCTGGATTTCTTTTGAGTATGAATGTCCATTTGCAACCTATCAAATTCTTGTTGTCTGGCTTGTGCACAAGTTCCCAGGTTATGTTTTTGGTGAGAGCCTTGAACTCTTCATCTATTGCTTTCTTCCAATCTATATATTTTGCAACTTGATTGCATGTGACTGGCTCCTCAATATTCATATTAGCATTGTGTGATTTTGGCTTGAATATGCCACTTTTGGCTCTGGTTTTCATGTAAAGATCAATATATATAGGTGGGTGATTAAAAGGTTGACCAGCTTGAGTAGTATCATTGTCTGCTGTTATTGGTGAGCCAACATTTGAATTATTTGTTTGATTCTCTATCTGTTAGTCCTCAACATCGACTTTGTCACCTTCTTCTATTCTTGCAGGTGAAGTAGTTACTAAGCTGGATGGCTTAGTAGCATCTCTACTTGGTTGATTTATGCCAGCAGTTGGTGGCTCTTTAGCAACGGCAGTTACTCCTTCACAAACATTATGTTGTATTCCAGAATATTCTGGTATAGCATGTACATTTCTACTGCTATTATAAACTTTGTTGTTTGTCTTTATCTCAATTGAGCTATAAGGAAAAATACTCTAATTAAATACAACATGCCTAATTATAATTATTCTTCCATTTTCATTGCTAGACCTATATCCTTTTTGCTTAGCAGCATACCCTATAAATGTACTCGGTTTTGATCTGAAATTCAATTTATTTGCATTGTATGGTCTTAGATATTGGAAGCACAAGCAACCAATTTTTTTAAACTATGATAGTCAGGTTTGAGATCATATAGTTTTTCTAGAGAACTAATATCCTTTAATACTCTTGATGACATTCTATTTATTAAGTATACATCAGTATTAAAGATTCAGACCAAAATTAGAGTGGCATGGAAGCCTATGCTAAAAGTATCAAACCTGATTCTACTATGTGTTTGAGTTTTCCTTTCAGTTATACCATTCTGCTCAGATTTATATGGACATGTTATTCTATGTACAATTCCTGTATCTCTAAAGTAATTACTGAGACTCTTATATTCTTCTCCACCATCAGAGTGAATAACTTTAATTATAGTGTTAAACTGATTTTCTATCATATTTGTGTAACTGATCACAACTTCATTGTTTTAGATTTTCATTTTAAGAAATATATCCAATTGTATCTTGAGCATGCATCCACAAAAGATATATAATACTTGTACCCATAATCGGTAAATATAGGTGCAGGACCCCATAAATCAGTAGTAACAAGATCAAATGGATTATTGTATGTAGTTAGAGAATCATTAAATGGTAATTTTGTGTTCTTTCCCATTTGACAATAAATGCAAACATATGGTAGGCTAATATCATCACATGGTATATTATTTGTGCTAAAGATATTCTTCATAGTGATTACATTGGGGTGACCCAATTTGCAACGCCAAAGGTCGAATGTACTGATATTTCTACAATTCTGATGTTACGACCAATATTCTATGAATCGCAGGATCATAGAATATTTATTTTATTTTCATATGAGGTCACATAATCTTGTCTATTAGGGCCATTTCCCACATTCACGATTTTCGCCGGATTTAAAATGAACATTTTGCCCCTGGCGAATCTTGTTTCGCTTATAACTTTTTGTTGGTAAAGAGTTTTGGTCTGAAACAACTTCCATTGGATTTGGATGATGGTTTCCCATTCCGTAGAGTGGTCATATTAATCAAACGGACTTACCACTTGGGGGATATGGTTGAAATAAGGTTTGAAAGATGGAAAACAACCTATTAGGCTTAATAGAGTGATTAGCAGCTAGGCCCATAATCCAATACGTGATTAGGGTTATGGGAGGGCTAAAAGGAGTTGGAGAATCATATGCTTTCATTTTTCTAGCCACCAAAAACCTTTCTCAAACCCTAATCATGGCTTCCATCTTGTAAATCTCTCTCTAATCACTTTCTAGTCACTAATGAATCTAATCTACATCAAATCAAGCCAAATTAGCACCAAATTCAAGATAGGGCTGCCGCACCACATTGGGATTCGAGCCAAACCAGTAAAAGTTTCAGATCTATCACATATTATTGGTAAGGTGAGTGATTTGCATGTTTATACACTAGTTAGGGGTTATTAGTGAAAATTAGCGAAATTATACATTTAAAAATTATGAAAAAATATGCATAAATTCTAAGATTATATTTTATGTCACATATATGAAATTGTGTTGATTTGGATTTATTATGTTAATCCCGGAATTTAGATGATTAAGGGGAAAATCATGGATTTGGGTATGTTTGATCTAAATTAACATATGAAATCATTGTTTTGATGTTTTTGGTTGATTCTACATGTTACTACTGCTATTTGGTATGTTTTGTGATTCCATAGGAAAATTAGAATGGTTGAAAATGCCTTCGTTTGGCGAAATTAGCTCGTTGGAAAAACTGCAGGGTTTTGGTTCGTGATAGTGACCCCCAAGGTGGTCATGACCCCATGGTAACCACGACCACATGGTGACCACGACTCCATGGTGACCGCGACCCCATAGTGACCCTGAGCCGATGATGACCACAAACCGGGCCATGATGGTAACCCCAAACCGAACCGGGTTTGAGTTTCTACCATGCGACAATGATCGTGAACTCTTCTGAAGATCAACTCCAATTCGACCAAACCCGAGATGCAAAGGAAGTCCAAGCGAAAAGTTATCGCTCAGGATCCCGATGGGATCTAGATCCAACAAGTTAACTTCAAGAGTTGGGCTTTGCTGCGGGACGTGTGCAAAGGAGTTATCGATATCTATAACTTTGGCTCACCATTGGGAGAGGGGGCATGTAGACGAACCAGAGCCAGGGCGGTGTGGACTGGTTGACCCGTACCCTAGAGTCAGGGCGGTGTGGACTGGGTAGGGTTATTGGCTATAGACTAGGGCAGTGTGGTCATTACAATAGTTGTACGGAGTCCAAGGCGGTGTGGACCCGTCATGACACCAATGGATTTGGTGATCAAAGCGGTGGATATCGTATGCTTTACGCACTGAGTGAGAGACGTGAGTACCATTGCTATAATTGATGTTTGCTATCGCTATGACATGCACACTTCCATTTTACATTCTGTATTACCTTGCAGTATTGTGCATCTTGTTGGGCTAACTCTTTTACTGCAGGTCCAGGTCAGGTATTATTTATACCTATTATTTCTTTATTTAGTGAAATACATTTGCTATCGCTCACACCAAACTTTCGTCTAACCCAGAGTTTTATGTCTCTTCTTATTACTCTGGGTGCTCCTAAACGAGTAAACTAGAGGCAGGTTAGGATGTTATGCACGATTAGCTATCCGGAGATGAGTAGAAGGCTTCCACGTACTTTATATATATTCTCCCTGTTTTGTTGTTGGTCACTGCTTCGGGCATTCGTGGTGTACCTCTTATATTTCCTTTTAGAGAAAGTATTTTAACATTGTAATAATTGGATATGAAGCTGTATTTTGGTTTACGCTACCCTAACGGATATGGTTTAGTTTTCAGCTTATGTACTATCTCGCCTGTTTTATATCAAATTATGTTATTATTATATTTTATTCCATGCGCTGTGAGATATACTACATGTTCTTTGGTAATTCATTGTTTTAACCCTTTTTACGATTGTCCTGTGCCCGTTAGGCATTGGCACAACGCATTTCCGGGAAATGTATGATGGTATGGAGCGGCCGTCACACTTGGTATCATAGCTTAGTTTGCGTATTTTAACCTAGGGGAAGATATCAGGGAGAGATAATATAAGTATATGAGAGCACGTACTTGTGATATTTTGGTTTTCAAAAAATATATATATATTATTAGTATATCCAAGGATGAAGTCGCACTACACTAACACTACTAAGGAGATGGTTAATCGTTTTCTCTTTACAGATTGAACGATGAGCCGAAATACGAGGAGTACGGTGAGGAACTCCACACCGTGAGTTGAAGAGGGAGTGGGTTTAGGGGCCAATAATGGGAATGTCCCTGATTTAAGGACGATGTTTAATGCCTTCATGCGAGATATGCTTATGGAGTAGTTCCTAATGCTGCTAACGGTGGTGATGCAGTAGTGCAGGCGCCAAGAACTGATTTCGCCAAGCTTAGCAAGGATTATACTAGTCTTGGTGGGAAGCCGTTCCATGGAACGGCCTCGGCCAAGGAGGCCTAGGATTGGCTTAATAGTTCTGAGCGCATCTTCGAGGATCTAGTGATCGATGATGCAATGAAGAGAAAGCCAGCATAGCACCAGCTTCAAGGACGGGCAATGAATTAGTGAAATGCTATTAAAGCGACTACTCCCGAAGATCAAGTTACTTGGAATTAGTTTAAGATTCGCTTCAATGACAAGTTTAATCCAACTTCTCAGAAATCAGAATTGTTTAGGAAATTTTTGGAGCTTAAGCAAAATGGTAGGGCAGTTTCGGAATATATTGCTGAATTTGATACCTTATCGAAATATGGATTATCTCTTATCGATACTGCCAAGAAGAAGAACGAGAAGTTCATAACTTGTCTAGATGAGTACTTGGGGGAAAGTCTTATAAACCATATCGATGAGACTTTCGAATCTGCTATAGGGAAAGCATTGAGATCGGAGAGCCGTTACCCTAAGCCAAAGACTGAGGTCGTTGTTTGTGACGACCCCAAAACCCCGTACGACGGTGGCAAGGGTAATCTTTGGAATATAACACATAAACAGATAATAGCATAACAGAATTATAAACACACCAGATAATGTACAATAGAATACACTGGATAAAATTAATCATCAGAGTTACACAGTATACAGGATCATACTTAGTACAAATACAGTTCAGCCATAGGTAAATGTCTACAGCAGAAAATAAAACATAATATATACAACAGGAGACGAACAACATAAAAAGAGATAAATGATAGAATCCATCCTCAGCTCCAGCTATCCAGAAAGAGCCTACTAAAACCTGAATACAAGGCTGCCCGTGTAGAAAAAGGGGCACCCGAGTTTGCAAGTGAAACAAACTACGAGTCAGTCATGGGACTAGTATGAGAAATCTACTTAACGCATTTTATAATATGGCTAATCACAGGACCACGCCACTTTCGCGGAACGGGTTTACTCCATTGGATTGCCAGTGCCTAAAACAAGTAATTTTTTTAAACATCGCAATGCTTTTTATAAAAATGAAGCCATTATAAGACTCAGTTCCCATCACACAATGCAACGCAAACCGGAGGATAGAGTTTTACCTTATAATGGCCAAAATATGCTTGATACGAATAAAACAAAAGCATTTGATATTATTACTAGTGTTTATATGTTTCAAAAACAATTTCAATCATAACTATCAATCATAGATGGCATGGGTACCATATATCATGTCGCCATATATAGGTTTACAATCAAAACCGCACAGTCACGTATTTGGAAATTAGATTTCCGTCATGAACCAAGGCAAAAGATAGTCCTTACTGACTTCGAGACTCTCTAGCCCAAGCCTCAGGGTCAGAGTGCACCGACCCTTGGAGCGACAGGGCCGGTCCACCGACGTGGATTAAAATGCCTGAACACTACGTTTCCCCACCCTTTGGGGCGTAAATGAGCCAACGAATGACTCCATCGGCTCCACATAGTCACCGATATACCCGAGGCGCCTCGCTACAGCAACAACCACACAGGTGAAAATAATATATATGTCAGCCAGTTTAAGCACTGACACCACCTCTAGCTAGAAAGAAACGCATGTCCTCCCTGAGGTCCTCTCCCGTTTCTGGCTCATACCGGGGTATGAGGCTCGCGAATCAACGTTATACACAAAGCTATGCCACATAGGCCGTGCTTTGATCATCAACCACAAGACTTTGCTTTTCAACAAAAGCCTTGATCACTGCATCTTAGCATGCCACACAGGCAATTCACACCATGCAACTGATGGCTATCAATCACACAGAATGAATTCTAGTGTCAGACATACAGTCCATTTACAAGTCCGTTCTGTGTCTGAACGAAATCGAAGGCACTATATACCTCGCATACCCATCGATCTCCACGTATGGCTGGATGATCACCACTTATTATCTATATTTCGGGATGCCTCCCAATCAAGACATCAATTACCATCCAACCGAGGTGAAGATCTCCGGTCTTCAACCACCATCTTCATCATCGACTTTGTAACACCCCGTAATTTTATAACATTAAAATTCACAAATTAAAGTATACTTAATTTTTAGAAAAGAATTAAGTGAAATGGGTTGCGCAGAGAAATTATATATATATATATATTGATATATATATATATAAATTAAAAATTAAATAAATAAATATGCGAAAAAGTTCAAAATAGCGAATTGGGAGGGGGAATAACCGAACCGGCCCATTTTTGAGGTCGACCCAAGCTTTGCTGGGTCGACTAGGGGTTAATCCAGGGTGTTTGGCTGTCAACCCGTGGGCCGATTCGCTCAAATGCAGATTTTGCATTTGATTGGTTCTCATGGTTCAGGGTTAATCTAATGGTCCTAAATAACTTCCTACACCTATAAATACATCCTAATGCTAACCCTAAACCTAATTAAAATAGAATAGTTACCGTCATACCATCGCCATGGAAATCAATGGAGCCGCCGCCAACTAAGAAAGAAGAAAAGCAAATTCAATTCTAATTCTCTCAACCCTAAAGCAAAGCAAAACTCTCTCTTTTCTTCTCTAAATTGTGAGTATGATAGTCTTAACAAGATTATTATCATTTTAATTAGGTTAAGTCATGAATGGATTGTGAGTAGATGATGTGAATTGTCATATGCTATCATGTATGTTATTAATCCTATGCTATGTGGTGATGATATACTATATGTTGTAAATCATGCTATGTATGTTGAAAGTTTCTATGCTAAGTTGTGATGAATCATACATGTTAGAAAGCCATCTATGCTAGTTAGTTCATATTAATTAAATCATCATGTTTGGGCTATGTTGATCTATATGACAAGTTACATATGCAAGTTAAATTGATTAAAAAAGTTATGAACATATGCCATGACATCTATTATGACATCTAGAACTATGCTATGACATATGTGATATCCTATGCTAGTTCACACCATCATTATGTTGCTTAAAAACCCCATATGCAAGTTTATGTATAGATTTGGGCTATGATCATATCATGTAAATTGTGACATTTAATAAGTTGACACCTTTTGATCCTTAACATGCGTAGTTTATGCAAGTTTCACCCCTATTATGATTAGATTTATTTTTATTGTCTATATGTTGTGGTAATTTGTCCTTGTGCTATGCGTTAGACTATTCAAGTCTAGCCTATATATTGCGTTGAATAAGCGAACGTATAAACGTGGGGTAGGGGTAATATTAAGGATTTAATAAGATGTTGGGGTGCAATTGATATGATTTTGCATACCATGAGTGCATGACCATAATTGAGTCAATTATGGACATCAATAAAAGTGGACTTAATTAATAATTTGGATAAGGAATTATTAAAACTGGGGTAAAAGATTGAAAGTTGTCAATCAATGCTTAGGACACGAGGTTGGACTCGTTTGTGACGTAAACCTGCCCGGAACCGCCCGGCAAATCCAGTGGTCACAAATGTCAGCCCAATGTGAGAGGTCCTAGGCCTAAACTAAAGCATAACAGTTGTAAAGACACGAGGTTAGACTCTTTTATGGTGTAAGACTGCCCGGACCTGCCCGGCAAATCCAGCTGCCATAAATGCCAGTCTAATGTGAGAGGTCTTTATGAGGTTATGGCCTGAATGAATTAAGAAATACTTAACCAGATAAACATGTAAAGTGGGACATGGGGGTTAAGTAGGTGCCTTGGGTGGCATGAGGAATATAGTAGGTGCCCTTAGTGGCATGTGAAATACGATTAGTAAGACTTAACCAAACACACATGTAAATGAACATGACTAAGAGGGTTAAGTGGGATATACTAGTGACAAGCTTAGGTGGGTAGCTTGTGGGGGCCCATTTCGACCAGTATCCCAAACGTATCTTTGTGGGCTCGACCCAAGTCGAGGATGGGACACGCATGTTGGGTTTGACTATAAGAGGCCAAAACGGGGAGCGGTGGCAACACAAGTCCAATGGGTTTCATATGTGTGTGTGGACCCGGGCTGGTAGGTAAGACGTTGTTGCATCGTGTAGGTATAAGCCGTGCATTCTCAAGTTGTATCGGGTTGCCACTTTAGGGGAGTGATACGCCCCACTGTGGGGCCAGCACGGGTATCTACGAGTAGGGAGCCGATCGAAAGTGGGTAGTGGGGTACACCTAGTGGAGATAGGGGCAGACGGCACCTATGTAGTCAGCTAGGGGTACGTAAGGCTATTTATAAAGTTTCTGTGCGAAGCGAGTGGGATCAAACAATAGGGTGACTGGTGTGGTGCAGTGTAGTAATGTGTGGTGCAGTGTAGTAATCATTCGTTAGTAATTAGGTGTGCCTTTACCGGTATCTTTAACGTTATCTTAAACGCTATCTTTATCTTCCTAAGAGTTCATAGACATTTACTTGTCTTCCAGCTTATGCCTTAGTCTAGTTATTTTGATAATAGTATTGTTAGAATTATCATACTCGCCAGACTTTATGTCTGACCCCCTCTATTTCTATCCTATTCCCCCTCCAGGTCCTCAGGTTGGGCCCAACTCTAGTGGAGTTTGATTGGATTGTTTCATCTCTTTGGAAAGTTTGGACCGTTGAAGTAAAGTCCAGCTTGTTATCTTCTTTAATGGCTATTTGTGTAATGGGATTATGTATTTTGTTTTATGAAGATGGATAATGTACTTGACTCTGATTAATGGTTTTGTGATGTAACAAACACGTTTAATTTCCGCTGCAATAAAATGAAGTTTTAGATTTTTCAAGTACCACTTATTATCTGTCTTATTGTAATTTTTCTGTTCTATATTCACTTATAACCTCCATGGAAGTTAATGCATTCCCTTTGTGAGTGACATTAATGGACGTGGGGTGTTACAGACTTCTTATCGTCGATTCAGTTATTCAGAATGGGATACACCCGGTCTTTCTGAGCAACTCGCGTATATAATAAACAAGTGCTACACAAACACAACATACGCCTCATTCCAATTCATCAGTCACTAACCGTAAATTTGTAAGAGAACGATTTTCCAAGTATTAACCCCGAAGGCCGAAACCAACATCAGATCAAAACCCAGGAAACCATTCGACTTAGCTAACCTTCATTTAGTTTATAAATTTCACATTCTTAGGGAAAGGTTCCCATTATTTTTGTCAAAGATAAATTCTTTAGTATAATTTTCATGTCAAACACATTCAACCATTGAATATCTAATAAACCGGGTAAATTCGGCAATTCTAATCAACCATTCGCTATCAACCAATTTTCACACCAATCACAACCAATAAATATTGTCCATGGTTTGTGGACGAGGGGCGTATATTTATATATATATATATATTTATATAAGTATATTTCACTTCTATTTCAACACATATATAATTTTTTACAACGCATATATAACTTATATATCGAACATACAACTTATACAACGCTTATACATGAGGTGTACAACGCTTATATAACTCATACTTCGAATATATAATTTATACATCGTCATTTTCATATCGTTTATAATTCAAAAATCTCACATTGGGTTCCACTCCACCAAAAATAGCAGGAGGCTCAAAAAATATGCGGTCTCTTCTAGAATGTAGAAGACGTCTACACGAGTCCACTGTCTCTTGTTTCACTGAATTTCGTCAACAAACGAAAAGATATGATTTTAACAGTGAAATCAAAAACCGTAGCGCTTTAAAGTGCTATAGAATAGTTTAAATTAAAATCAGCCACACCTCTCAGGAATCGTTCAAAACTAGTTTTAGGTTTTTCTTGAAATCCGTGCCACTTCAGGACGATCGGCTAGCGCTACCTCGTAGAGCTTCGAGAGAGCTTCACAACCGCGGTAGTTTTTCCTAACTCGACGACAACATCAGGTCACGGCGGCGTTCGAAAGTCCTCCACTACGACGAGATGATATGACCAAACCAGGGATCGAGGCGAGGTGAGACTTGTATGGATTTGAAGAGTGGAGAAAGTTCTTCAAAAAGTTCAACTGGAGCTCCTGATTTTATTACGTGGTTGTGGAGAAAACGAGGAGAGAAGGGAGGAGCTCCTATCGCCCTCGCGCGTCTGAAGCTATCGGGGAGAGATGGAGAAAGAGTGTCGAGTTGTGATTGGCGGGGGGGGGGGGGGGGGGTATTTTAATTTATAATTTATTCAAAATCCGAAAATACCCCTTATCACATATGAACTCCAATCCAAACCCAACGATTGTCGTCCCTAGCTAAATACCCCCATTCCGAACACAATGGGATATGTTTCGCAGGCCCATTCGACTGTTTCAGTCAGTTTCTCTTCAAATTAAAATATAAAACATTCAATATTTGATTTGAACGTACATTTCAATTTGCCAGGGCCACATTCTGATTCTAAAAGTTCCAGAAAAATAAATCTAGCTATGTTTTGATGATACGGTCCCAACAAAACTAGTTTCGTCGAATTCTGAGACCGTTTGAAAAATGGCCCTTTTCTGGTCGATCCAATTTAATAGAAATCGACCAAACACATTTTCCTTTGCCACACTCACATACTAACTTCAAAAATTATGAAATTTGAAACCTAGCCATAATTTGACATCCCGGATCCAACAAAAGTGGTTTCGTCGAATTCCGAGGTCATTTGCAAAATGGCCATTTTCATGGGCTATATAAATTCTATAGCGACCTTTAAGAAAATTCATTTAGCCATAACTTTTGCTTCCCGCTATGAAACTTCGATTTTTCAGATTCGTTAGAAAGATATTCGCTAACAGATTTAAATATTTTTGGTTTCACTGAAATCCGTTTTATTTTGCACCCGGTACAGTCGGTCAAAGTTTGAATTCAAATTTTGAAACTACCGCGCCATTTCAGGCCTTGTTTATAATTAGAAATAATTATATTCATTTTCAAACATCGATTCTAACTTACTTTTCATCGTTATTATTTAAAATATTTAATTTAAATATTTCAAATCCACTAAAATAGCCAATTTAAAAATTTTAAATTAGTTCAGATTTTACGGGTTGTTACAATCTCCCCCACTTAAAACTTTTCGTCCCCGAAAAGGAACAAAGTCTAAAGTGGTTTAATTAACCAACTCTACTTTCAATCTGGCTTCCATTCTTCAACTTTTCAGTTTCTAAGAATTTTCAAATTCTTCAAAAATTTGGCTAACACCCTAAATTTTCAAAAAAATTCGCCATAACCTCCTTTGTACGGGGAGGGGTTTGGAAATTTATTGGGCCGTATTAGGTACCTAATAAATCCTAATAAACATGCACATATTTATAGTGATATATTCCGGTGTCCACATGGGAGTGTGTATAGATCATAACTCCAGAGAATAAATTCTCGTCACCCTATAAATGGTTTTTGTGCCTTAATGACCAGAGTGACGTGTTTATTGTCATCTCCAGACCCGTGTGGTTTTTTTTATTAATCTTGCCATTTACCGTTATATTTTATATGGTCCATATCGGTCATCAGTTCAACCTGTAAAATATAGTCATCGCCATACAAGCCTCTCGCTCGTATGGTAAATCTTCAACCTCGTCACACAAGCTCCAAATGCTTATGTGGTATATGATGAAGTATGCCTATCTTCAAGAAATATGCCATGTAGTGTAGTTCAAAATTAACAGTTACTATCCTATGGCGACGTTTACTATTACACACAGAACAACCAGCACTCCGCATCCAATGGCACTCACAGGAGTTGATATAATAATAAAATTATGCATCCAACTCATTAAGGTTTACCTATTTGTCGGGCACGCAAATAAATTCTTTACTCAACAGCTAATCCTTTTACCTGTTCAAACATATATAATGCACATGTATATATTTCTATCTATTTTTAAATCAGTTTAATATGCGATTTAATTGCATAGATTTACCCTTCATTCATTGATTCAATTAACTATCGTTCTAATAATTTAATTAATCAAATCCACTATCACACCACACAAACAACAATCAATTTGTTTTTAACTTTTTAACTTTATATTTTTTATATATTCTAAAATAATATTTCTAAAACCAGACTATATATATGATCACAAATACGTTATTTATAAACATATAACTCTCAACTCGTTCCGGGGCACTTCTGACCCCATCTCTAACGAGTTATTATGTATCTGCTATACTCATACTAGGATATTACTGATCCTATCTATAATGAGTTATTCATCCTAGAACACTACTGGTTCTATTTCTGACGAGTTCGTTAATATGTTATATTCCAGAACTAAGCTTAAACAAAGCTCTGATACCACGATGTGACGACCCCAAAACCCCGTACGACGGTGGCAAGGGTAATCTTTGGAATATGACACATAAACAGATAATAACAGAACAACATTATAAACACACCAGATAATGTATAATAATATACACTGGATAAACTTAATCATCAGAGTTACACAGTATACAGGATCATACTTAGTACAAATACAGTTCAGCTATACATAAATGTCTACAGCGGAAAACAAAACATAATATGTACAATAGGAGCTAAACAACATAAAAGAGATAAATGATAGAATCCATCCTCAGCTCCAGCTATCCAGAAAGAGCCTGCTAAAACCTGAATACAAGGCTGCCCGTGTAGAAAAAGGGGCACCCGAGTTTGCAAGTGAAACAAACTACGAGTCAGTATGGTATGAGAAATCTAAATAACACATTTTATAATATGGCTAATCACAGGACCACGCCACTTCCGCGGAACGGGTTTACTCCATTGGATTGCCAATGCTTAAAACAAGTAAATCTTTTAAACATCGCAATGCTTTTTATAAAAATGAAGCCATTATAGGACTCAGTTCCCATCACACAATGCAATGCAAACTGGAGGATAGAGTTTTACCTTATAATGGCCAAAATATGCTTGATACGAATAAAACAAAAGTATTTGATATTATTACTAGTGTTTATATGTTTCAAAAACAATTTCAATCATAATTATCAATCATAGACGGCATGGGTACCATATATCATGTCGCCATATATAGGTTTACAATCAAAACCGCACAGTCACGTATTTGGAAATAGGATTTCCATCATGAACCAAGGCAAAAGATAGTCCTTACCAACTTCGAGACTCTCTAGCCTGAGCCTCAGGGTCAGAGCGCATCGACCCTTGGAGCGACAGGGCCGATCCACCGATGTGGATTAAAATGCCTGAGCAATACGTTTCCCCGCCCTTTGGGGGCGTAAATGAGCCAACGAATGACTCCATTGGCTCCACATAGTCACTGATATATTCGAAGCGCCTCGCAACAGCAACAACCACACAAGTGAAAATAATATATATGTCAGCCAGTTTAAGCACTGACACCACCTCTAGCTAGAAAGAAATGCATGTCCTCCCTGAGGTCCTCTCCCGTTTCTGGCTCATACCGGGGTGTGAGGCTCGCGAATCAACGTTATACACAAAGCTATGCCACACAGGCCATGCTTTGATCATCAACCACAAGACTTAGCTTTTCAACAGAAGCCTTGATCACTGCATCTTAGCATGCCACACAGGAAATTCACACCATGCAACTGATGGCTATCAATCACACATAATGAATTCCAATGTTAGACACACAGTCCATTTACAAGTCCGTTATGGGTCTGAACGAAACCGGAGCACTATATACCTCGCATACCCATCGATCTCCATGTACGGCTGGACGATCGTCACTTATTATCTATATTTCGGGATGCCTCCCAATCAAGACATCAGTTACCATCCAACCGAGGTGAAGATCTCCGGTCTTCAACCACCGTCTTCATCATCGACTTCTTATCGTCGATTCAGTTATTCAGAATGGGATAAACCCGGTCTTTCTAAGCAACTCGCGTATATAATAAATAAATGCTACACAAACACAACATACGCCTCATTCCAATTCATCAGTCACTAACCGTAAATTAGTAAGAGAACGATTTCCCAATTATTAACCCCGAAGGCCGAAACCAACATCAGATCAAAACCCAGGAAACCATTCGACTTAGCTAACCTTCAGTTAGTTTTTAAATTTCACATTCTTAGGGAAAGGTTCCCATTATTTTTGTCAAAGATAAATTCTTTAGTATAATTTTCATGTCAAACACATTCAACCATCGAATATCTAATAAACCGGGTAAATTCGGTTTATTTCCATTCCATATCATTTATAATATTTTATAATGATTTATTGCTATTTTTATTTATTTAAAAATAGCCAATTTATTCAAACGACGCTTCAGGCCATAACGCGGCCGTGGCGTTGTTTTTCTTCAGATTTGATTTACACATATCTGAAAATATAACCATTGGATCTTCACAAATTTTATATCATTAGAAAGATCTTTTCAAAACGAATCCAAGGTTTCAGTTTTGGGAAAATCCGACGATCGGATCTCCCGGTACAATCGTTTGAAGTTTCGATTTCCAAATATGAACTGCAGTGTCGTTATTCGATTTAATTTAATTATATATATATAATCGATTCTGGCGCTGTTTTTCTTCATATTTGAATTAAACATTCCAGAAAATCCAACCGTTGGATCTTCACAAAGTTGGCATCGTTGGAAAGATATTTCCAAAGCGAATCCAACGGTTTTGGTTTCGGGAAAATCAGATCGTCGGATCTCCCGCACTAATCGTTTGAAATCACGGTTTCAAAACATGAACTGCAGCTTCGTTATTCGATATATTTTAATTATATTTATACATATATATAAATATAATCTATTCTTCGATTTCAAAACCATATTCTTTTCATACATTTGATAAAAATGATATTTTTTATCCAACAGACATTTATTTCGACACTTCACTATTTTTAACAATTCATGTATATAATAAAAATGTGATTTTTATTGTAAAACAATTTATTTCAAAACACGACTATTTTATATAGTTCATATAGATGATAAAAATATGAATTTTATTATAAAACAATTTCTTTCAAAACACGACTATTTTATATAGTTCATATAGATGATAAAAATATGATTTTTATTATAAAACAATTTATTTCAAAACACGACTATTTTATATGGTTCATATAGATGATAAAAATATGATTTTTATTATAAAACAATTTATTTCAAAACACGACTATTTTATATGGTTCATATAGATGATAAAAATATGATTTTTATTATAAAACAATTTATTTCAAAACATGAATGTCGTTCAACACATGGATTTCTATTCAACACATGAATTTCTATTCAACACACGAATATAGTTTCAACACATGAAAATAATTCTAACACACGAATATTATTTGAAATTTCGGCAGCATAACGGCAGGGTAGTTAAAACCGAGACCGTCCCTAGTATGGCTCCTCGCTCTACCTTAAAGTCTCGCAGCTTTTGACAATGGGGATTTCATGCATCTAGTTCGCACGCAGGCGGCATGTTTATTTTCTTTTCCACAAACTAATCCTATGTGGTTTCAACCAAATAATTCTCAACCACAAATGGGTATTTTTCAACCACAATCAACCAATTTCAACCACAAACAATTCTAATCAACCATTCGCTATCAACCAATTTTCACACCAATCACAACCAATAAATATCGTCCATGGTTTGTGGATGAGGGGCGTGTATATATATATATTTATATAAGTATATTTCACTTCTATTTCAACACATATATAATTTTTTTACAACGCATATATAACTTATATATCGAACATACAACTTATACAACGCTTATACATGAGGTGTACAACGCTTATATAACTCATACTTCAAATATATAATTTATACATCGTCATTTCCATATCGTTTATAATTCAGAAATCTCACATTGGGTTCCACTCCACCAAAAATAGCAGGAGGCTCAAAAAAATATGCGGTCTCTTCTAGAATGTAGAAGACGTCTACACGAGTCCACTGTCACTTGTTTCACTGAATTTCGTCAACAAACAAAAAAGATATGATTTTTACAGTGAAATCAAAAACCGTAGCGCTTTAAAGTGCTATAGAATAGTTTAAATTAAAATCAGCCGTACCTCCCAGGAATCGTTCAAAACTAGGTTTAGGTTTTCCTTGAAATCCGCGCCACTTCAGGACGATCGACCAGCGCTACCTCGTAGAGCTTCGAGAGAGCTTCACAACCGCGGTGGGTTTGCCCAACTCGACGGCAGCATCAGGTCACGGCGGCGCTCGAAAGTTCTCCAATTCGATGAGGTGATTTGACCAAACCAGGGATCGAGGCAAGGTGAGACTTGTATCGATTTGAAGAGTGGAGAAAGTTCTTTAAAAAGTTCAACTGGAGCTCCTGATTTTATTGCGTAGTTGTGGAGAAAACGAGGAGAGAAGGGAGGAGCTCCTATCGCTGTCGCACGTCTGAAGGTATCGGGGAGAGAGGGAGAAAGCGTGTCGAGTTGTGATTGGCTGGGGGGTATTTTAATTTATAATTTATTTAAAATCCAAAAATACCCCTTATCACATAAGAACTCCATTCCAAACCCAACGACTGTCGTCCCTAGCTAAATACCCCCATTCCGAACACAATGGGATATGTTTCGTAGGCCCATTCGAATGTTTCAGTCAGTTTCTCTTCAAATTAAAATATAAAACATTCAATATTTGATTTGAACGTACATTTCTATTTGCCGGGGCCACATACTGATTCTAAAAGTTCCAAAAAAATAAATCTAGCTATGTTTTGACGATACGGTCCCAACAAAACTAGTTTCGTCAAATTCTGAGACCGTTTGAAAAATGGCCCTTTTCTGGTCGATCCAATTTAATAGAAATCGACCAAACACATTTTCCTTTGCCACTCTCACATACTAACTTCAAAAATTATGAAATTTGAAACCTAGCCATAATTTGACATCCCGAATCCAACAAAAGTAGTTTCGTCGAATTCCGAGGTCGTTTGCAAAATGGCCATTTTTATGGGCTATATAAATTCTATAGCGACCTTTCAGAAAATTCATTTAGCCATAACTTTTGCTTCCCGCTATGAAACTTCGATTTTTCAGATTCGTTAGAAAGATATTCGCTAATAGATTTAAATATTTTTGGTTTCACTAAAATCCGTTTTATTTTGCATCCAGTATAGTCAGTCAAAGTTTGAATTCAAATTTTGAAACTACCGCGCCATTTCAGGCCTTGTTTATAATTAGAAATAATTATATTCATTTTCAAACATCGATTCAAACTTAATTTTCATCGTTATTATTTGAAATATTTATTTCAAATATTTAAAATCCACTAAAATAGCCAATTTAAAAATTTTAAATTGGTTCAGATTTTATGGGTTGTTACAATCTACAGAGGAGCCAATGCTGTTGGCAAGCGACGGTGGTAATAAGAAGTCCCAGAATAAGAGAAAACAGAACCAAACTAAGGATGGTCAAAAAAAGAAAAATAAGAAAGATATCAAGTGGTTTGGCTACGGCAAGAAGGGCCACTATATCAGAGATCATCGAGCGAAGCCAGGGGAGAAGAAGTGCTTCAATTATGACCAAGTGGGACATTTCAAGAATAAATGTCCACAACCCCCTAAAGAGAAGCAGATCGTGAAAGCATATGTTATCAACGCTTTTCCTTCTTCGTCGAGTGCCCCAACTGTGGTGGAGAAAGGAAAGGGTGTCATTATTCAAGGTATGCTTTCTATTTATGATGTTCCTGTCCGAGTATTATTTGATACCAGGGCTTCCCATTCCTTCGTATCTAGTGACCTGGTAGATCGGTCGGGATTGGAACCTGAGATAGTCGATAAAACTTAAGTTGTGACGAATCCGATCAGTGGTTCGCCTAGCCTTTGTATGATTTGTCATAATTTAGTCTTATCGAGTCATGGATGTATGTTAGCTTGTGATTTCCTTGTTTTGGGATTACTAGGTTTGGCATTATTTTGGGAGTCGATTGTCTCCAAAGATAATGAGTGGTGGTAGACTATTAGGGGTCTTCGGTGGCCAATTGAGCGGACGATGAGAGGAGGGTGGTATTGGGTTGCCTACCTAGTGATGGAGTGATGACTAGTTTTTTAAATTCCCTCGACATCCCGCATATTGAGTTATCAGATATACCTATTGCTGGCGAGTATCCAGACATCTTTGAGGAAGTGACCGGGCTTCCACCACATCGAGCGATCGAGTTTCGAATTGATTTAGTGAAAGATGCCAGACCTATAGTGATGCCTCTTCGTCGTATGGAGCTAAGGGAGCAGCGAGAGATAGAAGTGCAAGTAAGCGATCTTTTGAGGAAGGGATTTAACCGAAGGAGTGTTTTTGAGTGTGGAGCACCAGCTGTATATGCTACTAAGGCTGATGGTTCACTTTGCTTATGTGTGGACTACCACGAGTTGAACAAGGTGACTGGGAGGAACAAGTATCCACTTCCATGGATAGATGATTTGTTTGACCAACTAAATGGAGCAAGAGTGTTCTCCCAATCAGATCTCGCAATAGGATTTCATCAGCTCCGAGTATCAGCTGAGGGTATACCTAAAACGACATTTCGAACGCCGTCTGGACTCTATGTGTGGTTCGTCATGCCATTTGGGTTGACCAATGCACCTGCATATTTTGTGGATCTTATGAATAGGGTTTTCAGGGATCAATTAAATAAGTTTGTTCTTGTGTTCATGGATGATATCTTGATTTACTCGAGGACAGAGAAAGAACACAAGGAACATTTGAGGATAGTGATGGAGGTGTTGAGGAAGCACCAACCGAAAGCGAAAATTTCCAAGTGTCACTTCTGGAGGAGGGAGGTGAGATTCTTGGCCATGTTGTTTCAGAGAAAGGTATTGCCGTGGACCCTGTGAAGTTGGCTACGGTGCAGGATTGGTCTACTCCTAAGACTGCAATGGATGTGAGATGTTTCTTGGGATTAGCTGGATATTATCGTAAGTTTATTCAAGATTTCTCCAAGATAGCGACACCGTTAACTTAGTTGACCAAGAAGAATCAAGCTTTTGCTTGGGACAAAAGGTGTGAGAATGCATTTAAGAGTCTAAAGGTGAAGCTAACGTGTGCATCAGTGTTAGTTATTCCTATAGGGAATGGAGAGATGATGATATACATGGATGCCTGTGGTATCAGACTAGGTGTTGTACTGTTACGGGATGTAGGGTTGTGGAGTATGCTAGTTGGCAACTAAAACCACATGAGAAAAGATATCCTACCCATGATTTGAAATTGGCAGTGATCGTGTTCGCGTTGAAGATGCAAAGACACTATCTCTTGGGAGAAAGATTCGAGTTGTTTACCAATCATAAGTCATTAAAATATCTTTTTTGTCGAAAGGATTTAAATCTTCGTTAGCAGAGATGGTTAGAGTTCTTGGCTTCATATGATTTCAGTATCGCATACACACCAGGGAAGGGCAATACGGTAGCTGATGCATTGAGTAGGAGACATGCCAATTTGGGGGCTATGTTTCTAGAATGGAAGCAATTGGAGTATATAGCGGGATATGATTTTAGACCTAAGTGCGAATTGGATCCAGAGATGTTAGCAAGTTTGACGATCAGACCGACTCTGATTGAGCATACCAGTTCCATTCAGAGGGAGAATCTTAACCTATTGGAAATCATCTCCAAGGTAGAGATGGGTATCGACAATGAGGGAATGAACAAGTATGGACTTGATTGAGAAGGATGGCTTGTAAAGAATGGGAGACTAGTTGTACCCAACATTAATGGATTGAGAGATGAAGTGCTTAGAGAGTGTCATCACTTGAAACTGACTATACATCCCGGTGGTAACAAAATGTATCGAGACATGAAGCAGACCTACTACTGGGAAGGGATGAAGAGAGACGTTGTGAAGTTTATATCCAGGTGCATAAATTGTCAGTTAGTTAAAGCCGAGCAAAAGAAGCCTAGTGGTCTGTTACAACCGCTGGAAATCCCCGAATGGAAATGGAAACAAGTCTCAATGGATTTCATCGATGGTGTACCAAGGACTAGATCAGGTCATGATAGTATTTGTGTGATTGTTGATCGATTGACCAAAAGTGCAAAGTTCATACCAGTCAAGTCGAATAGAACGGCAGCTAAGTTAGCGGAACTATATATGAAGTGGGTAGTGAGATTTCATAGAGTACCTAAAAGTATTGTGAGTGACCGAGATACATTATTTACTAGTGGGTTTTGGAAGAGCTTACAAGAGGCCTTAGAGTCTAATTACATCTCAGTACCGCGTACTATCCTCAAACCGACGGTCAAACAGAGAGGGTGAATCGTGTACTAGAAGATCACTTAAGGGGTTGTATATTGGATTTTTGGGGGTCATGGTATGACCATTTGCATCTGGTTGAGTTCGCATATAATAATAGTTATCAGTCCAGTATTGGTATAGCTCCATTTGAAGCTTTGTACGGAAGACCATGCAATTCACCATCATTTTGGTTGGAAACCGGTGTGAAATTTGTGCTTAGGCCAGATGTAATAAGAGAAACTTCAGATAAGATCAAGGTTATTCGATAGCGAATTAAGGTTACCCAAGATAGGCAGAAGAGTTATGCTGATAAAAGACGATGAGATTTGAAATTCTCCATTGGTGATTCGGTATTCGTCAAGATTTCCCCGTTAAAGAGTGTGATTCGGTTTGGTAGGAGAGGTAAGCTAGCACCTCGGTTTGTTGGTCCATTTCCAGTTCTTCCAGTTCTCGAGCAAGTTGGGAATTTAGCATATATAGTTGGATTACCTGACAAGATGGCGTGAGTGCACAGCGTATTTCATTTTCTCAGATAAGGAAGTTCATGCACGATTCTGATATAACTATTTCACCAGATCAGTTGGATGATATCGACGTAGAATCTAAGATAGTTGGAAATTGCAAACCAGTTCATGTTATCGGACACGATAAGAGACAACTTCGAAGGAAGATGGTGAAACTGGTTAAGGTCCAATGGGGTGATCATGAGAACGACTGTACTTAGGAATCCGAGGAGAACATAAGGAAGTCATATCTAGAGCTCTTTACCTGGTAAGATTTTAAATCGCGTTATAGTTATTCCCTTATTAGTAAACCGCATGCTAGGACAAGCTTGTTGTGTTTATTATGTATATTTGATTATTCGTAAATGGTTAATAGGCATATTAGACACTATTGTTTGTTTTCTTAGTTAAGGAATTTCGAGGACGAAATTTCTTAGGGGGGAGATTGTAACGACTCGTATTCTATGAATCGGAGGATCGTAGAATATTTGTTTTATTTTCATACGAAGTCATATAGTCGTATAACTTTGGGAGATGACTATTGGGGCCATTTCTCACATTCACGATTTTTGCCAAATTAAAAATGACCGTTTTGCCCCGATTCTTGTTTCGCCTATAATTTTTGATTGGTAAGGAGTCTTGAAACAACTTCCATTGGATTTGGATGATGGTTTCCTATTCCGTAGAGTGGTCACATTAATCAAACGGACTAATCATTTAGGAGATATGGCTGAAATAAGGTTTGAAAGATAGAAAACAGCTTAATTAGGCTTAATAGAGCGACTAACAGCTAGGCCCATAATCCAATTCGAGATTAGGGTTATGGAAGGACTGAAAGGAGTTAGAGAATCATTTGCTTTCATTTTTCTAGCCACCACAAACCTTTCTCAAACCTAATCATGGCTTCCATCTTCTAAATCTCTCTCTAATCACTTTCTAGTCAGTAATGAATCAAATCGACATCAAATCAAGCCGAATTAGCACCAAATTCAAGATAGGGCTGCTGCACCACATTGGGATCCGATCCAAATCAGTAAAATTTTCAGATTTATCACATATTATTGGCTAAGGTGAGTGATTTGCATGTTTATACTCCAACTATGGGTGATTAGTGAAAATTAGCGAAATTATACATCCAAAAATTATGGAAAAATATGCATAAATTCTAAGATCATATTTTTTGTAACATATATGAAATTGGGTTGATTTGGATTTATTTTGTTAATCCCGATATTGAGAGGATTAAGGGGAAAATCAAGGATTTGGGTATGTTTGATCTAAGTTAACATATGAAATCATTGTTTTGATGTTTTTGGGTTATTCTACATGCTACTACTGCTGTTTGGTATGTTTTGCGATTGCATAGGAAAGTTAGAATGGTTGAAAACGCCGTCGTTTGGTGAAATTAGCTTGTTGTAAAAACTGCAGGGTTTCGGTTCATGATGGTGACCCCCAGGATGGTCATGACCCCTATGGTTACGAACCCTATGGTCACAGCCCCTATGGTCATGACCCCATGGTGTCCACGACCCTATGGTGACCACGACCCCATGGTGACCACGAGCCGATGGTGATCATGAGCCGATGATGACCACGAACTGAGCCGTGATAGTGACCCCGAACCGAACTATATTTGAGCTTCTGCCACGCGATGACGATCCTGAACTCTTTTGAAGATCAACTCCAATTCAACCAAACCCAAGATGCAAAGGAAGTCCAAGTGGAAGTTAACGCTCAGGATCCAAATGGGAACCAACGAGTTAACTTCAAGAGTTGGGCTTTGTTGTGGGACGTGTCAAAGGAGTTATCGATATTTATAACTTTGGTTCACCATTGAGAGTGGGGGCATGTAGACGAACCAGAGCCGGGGGGCGTTGACTGGTTGGCCCATACCAATAGCCAGGGCGGTGTGGATTTAGCAGTGTTATTGACTATAGACCAGGGCAGTGTGGTCATAACAATAGTTGTACGGAGTCCAAGGCAGTGTGGACTCGTCATGACCCCAACGGATTTGGTGATCAAAGCAGTGGATATCGTATGCTTTAAGCATTGAGTGAGAGATGCGAGGATGATTGCTATGATTGATGTTTGCTATCACTATGATGCGCACACTACAATTTTACACTCAGTATTACCTTAGAGTATTGTGCGTCTTGTTGTGCTAACTCTTTGGTTTTAGGTCTAGGTCAGGCATGATTATTTATACATGTTACTGCTTTATTTGATGACATAGATTTGCTATCGCTCACACCAGACTTTCATATGACTTGGAGTTTTATGTCTCTTCTTATTACTCTAGGCGCTGCTAAATGAGCAGACTAGAGGCAGGTTAGGTGATTATTCATAAGTAGTTGTCCGGAGATGAGCAGTAGGCTTCCACGTACTTTATATATATATTCTCTCTGTGTTGTTGCCGGTCACTGCTTCAGGCATTAGTAGTGTACCTCTTCTATTTCCTTTTAGAGACACTATTTTTGTAATGACCCGGGTTTTTGGGTGATCTTGGTTATCCGATATACAACACATATTGAACATCCAAGGGTCGAAAATACCGGATGATTAATGAAAGAAATTAAAGGGTGAGAATAGATAAGATAGAAATTTAGAATAGAAGAAGAAGAACACAACATCAGAGTAACACGAACCTCACAGCGGAATGAACAACATATAATAGATAACATATCCTTGAAATAAAATCAGTATATGTTTACAATAACATTATCAGAGTACAACACTTACAACACAACAGAAATAACTATAGCTATAAAATCCTGAAGCCTCTTGCTCCAAGCTCTTCCAGTATATCTGTAAATCCCGACTACTTGACTGCCCGTACAAAATTGGCACCCAAGAGTTTAGGGAAAACAAAACAAAATAAACTCCGGGTCAGTCATGGGACTGGTATGAGTAAAACAGTTAAAACAGTTCGAACAAGTAATCGATATCTCATAAGACCACGCCGTATAACGGAACGGGTTTTTCCCTTATGAGAATCCAAAATATCTTTATATCAAAAACCTTTTTGATATTATAATAATGTCTATCAACCACAATATAATAATCATCTAGCAGAAACGCTTTCATCTCATGTTCTACATATATAGTATACAATCAAAACCGCAAGCACGTATTGGGTAATGGATTTCCAACTATGACAAGGTATGAACCACCTTTCGCTAGTGTACATCTAGAAAGGAATACACCGGGTTCAACAAGAACATCTTGCAACCCGGCCACACATGACCGACCACTCATTTCGCTTGAGTGTATCGAATGTATATCACCAACGGTTGGGATCAGCAACCGTTTCCCGAATGGGATAGTATCGACAATAGATTTTTAGAAATAAATGAAACTCTAGATCAGGTAATTATACACCCTACTTCGGAGCAACCGACTTAGCCATGCTGCCTGCCCGATTTCTGTCATTTACCGGTTGATGAGGCTTGAGGTTACGCTTCATCATCACATCAGATTCACTTCGAATGCCACATTGTCAGATCCATCAAAAATCACTAATTGACATCTACTACAGTACATTACGTGTTAGCTAAAGAAGTTTCCTTCTCCGCTTCCACTCTTGGTACGGTTGAAGAAATCAATGTACGTGACCTTTCTGGAAATACTCTGTCAGACATTTATCCATACAAGTCATCCAAGAATAGGATGAACCGAAGGCACTATTCAGTACATCCATCTTAGGCACTGTTATCTAAGACTTATACAATAGCCCTTGCACTTTACTCCGTCTTCGATTTTCTTTGGCATATATGATTCACAACACTTATGCCAATACAAAGTGGTTCTTTGGATAATAATCTGTAACACCCCACCTCCGCTAAGGTCACTCACAAAGGGAATGCACTAGCTTTGGTGGAGTATTATCTAGGTAAACATACACAGAAATATTACAAGACAGAACATAAATAAAACAGCGGAAGGAAAACCCAAATTTCATTGCTTTAAAATCTAGTAAGGTCTAAAGCCTTTTACATCAAAATGCTATTAAGTCAATTACATCGAAATCTGTCTTGCAATGGTAAAGAAGCATAAAACCATAGTTATAAATCATTCCCCAATAAAGCAAAGCAAGCCATAGCCAAGAGAAATCCAAGCCGTACATGAAAGAGCTTTGGAGCTTGGTAAGATCCGAACTAAGCTGTATTCCCACCCTGCGAACCTGTGGGGGGGGGGGGGAGGGGAACGGAAGAAAAAGAGGCGAAACAAAACGGGTCAGTCATAAAGACTGAGTAAGTCCTAGTGACTTTCAGCATAAAAATAGGTAAAGATAACATGGCATGAATAAACTGAAAGTAAACATAAGCATGATGACAAGATAAGCTACAGGAAAGATAACTAAGAATAACCTCATATGATTTTTGTCAAGTATAACATCGCCAGGTTTCCATTCAAGATAAACTAAGTATAATTTCGCAAGATTTCTATCAAGCATCGCAAGATTTCTCTGCTTTACCATTAAAATATTTCTATGATATCTATTTGCTCTACACCAACCGTACTAGTATCCCAACCCGTGTCATGTGTTGACTATAAAATGATCCCTTGCCCAATGTCATGACATGATCCATTACTTGGTCTTACGAAACGATCTATTAATCGATCGGCTCCCTACAAGTCCTATCTCGTTCATGTGTCTGTGTCATACGACCCTATCATGAATGTAGTCACCTGTGCTAGGTCCACCATAGGGTGTATCAAGCCTTAGGGTGCCAACCACCGACACGAATCAAGCACGCATAGTGTAAACCTACTGGTGCCCAATGCCTGCTTTTTCAACTCCGGACTACGTGCACGACCGTAGTCCGCCTGAACCTACAATGGTGCACCAACTCAGCCGTCGTTCTGGTCGCTTACAATCAACCCAGTAATCGTGCCCCACCCTGCCTAGTTCCAGGGTACCATGATACATATAGTGGGTTACTGCTGAAAAGGACCGCGTAACTAGGGTTTCCGTCCAGCAGGTTAAGTGTTGTCATTTAAATTCGAGACTTAACCCCATCAGTCTAGCATGTCAAGTTGGTTAAGTGTGGTCATTCAAGTTCGTGACTTAACCCGTCTACGTGTCATGTCAAATTGGCTAAGTGTTGTCGTTCAAGTTCATGACTTAGCCCTACGAATCATGTGTCAAATTGGTTAAGTATGTTCAAGCGGTTCGTGACTTAACCCTACCAAACCATCGTGTCAAATTGGTTAAGTATATTCAAGTGGTTCGTGACTTAACCCTATCAAGTCATCGTGTCAAATTGGTTAAGTATATTCAAGCGGTTCATGACTTGACCCTATCAAGTCATCGTGTCAAATTGGTTAAGTATATTCAAGCGGTTCAAGACTTAACCCTATCAAGTCATTAATTCATTTATGCACCCCAACCTCTCACATCAAACCTATTGTTGTGGTCACTGGATATGCCGGGCGGTTCCGGGCAGAATTACACCACAACTCAGTCTGACCTCGGGTTTTCAAGTGCGATATGACCAACTACCCACATTGGATCCTATTGTTTGCAGTAACTGGATTTGCCGGGCGGTTCCGGGTAGAATTACACTGCAAACTCAACCCAACCTCGAGTTGGGCATTTTCTAGTTCATTCTAAATGTCATGTCCATGTTCAAGTTTCATGTCAAGTTCGTGTCTAGTTTCATGGCGAGTTTCATGTCAAGTTTCATGTTTTCACTTATGCTTATTATCAAGTTAATGATTCATATTCATAACCAATTCATGTTTCAAGTTCATAAGCATGTTTACGTGCCTTCTAGATGTCCACTACATACCAACTACCCAGAACCCAACTTAGGCGCGTTCATATTAAACTTTCTCCAAGTCATAAATTATCATATATGTTTCTACTCCTAATTTTACATAATTAACATATGCCCAAGTCCTAGGTTACATGTCAGTTTTTACATATGCCCAATTCATACCAGATTTACATATGTTCAAGTTCCACATCAAACTACATGTATTCCACGTTCACACCAATTTACCTATAACAAGTTCTAGCTTTTTACATATGTCACTATCCACGTCAAAATTACATATATCAATTTATATGTGTCCAATCCTAGCCAATTTAGATATATACCAAATTTCATGCCTTTTTACATAGATCCTATTAATGCCAAATTCCATGTATATATTATTTATGCAAATTTCCCCATAACAAGATTATACCAAAATTTACAGATCAAGCCCCAACTTGCAGATACAGTTATAATTTCCAATTTCATGTTGCCAATAATTCCAACATATTCATATAGGCAAAAATCCCATAATTCCCCCGTATACATCTCATATGCAAATTGCGATTTTAGGCCAAGGTCCGAAATTGACCAAGGTTCATCAAAAGAAAATAAATAGGGGAAAGGTAGAAATCGTAGTAAAAGCAAGATAAGAGGGAAAAACATCATCACAGGCATGAAGATTACAATTTGATAATAATATTAACATGAATCGAGAAAACTAATTTACAACAGGCTGAATAGATTATGAACTCGTCATGAGAATAAAGATAGACAAGTCAAAAACTCAAGATTCAAGAAACAACAGAAATAGATCTGGATCGATAAACATACTTAGATCCAATTTCACTTTAATTCTATGCCATATTATAATCAAATATTTGAATCGGAAAATAACTAGAACTTACATTGATTGGCTAAGAGAGGACAAATCGATTCGTTGTCGCATTGAAACATCTAACTTGATTAATCTTCTGATTTGATTCAATATGGTCTAGGCGTCCTTGCCTGATGTCGTTGAACCTTTACTTGAAACCTAACTAGATTTGAATTGAGTTGCTTAGGTTGATGTTGATTAGCTTCTAGTTTTGATTCCAGCAGAGTAGCGACGCCATTTTTATTTTTATTAAGAACATAGGTAGAGTAGAAGCAGAATAGAATTGTGTGTAGAGAAGGCTAGGTTTGGTGTTGTTTAAATAGGTTTAGGCAGATGAATCTGGACAGAAATCGGACTAGATACATCAGAACGAACACTGGCCCAAAAATGGGCTCGGGGACCAGGTCGACACCCAAGTCGACTGCGCAGTCGACCTGGTCCTGGGGGTGTCGACTGCCCAGTCGACTCCCCAGTCGACCTGGGTCTGGGGGTGTCGACTGCCCAGTTGACTCCCCAGTCGACCTGGGTCTGGGCGGGAAATTTCCCGCCCAGTCTGTTCTGCGTTTGAAATTCGAATTTTGAATTCGAATTCGAGCTGTTTTGAACTCTGAATATTTTTGAAACTTTGGGGGGCCATAACTTGGTCATACGGACTCCGATTTTCGAAAACTCAGACTCTATTTTATGTAGAATTCCAAGACGAACGCAATGGCGCAACTCGTTTCCCTTGGTTCTTATTTTAAAATTTAATTTAGCCTAGATTTCTTGTTTTAACATGTTATAAAAATTTGGATTGTTACATTCTCCTCTCCTTAAAGGATTTCGTCCCCGAAATCTTCAAGTTAGGAAGAACGTATCCTACCATCCATCATCCATCTACTCAAAACATCATCCACAAGCAACCATTGTCCTTAAAAGATTTCTAATGCTGTATGAACATATGCAGAAAGTGTGTGTATATGTGTTCCTTATCTAATGCAAATGATCAGGCCTGATTGATCTTCTAAATGCAGAATATGTTTAGTGCCATGAATCCACATGTATGCAAATAGTCCTAGTCACATAAACACTATATGTGTGCACAACCATTCATCCATATGCAATATTCACATGATAACACATTCAATTTCATCCATAAACAAGTATAAACACTCATGCATATGCAATATGAAAGGTGAGTGAGCCGATCTAATGCCTAATGTGTGAATGCATCCACGAGCAACCACTAGCAACCACTTGCAGCCACTTGCAACCATCAATCATAACATGTTTCAAACACATGTTCACACCCAATTGTTCCTGCCTAAAGGTATAGCCGAATGATAGAAGCAAGCAAAAACCTTGTGCCCATTAGGCCATGTCAAAACTGGAAATATATGTCACATATATACTGATTAGGAAAGAACTCCCTAAGCACCAGCCCCGAAGTCCGGAATCAACATCAGGCTGACACCCAAAGAATTACTCAATCAGACCAATATACGTTTCGAGGAAACTAAGCATGATGGACTCCTTTTAGGTCACAAGGGAATCCCTTCCTAAAACCAACCCGTATCCTATAAAACCCAAAGAGTTTAGTCAACCCAACGAACACCCTCAACCCCAAAATGTATTACTAACAGATGAGTCATACTCCCTATGGGGTTTGCAACAGAAATTTGATTGAGAATAGGACCGAGAGGAAAAAGATAACATGCAAGTAAGCTCTACAGGAAAAGAGGGACCAAGGATATACTCTTAAAAGAGATATGATGCACGTATCTAGCCTTCAATCTTCTAAGTCGCGTTTCCTTGAGCTTAACTCCATTGTGCTTTGACCGTCTTTAACTTCACGGATCCTTAATTCTTGTTTCTAAAATATGAGTTGGAACTCATTTCACTGTTGCCTTTCGTTCCCCTTTCACTTATCCTCCTTCTAGTATACTCGGCTCAAACTTAACTACGTACTCATGGTTTTATGCAAGCTCTCCAAAATTCACTAGTGAATCTTGGATCTCGTTCACTTACTAGGAGGTATTCCACGCAGAAGAACTATCTCTTGAAAATAACAAATATCAACCATGTTGCCAAATGTACTTACTAAGGTGACTTTCTACAACTCATGCATAAGTGAAATGAACCATCCGCCTTAGTGGTGAACACTACTCGAGCGGATCAATAAATGTATCAAGAGATTCTAGGTAACTAATCAAGAGAGAACCCTAAAGGTTACACGCGACTTCGAGGGTATTACCGAGGCAAGTCAAGAGTCTAACTACCCTCTTTTCAAAACCGAGAATGTCACCCTTACTGGATAACTACTCCATCGCTAGAATCAACCCATAGCCCAAAACATAAACATAAGCATTACTTCTAAACCCAACACTTAGCATAGACATTCTCAAATCCAAACAAAACATGAATACATAAGCTGATTCCCCAACAGGATTTGAGACAAAAATGGGATCCTCTACTACGCTAGTACTAAGGTGCAGAGACTCAACTATCGAGGCAGAATTAAAAGGATGCGATGTATAAAAACAAAGTTCCCATGGTATGATAGAAAAGAGAAGCAAAACTTTTAACAGAAACGTTACCACCTCTCTTAGGTATGCTAGTAGTGAGAGCATACAATTGCCCTCTTGACGATCTTGTTCTTTGCCCTTGTCCTTGTCCTATGATACTTAACTTCATGTCCCTTTTTACCATACCAACGATGTTCTTTCTTGTCATGGGTTTTATTATTCTTTTACTTTGACCTCTTCCCTTTCACCTTTTCCTCCTTCGTGGATTACGCCTTATCAATAAGTTTCTCATCCTTAGGCTTGTGTTCTTTATCCTCGTTCTTACTATCCTTGTATAGCTTGTTGACAAGTTTCTCGAAAGCTACCTCCATCGCACGGCAACCCTACAAACCTTGAAATAAGATTAGTCACAGATGGAACTACTGCGGCTACAGATGGAGGTTGGGCACTACTTTGCCCTCCGACATGTGTTGTATGCCTACAAACTATGGTGAAAAGAAAGAGAGAAGAGACTCAAGGAGAGAATCAAAAGATAGTGCATATGGCTTTGGGGAACATGCCTTTCGTAAAACAAAACTTTTCTTTAGAAAAATGCTTCTTTGTAAACGTTTTGAAAATAGTTTCAGAAGGTTTTTTAAAAGCTTTTGCCCAGTCTGGTAACCTTCTGCTCTGATACCAAATGTAACACCCCACCTCCGCTAGGGTCACTCACAAAGGGAATGCACTAGCTTTGGTGGAGTATTATCTAGGTAAACATACACAGAAATATTACAAGATAGAACATAAATAAAACAGCGGAAGGAAAACCCAAATTTCATTGCTTTAAAATCTAGTAAGGTCTAAAGCCTTTTACATCAAAATGCTATTAAGTCAATTACATCGAAATCTGTCTTGCAATGGTAAAGAAGCATAAAACCATAGTTATAAATCATTCCCCAATAAAGCAAAGCAAGCCATAGCCAAGAGAAATCCAAGCCGTACATGAAAGAGCTTTGGAGCTTGGTAAGATCCGAACTAAGCTGTATTCCCACCCTGCGAACCTGGGGGGGGGGGGAACGGAAGAAAAAGAGGCGAAAGAAAATGGGTCAGTCATAAAGACTGAGTAAGTCCTAGTGACTTTCAGCATAAAAACAGGTAAAGATAACATGGCATGAATAAATTGAAAGTAAACATAAGCATGATGACAAGATAAGCTACAGGAAAGATAACTAAGAATAACCTCATATGGTTTTTGTCAAGTATAACATCGTCAGGTTTCCATTCAAGATAAACTAAGTATAATTTTGCAAGATTTCTATCAAGCATCGTAAGATTTCTCTGCTTTACCATTAAAATATTTCTATGATATCTATTTGCTCTGCACCAACCGTACTAGTATCCCAACCCGTGTCATGTGTTGACTATAAAATGATCCCTTGCCCAATGTCATGAAATGATCCATTACTTGGTCTTACGAAACGATCTATTAATCGATCGACTCCCTACAAGTCCTATCCCGTTCATGTGTCTGTGTCATACGGCCCTATCACGAATGTAGTCACCTGTGCTAGGTCCACCATAGGGTGTATCAAGCCCTAGGGTGCCAACCACCGACACGAATCAAGCACGCACAGTGTAAACCTACTGGTGCCCAATGCCTACTTTTTCAACTCCGGACTACGTGCACGACCGTAGTCCGCCTGAACCTACAATGGCGCACCAACTCAGCCGTCGTTCTGGTCGCTTACAATCAGCCCAGTAATCGTGCCCCACCCTGCCTAGTTCCAGGGTACCATGATACATCTAGTGGGTTACTGCTGAAAAGGACCGCGTAAATAGGGTTTCCGTCCAGCAGGTTAAGTGTTGTCATTTAAATTCGAGACTTAACCCCATCAGTCTAGCATGTCAAGTTGGTTAAGTGTGTTCATTCAAGTTCGTGACTTAACCCGTCTATGTGTCATGTCAAATTGGCTAAGTGTTGTCGTTCAAGTTCATGACTTAGCCCTACGAATCATGTGTCAAGTTGGTTAAGTATGTTCAAGCGGTTCGTGACTTAACCCTACCAAACCATCGTGTCAAATTGGTTAAGTACATTCACGCGGTTCGTGACTTAACCCTATCAAGTCATCGTGTCAAATTGGTTAAGTATATTCAAACGGTTCATGACTTAACCCTATCAAGTCATCGTGTCAAATTGGTTAAGTATATTCAAGCGGTTCATGACTTAACCCTATCAAGTCATTAATTCATTTATGCACCCCAACCTCTCACATCAGACCTGTTGTTGTGGTCACTGGATATGCCGGGCGGTTCCGGGCAGAATTACACCACAACTCAGTCTGACCTCGGGTTTTCAAGTGCGATATGACCAACTACCCACATTGGATCCTATTGTTTGCAGTAACTGGATTTGCCGGGCGGTTCCGGGCAAAATTACACTGCAAACTCAACCCAACCTCGAGTTGGGCATTTTCTAGTTCATTCTAAATGTCATGTCCATGTTCAAGTTTCATGTCAAGTTCGTGTCTAGTTTCATGGCGAGTTTCATGTCAAGTTTCATGTTTTCACTTATGCCTATTATCAAGTTAATGATTCATATTCATAACCAATTCATGTTTCAAGTTCATAAGCATGTTTACGTGCCTTCTAGATGTCCAATACATACTAACTACCCAGAACCCAACTTAGGCGCGTTCATATTAAACTTTCTCCAAGTCATAAATTATCATATATGTTTCTACTCCAAATTTTACATAATTAACATATGCCCAAGTCCTAGGTTACATGTCAGTTTTTACATATGCCCAATTCATACCAGATTTACATATGTTCAAGTTCCACATCAAACTACATGTATTCCACGTTCACACCAATTTACCTATAACAAGTTCTAGCTTTTTACATATGTCACTATCCACGTCAAAATTACATATATCAATTTATACGTGTCCAATCCTAGCCAATTTTGATATATACCAAGTTTCATGCCTTTTTACATAGATCCTATTAATGCCAAATTCCATGTATATATTATTTATGCAAATTTCCCCATAACAAGATTATACCAAAATTTACAGATCAAGCCCCAACTTGCAGATACAGTGATAATTTCCAATTTCATGTTGCCAATAATTCCAACATATTCATATAGGCAAAAATCCCATAATTCCCCCGTATACATCTCGTATGCAAATTGCGATTTTAGGCCAAGGTCCGAAATTGACCAAGGTTCATCAAAAGAAAATAAATAGGGGAAAGATAGAATTCGTAGTAAAAGCAAGATCAAAGGGAAAAACATCATCACAGGCATGAAGATTACAATTTGATAATATTATTAACATGAATCGAGAAAACTAATTTACAACAGGCTGAATAGATTATGAACTCGTCATGAGAATAAAGATAAACAAGTCAAAAACTCAAGATTCAAGAAACAACAGAAATAGATCTGGATCGATAAACATACTTAGATCCAATTTCAATTTAATTCAATGCCATATTATAATCAAATATTTGAATCGGAAAATAACTAGAACATACATTGATTGGCTAAGAGAGGACAAATCGATTCGTTGTCGCGTTGAAACGTCTAACTTGATTAATCTTCTGATTTGATTCAATATGGTCTAGGCGTCGTTGCTTGAAGTCGTTGAACCTTTACTTGAATCCTGACTAGATTTGAATTGAGTTCCTTAGGTTGATGTTGATTAGCTTCTAGTTTTGATTCCAGCAGAGTAGCGACGCCATTTTTATTTTTATTAAGAACAGAGGCAGAGTAGAAGCAGAATAGAATTGTGTGTAGGGAAGGCTAGGTTTGGGGCTGTTTAAATAGGTTTTGGCAGATGAATCTGGACAGAAATAGGACTAGATACATCAGAACGAACACTGGCCCAAAAATGGGCTCGGGGACCAGGTCGACACCCAAGTCGACTGCGCAGTCGACCTGGTCCTGGGGGTGTCGACTGCCCAGTCGACTCCCCAGTCGACCTGGGTCTGGGGGTGTCGACTGCCCAGTCGACTCCCCAATCGACCTGGGTCTGGGCGGGAAATTTCCCACCCAGTCTGTTCTGTGTTTGAAATTCGAATTTTGAATTCGAATTCGAGCTGTTTTAACTCTGAATATTTCTGAAACTTTGGGGAGCCATAACTTGGTCATACGGACTCCGATTTTCGAAAACTCAGACTCTATTTTATGTAGAATTCCGAGATGAACGCAATGGTGCAACCCGTTTCCCTTGGTTCTTATTTTAAAATTTAATTCAGCCTAGATTTCTTGTTTTAACATGTTATAAAAATTCGGGTAGTTATATAGTCCAACCGGTCTCTCCATATTAACGACGTTAAAATGGTCAAAACTTTGATAGTCTGTGATTTAACCATCAAAGAAAACACGTGTGCAAACAACAATATTATTTCCAAATGGAAATTCTATCAATCAATCATCAATCATATATATATATATATTCATATTTCCTTATTTTCTATGTTTAGAAAATATACGTTATTAACACCGGAAAACATTTCCATTTATTTACATATCACTATCATTTCACAACTATCAGTCCCTGACTGTAAACTAGTAGGAGAACAAATTCTCTAAGTATAAACCCCGAAGGCCGAAACCAACATCAGATCGACACTTAGAAAACCATTCAATTTACTAATCTCTAGTCAGTTTCTAATTTTGCTTAACTCCATTTGATTTACTCTGTTCGATTAACTTGATTCGATTAACTCTTCTATTTTATTTTCTAAATAGAAAATCCTTTATTCCATTTATTTTGCTTAACATCTCTTTTATAACTTATTCAATTTCTAAGTCAATATCCCTTTATCATAACTTATTCATTTCCTAAATAAATAATCCGTTTAATATCCTATTTATTTATTCTAAATGTTTCCTTTAATAACCCTATTTATTTAACAAATAAATATGTCCTTTCCTTATTCTATTTATTTAACAAATAAATAAATCCATTATCTTATCCTATTTATTTAACAAATAAATATCTCACTTATTATCTCCTATTTATTTACTAAGTAAATAGTCCATTTTATAACATCTTATTTATTTATCCTAAATAAATAATTCACTTTATAATTATTCCAATTTATAAATATTTCTTATTTATAAATATTCCAATTTATACATATTCTGTTTTCAATATCACTTTGAAAATCTCCTTTTCCCGTTCCGATATTTTATGGTACTTAACACATCATATCATTATGACCAATATCGTCCATACACACGCAATCAACAACAGGTTATAATTCACATCATATATCAAAATATATGTAAAACAATAAAATAACTGTTGAGGAATCCAATCGGATTCCTCCAACCTGTTTCCCTGCATCCACAGATGTTACACAATAAAATCAACATCACTTTCAGTTCCATATGATATATTCTGTTAAACAGAATCAATATAGAAATTCAACTAACTGACTAGCAGTTCAATCAAACAGTTAACACACAGTCAATCAGCCAATATTTAACAGTTCTAAAAATACAACATGAAAATATAAACTGTTCAGAGTTAGTGAGATTTACTCACTTTGGCAGTTCATCGTTAAAGAATGATAAACTGTTTGTTTAATTTGAATCAAACAATTTATTTTGCCATAAATTCAAACGAGCTCCACTCCATTCCCAGTCAGTTCCATTGGGTAGTGTCCGTCCATACGATCCCAACGCAACTTACAGTTCGTCAACCTGATATCGTATGTAGAAGATACGTATTTTACAAGTTCATGCATAAAAAATAATAAAATAAACTAGAGTTTATTTAATCGGGCCTCACCCCTTTTATAGTTGGCCCATCCACCTTCGTACAAGCCCAAACCGAGACCCATTAAATCCCTTCTTGCCCATCGTGGATGCCTTCCACTCCAGAAAACTGCTCAAGCCATTTCCACGATTTCTTTGATCCTAACTCACCACCTACTCCACCAAAAATCACAGCGCTTGTTCCAAAATTCCTGTCTTTGGTCCCTCTTTCACCTCATACTGCTTTCGCGCAACTCGCACATCATTCCCACATTCCATTCTCCAGCCCTTTCACGCTGCTGTGATGATGTCGATCGACATCTTTGCTCACCATTCAACCCCAAAACTCCTCAACTGAAACTAGACTCCATCACAAGGTCGACTACAACCATTAATTCGTGAATTAGTGCTCCTATCTCAACAAAACTCGAACCCTAGACCTAGGAAACCCAACGCTGTACAAAATGGTATTGGTAAAATCAATGTCGAGCTTCATAAAACCAATACCAGATTGAAGAGGATACCCACAGGGATTCAAAAACATATATATCGAGATTTATAAGATTTTATCTCGTTTGATTTTGATTTTGGAAAGCTCAGTATTTCTCACGGTTTCAGAAGTTTGTGGCGGCTACAAAGAACTGTTTTATAGAGGGAACCAGGCTTTTTGTGTGGTTGGGAATAAGAGGACGTGGCCTCTTTATGTTCAGAAGTAGGACTAGGATATTTTATATAAATATTTTATATTCATTTATTTTTGTATCAGCATTCTAAAAATTCCTACGAACACACACGATATCTAAAAATTACGACAATTGACATGCAACTACTGTTTGACATTACGGTCCCAATGAAACTGGTTTCGTCGAATTCCGACTTCGTATGCTCACATAGTGTATTTTTAAAGGTCAAATTATTGACTGTTTCTCACATTAAAAATCGGTACGGCCACATACTGACTTCAAAAATCACGGAAATTGAAATCTAACAATAATTTAATATTGCAGATCCAACAAAATTAGTTTCATCACATTCCGACTTCGTTTATAAAAGTGGCTATTTTTAAAGCTCTAAATAACCATTTTAAATATATAAATATAATTAAATTAAATATTTATAAATAAATATTATCGTCTATAGTCACAATGGAATATCATACAACTTCAGAATATTCCTATATGAATTTATAACTTGATATTTCAAATCTGGGTCAACCTGATATTCGATTTATATTGAAATTCCTTTTTAAAATATAAATAATTCCTTTATAAATTATAAAGGAATTCCACAGCGACTTTTCTAAAATTTGATTTGGACATATCTCAAAATCTACATGACGAAATCCGGATTTTTCTCTTCCACTAGAAAGATGTACTCCACCAGCTCCACACGTTTCTTGTTTCACAGAAATCCAATTTAAAACGGCTTGTATATTCAGTTGAAGTTCGAATCACCAAATATCGAACTGCAGCGTCATTTCGAGCTCGATTTTAATTATATTATAATTCTACGTTCAAACTGTCGTTCAAATAATATATTCGTTATTCTAATTCAATTCTAAACTGAATTAAATATCACAGATGATCCAGTTCACACCATATCGTCATTTCAGCCAATTCTGATTATTCAGAATTATATATATTATTTAATTTATTATTTCAATTAAATATTCACCATTATTTAATTCCATGACCATTAAATTCACTATATCACTATTTATATAATTAAATTAATTAATTATAATACCTCTGCAAATGCGGGTCATTACAATCTTCCCCACTTAAAATAATTTCGTCCTCGAAATTGCTAAGGTAGAGAACGACCCTATCAACTGGTTAGAACATATTTGTTCACTTTTTAACTCCAGTTTTCAACTGAACCAATTAATATCGACTAAAATAAAAAAAATATTAATTCATTCCGACTAACTAAAATTTTCAAAAATTTTGAAAATTTTCTAACACTTTAAATTTTCGGAAAATTTCGCCATAACCTCCTTTGTACTGGCCAATATGTCAAACCACAACTCGCCTCTCTGGGCCTTCTCCAGCCCAAAAGAAAATCAAACAGCCAAGCGGCTTGCCATTTGGCTCATAAATCTCATGCTTATATCAAATATAAACTTGTACCTTTTGTTGGGCATATCATTATATCTTTTCCATCTGCTGCAGTTTCAGCATATCCCAATGTCATCCCAGTCAAACTCCAATCACTTTTATCTCCAACACAACCATTCGCTTATATCCAAGCCAATTATCATTTCAAACTCGAGTTTCATTCTCGATTCCCAACTCTTAACTTGGTTACCAAATTACATTTCAAATTCAAATCTCCCAAATCCAATTTGTCTCGCTATCATTCAAATTCAATTTCAGTTACCCCTTTACTGGCTTTACTTTAATTCAAATTTGCTTTCACAAATTTCTGTTAAATTTGTTTTTAATTCAAACAGTCTTTCCCTGGGACAGTTTACTCTTCTCAAAAAATCAAATTTTCCTTTTTGAAATTCAACACAACTTGTCTTTCCCAAGACAAATTCAAAACAGTATCTCCGGTAGTAATTCGTCACTTACAACTCGAAAATGAATACTGATGATGCAACTGTCATCATCAGAATCTATTTTCCAGCGATCGAAGTGAGTTCAATACTATAAAACCATTTCTAAACATTTCCACTTTGAAATTCATTTCAAAATATAATTCACACTACTTGTAAAACAATTTAAAATCTCCCAGGATCTTAAATTTTCCTTATTTTTAATCCAATTCCATTTACAAACACTTATCCAATTTTACAGAATTTTAATTCAATTTTTGGTTTAAATTTCAGATTTAACTCATCTGATTTCACGTATTTCACTTATATGAATTCTGATTGGTTATTTACATAACCATTTAATTTATAATCTTACTCGATTATAATCACAACCAATATATCCAATATATTATAATCATTCCAATATAAATCCGTTATATCAAAATATAATTTGGGTAAAATTATTTCATTTACCCTCTTTTCAAAACATACCATGACGGTCCATCGTATTCAAGTCTTTACCAACTCCTACCGATACAGTGGATCAAACTGATCGACCAGAACTCATAAACGACTCAACCAATAAATCTCCACAATATAAAACAAATTTTTATATCAATAACAAATACGTTCACTCGTATAAATACACTCAACTCAATTTAAGGTATTACTAACCCCATCTCTACTGAGTCACGCCACAGAGCCAAGGTAATTCACTTAACTTAAGCTCTGATACCAACTGTAATGACCCGGGTTTTTCGACGATCTTGGTTATCCGATATACAACACATATCAAACATCCAAGGGTCGAAAATACCGGATGATTAATGAAAGAAATTAGAGGGTGAGAATAGATAAGATAGAAATTTAGAATAGAAGAAGAAGAAGAACACAACATCAGAGTAACACAAACTTCACAGCGGAATGAACAACATATAATAGATAACATATCCTTGAAATAAAATCAGTATATGTTTACAATAACATTATCAGAGTACAACACTTGCAACACAACGAAAATAACTATAGCTATAAAATCCTGAAGCCTTCTGCTCCAAGCTCTTCCAGTATATCTGTAAATCCCGACTACTTGACTGCCCGTACAAAATTGGGCGCCCAAGAGTCTAGGGAAAACAAAACAAAATAAACTCTGGGTCAGTCATGGAACTAGTGTGAGTAAAACAGTTAAAACAGTTTGAACAAGTAATCGATATCTCATAAGACCACGCTGCATAACGGAACGGGTTTTTCCCTTATGAGAATCCAAAATATCTTTATATCAAAAACCTTTTTGATATTATAATAATGTCTATCAACCACAATATAATAATCATCTAGCAGAAACGCTTTCATCTCACGTTCTACATATATAGTATACAATCAAAACCGCAAGCACGTATTGGGTAATGGATTTCCAACTATGACAAGGTATGGAACCACCTTTCGCTAGTGTACCTCTAGAAAGGAATACACTGGGTTCAACAAGAGCATCTTGCAACCCGGCCACACATGACCGACCACTCATTTTGCTTGAGTGTATCGAATGTATATCACCAACGGTTGGGATCAACAACCGTTTCCCGAATGGGACAGTATCGACAATAGATTTTTAGAAATAAATGAAACTCTAGATCAGGTGATTATACACCCTACTTCGTAGCGACCGACTTAGCCATGCTGCCTGCCCGATTTCTGTCATTTACCGGTTGATGAGACTTGAGGTTATGCTTCATCATCACATCAGATTCACTTCGAATTCCACATTGTCAGATCCATCGAAAATCACTAATTGACGTCTACAACGGTACATTACGTGTTAGCTAAAGAAGTTTCCTTCTCCGCTTCCACTCTTGGTACGGTTGAAGAAATCAATGTACATGACCTTTCTGGAAATACTCTGTAAGACATTCATCCATACAAGTCATCCAGGAACAGGATGAACCGAAGGCACTATTCAGTACATCCATCTTAGGCACTGTTATCTAAGACTTATACAATAGCCCTTGCAATTTACTCCATCTTCAATTTTCTTTGGCATATATGATTCGCAATGCTTATGCCAATATAGAGTGGTTCTTTGGATAATAATCCAATCGGTCTCTCCATATTAACAACATTAAAATGGTCAAAACTTCGATAGTATGTGATTTAACCATCAAAGAAAACACGTGTGCAAACAACGATATTATTTTCAAATGGAAATTCTATCAATCAATCATCAATCATATATATATCTATATATATATTCATATTTCCTTATTTTCTATGTTTAGAAAATATATGTTATTAACACTGGAAAATGTTCCATTTATTTACATATCACTATCATTCCACAACTATCAGTTCCTGACTGTAAATTAGTAGGAGAACAAATTCTCTAAGTATAAACCCCGAAGGCCGAAACCAACATTAGATCGACACTTAGAAAACCATTCAATTTACTAATCTCTAGTCAGTTTCTAATTTTTCTTAACTCCATTTGATTTACTCTGTTCGATTAACTTGATTCGATTAACTCTTCTATTTTATTTTCTAAATAGAAAATACTTTATTCCATTTATTTTGCTTAACATCTCTTTTATAACTTATTCAATTTCTAAGTCAATATCCCTTTATCATAACTTATTCATTTCCTAAATAAATAATCCGTTTAATATCCTATTTATTTATTCTAAATGTTTCCTTTAATAACCCTATTTATTTAACAAATAAATATGTCCTTTCCTTATTCTATTTATTTAACAAATAAATAAACCCATTATCTTATCCTATTTATTTAACAGATAAATATCCCACTTATTATCTCCTATTTATTTACTAAGTAAATAGTCCATTTTATAACATCTTATTTATTTATCCTAAATAAATAATTCACTTTATGATCATTCCAATTTATAAATATTTCTTATTTATAAATATTTCTTATTTATAAATATTCCAATTTATACATATTCTGTTTTCAATATCACTTTGAAAATCTCCTTTTCCCTTTCCGATATTTTATGGCACTTAACACATCATATCACGATGACCAATATCGTCCATACACACACAATCAACAACGGGTTATAATTCACATCATATATCAAAATATATGAAAAACAATAAAATAACTGTTGAGGAATCCAGTCGGGTTCCTCCAACCTGTTTCCCTGCATCCATAGATGTTACACAATAAAATCAACATCACTTTCAGTTCCATATGATATATTCTATTAAATAGAATCAATATAGAAATTCAACTAACTGACTAGCAGTTCAATCAAACAGTCAACACACAGTCAATCAGCCAATATTTTACAGTTCTAAAAATACAACATGAAAATATAAACTGTTTAGAGTTAGTGAGATTTACTCACTTTGGCAGTTCATCGTTAAAGAATGATAAACTCTTTGTTTGATTTGAATCAAACAATTTATTTTGCCATAAATTCAAACGAGCTCCACTCCACTCCCAGTTAGTTCCATTGGGTAGTGTCCGTCCATACGATCCCAACGCAACTTACGGTTCGTCAATCTGATATCGTATGTAGAAGATACGTATTTTACAAGTTCATGCATACAAAATAATAAAATAAACTAGACTTTATTTAATCGGGCCTCACCCCTTTATACTTGGCCCATCCACCTTCGTACAAGCCCAAACCGAGACCCATTAAATCCCTTCTTCCCCATTGTGGATGCCTTCCACTCCAGAAAACTGCTCAAGCCATTTCCACGATTTCTTTGATCCTAACTCACCACCTACTCCACCTAAAATCACGGCGCTTATTCTAAAATTCCTGTCTTCAGTCCCTCTTTCACCTTATACTGCTTTCGCGCAACTCACACACCATTCCCACATTCCATTCTCCATCCCTTTCACGCTGCTGTGATGATGTCGATCGACATCTTTGTTCACCATTCATCCCCAAAACTCCTCAACTGAAACTAGACTCCACCACAAGGTCGACTACAACCATGAATTCGTGAATTAGTGCTCCCATCTCAACAAAACTCGAACCCTAGACCTAGGAAACCCAACGCTGTACAAAATGGTGTCGACAAAATCAACGTCGAGCTTCATAAAACCAATACCAGATTGAAGAGGATACCCGCAGGGATTCAAAAACATATATATCAAGATTTATAAGATTGTATCTCGTTTGATTTTGATTTTGGAAAGCTCAGTATTTCTCACGGTTTTAGAAGTGAGTGGCGACTACAAAGAACTGTTTTATAGAGGAAACGAGGCTTTTTGTGTGGTTGGGAATAAGAGGACGTGGCCTCTTTATGTTCAGAAGTAGGATTAGGATATTTTATATAAATATTTTATATTCATTTATTTTTGTGTCATCATTCTAAAAATTCCTATGAACACACACGATATCTAAAAATTACGACAATTGACCTGCAACTATTGTTTGACATTACGGTCCCAATGAAACTGGTTTCGTCGAATTCCGACTTCGTTTGCTCACACAGCGTATTTTTAAAGGTCAAATTATCGAATGTTTCTCACATTAAAAATAGGTACGACCACATATTGACTTCAAAAATCACGGAAATTGAAATCTAATAATAATTTAATATTGCAGATCCAGCAAAATTAGTTTCGTCGAATTCCGACTTCATTTGCAAAAGTGGCTATTTTTAAAGCTCTAAATAACCATTTTAAATATATAAATATATTTAAATATAATTAAATTAAATATTTATAAATAAATATTATCGTCTATATTCATAGTGGAATATCATACAGCTTCATAATATTCCTATATGAATTTCAAACTTAATATTTCAAATCTGGGTCAACCCGATATTCGATTTATATTGAAATTCCTTTTTAAAATATAAATAATTCCTTTATAAATTATAAAGGAATTCCACAGCGATTTTTCTAAAATTTGATTTGGACATATCTCAAAATCTACATGAAGAAATCCAGATTTTTCTCTTCCACTAGAAAGATATACTCCACCAGCTCCACACGTTTCTTGTTTCACAGAAATCCGATTTAAAACGGCTTCTGTATATTCAGTTGAAGTTCGAATCACCAAATATCGAACTGCAACGTCATTTCGAGCTCGATTTTAATTATATTATAATTCCATGTTCAAACGTCGTTCAAATAATATATTCGTTATTCTAATTCAATTCTAAACTGAATTAAATATCACAGATGATCCAGTTCACACCATATCGTCATTTCAGCCAATTCTGATTATTCAGAATTATATATATTATTTAATTTATTATTTTAATTAAATATTCACCATTATTTAATTCCATGACCATTAAATTCACTATATCACTATTTATATAATTAAATTAATTAATTATAATACCTCTGCGAATGCGGGTCATTACAATTTTAAAGTTGTAATAATTGGATATGACACTGCATTTTAGTTTCTGCTACCCTGATGGATATGGTTTAATTTTCAGCTTATGTACCGTCTCGCCTATTTTATATCAAGTTATGTTATTATTAGATTTTATTCCATGCGCTGTGAGATATACTACATGTTGTTTGGTAATTCATCGTTTCAACCCTTTTGACGATCGTTCCGTGCCAGTCAGGCATTGGCACAACGCATTTCGGGGAAATGTCTGATGGTACGGGGCGACCGTCACATCTAACTTAAAACAAAATTGTAGTAGTGCTTCTTTGCTGCAAGGTTGAAGTGGTCATTAAATCTTTATTTGCAGAGCCCATTGACTGCATCACCCTGTAATAAATTATCACTAATCAGAATGTCTTTGACTAAACAATATTTAGGAAAGAATTCAAAATATACATTTTTATCTTCGGCAAATTGAGATACACTCATTAAATTCTTTTTAATCTTAGGAACTCTTAGTAGATTATGTGAATATAATTGTTTCTTTCCTCTGATGATTGCACTACTAGTATGAGAAAGTTTGATGCACTTAACATTTACCATGCATATTAATTATTTACCTCTATACTCCTTGTTTCCTAGTTTTAGGTTGTCCAAATTGTTTGTCATATGACTTGTAGCTTCTGAATCTGGACACCAGTTATCATCCTGAATATTTTTAACTTTGGCACTTTCAGATTGGTTGTAGCCTTTGTTATCTGTATGATTATGTAATGACCCGCATTTCCAGCGGTATAATAATTAATTATTCAATTATTTAAAAGGTGATTAAAAGGATTTCATGGTCGTTGAATTAAATAATGGTGAATATTTAATTAAAATAATAAATTAAATAATATATTTAATTATGAAATAATCAGAGTTGGCTGAAATGGCGATATGGTGTGAACTGGATCATCTGTGATATTTAATTCAGTTTAGAATTGAATTAGAATAATGAATATATTTAATTAAAGATGGTTGAACGTATAAATTATAATATATTTATAATCGAGCTTGAAATGGCGCTGCTGTTCGTAATTTGGTGATTCGAACTTCAACTGAATGTACATGATTCGTTTTAAGCTGGATTTCTATAAAACAAGAAATGTTCGGAGCTAGTGGAGTATATCTTTCTAGTGGAAGAGAAAAATCGGGATTTCGTCGTGTAGATTTTGATTTATGTCCAAATCAAATTTCAGAAAAGTCGCTGTGGAATTCCTTTATAATTTATAAAGGAATAATTTATATTTTAAAAAGGAATTTCAATATAAATCGAATATCGGGTTGACCCTGATTTGAAATATCGGGTTAGAAATCCATATAGGGTTTTCTGAACTGTATGGTATTCCACTGTGAATATAGACGATAATATTTATTTTTAAATATTAAATTTAATTATATTTGTATATTTAAATGGGTCATTCAGAGCTTTAAAAATAGCCAGTTTTGCAAATGAAGTCGTAATTCGACGAAACTAATTTTGTTGGATCCGCAATGTGAAATAGTTGTTTGATTTCCAGTTTCGTGATTTTTAGAGTCACTGTGTGGTCGTATGGATTTTTAGAGTGAGAAACAGTCAGCATTTTGACCGTTAAAAATACACTGTATGAGCAAACGGAGTCGGAATTTGACGAAACCGGTTTCGTTGGGACCGTAATGTTGAACAGAAGGTGCATGTCCAGTTTGGTGATTTTCGAGTATCATAAGTGAACACAGGAAATTTTAAAGACTCTTATGGTAATATAAATTAAATAAATAAAATAAAATATGTGGACTAAACAAAAGCCACAACACTCACCTTTCTCAACCACTCAAAAGAAATCTCATCCCGTATATATATCGTTCTTGGCCGCCACTGAAAACAAAGTTCAACAGCAAAACCCAAGGTTTGAAAAATCAAAGCAAAATAAGGAAAAATCCTAAAATCATAGAACTTATATATATACATTACTCGTAGCATTTACTTCAATCTGATATCAATTTTATAAGGCTCGACAATGATTCCTCGAGGTCTGGTATTCGCAGCGAACTAGGGTTCGTTTGTTTGGGTATTTCGAGCATCAATTAATGGGTTGGGTTTCGTATTTGTGATCGGGAGGCAAAATAGCATCGATCTGGGTTTTTTTGGGATTTTTGGAAATAAAAACCGTCGGACTTTGATTGGAGGTAGCGATCGACGGGTTTTGTTGGGGGCTGTCGAGTTGGTGTCGACAGTGATGATTGCCTAGAGACTTTGATGAGGAGTTCAACGGTGAAGACTGTGGTTCATTTCGTGATGAAACAAAGGAGCGGAGTGGAGTTGAAGGTGGAAAACGGCGTGCGGTTTATTACTGGAGCGTGAGGAGGATGGGGAAGAAGAGGTAGTTCGGGTTTGGGCTTTAAGGGTGGATGGGCCGTTGGTGATTTATAAGGGTAAGGGCCTAAGAGATTTTAATTTGAGTTTTATTTAAATTCAAACAATGTATTAAAATTAATAAATCGTATAACTTGATCATACATTATCAGAATTTCGAACCATAAGTTGCGTTGGGATCGTATGGACGGTGGCTACGCACTGGGACTGACTGGAAGTGGATCGGTGCTCGTTTGAATTTATGGCAAAATAAATTGTTTGATTCAAATCAAACAATAGTTTATCGTTTCTTTAACGATGAACTGCCAAAGTGAGTAAATCTCACTAACTCTGAACAGTTTATAATTTCATGTTGTATTTTTAGAACTCTTAAATCTTGACTGACTGACTGTGTGTTGACTGTTTGATTGAACTGCTAGTCAGTTAGTTGAATTTCTATATTGATTCTGTTTAACAGAATATATCATATGGAACTGAAAGTGATGTTGATTTTATTGTGTAACATCTGTGGATGCAGGGAAACAGTTTGGAGGAATCCGCCTGGATTCCTCAACATTTATTTTACTGTTTTTCATATATTGTGATATATGATGTGATATATAATCTGTTGTCAATTATATGTGTTTGGACGATATTGATCATCGTGATTTGATATGTTGAATACCATAACATACCGGAATGTTGATAAGGGAATTTTCAAAGTGATATTGAAAATAAAATATTTATAAATTGGAATATTTATAAATAAGAAATACTTATAAATTGGAATATTTATAAATAGGAGATGTTTAGAAAGGGAATAATTTTAAAATCAAAGAATTTTTATAAAACGATTATTTACTTAGCAAGTAAATAGAAGTATAAAGAAAGATATTTACGTAGAAAGTAAATAAACAGAATAAAGGAATATTTATTTGATAAATAAATAGAATTGAAATGGGATATTTATTCAGAAAGTAAATAAATAGAATAAAGGAATATTTATTGGGGAAATAAATAGGATTATAAAAGGAAATTAACGAGATAGAAAAGAGTTAGTCGATTAGAGTTATCAAATAGAGTCATCAAATAGGAGTCAATTGAATATAGTTATTCGAAAGGAGTCAATTGAACATAGTTATTCAAAAGAAGTTAATCAAACATAGTTAAAAGAAATAGAGTTAAACAAGATTAGAAACTGACTAGAGATTAGTTAAGTTGAATAGTTTTCTGAGTATCGATCTGATGTTGGTTTCGGCCTTCGGGGTTTATGCTTAGAGAATTGTTCTCCTACTAGTTTACGGTTAGGGACTAATAGTTGTGGAACGGTTAGGGACTAATAGTTGTGGAATGGTAGTGATGTGGCATTCGAAGTGAATCTGATGTGATGATAAGGCGTAACCTCAAGCCTCATCAACCGGTAAATGACATAAATCGGGCAGGTAGCATGGCTATGTAGGTCGCACCTATTAGGGTGTATAATCACCTGATCTAGAGTTTCATTTATTTCTAAAAATCTATTGTTGATGCTATCCCATTTGGGAAACGGTTGCTGATCCTAACCGTTGGTGATATACATTCGATACACTAAAGCGAAATGAGTGGTCGGTCATGTGTAGCCGGATGCAAGATGTTCTTGTTGAACCCAGTGTATTCCTCTCTAGAGGTACACTAGCGAAAGGTGGTTCCATACCTTGTCATAGTTGGAAATCCATTACCCAATATGTGCTTGTGGTTTTGATTGTATACTATGTATGTAGAACTTGAGATGAAAGCGTTTCTGCTAGATGATTATTATATTGTGGTTGATAGACATTATTATACTATCAAAAGGTTTTTGATATAAAGATATTTTGGATTCTCATAAGGGAAAACCCGTTCAGTTATACGGCATGGTCTTATGAGATATCGTTTAATGGCTCAAACTGTTTTTAAACTGTTTTACTCATACCAGTCCCATGACTGACCCGGAGTTTATTTTGTTTTGTTTCCCTAAACTCTTGGGTGCCCAATTTTGTACGGGCAGTCAAGTAGTCGGGATTTACAGATACTTGAAGAGCTAGAGTAGGAGGCTTCAGGATCATATAGCTATAGTTTATTTCCGCTGTGTTGTAAGTGCTGTACTGTGATAATGATGTATATTCAAGTACATATTTATATTTCAAAGTTATGTTATATATATATATATTATATGTTATTTGTTCCGCTGTGAGGTTCGTGTTACTCTGATGTTGTGTTCTTCTTCTTCTTCTTCTTCTATTCTAAGTTTGTATTTTATCTTTCCTCACCCTCTGTTTTCTTTCTATTAGTTTTCTGATTTTGCAGTGTAATTAGGGTTGGACTTGTGTTATTTGGTCAGCTCAAATTGGACCGAATTTTCAAGTCACTACAGACTAGTTGGATTATTGTGTGCCTGTGCTATATTGGCATTATTGTTTGATATTTTTTGATTACTTTCACCTTGATTTTGCATAAGTTATTTTCAAATCTAAAGTAACATTTGAAAGCAGCATCGCCTACTTTTTCACGAATTTGACATTTGGGTTTGTAATTGTTAGACCACCTGCCTCTTCCTCTACCTCCACCAGTATAACCACCCCTTTGACTTGCATTTTTATTTCTTGAAATATTTTGTCTATGACCTCTTTTACTTGCAACATAATTGAGAGAATAATCACTATATGTTGTCCTCTTGTTATCAATTCTTGCTTCCTGAGCAAGAATCATAGCATGAATATCATCTAGAGAAGGTGTGGTCTTCTGAGAGGTAATTATTGCTATTATAGCTTCATACACAACATTAAGTCCATTCACTAGATACAAAACATGTTCAGATTCTTCTATATTGCTTCCAGCTGCCTTTAACATATCACAGATGTTCTTGACCTTAGCCGGATATTCACTCATACTCAAGTTGTCTTTTTTGCAGTTTTGCAATTGCCTTTTATAGTGTAAGGCTTTAGCTACAAACTGTATATTGAAATTTCTTTCAATAATTGACCAGATTTCATTGGCAGTTCTACAACCTAGAACTTGAAATAATAAATTTGGACTTATAGAAGATAGTAGCCATGCACTAATGAGTCTTTCTTGTCTATGATACTTATTGTGTTCCTCATTATTTATTATATTATTTACAGCATCAGTAAAGAATTTGGGAGGAATTGGTATTGTTGAGAACATACCCTTCTAATCCATACCCTTGGATTGCAGCTTCCACCCGACGTCTCCAAAAAAGATAGTTTGTTTCATCAAACTGAATGGTGATTAAAAGATTTGGTGGGTTGATAACAGTCTTGATAAGTTGTTTAGCATTTGTCCCTTGAAAAACACTGGAATTGGATGAAGATGCATAATTGTTGTCTTGTGCCATGAAGATCAACAGTGATAATGCTCAGTAGAAAAACATAGGTAAACAAATTCAGAATTGTTGTCTTGATAGCATATGATGATAAAATCCAAGATTTTCACTGAGTTTTCAATGAACTCTTGTTTTTCTGATGGCTTTCTTGATTTATATTTCTTACCTGTGAACACTTTGCTTTCTTTGATCGATTGTGAGTGACTCAGATTTTTTTCCCTCAATTTGTTTGATAGAATGTTGTTGATGCCATGAATTTGGAAAGGCACTGTATTCTGTCATTCAAATAAAACTCAAGTGATGAAATTCAAGCAATCCTTGATGAGTTTAGAAATCCAAATAATGATACTCCTTTGATGGATTCATTTTCAAAACCCCAGTAGATGAATATCAAAATGATGCAGTGAAGCTTGATTGATCATGCTTTGATACCAAGATAGAATCAAATAATATTTGATAGATTGAATTTGTGGGATGAATGAATGTTTGTATTATTGCTCGATGGAATTGTAAAATGAGTACAATGCTGAATAAATATGTAATACAGCATACGACTATATATATGTAACACCCCGAATTTTTGAATAATCAGATTAACTAAATTAAAGAATACTTAATTTCAAATGTGGGAAATAAGGGAAATGGGTCGTTCCATTGCGTTCGTCTCGGAATTCTGCTTAAGATAGAGTCCGAGTTTGCGTAAAATGGATACCGTATGAAGAAGATATGGACGAACGAAGTTTGGTGGCTAAATAGAAAAAAAAAGATTGCACTGGCGCACTTGGGAAGTGCGCCAGTACAAATTTACATTGGCGCACTTCCGAAGTGCGCCCAGGTCGAGGGAAAACCTGCACAGCCTTCTGGTTCAGTTTGACCCATGTTCTGACTCATTTCTGAGTCCTTTCTGACTCCTTGCCGAGTCACTAGGGCTGAGATGTCACCCTATCCCGACTGAGTGGTTTTGATTAACCCTAAGATCATGCAACGGCTATAATTAAATTGAAATTCTATATAAACATGTGTAGACCCAAATCCTAGAATCAAATCAAAAATTAGATCAGTAGCTGTCATGTTGTCACTCCAAACCCTAGAGTAGCCGCCACCAACTGGAAGCAAATTAAAGACAACAATTCAATTCAAATCAAGCCTAAAACTACAACAACATAATTGTCTACAACAAGGGAACTCTAATCAATTATAGAATTCAGAACCCAGAACTCAAGACCCCTTATTCGGTGAGTTCTAGTCACTTTTAGGTTTAAATAAATGAAAGTGAATTTTGGTAGACTATGATTTGGGTATGTGTTGTTTGTAGTTATGCAAGTTCATTGTTGTATTGTTGTGAATCATAAAATGATGCAAGTTCATTATTGTTGTGAATCATGAAGTTATGCAAGTTATTATGTTGAGAAACTATGAACCTATGCAAGTTACCTATGCAAGTTGTTGCGTTGTTAATTCATGAATCTATGCTAGTTGTTATTTTATGAATCATGAACCTATGAAGTTACTTAAGCAAATTGATAAGTTGTTAATTCATGAACCTATGCTAGTTGTTATATTGTGAATCATGAACCCATATAAGTTGTTGACTATGTTGAGAATCATGAACCTATGTTGGTTGTTAATTATGTTGTTAATTCATAAGCCTATGCAAGTTGTTATGAATCTATGCAAGTTGTTAATTATGCGGTGAATCATAATTATATGCGAAGTTATCATGTCATTTTCCCTAGTTGTCATGCTTATGCCAAAAATTGTACTGAAAACGATCACCTTGCCATTCCCTTTATTTTATTGTTATGGCGAGGGTACCTTGTAGCCTCGATGACGCCAAAAACGCAAACGGTTACGCTAGTTGAGAAACGGGGAGAAAGGGGAATTTGTGATAGGCATAGTGATTATGTAAATTGGACACATAATTCAAGTAGGATAACATATAAATAATTACCTATTATGACATGGGTGAAATTGGGTAAAAATGGTATAATTTGAATGTGACCATTTATGGATAAGAAATCCAAATTGTTAATAAGATAGGTATTGACACCTATGAAAAAGGAAAGGATTAATTAATTAACTTAATTAATCAAAAGAGGATTGTTTAAGCAATTAAAGTCTGAAGAATTAATATTGAGAATTGGCATAAAATAAATTTGTGATGAAATTTGGTGTGATTTTTCATACCATAAATAGATGGACATAATCGAGTCAATTATGGCCATAGTGAAATTTGGAATTAATTGATAATTTGAATAGGGAAAGTAATTCAAATTGGGAGATGATTAATTAGGAGTAATTAATCGTCTAAGACACGAGGTTAGGCTCTTTTGTGGTGTAAGACTGCCCAGACCCGCCCGGCAAATCCAGCTGCCACAAATGCTAGTCTAATGTGGGAGGTCTTAGGCGTAAATTAAATACGTAACAAATTGTAAAGACACGAGGTTAGACTCGTTTGTGGTGTAAGACTGCCCGGACCCGCCCGGCAAATCCAGCAGCCACAAATGCCAGACTAATGTGAGAGGTCTTTATAAGGTTACGGTCTTAATGAATTAAGAAACACTTAACCAGATAAACATGTAGTGGGACATGAGGGGTTAAGTGGGTGCTTTGAGTGGCATGTGGGATTAAGTGGGTGCCTTGGGTGGCATGTGAAATACGATTAGATGTCTCAATAATAAATTAATGCTACTTAGCCTAACTTAATACATATGGACAGTATGATGGTTGGCATAAGTTAGGGTTAAGCAAAACGAATTGGATTGTGGGTGGGTTAAGTACGACTGATGGGTAGGTGGGTAATATTAATATATAGGCCCACAAACTTAACCATTAAAAGGGGTTATGTAATTAAAGTCACCTAATGGTATACATAACCGGGGCAAAATAGTAAAGTTATGTATTAAAGACACCCTTAGGGGTATGCATAACCAATGGGAATAGGTGAAGTTATGTATTAAAGACACCTGTAGGTACGCATAACCGATAGGAAGAATAAGGGTTATGTATTAAAGACACTTATATGTACGCATAATTGATTGAGGGCTATGTAATTAAAGACACCTCAGGGTATACATAGTCAGCAGAAAACCTAGTCGGGATACAAGACATAGGGGAGAGCTTGTATCATGTTGTATAGGACCCATTTCAGTCAGTAACCCAGAGGGGTATCAAAGTAAAAATCGCCGTACTAGGCGGGGAAGGGGCATGCTTACAGATTGATTGTAAGATATCCAAAACGAGACGGATGGTGTGAACGACACAAACCGACCGGGGACATGTGCGTGCATGGGCCGGGGAGAGGGGGACAAGATGACCGTGACACCAGTGGGTATAACTGTGCACACCTTAGGTTGCCACATTTGGGAAGTGATACCCCCTAGTTGTGGGACCAGCACAGGGTATCTACAGAGTAGAGAGCCGATCGATTAGGGTAGTGGTTAGGGTATATCTGGACATATGCCCTAAGTCTACCAATTTGTAGTAGGAGGGTAGTGGGTACGACTAGTTGAGATAGGAGCAAGCGGCACCTATGGCAGCAGCTAGGAATACACGAAACTACCACCATCATTATCATGATTAACAGACGGGATTATCCCATCTTGATTTGACTAGTAATAGTGTAGAGTAGTTAGTAGTGAATCATGTATACACCTTACCTTATTTGTCCTGTCATACCTGTCATCTGTACCGTGATCCTCTTATCCACTTTGTATGTCTGTCATGTTTACCTTTATTTATTTACTGGCTAAAAGTTACTGGACTCACCAGACGTATGTCTGACCTAGTTTGTTTCGCCTCTTTTCTTCCGTTTCCCTCCCAGGTTCTCAGGGAGGAAACACACAGGTGTAGTCACGATTTGGATATCATCTTCTAGGAGCTACTTTTGAAGTATGGCTCGAGTCTCTATATCCTATATGGCTTGCTCTTTAATATGGGAATGATGTTTTCTTTTAAATACCTATGTACTCTGATAATATAAGACAGAAGTGTTTTGTTGTATGGGTTTTATGGCTCATAGTATTATGTAACAAAATATTTTGGTGATTTAATAATGTTGTTTATTTTCCACTGCAAAATTTTTATATCTGTCTTGTGATATTCTGTGTCTGTTTGCCAAAAATGCTCCACTAAAGTTAAGGCATTCCCTTTGTGAGTGACCATAATGGAGGTGGGGTGTTTCACTTGGTATCAGAGCTGAAGGTTACCAGATTAGATAAAAGCTTTTGAAAAACTATTTTCAAAGAGGTTTTAAAAGAAAGTATTTTCAAAAAGGAATGCCTGTTTTGAAAAACATTCCCTAAGAGCCATATATCTTTCCTTCAGTTCTTTGTATTGAATCTTTCCTTTTTCGTTTCAGCATGTCGGGAGCATCTGAGATACCAGAGGATGTTCATGTAACCAGTTGGTTTCGTCAATATCTCAAGGCTAGGGCCGCTACCGCGGGTCCGGCCAACGTTCCTCCTCCTCCTCCCCCAGCTCCAGTCATTCCTCCGCGTGGAGAGACTTTCTCCAAGATATGTAAAGACTTTCGTTGGATGGGTGGAAAATCTTTTAGTGGGGCTAAAACATTTATTGAAGCTAGAAATTTGTTGAAGTAAGTGGAGGATCTGTTTGGCAGTTTCGACTTGGACGACCGTTAGAAGGTCCAATTGGCTGCTTGGTTGATGAAAGATGAAGCTTCGTTTTGGTGGGAGGTCACTAATGGAGAGCGTCCAGTTGATAGATGGCCAGATTTCAGGCGTAGGTTTGAGGCGAAATTTCTCTCATGAGCGGAATAAAATCTATATATCGAAAGGTTTTTGGCATTAAAGCAGGGGGATCTATCAGTAAAAGAGTACGTCAACAAGTTCAATCAATTGGCGAGGTTCGGCTTAGACTTAGTCAACATACCTAAGAAGAAGGCTCTGAGATTTGTTAAAGGCTTGAATGAGCCGCTACACGGATTGGCTATGACCCACATTCCCATGGGGGCCACTTTTGAAAAGCTGGTGGATATGGCCCTCATGCATGAAGAGGACAAAGGAGCAAAGAAAGAAGAAAAAGTTGAAGGGACACTGAAAAATGAGAAGGCGGGACCCAAGAAAGGACAACAACAGCAACAGCAGAAGAAAGGCAAGAAGGATGACAAGGGAAGGGATAAGAGGAAATGCCACTATTGTGGGAAAGAAGGTCACCTAGTCAAAGAATGTAAAAGGAGGAAGTCCAATTGCTTTAAGTGTGGAGAGGTCGGACACTTTTCCAATGAATGCCCGAAGGCACAAGAGTCGCAAGGGACTTCTGGAGGGCAGGCGAATGCTCTCGTGGCAGATGGATAGGATAGAGATAGGAAAAATTTATGTAAAAGGTTTAATTTCCTTATGAAGTTAAGAATCTTTTGGATTCTGGCATTTTGATTTTGTAATTGACTCTGCACTTTAATACTAGTCTTGTTTCTGATCCCGTAGTTGTTTCAAACCCCTTTAGTGGTTCGGCTCATTTATTGGTGATTTGTAAGGGGTTGAAATTATCTGTGTTAGGCGTCAAAAATTTGAATGTGACGTTTGTGTGCTCAAGTTTATGGGCTATGGGTTGGTTCTAAATGGACCAGCTTTCTATGTAGGGGGTCGTCCTAGATTTTGAGAGGAGGGTTGTCAAGTTTCTAACTTGTCATGGAAGACCCCAAAGTTTCTTGTGACCCCCAAGGGTGTTTTATGCTTAGCTTTCTGAGAATCATTCTGTAATCTGATCTGTACCAGTAGTCTGTAAGTATCTGGATATTTCTGAAGGATACAGGTTTCTACTCGAAGCATGAAGTAGACCTCCAGTTTTGTCATTGTTTAATGGGGGTAATTCTTGGGGTGTCAGTCTGATGTTGATTTCGGTCTTCGGGGCTGAGACTTAGGGAATTATTCTCTTAATCGATGTCAAATAGGAACAGAGCTTTTGTTTTAGTTATATCATTTGCTTGTATCCCATCAACCGAATCTTCGACCTTTAGATAGGAAATCCATGGATGTAAACATGTGCTTGGGACATGTTATGTTTGATGGTTGCAAGTGGATGCAAGTGTTTGCTAGTGGTTGCTCATGGATGCATTTACACACACATTAGGCACTAGATCGGCTCAAATCACTTTCATATTGCATATGAATGTGTGTGCATATTTAGGTCAATGGATGAACAATGGTTGTGTTATCATATGGATGCTGCATTTTGATGAATGGTTGAGCACACATGTAGAAATAATATGTATCGATAGGATTATTCCGCACATATAATGGATGCATAGCACTATCATGGTTTGCATTGAGGAGGCCAACTGAATCAGTAGACCGCCTGATTTTGCATTAGATAAGGAACATATAAACACACTTTTTGCATACGTTCATACAACATTAGAAGTTTTCTAAGGACAATGGATGCTTGTGGATGATGGTTGAGTAGATGGGTAATTGGATGGTAGGACACATTCTTCTTAACTTGAAGATTTCGGGGACGAAATCCTTTAAGTAGGGGAGCATGTAACACCCCGAATTTTTGAATAATCAGATTAACTAAATTAAAGAATACTTAATTTCAAATGTGGGAATTAAGGGAAATGGGTCGTTTCATTGCTTTCGTCTCGGAATTCTGCTTAAGATAGAGTCCGAGTTTGCGTAAAACGGATACCGTATGAAGAAGATATGGACGAACGAAGTTTGGTGGCTAAATAGAAAAAAAAAGATTTCCAAGTGCGCCCAGGTCAAGAGAAAACGTGCACAGCCTTCTGGTTCAGTCTGACCCATGTTCTGACTCATTTCTGAGTCCTTTCTGACTCTTTGCAGAGTCATTAGGGCTGAGATGTCACCCTATCCCGACTGAGTGGTTTGATTAACCCTAAGATCATCTGACGGCTATAATTAAATTGAAATTCTATATAAACATGTGTAGACCCAAACCCTAGAATCAAATCAAAAATTAGATCAGTAGCCGTCATGTTGTCACTCCAAACCCTAGAGTAGTCGCCACCAACTGGAAGCAAATTAAAGACAACAATGCAATTCCAATCAAGCCTAAAACTACAACAACGTAATTGTCTACAACAAGGGAACGCTAATCAATTATAGAATTCAGAACCCAGAACTCAAGACCCCTTATTCGGTGAGCTCTAGTCACTTTTAGGTTTAAATAAATGAAAGTGAATTTTGGTAGACTATGATTTGGGTATGTGTTGTTTGTAGTTATGCAAGTTCATTGTTGTATTGTTGTGAATCATAAAATAATGCAAGTTCATTATTGTTGTGAATCATGAAGTTATGCAAGTTATTATGTTGAGAAACTATGAACCTATTCAAGTTACCTATGCAAGTTGTTGCGTTGTTAATTCATGAATCTATGCTAATTGTTATGTTATGAATCATGAACCTATGAAGTTACTTAAGCAAGTAGATAAGTTGTTAATTCATGAACCTATGCTAGTTGTTATATTGTGAATCATGAACCCATATAAGTTGTTGACTATGTTGAGAATCATGAACCTGTGTTGGTTGTTAATTATGTTGTTAATTCATAAACGTATGCATGTTGTTACGAATCTGTGCAAGTTGTTAATTATGTGGTGAATCATAATTATATACGAAGTTATCATGTCATTTTCCCTAGTTGTCATGCTTATGCCAAAAATTGTACTGAAAACGATCACCTTATCATTCCCTTTATTTATTTTATTATTATGGCGAGGCTACCTTGTAGCCTCGATGACGCTAAAAACGCAAATGGTTACGCTAGTTGAGAAACGGGGAGAAAGGGGAATTTGTGATAGGCATAGTGATTATGTAAATTGGACACATAATTCAAGTAGGAAAACATATAAATAATTACCTATTATGACATGGGTGAAATTGGGTAAAAATTGTATAATTTGAATATGACCATTTATGGATAAGAAATCCAAATTGTTAATAAGATAGGTATTGACACCTATGAAAAAGGAAAGGATTAATTAATTAACTTAATTAATCAAAAGAGGAATGTTTAAGCAATTAAAGTCTGAAGAATTAATATTGAGAATTGGAATAGAATAAATTTGTGATGAAATTTGGTATGATTTTTCATACCATAAATAGATGGACATAATTGAGTCAATTATGGCCATAGTGAAATTTGGAATTAATTGATAATTTGAATAGGGAAAGTAATTCAAATTGGGAGATGATTAATTAGGAGTAATTAATCGTCTAAGACACGAGGTTAGGCTCTTTTGTGGTGTAAGACTGCCCAGACCCGCCCGGCAAATCCAGCTGCCACAAATGCCAGTCTAATGTGGGAGGTCTTAGGCATAAATTAAATACGTAACAAATTGTAAAGACACGAGGTTAGACTCGTTTATGTTGTAAGACTGCCCGGGCCTGCCCGGCAAATCCAGCTGCTACAAATGCCAGTCTAATGTGAGAGGTCTTTATAAGGTTACGGTCTTAATGAATTAAGAAACACTTAACCAGATAAACATGTAGTGGGACATGAGGGGTTAAGTGGGTGCTTTGGGTGGCATGTGGGATTAAGTGGGTGCCTTGTGTGGCATGTGAAATACGATTAGATGTCTCAATAATAAATTAATGCTACTTAACCTAACTTAATACATACAGACTGTATGATGGTTGACATAAGTTAGGGTTAAGCAAAACGAATTGGATTGTGGGTGGGTTAAGTACAACTGATGGGTAGGTGGGTGATATTAATATATAGGCCCACAAAGTTAACCGTTAAATAAATAGGATTAAATCAGTGGGAGGGTTAAGTACAACTGAAGGGTAGCTGGGTAATATCAATACATATAGGCCCACAAACTTAACCATTAAAAGGGGTTATGTAATTAAAGACACCTAATGGTATACATAACCGGGGCAGAATAGTAAAGTTATGTATTAAAGACACCCTTAGGGGTACGCATAACTAATGGGAATAGGTAAAGTTATGTATTAAAGACACCTATAGGTACGCATAACCGATAGGTAAAATAGGGGTTATGTATTAAAGACACCTATAGGTACGCATAACTGATTGAGGGCTATGTAATTAAAGACACCTCAGGGTATACACAGTCAGTAGAAAACCTAGTCGGGATACATGACATAGGGGAGAGCTTGTATCATGTTGTATGGGACCCATTTCAGTCAGTAACCCGGAGGGGTATCAAAGTAAAAATCTCCGTACTAGGTGGGGAAGTGGCATGCTTACTGATTGATTGTAAGAGATCCAAAACGAGACGGATGGTCTGGGCGGCGCAAACCGACGGGGGACATGTGCGTGCTTGGGCCGGGCAGAGGGGGACAAGACGACCGTGACACCAGTGGGTATAACTGTGCACACCTTAGGTTGCCACTTTAGGGAAGTCATACCCCCTAGTTATGGGACCAGCACAGGGTATCTACAAAGTAGGGAGCCGATCGATTAGGGTAGTGGTTAGGGTTTATCCGGACATATGCCCTAAGTCTACCAATTTGTAGTAGGAGGGTAGTGGGTACGACTAGTTGAGATAGGAGCAAGCGGCACCTATGGCAGCAGCTAGGAATACACGAAACTACCACCATCATTATCATGATTAGCAGAAGGGATTATCCCATCTTGATTTGACTAGTAATAGTGCAGAGTAGTTAGTAGTGAATCATGCATACACCTTACCTTATTTGTCCTGTCATACCTATCATCTGTACCATGATCCTCTTATCCACTTCGTATACCTGTCATATTTACCTTTATTTATTTACTGGCTAAAAGTTACTGGACTCACCAGACGTATGTCTGACCTAGTTTGTTTCGCCTCTTTTCTTCCGTTTCCCCCCAGGTTCTCAGGGGGGAAACACACAGGTTTAGTCAGGATTTGGATATCATCTTCTAGGAGCTACTTTTGAAGTATGGCTCGAGTCTCTGTCTCCTATATGGCTTGCTCTTTAATATGGGGAATGATGTTTTCTTTTAAATACCTATGTACTCTGATAATATAAGACAGAAGTGTTTTGTTGTAAGGGTTTTATGACTCATAGTATTATGTAACAAAATATTTTGGTGATTTATAATGTTGTTTATTTTCCACTGCAAAATTTTTATATCTGTCTTGTGATATTCTGTGTCTGTTTACCAAAAATGCTCCACTAAAGTTAAGGCATTCCCTTTGTGAGTGACCATAATGAAGGTGGGGTGTTTCAATATATAACTGTATATACAAGTTTTGGCCTTAAGTCCAATTGCAAAATAAATATAAATATGAGCGACCCGCCTCTTTAAGCATATTTGTGTAGATAACGGGTGAGAGCCGATCATTCATTCTTTTAACTATGAAACCCAAATAGGGAACAACGGTCCATTTAATATAGGTGAAAGCCAACCAACCATTTGAACACTATGCCCATGTAGAAATATCGATCTCGATATTTAAGAAAACCAATTGTATTTTCACCTTTTTCCCTTCATCTTCAACAAAGATTGGGCAATCAGATACATTTTTAAGACCCATTGTTTATCTCTAGTGGAGTGCAGATTACGTAATCAGATACATTTTTGTCTGCATTTTATGTATCAAAGATCGTTAAATATTTTTAATTAATTCCTTGAGGGTCAGATCATTCTAATATTTTGATATGATGGTTATGGGGATGTGAGAAATGTCCATAATTTTTATCAGTTTGATTTGTGACCATTTTCCCCCTATCAGTTTTGTACAGGGTATTACTTTGAATGGGATTGAACCATGCGCTGAGTTCAATTTCACTAGAAAGGAAATGGTGTTTCCAATTCCATAGAGTGGTCACATTAAAGTTTTGATACAGCGGTTTGGGAGAAATCGTTGTTGTAGTGCTGTACAATTTATGGATAGGTTAACTAGCCATTAATGGGCTGATTTGGTGAGACCCATTAGTGGGCTAGTTAGACGACTATAAATAGGGGGTTAGAGGCAAGGAGAAAGGGTTACTTTCTTCATTTCTCATTTGGTTGGGGTTTGAGATTCTCCCTACTCCAATCAAATACATCTCTCCTCCATTAAAATCTTAGATCTACATAAGAAGTTTGAAGATCTACATCAAGGAAAGCTAGATCAACATCAAGAGGGATTAGATCACATCAAATTGAGAGATTTGAAGATCGCTCTTCGCTGTCCAAATTTGTAGATCATCATTTTAAAGCTAATTAGAAGATTTGGCGAGTGATAAGCATCTCTCGCATGGATTCAATCGAGTATATGGGTATTTGATCTTATTTTCATCATTTCAAGTTGTTTTCACCTAGATCTACATCATGGTAAGTATATTTTTATTGGAACCGCCAAAGGATCTAATCTAGCAACTAAAATCGTTAAATTTCTATATTAATTCATATATTATTACAATTTAGATCCATTCGTCTAATTCGTTTATTGTTTATTATGAATTCGGTGAATTAATTATGTTTAAAAGATGAATAATCATTGTTTTAATGCTTGTTGATGGTTGGTTTTGATTGTTTTGTGGAATTGAATGTTTTGCACAAGTTTTGAATCAGATTGGAGTTGGATTGGGCGTGAAATCATATGGATCAGTCACGATCTGGTATGGATTGGCCTGGCTTCTTCTCCAAGAAATCATGGATCGACATGCTTGTATATTTATGGATCGACATGAGTTCAAGTGGATGGATCGGGCTAAATCTTGGCAAAAATAGGATGGATCGGTAGCGTTCAAAGATGCTATGGATCGGTGCATTTTGACAATGGATCGGGTAGCTTTGATGATGAATCGGGCATCATCAAAACCGTGGATCGGGCGGAGATCAACACGATAAATCGGGCTAGGCAATAACATGGATCGGCAACGCTCCTTTGTGATGGATCGGAAGGGTTTGATCGATGGATCAGAAGGGAGCAAGTATATGGATCAGTAGCACTTTATAAAGCGCTGCAGGTATATAGATCGACAGCATTCTATAAAAAGCTGTGGGCATATGGATCGGTCATGGTAAAGGTTCATGGATCAGGCATGACTTTTACTATGGATCGGATATGAGATTCCGATGGATCTGGCATCCCGATCCATTATGGATCCATGGTGGACGACAGCGTTTTGAAACATTGTAGATGGAGGTACGAAACACTCTGGTATGCTTTTCATGGCAGGAGGGCCGAAACTCTATGAATCGAATGGCAACCAAACAAAGTATGTTTTTGTTTTGGTCAATGTCATAGCTTCGAAGCTAATTAAAGTAAGAATATTCGAAGTGTAGTGAAGTATTTGTTGATCATCGAATTGCATCAAATATGCAGATGACTCAAGTGTGTTTTGAGCTCATGGATAATGGTTGCTCAATTGTGTTTTGAGTTGAAGTACAGTCGTCGGTGATGATGACTAGAGTTATGAAGGCTGTAGGATTATCGTTAGTTGAAGGTTCTAGCAAACTCAAAGCAAGGGTATTGTAACTCCCCACGTCCGTTAATGTCACTCACAAAGGGAATGCATTAAGTTTCGTGGAGCGTTATAAGTAAACAGAACAGAATATTACAAGACAGATACATAAAATAGTACTTGAAAATTTTACAACTTTATTGCAGCGGAATCAGAAATAAGTTTGGTTACATCTTCTCACCCATCACACCAAAACCAAGTACATAATATCAGTCTTGTACAAAAGTCATCGGAGTACATAATTTTTAAAACCATAATCCCCAATCCAAAATGCCATATGAAAGAGAAACAAAGCTAAGCATTACTTTCAGCACTTCAGGCAGAAAAGTCCGAATCATGCTTCAACGTGCCCACCCTAAGAACCTTTGGGGGGGGGGGGAAGGAAAAAGGCGAAACAAAAAGGGTCAGACATAAATTCTAGCGAGTCCAATAACTTTAACAATATAATTAGTAAAGCAACATGATAAGAACATAAACTGGATATAAGAGATGACTGTAATGTAAGCAGATATGACAAGGTAACAAGATGATTAAGATATAACTTTGACTGCGCTTCTAACCACTATAAGATATTCTCTGCACCGCACTAATACTAGTTTCATACTAAAAGATGATCCCTCTTGGCTAAATAGAAAGATGATAGTTTCATGTACTTCTAGCTACCACCATAGGTAACCAACGTGCACCTATCACCACTAGATGTATCCACTATCCTCTCTGTTCGATTATGTACCTCTAGCTGCTATCATAGGTAACAAATATGCACGTATCACCACTAGATGTACCCTCCCCATTCGATCGGCTCCTAACCTCTTAGATACTTGTGCTAGTCCCACCATAGGGTGTATCACTTCCTATGGTGGAAACCCCGGTACTACTGAAATGCACAGCTTATACCTACATGATGCAACTGCGTCTTACCTACCAGCCCGGACCCGTGCACGCACATGACTCCGTTGGACTTGCACTGCCATCGCTAACTCTTTATTGACCTCTTACAATCAACCCCAGTAAGCGTGTCCCTGTCCTTGACCTAGTTCGAGCTCATATGGATACTGAAATGGGTTACTGGTTGAAAAGGGTCCATACACTTGACAGAAGCTTCCCTCCTAAGCTTGGTCCTCACTAGGAATTCCCACTTAACACCTTTTTATCCGCATGTCTTATCACATGTCTCATCTAGGTTAAGTGCTTCTATTATGTTTCACATGCTACCCATGTTACCCACTTAACCCTTTATTATTCCTATGTCTTACCATATGTCCTATCTTGGATAAGTGCTTTTGTTATGTTTCACATGCTACCTATGTTACCCACTTAACCCTTTATTATTCCCATGTCTTACCACATGTCTTATCTTGGTTAAGTGTTCATTTATTCATTATAACCGTAATCTTCCAAGACCTCTCACATTAGATTACCGTTTTGCTGTTGCTGGATATGCCGGGCGGTTCCGGGAAGGCTTATACCGCAAACCGAATCTAACCCCGTGTCTTAGCATTATTACGCATCTAATTTCTGCCTTTGAACTATCACATTAGACTTCCGTTTGCTGTTGCTGGATATGCCGGGCTGTTCCAGGCAGAATTCTACCGCAAATGAAGTCTAACCTAGTGTCTTAGGCGTTTCATTATCTCTTCTTTTCTTCAAACCCAATTTCAAGTTCTGAATTATAACATATATTCCAATTGCCCATAATTTCCAATTCAAGTTACATTTATAATTCTAATCCAAGTTATGCCTATAATTCCATTTATACAAATTGTACCAGTTTATGCCCCAAATCAATTACATGATTACAAATCAATTTTGCCCAATTACATATTATTCAATATTTTCCCAAACTTTTCCCACAACGTTCCCACGTCATTCATACGTATGATTCAACGTAATATAATTTGGCTTGAAGTTTGCCTAATCTCAAAAATAAAAAGGAAAAGAAAAGAAGAAGGGAAGAGAACCATGACATCAAAATTAGCATAAAAATAGGCATATGAAATATGAACTGGCATAGGACAATACAATAGATCCAATAGGCATATGGAATATGAACTGGCATAAAATAATAAAATAGATCCAATAGGCATATGATAACAGAAATTTGGGTACGAATATGAAAGATAGAATTTACAAAGCTTGATATGATTCATCTTACAGGCATATTCATAAAATCCAATTTACAATCTTATCACAATCACCTTTAATTTAATTATATGTGAAAGTAACATAGACTCATAGTGACAGGATCTCAGAAGAGAGAATTAATCGTTATTGTAGCAGTTCTGATCTTGAATAATCTTCTTATTTGATTGTTGAAGAAAAACTATATCTAAATCTCTACTTTGATTTTGGTTGGAGAAGAAAGTCGAGGTTAATTTAGATTAGAGCAGCATGGAGGTGCCACGGATGAAAACAATGAGATTAAGGTTAGCTTTAGGGGTATTTTATAGATGCTCTAGGTGAATTAGGACCCTTAGATTAGATTAGGATCCATCTGAACCATCCAGACCAGAAAAGCACGTCATCCCGCCTATCCCAAAAGAACACGTCACCAGATCCACCACAAAACACGTCAGGCCAGATCTAGGCCGATGGGGTCGACACCCCTATAGGGGGGTCGACACCCATGTCGACACCCCATAGGGGGTCGACACCCACGCGCGGGAAATTTCTCGCTCAGCCCGCTTTGTCTAAATTTTGATTTTTGAACAGTTTTTGTTATTTAATTATTATTTAAATAAATTCTGCTTTAAACTGAAATCTTCCAAGCTTCATAACTTCTTCATACGATATCCGATTTACGCTAACTCGGACTCTATTGCAAGCAGAATTCCGAGACGAACGAAATGGCGTAGCCCTTTCCCTTAATTCTTCTTATAAAAATTAAGTATTCTTTAATTATCTCTTATGTGATGTTTTTAAAATTACGGGTGTTACATTCTACCCTCCTTAAAGGATTTCATCCCCGAAATCTTCAAGTTAAGAAAAATGTATCCTACCATCCATCATCCATCTACTCAACCATCAATCACAGGCGTCCATTGTCCTTAAAAGATTTCTAATGCTTTTCATGAACATATGCATAGTGTATGTATATGTCCTTGCCCTAATGCAAAATAAGGCCGTCTATTGATTCAGTCACCTCCTTAATGCAATCATGATAGTGCCATGTGTCCATTATGTATGCAAAAGAATCCTATTGATACATATTATTTCTACAAGCATGCACAATCATTCATCCAAATGCAACATCCATATGATAATACATCCAATTTCCATCCATAAAATAAAAGTATGCACACGCATTCATATGCAATGTGAGAGTGACTGAGCCGATCTTAGTGCCTAAAGTGTGTGTATATGCATCCACGAGAAACCACTTGCAAACACTTGCATCCACTTGCAACCATGAATCATAACATGTCTCAAACACATGTTTACATCCATCGACTTCTACCTAAGGATCGAAGATATAATCGAGAGGATGTACTAAATGACATAAACAAATATGAACAAATCAGGTAGGAAAGGAGAAGTTAAGAACATATCCTCAAAAAGGAAAGAGTGCTATGCACGTATCTTGTCTCCCGTCTCCCAAATCGCATCTCCTTGATCATCACCTCATTGGACTTTGACCAATTTGACCACTTGGTTGCGTAGTTTTTGGCCTTCGATCCAAGAATGCATATAGGAACATTTCTAACCGTTGCCTCTCACTTTACTTCCACCTTCCTAAGCATGCTCGGCTCTACTACTTCCGCGGTATCATGTAAACACTTCCTCAAATGTGACACATGAAATACGTCATGAACACCACTAAGCTTCTCATGCAACTTCACTCTGTAGGCCATCTGTCCAATTCTTTCTGTAATGGGGAGTGGCCCTACGATCCTTGGTGCCAATTTCCCTATAGATCTAAAACGAACTGCATTCCTCAATGGTGACACTTTAATGAAAACCATGTCTCCAACATCGAACTCAAGATTGGTTCGTCTCTTATCAGCTTATGACTTTTGCCGGTCTTGTGCCGTCTTCAAGCATCTTCGAATCAAGCCTGTCTTCATTGAAGTTTCCCTAACCATTTCGGGCCCAAGCAAAATCTTATCTGTAGACTCCCACCAACAAGTCGATGATCGGCAAGGTCATCCATATAGAGCTTCAAAAGGTGCCATGCCAATACTAGTCTGATAGCTGTTGTTGTAGGCGAACTCTACTAATGGAAGATGTTCCTCCCATGTCCCTCCAAAGTCCAAGATGCATAATCTAAAACAGTCTTCTAGAATCTAATTCAATCTTTCTGTTTGGTCGTCCGTCTGAGGGTGATAAGCGGTGCTCAAACACAATTGCATTACTACCGCCTCTTGCAAGCTCTTCCGAAACTCACTAGTGAAAATGGGATCTCAATCGCTTACGATACTAGAAGGTATGCCATGTAGACGAACTATCTCTCGGAGATAAGTAGATGCTAACCATGCCATTGTTCTTTTACTCTTAACGGGAATGAAATGGGCTCTCTTGGTAAGTCTATCTACTACTACCCAAATCTTTGTATTACCCTTCCTTGACTTCGGCAACCCATCGACGAAATCCATGGAAACACACTCCCATTTCCACTATGGGTCATCTCGCTGTGCCGCTCCTATCTATCCCAAAAGCGTAGGTCGTACCTATAACGATGCTAACAAACTGGGTACATAATCGATAGAGGGTCTACAGTCAAAGGTAGATATATACTCTAAACTCTGCCGCTCGACAAACAAAGGACTCAAAGTCAACCTCTTTCTACTCAAGGCATCAGCTACAACATTACCCTTGCCAGGGGTATATGCAATCTCAAAATCGTAGGATGCTAAGAACTCCATCCATCTCAGTTGCCTTAAGTTTAGATCTTTTTGAGAGTATTTTAGTGACTTATGGTCTATATATAACTCAAACCTCTCTCCAAGAAAATAGTGACGCCAAGACTTAAGTGCAAAAACTATGGCAGTTAACTCTAAGTCGTGGGTAGGGTAATTCTTCTCATGGACCTTTAACTGCCTTCCACCATAGCATATCACTGTTCCCTCTTGCATCAAAACTGCGCCAAGCCCTGTCCCACAAGCATCGGTATACAATTTGAACGGTTTACTCCCATCCGAAAAAACTAAAACTGGAGTTGTCATCAATGCCCTCTTCAAACGTTGGAAAGCATCGTCACAGTCAACTTCCCAAGAAAAGGTCAAATTCTTTTTTGTCAACAATGTAAGTCGGCCTGATATCTTTGCAAAGTCCTTGATGAACTTTCTGTAATAGCCCGCTAAACCAAGAAAACTTCTTACCTCCATTGTGTTCCTAGGAATCTTCCAATCTTGGATTGCTACCACCTTCACGGGATCCACTACTATCCCTTCCTTGGAGACCACGTGCCCTAAGAACCTCACTTCCTTTCACCCAAAATGACATTTGGAGAACTTAGCTTTCATTTGATGTGCTCGAAGGGTCTCTAAGACTTCCATAAGATGTAGGGCATGTTCTTCCTTACTTCTAGAGAAGATCAGGATATCATCTAAAAGACTACAACAAACTTGTTTAGAAACTCCCTAAACACCCTACTCATCAAGTCTACTAAATAGGCGGGTGCATTCGTCAAACCAAAAGGCATGACGAGCCACTCAAAGAAACCATCTGGAGTTCTAAATGCAGTCTTATCAATACTATCCTTAGCTACCTCAACTGACGAAAACCTATAGCTAAGTCCAACTGCGAGAAAACCGAAGCACTAACCAACTGATCAAAAAATCACCTATTTTCGGAAATGGGTGCCTATCCTTTTTCGTGAGCTTATTCAGCTCCTTATAGTCCACGCACAATCTAAGCGAACCATCAGCCTTTGTAGCGAAAACAACCGGAGCATCCTATTCCAAAATACTTCTTCTTATGAACCCTTTCTTAAGCAGCTCCCCTACTTGTTTACTGAGTTCCTTCCTCTCTCTCGGAGCCATGTGGCGCACTAGCAATGCAACTGGCTTTGCATTATCTACTAACTATATTCGGAAGTCTATCTCGCGCCTCAGGCGTAAACCCCGAACCTCATCAAAAATGTCATCATACTCACAGACTACTCGAACAGATTGCAAATCATCGATGGATGCGTCAAGTGATTCTAGGTAGTTAAGCATCACTGAACCCTTAGGGTCATAAGAGATATCAAGGGTCCTTCCACATCGAGTCAACAACCTAACTACCCTCCTTTCACAGTCTAGGATGGCACCATACCTGGCTAGCCAATCCATCCCTAGAATCGGACCATAGCCCATGAAACCAAGTACGTAACCATTGCATTCAAACCCAGCGCCCAAGATAGACACTCTCAAATCCCGACAAATCATAGATAAATGAGCTGAACCACCAATAGGATTTGAGACTACAACAGGATCCATAACTAAACTGGTATTAAGGTGTAAAGTTTCAACTAATGAAGCAAATATAAACGAATGTGAAGCGCCAGAATCAAACAAGGTTCTAACAGGATGATCAAAAAGGAAAATCAAACTTTCAACAAAAACTTTTCTACCTCTATCAGGTATGCCAGCCGTGAGAGCACGCATCTGCCCTCCGGAAAATCCTGTACTTTGTCCTTGTCCTTGCCCTTGCCTCTTTGGACAATCCCTGATAAGACGTCCTGTCTCTCCGCAATGATAACAACCAGTCTTCTTCTTCTTCCTACGGTCTTTGGCTATATATGACCCACCATACCTTAGTACTGACACTTCCTCTTTTCTCGGGGTGTATAGTTCTTTCCATCCTTCTTAAGTTCCACTTCCTTATTCTGTTATTCTTCAACCTTGACCTCCTTCTTTTCTCCTTTATCTTCTTTGTGCATCAAGGATATATCCATGAGTTTCTCATCCTTGGTCTGTGCTTCTTAGCCCAATCCCCCTCATTTTCATTCTCATTCTCATCCTTGTGAAATATGTTAACAAGTCTCTCTCTAAAGATGCCTCCATAGCACGGAAAACCCTACAAAGCTTGAAAGAAAATTAGCCACAGGTGAAACTACTGCGGCTATAGATGGAAGTTAGGCACTTCTTTGCCCTTCGACATGCATTGTCTCATCATGCCTACGGAACCATGGCACGATGAGGTCACCTCCCAGAAAGCCAGGAGCCTCGTAGACTTAGAAAAGAAGGAAACAAGGATTCAAATAGAAAAATCAAAAGATAGTGCATATGGCTTTGGGGAATATGTCTTTCAAAACAAACTTTTCTTTTGAAAATACTTCTTTTAAAACAGCTTTCAAAATATTTTATCTGATCTGGTAATCTTCAGCTCTGATACCACGTGTAACACCCCACGTTCGTTAATGTCACTCACAAAGGGAATGCAATAAGTTTCGTGGAGCGTTTTAAGTAAATAGAATAGAATATTACAAGACAAATACATAAAATAGTACTTGAAATTTTTTAACTTTATTGCAACGGAAACAGAAATAAGTTTTGTTACATCTTCTCACCCATCACACTAAAACTAAGTACATGATATCAGTCTTGTACAAAAGTCATCAGAGTACATAATTTTTAAAACCATAATCCCCAATCCAAAATGCCATATGAAAGAGAAACAATACTAAGCATTACTTTCAGCACTTCAAGCAGGAAAGCCCGAATCAAGCTTCAACGTGCCCACCTAGAGAACCTGGGTGGGGAAGGGTGGGGGGAAGGAAAGAAAAGAGGCGAAACAAAAAGGGCCAGACATAAAGTCTGGTGAGTCCAGTGACTTTAACAATATAATTAGTAAAGCAACATGATAAGAACATAAACGGGATATAAGAGATGACTGTAACGTAAGCAGATATGACAAGGTAACAAGATGAGTAAGATATAACTTTGACTGCGCTTCTAACCACTATAAGATATTCTCTACACTGCACCAATACTAGTTTCATACTAAAAGATGATCCCTCTTGGCTAAATAGAATGATGATAGTTTCGTGTACTTCTAGCTACCACCATAGGTAACCAACATGCACTTATCACCACTAGATGTATCCACTATCCTCCCTGTTCAATTATGTACCTCTAGCTGCTATCATACGTAACCAATATGCACCTATCACCACTAGATGTACCCTCCCCATTCGATCGGCTCCCTAAACTCGTAGATACCTATGCTGGTCCCACCATAGGGTGTATCATTCTCTAAGGTGGCAACCCCGATACTACTAAAATGCATAGCTTACACCTACACGATGCAACAACGTCTTACCTACCAGCCCGGACCTACCCACGCACATGACTCCGTTGGACTTGAACTGCCATCGCTAACTCTTTATTGACCTCTTACAATTAACCCCAGTAAGCGTGTCCCTGTCCTCGACCTAGTTCGAGCTCATACGGATACTGAAATGGGTTACTGGTTGAAAAGGGTCCATACACTTGACACAAGCTTCCCTCCTAAGCTTGGTCCCCACTAGGAATTCCCACTTAACTCCTTTTTATCCCCATGTCTTATCACATGTCTCATCTTGGTTCAGTGCTTTTATTATGTTTCACAAGCTACCCATGTTACCCACTTAACCCTTTATTATTCCCATGTCTTACCACATGTCTTATCATGTTAAGTGCTTTTATTATGTTTCACATGCTACCCATGTTACCCACTTAACCCTTTATTATTCCCATGTATTACCACATGTTTTATCTTGGTTAAGTTTTCATTAATTCATTATAACCGTAATCTTGCAAGACCTTTCACATTAAATTGTCGTTTTGCGGTTGCTGGATATGCCGGGCGGTTCCGGGCAGGCTTATACCGCAAACCAAATCTAACCTCGTGTCTTTGCATTATTACGCATCTAATTTCTGCCTTTGACCTTTCACATTGGACTGCCGTTTGCGGTTGTTGGATATGCTGGGAAGTTCCAGGCAGACTTCTACCGCAAACCAAGTCTAACCTCGTGTCTTAGGCATTTAATTATCTCTTCATTTCTTCAAAGCCAATTTCTAGTTATGTAATATAACATATATTCCAATTTCCCATTATTTCCGATTCAAGTTATGTTTATGATTCTAATCCAAGTTATGCCTATAATTCCATGTATACAAATTGTACCAATTTATGCCCCAAATCAATTACATGATTACAAATCAATTTATGCCCAATTACATATTATTCAATATTTTCCCAAACTTTTCCTATAACGTTCCCACGTAATTCGTACATATGATTCAATGTAATATAATTAGGCTCGAAGTTAGCCTAATCTCGGAAATAAAAAGGAAAAGAAGAGAAGAAGGGAAGAGAACCATGACATCAAAACTGGCATAAAAATAAGCATATGAAATTTGAACTGGCATAAAACCATAAAATAGATCCAATAGGCATATGGAATATGAACTGGCATAGAACAATAAAATAGATCTAATAGGCATATGACAATAGAAATTTGGGTATCAATCTAGAAGATAAGAATTTACAAAACTTGATATGATTCATCTTATAGGCATGTTCATAAAATCCAATTTACAATCTTATCACAATCACTTTTAATTTAATTATATATGAAAATAACATAGACTCACAGTGACAAGATTCTTAGAAGAGAGAATTAATCGTTGTTGTAGCAATTCCGATCTTGAACAATTTTCTAATTGGATTGAAGAAGAACTATCTCTAAATCTCTACTTTGATTTTGGTTGGAGAATTAAGGCTAGTTAATTTAGATTAGAGCAGCATGGAGACGCCATGGATGAAAAAAATGAGATTAAGGTTAGGTTTAGGGGTAATTTATAGATGCTCTAGGTGAATTAGGACCCTTAGATTAGATTAGGATCCATCTGAACCATCCAGGCTAGAAAAACACGTCATCCCGCTAATCCCAGAAGAACACATCATCAGATCCACTACAAAACACGTCAGGCCAGATCTGGGCCGATGGGGACGACACCCCATGGGGGAGAGGGAGGGGGTCGACACCCACACGCGGGAAATTTCCCGCTCAGCCCGCTTTGTCTAAATTTTGATTTTTGAATAGTTTTTGTTATTTAATTATTATTTAAATAAATTCTGCTTTAAATTGAAATCTTCCAAGCTTCATAACTTCTTCATATGATATCCGATTTACACTAACTCGGACCCTATTCCAAGCAGAATTCCGAGGTGAACGAAATGGCGCAGCTTGTTTCCCTTAATTCTTCTTATAAAAATTAAGTATTCTTTAATTATCTCTGATGTCATATTTTAAAAATTACGGGGTGTTAGAGGTATTGTGGGGACACCCATTAAGATCTGATTCGATAAAGATCGTATACCCTGTGCAGTCATGATGGGCCTAGTTGTCGAGAATGTAAAAAGACAAACATATGAGCCACAGTGGCGTATGGAGGTTTGCTAGAACCGGGGTTACCATTTTCCCTTGACAAATGGCGTGTCGTAGCTAGTCATACGATTAACGATGGTTTCAAGATAGGATTGGCGGTGATAGCCAGAGTCATGGATGATGACTGTTTTGCTGGTACAGTCTTGTGTAGACTGTCCAATGTCGAAGGAGATATCTCTTTGGTGCTTGTTCGATGTTGGTTTTGACCTTCGGGGCTTGTGCTTGGGAGATGTCGATATTGATTAGGATGGTCTATGCTTGATAACCGATTGCTATTAATGAACTATTTGTTTCTACCTGATTGTTGTAAAGGCTATCACTATCAGATGTGGAGGAGACGAGTTGGCTTCTTCTCTGATGTGTTGGTAGATTAGTTGATTGATCTACCTATTTCTTATATATTTTATTGATGATGTTAGATAGATGTTTTATCGCTCATTAAGATTGTTGTCTGACTCAAGGTTTTATGTTTCCTCTTATTACATTGGGATGTTCATCCATTGTGTTGTGGATGGACAGACTAGTTAGCAGGTGATAGATTTTGATGAGACGATGCTGTAGAGCGATGATGAGCAGAAGGCTTACGTATTATTTTCTATTATACATGTTAGTTGTTGTTTCCACTGTTATGCTTATTGAGTTTTCTTTGAGTGATTGTAGTGAGGCATTTTGTATAGTCTCTTATAATGTACTCCAGTGATGTATGGATTTATCTAGTCGATATGAAAGTTTAAGTTTCTTCTCAAATTGCTTCACTATTATACGCTTGTTGTATGTGTTCTATTATACTTTATCTCTGCGCTGTGGGTTATACGACTGGTTCTACTTGTGTAATTCTATCCTGGTGATCGTCCATAGCTGCCAATCACATCTTTCAGCACAACATTGCTCTTGTTAAGTACATGAGTTATGGGCGGTCATCACATTGTCCATCAAAGCTCTGGTTAATCGATTTTAGCCAAATTTCGAAGGCGTAATTACGTATGAGAGATGTATTTATAGATTCCTGATGGATTTGTACTATATATTAGTGGATAGTATAATAGCGCTTGAACTTCTTTTGCAGTTTCTCCCATGTGGGGACTAATCATTCTATTTTCCAGATTTAGAATGAGTCGTCGAATGTCAGACACACTGCTAGGGAGGAGACTATTCCTGGAGGGGGAGACGGCGGTATACAAGATTACCCATCTATGTTCAAGGCCATGAAGGAAGTGATAATGAGGAGGGCACCCACTCCAAAGACAGTCGCGGTAGATGTAGGGGTTCAGGTGCAAGTGCCTAGAGTTGTGGACTTAGCGAAGCTATGCAAATACTACACTACTCTAGGAAAGAATCTGTTTAAGGGGACGGAGCTGACAACAGCGATTCAAGGGTGGCTTGATACCTGCATTCGAATATTTGAGGACTTGGGCATAGACGATGCAACGAAGAGGAAACTTGCATCGAGACAACTACAGGACAGAGCTATGGATTGGTGGAACTCTGTCACTGTAGAGACTCAGAAGATGAGATATCGTGGGATTGGTTCCAAGTCAAATTTGAGACGAAGTTCATTTCTATCACTCAGAAGTCTATTTTGTTCAAGAGATTCATTGAGCTGAAGCATAATGGTAGACATGTATTGGAGCATGTTCCGGATTTTTAAGCCTTGTCCAAGTATGCACGTTCATATGTTAAGACTCATTGTCATAAGAACGAGAAGTTTATCATGGGCTTGGACAAATACCTTGGGTGTTAGATGGTTGATCACTTGGATGATACTTATGTGAAGAACGTCAAGAAGGCTTTAAGGCATTAAAGTCTGTTTTCCAAGGAAGAGCCCATTGTTGCAGTTAAGGAGGAACAAAAGCCACAACACGGTGGTAATAACAAGAAGAGAAAGCATCAGCAACAAAAAGGAAAAGATGGTCAGAAAAAGAAGAAAGGCGAAGTGACTTGCTATAACTTCCAATAGAAAGGCCATTTTCCCAAGTACTTTAAGAATCCAAAGGTTGAGAGGAAGTGTCACAACTATAGCAAGCCTGGGCATCTCAATAAGGACTGTCCAGAACTAGCTAAGGGTAAACAAGTTATGAAGGCGTACGCTTTGGAAGCTGTGCCATCCTTTTCAAGAGATCCTAGGGCAGAGGAGAAAGGAAAGAGTGTCGTCATTCAAGGTATTCTTTCCATTAGAGGTGTTTTAGCTCGTGTGTTGTTTGATAATGAAGAATCACATTATTTCATTTGTAATGAACTTGTGTGCCGCTGGTTTTGAACTTGAGAATTGTGACAGACCTTATGTTATGACTAATGTAGTTAGTGGTTCGTCCAGTTTGTGTACGATTTTTCGTGGTCTAATGTTATCGAGTCATGATTGCTCCTTTATGTGTGATTACATTGTTTTGAACTTCGCTAGGTCTGGGATCATACTGGGTATGGACTGGCTCAAGAAGTATGCGACAAAAGTTGATTGCGAGAAGCTCAAGGGGACAGATGGGAATGTGGAAGGGCGAATGGTGGTGATTCGATGTAAGCCCAAAGATGGCGTATTCATAAGCTTTTTATATTCGCTTGTGATTTCACGGGAAGACTGGTCATCTGTGCTGATCGTGAGTAATTTTGATGATATCTTTAATGAGGTCAAAGGGTTACCACCGCATCATGAGATTGAGTTCAGAATCAATTTGGTCGAGGGTGCTAGAGCTATCATCATGCCTCTTAGGCGGATGGCGCCTAAGGAACAATGAGAATTAGAGTTGCAAGTTCGTGACCTTTTGGCAAAAGGATTGATTAGAAGAAATACGTTTGAATGGGTGCACCAGTTGTGTTTGCAATCAAGACTAATGGATCTTTGAGATTTTTTGTGGATTATCGTGAGCTGAAAAAGGTGACCAAGAAGAAAAAGTATCCATTGCCAAGGATAAAAAAATTGTTCGATCATCTTTAGAAGGCCAAGGTGTTTTCATAGATGGATTTGGCAACAGGATTTCACCAGTTGAGGGTAGCAAAGGATAGTGTGCCGAAGACTGCTTTTTGGACACCATCTGGTTTGCTCGAAAGGTTGGTGATGCCATTTGGGTTGACTAATGCGCCAGCGTATTTCGTGGATCTTATGAATATGGTGTTCAAAGATAGGTTGGAGAAGTTTATGCTTGTGTCCGTGGATGATATCTTGGTTTACTCATGTAATGAGGAAGAGCATAAGACGCACTTCCAAGTTGTTTTGGAAATCTTGCGAAACCACTAGCTGAGAGCTAAGTTTTCAAAGGGCCACTTCTGGAAGAGCAAAGTGAGGTTCTTAGGCTACGTTGTTTCTGGAAATGGAATAGCAATTAAAATTCTACATTTCACTTAAGAAGCCCGTTTTAAAACTACCATAATCATTTACAAAACTACCTCATGATAACTTTCTCCTATGGTTTAAGTTTTATTCTATATGTTTAAATTAAATATGTAATCTAAAGTTTAAAATAATAAGATAATTGTAGTTAAGCGATATTCATTGGTTCTATCACTAAAGACAATATGAAAATTTCAATAATATATATCATACCCAAACCAGTAGAATAAGATAATATTACATTTTTGTTAAACTAGAATACGTAAGTCACATGACATACAGTGACATAAATAATAAATAATTTTGTAAAATACGCTCTTTAAATTTCAGAATACACATATGTTCTTTCTCAAAAACATGTTTAAAAAACACTGGAACCAGCTAATCTCTAAATAAATACAGTAAAAATAGGAAATATTTTCGCTCTTGCAAAAAAAAAAGCTGTTCTGCAAAGAATTTTTTTAAAAAGTGTTTACATAAACACGAGACTAAGTACAAATTTGAATTTCAGAATAAATGAAAAAATAATAGAAGAAAAATATCAAAAAAGTATCAACCAATTCATCATTCATCACAAAATTATGTTTTTTTTTACAATAGAAAACCTTAATTTTAAATTTTTTTGAACCTTTTACCAAGATGTCTTAATTCGCTTCTAATATTTTATATTTGACTTCATATACTAGTGTTAATCAAGAATTTTGTAAATATAATTGAATTTAGTAAACTATTAGTTGCCGATGTGTCAAATAAATCAAAAAAATTCCATTATTTGTACGATATTCATATTAACGAAAATGATATAAAATTCATTTGGATATACAAATACATTAGTCACATAACATGACTGTATACAAAAGCAACCATTGCAAATTTAGTTTCTAATTCATATATATGTACATTAATGTTACATTGTAAAATTCTTATTTTAACTGAAGTGCTTGCATTTTTAAATTTCTACTGTTGCTTACAATACCCACCTCAATATCACATAATTTTGCATAATCACATCAATGTATTCTTAGTTAATAATGTAATACTTGTTTTATCTTATTTGAATAAGTAACATTAATACATATATTCATTAATTTATCTAATAAATCTTTAAATGTGACAGTTTCAACATGTATATCATATTCATATTTCAAAAAGTACACAAATAAATTATTCACTTAAATATAAAGATGTATAATTTAGATATCATAAATAATGTACATGAATAATGTTAATAGAACTATTTTATTTTGACGAAGCCTGAACTAATTTATTGTTCATTTATTTTAATAAATTTATCTTCATCGTAGATTTTCTTTAACTTTAAATATCCATATTTTGACATCCCTATAGCTATGTACAACTTCTCAATTGTTTTCCAACCTTTCATGTTTAGATCATGGTATAAGGTATCGGACAATACCCCGAAATCTTGGTGATACCGTACTTTTAAATAATTATTTAATTATATTAATTTTGTAATAAAGGTTTGTAACGTCACAACTTCTTCATACGAAGTCAGAAATTCGCGATTTCAGAGGCGTTGGAATCCTCTTGTCGAGAGCGTTAACATGGAACTGACTAGAAGCGATTTGGAGCAAGTTAGAATTTAGGGCAAATTTAAACCCGAACTGTTCAAAAATTCAGAAATAAAACCGGTAGAGTGTAAACCAACTGTGAGAAACCAAACACCATTGATTGTACAAACCATGATTGTTTGTTTGGATTGAATGGAGTGTATTATGTTTATTGTTTGTATGAACTGAATAAAATATTCATGTATGGAATGAAATATTTGAACAATAAAAATACCATTTTTATTGAATGAATATAATATATAAAATATTCATGTATGGAATAAAATATTTGAACAATAAAAATATCATTTTTATTAAATGAATATAATATATAAAATATTCCTGTATGGAATAAAATATTGGAACAATAAAAATATCATTTTTATTGAATGAATATAATATATAAAATATTCATGTATGGAATAAATATTTGAACAATAAAAATATCATTTTTATTGAATGAATATAATATATAAAATATTCATGTATGGAGATATTTGAACAATAAAAATATAATTTTTATTGAATATATAAACCATATAAAATGGTCATGTGTTGGAAATAAATATTCATTTACAAATCAGATGATTTGTTTATGTACACCCATTTAACCGATATTGATTAGGACGATAAATTTTACACATCTCCCAAATGCACAAACAATGTTCAGTATGTGTTGTTTGAAAACCCCACACGGGTATTGGGATGATATTTGACATACACTAATCTTGATATTTATTTGTATATCAATCGATGGGTTGATAAGCTGTGATGAGCGTTAATTATTTATTTTTAACGCTTATACAGTTGTAAATTGCACTCTAGATGATGGTTGACTATGTATGATTATTGTTGTTTACACGTATGTATGAAATCCATATAAATAATATTATATGGTAATTGATTTTGTCTGATTCCAATTCAGAAAGAATGAATATTTTAAATTAACGAATATTTTAAAATGACGAATAATGAATATTTTAAAATAACTAATATTTTAAAATAACTAATATTTTAAAATATTATTCAGTAATGGATCAGAATATGATTTTGATGTCCGATTTGGGATAGACACAAAAATGTTGAAATATATGAAGCCGTGTTGATTCGATATGCGCCATTTTGACGCGAACGATATTTATATCGATTTTATTCATTTTTATAATGAATATCGAGAAGGAAATTATTTAAAAATCTGATATTTTGAAAATATTATCATTTAAATAATATAATGATAAGGAGTATTCAAATTTGATTTGAAATTTGAAATGGAATTGAAATCGTTTTAAAATGAATTTAAAACGAATTTATAAAAGAATATTCAAATTTGATTTGAAATTTGAAATGTGATTGAAATTGTTTTAAAATGAATTTAAAACGGATTTATAAAGGATTATTCAATTTTTATTTTAAAATTGAAAATGAAGTTGAAATCATTTTTAAAACGAATTTAAAACGATTTATAAAATAATTTTTAAATGGAAATCGACAAAATATATATATTATATATATTTAATGACCTGAATAGAACACGCCGCGGTAGTTCGCAAATTTCGACCATTGATTTCGAGTGGACATTACGGGAGATCCGACCGTCGGATTCTCCTAAAACTGAAATCGTTGGGTTCGTATCGAAAAGAGCTTTCTAATGAATATAAGAGATTTGAAATCTAACGGTTGGATTTGGAATTATGTCCAAATCAAATTTGGAAAAGGTCGTTGTAAGTGCAGTTCGATGATCGTTTATGGAAATCGACTGTACGGGCGTTGATAAAATTATTAAAAATATTAATAATTTGTGTAAAATCATAATAAATGATTTGGAAAGAATTAGGATGAAAAATTCCATATTTGAAAAAATAAAAATATATTTTATCGAAATGAACTAGTTATTAACTAGAATTATAATCCAATTATTTTTAAATAAATAAATTGGATTGAGAATGGATTTTAATATAACCAAAATTTCCAATATATGAATTGGAATGGATTTGATTCGAAATAATCTTCGGAATATTTCGATGTTGAATTTTTTGATTATATAGATATTTTTATGGAAATTTGAAAGATATATTTATATCGTTATTTCCAATACGATATTTGTTGGTTTCAGAATTTGGTATTGAATACAAGCCGATATATTTTCTATTCAGAGCCTTGTATTTAATATCAAATGGGATTTTGGGTTTGTCATTAATAGTGTCTTCATTAACACTGTTCTTGAACCCCATGTGAAAAGAATAAATCTTTTAATTAAGATTATTAGAGTTTCCAATTATATTTGGTAATTGGAATAAAATGGAATGTGAATCTGATTTATCGTAAACTGTGTTTTTAACGACATTCGTTCTTTAACTCGATTTACAGTGAAATGTGATTTGGAATTTTTAAATCTTTTATTAAGATTTAAAGGAAATTTTCGAAAGTAAAGTTTTCCAATTTAATACAATATATTGGAAAGGAATGGAATACGATTTGATAATAATCGAAGTGAGCTTCTGTGAAGGAAGACTATTAATTTATATGGAATTTAAAAGGCTTTGTCGTTATTTCATTTATATTATTAGTCGGATACAGAAATTGATATCTATTATATATATTGATCTGTTTTCCGTGAAGATTCCATAATTAATGGAATGGGATTTTGGGTTTATCGTGAACTGTGTTTTAAATGACATTAGTTCTTTAACCCAGTTAAAGATAAGATTAGTTTCTTAACTTTGAATAATCATTAAGAAATGATTTTTGAGATCAAAACCGAATTAGAGTTTAATGAATTTTAATTAGATTGGAATGTGAATGGGATGATTAAATTTATCGAATTCATGAAATGATCGAGAATGGAGTATCACCAGTTTTGCTCCAAGCGACAGTTAAATCATAAATTAGATTTGAACGTGAAATGGTAATTAATTTTACTGATAACACCGTGGTGTTAGTTATGAAGTATTACCAGTTTTGCTTCATGGGATGAATAGGTTGTGACTGGGAAACAAAACAAATAGTTACTTCGGTATGGTTCGATAATCCCGACTAGTTGGATAAACCTTAATTTGGTTTGAAATGGAAAAGATAATGAAATCTTTTGAAATGATATCCAAAGGAAGATTAAAAAATAATTTCAAAAGAATTTATCCTTGATAAAATTAATGGGAACATTTCCCTAAAAATGAGAAGATTTGAATAAAAGAATATTCTGGATTGGAATGAGGCGTATGTTGTGTTTTATAGCACTTGTTTATTATATGCGCGAGTTATTCAGAAAGACCGGGTTTATCACATTCTGAATAACTGAATCGACGATAAGTGGTTGAAGACTAGAGGTCTTCTCATCGTTTGGATGATTACTGATGTCTTGATTGAGCTGTACATCTAAGACGAGGTAATAAGTGGTGATCGTCCAGACGTACTTGGAGATCGACCGGATATGCGAGGACCTCTCTCCTGTATTGGACATATGGGACGAGGAATAAGGTGCCTCCGGTTTCATTTAGACCCAGAACAGACTTGTAAATGGATGTGTGTCTGACATTGGATTTCATTCTGTGTGATTGATAGACATCAGTTGCATGGAATGAATTGCCTATGTGGCATGCTGAGATGCGAATGATCAAGGCTTCTGTCGAAAAGTAGAGTCTTGTGGTTGATGATCAAAGCACGACTTTAATATATCATAGCTTTGTGTATAACGTTGATTCGCGAGACTCACACCCTGGTGTGAACCAGAAACGGTAGAGGACTTCAGGGAGGATATGCGTTTCCTTCTAGATAGGAGTGGTGTCATGGTATGGAGCCCAAACATTTTTACTTATATGGATGATGGATAGCGAGGCGCCTCGGTTATATTGGTCAGTATGGGTCCGATGGGTGGTTTGGTCGATATACTAACTAGTTTTACGCCCCATAGGGCGGGGAAACTTATTGTTCAGGCATTTTAATCCACTCCGCGTGGACCGGCCCTGACGACCCAAGGGTCAATGTATTATGATCCTGAGACACGGGCTAGGGCGTCTCGAAGCGGTAAGGACGGTCCGTTGCCTTGGTTCACAGATGGAAATCCAACTTCCACTACGTGAATTTGCGGTTTTGATTGTAGAGCCTAGTATGGCGACATAGTAGCATGGGATGCTATGCTGTCTATGATTGATGCATTTATATTTGAAGTTGTTTTATACACCATGCACTAGTAATAGTATCAAATGATTTGTTTTAAACGTACCAAGCATGTTTGGCTACTATAAGTTAAAACTCTATCCTTCAGCTTGTGTTGCATTTTGTGATGGGACCTGAGTCTTATAATAGCTTCAATTTTCCAAAAAGCACTGCATTGTTTGTTTTATGCACTGGTATTCTTGGGAGGAAACCTGTGATAACCCCAAACCTCCACTAGGTGAAAGTAAGGAATAATCATATGGAATACAACATAAATATAACAATACATATCACTGATACAATATAGCAAAGGAAAACCATAGTATAATAACATCATAGCAGCGGAAATATAATGTCATAAACCACAGAATCCCAACAGTCACAGAATTCCAAATTATTACATCAAGTCTGCAGAAATGGAAATAAGTTCCAACTCCCAAAATAAGCAATACGAAATGAAACAAGTCTAATGTCTGAAAATAAAAAGAGAAAAATGCAATAGAGAGAAATGATGGATATCTTCAAAGCTCCAAGCCATCATCTCTCCACAAAAGCAAATCCAAGCAAAGATAATGAGCAACTCCAAGACAAGACTCCAAGCAGAGAATGAACCTGTTTACTTGGCTGCCCGTGTGTAAAGAGGGCACCCGAGTTTGCAAAAAGGTGAAACAAACTACGGGTCAGTCGTGGGACTGGTATGAGAATTCTTAACTAGTTTACTAATAATAATATGACAAATCCAAAGACCACGCCGCTAATGCGGAACGGATTTACTCAATGGATTGTCGTGCATAATTTAAAGTGTCAGAACGAGCAGATAAATAGATAGTACAACATCGCAATGCTTTTTGGAAAAATGGAATCACCAAAAGACTCAAGTCCCATCACACAATGCAACGCACACCAGAGGATAGAGTTTTCCCTTATGGTAATTAAACATGTTAAATACGGCAAATACGAGTTTAATATTATTATTAGTGTATAATTAAACATTTCAAAATAAATGTATCAATCCTAGGAAACATAGTACCCCATCCTACTATATCTCCATACTAGTAATACAATCAAAACCGTAGGGTCGTAATTGGAATTTGGATTTCCATCTGAGTCAAGGCTAGGGAGGAGCTCCTTACCGATTTGAGACACTCTAGCCAGTGTCCCAGGATTGGTACTCTGTCCAACCCTTGGATCCTGCCGGGTCGGTCCACACTTACTTTTGTGGATTAGTTATGCCTGAACACATGTTTCCCGGTCCTATGGGACCTATCACCCGAGGCGCCTCATTCCATCATCCACATAAGTAAAATGTCTGGGCTCCATACCATGACACCACTTCTAGCTAGAAAGAAACATGCTGCTCTCCCTGCGTTCCCTTCTCCCGTTTTAGACTCCGCCGGTGTGTGAGGCTCGTGAAGTCACGTCATACACAAAGCTATGCCTAAACAGGCTATGCTTTGATCATCCCACAAGGCCTGCTTTTCAACAAAGCCTTGATCTTATGCATCTTAGCATGCCACATCGTCAATCCATACCATACTACTGATTTCTACCAACATATTACCTCTGAGCTAGTATGTCTCAGAGAAGGGTGTAAAACACCAAACAAATATATGTTTAGCAGAGATCAAAAGATACAGTATCAAAGGAGTACCATGTCAGACATGCAATCCATTTATACGCTTATGCTCTGGGTCTGAGCGAAAGCCAAATCCGTTCAATCAACATGTTCGTTCGGACAATGACTTCGAATTGGGAGCAAATCAATTCAAAGCCTCAATCGCTGTCTTCCTGAGGGGAAGATTGACGGTCTTCATTAGTCGCCTTCTTCTTCAATTCTCATCGTCGTTTTGATTATTTGGAATGAGATTAACTCGGCCTTTCCAAATAATCTTCGTATATATATGTATATATATATATTGAAAAACTCTTCCTTATCGTTATTTTATTTAATTAAAAATAATTAAATCTTTAATCAACGATGATTCAGGTCAATGGTGATTCTGGCGCTGTTTTCAACCAATTTTGATTTTCACATATCTAAAAATCTAACCGTTGGATTTTGACGTATTATATATTGTTGCAAAGATTTTTCCAAGACGGTCCTAGCAGTTTCAGTTTCAAGAAAATCCGACGGTCGGATCTTCTTGTATAGTCATTTAAAGATATAATTTTAAAACGCGAACTACCGTGCTCGATTCGTTTAATTTTAATTATATTTATATATAAATATATAAACATAAACCGTTTAATTCTTTATTCTTATGAATATTGCCATTCTTTATCTTTTCATCCCTTTATTTACAGGAAAATGTAAAATCATACTTGAATGATGAATTCTTCCTTTTTAATTCCTTTAATTTCTTTAATTTACGGTAAAATGTAAATTATATTTCATCGACCAATTCCTTCTTTTAATTCCATTCTTACATGTAAAATGTAATTTATAATCCATCATTCCTAATTACATATAAAATATAAATTTTATGTACAGTGTAAATCCTATTTCTTATTTACATTATAAAAATGCAATTTATTTCATGCGGACTCATTTCATTCATAAATTACATATAAAAAAATGTAATTTATTTCATTCCTAAATTACATATAAAAATGTAATATATTTTATGCGATTTAAGTTCATTCATAAAATGCATATAAAAATGTATTTTCTTTCATGCGGTGTTAATTCATTCATAAAATACATATAAAAATGTATTTTATTTCATGCGGTGTTAATTCATTCATAAAATACATTAAAAAAATGTATTTTATTTCATGCGGTGTTAATTCATTCATAAAATGCATATAAAAAAAATGTATTTTCTTTCATGCGGTGTTAATTCATTCATAAAATACATATAAAAAAATGTATTTTATTTCATGCGGTGTTAATTCATTCATAAAATGCATATAAAAAAAATGTATTTTTATTTCATGCGACATTTCTTCCTTTAAATTACATTATAAAATAATGTAACTTATCCTACTGTCAATTTTCTTTTTATTAACATCATAAATAATGTCAATTTATCCTACGATGTCATTCTTTTATATTAGCATTATAAATAATATTAATTTATCCTACGGTATCATTCTTGTATATTAACATTATAAATAATATTAATTTCCTACCGTGTAAATCCCCTTTTTATCTACAAAATAATGCAAAATTATCCTACGTTGGAATTACTATATAATTTACATTTAAAATAATATAAGATGTACACATGGTGAAATTCATACATATTTACATTAGGAAAAATGTAAATTTTCATTCTCTAATTACAATGTGAAATCCATTCTTTCTTTACAATGTAAAAAATGACTTTTTAATTACAATGTAAAGTCCATTCTTTTTATTTCATAAAAAATAATATAAATCTTCCTATGGTTAAATTTCTCTTAAATATTAACATTAAAAATGTTAATGACAACCCATAGTCATTCTTTTATCCTACGATGTCATTCTTTTATGCATGCGGTGAAAATACTTTATTTACATAATAACATGTAAAATTTCATGTCATCACAAATTCTAATTTTAACTTACATAATAAAATGTACATCTTCATGACATTTCAAATTCTAATTTTAAATTTACAAAAACAAAATGTAATTTTAATGTCATCGCAAAGTCTAACTTTAAATTTACAAAATAAAATGTAAACTTTACAACATCACCAAATTCTAACTTTAATTTACATAATAAAATGTAAATTTTATATCAACGCCAAATTCTAATGTTAATTGTAACACCCCGAGAATTCTATAACTGTGAAATTCATGAATTAAAGTATAATCAAATTCAAATCAAAGAACTAAGGGAAACGGGATACGCCATTGCGTTCGTCTCGGAAAAATACGCGAAATAGAGTCCGAGTTTTCGAAAAACGGAGTCCGTATGAAGAAGATATGGCCTTCGGAAGTTTTGAATCAAATTTAAAATTCAAACAGAATAAAATAATAATTTAAAATCGGGCCCATTGGGCCAGGGTGGAAGAACACCCGCCTGGGCAACCCAGGTCGACTGGGCTGTCGACCTGGGCTACCCATGTCGACAGGGCTGTCGACAGCCCTGTCGACAGGGGTATCGACCTGGTCGAGTCCAGTCAACCTGGCTGGCCAGGTCGGTGTGTGGTCGAATTTCTGTGGTCTGCTTTGTCATTAGGGCTAGGTGGCGGGTTTTTATTGGTCTCTCTTCCTAATGAATGGCTACGATCTAACCTAGCAACATCAATGGTCCTAATCAATTCCTAACCTCTATATAAACAACCCTAGACTAAACCCTAATCTATTCATTCAAAATTAAAAACATAGCCGCCATGTTGCTGAGGAACGACAAAGAGTAGCCGCCAACTAAAGAGGGAATTAGGAAGAAAGTTCTAAAGCCTAAAGCAATTCAAGCAACCTAAAGCCAATCAATTCAACATAGGAATCCTATCTCTTAATTAGAGAATTCGCCGCAACCATTGTAAGTAGAGTATTACTTTGGTATAAATAAACAACTGTGTTGATGTGTATGCTTGAATTGTGGCAATGGAAGTAATTCATATTTGTGCAAAATTATGTTATTCATTATAAAGAACTACATGCGGTAGTTCTATGCAAATATACGTTTGGAATATTGCGCAAATTGTGTAATCTATGTTGAAGCTACATGTATGTAGTTAATTGAAATTCATGCAAGTTTGGGGCTTTGATATTATGCCATCATGATGTATATTTTTGTGCATAAATCATTTTGCAAGTAATTGAAACAAGTTTGGTTGTTATAGTTCATATGAAACTATGTTGGAATTTTGACACCATAATCCATGTATTAAGTCATGCTTTTGCAAATTTATGGCTAGGCTATGAATGACATTTGGCATAATTGAAATTTATGTTAGTTCTATATTGTTAAATGACATATGTGAGACATGGCTAGGTTAGACTCAAAAAAAAAATCCCTTTTTGCAAATTTAAAGCAAACACCATGATTAGGAATATTTATGCATAAGGATGTTTATACCATTGTTATGTAATTAGACTTAAATCATGATTAAGTTGAACTATGCCTTTTGTGTTAGTAACAAAGTATCCCTTTGTAAACATGTAGAAACCTTATGAACATGACTTGTTTATGTTTATGCTAGCAGTATTTATGCCATGCTTATGTTTGACATTATGCCATGTTTATGCTATTAGTATTTATGCCATGCTTATGTTTGACATTATGCCATGTTTATGCTAGCAGTATTTATGCCATGCTTATGTTTGACATTATGCCTAAATAAGAATATAGGTTCATGTTGTAGTTAAACCTATGCAAGTTCACATGCTTTGATTCATGTCACCTATGTTACCACTATGCAAGTACACCAATTTCTATCATGTATTTTCCAACGTCATATGCAAGTTCATGCGCCCACTTTCCCCTCTTTGTGTATACGCCATAAGCCTCCCCTTTTCGCATGGCTAAATTGGGCTTTAAAAGGCTAAGCCCAATATATATATAAACGGACGTGTAAAACGGGGGAAAATAACGTTGGGTTAAAAATTAATTAATGAATGAAAATATGAAATAGAAGGGCCCAAATTCAAGTATGGGTTGGGCCCGTGGTTGGTGTAACCTTTACACCATTAACTTAATAATGGGCCGCAAATACTTACATATAAGAAATAAAGAAGAATGACAAAATATGTAAATGTAGAAAAGACGATGTGTTTAACTCGAGGTTGGATTGAGTTGTGATGTAAACCTGCCCGGAACCGCCCGGCTGTCCAGTAGTCACAACAATACCTATCCAATGTGGGAGGTTAAACATAGAGCCCAGCAAGGACCCGAGGTTAGACTGAGTCGTGGCGTAAGACTGCCCGGAACCAACCGGCAACAGGCAGCCACAACAATACCTGTCTAATGTGAGAGGTCAGGGCCTTAATAAGACAATTAAGGCTGAGTCAGGATTGTTAGGATTAAGTGAACTAAAGACTTAATCAAAATGGAACATGCTAAACTAAACGGACTGGTGGGGTTAGGTTAGGAAACACTTAACCAACTTAGCATGTTGGCTAGAGATAGAAAACCTAGTAACGGGGGACCCTTTTCAGCAGTAACCCTAAAAGGTGTATCAGGATACCCTGAAACTAGGCAGGGTGGGGCACGATTACTGGGCTGATTGTAAGAGGTCAAAGCGACGGCGGTGGTGTAGCAGTGTAGGTTCTAACGGTGTGCGGGCGTGCACGCACTCCGGCGCAGAAAAATAAAGCACTGGGCACCAGTAGCATACCTGTGCACTCTAAGGTTGTGTCGGGTTGCCACTATGGGACTTGATACACCCCATGGTGGGACCAGCATAGGTAACTACAGGCATCGGGGGCCGTAAGACACATGTAACTATGCGAGTAGGAGCCGATCATCGTAGAATGGATCACATCACCCTGATTATGGGGTGCAAATTGGAAACTAGTTTATATGGGTTCAGAGATTAGCATGGGGTACGATAGTATATTCGACCCTAGACAACTTAACCAAGTTTATTGTGCTTGCCCACTTCTTGTTTATACTTATCATACCCAGTTCTTTATTCATAGACAAAATAGTTCTAGACTTACTCAGGCTTTATGTCTGACTCTACTTTTCTTTCGTCTTCTTTCTTCCGTTTCCCCCCAGGTCCTCAGGGAGGGAACACAGCAGCTTGACCAACCTCAACATCCAGCTTGAAGAAGAGAAATGTATTGCTTGGACTTTCCTGTTTTGAACTATGGCTTTGGACAATCCGCTATGGGGCTTTTGCAGTTTATTTATGTTTTATTTATGCTTCTTTAAATAATGTACTCAAGACAGATTATGAAAGTGTTATGTTTTTGGAAAGGATGTTGTTGTAACACGTATTTGACTTGATGAAATAAAATTTGTTATTCTTCCGCTGCTTACAAATATGTGTTCTTATATCTGTCTTGTATATCTGTGACTTGTACTTATAAACCTCCACCAAAATTAGGGCATTCCCTTTGAGAGTGACCCTAACGGAGGTGGGGTGTTTCACTTGGTATCAGAGCATAGGTTTACTAGATAAGATAAAAGGTTTTGAAAAATTATTTTCAAAAAGGAAATTTAAAGAAGCATTTTTAAAAGAAAAATATTATTTTATTTTAAAAAGGCAAAGTCCACTCCCCAAAGCCATAGGTATTATCTCTTATCCTTCGTTTTGAATCTATCCTTTTTGTTTCAGCATGTCCCAAGAACTTAACTTGCCTGAAGGGGTGCCCATACCTGGTTGGTTTAGACATTTCTTAGAAGCAAGGGCCACTCAGCCAGGTCCTACCATTCCTCCTCCCCCAGCAGAAGGAGATCATCCAGCTGCAGCAGCACCTTTTCCTCCACCTCCTCCACGGGGAAACACGTTTGCTAAGATATGTAAAGACTTTAAAGCTATGGGAGGAAGGGATTTCCATGGAACTGAGTCCTTCGTGGCAGCTAGGAATTGGCTAAAAGAAACGGAGGACCTCTTCATCATCTTTGAGGTAGAAGATAGGCAAAAAGTACAGTTAGCAGTGTGGCTATTGAAGGGTGAGGCTTCCTACTGGTGGGAAGTCACTAATGCTGAAAGACCGGTGGAGACATGGGAGGACTTTAGGGCAAGGTTTGAGACCAAATTTCTCTCAGATGCGGAAAGAAGTTTGCAGTTGGAAAAATTCTTATTCCTTAAGCAAGGAGACAAGACTGTTAGAGAGTATGTGAATCAGTTTGATGAGCTGGCTAGGTTTGGACTTGACCTAGTCAACACCCCGCACAAGAAGGCTCTCCGTTTCGTCAAAGGGTTAAATGAGCCATTACACAGTTTGGCCATGACCCATATACCCATGGGAGCCACGTATGAAAGATTGGTGCAAATGGCATTGCTGAATGAAGAGGATAAGGGCAAGAAGGAGACAAAGGCAGAAAGCTCTCAAGGGAAGAAAGAGGGTTTGCAGCCTAAGAAGACAGACTTTAAGAAGGGCGGAAAAGGCAACAAAGAGAAGAGGAAGTGTAATTTCTGTGGCAAAGTGGGGCACTTAGTAAAGGACTGCCGGAAAAAGAAGGCCAAGGAGAATGGTGGGTGCTTTTCGTGCGGTCAGACAGGCCACAGGGCTAAGGACTGCCCAAGGAAACGAGGACAGGGGCAGGGCACTGGATCCACCCCAGGGGCACAGGTTCATGTGCTAGAAGCGCCACCTTTGCAACAGCGAGGTACCAATACTTCTGTAGAAAGTGTAGTTTATCTTTATGATCACCCCGTTCGCACTTTATTTGATTCTGGCGCATCACACTCCTTTATCTCGTCTGCTTTAGTAGAATCTCTGCACCTAAAAACTAGTATGGTAGAGGACCCCTTAATTGTTTCAAACCCAATTGGGGGCCCAGCTCATTTGTGTATGATCTGTTTGGATTTGAAAATTTCTATCCTAAGTGTTGAATTTCAATGTAGTGCCTTTGTTTTGGGCTTTTCGGGGTATGGTTTGATTTTGGGTATGGATTGGCTATCCAGTAATGGGGCCATCCTTGATTGTGAGAAAAGGGTTGTTAGGCTCCTAACCCAGCTTGGTAATACTTTGGAAATTTCTTGTAATCCCTCGCATGCGGTTATGCTTAGTTATCTTGAATCGCTAGATGCCTCTGTTGAAAATTTGCATTCAGTTAGAGTGGTTCGGGAATATCCGGATGTCTTTGAAGAGGTGAAGGGCTTACCTCCGAAGCGGGAAATAGACTTCCGCATATATCTTGTAGATAATGCAAAGCCCGTTGCGTTACCCGTTAGACATATGGCTCCACGAGAAAGGAAAGAGCTCAGTAAACAGATTAAAGAGCTTCTAGAAAAGGGGTTCATTAGGAGGAGCATTTCAGAATGGGGCGCTCCAGTGGTGTTCGCTACAAAGGCGGATGGTTCACTCCGTCTATGTGTTGACTATAGGGAGCTCAACAAGTTAACGAAAAAGAATAGGCACCCTCTCCCTAGAATTGACGATTTGTTTGACCAGCTTGTAGGAGCGTCTGTTTTCTCCCAACTCGATTTAGCAACCGGTTTTCATCAGCTAAGGGTGGCTGAGGATAGCATCGATAAAACGGCTTTCAGAACCCCAGACGGTTTCTTTGAATGGCTTGTCATGCCTTTCGGCTTGACAAATGCACCTGCGTACTTCGTGGACCTGATGAGTAGGGTATTTAGAGATTTCCTCAACAAATTCGTAGTGGTCTTCGTAGATGATATCCTTATCTTCTCAAAGAGTGAAGAGGAACATGCTCAGCACTTAAGGGCAATCATGGAAACCTGGCGAGTACATCAACTAAAAGCCAAATTCTCCAAATGCCACTTTTGGAGAGAAGAAGTGAGGTTCCTTGGGCACATAGTATCCAAACAAGGGTTAGCGGTGGACCCTGCTAAAGTAGTGGCGGTACAAGATTGGAAGACACCAAGGAATGCAACTGAGGTCCGAAGCTTTCTAGGACTAGCCGGTTTCTATCGGAAATTCATAAGGGATTTTGCGAAAATCTCAGCTCCGCTCACGAAATTGACTAAGAAGAATCTAGTGTTTAATTGGGATTTGGATTGCGAGTTTGCTTTCCAACGACTGAAAAGGGCTCTCACAACAGCCCCAGTTTTGACGCTGCCAGATGGGAGCAAGATGTTCACTGTTTATACGGATGCATGTGGGACAGGACTAGGCGCCGTCTTAATGCAAGAAGGAAGGGTGGTAGCTTATGGCGGGAGGCAATTAAAGGTGCACGAAAAGAACTACCCAACCCACGATCTTGAGTTAGCCGCCATCGTCTTTGCACTCAAGTCTTGGCGACACTATCTCCTAGGTGAGAAGTTCGAACTTTACACTGACCATAAATCGTTGAAATATCTTTTCTCGCAGAAGGATCTTAACTTGAGGCAACAAAGGTGGATGGAGTTTCTTGCCTCGTACGATTTCGAAATCTCCTACACTCCGGGCAAAGGCAACGTAGCGGCAGACGCGTTGAGCCGAAAGAAATTGACCCTAAGCCCGTTGTTTGTTGAAAGACAAAGCCTAGAGTTTATAGCCAGCTTCGACTTTAGGCCTTCCTCCGATTTCGTACCAGGCTTGCTAGCATCTCTCGAAGTGCGCCCAACTTTAGTGGATTCAGTAGGGACAGCACAACGCGAAGACCCTCAGCTTGTGGAAATAATTGATAGGTTAATTAGGGGTGAGACTTCAAGTCACCTCAACAGATACTCCATTGACGATAGGGGTTTGCTAAGGCGAGACGGAAGACTATGCGTCCCACAGACAAAAGATTTAATAAAGAAGGTTCTCGAGGAAGCACATCACTCCAAGATGACGATACACCCAGGCGGGGATAAAATGTACAAAGACATAAAAAGGACTTTCTTCTGGAACGGCATGAAAAAGGACGTGGCAAAATTCGTTTCTAAGTGTATGGTGTGCCAACAGGTTAAGGCGGAACAGAAAAAGCCTGGCGGACTGCTACATCCTCTGGAGGTCCCGCAGTGGAAGTGGGATAGCATCTCAATGGACTTCATCGATGGGCTGCCTAGGTCTAGGAGAGGCAACACTAGCATTTGGGTAATAGTGGATAGGCTTACTAAAAGCGCCCACTTTTTACCTGTCAAAAGTAAAAGAACTACCTCATCCCTAGCATCACTTTACCTCAAGGAAATCGTACGACTCCATGGAATACCATCTAGCATTGTTAGTGACCGAGACCCCATCTTCACCAGCGAGTTTTGGCGGAGTCTGCAAGAAGCAGTAGGAACGCAGTTATGCTTGAGCACAGCTTACCATCCCCAAACCGACGGCCAAACAGAGAGAGTGAACAGAGTTTTGGAAGAACTTCTAAGACTATGCGTCCTTGACTTCGGAGGGACATGGGAAGACCACCTTCCTTTGGTGGAATTTGCCTACAACAACAGCTATCAAGCAACCATAGGAATGGTGCCCTTCGAAGCTTTATATGGAAAACCGTGCCGATCGCCCACTTGTTGGTGGGAGTCCACGGATAAGCTCATACTTGGACCAGATATGATCCGAGAGACTTCAGAGAAAGTGGACTTAATACGAAGAAGGATGAAGACGGCCCAAGACAGACAAAAGTCCTATGCCGACAAGAGGAGGACCGACCTTGAATTCGAGGTTGGAGACAGAGTTTTTCTCAAGGTATCACCGCTAAGAAACGTTGTTCGTTTTGGAACCACAGGAAAGCTTGCACCAAGGTTCGTAGGTCCATTCCCTATTATCGAGAAGATTGGGAAAATGGCCTATAGATTAGAGCTACCCGAGAAGTTGGCTGGAGTCCACAACGTCTTTCACGTTTCACATCTCCGAAAATGTCTACACGAGTCTGCTGAAGTAGTAGAGCCAAACGTCCTCGAAGAGGCCGAAGTGGAACGCGAAGCAACCATAAGAAGAGTTCCAACCCGCATCTTAGGGACGGAAGTGAAGAAGCTACGCAACCGCGAAGTCAAGCTCGTCAAAGTTCAGTGGAGCGACGCCGAGGGAGACGCGACTTGGGAAACTGAAGCTAGAATCCGTACTGCCTACCCTTTTCTGTTCGAGGGTACATTCTTGATCTTTCCTTTTTCCTTAAGTTGCGCTTTTATTTTAGGTATATTTCCTCGACCGTATCTTTTAGGTAGAAGCCCTTTGGATGGAAACATGTAGTTGAAACATGTTATGTATGATGGTTGCAAGTGGTTGCAACTGAATGCTAGTGGTTGCTCGTTGTTGCATATACACACACAATCTAGGTTTTAGATCGGCTCAGTCACTTCATATTGCATATGCATATATGTTTGCTTTCGTATGTGGTTGAACTATAATGTGTTGTCATGTGGATGTTGCATTTGTATTGAATGGTTGTGCACTCATGTAGAATCATGAATAGGAAAATTTGCATACATAATGGATTCATGGCACTTACATAATTCGCATTAAGGAGGTCAACTGAATCAGTAGACCGCCTGATTTTGCATTAGATAAGTTCATGTACACACACACTTCGCATATGATCATGAAGCATTAGAAATCTTTTAAGGACAATGGATGCTCGTGTTTGATGGATGAGTAGATGGATGATTGGATGTTAGGATATACATTCCTCCTAACTTGAAGATTTCGGGGACGAAATCCTTTTAAGTGGGGGAGAATGTAACACCCCGAGAATTCTATAACTGTGAAATTCATGAATTAAAGTATAATCAAATTCAAATCAAAGAACTAAGGGAAACGGGATACGCCATTGCGTTCGTCTCGGAAAAATACGCGAAATAGAGTCCGAGTTTTCGAAAAACGGAGTCCGTATGAAGAAGATATGGCCTTCGGAAGTTTTGAATCAAATTTAAAATTCAAACAGAATAAAATAATAATTTAAAATCGGGCCCATTGGGCCAGGGTGGAAGAACACCCGCCTGGGCAACCCAGGTCGACTGGGCTGTCGACCTGGGCTACCTATGTCGACAGGGCTGTCGACAGCCCTGTCGACAGGGGTATCGACCTGGTCGAGCCCAGTCAACCTGGCTGGCCAGGTCGGTGTGTGGTCGAATTTCTGTGGTCTGCTTTGTCATTAGGGCTAGGTGGCGGGTTTTTATTGGTCTCTCTTCCTAATGAATGGCTACGATCTAACCTAGCAACATCAATGGTCCTAATCAATTCCTAACCTCTATATAAACAACCCTAGACTACACCCTAATCTATTCATTCAAAATTAAAAACATAGCCGCCATGTTGCTGAGGAACGACAAAGAGTAGCCGCCAACTAAAGAGGGAATTAGGAAGAAAGTTCTAAAGCCTAAAGCAATTCAAGCAACCTAAAGCCAATCAATTCAACATAGGAATCCTATCTCTTAATTAGAGAATTCGCCGCAACCATTGTAAGTAGAGTATTACTTTGGTATAAATAAACAACTGTGTTGATGTGTATGCTTGAATTGTGGCAATGGAAGTAATTCATATTTGTGCAAAATTATGTTATTCATTATAAAGAACTACATGCGGTAGTTCTATGCAAATATACGTTTGGAATATTGCGCAAATTGTGTAATCTATGTTGAAGCTACATGTATGTAGTTAATTGAAATTCATGCAAGTTTGGGGCTTTGATATTATGCCATCATGATGTATATTTTTGTGCATAAATCATTTTGCAAGTAATTGAAACAAGTTTGGTTGTTATAGTTCATATGAAACTATGTTGGAATTTTGACACCATAATCCATGTATTAAGTCATGCTTTTGCAAATTTATGGCTAGGCTATGAATGACATTTGGCATAATTGAAATTTATGTTAGTTCTATATTGTTAAATGACATATGTGAGACATGGCTAGGTTAGACTCAAAAAAAAAATCCCTTTTTGCAAATTTAAAGCAAACACCATGATTAGGAATATTTATGCATAAGGATGTTTATACCATTGTTATGTAATTAGACTTAAATCATGATTAAGTTGAACTATGCCTTTTGTGTTAGTAACAAAGTATCCCTTTGTAAACATGTAGAAACCTTATGAACATGACTTGTTTATGTTTATGCTAGCAGTATTTATGCCATGCTTATGTTTGACATTATGCCATGTTTATGCTATTAGTATTTATGCCATGCTTATGTTTGACATTATGCCATGTTTATGCTAGCAGTATTTATGCCATGCTTATGTTTGACATTATGCCTAAATAAGAATATAGGTTCATGTTGTAGTTAAACCTATGCAAGTTCACATGCTTTGATTCATGTCACCTATGTTACCACTATGCAAGTACACCAATTTCTATCATGTATTTTCCAACGTCATATGCAAGTTCATGCGCCCACTTTCCCCTCTTTGTGTATACGCCATAAGCCTCCCCTTTTCGCATGGCTAAATTGGGCTTTAAAAGGCTAAGCCCAATATATATATAAACGGACGTGTAAAACGGGGGAAAATAACGTTGGGTTAAAAATTAATTAATGAATGAAAATATGAAATAGAAGGGCCCAAATTCAAGTATGGGTTGGGCCCGTGGTTGGTGTAACCTTTACACCATTAACTTAATAATGGGCCGCAAATACTTACATATAAGAAATAAAGAAGAATGACAAAATATGTAAATGTAGAAAAGACGATGTGTTTAACTCGAGGTTGGATTGAGTTGTGATGTAAACCTGCCCGGAACCGCCCGGCTGTCCAGTAGTCACAACAATACCTATCCAATGTGGGAGGTTAAACATAGAGCCCAGCAAGGACCCGAGGTTAGACTGAGTCGTGGCGTAAGACTGCCCGGAACCAACCGGCAACAGGCAGCCACAACAATACCTATCTAATGTGAGAGGTCAGGGCCTTAATAAGTCAATTAAGGCTGAGTCAGGATTGTTAGGATTAAGTGAACTAAAGACTTAATCAAAATGGAACATGCTAAACTAAACGGACTGGTGGGGTTAGGTTAGGAAACACTTAACCAACTTAGCATGTTGGCTAGAGATAGAAAACCTAGTAACGGGGGACCCTTTTCAGCAGTAACCCTAAAAGGTGTATCAGGATACCCTGAAACTAGGCAGGGTGGGGCACGATTACTGGGCTGATTGTAAGAGGTCAAAGCGACGGCGGTGGTGTAGCAGTGTAGGTTCTAACGGTGTGCGGGCGTGCACGCACTCCGGCGCAGAAAAATAAAGCACTGGGCACCAGTAGCATACCTGTGCACTCTAAGGTTGTGTCGGGTTGCCACTATGGGACTTGATACACCCCATGGTGGGACCAGCATAGGTAACTACAGGCATCGGGGGCCGTAAGACACATGTAACTATGCGAGTAGGAGCCGATCATCGTAGAATGGATCACATCACCCTGATTATGGGGTGCAAATTGGAAACTAGTTTATATGGGTTCAGAGATTAGCATGGGGTACGATAGTATATTCGACCCTAGACAACTTAACCAAGTTTATTGTGCTTGCCCACTTCTTGTTTATACTTATCATACCCAGTTCTTTATTCATAGACAAAATAGTACTAGACTTACTCAGGCTTTATGTCTGACTCTACTTTTCTTTCGTCTTCTTTCTTCCGTTTCCCCCCAGGTCCTCAGGGAGGGAACACAACAGCTTGACCAACCTCAACATCCAGCTTGAAGAAGAGAAATGTATTGCTTGGACTTTCCTGTTTTGAACTATGGCTTTGGACAATCCGCTATGGGGCTTTTGCAGTTTATTTATGTTTTATTTATGCTTCTTTAAATAATGTACTCAAGACAGATTATGAAAGTGTTATGTTTTTGGAAAGGATGTTGTTGTAACACGTATTTGACTTGATGAAATAAAATTTGTTGTTCTTCCGCTGCTTACAAATATGTGTTCTTATATCTGTCTTGTATATCTGTGACTTGTACTTATAAACCTCCACCAAAATTAGGGCATTCCCTTTGAGAGTGACCCTAACGGAGGTGGGGTGTTTCATTAATCTACATAATAAAATGTAAATTTTGTTTCAACGCCAAATTCTAATGTTAATCTACATAATAAAATGTAAATTTTGTTTCAACGCCAAGTTTTAACTTTAATTTACAAAATAAATTGTAAATCTCATATCAACGACAAATTCTAATTTTTAATTTACCAAATAAATTGTAAATTTCATATCAACAACAAATTCTAATTTTTAATCTACAAAATAAATTGTAAATTTCATATCAACAACAAATTCTAATTTTTAATTTACAAAATAAATTGTAAATTTCATATCAACAACAAATTCTAATTTACAAAATAAATTGTAAATTTCATGTCATCAAAATCAACAATATTCAAATAATCCAAGAGATCTAGATCTAGCAATTCAAATCAAAATAATATACAGGGTGATGTATATTTTGGCATATGACAAATCGGCAAGGCATAATTCAATGATATTAACAAGTAATCTATTTTAATTAGCCAATAATTTCAGATCTAACGTTTAGATTCGCGGATCTAACATCATACAGTCATGAACAATTTAGATCCGTATTTCAATATCGCTACATAGCAGATCAGTCAATATTCTTTTAATAACAAAGAATTAATAATTAAATAAATTAAATTTAATTAAAAATAAATTCTCACCGCTCTTGGTTCTGAGATGAATCAAGTTTGGTCAGATTTGGTGTTCGAATTCAAGACGGTTGCGGATCTGAAACATTTTACATGCAAATTCATATGAAAAATAAAAAAAAACAGCTTTTAACAACTGTCACAGCCACGTTTGTAAGCGTTACAAAATCTGAAGCTTTTACCTTTAGGAAAGTGTTCAAATCTTTGTTTTCAATTTGCCGGAGCTACGGTCGATGAAATGACGAACCGTTTGTTGGAGGTGGAAGAGCTTGGAGAGACCTATGATCGGCCAGAAGGTGGGGGCACTCGGCGGCGGCGGTGGGGCCCAGGGGAGGCGCGACCGTGGCGGCTTTGAGGGGCTATGGCGGCTTCATCGAGGCACGGTTCGAGGTGATTCTTGTCGCAGATCGTAGAGCTCGGAAAGAGCTTCGAAACGGGTACTCACACGCTAAATTTCGTTGAGAATTGAGAGAGAAATTGGAGAAACAAAATTCGGCCATGATGGGTTCATTGGTGCGGCTGAAATTCACGGTGGAGAGGACGGATGAACAGTGATTTCGAATTTTATAATATTATATTAGGTTTTCCTAATCATTATCTAATAATTTAATTAGCCCCTTTTGGTTCGAACTCCGATTCAGGCCTGCTTACTGTCGTTCTTAAGGTTTTGACACCTTCTGAACGCAATGGGCTATGTCCCGGGGTCTAATTCCGAGGCCTGTTATGAGTTTTGGAATAATTACATTATTTTATTAATATTTTAATGTGTACCGTACATGAAAATTCACCGAGGTCACAAACTAACTTCAAAAATTCTCAAAAAATATATTTAGCTATGTTTTGATGCTGTGGACCTATGAAAATTAATTTCGTTCAATTCTGAGCCCATATGGATTTTTAATGAATTTTTAAATTTAAAAATTTGCCCGTTTACACTAAAAAATTAATTATAATTATATTTTAATTCTAAAAATTACCAAAAAATAATTTTTAGCTTTTTTTTGATGATACGAATCCAACAAAATTTATTTCGTTGAATTCTGAGACTTTTTGGAAAATGGCTATTTTTCAGTCAATTAATTTTGACCGAAATTGACAAAATACAGTTTCTTTTGCCACACTCACAAATTAACTCGGAAGATTCTAAATATTGAAATCTATCAATAATTTAATATTCCAAATCCAACAAAAGTAGTTTCGTCGAAAACGGACACTGTTTGAAAAATCACTATTTTCCATGGCTATATATTTTATATTAAAAATACATTTTTAAACAAATAGTTTTCGAAACTCCAAATATATAAGTGTTTATACTTTGTAAATGCAGGAACGTCATTTCGGACTCAATGGAAGTGGTTTCGAGTTCAATTTCCTTCGTATGTGAAAAGTAGCTTTTTGGACCATATATATATTATATAAATTCTTACAGCGACCTTTCAAATTTTTTATTTTGACATAACTTATAAATTATAATCTAAAATTTAAATTTCTTAAATTCATTATATAGATATTGACAATACGAACCTAACATTTCTTGTTTTATCCAATTTCGTTTTAGAACCAATTTTATATAATTTTTCAAAGTTCAAAACTAAAATTTGAAACTACCGCACCCTTTCGGGCTTGGAATGGAATTTATAAAACTTTTAAAGTCTTACTTCAAATAAAATAAATTTTTAATCATTATTATTTAAAATAAATTATTTTAAATAGCCAAAGCTCATTAAAATTATTTAAAATAAAATTTTAAATTTCCCCCAAAAATCAGGGTTGTTCCAAAACCCATTCCATGATATGCGGCGTGGTCCTTAGATTTACTTAAAGTAAAGATTTAAATAACTATTTTAGTTCTCACACCAGTCACATGACTGACCTGGAGTTTATTGTTTTAACCTAAACTCTGGGTGCCCCTATTTTCTACACGGGCAGCTAGTAGTTTTGGTTTTGCAGATATTGTATTCACAAGATCCTGGTTTACAGCTGGAGCTATATTCGGAACGCTCTGTATCCGTGTATTTCTTTCACTTGTGTTTTGTATTATTTTCCGCTGCATTATAATTTGTAAATCTCTGATATTTTTCTGATGTACAATATTTATTCATACATTGTATATTCTTGTACTCTGATGTAAATTGTTGTAATAAGCAATGAAATGTTCTTCTTTTTGTGTTCTGATTGGTCGTGTTCTCAGACAATCCGGGCTTTCTCTTCTCTTCGGAGACCGGTGAAGTTCGAGTCGTCATTGGTGCCGATGTTGGACAAAACGAAACCATACAGAAAAACCAGCTTCGGTTACAACCAAAAAATATATATCAAATTATCATTCTAAATAACGTCTAAATTGAATCAAAATAGATTAAAGATGAAAAATCGTACTCGAAATAGCAAATCACCCAAATTTGACTGATAGTCAAAAGTCGAAGAAACCCTAGCTTTAACTTTGCTTGAGAGTTGAGAGTCAATTTGAAACTTGAAGCATTGGATTTGGTCGTGGTTGATAGTCATAGCCAATAATAAGAGCAAATTACCAACGCTTTTTGTAACAACCCATATTTTTAGAGCCGATTTAAAATTAATTTTTAATGGATTCTCATAGAAATTAAATATTTTAGATGAATTATTTTGATAATCAACAATTTATATTTTATTTTAAATCTAAGTTAGAACGTATAAATTTTTAATTAAAATGAACTAGAAATGGTGCAGTAGTTTGAAATTCGATTTTGAACTTTGAATGACTGTATACAATTCGATATAAGTCCGAATTTGATAAAACAAGAAATATTGGAATATTTTGAATTATAATTTTCTGGTGAATGTATGAAATTGAGATTTCAGTTTATAAATTATAAGTTATGTCGAAATTAAAATTTAGAATAGTTGCTATGGAATTTATATATATATATATATATATGTATATGTATATAATAAAATTATATATAGCCCTTAAAAATCGCCATTTTTCATATGGATGAATTTGGACTCAAAACCACTTCCACTGAGTTCAAAACGTCGTTTAGGTGCTCGAAAAGTATAAACTTCAATATATTCCGAGCTTCGGAGTTTTGGCACTTGGGTTGGGTCTTGGTTGGCTAAACATATCCCACTCTTATAACCTCCAAATCAGCCCTCTCCTAACATTCATGCAAACACTTAGCCAAAATTAGAAAATGGGGGAAGGAAAGGGAAATTAAAATCCCTAAACCTAATTTAATATTAGGAGCTCCAATCTTGTGAGAACAAGTGAAAAATCAAGGGAGAAGATTAGGTAAACTCATCTCCATCTTCTCCATCTCAATTCCTCTTCAATTTCTAAAATTTCCTATGACCTAATTCTTAAGAAATAGTTTCATATAATCATGGGTTGTTGATTCTAGTGTTTTTATCAAAGAGAGGATGTTCTAGCTCGCTATTAGTTTGATTCATAGCTTCGAACCATCAAAGGTGAGTTCTTTGTGAATTTGCATCTATGCCACTTGCCTAGAGGCTTGCAAAGTGTAACTCAGGTTCATTTTGATTCGTGTATATGCATAAGGATTGGTTAGATAAGTATACACTTTGCAGTTCATTAGTTTTAGTTTCATTGAATCGAAATTATGATGAGAGTTGTCCACACAATCTAATGCATATGCTATGAGTTGATTTGGCGATATTGTGAAGCTCCGTTGTCGTACTGGCAAGTTCTAATACTTCATAATTCGCTCATATCGCGTTTGATTGCTTTTGGTCCAATATTATGTTCGTTTTAGAGCTTAAGACCAAAATCATTGTAATCCCATATATATATGTTTGTGCATGTGCATTTGAGTGTTATGAGTTGCTTCAGTGCGTTATAGAAGCCTCATTTGCAGGTATATAACATCATAGGCCTTCGGGCATTTGTCGATATCACTTAGAGCTTGTTATCTAGGCAATATTATGCTTAGTCACAGGTTCAGATGTCTGAATATTTTGGGTCAGATGTCTGACCTGCAACGAATAATGTAATGACCTGGCATTTTTCCCGTTCCAAATCAGTATTTAAACCAACTCAAAACGTCCAAAACAACATATTGTTTTGGCTTATATGGTTTAAACAGGATAAATGCAAAATCACAGAGTACAAATATTTGCAGCGGACCAAAAATTTCATATAAAATATCCTTGTTTTATAAGATTGTACAGCGGAAGGAAAAAATGTAAACTTATACATAAGTTTCAAAGAATAAAACTTTATGATTTTTGTTGTCGAGCTAGCGCGCGTATGAATCTCTACCTGTCGTCTTCACGTTCCTCTGTGGTTGGCGAGCTGAAACATTATCCTGGAACACTTGGAGCCTGACCCGAGTGTCCCATGCAAAAACAAAAAACGCCCGAGTCAGGATTAAACTTATTTCAAGTTAGTACACTTCGATAAACATGTAAATATAATTTGTTTAATCCCAGTAACATATTAAATTATTCAAGCATAAATGAGCGAACCGCTGAAAAGGTGATCATGCTCAAAAGAGTATAAGTACAGGCGAGTTAACAACAGTGAACTGTCGAAAGATAAATGGAGTAACATAGCAAGGAACATACGGATATGGCTACATGCATCTAGCCTACAACTATTAAAAACTTATAAGTAAAAAAGACCATGGAGTGATGCAAGGTAAACATGCGAGACAGCCGAGTAAGGCTCAACAAAATGTGGTAACAGCAATGCAAATCATTTAGTTCGAATGTGGCAACGGGGCACCCAAAAAATAATAATTGCAAACTCATTCCGCCACATCAAGAATGCATGCATTGACTTATATGTAAAATAAGGGTGCCCACGTTTCAAAGCCTAAAGGTGTTAAACTACAATCCATACCACAAATTGAAGTATATATGACGGTGAGGTGGTCATGCTAGTTAAACAACAAGAATTGCCAGTGTGAGTGCATCACGTATTAATGCCAAAACATTACTAAAAACAAGTGTGCCAAAATCAAATGGACCATAATAAACATGCGGCAGCTCAATCCATTGTTAAATAAGGAAAACAAAGGTACTTCAAGTTAAATTTGCTTCCATGTACTGAGAGAACCACAGGTGTATATTGTTATAAGTTTCAACTCATGCATTTGCATTTTCTTAGACCCCTACCATCTCACTCTTCTTTGTCAGTCCGGTTTTTATTCACTGCTTTCAATTAAAAAATGAAATAAAGAAAAACTGACAATATTTAATTTTGGGTTGGTTGTCCTATATTTTCTTCATGGAAATAGTAACAATTTGTTTTGCATTGAAGAACTAAGAGGATGGAATGCAAAAACAAAATTACACTACTTTACGATGCATTTACGACGAATGTTTTTGTGGCTTCTTTAATAGAGTACATCTTTCTACCGCCACTTGGTATCACAAATGCAAAATAGCCATACAACCAAATAATCTAATTCCATGTTTAAACATAAATAAATGAAAGCAACATGCTTTACATAGAGGGTAGGGATTCATTTGCAACAGAACAGAGTTTACGAATAAAACGGGAACATATATACCTCTTGCATTAACATAAGAAAGGTGAAATATAGAAACAGCAAGGCTATTGCATGCATAATATGGTTGGTAAACAAGACTTATGCTTCAGGGTTATGAACTTTAAACTAAGTATTGGTTTAAGGAAAAATAAATATAGCATATATATAGAACTGGCATCACAAAAAGGGGAGGCCAAATAAATGAGCAACAGCTAATACATGTAAACAACGATCAGACAATGCACAGTAGTGAGGACTCATGAGAATCTACACAGGGTTTCAAAGGTGCGATTTTAAGGTCAGGCAACGAAAAGTTGCGCCAAAATAGGTAGAACAGTTCGGCTAAAAAGGAATATGCCTCGAATGACAAGGAAACGATGAAAATACACTAACCCAACAATCCCGCAAACTAATTATATTCAGTGCACGAAGTATATGACTTGTAATAACTTTTATCGTAAGATAAACTTACTTCAAATCGACGATGGAGAAGCAGGAAAACGCAGGCAGTGGGCTGACCTTCAAGGTGGTGATGTCGCGCTTTGTTGGCGGCAGTCGTGGGGATGGACGGGTCGGAGCTTCGCGCAGTGTAGCGATTCGAGGCGGTAACGGCGGCGGTTGCTTGCAGTAGGAGGAAGGTTCCAAGGCAGAGGAAGGCGGTGGCTCGAACTTGTGATGGAGGAGGAGCCGGTGTCAAGGGAGGACGACGAAGCTGATAAATGGTGGCGGCAATAGGAATTTGGAGGATCGAATGGAGGATTTTCGGTTGGTAGCCATTGTTTGATTTAGGGATTTCTCGGCTGATAAAAATGGGAATAAGGGAAGAATATGGGGTTGGTGAACAAAATAGGAGGGTAAAAAACGGTGATAAAGGATGCCTGTAGAAGTATTCGGAAACCATGTAATACGTGTTTAAAGGTGCTTACACGAACTTAACAAGTGTAAAGCAAAGCTATTATATTTTATTTCAAACACAAATTAAAAATACATTACCAATTCAAATCTAAATCAATTATTTAAAAATCCTATTCAAATCTAGAATAAATTATAAACAAATCTCAAGTTTTAAAAAATCAAATTCTACTCTAAATAAATTTGTTTACATTCAAATATTTTTTTTCTTTCTAAAGCATTACTGATATTTATTTACATTTCATAGTTAGATTTTTCTTTCTAACCTTACGTTCAAATGTTTGAACAACTCACAAAGTCTCATTCCTAAGTTGAAGACCCAATATAAATATTCATTTTTAAATTAAATCTTAATTTTATTTTATATTTTAAACGTTGAAATGTTTTGGGCCATTACAATCTCCCCTACTTAAATCTTTTCGTCCTCGAAAAGGAGAGTTGTAAAATTATACTTAAGTTCGTAAAGCTTTTATATCACCTTTATTTATACAAAACTTAAATTATTGCATTGAAAAATTAGATAAGGAAATTTGCTATATTTCAAAATCATATTTTGCAAAACATTTGAAGATCTCAAAACAATTTCTTTGAGCTTAGAATCTCATTTTCATTTCAAACCATAAAAATACAACATATATATTTTTCATATAAAGAATCATAGTTTACATCGGATTTTCATAAATCAAATTCGCTTTTTAAACATATATGATAAACACTTGATACTCGAAGCCTAACAAGTCCATCGTCGTTCTTGCAAACTTAAGACATGCGTTAATGTTAGATCGAAATTTGGACCTAACACCCAAATTGTTATGCACTGTAGAGAATTTTAAATGAGGAACAAGGAAAAAGAAAATAACACTCAGAATTTATAGTGGTTCGGCGTTAACGAGCCTACGTCCACTTTATATCTTATTGATTATGCTTTAAAAGCTAGTACAACAGAGATTTCTCTTAATATTTCAGCGGTTTGACAACAATGGCGGACTCAGTATTCACTATTGCCAAAAAGATCCCGAAAAATGCCAAGCTCTGGGCTATTTATAGCTGATTTTGTCAGGCGGATCGCAGACACGTGGCACGAATCCCGAGATTTTCGGATCGCATCGCCACCATTGAAGAAACAGTCAAACTAGCCGTTGTGAACAGGTGTCGTCAGATCCGTGCGATTCGGATCGCTGAAGACCAGCTCGTGGTTGAACGGGTCAGGGAGTTCGGTTCGTTACAAGGGATCGGATCGCCTGGAGGTGACGTTCGTCGACGAGATGGGAGCGATCCGTTCCTGGGCGAGTCGACAGAGCGCGATCCATTCCTGGGCGAGACGATGGCGTGCGATCCGTTCCTGGGCGAGACGATGGCGTGCGATCCGTTCCTGGGCGAGACGATGGCGTGCGATCCGTTCCTGGGCGAGACGATGGCGTGCGATCCGTTCCTGGGCGAGACGATGGCGTGCGATCCGTTCCTGGGCGAGACGATGGCGTGTGATCCATTCTTCCACTTTCTTGGGGGACTTGGTTTCCTGATCTCCTTTCATGAATGATCCTGGATGGCTTGGTCAAAAAGCGAGCCAACATTTTGCCCCCTCGAAGTATGTTTTATTGATGGTGAAACATGCTTCGAAGATGCTTATTGACTCTCTCCTGAAGGGATGTAAGTTAACAGTCGCATTGGTTCAAATTGACACATGCATGAATCGGATCGCCATAGGATGACACGGTCCGATTTAGTCATCTGCTCGTCTCGTGCTGAGTTCCTAGGGTCTTGTGCGATACGGGGCGCATCTTCCTTCGATTCGTATCGGACCCTGAGTTTTGTGGGCCATCATTTCAAAGCGGTCCGTGGGCTTCTTTGCGATTCCATTTCTGGATCGTGGCCTGTGGGGCGCTTCGTGGATCGAATAAGACAAAGGAGGGGAGACAAACGGTCACCTTCTTTGCCTATATAAGCCGACGTTCCCCTCTTCATTCTCCTTCTTTTTCTTCCCAGCTGAATCGTCTCGCGCGAGCTATCGAAAAACGAATCCAACCTTTTAAAACTTTCGAAAATCCAAGAATTCTCTCAGTTTTTAGAAAGGTAACTTTATAGAAAGCACTCTCATACTACTTTCATGAATTTCTACGGCTGATTCCAGAGAGAAACAATATAAATCCGCTACTTTCCGAATAAATCACCAAGTCGCCATGGCCATTGAACGTGGAGCTCAGAACTTGAGGATGGGAAGGAGATGAGGAAGAAGAAGGATGCAGAAGGAGAAGGAAGGCCGACTCGGATCGTGGTCAATGATTGAGGACGGAAGCAAGTGGCGAGACGAAAGATTGGGATGGCAACTAAGGGTCGTATCACGGTAGTCGCAACGGTTCGTGAGGGAGCCTTCCCTTCGTCCGGCGATTCGATGAGGGGCGAACTCTCTGCTATGCGAGTCGAAGGGGGTGATCCCTCTGCTATGCGAGTCGAAGGGGCGGTCCCTCTACTACGCGATCCGAAGGGGGCGGTCCCTCTACTACGCGATCCGTCTTACGGCTGGTGATACGAAGAAATTTCAGTCTTTAATCAGCGCCTTGTCGCTACAAAACTCTGGACAGTTAGGATAGAGCCTTGACGTTGATCTCTCTGGACTAAATGACTTCATGATTTGACTGCATATGACGACTAACGACCTTTAATAACCTCGACTGCTTTCATGTTTTATTATCGTTTTTAATGATGTGCACACACAAACACACACAGCAGCACTTGCACACACGGGGGACGGGTAGTGTTGATCTTATCGTTCATATTTTCTCGTCCTAGCAGCAATGTCGAACGACCACTCTTCCTCAAGATCTGTAGCCGAAACGGAATCCGAGACTCCTGAACAGCACAATCCTCAAATTCCTCCAATCAATCCAGAAGGTGAAGATTCCGGGTCTGAATATGAAGCCACAGAATCAGATCCGACAGAAAGCACGTCATCCAGCAACAACTCCGAGTCTGACGAACGAGCTCCGGACGAAATTCCAGGCGCAGTCGGGATAGATAAATTCTCTGACTCTTTAGCGTCCAAGCTCGACGAGATAAAACTCAAGAGAATCTGCTTAAGACACGGCATTCCATGGGACGATGTCTTAACACCTGGAAGCGAAGACAGACCCCATCTAGCACCGGAAGGGTATATGTCGATCAGTCGGACAATGTGCCTAGTAGGAGCTATTCCTCCGTTCCCTCCAATTGTCATTGAAACTCTGAGACGATTAGGCATTGCCCCGATGCAGCTTCATCCAAATGCCTACGCGTCTCTATACTCTTTATACGTTGCTTATGCGGAAATCTTGCACGCCGAACTCAAATTCAGAGACCTGGTGTTCTTCTTTCTTTTCAAGCACCGTTCTTCTGCAACTCCCAACTTTTCCTTTTTTGAATCAGTGGCGAACAGGAAAGTTCTGTATGACGGATACAGCAACATCGGGGATCCTAAGTCTGACTGGTTTTACATAAGAAGACAGGCTGGATGCTCACGGAGATGGCTCAAATCAAGTAAATTTTTATCGCCTAGTTGAATATCTTACTTGGGGAGTTTAAGTAATAACATTCGTCCGCTTTTTCCTTTGTCTTAAACAGATCATGTCTTCCCGAAAACAGAGGGTGCATTATACAACAACCGGTTATCCATTCTTTTGCAAAGCAGATCCGACTTTTTAAGGATTAAAAAATGCATTACGGATGACAACCTTCACAGGCATCGCCTCTTGGATAGGAAATTTGGACTTGGATCCGGCGGCAAACCTTATAAATATGTGCCCCCGACGGAAGAAGAGGGAACTTCACAAGCGGTGGAGACAACCAAATTTCACAAAAGTCCTTCTCCGATAGTCATCCAAGACGACGAAGACTTGAATGTATACAGGGGGGATGAGTCCCGTGGTGATGCGTCGAAGGAAATCCTTACCTCTGCCCCAATGGAAACTGTCGGTGATGACGAATTGACAGAAGAACAGTTATTCGACGAGCTGAATAAAATCCCTTTGCCCGACATTGAATACACGGAAAGAGACTTCGGCGAGGAGCCTTTCTTTTCTGCTCCCGAAGAAGCGGTTGATTCAACAAGGGGATGTGAAACGGGCCAGACGAGCCTGTCTCCAGGCCCGGGTCTGTTAGGGGGAATTATATGGGACGCACACCTCACACACACTGCCTGACCATGCACTATTATGTCGTGGATATTCAATGTGATAATATGCTCTTCTTTTCTTTTTTGCAGGAGTGATGTCGCGCAGGAAATCTTATTCGTATCGTTCTCTTCGCGAAGGCACCCCCAGCCTTCGTTCGGGTACTGAGCGCCCTCGCGGTCCTTCTCACAAGCCGAGCTCTTCGCAACCTCGATCTCCACCCAAATCAACTTCTACCAGGCCTTCGAGTCATCCAACAATTCCGACCGGGGGGAAGACACTTCCAAAAGAGTTGACCCCTCCAAAGAGTGCGCCTTCCCACAGTCGGTCGTCAAAAAGGCGTCACGAATCCAAAGATGGGGACAGAGATTCATCCAAAGACACTGAGCAAGAGAGAAGTAACATTGTTCCCACCAGCCAACCAGAATTAGCTGCCTCTGGTTCAAGGGACTACGTTCACGGTCCTGAAATCCAAGGTAGGCTGGAAAAGCTACGGGAACAATTTCCAGGAATGTTCTTCGATAGGATGGTCTTTGTTCCTGCCTTGGAACCAGTTCCCAAAAACTGGGATAAAGAAGTTATCGGGCATATCCGTCACGTGGCCAAGCAGTACGAGGCGATGAAAAAGCACGCACTTAATCTTTCAGAGGTCATCCGAACACTCGAAATAGAAGCTCACAGGTCTAAAGCAAAACTCGAAAATAATGAAAGGGCTAGGACAAAATTAGAGAAGGATCTGGAAGACGCTCAAGCCCAGCTTGCTTTGGCACAGAGAGACGCCGCAAACTATAAAACTGAATTAGAAAATGCCAAGCAGCGCTTTCATTCAGAACTGGATTCCAATAGCCAGGAAAAAATGGCCTTAAAAAAGGAAGTTGAAGACCTCAGAATGGCCAACATCGAATTGGTAACGGCACAAGGCCATTTTTTGACGGAGAAGGCTGCTTGGGAGGCGGAAAATGCGAGTCTAAAAGAAAGGTTGGCTCTGGCAGAGGCGGAAAAAGTGATTTTGCATGATCAGGTGGCCGACGCGGAGAGACGGGCAGCTCTTACCGAAAAGAACGTTGATAGCGCCATTGAAATGGCCACTGCCTCCAACAACAAACTCCTTGGAAGAGAGAAAGAAATCGAGGGGTTTGAGGAGATGATCTTTGATTTCCTCGGTCAAGTTCTCAAAACTCGCAATATCTCATGGATCCCGGATTATCATGTTACATTGGCCAACTTATGGGATGCCATCGTGGAAGGCGAAAAACATAGACTAGGGGTCGAAGAGATCGATGAAGATGAATTGATGAAAAGCATCCTAAGGGACAACGAGCCTGAGGATCTGGCAGAGGGCCGTCGCTTAATCCTGGCGGAAATGGAGAAGGAGAGAACCATGGCTAAAGGCAAAAGCAAAATTGACGAAGGTTCCAGCTCCGCCGCCAAGTCTAAAACTTCCGAAGTCGAGGAGTATCACCCTGACGATCCGCTAATCCCTTTAGGCTTAACTCCCGTGGTTGTTGGAGCATCCGGATCTACTCAAGAGGGAGTATCTGCAGAAGGTACCTTTCTCTTTTCCCAACAATTTGCTAAAGCGATTGCGAATTGCCGTCGTCTAACAGGACAACCCATTGAATTAGTAATGTGTGTCTCTCATAATGCAGGTGGCGAGCCCGCCGACAAGGGTGTTGGAAAAGAGAGGGAAGTGGAGGAGGGGACCGTCCTGCCGGGTGCTGAAATCGATGTTTCAGAGCGAGTCAAGGCCGCAACAGCTGAAGGAAGCATCTCGGTGCATAGCGCCGACGTACCCAAAGATGCTGAGACTATCGAGGCTTTAAAAGACTTGGATGGCCGGCATGTGGATGACGAAGAGGATACCACCGGCACCAAGAAGGCCGACGATGATGATGATGATGAGGAACCCCTGGCCAGCCGAAAAGCCAGACAAGAGAAAGAGTTGGCTTTGAAGAAGGTGGGGGATGAGGCTTTGGACGTGGTCCCTCTTGCAGAGTTCGATCCCAAAACTGGGATGATTATGAAAATCCAGTCCAAGTCCATCAGCCGGCAACTTCACTTTGCAAACCCTGATGACTTCCCGGCTTCCCTCTCCGGCAGAAGCAAGGGAAAAGATGGGGGAGAGGAAACCTCAGAGGAGTCAGATGCTCCCCTCGTGGGCAAGCGGAAAAGGAAGAAGGGGGATCCATCTGAAGCCGACAAGGAGAGGCTGGAGAGGCAGAAGCGAGAGAAGATATCAAAGCATAAATAGGATGTTTATTGATATTTTGTCTTTTAAGCTTCCCACTGGTCAGGAAGTGTAATTGTGAGACTGGCCTTCACTTTTGTTTCTAGCTTGTTTTCACTTTGCTGATTTGCAGTACATAAACAAGGATTTGTTTCTTCTTACATCATTGTGTACCTGTATTCATAGTAACTTTCCACGTTTAGTCGTTAGCCAACTATTAATAATTATAAGTCAGTCAATCAACAGGAAGAAGAATGTTCATGCTATGTTACACTTGTTATATCAAAGTTTAGTGTTCGCATAGGAGCGCATGATGCCCCCATAATCAATTGTTAGAGCTTTATGCTTGGCGATTCGTTCGTTCCCCGATCCTTCAGCGGGGAAGGAGCTACTTCTCAGCGCTCAATCGAAGACGCCTTTATACTCTTTCTCTCTCTGGAGAGTTAGAGTTCGAGCTCAGCGATTCATTCGCTCCCCGATCCTTCAGCGGGAAAGGAGCTCTTTCTCAGCGCTCAATCGGAGACGCTTTTATACTCTCTCTCTCTCTGGAGAGTTAGAGTTCGAGCTCAGCGATTCATTCGCTCCCCGATCCTTCAGCGGGAAAGGAGCTCTTTCTCAGCGCTCAATCGAAGACGCCTTTATACTCTTTCTCTCTCTGGAGAGTTAGAGTTCGAGCTCAGCGATTCATTCGCTCCCCGATCCTTCAGCGGGAAAGGAGCTCTTTCTCAGCGCTCAATCGGAGACGCTTTTATACTCTCTCTCTCTCTGGAGAGTTAGAGTTCGGACTCAGCCGTCTGCGATCATGCATGCTCCTCAAACTCGTCTCAGGTTTACGTTTTAATCCAAGCTCCGAGGATTAAAACCAGTTAGACAAGCAGCTAGAGCATTTACCAAGGCTTTGGGTTCCTCTGATTAGTTTATGAGAGGAACTGTCGGCACCGGACTTCAGGTACCTGCATTATTCACACTGAGTTTCATAGGCAAATAAATAAAGATGCAGTAAAGGTAAATGACACACAGTATTTTTATAGTGGTTCGGTCGAATCATGACCTACGTCCACTTTATAATCTCTTGCTTTAAAGAATCAGATTGTTCTAGGCGAGTCATGCCCTGTACATTGTTTTTTTTTTAACAAAGCAAAAGAATAAGTTTGAAGCCTCTTATGTTAAATATGGCCGTAGATGTTGGGCATTCCACACTCTGGGGATTTCCTTTCCATCTACGGTTGCCAGCTTGAAGGTTCCATTATCAAGCTTGCTGAGAATAGAGTACGGTCCTTCCCACTTCGCTCCCATATGAGTTGGGGGCAGAAAGACACGTTTCAGAACCAAGTCTCCGGGTTCCAAGGTTCGGGTTCGGACCTTTTTGTTGTAATATCGGGCGACCTGTTGTTTGCATCTCAGAGCACGCAGGTCGGCTTCATCTCTCTTTTCTTCGATCATATCCAGGGACTCAAGGAGCAATTCATTATAGGACATTGGATCATAATAGGTCACCCGATGAGAAGGTACCTTTATCTCAATCGGGATAACTGCTTCCGTTCCAAAAGCAAGGGAGAACGGGGTATGTCCTGTCGCTGATTTATATGTCGTCCTGTAGGCCCATAGTGCCAAGGGCAATTCGTCAGCCCACATAGCTCTAGCCCGCTTCATTCTTCTTTTCAGAATGGACTTAATTACTTTATTTACAGCTTCGACTTGCCCGTTCGATTGTGGGTGTGCCACGGAGGTGTACCGATTCTCGATGCGATATCTTTGACAGAAGTTTCTGAATTCAGCACTATCAAATTGAGTTCCGTTGTCTGTTATCACAATTTTTGGAATCCCGAATCGACAGATGATGTTTCTCACGATGAAGTTGATCACCCGTTTAGTTGTGATTGTAGTTAGTGGTTCTGCTTCAACCCACTTAGTGAAATAATCTACAGCCACAACGGCGAACTTTGCTCCGCCCCTCGCTATCGGGAGACTTCCTATGATATCAATTCCCCACATAGCAAAAGGCCATGGACTCATTATTGTTTTTAACTGGCTCGGAGGCGCCCTAGGTATCTTTGAAAACCTCTGGCACGCATCACATCGTCGTGCATATTTTACTGCATCCTTGTTCATGGTAGGCCAGAAGTAACCATGACGCAATATCTTTTTCGCCAAAGTTTGCCCCCCAGTGTGGTCGCCACATTCGCCTTCGTGGACTTCTTGCAGCACACGTTTGATGTCATCGTGGGCTATGCACCGAAGGAGGGGCATTGAATACCCTTGTCTATAAAGGATTCCGCCTTGCAGCACGTATCGGGCGGCTTTACGAATCACTTTACGCCTCTCGCTTTTCCTGGTCGGAAGCGCTCCATCCATTAGGAAATTCCTTATAGGAGTCATCCACGACTCCTTTTCTGGTTCCGTCTCCATTACAAGGTCGATTTCCATCTGATCGATGCTGGGAGACCAAAGTACTTCAACGGGGGCTAGCCCTATCACCTCAGGATCATTAGAGCTAGCCATCTTTGCCAACTTGTCCGCCTGCTGATTTTCCGACCGCGGAATATGAGATATGCTGTAGTGATCAAACTCATTCAGCAGCTCTTTCACTTTCTTTAAGTATAGAATCAATCTTGCACTTTTAGCTTGGTATCTCCCAGTAACTTGGTTCACAACTAACTTGGAATCGCAGAAGATGTTCTGTTTTGTGACTTCTAGCACCTTTGCAATCTTTAATCCGGCTATCAGAGCTTCATATTCAGAATCGTTGTTAGTGGCCTGAAACTCCATTCGGATGGCATAAGCAACTTTGAGGGTTCCACTTCTTCGTTTGCTATGTCTTCCTCAGGAACAGTGAATTCTGCTATGAAGTCAGCTATCACTTGCCCCCGAATTGACCGTCTGGGCTGAAAGTTCAAGTCAAATTGACTTAACTCAATATTCCATTTGAGTAATCTTCCAGACGCCTCTGGTCTCTGTAGAACTTTCTTGAGTGGGTGATCAGTATATATGATAATAGGATGCGCTTGAAAGTAGTGCCGAAGTTTTCTGGAGGCAATCAGTAAACTGTACGCCAGTTTTTCTATCCGTGGATAATTACGCTCTGCCGCTGTTAATTTTTTACTCACGTAATACACAGGTCTTTGGACCTTCTCCTCTTCCCTTACCAACGCTGAGCTGACTGCATGAGATGATACTGCCAAATACACGAATAAATCCTCGTGGTCTATTGGTTTAGATAGGATTGGAGGTTTCTCCAAGTGTCTGAGCAAGTTCTGGAACGCTTCCACGCAGTCAGGTGTCCATTTAAAGTGGCGTTTTCCCCGCTTTATTAATTCGAAGAATGGGATGCACTTATCCGTAGCCCTGGAGATAAATCTGCTCAGTGAGGCCACTTTTCCGGCAAGGCTTTGCACGTCCTTAATTTGCCTAGGTTCCTGGATGTTCCTGATTGCCGTGATCTGGTCCGGATTAATCTCGATACCACGCGAACTGACAATGAATCCTAAGAATTTTCCAGAAGCAACACCGAATGAACATTTGATGGGATTGAGTTTCATCCCATACTTTCGAAGAATGCCGAACATCTCTGCCAAGTCAGTAGTGTGTTGAAAGGATTGCTTGGATTTAACCAACATATCGTCGACGTATACTTCCATTGTTTTCCCAATTTGGTTATAAAACATTCTGTTGACCAAACGTTGGTACGTAGCGCCTGCGTTCTTCAAACCAAAGGGCATTACTACGTAACAATATAATCCCAGATCAGTGATAAAGCTGGTATGTTCTTGGTCCGGAACATGCATCAGAATCTGATTGTATCCCGAATAAGCATCCATGAATGAGAGAAGCTCATGACCCGCCGTCGAATCTTCCAACTGGTCAATTCGAGGTAATGGGAAACTATCTTTGGGACAAGCTTTGTTCAAATCCGAGAAGTCGATACACGTTCGCCACTTCCCGTTGGCCTTCTTTACCAGGACTGGGTTCGAAATCCAATCCGGGTAAGTTGAATCTCTGATAAATCCATTACTCTTTAGCTTCCCAACCTCTTCTTTCAAGGCAGCGGACCTCTCTGGGCCCAGCACTCGCCTTTTTTGCTTCACTGGAGGATGTTTGGGGTTAATGCTCAAAGAATGGCTCATGATTGATGGGGATATCCCGCACATGTCCGCATGGGTCCAAGCGAATACATCCAAGTTGTTCTTTAAGAAAGTCGTCAATTCTTTGGCAAGAGTCGGACTTAACTGGGATCCAATCTTAAGGACCTTCTCCGGATCACTGTCATCGATTGGCACATCCACAGTTACTTCGTTGGGAGTTGCCGTTCTGCCCCCGGGTTCTTGATCCTCTCTGGGATCTATATCCTCGGGCATCACTCTAGGCAACTCTCCAACCATTATCCTCTTTGATTGCTATAAAGTTTCCGCCCCCAAAGGGGGAGGAGTGCCTTTAGTTTCAATATCCCCGCCGTTGCGAAGCAACTTTAATTCGGCAACATAACATGCTCGCGCAGCAACTTGATCCCCTCTGACGATACCAACGCCGGCTTCTGTGGGGAACTTCAATAGCAAGCACCAGGGGGCTATACAGGCTCTGAATTTTGCGAGGGCCGGCCGGCCCAAGAAGGCATTGTATGGCGATTCGACATCCAAAACCACAAAGGGAAGGATTCTCACTCTCTGGCGTTCTCCTTCCCCAAGTGTAACTGGCAATTCTACGTAACCCATAGGCGCGGTGGATGCTCCGTTGAATCCACGAATCCATCCTTGGCAGGGCTTCAAGTCTTTTATCTCAAGATTCATCTGGTCAAAGGTTTTTTTGAAAAGGATATTAACGGAACTCCCGTTGTCCACCAGTACCTTATGAACAGTGGCTGGCCCAATGGGTATTGTGATTACAAGTGGATCTTCAGTTGGAGCATGGACCCCAATGCTTTCTCGCTCTCGGAAAACAACATCATCAGTCATCATCTTTTGCTGCTTCACCGGAACACTGTCCTCGGGGTTGCTACATTCCCCCACTTCGAGGTGTTGTTTGGCTGCGTTGACATATTGATCTAAAGCTTTGGAACTGTGCCCAGCAAGGTAAAGTCCACCGATCACGGTGTTGATTACAATATTCTTTCCCTTTTGCTGAGCAGTTGGCCTAACAGCAAGTTGATTTTGATTCTGATTCGGGGCCTGCACTGCTTGCCCCCGGTCCCTAGGCGCTACTCTGTATTCGTCTAGCTTCCCTTCTCGAAGCAACCTTTCGACTACGTCCCTCAGGTGACGGCATTCATTCGTCGAATGGCCGTGAATTTGATGAAAGAGGCAAAACTTCCCTGTCTCACGCTCTTTTTCTGTCGACTCTCTAGGAGGTGGCCTCTTATTCTGGAGGACTTCATACGCATCCATGAAGATATTCTCCAGAGTATCATTTATGGGTGTATAACTTTCAAAGGCCCTGGGACGAGTCCTTCTCTGGGAGTCGTTCCCTCGGCCCCTCTTCCGGCTGTTGCCATTAGCATTGTTATTGTTGTTACCCGGTCGGCGACCACCCTGGTTCTGATTTCCGACGTTAGCCTCAACTTTCCCCGAGTTGTCTCCAGTCTGTTTGATGGCGACATTGCTCTGAACTTCTTCCTTATCAGTTGTTTTAAGCTTTCGGTTCGCGTACACCTCTTCCCGGCGTAGATGTACATTGGCTTTCTCGTAGAATAATTCTCTGGTGTGGGGTGGTTTTCCTGCCAAGTACCTCCCGAATTCAGTGTCCTTATCCACTCCATCAATTAGTGTTGCGACAATGGTCGGCTCATGAGGATCTTTGACCTCAGTGGCGGCCAAATTGAAACGATCCAGGTACGTCTTTAGACTTTCGCCTGGTCGCTGTTTGACAAGAAATAGATCGATCACGCTTTTCGTCTTCTGTGCGTAGATACGGAATTGCTCTACGAACTTCTCGCTTAGTTCCCTGAAGCTGGAGATCGATCTTGCCGGCAGGCGAGTAAACCATAGCAAAGCCACGTCTTCCAGGAATATGGGAAACGCTTTACACTTGACCGCGTCAGAAGCGGCGGCGGCAGTCATCGACCAAGAGTATCTCATTAGGTGCTGAACAGGATCAGACCTCCCTGCATATCGGTTCATTTGTGGCATGTTGAAACGCCTTGGAAAAGTTGCATCCAAAATATCGTCAGTAAAAGGAGTATGACTACGGTCGATCCCCCAATCCTCGTTCCGCTGTCCACGGCTGTCGGCCAAAATCTGGTGAACCATGGCTGCAACGTTTGCACTAGTCAAAGGAGGTTCAGGATCAGTGCCCCTGGCCCGACGAGGCTCTCTGATCTCTCTTCGGGGAGTAGCCACAAAATCCGGGGCTTGGACGGGGCCTCGCTGCCCCCTGTTATCATGAGTATGTGTACCGCGACGGGGCTGAGGTGGCCTGTCATGCACAGGACTGTTCACGCCTCGAGTCCTGAGGGTCGTTGCTTGACCATTCATATTACGGTTTGCGGGTCTAGCCCCTAGTTCTTCTTCTTCTTGTGAGGGCAGGGTCCCGAACCGAAGCTGTTCTATGTTTTCGGCTCTTTCATACGGTCGCCGCGGAGGTCTCGGCGATTCTTCAGATGAAGAGGAATATGCTGGGGTGAGTGGACGTACTGGCGATGTTCTTTGCCTTGTTAGCTCATCAAGTCTTCTATCCATAGCCGTCAGGTTTTGCCGTAGGATAGAACTTTCCTGCCTTTGGGCGGCTAACTCATCAAATAACCTATCCCACATTTCGACAAAACGGGAAAGATCCCCCTCAGTAACAGGAGCAGCAAGATCATAATGGCCATCATCACCCTCTCTTATGGGCATAGTGCTCGGACCGGGTCGAGCAGAGGTTCCAGGACGATAGGAGTGGGTCATGGGTTCTTTTCCAGGTCGAGTTGTGTTCTGACCATCAGTTCGGGTAGCTGCGGTTCGTAGAGGGCGGTTCGCTGCGCCCCCCTGGGATCGACTCGTGGTCATGGTGCGCGGAGGCTGCGAGGTGTTGCCCCGAGATCGAGTAACAACTCCTTCAGTAGCGCGGATCGTCTCGTTCTCATCGACTCGGAACGAGGTGTTTTCATCGGATCGGATCGCCCCCTGCGCTCCGCGATCCAGAGTCTCTTCGTTGCCCAGTTCGTGCACACTCTCCTCGATCGTTTCGTTGGTCTGCGAAACTTTAGATCTTTTTCCAGCCATGATATCCGAATCGCTGGAATCTTCAAGAAAACGAATGACGAAACTTTAAGGCTGAGTTTCTCAGTGGAAGCACCAAAAATGTTAGATCGAAATTTGGACCTAACACCCAAATTGTTATGCACTGTAGAGAATTTTAAATGAGGAACAAGGAAAAAGAAAATAACACTCAGAATTTATAGTGGTTCGGCGTTAACGAGCCTACGTCCACTTTATATCTTATTGATTATGCTTTAAAAGCTAGTACAACAGAGATTTCTCTTAATATTTCAGCGGTTTGACAACAATGGCGGACTCAGTATTCACTATTGCCAAAAAGATCCCGAAAAATGCCAAGCTCTGGGCTATTTATAGCTGATTTTGTCAGGCGGATCGCAGACACGTGGCACGAATCCCGAGATTTTCGGATCGCATCGCCACCATTGAAGAAACAGTCAAACTAGCCGTTGTGAACAGGTGTCGTCAGATCCGTGCGATTCGGATCGCTGAAGACCAGCTCGTGGTTGAACGGGTCAGGGAGTTCGGTTCGTTACAAGGGATCGGATCGCCTGGAGGTGACGTTCGTCGACGAGATGGGAGCGATCCGTTCCTGGGCGAGTCGACAGAGCGCGATCCATTCCTGGGCGAGACGATGGCATGCGATCCGTTCCTGGGCGAGACGATGGCGTGTGATCCGTTCCTGGGCGAGACGATGGCGTGCGATCCGTTCCTGGGCGAGACGATGGCGTGCGATCCGTTCCTGGGCGAGACGATGGCGTGTGATCCATTCCTGGGCGAGGCGATGGCGTGCGATCCGTTCCTGGGCGAGACGATGGCGTGTGATCCATTCTTCCACTTTCTTGGGGGGCATGGTTTCCTGATCTCCTTTCATGAATGATCCTGGATGGCTTGGTCAAAAAGCGAGCCGTGCGTGGCTAAAATATACAAGTTCTAAATATACTTGTTTCAACTCCCAGTAAATAAAAATATATTTCTGTTTCATTTCCTCGAGAAGTTTTTCCCATGACAAGGCATAAGGATCACCTAACGTACGCAATAATATCTATAAATAAGGCTGCTCCGGACACAGACCATCGTCAAGGGTTCTCAAGCGAAGTGTACATCACGGTTTTCGTCCAGACACGGACCCCCGAGTAAAAAATCGTGGAGCACATATATCTCACGGTTTTTCATCCAGACATGGACACCGTATATGCCTAGGTTGCTCATCCGTAAATATCATCACCGAAGGATCTCAGCGAAGTGTACATCATGGCTTTCGTCCAGATGCAGACCTCCAAGTACAAAATCGTGGAGAAAATATATCTCACGGTTTTTCATCCAGACGCGGACACCGTATATGCCTAGGTTGCTTACTCGAAATCATACACCCTTCTTTTAGTCATGGGTTACCCGAATCCATGAAAATATATCAAATCATTTCATATCCCGAAGTCATAAATCATTTCGCAACAATAATTCACAAATACTTTTAATCATAATATTGTTGTCTTTCAAGCATTTTCAAATATCGAGATTCAATTCGTCGAAATTTTCTTAGTTCATAAATCGATTTATAAACTATTAATCATATCCAAATTAATATGGAAAGCAATTTCTTTCAATACATTGCAAATTAATTCAATCAATTAAAAGTGCAATTTTTAACTTTCAAACATACAACTTATGTTTCATATTTTGAAATCAACGAACTTATTTAAATATTTCAAGTCTTTCAAATTCTCTAAATTAAAGACTTTAAGGATAATTATATATCAAGCTTCGTAAATTTCAACTTATTTCAAAGTAACACTTTCGACAATTTTCATAAGTTGAAAATTTCTAAGAGACTCATAACGTCGTCAAGTTTCCTTTCGATGCTTTGGAAATCAAATTTTGATCAATACTAATTTCTTATCGTCCTTTCAAATCAAATAAGCCTTTCAAATTTTAAAGCTTAGGAAAATCGTTCCATACTACTTATATCAAATCTTTCTGTAGATCAAATTTCATTTAACCAGCTTTGAAACATTTCCAGATTTCCAATTAAATTCACATTTTCATATATGATCTCACATTCTCATAATATAAAAATTTCAAGAGCTTCAAAATGATTATCTTAGGAATCATTTATCATTCATATAGTCAAACAACCCTTCCTTTCAACATTATTCAAAAAATCATTATACCCAATATATGACTTTATTTATTCTTTCACATTTCAAATATCATATCTTGTTGAAAGGGTTATACTATCCAATTAGTTAGCAAATCTCTTGAAACACTTCCTATTCACAAATACTATCACGCTTTCGCTACGCACTCTGATTATGCGCACATATATTCAAACTTGTATTGATAAAACATTCCAAAACATTGATTTCAAAATTTTCGGAACCAAATTCTCAAAGTTAACATTTCAAAATCCATTTTTCCTTGTATAAGTTGGATTATATATTTCAACACCTTTAATTACTATGAAAAGCTCATTTATTAAGGTTCCGTTACATAATATCTTGGATAATTAAACTATCTAGTTTGAATTCAATCTTGGTATCGTTCAACATACGGCAAAAAGGGGTATACATACATGGATCAAGAATAATTCCATGTGCTTGACTCAAGTAGAGATACATAATGGGAGTTCGATATCAAAATGAGCACCAAAGATATGATGGTTCGAATCAAGCACTTGGCCAACCATAAGATACATGGTATGATTGACATTACTCTAGAGTATTTGGTTCGAATTTAAATGATCATCCTAGACCAAGTTGGGAAAATCACATACATACAAGGATACAGATATCAGCAGTTCACTTATGGAATACACGATTAATTTTATTAAGTAATTTCTTACTTCAAAAAAATTTCATTTTCTTTACATCAAAACCGATTTCTTATTAAGTAATTTATGTCCAATTCATACATAACAGTTTCAAGTGAGGTAACTAAATCTTCTCCCCCACTTAGATAATTTGTTATAATTTGATTTGATCCGATTGTCAAAATTTGAAATACGGTGAGTATGTTCAACATATCTTAAATAAGATTTCTTAATGCATAAGCTCAATTACCCTCAAATTTCCCATCCAATTCCTTAAGTGAGATTCACTTCTAAACATTTCTTTTTTAGTTATCGACAAAACAGTTTGGTTTGCGCTAATCATTCATTATCCAAGTTATTTCCTTATTTTACATTCATTTAACATTTTCAAACCATTGTCGGAACAGTTTTAAGCATTACTCGACGTCTTAATTGGAACCATATAGTCATCCCACTTTCAAAATTCGAAAATGAGCACTGATGATGTTGCAATCATCATCAGATCATCCTCAAGCAACTAGAATGTGATCCTATATCTATCTTGTACTTATCGAACTTTGTATATACGTTAGGTAGGCGTATATGCAAAATCTTTACGTACTTGATAGTCTGACCTTGACGTCAAATAAATACTCACAACCGTTTTCATTATACATAGATTATCCTTCAAATCTATAATTTTCATTCTTGTAAAATCTTCTATATACAAATCTTGAGAAATTTTATGTCGAACATCTTGAAATTTCATTTTAATTCAATGCCATTTTTGTTTCCAAATCGATTCGATTTTATCATTTCAATTTAACTTGACTTGGACATTCTCTTTTTCTTCAACAAAAATCCCTTTAATATCAAATGTCATAAAATTTCCAATTCACGTTTCGTATGTATAAGATTCCATCTCATATTAAAAAACAATAGTTTCGAGTTAACCGCTTCCTTATGTTCATAAGTTCGAAAACTTGTATCTTGATCCTTATTTGAGTTTCTTACTTCAATCTTAATTCTCTTGAAACTTTTATCTCAACTCAACATTTCATTTTATTATTAATCAATTCGCTATTCGATATCTTTATAGTTTAACTCCATCCAAATATTCTCTCATTTTCCAGATTCATATTTACAAATCGACTTTTCAAATTTCTAATTTGACTTGGATTACATGTCACTACTGTCATTAATTAAATTTTCACTCTAACCAGTTTAGACCAAATTCGTTCGGATCTTTATCAATAGTAAATAAAATAGTGAGTATAAAATAAAATAAGTTTGAATAAGAAAATAAGATAAAATGTTTATTTAATATAGGTTAAATAATTAAATACAAAATGATTTGGGAAAAATAGTTTAAGTAAATAGTAAAATATAAATATAGATAGTTTAGTATAAAATAGATTTGAGTATATATTAGTAAAACAGAATTTTGTATAGACTACGGTTTTAAAATAAAAGTATTTGAATAAGATGAAAATAAAATAGTTTGAGTAATAATAATAATTATTATTTTAAAACTATATCCAAGTCAAATTCAGGACCAATTCAGTTTACGTTTCATCAACCATCGTTTCTCAAGTCGAGTACCATCAAATCAGCTACATCAAAATTTTAATTTCTACTAAGTTTCAAGATATTTCAGCCAACCTACACTTAGTACTTGCCTTGATTTGTCTTCAGTAAAATCCCTTTCTAACAATGATTTCGAATTAATCACCATCCTTATATAAATCTTCATAATTAAGTTTCGAAAACTCACATTTGAATTTTTCTTATTTCGTCCTGAAATCTTCTTTTTTCTCTTTTCCTTTCCATAAAACTCTTTTTATAATAATTGTAAGATTTCAAAATATTTGGAAAATCTGATTCATTATTCACCTATATTTTCTTGGTAATTTCGAACAACGCAACGACAGATTACGAAACGATATCGCAAGGCTTCCATGTAGATAATATGAAAAGGAGCTTCTCTTTTTCGAAAATATTTTATTTTAGCTTCCGCTGTACAAATTTATATATAGCTTTCAAAAACACTTTATTTTTCTTGAAATTTCCGAGTACTCGACAATCGATTTAGCGCAAATAGTTTTTATCTTCCAAAATATCTTCTTCAAATTTTTATTTTCAAAAATCTCTTTCAAAAATGATTCATTTCAAATTCTGCTGATTCTAAGGTATTTCTACCTGACCTCTAATGAGTTTTTAAACAGAATAAGACAAGCTTTGTCAAACCAAAGCTCTGATACCAACTGTAATGGCCTAGCATTTTGCCCATTCCAAATCGGTATTTAAACCAACTCAAAACGTCCAAAACGACAGATTGTTTTGGCTTATATGGTTTAAACAGAATAAATGCAAAATCACAGAGTACAAATATTTGCAGCAGACCAAAAATTTCATATTAAATATTAGAGTTTTACAGGATTATACAGCGGAAGGAAATAAAAGTAGACTTATACATAAGTTTCAAAGAATAAAACTTTATGGTTTTTGTCGTCGAGCTAGGGCGCGTATGCATCTCTACCTGTCGTCTTCACGTTACTCTCCGGTTGCTAAGTTGAAACATTAACCTGGAACACTTGGAGCCTAACCCGAGTGTCCCATGCAAAAACACAAAACACCCGAGTCAGGATTAAACTTATTTCAAGTCAGTACACTTCAATAAACATGTAAATATAATTTGTTTAATCCCAATAGCATATTAAATTATTCAAGCATAAATGAGCGAACTGCTGAAAAGGTGATCATGCTCAAATGAGTATAAGTACAGGCGAGTTAACAACAGTGAACTGCCGAAAGATAAATGGAGTAACATAGCAAGGAACATACTGATATGGCTACATGCGTCTAGCCTACAACTATTTAAAATTTACAAGTAAAAAATACCATGGAGTGATGCAAGGTAAACATGCAAGACAACCGAGTAAGGCTCAACAAAATGTGGTAACAACAATGCAAATCATTTAGTTCGAATGTGGTAACAGGGAGCCAAAACAAAATAAAAAAAATAAAAAAAATGCAAACTCATTTCCGCCACGTCAAGCAGGCATGCATTGACTTATATGTAAAATAAGGGTGCTCCATTTCAAAGCCTAAAGGTGTTAAACTACAATCCATACCACAAATTGAAGTATATATGACGGTGAGGTGGTTATGCTAGTTAAACAACAAGAATTGCCAGTGTGAGTGCAGCACGTATTAATGCCAAAACATTACTAAAAACAAGTGTGCCGAAATCAAATGGACCATAATAAACATGCGGTAGCTCAATCCATTGTTAAATAAGGAAAACAAAGGTACTTCAAGTTAAATTTGCTTCCATGTACTGAGAGAACCGCAGGTGTATATTGCTATCAGTTTTAACTCATGCATTTGCATTTTCCTAGACCCCTACCTTCTCATTCTTCTTTATCAGTCCGATTTTTATTCACTGCTTTCAATTAAAAAATGAAATAAAGAAAAACTGACAATATTTAATTTTGGGTTGGTTGTCTTATATTTTCTTCATGGAAATACTAACAATTTGTTTTGCATTAAAGAACTAAGAGGATGGAATGCAACAACAAAATTACACTACTTTACGATGCATTTACGACGAATGTTTTTGTGGCTTCTTTAATTGAGTATAGCTTTCTACCGCCACTTGGTATCACAAATGCAAAATAGCCATATAACCAAATTATCTAATTCCATGTTTAAACGTAAATAAATGAAAGCAGCGTGCTTTACATAGAGGGTAGGGATTCATTTGCAACAGAATAGAGTTTATGAATAAAATGGGAACATATATACCTCTTACAGTAACACAAGAAAGGTGAAATATAGAAACAGGCTATTGCATGCATAATATGGTTGGTAAACAAGACTTATGCTTCAGGGTTATGAACTTTAAACTAAGTGTTGGTTTAAGGAAAAATAAATATAGGATATATATAGAACTGGCATCAAAAAATGGGGAGGCCGAACAAATGAGTAGCAGCTAATACATGTAAACAACGATCGAACAGCACAGTAGTGACGACTCATGAGAATCAACACAGGTTTCAAAGGTGTGAGTTTAAGGTCAGGCAACGAAAAGTTGCGCCAAAATAGGTAGAACAGTTCGGCTAAAATGGAAAATGCCTCGAATGACAACGAAACGATGATAATACAGTAACCCAACAATCCCGCAAACTAATTATATTCAGTGCACGAAGTATATGACTTGTAATAACTTTTATCGTAAGATAAACTTACTTCAAATCGATGATGGAGAAGCAGGAAAACGTAGGCGGTGGGCTGACCTTCAAGGTGGTGATGCCGCGCTTTGTTGGCGGCAGTCGTGGGGATGGACGGGTCGGAGCTTCGCGCAGTGCAGCGATTCGAGGCGGTAATGGCGACGGTTGCTTGCAGTAGGAGGAAGGTTCCAAGGCAGAGGAAGGCGGTGGCTCGAACTTGTGATGGGAGGAGAAGCCGCTGTCAAGGGAGGAGGGCGAAGCTGATAAATGGTGGAGGCAATAGGAATTTGGAGGATCGATTGGGAGGATTTTCGGTTGGTGGCCATTGTTTGATTTTGGGATTTCTCGGCTGATAAAAATGGGAACAAGGTAAGAATATGGGGATGGTGAACAAAATAGGAGGGGAAAAACGGTGATAAAGGACGCGTGTAGAAGTATTCAGAAACCATGTAATACGTGTTGAAAGGTGCTTACATGAACTTAACAAGTGTAAAGCAAAGCTATTTTATTTTATTTCAAACAAAAACTAAAAATACATTGCCAATTCAAATCTAAATCAATTATTTAAAAATCCTATTCAAATCTAGAATAAACTATAAACAAATCTCAAGTTTTAAATTTAAAAATCAAATTCTACTCTAAAAAAATTTGTTTGCATTCAAATATTTCTTTTTTCTTTTTAAAGCATTACCGATATTTATTTATATTTCAGAGTTAGATTTTTCTTTCTAACGTTACGTTCAAAAGTTCGAACAACTCACAAAGTCTCATTCCTAAGTTGAAGACCCAATATAAATACTCATTTTTAAATTAAATCTTAATTTTATTTTATATTTTAAACGTTGAAATTTTCTAGACCGTTACAAATAATTATAAAGACATGAGTACCTGGATTCAGAAGTCTGAAAATTTTAAATTCTTTAGCCCAAATGTCTGATTTTTAATTCAGACGTCTAGCCAAAAAATTCGGACTTCTAAAATAACTCAAAAACGAACTAAATTCTTGCTGGTTCAGGAAAATGCAAATTCATGCGTCTGAATTTTTAGGTTAGATGTCTAATTCTTATTTTCACACTGTGGACTGGTGGAAACCACGACCAATAATTTAGGCCCATCCAGGCTCTTTCTTGATCGAGTTTCTGCCCATTTCGACTTCGTTTGTGACTCGTAAGTTTCTCTGATTCGCAGATTTCAGTAGCTCGATTCTTATGAAATCATTTTATAAAATCATCAATTAAAGAATGACGGAGTGGTAACCAATGGTGAAAACTCTCTCACTCAGATTATTTCGTACAGTTATTTATTTTTATAACTGAATACATATTGATTGCGTGTGATTGCAATATTTGTTTGGTAATTGATGGATGTTACAGTTTTAATGTTATCATTATTAAACTATGAAAATAGTATATGAGTTCACATGGATTGTGACGTAAACCCTATATTGGTATTGGGATGATAATTTTACAAATCGCCCAAGTATGAAATAATAATCATTGGATGTTCACTAAAAACACCACACAAGTCTGGGGAGGATAATAACTTCACACATCCCCCTTGTGTTTAATTGTACGTCAATTGATTGATTGACAGACCGCAGTAATCGTTATTTAATTATTTAATGCTTATACCATGGTAGATTGCACTTTGGATGCAAATTGGATGTTTTATAATTGTTCATCACTATTTTTGAATTGCGAAGTATGGAGTCCATATAAATAAAATTATATGGTAGTTGATTGAGTATAATTCCGATTCAGAACATGAACGAACATTTTGATATAATATTCAGTGAAGAATCAAAATATGATTTTGATGTCCAATTTTGGATGAACCCGAAAATATTGAAATAATTTTGGATGAACTACTCCATGTTGGATATGATAAAAGATACTTTTATTTGAATGAAATGGTTAACAACTAGAATAAAGAATTAATATGATTTTAGTATAACCAGAATTTTTCCAATGTATGAATTAGAAAGAACTTGAATGGAAATAATCTTCGGAATATTTCGACATTGGATTCTGTGATTATACGGATGTTGTTGAGGAATTTGGAAGATATAGATACCATTATTCATAATATGATATCCGTTGGTTTCAGAATTTGATATTGAATATAAATCAATATAATTTCTATTCAGAGCCTTGTATTTTATATCAAATTGGATTTTGGATTTGTCGTTAATGATAACTTTAGTAACATTGTTCTTAAATCCAGTTGAGAAAAGAACAAATCTTTTAACTAAGATTTAAGGAAGATTTCCAATTAATTAACATAATTGGAATTAAATGGAAGTTGATTTTGAGTTGATTATGAACAATGCTTTAAACAACATTAGTTCTTAAACCCGATTAGCAGGGAAGTTGAGATTTGGAATTTATAAATCTTTATTGTAAGATTTAATGGAAATTTTCCTAAGTAAAGTATTCTAATTTAATAAAAGAAATTGGAATTGAATGGAATTCAATTTAGTGATAGTCGAGATGAGCTTCTGAGAAGGAAGCCGTTTACTATTTATCGAATTTAAAAGGCTTTGTCGTTATTCCATTTATAGTATTTGTCCGATCTGGAAATTTATATCGATTATAGACTGTTATGATTTCCATGAAGATTCCATTTTTATGGAAGGTGATTTTGGGTTTATCACGAACAATGTTTTAAATGACATTGGTTCTTTAACCTAGTTAAAGGCAAGGTTAATTTCCTAAAATTGAATGATCTTTAAGTAATGATTTTTGAGATTAAATCCAAGTTGGAGTTTTAATGAATCTTTAATTCGATTGAATGTGAATAAGGTAATTAAAATTCCTAAATTTAAAGAAAGTTCGAGAAATGGAGTCTCACCTGTTTTACTCCATGTGATAGTTAAATTTTTAATTAGATTTGAACGATAGATGGTAACTGAATTTACCGATAACACAATGGGTGTTAGATAAGGAGTATTACCAATTTTGCTCCATAGGATGATTAGGTTGGGATTGGGATAATAAAAAGAATGATTACTTCAGTAAGGCTCGTTAATCCCAACTAGTTTGTTAAATCTTAATTTGGTTCAAAATGTGAATAGAATATTTGAATATTTGAATATTTTGGATTGCAATGAGACGTAGGATGTTTTTTTATAGCACTTGATTATAAAATATGCGAGTTATTCGGAAAGACTGGCTCTAACCCAATTTAAATAACTAATACGATGACTAAAGGTCAAAGATTTGAAGACGGTTGTTAAAGAACGGTGATCTTCACGTCGATTGGATGATTACTGATGTCTTGATTGTGCTCCAAGATGAGGTAATAAGTGGTGATCATCCGAACATACTTAGAGATCGACCAGATATGTTAGGGCCTCTCTCCTGTATTGGACATAAGGGATAAGGAATAAGGTGCCTCCGGTTTCGTTCAAACCCAGAATGAACTTGTAAATGGATAGTGTGTCTGACATTGTATTGTGTGCTATATTCATTGATCTCTACTAAATCTATATCTGTTTGGTGGTGGAGAATTTATTCTCTTGCTTAACACCCTTCTCTGAGACGTATGAGCTTAGAGGTTATATGTTGTCAGAAATCAATGATATAGTATGGATTGACAATGTGGAATGTTTAGATGCAAATGATCAAGGCTTTTGTTGAAAAGCAGAGCCTTGTGGGTGATGATCAAAGCACGACTTTAAGTAGCATAACTTTATGTATAGCGTTAATTTGTGAGCCTCACACCTCGGTATGAGTCAAAAACGGGATGAGGACCTCAGGGAGGACATGTGCTTCTTTCTAGTTATGGGTGATGTCATGGTATGGAGCCCAAACATTTTTACTTATGTGGATGATGGACTATGACGTGCCTCGGATATCGAGCCGACTAAAAGGCTCAAAGATAGGTCTGATAGGACCGTGAAACGTATTGTTCAGGAATAACCAATCTAAAAAAAAGGACCGGCCCTGACGTTAACAAAGGATGGCCCATAAGTGTATAATCCTAAGGCATTTGCTAGAGTATCTCGAAACCGGTGAGTAGTATCCCCTGCCTCGACTCATAGATGGAAATCCAATTTCCAATACGTGACTTTTCGGTTTTAGTTGTAAACCTATGTATGGTGACATAGTATGTGGTACCTATGCTGTCTATGATTGATACATTTATATTGAAGATGTTTTCGACACTATGCACTTATAGTAATATCAAAATGGTTTGTTTTAAAGCATACCAAACACGTTTGGCTATTATAAGGTAAAACTCTATCATCCGGCTTGCGTTGCATTGTGTGATCGGACCTGAGTCATATAATAGCTTCATTTTTTCAAAAAGCATTGCGTTGTTTATAAATTATTTTATTATAGAGTGGTCATAGGAGTAAATTCATTCCGTCACATATGACGTGGTCCCATGATTTACCCAATTTAAAGTAAAAGTTGAATAACTGTTTTTAGTTCCCACACCAGTCCCATGACTAACCTAGAGTTTATTATTTCTACCTAAACTCTGGGTGCCCATATTTTCCACATGGGCAGCTAGTAGTTTTGGTTTTGCATATTTCTATTTAGCAGGATCCTGGTTTACAACTGGAGCTATATTCGGAAAGCTTTGTATCCGTGTATTTCTTTCAGTTTTGGTAGTTGATATTTTCCACTTTATATTTTGTTTGTGTATTTAAATGTAAATTATTAATCTCTGATATTGTATTTTCGTTGTATATTATTTATTCATACTCTAATATATTCTTGCACTCTGATGTAAATTGTTGTAATAGCAATGAAATGCTCTTATGTTTGTGTTCTGATGTGTTGTGTTCTCATTACAATCCGCGTTTTCCCGTCTCTTCGGAGGCCGGGCGGATTCAGGGCGTAACAGCTTGGTATCAGAGCTTTGGTTTACAAAGCTCGAGAAGAAGACACATTAGAGCCGAATGAAATAATTCTTTAGAGATAGGATTAGTCACATCTTATAAGAATAACTCGTTAGAGATGGGATCAATAGCGTTCTAGAATGAGTTTAAAGAGTGTTATTTATATATAGAAAAAACAACGAGTTTAATTTTGAAAATTATATCTTGTTATAATATTTGAGTATTTTATTTTATATTGAATTTGGACTATCGAGTGTAAGAAGATTTTGCATATACATCTGATCCATGTGTATACGATGTCTCAAATATACTGGGTAGATATAGAATCGCATCTAGTCGCCTGGGGATAATTTTGATGATGATGCATCATCATCAGTGTTTATGTTCTAGTTTCGGAAGTGCGATATCTATATGATTCCAATTGACTGGTTTTAGAACCAAAACTTAGTTAGGGTTTATGTTGTGATTTGGCATTGAAATATGATTTTTGAGTATGTATAAAAGTTATATGTTTGAAAAGCTAATCAACTAATTGATTGTGGTTGGATGGATGATAATAAATTTGACTAACTAAAATATTGGAATAATAAGACCAATGTGAAAATGAAAGGTAAATTTAGTCAAGTCAAATTTAATATTGAACTGAATTGAAAATTAGTTCGAATTGGGTATATATATACACACATGTGTATATATATAAATATATGTATATTATATATGTTATTGCATGGAAGCTAAGAAGAGGAATAAAATTGAACGCCCGACTGATAGGTACATGTTTACTATATTGATTGGGTTTGACGATTTTATGAGCCGATTAGCCGGTCGCTTGGTTTTTGGATTTTCTTTTGATATATGAGAGCCTGTGGAGAACATTTGTAGTTGTACCGATCAACTCGTATAAAGGAGGTTATGGCAAAAAAATTTGAAAATTTAAGGCGTTAGCCAAATTTTGAGAAATTAGAAAGTTCTTAGAAGCTGAAAAGTTGATGAACTTAAGTCAAGCGAAGGTTGAGTTAGTTAAGTAAATGACCTTCGGCTCCTTCTTCCTTTTTAGGGACAAAAAGATTTAAAGTGAGGGAGATTGTAACAACCCGTACTTTTGGAACATATTTAAAATTTATTTTTAATGGATTTTCGTAGAATTTAAATATTTTAGATGAATTATTTTAAGAATCAATGATTATATTTTATTTTAAATCCAAGTTAGAACGTAAAATTTTAAAATTTTAATTAAAACGAACTCGAAATGGCGTGGTAGTTTGAAAATTCGATTTTCAACTTTGAATGAATGTATATAATTCGATATAAGTCCGAATTTGATAAAACAAGAAACACTGGAGTATTTTGAATTATAATTTTCTAATGAATGTATGAAAGTGAGATTTCAGTTTATAAAATGCAAGTTACGTCTAAATTGAAATTCAGAATAGTCGTTATGGAATTTGTATATATATTTTAAAATTAATATAGCCCTTAAAAATTGCCATTTTGCATACGGATGAATTTGGAATCAAAAACATTTCCGTTGAGTTCCAAATGTCGTTTAGGTGCTTGAAAGGTATGAACTTCGATATATTCCGAGCTTCAGAGTTTTAGCTCTTGGGTTGGGTCTTGGTTGGCTAAACCTAGCCCACTCTTATAACACCCAAATCAGCCTCTCCTTCTATTCATGCTAACACTTAGCCAAAATTAGAAAATGGGGAAGGAAAGGGAACCTAAAATTCCCTAAACCTAATTTGATTCTAGGAGCTCTAATCTTATGAGAATCAAGTGCAAAATCAAGGAAGAAGCTTAGGTAAACTCTTCTCCATCTTCTCTATCTCAATTCCTCTTCAATTTCTAAGATTTCCTGTGACCTAATTCTTTGGAAGTATGTTCATAAGATCATAGGTTGTTGATTCTAGTGTTTTTATCAAAGAGAGGGTATTCTAGCTCGCTATTAGATCGATTCATAGCTTCTAACCATTAAAGGTGAGTTCTTTGTAAGTTCTTCATGAATTCACATCTATGCCACAAGCCTAGAGGCTTGCAAAGTGTAATTTAGGTTCATTTGATTCGTGTATATGCATATGGATTGGTTAAATAAGTATACACTTTGCGTTTCATTAGTTATAGTTTCATTAAATCAAAATTATGATTAGAATTGTCCACACAATCTAACTCATATGCTGTGAGTAGATTTCGCGATATTGTGAAGCTCCATTGTTGCACCAGCAAGTTCTAATACTTCATAATTCGTTCATATCACGTTTGATTGCTTTTGGTTCAATATTATGTTCGTTTTAGAGCTTAAGACCAAAATCATTACAATCTCATGTATATATGTTTGTGCATGTGCATTTGGGTGTTATGAGTTGCTCCAGTGAGTTATAGAAGCCTCATTTGCATGTATATAACATCATAGGCCATCGGGCATTTGTCGAAATAACTTAGAGCTTGTTATGTAGGCAATATTATGCTCAGTCTCAGGTTCAGACGTCTGAATATTTTGGGTCAGACGTCTGACCTGCTACAAATAATTATAAAATATGAGTACCAGGATTCAGATGTCTGAATTTTTTAGCTCAGACATCTGATTTTTAATTTAGATGTCTAGCCAAAAAATATAGACGCCTGAAATAGCTAAAAAATGAACTAAATCCTTGCTAGTTCAGGAAAATGCAAATTCATATGTCTGATTTTTTAGGTCAGACGTCTAAATACTGTTTTTGGATTATTTACTGGTGGAAACCACGACCAACAGTTTAGGCCCATCCAGGCTCTTTCCCGACTGAGTTTCGGCCCATTTCGACTTCATTTGTGACTTGTCAGTTTCTCTGATTCGCAGATTTTAGCAGCTCTATTCTTACAAAATCGTTTATTAAATCATCAATTAAAGAATGATGGAGTGGAAACCAATGGTGAGAACTCTCTCACTTAAATTATTTTGTATAGTTATTTATTGTTATAACTGAATATATATTGATTGCGTGTGATTGCAATATTTGTTTGGTGATTGATGGATGTTACAATTTTAAGGTTATCATTATTTAACTTTGAAAATAGTATATGAGTTCACATGGATTATGATGCAAACCCCACACGTGTATTGGGACGATAATTTTACACATCGCCCAAGTATGCAAATAATAATCATTGGATGTTGACTGAAAAAACCACATGGGTCTGGGGAGGATAATAACTTCACACATCCCCCTTGTGTTTAATTGTATGTCAAACGATTGATTGATAGGCCGTAGTAAGCGTTATTTAATTATTTAATGTTTATACAGTGGTAGATTACACTCTGGATGTGAATTGGATGTTTAATAGTTGTTCATCACTATTCATGCAAAGTATGGAATCCATATAAATAAAATTATATGGTAATTGATTGAGTCACATTCCGATTCAGAATATGAACGAATATTTTGATATAATATTCAGTAGAGAATCAAAATATGATTTGGATGTCCGATTTTGGATGGACACAAAAATATTGAAATAATTTTGGATGAACTAGTCTAAGTTTGAAAAGATAAAAGATATTTTTATCTGAATGAAATGGTTAACAACTGAAATAAAGAATCGATATGGTTTTAATATAACCAGAATTTTTACAATGTATGAATTATAAAGGACTTGAATGGAAATAATCTTTGGAAAATTTCGACTTTGGATCCCGTGATTATATAGATGTTGTTGAGGAATTTGGAAGATATAGATATTGTTATTCCCAATACAACATCCATTGGTTTCAGAATTTGATATTGAATATAAATCGATATAATTTCTATTCAGAGCCTTGTATTTGATGTCAAATTGGATTCTGGGTTTGTTGTGAATGATGTCTTTAATAACATTGTTCTTGGATCCAGTTAAGAAATGAATAAATCTTCTAACTAAGATTTAACGAAGATTTCCAATTAATAAACATAATTGGAATTAAATGGAAGTTGATTTTGGGTTGATTGTGAGCAATGCTTTAAACGACATTAGTTCTTAAACCCGATTAACGGGGAAGATGAAATTTGGAATTTGCAAATCTTTATCATAAGATTGAATGGAAATTTTCCTAAGTAAACTTTTCCAATTTAATAAAAGAAATTGGAATTGAACAGAATTCGATTTAGTGATAATCGAGATGTGATTCTGTGATGGAAGGCATTTACTATTTGTGGAATTTAAAAGGCTTTGTCGTTATTCCGTTTCTAGTATTAATCCGATACGGAAATTTATATCGATTATAGACTATTATGATTTCAGTGAAGGTTCCATTTTTATGGAAGATGATTTTGGGTTCATCGTGAACAGTGTTTTAAATGACATTGGTTCTTTAACCCAGTTAAAGGCAAGGTTAATTTCCTAAAGTTGAATAATCGTTAAGTAATGATTTTTGGGATTAAAACCAAGTTGGAATTTTAATGAATCTTTAATTCGATTGAATGTGAATAAGTAATTAAAATTCCTACATTTAAAGAAAGGTTCGAGAAATGGAGTATCACCAGTTTTACTCCTTGCGATAGTTTAATATTTAGTTAGATTTGAACGATAGATGGTAATTGAATTTATCGATAACACAATGGGTGTTAGATATGGAGAATTATCCATTTTGCTCCATGGGATGAATAGGTTGGGATAATAAAAAGAATGATTACTTCGGTAAGGCTCGTTAATCCCAACTAGTTTGTTAAATCTTAATTTGGTTTCAAATGTGAAAAGAATATTTAAATAAAGGAATATTCTAGATTGGAATGAGGTGTAGGATGTGTTTTTATAGCACTTGATTATAAAATACGCGAGTTATTCAGAAAGACCGAGTTTAACCCATTTTGAATAACTAATACAAGGACTAAAAGTCGAAGATTTGAAGACGGTGGTTGAAGACCGGAGATCTTCACATTGATTAGATGATTACTGATGTCTTGATTGGGATGTACACCCAAGACCAGGTAATAAGTGGTGATCATCCGGATGTACTTGGAGATCGACCGGATATGCGAGGGCCTCTCTCCTATTTTGGACATATGGGATGAGGTATAGGGTGCCACCGGTTTAGTTCAGACACAGAACGAACTTATAAATGGATTATGTCTGACATTGTATTGTGTGATATATTCGTTGATCTCTGCTAAATATATATTTGTTCGGTGGTGGAGAATTTATTCTCTTGCTTAACACCCTTCTCCGAGACATACGAGCTTAGAGGTAATATCATGGCAGAAATCAATGGTATGGTATGGATAGCTTTGTGTAACATTGTTGAAAAGCCGGGCCTTGTGGGTGATGATCAAAGCACAGCTTTAAGTAGCATAGCTTTGTGTATAGCGTTAATTCGCGAGCCTCACACCTCGGTATGAGTCAAATATGGGATGAGGACCTCAGGGAGGACATGTGTTTCTTTCTAGCTACGGGTGATGTCATGGTATGGAGCCCAGACATTTTTACTAGCGTGGATGATGGATTGTGAGGTGCCTCGGATATCGAGCCGACTAAAAGGCTCAGAGATACGTCTAATAGGACCGGGAAACATATAGCTCAGGAATAACAAATCCTCAAAAGTAAGAGAGGACCAACCCTGACGTTAACCAAGGATTGCCCATAAGTGTACAATCCTGAGGCATTTGCTAGAGTGTCTCGAAACCAATGAGGAATATCCCCTGCCTCGACTCATAGATGGAAATCCAATTTCCAATACGTGACTTTTCGGTTTTAGCTGTAAACCTATGTATGGCGACATAATATATGGCACCTATGCCGTCTATGATTGATACATTTATATTGAAGATGTTTTTGACACTATGCACTTATAATAACATCAAAATGATTTGTTTTAAAGCGTATCAAGCATGTTTGGCTATTATAATGTAAAACTCTATCCCCCGGCTTGCGTTGCATTGTGTGATGGGACCTGAGTCTTATAATAGCTTCATTTTTCAAAAAGCATTGCATTGTTCATAAATTATTTTATTTTAGAGTAGTCATAGGAGAAAATCCGTTCCGTGACATACGGCGTGATCCCGTGATTTACCCTATTTTACATAAAAGTTGAATAACTATTTTTAGTTCTCACACCTGTCCCATGACTGACCTGGAGTTTATTGTTTCTACCTAAACTCTGGTTGCCCTTATTTTCCACACGGGAATCTAGTAGTTTTGATTTTGCAGATTTCTGTTTAGCAGGATCCTGGTTTACAGCTGGGGCTGTATTCGGAAAGCTTTGTATCCGTGTATTTCTTTCAGTTGTGGTAGTTGATATTTTCCGCTGCATATTATGCTTATGTATTTAAATGTAAATTATTAGTCTCTGATATTGTATTTCCGTTGTATATTATTTATTCATACTCTGATATATTCTTGTACTCTAATGTAAATTGTTGTAATAGCAATGAAACATTCTTATGTTTGTGTTCTGATGCATCATGTTCTCATTACAATCTGCATTTTCCCGTCTCTTCGGAGGCTGGGCGAATTCGGGGCATACCACTTTTTTTTATTGCTTTAGAAGTTTTTGCCCTAGCTTTGAGGAATATGTAAACAAAGGTCCGTTGGTTTTCATTTAACTAACATGGGTGGTTGTTTAAATTTTGGTGTAAGTGACATTGGGTTCTTATTAGATTTTTGGGCTGAAATTATATAATTTGATTTGACAAGTGGTGTAACTTTTGAATGTCGTAATTTTAAATGCTGTTTTGGATGTAAATTATATATTTTATTTAATTTACAATAAATTTTTATATTTTTATTAAGAAACCGTTAAAAAAACAAAATCGAGATCGAAACCAAAGCCAAAAAAGAAATTTTTGAAATTTCTGAATTCATCCAAATCAACAAAATTTCAAATGACCGAAACCAAATTCTCGAACCTTGGTTTAGATGCATGTATTTATTATTGCTTATGAAATCTCAAATTGAAAGTATATAAATGTATACATCAATCGTACAGGTATAGACACATACTAATAAAAGCCAGAACAACAAAAATTGTGTCTAGCCATGTAGTTATACCTATGACATATCACATACATATATTTATGTATACAAACAACAATAAAAAAATTAATTTGCAAAATAAGCATAAATATAATGTATATAAGCAGTTAATTAACCATACACTACATTATAATGATCTACTTTTAACTTCATTTAACTTCATATTGAGATATCTATAAGTTTTGTATAAAATCTTTCTCAGTTTATTCATATTATCCACTCTTAAATCAGTATATTCTAACTAATTATATAATTTCAAATTTAATGTTTAAAAGAACAAGTTAAATAATATATGTTAATTCGTCTAAAATAATTAAAATACGTCAATTTCAACATGTATATTTGCTCATCGTAATATGAACAACAAATTATCGTTTTAGTTCACAGAAATATAAGTTACATAACACATACTATACATAAAAAACAATAACAACAACAACAACAATAATTTATAGTGTTTTTATTTTTCCAGATTCATCGTCTGTTGGATAATAAAATTTCAATTTTGACATTAAAATTTTGAATACTACGTTTTACATAATTATCGTGTGCAATGCATGGGTTACACACTAGTCTATTTAATGGAACAACAAAATTATTCAAATGTGGCCCAAAATATTCAAATTTCAAAATCAAGCAACAAAAGTCCAATGGAAGAAATCAAAAGCGCGAGTGAAAAATCATGGTGAGCACGGGGACAGAGCATTTGGTATAATGGATATTCTCCATGCAAAATATACAATTAAGTTGCTATGCATGGATGGACAAGAATAGAATAAGAACAACAGTGGTGATCATGACAATGGTTTACTCTTCTATGAAGGAAAAGGTAAAATGTTTGGTTTAAAGAAGATGTGGAGCTTGGACTCGTTTTTAGAAAGGTTAGTTTCTTGACAAACTTTAATCATCCATAGCATTGATTTGAGTAACGAACATTGATCTTGCAAAAGAAACAGCCTAGAAGAAGATATCATCGATATTCCCATGCAAAATATATAAACTCAAAATAGATGAAAACACAAAAAAATCGTACAGTAGGAAATTACGATGAAATATATATAGCTTAATTAAAGGCAACGATGCATGTAACACATAAATTTCCAAAGCAAATTAATCCACTACATTAACATAAAATATAGAATTCAGAAGCATATATAATGGCCAGATTATTCATAAAATATAGAATTCAGAAACATATATATAATGGCCATATTATTCATAATATATAGAATTCAGAAGCATATATATAATGGCCAGATTATTCATAAAATATAGAATTTAGCGGCACATATATATAATGGCCATATTATTCAAGAAACTGATCATCACTTCAGTTCCTGACGCATGCTTTTGCAATAAGGGGATACTTCATCTCACATGATAACTTAAGCAACTCAGTGAGATCAACACCTTGTGCAGTCTGTTCCCACTTGAACTTGCTCACCAATTTTGCTACCCACTGCCCGACTGTCACCAGCCCCAAATTCCTTCCAGGACAAACTCTCCTGCCTGCACCAAAGGGGGCCAACCTCAAATCACAGCCACGTACATCCACGTCAGCAGCTATGAACCTTTCAGGGTCGAAAATATCCGGTCTGGCCCACACCTTCTCGTCATGAGTGATCCCCCACATGTTCACCATCGCCGTTGTGCCAGCTGGAACCACCATCCCATTGCTAAGCTTAACATCTGCATTTGACAACCTGGCCCATGACAAAAGTGGGCCTGGCGGATGGACTCTCAGTGTTTCCTTTATAACAGCCTGCAAGTAAGGCATTCTTGCCACATCAGCATCTGTGACCTCAGCCCCCGGGCTTACAACATCGGTTATTTCGTTGTACAATTTGGTCTGAACGTCCGGGTTTAGGGTCAGCTCTGCCAGCGCCCACTCTGTCAACAACGCCGTTGTGTCTGTTCCTCTAAATATCATTTCCTGCATGAAATGCGCGCATTTAATCAATCAACCAAGCATTTAGATGTTACTTAGAAATAAATAATTAATACTACAAGAATACATGAAGACTATCAAAAGGGTCTTACAAAATAAAATAATTAATCAATTATTACCCATAACACAGCAATCATGTCGTCATCCTCGAGTTTTTCTTCTCCTTCCAAACTCAACAACACATCTACAAAATCCGCGTTTCCGCCTTCAACATTTATACCTTTCATCCTTCTGGCCCTGTGCTCATTGATGTTGCTCTGCACGAACTGTTTGACACGTGGCACAAGGACAGCACACCTCTTCTTCACGTTCCCTGGATCGATCAATCCTGAAAGCCATGGCAAGTGATCGCACCAGTTAAATGCGCCAAGTAACTCGAACCCTTCCCGCACCATCTCCTTCAATGATTCACCATCCGCCATGTCTTCACATCTGATCCCGAACATGCTACCCATCAAATTGTTCAGCGCCGCGGTTTGTAGATGGGGTCGGACCATAACCCTACCCGACTGCGACATTTCGGTCTTGATCTTATGCAACATTTGTTGCGCATCGACCTGGCGAGATGGCTCGTGGGCTGCAATCCTTCTAGGGGCGAATAGGTGGGATGATCCTATTTGTCGTAGAAGACGCCAATGTGCACCATCAGGGGCAAACCCCATAGCTCGGTGGAACATGAGTTCACGGGCAGAGTGTTTGACGGGTCGATCTGAAAAGTTTGGATGAGTTAGTATTTCCTTTGATATTGATACATCGGTCGAAACAACCGTCGGGGTGGAGCCAACAGAGAAGGCGAGAAGTTGTTTTGCTCGGGCTGCTCGTGCGAGGCGAGCTAGTGTGCGATGAGGAAGGGAGAAAGTGAGGGAAAGGAGTGATCCAAGAAGCGGGAGACCACGCACACCGGGAATGGGAGTTGAGCCAAGGCGGTTGCGGTTGTGTGGCCAGGCTGAGCCAGCTGAGGATAGAGCCCAAGTGAGGAGGATGACAGAGACGACGGAGACGGTGATGAGGATGAAGAGTTGGGTGGGGGTGAAGAGTTGAGCAGAGATGATAGCTGGTAGTGCGAACTGATAGAAGTTAGAGTCAGTGGAGATAGGTTGATGATCCATTTTTGTTCTTCCCTTTAGTTATGTTTTCTTTCTTCTTCAAAGAAGATTGAGGAGGAAAGGATGAAGTAGAGGGTGTATATATAGGAGGGAGAAGTTCGAAGCTCACTTGCCGAGAGGGAGGTGAACGCTTGAAAGCCTCGCAATTTCCTGGGGGGGTGAACCAGAATCATTGAATCCCACATATTTACTAAATTTTATCATATTGAATGCATGGTTGATAATATCTATTGAAGTACGTTAATACGTAGAAAATGAAATCAATTGATCTAATCATATGATCCTTCAATGCTATTATCTCTATAATCAAACTGAAATAAAATGCGAGTCTCTACCATTAATTTATGTAAATTGAATCTCACTACTCCTTGATAATATTTAATAACTTGTTGTTGATTAATTGGATTTGGGAACTATTTTCCCCGTTGAATCAAAAGTTTAATGAATTTTCTAGTTGATACTTAAAAGTAAATTTTAAGAATCCCTAAATTTACATACAATTATAAATGCATTTAATTAGTTAATTAATTCGTGTTACTCTTTCCTGTAACCGCACATATGTGAGCTGCATTTTATTTTGGATCATATACATTTTATATAACATCATTTTACCAAACTATTTATTCTTTTTTGATGATGTAATATACCAATTTTAATTTATTACAGTAAGAATTTTTGATGTGGTTAAGCATTTTAACTACATATAAACACATATCATTTATTAAAAATAAAGGTGATATCGTAAAGTAAGACACTACCGTTTACATGCATTAGACCGCTTACAACGCCAATTAGATATTAATAGATTTATATCATGAAATATATTTTAAAAATCAATTTTAAGCTTAAAAGAAAATACGAAAATAAACGATGTGGTTTTGCATAATCTACCAGCGTATAAAAATCAAAATCTAATACTCAAACAGTTATTTTCAGCCATATCAACCATTCACGACAAATCAAAATGAAACGAATAATGCAAGTAAAATTTCATTTATGAATTTTAGACAATAAGTTGATTGGTTAATACATATAATTCTATCTAGAATATGAATGTAAATAAAAAAAAATTGTAGACAGTAATTACAATTAAATATATTTTAATATATCATGTTGTTTCATTGTTTTTCCTTTTATTGTTCAAATAACAACAAAAACAATAGTGGTTGAATATTTTTTGTTCGAAGTAGTAATGTATATCTTTAATATTACATATCATAATATCTACTTTAAGTTATGAATTTCTCTTTGCATGATTAATCTTAGTCAAGATTACACAGCTTACACTTAATGGAAGTTGAAGCATTAAATTAAAAGAGATCAAATGTAGAGAAATTAGACTGAAATATTTTGTTTTTTCTGAACGATAAAATGAATAAATTAAGTTATGGTTTTAAGAAAATAAAAGGGTCACGAAAAGGAAGGTGTATTGCACAAGCGAGTGAATTAATAAATCGGATAAGATAATAAAATAGAATAAAAGTGTTTATGCAGGTGTAAATAGTAGTACCTTTTAAATAATTGCATTATAATTACTAACTGTGATATTATTACACTTAGAAGTATTTAACTACGGCAATTCAAATGCACTACACTAAGAAAAAATCATTTGAATAATTTATTTAAGTGTGATTTTTTTATATGCATTTTGAATGAATTACTATAGTAATGATGTTATTCAAACGATACTGAAATTAATAAATGTAATGCCTTTAAATTAGTGAATCATTAGATCTAGTGCATTTATTTATCCAAATGCATTAAGTAATGGAGTGTCGTGCAATTATTCAAATGCATTACAATAACTAGTTTTTAATATCTATTTTTCAATAATTAAATGCATGCTAATTATATTACTAAGTAGAATGTACTTATTTATTGAAATGCATTTGAATTACTGAGTGTAATTAATGCATTCATAATTGTTTCTTAAGTAATTGAAAGTAACATGCACTTAAATAATACTCATTAAAACTCAGTCAAATAGACTTAATAATATTCATTTTATTACATTAATTAACTAATCTTTACATGCAATAATTCTTTGCACTCAATATTTGTTGACATGATTTTTAGTCAAAGGTGTCACACGTGGTTAGCAATGCGCTTAAGCATTGAGAACATCGTCAGCAAACACAAAGCGATTTGGTCGAAGTCGCAATGTAAACATAAAAAGGCCCAAAACCCCTTTTAGATGACCTCTTTTGGGTCTGAAAACATCAATTATGATGCTAAGCATGATAACTCTTGTACCCCTCTGAATTAGCTTTAGGTACAACTTTCGTTTGGCCTAAACGGCCTTAAGATTTGAAAGTTATGTCCGTTTTCGTAAACGTGTGCAAAAATGTCTTCAGGGTCTTTGTAACAACCCGGAAAATCAGAATCAATTTAAAAGTTTTATTTTGATAATTTTAATGAATTTTGAATATTTAAAATTGTTTATTTTAAATAATAATGACTAAAAATTTATTTTAAGTCCGACGATAAATTCGATTTAGAGCCTTGTATTTAATATTGAATTGGATTTTGCACTTGTCGTGAATAATGTCTTCATTAACACTGTTCTTAAGACCAGTTGAGAAAAGAATAAATCTTCTAGTTAATATTTAGTGAAGTTTTCCATTTAATTGGAATTGAGTAAAAGAAATTGTAACGACCCAGAAAATCTGAACCAATTTAAAAATTTTAAATTGGCTAAAATAATGGATTTTAAATATTTAAAATAAATATTTTAAATAATAGCAATGAAAACGGAGTTTGAATCGACAATTGAAAACGAATATAATTAATTATAATTATAAACAAGGCCTGAAATGGCGCTGCAGTTTCAAAAATTGAATTCAAACTTTGTCGGGCTATACTGGGTGCAAAACGAAACGGATTTTAGTGAAACCAAAAATATTTAAATCTGTTAGTGAATACCTTTCTAACGAATCTGAAAAATCGAATTTTCATAGCGGAAAGCAAAAGTTATGGCCGAATGAATTTTCAGAAAGGTTGCTATGGAATTTATATAGCCCGTGAAATTGGCCATTTTGCATACGACCTCGGAATTCGACGAAACCACTTTTGTTGGATCCGGGATGTGAAGTTATTGCTAGGTTTAAAATTTCATAATTTTTGAAGCTAGTATGTGAGCGTGGCAAAGGAAAACGTGTTTTGGTCAATTACAGTTAAATTGGATCGACCAGAAATGGGCTTTTTTGCAAACGATCTCAGAATTCGACGAAACTAGTTTTGTTGGGACCGTATCGTCAAGACATAGCTAGATTTATTTTTCTAGAATTTTTCGAATCAGTTTGTGGCCCTGGCAAATTGAAATGTACGTTCAAAGTAAAAAATTAAATGTTTTATACTTTAATTTAAAAAATAACTGACTGTAACAGTCGAATTGGCCTACAAAACATATCCCATTGTGTCTGGGATGGGGGTATTTAGCTAGGGCGACAGTCGTTGGGTTTGAAAAGGAGTTCGTTTTAGAAAACACTATTTAAAAATTTAATAAAACCATCGACCAATAATATTTCTCCATTCATTATTTTAAAAAAATAAAAAAAAAAGAAAACCCCAAAACCAACGGCGAAACCCGCTTCCCCCCTTCCAGGCCCGATCGCCGCCGCTGCCGTCGCTTCCAGCCTCCGCCGCTCGAACCGCCTTCGCCTCCCCGTCAGATCCGACCCCAGCTCGACGCCGACCAACCCCTCCTCCGCCTGAATCGAGGCTCCAAAGCCCCGACCTTCCCAGCGCCTCCGTCGACGATCCCGACCACCGAACGCCGCCAAACCACCACCGATAGGAAGCCCTCTCTTCCCTCTTCCACGTCCAACCCGCCGATCATCCCCTCGTGCCTCAATTCTCGCGAAAACCGTAAACCTAGTTTTGAACCTTCGTGAAAGGTGAGTTTTTTTTATGTTTACACTTTGAAAAATCATATCTTTTTAGTGTGTTGACGAAATTCGATGAAACAGGAAACATCGGGACCGCAAGGAAGCTCTCTACCCAATAGAAGAAGCCGCGGATTTTTTTGAGCCATCTACGATTTTTAGCGAAGCAACAATCCAATGTGAGAAATCTAAATTAAATAAATTTGAATGGAAAATGTCGTGTATAATTTATATTAGCGAAATATAAATTACACACGTGTTGTATACCTCACGTACATGCGTGGGGTAAGCTATATGAGTGAAGTATGAATTATACATACATAGAATAATTGTTATATGTGTTGAAATGCAAGTGAAATATAGCAATTGAATTTATATATATATATATATATATATATATATATATATATATCTACTCCCCTCGTCCACAAACCATGAACGATATTTATTGGTTGTGAATTGGTGTGAAATATTAGATGAAAAATACGAATGGTTGAATAATTGTTTATGGTTGACATTGTTTGGTTATGGTTGAAAAATACCCATTGGTGATTGAAATGAATTGGAAATATTTGTGGAAATAAAAATAAACATGCCGCCTGCGTGCGAATTAGATGCATGAATCCCCATTGTCAAAAACCGCGAGGTTTTAAGGTAGAGCGAGGAGCCGTACTAGGGACGGTCCCGGTTTTAACTACCCTGCCGTTATGCTGCCGAAATTTTGAATAATATTCATGTGTTTGAATTATTTTCATTTGCTGAAACTATATTTATTCGTTGAATAGAAAACCTTCATGTGTTGAATCGATATTCATTCGTTGAATTGAAATTCATGTGTTGAATGTTATTCGTGTTTTAAATTTAAAAATCACATTTTTATCTATATATATAAACTATAGAAAACCTTCATGTGTTGAATCGATATTCATTTGTTGAATTGAAATTCATGTGTTGAATGGTATTCATATTTTGAAAGAAATTGTTTTATAATAAAAATCCCAATTTTAACATCAATATGAAATGTATAAAATAATCCTGTTTTGAAATGAATTGTTTTACAATAAAAATCACGTTCTTATTATATACCGGAATTGTTGAAATGAGATGTGTTAAAAATAGCAACTCGTTCAAATAAATGTGCATGAGTTGAAATATTCATTAATTAGCCAATGATATGATTTTTGCCTATGCATGCAACATTAGAATGAATGGTGTTTTTAAACCAAATGGAATCGAATATGAAGTTGAATGGAAAATGATAAGTAATAAGAACTGTATATATGTACATGCATATTTATTGAACAGGTTATAGCAAAGGGGCTAGAGAAGAGGAATAAAATTTTGTGCCCGACAAATAGGTACACATTTACTGTTTTGTTTGGGTGATGATTTTATGAGCCTGTTGGCTAACCGCTTGGCTTTTTCTTTTTGACATGAGACGCCCGTGTGGCTATTTGGGAATTTTCCCAGCCCCTCCCGTACAAAGGAGGTTATGGCGAAATTTTCCAAAATTTAAAGGCGTTAGTGAAATATTTGAAGTGGAATCAATGTAGGAATTTTTGAATGAACTATATTTATATAAATATATAAATATAAATAAAATTAAAACGAAACGTGGCCGTGCAGTTCGTGTTTTGAAACCGTGATTTCAAACGATTATACCGGGATATCTGACCATCGGATTTTCCTGAAATCGCAACCGTTGGGTCCGCTTTGGAAAGATCTTTCCAACGGCACCAACTTCGTAAAAATCCAACGGTTGGATTGTCTGGAATGTTTGATTCAAATCTGAAGAAAAACAGCGCCAGAATCGATTATATTTATATATATATAAATATAATTATATTTAATCGAATAACGACGCTGTAGTTCGTATTTTGGAATCGAAACTTCAAATGATTGTACCGGGAGATCCGACCGTCGGATTTTCCCGAAACTGGAACCGTTGGATTCGTTTTGAAAAGACCTTTCTAATGATGTAAATTGTGTGAAGATCCAATGGTTAGATTTTCAGATATGTGTAAATCAAATCTGAAGAAAAACAGCGCCACGGCCGCGTTATGGCCCGAAGCGTCGTTTTGAACAAAGTGGCTATTTTAAAAATAAATAAAAATAGTGATAAATCGTTATAAAATACCATAAACAATATGGAATCGAAATAAACTAAATTTGCTCGATTTATGTGGTATTTGATGGTTGAATGTGTTTGGTGTGAAAATTACCTTAAAGAACAAAATTGGTGTTGTCGAATAATTTAACCATTGAAGTAAATTGATTTGAAATTCTAAATATACGTGAATTATTTGAAAAGGCCGAGTTAATTCTCATTTCAAATAATTGACCGACGATTGAAAATCAAAGATGAAGAAGGTGGTCGAAGACCGGAGATCTTCACCTCGTTTGGATGGCAACCGAGGTCCTGATTGGGAGGCATCCCGAAATATGGATAATGAGTGGTGATCGTCCAGACGTACGTGGTGATCGATGGGTTTGCGAGGTATTTAGTGCCTCCGGTTTCGTTCAGACCCATAACGGACTTGTAAATGGACTGTGTGTCTGACATTGGATTTTATTCTGTGTTGATTGATCTCTATTAAATATACATCTGTTTGGCGGCGGAGAATTTATTCTTTTGCTTAACGCCCTTCTCTGAAACGCACGAGCTCAGAGGTTGTATATCGATGGACATCAGTCGCATGGCATGAATTTCTAGTGTGACATGCCTAAGTGGCAAATGATCAAGGCTTCTGTTGAAAAGCAAAGTCTTGTGGTGATGATCAAAGCACCGCCTGTGTGGCGTAGCTTTGTGTATAATGTGAATTCGCGAGCCTCACACCCCGGTATGAACCAGAAACGGGAGAAGGACCTCAGGGAGGGCATGCATTTCTTTCTAGCTAGGGTGGTGTCAGTGACCTACCAGCCCTGACATTTATATACTTTTCACCTGTGTGGTTGTTGCTGTTGCGAGGCGCCTCGGTTAGATCGGACGATCCGGGTCCGATGGAGTCATTCGTTGGCTCATTTACGCCCCAAAAGGCGGGGAAATGTATTGTTCAGGAATTTTAATCCACATCGGTGGACCGACCCTGTCGCTCCAAGGGTCGATGCGCTCTGACCCTGTGGCTCGGGCTAGAGAGTCACGAAGTCGGTAAGGACTATCTTTTTCCTTGGTTCATGACGGAAATCCAATTTCCAAATACGTGACTGTGCGGTATCGATTGTATATATATATATGGCGACATGATATATGGTACCCATGCCGCCTATGATTGATAGTTATGATTTGAAATTGTTTTCAAAACATATAAACACTAGCAATAATATCAAATGCCTTTGTTTTATTCGTATCAAGCATATTTTGGCCGTTATAAGGTAAAACTCTATCCTCCGGTTTGCGTTGCATTGTGTGATGGGAACTGAGTCTTATAATGGCTTCATTTTTATAAAAAACATTGCGATGGTTAAAAGAATGATTTGTTTTAAAGCACTGGCAATCTAATGGAGTAAACCCGTTCCACGAAAGTGGCGTGGTCCGGTGATTAGCCATATTATATATGTGTTGAGTAGATTTCTCATACCAGTCCCATGACTGACTCGTAGTTTGTTTCACTTTCAAACTCGGGTGCCCCGTTCTCAACATGGGCAGCCTTGTATTCAGGTTTAGCTGGTTCTTTCTGGATAGCTGGAGCTGAAGATGGATTCTATCATTTATCTCTTTTTATGCTGTTCAGCTCCTATTGTACATATTTTGTTTGTTTTCCGTTGTAGACATTTATGTATAGCTGAACTGTATTTGTACTAAGTAAGATCCTGTATACTGTGTAACTCTGATGATTACTTTTATCCAGTATATACTATTGTTCATTATCTGGTGTATTTATTTAATTTTGTTCTGCTATTATCTGTTTCTGTGTTATATTCCAAAGATTACCCTTGTCTCCGTCTGTACGGGAATTGGGGTCGTCACAACCTGGTATCGGAGCTTTGGTTAAGCTTAGTTCTGGAATATAACATTTGAACGAACTCGTCGGAAATAGAACCAGTAGTGTTCTAGGACGGGTAACTCATTACAGATATGATCAGTAATATCCTAGTATGAGTAAAGCAGAACGGAATACACCCCAGTAGACACATTTACATGGAAGTATTTGTCTCTATATTTTGAAATACCTTTTCTATTACCTGACACTTGATCTGCCATTTGCAGAAGTACTAGAAAAATGAGTGTCAGAAACAGGAGAAATGCAGAACCCGATCTAGAGGCTCTATTGAAGAGATATCGAAATCTGAACGGAGCACAGTTCTCGGGCAATGAATCTATTATTCAGACTCAAGCTTGGATGAGTTCTGTCGAAAGAATCTTTGAGCGTATCCAGTTGAGAGATGACCAGAAACGGTTAGTAGCATCTTGGGCGCTCAAAGAAGAAGCTTTAATCTGGTGGGAAACAATCATCAAAGATAATCCAGAAGGTGATATCACCTGGGACAGATTCAAAGTGATTTTCCTGGAAAGATTTACCCCTCCCGAAGCGACGGAGCGATTATGTGATGAATTTTCTTATCTAATACAAGGTGATATGACCATCCTAGAATATCATAAGAAATTCAACGAACTTGCTCACTTTGCTCCTCATCTGATTCAAGATCCAAAGAGGAAAAATCTGAGATTTATTCATGGCCTGCAAAGGAGATATCAGAATAGTGTACTGAGGAATGTAAAACTTCCTTTCTCAGAAATGATTTATATGGCTTATCAGTATGAAGATCTCCATAAGAAAGGAATGTTGCGCGACGAAGAAGAAGTCTGTTGTAGCGACAAAGAAGAGTCGGAAACTAATATTCCTGAAGCCAGTACGAGGTCTGAGGTCAATGAGAAGCCCAGTGCCAAGAGAAAAAGGGCTGAATCTGGGAAAGAACCAGTAACAACTGCTATTTGCTCTAACTGCAATGAGAAAGGACATTTGTCGATGAGTTGCAGATCTTTAAAGAAACAAAGAAAAGAGGGATATAGAGCCAATTGAAAGCAAAAGAAGAAAAGGTTTAGAACTAATGGGGAGTTCCAAGAGAAAAGGGAGTGCAAAAAGTGCCATGAGGCTAGTCATCTTGCAAAGGATTGCCCACTCTTAAACAAGCCCAAAGTAGTTCAAGTGAACGAAGCGACATAAGTGCCTGCATCTTCGTCTGCTCAGGAAAGGTCTGATGTTTTAGAAGACATGCTCAATGTCAAGAACATTCCAGTTAAAGTACTGTTTGATACTGGCGCGTCACGAAGCTTTATTGCAAAGAGTGCAGTCAAGAAGTTGGATTTGAAATTGAAGAAGCTCAAAGAGCCAATGACTGTCCAAAATCCAGTTGGGGGTTCCATCGGTCTCAGTTGGGTTTGCGGGTTGCCTGTCTTTTTTTCCTGTTATAAGTTCCATACCATCGCTATAGTTATGAATTTTAATGAATTCGATCTTATTTTGGGATTGGATTGGTTAACCAAATATGAAGCGGAGGTTAGATGCGCCGAGAGAGTTGTTAAGGCAAAGGCCCAATCAGGGAGTTATATAACCATACCCTGTGAAGGTCAGAATGCTAATAGAAAGACTTCTGGGCAGCTTTGAAAGTTTCTCCAGCCCAAATAGAAAATGTCCCTGAAATCACCGAGAATATTCCCGACTTAGTGAAAGATATTCCTGTGCTCAAGAACTATGTGGATGTGTTCGAGGAAGTTGTTCGCTTACCTCCGCAGAGGGAAATAGATTTCAAGATTGCTTTGATTCCCAATGCAAGGCCGGTAGTTCATGCTATTCGAAGAATGTCCTTGAAAGAGAAGGAGGAATTAGACAACCAAACACGATAGCTAGTATGGAAGGGTCTGATCAGGCCTAGTTTCTCTGATTGGGGATCAACAGTGGTGTTTGTCCCAAAATCTGACGGTACTCTACGTCTATGTGTGGATTATCGTGATCTAAACAAACAGACAATAAAGAACAAATATCCATTGCCGCGAATAGATGATTTGTTGGATCATCTAAATGGAGCACAAGTATTTTCACGAATGGACCTAGCTACAGATTTCCATCAACTTCGTATCGCCGAAGAGTGTGTTCCAATGACAGCATTCAGAGGTCCCGACTTATTCTACGAGTGGTTAGTAATGCCGTTCGGCTTATGTAACACTCCTGCTTACTTCGTCGATCTGATGAATAGAGTGTTCAGAGGGGTTTTGAATAAATTTGTTCTGGTTTTTATTGACGATATTCTAATCTTCTTTAAGTCAAAGGCCAAACATGAAAAACATTTGGAACAAGTGTTAGAAATCCTCAGAAGGAATGTATTGAAAGCAAAGTTTTCCAAATGTATATTCTGGCAAGATGAAGTAAAATTTCTAGGCCACGTCGTATCGAAAGAAGGAATCGCTGTGGATCCAAGTAAAATCATAGCTATTCAGAACTGGAAGCAGCCCAGTACCCCTACTGAAGTCCGCAGTTTTCTCGGATTGGCTAGCTATTACCGGAAGTTCGTTAAAAACTTTTCGAAGATATCTGGTCATTTAACATAGCTTACAAAGAAGCACTCTAAATTCAAATGGACTCCATAAAGTGAGGAGGCCTTTGAAGAGCTAAAGTTGAGATTAACAACTGCTCCAGTGTTAACCATCATCGATGGCAACCAGGATTTGAAAGTCTGGACTGATGCTTCTAGAGAAGGCCTTGGCGCAGTGTTAATGCAAAGGGGTCAAGTGATTGCTTATGCTAGCCGTCAACTGAAGCCGCACGAGAAGAACTACGTAACTCATGATCTTGAGTTATTGGCTATTGTGTTCGCTTTGAAAATCTGGAGGCACTATCTTCTGGGTGAGAGATTTGAACTGTTTACAGATCACCAGTCGTTAAAGTATCTGTTCACACAGAAAGACTTGAATCTGAGGCAGCAACGTTGGCTAGAGTTCCTTGCAGCATACGACTTTGAGATTATATACACCCCAGGGAAAGCTAATGTCGTGGCAGATGCATTAAGCCGAAAGAATGAAATGATCGCCAGTTTTATTATCACGACTTCGCTGATAGATAAAATATCTGCTCTTCAGGAGAATGATCACTTCATTCAGAAGATCAGAGAGATAATTCAACAAGGCGAACCCTCGAGTTTTCAAGTAGATAATGATGGGATTTTAAGGCTCAAAGGTCGAATCTATGTCCCTAACATTCCTGAGCTTCGAAAGGAAGTACTGGATGAATGCCACAAGTCAAAACTTAGTATCCATCCGGGAGTTAGCAAAATGTATAATGACATCAAACGCACTTTCTGGTGGAATTCGATGAAAAGGGACATTTCTTTATATGTTAGCCGATGCCCTACTTGCCAACTAGTCAAGAGCGACCAACAGAAATTGGCTGGATTGTTACAACCGCTAGAATTTCCTGGTTGGAAGTGGGAACATATTTCTATGGATTTCATTGATGGTCTGCCCAGAACCAGAAAAGGGAATGACAGTATTTGGGTGATCGTAGATCGCTTCACGAAGACCGCCCATTTCATACCTGTCAGATCAAACAGAACTGCTCAGAGTCTGGCGCAGATATACTTCAGGGAAATAGTTAGACTACATGGAGTGCCGCTCAGTATAGTCAGTGATAGAGATACAATATTCACTAGCAAATTCTGGGAAGCATTTCAAGTCGAACTAGGAACGAAGTTGAACTTGAGCACCGCTTATAATCCTCAGACAGACGGTCAGACTGAGAGGGTGAATCGTATTTTAGAAGATCTATTGCGGGCTTGTGTTATAGATTTCGGTGGATCGTGGGAAGACTATCTGCATTTGGCTGAATTCTCTTATAACAACAGCTACCAGGCGAGTCTGACAATGTCGCCATTCGAAGCATTGTACGGTAGACCATGCCGATCTCCTGCTTGTTGGGTCGAACCCGGAAATAGACTTGTATTGGGGCCAGATATGATCCGAGAAGCTGTCGACAAGGTCGATTTTATTAAGAAGCGATTACTCGCCGCTCAAAGCTGACAAAAGAGCTATGCCGATAAAAGAAGAAGAGATATATCCTTTGTTGTTGGCGACTATGTATATTTGAAAGTATCGCCGATGAGAGGAGTAATCCGGTTCGGTAAAACAGGGAAATTGGCGCCCAAATTCATTGGTCCGTTTCCTATTCTGGAACGGATCGGAACTCTCGCTTATAGGGTCAAACTGCCTGATTGGTTGCCTGGAGTTCATGATGTATTTCATATATCTCAACTTCGAAAGCACGTTCATGATCCAGACTTGATCGTGGAAGAAGCACCTCAACAGGACATTGAAATTACCCCCGAATTAGCTGTGAGAAGAGAGCCGCTAAAGATTATCGGCAAAGAAACCAAAGAGCTGAGGAACAAGAAGGTTCACTTAGTCAAAGTGCAATGGAGTGGAGATCCGCGAGATTGTACTTGGGAAACTGAGGAGAGCATTCAGAAAGCTTATCCTAGATGCCGAGTGGATATCTCTGATTGACTCTGGTGCAAGGAACATTTACCCTACTTTGCATTACCATTTAATTCCCTACTCTGTTGTTATTTTCTTTCCATGGATGTGCACTTTTAAATTCTATAGTCTGAATGATTTTAAAAAGAGTATAGAAATTGATTAGCATATTTTTGAAAGGTTGAAAACAATTGGATTGGTTGTTGTGTTGGGTGATTGTAGATTTATCAAACCACTTTTGACTTTGTTCCTTTCGGGGACGAAAAGTTTTAAGTGGGGGAGATTGTAACGACCCAGAAAATCTGAACCAATTTAAATTTTTTAAATTGGCTAAAATAATGGATTTTAAATATTTAAAAAAAATATTTTCAATAATAGCAATGAAAACGGAGTTTGAATCGACAATTGAAAACGAATATAATTAATTATAATTATAAACAAGGCCTGAAATGGGGCTGCAGTTTCAAAAATTGAATTCAAACTTTGTCGGGCTGTACTGGGTGCAAAACAAAACGGATTTTAGTGAAACAAAAAATATTTAAATATGTTAGTGAATACCTTTCTAACGAATCTGAAAAATCGAATTTTCATAGCGGAAAGAAAAATTTATGGCCGAATGAATTTTCAGAAAGGTCGCTATGGAATTTATATAGCCCGTGAAATTGGCCATTTTGCATACGACCTCGGAATTCGACGAAACCACTTTTGTTGGATCCGGGATGTGAAGTTATTGCTAGGTTTCAAATTTCATAATTTTTGAAGCTAGTATGTGAGCGTGGCAAAGGAAAACGTGTTTTGGTCAATTATAGTTAAATTGGATCGACCAGAAATGGGCCTTTTTGCAAACGGTCTCAGAATTCGACGAAACTAGTTTCATTAGGACTGTATCGTCAAGACATAGCTAGATTTATTTTTCTGGAATTTTTCGAATCAGTTTGTGGCCCTGGCAAATTGAAATGTACGTTCAAAGTAAAAAATTAAATGTTTTATACTTTAATTTGAAAAATAACTGACTGTAACAGTCGAATTGGCGTACGAAACATATCCCATTGTGTCCGGGATGGGGGTATTTAGCTAGGGGCGACAGTCGTTGGGTTTGAAAAGGAGTTCGTTTGAGAAAACACTATTTAAAAATTTAATAAAACCATTGACCAATCGTATTTCTCCATTCATTATTTTAAAAAAATAAAAAAAAAGAAAACCCCAAAACCAACGGCGAAACCCGCTTCCCCCCTTCCAGGACCGATCGCCGCCGCTGCTGCCGCTTCCAGCCTCCGCCACCATCGCCGCTCGAACCGCCTTCGCCTCCCCGTTAGATCCGACCCCAGCTCGACGTCGACCAACCCCTCCTCCGCCTGAATCGAGGCTCCAAAGCCCCGACCTTCCCAGCGCCGCCGCCGCCGATCCCGACCACCGAACGCCGCCAAACCACCACCGATAGGAAGCCCTCTCTTCCCTCTTCCACGTCCAACCTGCCGATCATCCCCTCGTGCCTCGATTCTCGCGAAAACCATAAACCTAGTTTTGAACCTTCGTGAAAGGTGAGTTTTTTTTATGTTTACATTTTGAAAAATCATATCTTTTTAGTGTGTTGACGAAATTCGATGAAACAGGAAACATCGGGACCGCAAGGAAGCTCTCTACCCAATAGAAGAAGTCGCGAATTTTTCTGAGCCATCTACGATTTTTAGCGAAGCAACAAACCAATGTGAGAAATCTAAATTAAATAAATTTGAATGGAAAATGTCATGTATAATTTATATTAGCGAAATATAAATTACACACGTGTTGTATACCTCACGTACATGCGTGGGGTAAGCTATATGAGCGAAGTATGAATTATACATACATAGAATAATTGATATATGTGTTGAAATGCAAGTGAAATATAGCAATTGAATATATATATATATATATATATATATATATATATATATATATATATATATATATATATATATATATATATATATATATATATATATATATATATATATATACTCCCCTCGTCCACAAACCATGGACGATATTTATTGGTTGTGAATTGGTGTGAAATATTGGATGAAAAATATGAATGGTTGAATTATTGTTTGTGGTTGACATTGTTTGGTTGTGGTTGAAAAATACCCATTGGTGATTGAAATGAATTGGAAATATTTGTGGAAATAAAAATAAATATGCCGCCTACGTGCGAATTAGATGCATGAATCCCCATTGTCAAAAACCGCGAGGTTTTAAGGTAGAGCGAGGAGCCGTACTAGGGACGGTCCCGGTTTTAACTACCCTGCCGTTATGCTGCCGAAATTTTGAATAATATTCATGTGTTTGAATTATTTTCATTTGCTGAAACTATATTTATTCGTTGAATAGAAAACCTTCATGTGTTGAATCGATATTCATTCGTTGAATTGAAATTCATGTGTTGAATGGTATTCGTGTTTTAAATATAAAAATCACATTTTTATCTATATATATAAACTATAGAAAACCTTCATGTGTTGAATCGATATTCATTCGTTGAATTGAAATTCATGTGTTGAATGGTATTCATATTTTGAAAGAAATTGTTTTATAATAAAAATCCCAATTTTAACATCAATATGAAATGTATAAAATAATCCTGTTTTGAAATGAATTGTTTTACAATAAAAATCACGTTCTTATTATATACCGGAATTGTTGAAATGAGAAGTGTTAAAAATAGCAACTCGTTCAAATAAATATGCATGAGTTGAAATATTCATTAATTAGCTAATGATATGATTTTTGCCTATGCATGCAACATTAGAATGAATGGTGTTTTTAAACCAAATGGTATCGAATATGAAGTTGAATGGAAAATGATAAGTGATAAGAACTGTATATATGTACATGCATATTTATTGAACATGTTATAGCAAAGGGGCTAGAGAAGAGGAATAAAATTTTGTGCCCGACAAATAGGTACACATTTACTGTTTTGTTTGGGTGATGATTTTATGAGCATGTTGGCTAGCCGCTTGGCTTTTTCTTTTTCTTTTTGACATGAGACGCCCGTGTGGCTATTTGGGAATTTTCCCAGCCCCTCCCGTACAAAGGAGGTTATGGCGAAATTTTCCAAAATTTAAAAGCGTTAGTGAAATATTTGAAGTGGAATCAATGTAGGAATTTTTGAATGAACTATATTTATATAAATATATAAATATAAATAAAATTAAAATGAAACGTGGCCGTGCAGTTCGTGTTTTGAAACCGTGATTTCAAACGATTATACCGGGAGATCCGACCATCGGATTTTCCTGAAATCGCAACCGTTGGGTCCGCTTTGGAAAGATCTTTCCAACGGCACCAACTTCGTAAAAATCCAACGGTTGGATTGTTTGGAATGTTTGATTCAAATCTGAAGAAAAACAGCGCCAGAATCGATTATATTTATATGTATATATAAATATAATTATATTTAATCGAATAACGACGCTGTAGTTCGTATTTTGGAATCGAAACTTCAAAAGATTGTACCGGGAGATCCGACCGTCGGATTTTCCCGAAACTGGAACCGTTGGATTCGTTTTGAAAAGACCTTTCTAATGATGTAAATTGTGTGAAGATCCAACGGTTAGATTTTCAGATATGTGTAAATCAAATCTGAAGAAAAACAGCGCCACGGCCGCGTTATGGCCCGAAGCGTCGTTTTGAACAAAGTGGCTATTTTAAAAATAAATAAAAATAGCGATAAATCGTTATAAAATACCATAAACAATATGGAATGGAAATAAACTGAATTTGCTCGATTATGTGGTATTTGATGGTTGAATGTGTTTGGTGTGAAAATTACCTTAAAGAACAAAATTGGTGTTGTCGAATAATTTAACCATCGAAGTAAATTGATTTGAAATTCTAAATATACGTGAATTATTTGAAAAGGCCGAGTTAATTCTCATTTCAAATAATTGACCGACGATTGAAAGTCAAAGATGAAGACGGTGGTCGAAGACCGGAGATCTTCACCTCGTTTGGATGGTAACCGAGGTCCTGATTGGGAGGCATCCCGAAATATGGATAATGAGTGGTGATCGTCCAAACGTACGTGGTGATCGATGGGTTTGCGAGGTATTTAGTGCCTCTGGTTTCGTTCAGACCCAGAACGGACTTGTAAATGGACTGTGTGTCTGACATTGGATTTTATTCTGTGTTGATTGATCTCTATTAAATATACATCTGTTTGGCGGCGGAGAATTTATTCTTTTGCTTAACACCCTTCTCTGAAACGCACGAGCTCAGAGGTTGTATATCGATGGACATCAGTCGCATGGCATGAATTGCTAGTGTGACATGCCTAAGTGGCAAATGATCAGGGCTTCTGTTGAAAAGCAAAGTCTTGTGGTGATGATCAAAGCACCGCCTGTGTGGCGTAGCTTTGTGTATAATGTGAATTCGCGAGCCTCACACCCCGGTATGAACCAGAAACGGGAGAAGGACCTCAGGGAGGGCATGCGTTTCTTTCTAGCTAGGGTGGTGTCAGTGACCTACCAGCCCTGACATTTATATACTTTTCACCTGTGTGGTTGTTGTTGTTGCGAGGCGCCTCGGTTAGATCGGACGATCCGGGTCCGATGGAGTCATTCGTTGGCTCATTTACGCCCCAAAGGGCGGGGAAACGTATTGTTCAGGAATTTTAATCCACATCGGTGGACCGACCCTGTCGCTCCAAGGGTTGATGCGCTCTGACCCTGTGGCTCGGGCTAGAGAGTCACGAAGTCGGTAAGGACTATCTTTCGCCTTGGTTCATGACGGAAATCCAATTTCCAAATACGTGACTGTGCAGTTTTGATTGTATATATATATATATATATATATATATATATATATATATATATGGCGACATGATATATGGTACCCATGCCGCCTATGATTGATAGTTATGATTTGAAATTGTTTTCAAAACATATAAACACTAGCAATAATATCAAATGCCTTTGTTTTATTCGTATCAAGCATATTTTGGCCGTTATAAGGTAAAAACTCTATCCTCCGGTTTGCGTTGCATTGTGTGATGGGAACTGAGTCTTATAATGGCTTCATTTTTATAAAAAGCACTACGATGGTTAAAAGAATGATTTGTTTTAAAGCACTGGCAATCCAATGGAGTAAACCCGTTCCACGAAAGTGGCGCGATCCGGTGATTAGCCATATTATATATGTGTTGAGTAGATTTGTCATACCAGTCCCATGACTGACTCGTAGTTTGTTTCACTTTCAAACTCGGGTGCCCCTTTCTCTACACGGGCAGCCTTGTATTCAGGTTTAGCTGGTTCTTTCTGGATAGCTGGAGCTGAAGATGGATTCTATCATTTATCTCTTTTTATGCTGTTCAGCTCCTATTGTACATATTTTGTTTGTTTTCCGCTGTAGACATTTATGTATAGCTGAACAGTATTTGTACTAAGTAAGATCCTGTATACTGTGTAACTCTGATGATTACTTTTATCCAGTATATTCTATTGTTCATTATCTGGTGTATTTATTTAATTTTGTTCTGCTATTATCTGTTTCTGTGTTATATTCCAAAGATTACCCTTGTCTCCGTCTGTACGGGAATTGGGGTCGTCACAGAACTGGATTTTGGGTTTGTCGTAAATGGTGTCTTAAATAACACTGTTCTTAAACCTCGTGTGAAAAGAGCAAATCTTTTAATTAAGATTATTAGTGTTTCCAGTTAATTAACATTTAACTGGAATAAAATGGAACGTGAATTGGCTTTATTGTGAACTGTGTTTTAAACGACATTCGTTCTTTAACCCGATTTGCAGTGAAATGTGATTTGGAATTTATAAATCTTTTTATTAAGATTTAACGGGAATTTCCAAGGTAAAGTTTTCCAATTTAATATATTAAATTAGAATTGAATGGAATTCGATTTGATAATAATCGTAATGAGCTTCTGTGGAGGAAGACTGTTAATATATATGGAATTTAAAAGGCTTTGTCATTATTCCATTTATATTATTAGTCGAATACGGAAATTTATATCGATTATATATATTGATATGTTTTCCGTGAAGATTCCATAATTAGTGGAATGTGATTAGGGTTTATTGTGAACTGTGTTTTAAATGACATTAGTTCTTTAAACCAGTTAAAGACAGGATTACATGTCTGACATTGTATTTCGAACTGTATGGTTGATCTCAGCTAAATAAACATCTGTTTGGTGGCAGAATATTTATTCTCTTGCTTAACATTCTTCTCTAAGACGCACGAGCTTAGAGGTTATATATCGGTAGAAATCAATAGTACGGTGTAGATTGTCGATGCGACATGTTTGTGTTTCCAAAGTTAAATAATCATTAATATTGATTTTTAGGAAGATTAAAACTAAGTAGAGTTTTAATGAATCTTTAATTAGATTGAAATGGGAATTGATAATATAAATCATCGAATTTGGGGAATGATTAAGAATGGAGTATCACCAGTTTTGCTCCTAGCGATAGTTAAATCTTTAATTAGATTTGAACGTGAAATGGTAATTAAATTTACCGATAACACAATGGTATTAGATATGAAGTATTACCAGTTTTGCTCCATGGGATGAATAGGTTGGGACTAGAAAATTAAACAAATGATTACTTCGGTAAGGTGCATTAATCCCGACCAGTTTGGATAAACCTTAATTTGGTTTGAATTAATATACAATGTAAGAATGAAGAATCAATTTAAAGAATTTATCTTTGATAAAATTAATAGGAACCTTTCCCAAAGGATATGAATATTTAAATACAAGAATATTCAGAATTTGAATGAGGCGTATGTTGTGTTTTTGTAGCAATTGTTTATAATGTACGCGAGTTATTCGAAAAGGCCGGGTTTATACCTATTCTGAATAACTGATTCGACGATAAATTGACGGTGAAGACGGTGGTTGAAGACCGGAGGTCTTCACATCATTTGGATGATTACCGATGTTTTGATTGGGCTGTACACCCAATACGAGGTAATAAGTAGTGATCGTCCAGATGTACTTGGAGATCGACCGGATATACGAGGACCTCTCACCTGTATTGGACATATGGGACGAGGAATAAGGTGCCTCAGGTTTCATTCAGACCCAGAATGGACTAGTAAATGGATGTGTGTCTGACATTGGATTTTATTCTGTGTTGATTGATTTCTATTAAATATATATCTATTTGGCGGCGGAGAATTTATTCTCTTTCTTAACGCCCTTCTCCGAGACATATGAGCTTGGAGGTTATATATCAATAGACATCAGTCGTATGGCATGAATTGCCTGTGCGGCATGCTGAGATGCAAATGATCAAGGCTTCTGTTGAAAATCAAAGTCTTATGGTTGATGATCAAATCACGGCTTTAATATAGCATAGCTTTGTGTATAGCGTTAATTCGCGAGCCATACACCTCAGTATGAGTCAAAAACGGGATAAGGGACCCAAGGAGGACATGACGTTTCTTTCTAGCTATGGGAGGGGTCATTGTATGAGCCCAGACATTTATTATTTTTACCCATGTGGCTGTTGGATTGTGAGGCGCCTCGGATATATCGTTTACTACGGAGTCGATGGATAGGTCCTATAGGACCGGGAAATGTGTGTTCAGGAATTGCCAATCCTCAAACGTAACAGAGGACCGACCTTGGAGGATCCAGGGGTTGGCCAGATTGTGTAGTCCCGAGGCATTTGCTAGATTGTCTCAAAGCGGTTAGGAGTACATCCCTTGCCTAGACTTATGACGGAAATCCAATTTCCAACACGTGACATTTCGGTTTTGATTGTACAGCCTAGTATGGCGACATAGTAGCATGGGATACTATGCCATCTAGGATTGATACATTTATATTTGAAGTTGTTTTATACACTATGCACTTATAATAGTATCAAATGATTTGTTTTAAATGTACCAATCATGTTTGGCTATTATAAGGTAAAACTCTATCCGTCGGCTTGTGTTGCATTATGTGATGGGACCTCAGTCTTATAATAGCTTCATTTTTCCAAAAAGCATTGTGTTGTTGGTTTTATGCATTGGTATTCTTGGGAGGAAACCCGTTCCGTGTTATACGGCGTGGTCCCTAGATTTACTTTATTTTAAAGTAAAGATTCAAATAACTATTTTAGTTCTCACACCAGTCACATGACTGACCTGGAGTTTATTATTTGAACCTAAACTCTAGGTGCTCCTATTTTCCACACGGGCAGCTAGTAGTTTTGGTTTTGTAGAGATTGTATTCACAGGATCCTGGTTTATAGCTGGAGCTATATTCGAAACGCTCTGTATCAGTGTATTTCTTTCAGTTGTGTTTTATATTATTTTCCGCTACATTGTAATTTGTAAATCTCTGATGTTTATCAAATGTATATTATTTGTCCATACTCTGTATATTCTTGTACTCTGATGTAAATTGTTGTAATAAGCAATGAAATGTTCTTTTGTTTGCATTCTGATTTGTCGTGTTCTCAGACAATCCGTTCTTTCACTTCTCTTTGGAGAACAGGGAAGTTCGGGTCATCACAGTTTGGTATCAGAGCTTTGGTTAACTCAAATTTTTGGGGTACAACTCGTTAGAAAAGAATAAAAGACTCATCAGAGGTAGGATTAGTAATATCCTATTGAAGAATCCTCGTTGGAGATAGAATCAGTAGCATCCTAGAATGAGTGACTCATTAGAGGTAGGGTTAGAAATGCACTAGAAAGAGTTGAGAGTGATAAGTTTATAATTAAGGTATTTGTGATTTTATATATAATCTAGTTTTAAAAGTATGATTTTTGAATATATAAAGTTATATATATTTGAAAAGTTAATCAACAAATTGATTGTTGGTTGGGTTGTTTGATTATTAGTTAACTAACTAAATTATTCAAACCAGTACGATAATGTAAGGTGGATTTAGTCAAATTGAATTAAATACGAAATGAATTGAAAATTGGTTGAAAATGCATGCATATACATGTATATACATTAGACAGGTCACATCAAGGATGCTAGAGAAGAGGAATAAAATTGTATGCCCGACAAATAGGTACATGTTTACTAATTTATTGGGTTTGGATGATTTTATAAGTCGATTGGCTAGCCGCTTGGCTTTTTCTTTTTGGATGATGAGGGCCCTGCGTGACTAGTTGCGGTTTTAAATGTCTCCCCATACAAATGAGGTTATGGAATTTTTTTTTTGAAAATTTAGGGTGTTAGCCAAATTTTTGAAAAATTAGAAATTCTTAGAAACTGAAAAGTTGAAGAATGAAAGCCAGAATGAAAGTTGAGTTGATTAGTTAAACAACTTTCAGCTCCGTTCCTTTTCGAGGACGAAAAGATTTTAAGTGGGGGAGGTTGTAACTACCCGGAAAGCAGACCCAATTTAAATTTTTTATTATGGTAATTTTAATGAATTTTGAATATAAAAAATGGTTTATTTTAAATGATAGCGACCAAAAATTTATTTTGATCAAACTTAGAACGAATAAATTTATTTTAATTAAATAACGAGCCTGAAATAGCGTAGTAGTTTGAAATTTCGATTTCAAATTTCAAATGAATGTACATGATTCAAAATAAACCGGATTTTAGTAAAACTAGGAATATTTGAATCTATTTGAAATTATCTTTCCAACGAATGTGAAAAATCCAGATTTCATAATGGGAACAAAAAGTTATGTCCAGTTGAAAATTCAGAATAGTTGCTATGGAATTTATATAATATATAGCCCTTAAAAATAGCGATTTTGCAAATGACCTCCATTTTCGACGAGACCACTTTTGTTGGATCTGGAGTCTCAAGTTATTGCTAGATTCCAATCTTCATAATTTTCGAAATCAATATGTGAGTGTGGCGGATTTAAACGTGTTTGGTCAATTTAGTTAGAATTTAATCGACCGAAAAATGACCCTTTTCAAACGGTCTCCAAATTCGATGAAATTAGTTTTGTTAGGACTGTATTCGTCAAAACATAGCTGGATTTATTTTTCTGAAATTTTTGGAGTTCGTATGTGGCCCCGATAAATTAAAATGTAACAACCCGGAAATCTAAGCCAATTAAAAATTTTTATTTTGGCAATTTAAGTGAATTTTGATTATTTAAAATGAATTATTTTAAATAATAACGAAGAGAAATTTATTTTGAGTAGAATTAGAACGTATATATTTATATAGATCATCGTTAGAATATAAATATTTTTTTTTATATATAAAAGGAATTGAAAATGGCAGCTAGTAGTTTTGGTTTTGCAGATTTATATTCACAGGATCCTGATTTACAGCTGGAATGATATCCGGAAAGCTCTGTATCCGTGTATCTCTTCTAGTTGTGTATTGTATTATTTTCCGCTGCGATGTATTTAAATGTAATTTAAATCTATGATATTTTTCTGTGTAATATTTATTCCTACTCTGTATATTCTTGTATTCTGGTGGAATTGTTGTAATATACAATGAAATGTTATTATGTCTGCGTTCTAATTTGTCGTGTTCTCAAAACAATCAGTTTCGAATGGTCTTAGTCAGTTTAGCGCCTGATTCAGATCGAGCGGGATTCCCGATCGTTACATAAAATGTGCGTTTGAATTTAAAATATAATGATTTATATTTTAAATTTAGCGGAAACTGATCGTAACAACCGAATTGGGTTATGAAACATATCCCATTGTGTCTGGAATGATGGTATTTATCTAGGGCGATAGTCGTTAGGTTTGATTTGGAGTTCGAACGAAAATTTCCCTTTTAAAAAGATAATTAAAATAAAATATTATTTAAATAAATATATATACTCTACTATTTCTTAAAACCCTAGCACCCTTTGTTGTTCTGAACCTCCACTCAAGATTTCACGGTCGGTATTGCTCCAATATTGATTTCCCCTTTTATTTCAAAATACCGCGAATTAGAAGAGGAAATTAATACAAAATCAGAGAGCTAAGAGAGGTCTTCAATTTTATGTGAGCAAGATCGTTTCCAGTTAAGCATCTCAAGCGAATTTGGGTCCCAAAGTCATGGTGTTCGTTCACATTTTCTCGCCAGATGTGGTGGCTGAGCTTGTCGCGCCACCGGGCACTAGTTGGGGGGAGAACGAGCTTCGGTGCGGTCACATCAGATCGGCGAACAGAGCTGCAATGGAGGAGCAGCGTGGGTTTCTTTTTTTGAGTGATGGGTTCGGGAACAAGAAGAAGATGGAGGACGGATTAATGAAGGTTAAACGATGGTTAAGTGGAATATTAAATTAATTAATTATTAAAGTGATTAATGTATAGAACACCATATCTTCTTCATACTAGGTCGGAAGGGAACGATTTCAGTTGCGTTGCGATCGTGGCTTCGAACACTACAACATGGAACTGACCAGAACGGAAACAGAACAAATCAGAATTTAAGGCAAATTCAAATCCACACTGTACAGAAATTCAGGAATAAAAGAACGAAGGAGTGGAAACGAATGTAAGAACTCTTTCTCATTGAAATTATTATACAGATAAAATATTCTAGGTTGAAGACGGTGCTTAATAGCACCAGACACCAGTTATTGTACAAACCATAATTGACTGTATTGTGTTATGAATGTGATGTGAATAATATATATATATATATATATATACGATGTGAATAATATATATGTATATGATGTGAATATAATATTTATACGATGTGAATATATATGTATGTGATGTGAATTAAAAATATATATATGAGATGAAAATAATATATATATATATATAAAGTGAATAAAATATATATGAAATAATATATAATACATATTTGAAATGAAAATTAAATATATATGAAATGGAAATAATATATATTTGAAATAAATATATATATATATATATGAAATGTGAAAAATATATATAAGTGTGAAAATAATATATATATATGAAGTGTAAATATGAAATTTGAAATATATATATATTAAATGAATAAAATATATATATGAAATGAAAATAAATATATATATATGGAATGTGAAAAATATATATATGGAATGTGCATAATATATATATGAAATGTGAAAAATATATATAAAGTGTGAAAATAATATATACATGAAATGTGAAATATGTATGAAGTGAAATGAATAATATATATATATGAAATTAAAATAATATATATATATATATGAAATGTGAAAAAAAAATATATGAAATGTGAATAATATATATAAATATGAAATGAATAAAATATATATGAAATGAAAATAATATATATATGAAGTGTGAATAAAATATATATATATGAAATGAAAATAATATATATATGAAATGTTAATAATATATATATGAAGTGTGAATGAAATAAATATTGTTTGGTTAAAAACATTATTTTTAACATATACATGTGATGTATAAAATTGTCATGTAATGGAATATTCAATTTTGATTAAAAATTGAAATGGAAGTTGGAATCGTTTTTAAAACAAATTTATAAACGATTTTTAAAATACGTTTTAAATGGAAATCGATGAAGTATATATATATATATATATATATATATATATATATATATATATAATGGCATGAATATAACACACCGCGCCGTGGCCGTTCGCGAATTTCAACTATTAACTTCGAATTGATATTACGGGAGATCCGACCGTCGTATTCTCCTAAAACCGGAACCATTGTGTTTGTATTGAAAAGAGATTTCCAATGAATATAAGAGATTTTAAATCTAATGGTTGGATTTGGAATTGTATCCAAACCAAATTTGGAGAAGGTCGCTGTAAGTGCAGTTCGGTGGCCGTTATTGGAAACCGACTGTACGGGCCTTGATAAAATTTGATATTGAATATAAGCCGATGTAATTTCTATTCAGAGCCTTGAATTTAATATCAAATTGGATTGTGGGTTTGTCGTGAATGGTGTCTTCATTAACACTGTTCTTAAACCCAATTGAGAAAGATTAAATCTATTAATTAAGATTTAATGAAGTTTACCAACTAATTAATATTTAATTGGAATTGAATTGAAATTGGATTTTGGGTTTGTCGTGAACTGTGTTTAAATGACATTAGTTCTTTAACCCAAGTAAAAGTAGGATTAATTTCCAAAAAGTTGAACAATCAATAAGAAATGATTTTTGGGATTAAAATCAATTGGAGTTTGAATAAATCTTTAATTAGATTGTGAATGATTAAATAGTAATTGAATTAACCAAAACACGTGATGTGATTAAACCAAATTTACTTAGTTGTTGATATTCATGATTGTGATTGATTTATTGTTTGGATTGTGCTCAACCAGTTTATGAGCAAGATATGCTTTTACATTTGGCATTGGGTAGGGTAGAAATACTGGTATGCTAACATCTTGTGAAACACTTCACGATTTGAAATGTGTAGTGATGTTGTTGTGTTCATTTAAAATTTAATGAATGATTTTGAAATGATATTTTTTCTTAAGTGAAAAGAAATGTATTCCCAATTTTGGACATGCAATGTTTTATAAAAATGTTTTATAAAACAGAAAGGATTTCGAGGACTAAAAACCAATGATTTCGAAATGATTTGGAAATGTATTATGGTTTACATTGTAGTTCATCACATATTCGATTAATTTCTATTAATAATGTATCTGTTTGGTAGCGGAGAATTTATTCTCTTGCTTAACACCCGTCTTTGAGACGTACGAGCTCAAAGGTTATGTGATTAATTGTGACTGGTCATATGTGTGAATTGCTGATGCGAAGTACTATAACTTTAAAGTACTTGTGATTATTGTGTTGTGAAATGATTTTCCCTACTTCGGGATATAAAATGGTTTAGTGTGTGGCTAAAGATTCGGGTGACCCAAGAGCGACTAAAAGTATGCGCTGGATCCAGTGCCTTAGGGTGAGAGGTCAGCAGTATAACCTGCTCCATGCGTTGGAGGTGCACATATATATATATATATCGAGTTGGAGGGGCGCTTACTGCCCTGTCTGAGGGAAGATTCCCGATATTTGGTTGCATAATTGTTTGTATGCATTGTTATGTTTTGGAATTCATATTTCCAAACGATTTGTTTTGAGATCCCGGAGTGAAATCTACTTTGATATAAAAAGCTAGATATGTATTTCAAATGATTTGAAATAGAAATCGGGAAATAAAGTCCAAAGGAATAATTTCTGTAAGTTGAATTGGATTTGGAAAATCTAAAAGTGGTGATTAATCTAAGTGGGTAGATTAGGATATTGCATGTTGATTGATGCATAGTAGATCCATATCTACCTGATTATTGTTTATGCACTGGCAACCAATGGAGTAAATCTATTCTGCATTAGTGGCGTGGTCCTATGATATGCTTTATTTAAAATAAAGTTAATAACTGTTTTGAGTTCTCACACCAGTCCCATGACTGACTCGGAGTTTTATTGTTTCTACCTAAACTTTAGGTGCCCATATTTTCCACACAAACAGTCAGTAGTTTAGTTTTGCAGATATTTCATTTAGCAGGATTCTGGATCTAAGCTTAAAGCTATGTCCAAAGCATGTATAGCCTTCCGCTATGTTAGTTTACTTGTTTCCGCTGCATTGTATTTCATTTATTTTAAATAAATCTTCCGCTGTATTATTATTTTCGATGTATACTGAAATTATGTACTCTGATGTAACATTATTATGATGTTTATAGAAGTCTTCTGTTATTTGTTCTGATGTTTTGTATGCCCAGAGTAAGTTTATCTGGGTTTTCAACGGTCTTGGTCGATTTGGCGATCGATTAGGCCCGAGCGAAATGTGTATCGTTACAGTCTTCCACTCAGCAATTGAGTATAAACTTGCATTTATCGATAATCATTTGAATGAAGTGACAAAGCATTGGAAAACTTAGCATTTGCATGCTTGAAGACACCGGTCGGATCGAATTAGAGTAACTCGACATCATCAGCTTAACACGACTGGTTAGTACGGGCAGGTCGAGCTGCACGGGTCGAATTCGACCCGATTACTATCAGCTACATGCATCTGAAGGATTTGGCAAACAAACATCGTATCGGGCCGATCCAGACTGACCTAACCCACCTGGTACAGCCACCACTCTTCAATGTCAACTAATACAAAAGTGGGCATATTCGATACTAATTTGTGTGCTTGCACGAAAAGTGTTGCGAAATGTTACGACCCGAAATCCCCCTTATGGGAATTCGCGGATTGTACTGAGGACAAGACGAATAGGAACGCAAACAGAAGAACATTTCATTGTATATTACAATAATTCCATCAGAATACAAGAATATACAGAGTATGAATAAATATTACACATCCTAAAATATCAGAGATTACAATACATTACATAGCAGCGGAAAATAATACAAAACACAACTGAAAGTAGTACACGGATACAGAGCTTTCCGAGTACCGTTCCAGCTATAAACCAGGATCCTGTGAATATAAATCTGCAAAATCAAAACTACTAGCTGCCCGTGCGGAAAATAAGGGCACCCAGAGTTTAGGTTAAAACAATAAACTCTAGGTCAGTCACATGACTGGTGTGAGAGCTAAAACAGTTATTTAAAGCTTTACTTTAAATCACATATATCAAGGGACCACGCCGTATAACACGGAACAGGTTTCCTCCCAAGAATACTGGTGCATATAACAAAACAGCACAATGCTTTTTGGAAAAATGAAGCTATTATAAGACCCAGGTCCCATCACACAATGCAACAAAAGCCGGAGGATAGGGTTTTCCCTTATAATAGCCAAACATGTCTGGTACGTTAAAAACAAATCATCTGATACTATTATAAGTGTATAGTGTCAAAATAATTTCAATCATAAATATCAATCATAAACGACATGGGTACCATATATCATGTCGCCAATACTAGGCTCTACAATCAAAACCGCAAATGTCACGTATTGGAAGTTGGATTTTCATCTGTGAACCAAAGAAAAAGATATTCCTCTACCGATTTTGAGACAATCTAGCCCATGTCACAGGCAAGTACTCAGTCAAGCTTTTGGATCGTCAGGGCCGGTCCACCGATGTGGATTAAAATGCCTGAACAGTGCGTTTCCCCGCCCTTTGGGGCGTAAATGAGCCAAATGACTCCATCGGCTCCACATAGTCACCGATCTATCCGAGGCGCCTCGCAATCCAACAACCACACAGGTGAAAATAATATAAATGTCAGGGCTGGTAGGGCACTGACACCACCCTATCTAGAAAGAAACGCATGTCCTCCCTGAGGTCCTCTCCCGTTTCTGGTTCACAAACGGGGTGTGAGGCCCGCGAATCAACACTACACAAAGCTATGCCACACAGGCCGTGCTTTGATCATCAACCACAAGACTTTGCTTTTCAACAAAAGCCTTGATCATTTTCCACTTAGTCATGCCACACAGGCAATTCACTCCATGCGATTGATATCCATCAATGTATAACCTCTGAGCTCGTACATCTCAGAGAAAAGCGTTAAGCAAGAGAATAAATTCTCCGCCGCCAAATAGATATATATATATATATATATATATATATATTTAATAGAAATCAATCACACAGAATAAAATCCAATGCCAGACACACATTCCACTTATAAGTTCATTCCGGGTCTGAACGGAACCGGAGGCACCTTGTACCTCGCATATCCATCGATCTCCAAGTACGTCTGGACGATCACCAAATGATTCCCTCCCCTTGGGTGTACAGCCCAATCAAGATCATTAGTAATCACCCAAACGATGTAAAGACCTCTGGTCTTTGACCACCGTGTTCATCCTCGACACATCGTCGAATCAGTTATTCAGAATGGGATAAACCCTGTCTTTCTGAATAACTCGCGTATGTAATAAACAAGTGTTACACAAACACAACATACGCCTTATTCCAATTCAGAATATTCTTTTATTCAAATATTCTTATACTTTGGGAAAGGTTCCCACTAATTTTATCAAAGAATATTCTTTAAATTTATTCTTTAATCTTCTTTTGAATATCGATTCAAATTAGTCGGGATTAGCTAACCACACCGAAGTAATCATTTATTTTAAATTTCCCAATCCCAACCTATTCATCCGATGAAGTAAAACTGGTCATACTTCATATCTAACACCATGGTGTTATCAGGAAATTCAATTACCATTTCCCGTTCAAATCTAATTAAAGATTTAACTATCGCCTGGAGCAAAACTGGTGATACTCCATTCTCGATCATCTCAATCTAATTAAAAATTAATTAAAACTCCACTTGGTTTTAATCTTCCCAAAAATCATATTAATGATTGTTTAACATAGGAAACCATATCCTATCTTTAACTGGGTTAAAGAACCAATGTCATTTAAAACACGGTTCACGATAAACCCAAAAATCAATTCAAATTCAATTCCAATTCCAATTAGATACCGTTTAATTGGTACACTTCATTAAATCTAAATAAAAAGAATTAATATTTTTGTCAACTGGGTTTAAGAACAGTGTTAATGAAGACACCATTCACGACAAACCCAAATCCAATTTGATATTAAATACAAGGCTCTGAATAGAAAATATATCGGCTTATATTCAATATCAAATTCTATGACCAACAAATATCGTATTGGAAATAACGATATAAATATATCTTTCAAATTTCCATAACAATATTTGTATAATCACGAAATCCAACATCAAAATATTCCAAAGACAATTTCGATTCAAATCCATTCCAATTCAATTATTGGAATTTCTTGTTATTTTCAAAACCATTTCAAATCCACTTTATTTATTTTAAAAATAAATGGGATTATAATTCTAGTTCAAAACTAGTTCATTTCGATAAAAATCTATTTTTATCTTTTCAAATATGGAATTTTTCATCTTAATTCTTTCCAAATCATTTCTTATGATTTTACACAAATTATTACTATTTTTAATAATATTATCAAGGCCCGTACAGTCGATTTCCATTAATGGCCATCGAACTGCACTTACAACGACCTTTTCCAAATTTGATTTGGTCATAATTCCAAATCCAAATGTTAGATTTAAAATCTCTAATATTTGTTAGAAAGCTCTTTTCGATACGAACCCAATGGTTCTAGTTTTAGGAGAATCCAACAGTCGAATCTCCTGTAATATCTGTTCGAAGTCAATGGTCGAAATTCGCGAACTGCCGCAGCGCAGCGCGTTCTATTCAGGCCATTATATATATATAATATATATATTATATATTTCGTCGATTTCCTTTCAAAACGTATTTTATAAATCGTTTTAAATTCGTTTTCAAAACGATTTCAACTTCATATTCAATTTCTAATCAAAATTGAATATTCCATATCATTAATCTATAAATGATAATATTTTCAAAATGTTATATTTTTTAAATCACTACCTTTTTCTATATTCATTATAAAAAATGAATAAAATCGATATAAATATAGATTGACGTCAAAATGGCACATATCTAACCAACACGGCTTTATATATTTCAATAACTTCATTATTCTATTCAACAAATGAATATTTTCTTCAACACATGAATATATATTTTTATTCAACACATGAATATATATTTTATTCAACACATGAATTTGTATTTTATTCAACACATGAGTTCATATTTTTATTCAACACATGAATATTTATTCTATTCAACACATGAATTTTCTATTCTATTCAACATATGAATTTTTATTCTATAATATTCCTTATTTTCCCAATTGGAATGAGGCCCAATCAATTACCATATAATGTTAATTATATGGATTTCCTACAACACATGTGTATAATAGCAACGATAAATCATCAACCATCATCCAGAGTGCACCTTACAACTGCATAAGCATTAAATATAAATAATTAACGCTTACACAGTCTGTCAACCCATCGATTGACATACAACTAAACAATCGGGATTAGTGTACGTCAAATATCATCCCAATACCCGTTTCAAATCAACAAACATAGATTTTTATTTGTGCAGTTGGGCGATGTGTAAAATTTATCGTCCCAATCAATATCAGTCAAATGGGTGTACATAAACAAATCGTCCGATTTGTTTATTAATATTTATTTTATATACACATTAAAAATTATATTTTTAACCATAAAATATTTATTAAAATATTTCATTTCATTGCACATCATACAATCAAATTTCATAACACAACAATCAAACAAACAAGTCATCCATAGTCTATGGACGACGGGTGTCGGGTGCTGCTAAGCATCGTCTGCATCCTAGTATATATTTCAACTAGAAAACAAATTAAAAGTGGGAAGTTCTCACCTTGGGGTTCCACTCCGCCAATCTTTATTTCTGAACGGTTCGGATTTTGTTTTGATTTCAGTCCGTTCCATCACACTCCTTTTCATGCTGTTTACAGTAAAAATCTTATTTTTATCGCTTCATTCCAATAAATAAAAATCATATTTTTATTTCTACTTCATATATACATAAATCAAACTATTATCGTTACTTCATATATGTAAAAATCAAATTTTTATCCTACTTCATATATTTAAAAATCAAATTTTTATCCTACTTTATATATGTAAAAATCGAATTTTTTATTTCAAATCTATATAGATAAAAAATCATATTTTTACCTAACTAAATATCAATCCTTTTTATATTTAAAATTCAAATCCTTTTACATTTCAAAATCAAATCCTTTCCTTCTCAAAGATCTAAACCTTTCACTATCAAAAATCTTTCCTTCACATAATAAAGAATCTAATCTTTTACATATGAAAAATTAAATCTTTTGGTTAATAAAAAAATTTTTGAATCTTTGGATTCATAAAAATCGAATCTTTTGATTCATAAAAATATACGTTTTATACTTATAAAAATCTATGTTTTCTATTTATATTAAAAATAATCTATCATTCATGTTTATAAACAAGAAAAAAATCACAATTAAAATCATATGAGGTTTAAAAACTCACAGCAGGCCTTGAACGAAGAGAAGGACGAAGGGGCAGAGGGAGGATGGTCATGGAGCGGGCCAAAACTAGTCGGGGACGGTTATTCGCGAACATGGAAAATAAAAATTGGTTTTTTATTCATTGGGGAGGGGGGGTCCATGGTTGCTGAGATGGTCAGAGGGGAGGCGCAGGAGGTCGGGAGGAGGTGGGGTGTCGACGCTGGGCGGATGGTGGCGGGTTGGGTGGTTCTGAGGTTGGGCACGGGGTTAGGGGGTTCAGGGATTCGCTGGTGGGAGGAAGAGAGAGCAAAGGGGTTGAGGAAGAAGGAGGACGTGCGGAGGAGAAGGAGGGGGCGGTGGATGGTAGCGCGGTCGGAGCGGTGGCCGTCATCGTGTGGGGGAGGCGCGATTTCCATTTTTGTTTTTTCCTTATTTGTTTTCCTTTTAACTGATGGGGGGGGTGACTTCAAGGAAAAGAAAGGAGGGGGTGGAATATATATTTTTATATTTAATTTATTTGTAAATCAAAAAAAGTTACCCCTTTATTTGATCTCCAATTCCAACCCAACGACTGTCGCCCCCAGCTAATTACCCCCATTTCGAACACAATGGGATATGTTTCGTTAGCCAATTTTATCGTTTCGATTAGTTTTGATTTAAATTAAATTATAATTCAATATATATTGAATTTGAACGCACATTTTAAATTACCGGGGCAACATACTAACCCTAAAAAATCTAGGAAAATTATTTCTAGCTTCGTATTGACTATACGGTCCTAACAAAACAAATTTCGTCGAATTCTGAGACCGTTTGAGAAATGGCCATTTTCTGGTCGATCCAAATTGACTGAAACTGTCAAAACACGTTTAACTTTGCCACGCTCACATATTTATTTAGAAAATTATGAATTTTGAAACCTAGCAATAATTTGACATCCCGGATCCAATAAAAGCGGTTTCATCGAAAACGAAGGTCGTTTGCAAAATTTCCATTTTTAAGGGCCTTTTATATATTAAAATATATATAAGTTCCACAACGACTTTTCTGAATTTTAAACTAGACATATCTTACAATCTATAAAGTAAAATCTTAGTTTCTTACATCCGTTAGAAAGATATCATCAAACAGATTTAGATATTTCTGGTTTCGTCCAATTCCGGCTTAAAACGAATTGTGTATATTCATTTGAAATTCGAAATCGAATTTTCAAACTACCGCGCCATTTCAGGCTCGTTATATAATTAAAATAAATTTATTCGTTTTAACTTCGTCGAAAATAAATTTTCCGTCGTTATTATTTAAAATAAAACATTTTAAATAATCAAATTCCATTGAAATAGCCAAAATAAAAATTTTAAATTGGCTAAGAATTTCCGGGTTGTTACATTCTCCCCCACTTAAAATCTTTTCGTCCCCGAAAAGGAACGAAGCTGAAAGTTGTTTAACTGATCAACTCAACTTCCTTTATTTTCATTATGGCTTAAGTTCTTCAACTTTTCAGTTTCTAAGAACTTTTCAGATTTTTCAAAAATTTGGCTAACACCCTAAATTTTCGAAAAATTTCGCCATAACCTCCCCTGCACCGGGAGCTTTGGGATATTTCAAATAGCCTCCCATGGCCCTCACCAATCCAAAAGAAAAAGAAAAAGCCAAGCGGCTAGCCAATCGGGTCATAAAATTATCCAGAACCCAAGAAATACAATAAACATGTACCTATTTGTCGGGCAAACAATTTTATTCTTCTGCTCTAGCCTCCTTGTTATGACCTGTTCACACATATATATGTACATGCATGCATTTCCAAACAATTTTCAATACAGTTCAATATTTGATTCAATTTGGCCTAAATGGTTAAAAATATCAAATCAATAATCAAACAACACAACCAGCAATCAATTAGTTGATTAACGTTTCAAATTCATAATTTTGATACATAGTCAAAAATCACATTTTTGATGCCAAATCACAACAATAAGCCCTATCTAGTTTTGGTTTTCACACCAATCAATTGGAAATATATAAATATCACACTTTTGAAACTCGAACACAAATTCTGATGATGTAGCTACAATCATCAGAATCATCTCCGGGCGACTAGAGTGTGACTCCTTATCTATCCAATATATTAAAACTTCAAATACACGCGGATCATACGTATATGCAAAATCTTTATATACTTGATTGTCCAAATCAATATAAAAATAATATTCAAATATGAGTAATTGAATTAATTTTTTCAAAACAAAATTTGTTTTCACTTTTATTTCAAAAAAACTACTCTTCACACTCATTCTAGGATACTACTGATCCTAACTCTAACGAGTCATTCTCGTTGGATATTACTAATCCAATCTCTGATGAATTCTTTCGTTTGGTTCTAACGTGTCTTGTTCTCCGAGCTCTGTAAACCAAAGCTCTGATACCAAGCTGTTACGACCCAAAATCCCCCTTACGGGAAATCGCAGATTGTACTGAGGACAAGACGAATCAGAACGCAAACAGAAGAACATTTCATTGTATATTACAACAATTCCATCAGAATACAAGAATATACAGAGTATGAATAAATATTTCACATCATAAAATATCAGAGATTATAATACATTACATAGCAGCGGAAAATAATACAAAACACAACTGAAAGTAATACACGGATATAGAGCTTTCCGAGTATCGTTCCAGCTGTAAACCAGGATCCTGTGAATATGAATATGCAAAACCAAAACTACTAGCTACCCATGCAGAAAATAAGGGCACCCAGAGTTTAGGTTAAAACAATAAACTCCAGGTTAGTCATGTGACTGGTGTGAGAACTAAAACAGTTATTTAAAGCTTTACTTTTAATCATATATATCAAGAGACCACGCCGTATAACACGGAACGGGTTTCCTCCCAAGGATATCGGTGCATATAACAAAACAACGCATAGCTTTTTGGAAAAATGAAGCTATTATAAGACCCAGGTCCCATCACACAATGCAACACAAGCCGGAGGATAGGGTTTTCCCTTATAGTAGCCAAACATGCTTGGTACGTTAAAAAAATCATTTGATACTATTATAAGTGTATAGTGTCAAAATAATTTCTATCATAAATATCAATCATAGACGGCATGGGTACCATATATCATGTCGTCAATACTAGGCTCTACAATCAAAACCTCAAATGTCACGTATTGGAAGTTGGATTTCCATCTGTGAATCGAGGCAAAAGATAGTCCTCAACCGATTTCGAGACAATCTAGCCCATGTCTCAGGCAAGTACTCAATCAATCCTTTGGATCATCAGGGCCGGTCCACCAATGTGGATTAAAATGCCTGAACACTGCGTTTTCCAGCCCTTTGGGGCGTAAATGAGCCAAATGACTCCATCGGCTCCACATAGTCACCGATCTATCTGAGGCGCCTTGCAATCCAACAACCACACAGGTGAAAATAATATAAATGTCAGGATTGGTAGGTCACTGACACCACCCTAGCTAGAAAGAAACGCATGTCCTCCCTGAGGTCCTCTCCCGTTTCTGGTTCACAACCGCGGTGTGAGGCTCACGAATCAACGCTACACAATGCTATGCCATGCAGGCCATGCTTTGGTCATCAATCACAAGACTCTACTTTTCAACAAAATCCTTGATCACTTGCCACTTAGGCATGCCACACAAGCAATTCACTCCATGCGATTGATATCCATCAATATATAACCCCTGAGCTCGTACGTCTCAGAGAAGGGCGTTAAGCAAGAGAATAATTTCTCCGCCGCCAAACAGATATATATTTAATAGAAATCAATCACACGGAATAAAATCCAATGTCAGACAAACAATCCATTTACAAGTTCGTTCTGGGTCTGAACGAAACCGGAGGCACCTTGTACCTCGCATATCCATCGATCTCCAAGTACGTCTGGACGATCACCAACTGATTCCCACCTCTTGGGTGTACAACCCAATCAAGATCATCAGTAATCACCCAAACAATGTGAAGACCTCTGGTCTTTGACCACCGTCTTCATCCTTAACACATAGTCGAATCAGTTATTCAGAATGGGATAAACCCGGTCTTTCTGAATAACTCGCGTATATAATAAACAAGTGTTACACAAACACAACATACGCCTCATTCCAATTCAGAATATTCTTTTATTCAAATATTCTTATACTTTGGGAAAGGTTCCCATTAATTTTATCAAAGATAAATTCTTTAAATTTATTCTTTAATCTTCTTTTGAATATCAATTCAAATTAGCCGGGATTAGCGAACCACACCGAAGTAATCATTTATTTTAAATTTCCCAATCCCAACCTATTCATCCCATGAAGTAAAATTGGTCATACTTCATATCTAACACCATGGTGTTATCGGTAAATTCAATTACCATTTCACGTTCAAATCTAATTAAAGATTTAACTATCGCCTCGAGCAAAACTGGTGATACCCCATTCTCGATCATCTCAATCTAATTAAAGATTCATTAAAAATCCAGTTGGTTTTGATCTTCCCAAAAATCATATTAATGATTGTTTAACTTTGGAATCCATATCCTGTCTTTAGCTGGGTTAAAGAACCAATGTCATTTAAACCACGGTTCACGATAAACCCAAAAATCAATTCAGATTCAATTCCAATTAAATACCATTTAATTTGTATACTTCATTAAATCTAAATAAAAAGATTTAACCTTTTTCTCAACTGTGTTTAAGAACAATGTTAATGAAGACACCATTCACGACAAGCCCAAATCCCATTTGATATTAAATACAAGGCTCTGAATAGAAAATATATCGGCTTATATTCAATATCAAATTCTACGACCAACAAATATCGTATTGGAAATAACAATATAAATATATCTTTCAAATTTCCATAACAATATCTGTATAATCATGAAATCCAACATCGAAATATTCCAAAGACAATTTCGATTCAAATCCATTCCAATTCAATTATTGGAAATTCTGGTTATTTTCAAAACCATTTCAAATCCACTTTGTTTATTTTAAAATTAAATGGGATTATAATTATAGTTCAATTCTAGTTCATTTCTATAAAAATCTATTTTTATCTTTTCAAATATGGAATTTTTCATCTTAGTTCTTTCCAAATCATTTCTTATGATTTTACACAAATTATTACTATTTTTAATAATTTTATCAAGGCCCGTACAGTCGATTTCCATTAACGGCCATCGAACTGCACTTACAATGACCTTTTCCAAATTTGATTTTGACATAATTCCAAATCCAACCATTAAATTTTAAATCTATAATATTCTTTAGAAAGCTCTTTTCAATACGAACCCAACGGTTCCAGTTCTAGGAGAATCCAACTGTCGGATCTTCCGTAATATCCGTTCGAAGTCAATGGTCGAAATTCGCGAACTTCCGCAGAGCGGCGCGCTCTATTCAGACCATTATATATATAATATATATATTATATATTTCGTCGATTTCCTTTCAAAACGTATTTTATAAATCGTTTTAAATTCGTTTTCAAAACGATTTCAACTTTATATTCAATTTCTAATCAAAATTGAATATTCCATATCATTAATCTATAAATGATAATATTTTCAAAACGTTATATTTTGAAATCACTACCTTTTTCTATATTCATTATAAAAAATGAATAAAATCGATATAAATATTGATTCACGTCAAAATGGAGCATATCTAACCAACACGGCTTTATATATTTCAATAACTTCGTTATTCTATTCAACAAATGTATATTTTCTTCAACACATGAATATGTATTTTTATTCAACACATGAATATACATTTTATTCAACACCTGAATTTATATTTTATTCAACACATGAATTTATATTTTTATTCAACAAATGAATATTTATTCTATTCAACACATGAATTTTCTATTCTATTCAACACATGAATTTTTATTCTATAATATTCCTTATTTTCCTAATTGGAATGAGGCCCAATCAATTACTATACAATGTTAATTATATGGATTCCCTACAACACATGTGTATAATAGCAACGATAAATCATCAACCATCATCCAGAGTGCACCACACAACTGCATAAGCATTAAATATCAATAATTAACGCTTACACAGTCTGTCAACCCATCGATTGACATACAACTAAATAATCGGGATTAGTGTACGTCAAATATCATCCCAATACCCGTGTGGGGTTTCAAATTAACAAACATAGATTTTTATTTGTGCAGTTGGGCAATGTGTAAAATTTATCGTCCCAATCAATATCAGTCAAATGGGTGTACATAAACAAATCGTCCGATTTGTTTATAAATATTTATTTTATATACACATTAAAAATTATATTTTTAACAATAAAATATTTATAACGATAAAATATTTTATTTGATTGCACATTACACAATCAAATTTCACAACACAGCAATCAAACAAACAAGTCATCCATGGTCTGTGAATGACGGGTGTCGGGTGCTGTTAAGCACCGTCTGCATCCTAGTATATATTTCAACCAGAAAACAAATTAAAAGTGGGAAGTTCTCACCTTGGGGTTCCACTCCGCCAATCTTTATTTTTGAACGGTTCAGATTTTGTTTTGATTTCAGTCCGTTCCATCGCACTCCTTTTCACGCTGTTCATAGTAAAAATCTTATTTTTATCGCTTCATTCCAGTAAATAAAAATCATATTTTTATTTCTACTTCATATATATATAAATCGAATTTTTATCGCTAGTACATATATGTAAAAATCAAATTTTTATCCCTACTTCATATATGTAAAAATCGAATTTTTTATTTCAAATCTATATAGATAAAAAATCATATTTTTACCTAACTAAATATCAATCGTTTTTATATTTAAATTCAAATCTTTTTACATTTCAAAATCAAATCTTTTCCTTCTCAAAAATTTAAACCTTTCGCTATCAAAAAACTTTCCTTTACATAATAAAGAATCTAATCTTTTACGTATGAAAAATCAAATCTTTTGGTTAATAAAAAAAATCGAATCTTTGGATTCATAAAAATCGAATCTTTGGATTCATAAAAATATACGTTTTATACTTATAAAAATCTATGGTTTCTATTTATATATAAAAAAATCTATCATTCATGTTTATAAACAAGAAAAAAATCACAATAAAAATCATATGAGGTTTAAAAACTCACAGCGGGCCTTGAACGAAGAGAAGGACGAAGGGGTAGAGGGAGGATGGTCGTGGAGAGGGCCAAAACCACTCGGGGATGGTTATTCGCGAACATGGAAAATAAAAATTGTTTTTTATTCAGTGTGGGGGGGGGTCCATGGTTGCTGAGATAGTCAGAGGGGAGGCGCAGGAGGTCAGGGAGGAGGTGGGGTGTCGGCGCTGGACGGATGGTGGCGGGTTGGGTGGTTCTGAGGTTGGGCACGGGGTCAGGGGGTTCACGGATTCGCTGGTGGGAGGAAGACAGAGCAGAGAGGGTGAGGAAGAAGGAGGAGGTGCATATGAGAAGGGAGGCGATGGATGGTAGCGCGGTCGGAGCGGCGGCCGTCGACGTGTGGGGGAGGCGCGATTTCCATTTTTGTTTTTTGCCTTATTTGTTTTTTTTAAATGACGTGGGGCGGGGTGTTGACTTCAAAGAAGAGAAAGGATGGGGGTGGAATATATATTTTTATATTTAATTTAATTTTAGATCAAAAAAAGTTACCCCTTTATTTGATCTCCAATTCCAAACCAACGACTATCGCCCATAGCTAATTATCCCCATTACGAACACAATGGGATATGCTTCGTTAGCCAATTTTATCGTTTCGATCAGTTATGATTTAAATTAAAATATAATTCAATATATATTGAATTTGAACGCATATTTTAAATTACCGGGGCCACATACTAACCCTAAAAATTCTAGAAAAATTATTTCTAGCTTCATATTGACTATACGGTCCTAACAAAACTAATTTCATCGAATTCTGAGACCGTTTGAAAAATGGCCATTTTCTGGTCGATCCAAATTGACTGAAACTGTCAAAACACGTTTAACTTCGCCATGCTCACATATTGATTCAGAAAATTATGAATTTTGAAACCTAGCAATAATTTGACATCCCGGATCCAACAAAATTGGTTTCATCGAAAATGAAGGTCGTTTGCAAAATTTCCATTTTTAAGGGCCTTTTATATATTAAAATATATATAAATTCCACAACGACTTTTCTGAATTTTAGACTGGACATATCTTACACTCTATAAAGTGAAATCTCAGTTTCTTACATCCGTTAGAAATATATCGTCAAACAGATTTAGATATTTCTGGTTTCTTCCAATTCCGGCTTAAAATGAATTTTGTATATTCATTTGAAATTCGAAATGGAATTTTCAAATTACCGCGCCATTTCAGGCTCGTTATATAATTAAAATAAATTTATTCGTTCTAACTTCATCGAAAATAAATTTTCTGTCGTTATTATTTAAAATAAATCATTTTAAATAATCAAATTTCATTAAAATAGCCAAAATAAAAATTTAAGTTGGCTCAGAATTTCCGGGTTGTTACACGAAAGCCATGATTTCTATGATCTTCTGCAGCATTATTCATATGTTGTTGCATTAGATGTGAATGCACTGTTGTGGTGGGAATTCTATTGTTTTAATGTGCAACACCAATTAAAAGCGTAGCTTTACATATGTACAATCCAACTCATCAATCCACGTTATCAGCATAAACAAACCGACAACCATAGATGTATGATTAATCCAACGGTTCAAATTAATCCAACTCATTTATCCATGTTTTTCCACATAAGATGTGTTATTATCTTCAAGAAGAAGAATTAAAACTTGTAAATACAGATTAGTTAACAGACATATCCAATGATTCATAAGTAATATTATATTATTTAGAAGCAAGTACGCATTAACCCCAATATATTTTCCGATAGTTCCCGCTTAATTTTCATCCATTCCTGCTTTCTCGTATTATTTTTACCTAAATCACTGCCTCCTTCCCTCTAATTATTCCCATTGATTTCAAAGAAACCCTAAACCGATTCTCTTCAACTTGGTCTCTTTTTTTAGCTAACTGACTGGCAACCCCTAAATCGCTTCAAGGAACTTCAGCTGCTAGAAAATCTGAGTAGTTCGTCTACAAGTTGGCAACTCCATTCACAAAATCACAACTTATGATCGTCTACAACATGGCAACTCTGTTCACAAAATCGTAACTTGGAACAACGTTTGACTTAGATCCGTCCTTGAATAAGGTAAATAGGAAATATTTGATTTGCGTTCTGGAGTAATTTCTGCTTAGGTATATATGACTGTTCGTATTTGTGGTCTATTCCAATTTCCTGTAGTTCTTGATTTATTCCAGTAATCGCAGTAGGTAACGATGTTTGAAAACTATTTTATGCAAAACGAACCAAAATCTTCAGGGAGTTATCATCTCGTGTCCTTCATTTTATGAAAGCTGTTTTACACAGATGTACAACAAACCGTCGGTTTGGATGATTAACTATTGGGTATAGGACTAATTGTCATGGTATACTTTCGGAATTCTTAAAGAAAATGGTAATGGTTCGGTTAAGCGGTATGTTTAGAAACGGTCTCCCGCTAACTATGTCCATCACTTGTTTGAGGTCATATACCCATTTTATGATCTTGAGTATAACTGGAATGTTGGTTGTGAGAGGATCTCTATAAATTTTTCAACCAGTTGAAAGCTTCCCTTAACTGCCCAACGCATATTCCTTTAATTATTTAATTATGCATATTACTTTAAGAATATTACCCAATGACAAAAATGAAAGCTTGCAAACATAGAGGAATATGTGTTTCGATTGTTAATTTTGTGGCTGATGCAAGTATAAGAAATGGATTCCAATATGGCAGTTTAACATAGAGTGTGGGATGTTAGAAGATGTCAACAGAATATTGGATTTATTCATATATTATATGCTTATTGCATGATATATTCTGTTTGGTATTCTTATATCAATGAGAGTTACCTTTTGTTTTCGGGCGCATTATGTCATATGCTTACATTTTTGTTCAGATATGCTGTGGACACTAGTGAGGCAGTGGTTGCGGTCTCTACACTGGAACTATCAAGAGTATGCAGTATCATCAGTTCTTTAACGCGCAAGAGGTATGTAATTACCCTTTTTATGTCAAAATTGAAAAATTCATATGCTTGTGTATTTTGTAAAAGATCAAGCATTGTTGTTTTCTTTACAACTAGGCTGCATCTGAATCATGACCATTAGGCTGCATTTGAATCATGGGGAATTTCTATTAGCTTCATTAGTGTTATATTACTACCAATGGTTGGAAACACTGCAGAACATGCTGGCGCTGTAATATTTGCCTTTAAAAACAAGCTGGTATGGTATTTTAAAAATTGTAGAATGCTCAAACTTAGTGCTGTGAATGTGTTTTAAATTTAATATGCTTAAATTAATTTATGGCTCATTATTGAATGGCAGCAAATGGTATTAGATTGGGTACTTATATACCGGGATTTTTTTTTGCATATTGAAATCTTTAATTTTTAATTAATTTGGCATATGCTAATTGCTCTTCAAATACAATCCAAATATGACATGGTTTAATCTTAATTCCATAACTCCATAGACTTTTGACTTATTCATAATAGTTAACATAAAATGCTGTAACAAAGAAATTGTCCAATGTTATACATCTACTAACTCATATTTATGCCATATTTCTTGATTTGTAGCCGATATGCCAGCCGCCTCGCTCTATTACATTTGAGATAAATTTTAAATGCATATAACCATAACACTTCCGTAGAAGTATTAATAACATATTCTCGTAGAGTTTATGGATAATTCTTGATTCACATTGATATTTGAAGTAGAAATGCTAGCATTGCATGCAAACATGGCCTAACTTGTTTTTGTTAACTGTTTTTCAATTATGAAAACTTTTTAATTTAGGAAAATGCACATGAGTGGGCTTCTTTTAATCCATTTGCTTCACAGCTGTATTCAAATGAGAGGGCCTATTCCCACATACCAAAAAAAAGAATTCCAAAGTTTGCAAGCTTTAAATCTGGAAATGCTACAGGATCAGTTGCTGAATGCAATTCAAGCGCTCGACGTGGGTTTACTAAAAGCAATTCTTGTCAAAAGGGAATCAACGATGATGAGAATGAATTTATGGTCCCAGCTTTTCTCTATTATGAAAATGTTTTACCCTGGAACAAGGAAACAACTTATGTTGCATCAAAGATGTCCAATAAATTGCATGGGAATGTGGCACAAAATGAATGTTCTAGTAGGGCGGTAGGTCAGCATAAAAGAACATCAAGTAAAAGAAAAATTACTGAGTCTGAATATACATAATACAATGAATAACATCCAGAACAGGAATCATGTGGCAATGAGATTAAACATAGTAAATCATATTCAAATAAACTATTGAATAAACATAAGTAGCCTCCTTCCTTGAGAGACTGAATGCAATCATTAAATATTCCTTCCCAAAAAATGTAGACGTATTTGTTAGACCCAAAGCTGCTCCTGAAATCATCGAGAGCAGTACAATGCTGTTTGGCGAAGGAGTTGGAAGCATTCGTAAAAGAAAATTCACACCTAGTTCCACAATATTTTCGATGGTTTGAGTGTAGTGGTATGTAAAATATTTTAGATGATTTGAATGTAATGGTGAAGGTTTTGGATGGATTTATTCTATGTACAAAACTGGTATTACGGAATTTTTAATTAAAACATTGTATTTGCTTTTTTTATGTAGCATTTGTCGTGTTATGTTGTCGCATTTTTTTTGGAAGTTGAATTTTAAGATAATAGTGTTGCATTACATAATATAGTGGTGTTGCATTAAATAAAATATTATTGATTCCACATGGTACATGAGCCCCACAGCTGATGTGGCATGTGACACATGGGCAGCTGACGTAAAGAGCTGATGTGGCATGTGACAGTGGGCATCTTACATGGAAACCGACGTGGCCCTCGGTATCATGACCTGGAAGTCATGCTCTGGCTTCTGCTTAAGACAATGATGTATGTTGTTGCAGTACATGCATATACTGTTGCAATAGGGTTATAATGCAACACTTTCTTTCCGTGGCAGTAGATGGGCAAAAGCGTTGCCTTAGATGGCTTGTGCAATGGCCGCGGATGCCAGGCCCTCTTGGTGTTGCCTATTTGAAAAAATGGCCTATGGTAACGCTTTTTTGATCTACGACCACAGAAAAATAGTGTCGAATATGCCCACTTTTGTAGTAGTGTCCCTATTCTTATGGAAAAAAGTTCGATCAACACACTTCTATTTGCATGGATCTGGTTCTACCTATTACCCAAGAACCGAAAACCACTTCTCCACTCAACCTCGAGATCCTCTTGATGCCTGGCACGTGTTATTCGACCCGGAGCCTTCGTTCCGCTATAAATACATGACTTCGAGGTGAATTAAGGGATTTTTCCTCCTTTATTGACACGGCTTCCTCCATTGCTCTCTGCATTCATCAAAGTTGTAATCACTACACTAGAACACGAGGATTTTGTGTATAAACTTCTTATTTCTTACTTCTTTTCGTTGTAAACACGTGGATTTCGTGTATAATCTTGAGAATTAATTGTACTTGTATAACAAGTTCTAATGGATGATAAGGCTTGCTCTTTTAACTTCTAAGGATATAAGAAACTATAAGGTGGACGTAGGCAAGGATTTTTCCTAATCACTATAAAAATATAGCATGTCCCTTTGTTATTTACTTCATCTAAATTTTGTGATATATGTTTGTAAGGATTTCACACTGCATTGGGTGTCAGTGCCACTTTTTGGTCTAATAATATTGTTCAAGTACAATCGGTAATTTGAATTAATGCTAACTTTAGGGTGTCGTTCATATTGTCACACTTTCCATTTTGATGGGTCAGGTGCGTCAGAAGTCAGAACGTGACAATTTAAATATTTGCATAACTCGATAAAACATTGATTTGTGATGATAATTACCTATGTCAAAGCGAAACAATGTTAACATGACATCACTAAATTTTTTGGCGTCAATGCGGCGTAACTAAGACGTTGATAGTTAAGATGCTTTTGCGATGTTCCACTAAATTTTTTTGAGCTTGTCTACTGTCACAGTGGTGTAGAAAGTTACTTATGCCATTATGACATCTAAGATTTTATGATCCTACTGCAACAACATGTTAGGCCACATCTTAAACACAAAAGTTCCTCCGTCAATTTGTATTTTATCCAATGTTACAGAAGCCTCCACCTCATCTATCTCCAGCAATTTTCATGACCTTTCTGGCATAAACACATTAATAAGAAATTTCCCAATAAAATTTTCGCTTTGAATCCCTAATTTCAACTATAACTTTTTCAAATCGCTGCATTTTTCTCCCCTCCATCCCTAATTGCACCTGATGCTACGACATCATTTCAGCATGTTGTCCTACCCTTTCAACTCCTGATCTATATCCCCTTCTCCCTTCTAGAAATTTCCATTTTTGTTGATGCAATAGATAAAGATCGCTTAGAACTTCATCTGCTTAAGGTACTTCCATCCTTAAAAACAAATTTTATAAGAACATCCACTTGATTTGGAGTTTCGTTAATTTAAATGTATTCATTTTTTTTTCATGCTGTTACAACCACCACTCTTCAATGTTTCCTATTCTAAATAAATTGAAACTGCATATGTAATGAGTGAACTGAGCGATGTAGTGAGGAATATCTGTATATGTGAATAATCGGTGTTGTAGTAAATCACTGAGTTGTAAATAGATGGATTAGAAATTTGTACTATTTCAGTTGTTCAAATAAAAAATTACTTAATAAAACATTATTTGAATTCAAATTCTGTGCAGTTGTATTCTATTAAATAAATATTTAATCATGTTAGAGAGGAAATATCTATAACAACATTTTTGGAATGTGAAAGTGTTGTCACTGGATGGTAAAAATGTTACTATAGATTATGTGTGACCCACTTTTAAGTAAAATAAGTCTCCATGGCAAGACCACGAAAAAGTTTCCAATGGATGGTGAAGATGTTTCCATTGACTCTCGGGCAATGCTACAAAATGCATCACCAAGAAAATGTTGCCTTTGATCGTTTTTTGTCTACAACATTTTTTTGGCTCTTCCTGCATGACTTCTTTGGGGTTATAGTAGGCCATCTATGGCGTAATGTCCTAATGATTATAAGATATGATCCTTTAATCATTCACAACATCCCATATAATAATAAAGTTGATGTTTGATAAATAATAGTGATATAAGTTTGTTTGTACGGAAACTCATAGGACATGCCATAGCTTTAAAAACCATTTTAATACAACCCTAAATCATTAAGGGAGAGGATATATTACATGGAAGTCATGCATAGAGTATATATAAAATGGCATCCCATCAACATTGGGATACCCAATCTTTTCTTTACTTTGTATTCTAATTGATCTATCTTCTGCTTTCTACGGATAACTCAATTTATTTGCATGACCCATTTTGTTTATTGGACTCGCATTCCGTTAAATCTTACGAAAGTGATGTCAGTTTCCTTGAACTCAGTTTCGTTTCCCTTGAATGTTGTGAATGTATAGTCTTTGTCTTTGAAACTAAGAGGTGGGGTTATAACAATCTCCATTTTTTTATGATGACTACAATGCAATCTACTGATCTGCCTTTTTATAAGGTCGTCACACTTTGATCTTCTCATCATTTGATTGTTCAAGACTCGACTCAGAAGTACGGATGGAGCAACACATCTTGTAGATTCTCAAAGTTCGAGATGACAAGGATCCTAATCAGCCTAGCGCCCAAGTTCGACATAGTGGACTTGTCTTATCCTAGGCCGAGTCGGCTGTGCTGCAGGTCGACTACACACTTTGGCATAGTCACATCATCATTTTGGATCAGGATAGCTTATTTCCCCATATCAGCATTCACCTCATTATGTCGGATTGGATCATTTAGCCTCATATCGTCCTCATCTCTGTCTGCAATGGATCAGTGCACTCACTTCTTATCTGATCGGCTTTGGGCATCTTGCACGAGATTAGTGCAACATTCAAGCATTTTGGACCTTGACATTGTGGACCTGACGTAGTAATCCACATGCTTGAATGCAACAACTTCATTGGTACAAGGCAAGGCTATAACTTAGCGTATGATTCAGATCGGCTCAACCAGATCGATACCGATCCACATGCTGATCGGTACTGAGTCATCGTCTGTTGGCCAATCTAGTCAAGTGCTATATGCAATTGGAATTTTGCAAGATCCTATTTTTTCTTCACTCTTCTTGACTGATCCGAGCTCTGTAGTAGCCGAATATACATCATCACTTAGACATTTTAGGTGACATTCTCTTATCTTTTGACCCTTTATGTTCTCTTCCTCTATTACTAACATTGTACTCAGTAGGATTATGAACTGAAATCATGTAACAATAAAAATCATTCAATAAAGGGTTAGAAGGGAAAGTGGACGTATACTTTTCATGGTTGAAAAATAGTAAATCTTTTTGTCTTGCTTTTCCTCATCTTAATTTGTTATTTCTTCGTATTTTATTCTCTACGTACAATTCTAAGGTGGTTGAACCATTTTAGGTGTAAACATTTTGGTGCTTTAACTGAGAAATGAACGATTCTCAGTAGTCAGGTCTTCTTATCTACAACTGGATGTCATAGCCATTAAGGTGAGACCTGGAGTCGAATTTCCTAATTACCTAACAACTCATTTGCTTAAATCTATAAGAATAGAATAATCATGGATGTATTAACCAAGTTTTTGACCATTCGGCTAGTGGGATTGATAATGTTGATTAAAATTTTAGAATGGAGAAAATAAAATATGAATTTATAATGGGGATTCAAATGATTATTAAAGCTGGCTGATCAATGTGTTTTTAAGTAGTTATGTGAAATTTGTTGATTTGGTTGTAAATTAAATTTAAATGGGAAATAAAAGATATTGTTTAGCTTTAAAATGTTTAGTAAAGTATTAAATAAATAAAATCAAGTTCTAAAAAGCTTTATTGTTTGGTTATGGACACAAGTTAAAAGACATTATGTGTTAAAATACAATAGCTTCGTAAGTTATGGCTAACGGTGATTTTTAGTGGCAAAGTTTATTTGTACATTTAAATAGAGTTGAAAGTCAAGTTTAAAAATACGAATTATTGATTTTAACCAATATTTAAGTGTAAAATATTTTTAAAATGAGTTAAAAAGTTAAAAAAAAGATGATGGATGTTTTCGTAATTTTTTTTTAAATTGTAAGTTCTTAAGTAATTGTAAAATGAGAGGTAATTATTGTGTTTAATATTAAAAATCATGTTTGATTCGTTAAATTTGATTCATGTACATATTAACGATGCTTACAGGTTTAAACAAAGTGTAAATGAGTGTTTTAATTAAGTATGTAAATTAGAATGTTTTTATGCTAGAATTAGTGTTTGATTGGTGTAGAATAATTTTATAAGTGTGTTTGATATTTTTTTATAGTTAGAGTTATTAAAATATAATAAAATGATATGCTTTGGGTTAAACTAGTGTTAATTACATGGTCAAAAGAAAATTTTAACCAATAACCAGTTAACATTATAGTTATTCGGTAGACTTTGAATTAAAGCCCAAACCCATATACCATAATGGAGAAATCTAAGAAGTACGGTACATTCTTTTTGTTCACTATTCTTCCTCATCCCTTTGAAAGCAAAACAGAGAAAAGAATAATGGCAGTATTCTCTATATTCTTAGATCCAAGTTTCTTTGAATTAAAATCCAAGAGAGAAAGATTGCAACTCTCTAAATCTATCAGATAATATCTATAACCTGTAAATCCAACTGTATATTTTCTTAATTTGGTGAGAGAAATTTATTGTAAACTCCAAAGCAGGCTTTCAGGTCGGTTCTTAGCAATTTACAAGTATTTGGAAGCCTTCTCAAATTCAAAAAACCATGTTTTGATTGCTATATTGCTTTAATTTGTTTCTTGCCAACCTAGGTGAGTTAACCTCACACGTTCTAACTTAATCATGATGTGTATGTGTTGAATCTGTGTATACTTCTAAAAACTAGTAATTTACCGCAACAAGTTTGCAAATTTCTGAGCTGCATTAAAAAAATATCTGGGTTGATCTTTGTGGCTATGCAATTTCTTCGATTCATGCTAGAATTGTGTGAAACATTTTTAGGTTGATAGTAGTATTTTTAAACATTTTGCATGTCGAAATTCAAGTCATATCGAGTTCGCCAGGCTGATCAAAATCTGTGTAAAAATTTGGTTTAGAGTAGAATTGCTCCTAGTAAAAAAATACCAATGTTAATTCAATCTGGACCTTCATTGGGTCAACCTAAAGCTATTAAGGGCAAGCCTAAGGTTGACCTGAGGAGTAGACAGGTCGGTGTAGTGCTTTGGAATTAAACGTGTAGTTTTCTTGAAGCTTTTGTCATGCTGCTGAGAGATTTTCTATGTTTTTTCATGCAGTTTGTAGCTAATTTCTAAAGCTATGTTTTATACATTTTCAATAGGCTTGTTCCTGCTATAGAAAAGATGACATTAATGTGTATCCATGTAACAACCCCAAACTCTCATGCCACAGAAGCAAGGATAATCATTGGAATATAACACATTTATCACATCAGTAGATTACAGGTAATAGCATAAGCGTGAAATAGAATAATTTGCATTAATATGATAGAAAAATCATAAAATGTAATAAACATCATCATCAGAGTTGCCCAGTTTAAGGATACAACTTAGTACTTGAAAGAAATGATCAGTCTACATCGAGATCAACGGTACATATGCATAAGATAATACATAATAGATATAATCAGTCTACATCGCGATCAGCGAGACATATACATAAGATAGCACATGCGGTAATGTCAATAGTCCAAAATATAGATATAAAGGCTAGTCTTCGCCTTCAGCCAAAAGTGCACTCCAAGCTATAGTGCTAAGCCAAAATAAATCCTGCAACCTGTTACTTGGCTGCCCGTGTAAAAATATGGGCACTCTAGTTTCCACGTGAAACAAACTACGAGTTGGTCATGGGACTGGTATAAGAAATCTTACTTAGCTTATTTAATAAGAAGGCTAATCACAGGACCACACCGCTAACGCAGAGCCGGTTTGCTGCATATTACCAGTGCATAAAACAAGTAAATCATTTAAACAATGCAATGCTTTTTACAAAAATGAAGCCATTATAAGACTCAGGTCCCATCACACAATGCAACGCAAGCCGGAGGATAGAGTTTTACCTTATAATGGCCAAAATATGCTTGACACGTATAAAACACAATCATTCGATAATATCACTAGTGCATATGTGTTTTAAAAACAATTTCAATCGTAATGTATCTATCAGAGACGGCATAGTACCCCATCCTACTATGTCGCCATATAGATTTACAATCAAAACCAAAATGTCATATTGGAAATTGGATTTCCATCATGAGTCGAGACCAAGGATGGCTCCTCACCAATTCGAGACACTCTAGCAAATGCCTTAGGATTACACACCGCGGGGAAACCCTTAGATCTTCAGGGACGGTCCACACATACTTTAGTTGATTAGTATTCCAGGACAAACGTTTTCGGGTCCTATCGGACCTATCCATCGGCCCCGTAGTGACCGATATAACCGAGGCGCCTTGCAATCCAACATCCACATAAGTAAAAATAAATAAATGTCTGGGCTCCATACCATGACACCACCCATAGATAGAAAGAAACGTCATGAACTCCTTACAGTCACGATCCCATTTTTGATTCATACCGAGGTGAGAGGCTCGCGAATTAATGCTATACACAAAGCTATGCTATTTAAAGCTGTGCTTTGATCATCAACAGCAAGACTCTGCTTTTCAATAAAAGCCTTGCTCATTTGCATCTCAGCATGCCACACTGACAATTCACGCCATGCGACTGATGTCTATCGATATATAACCTCTAAGCTCATATGTCTTAGAGAAGGGTATTAAGCAAGAGAATAAATTCTCCGCCACCAAACAGATATATGTTTAATAGAAATCAGTCGACACAGAATAAAATCCAATGTCAGACACACATCCATTTACTAGTTTATTCTGGGTCTAAACGATATCGGTGGCACCTTATTCCTCGTTCCATATGTCCAATATGGAAGAGAGGCCCTCACACATCCGGAAAATCAACAAATACGTCCAGACCACTACCACTATAACCCCTTCATGGGAGCTACCCATATCCAAGGCATCAGTAGTAATCCATTCGATGTGAAGATCACCGATCTTGCACCGTCTTCATATCTTCGACCTTTTCGATCAATTATTTGAAATGAGAATTAACTTGACCTTTTCAAATAATTCACGTACACATAGAATTCAAATCAATTCTTTCCATGGTTAAACTATTTGATATTTACGTTTCAGTTCATTAATATAATTTTATGTCAAATACATCCAACCATCAAAATATATGATAAACCAAGTAAAATCGGTTAATTTCCATTCCACATCGTTTATAATATTTTAAAACGATTTATCGCTATTTTTATTTATATAAAATAGCCCATTTTAATTAAATGATGCTTTAGGTCATTACGCGGCCCTAGCGCTATTTTTACTCAGATTTGAATTACACATTTCTCAAAATCTAGCCGTTGGATCTTAACAAACTTAATATAGTTGGAAAGATATTTCCAAAGAGAACCTAACGGTTCCGGTTTCGGGAAAATCCGATGTTCGGATCTCTCGATATAATCGTTTAAAGTTACGATTCTAAAACGCGAACTACCACGCGTGATTCATTTAATTTTAATTTATATATATATATATATATAATTCATTCGATAATTTCCAAACTGTTTTCACTTCAAAATTTTGGCTAATGCTTTTAAATTTCAGAAAATTTCGCCATAGCCTCCTTTGTTCGGAGAATGTTTTGGAAATTTATTGGGCCGTATTAGGCACCCAATCAATCCAGAAACATCATACACAATTTTTAGTGACCTATTTTATGCCTAAGGGAGTGTGTAAAGATCATAACTCCAGAGATAAATCTCGTCACCTTGTCCAGTGATGGAAAATAAATAATCCATGTGTCGTATCTAATAACTAGAGAGATAAGAACTATTGTCATCTCCAGACCCGTGTGGGGTTTTTATAAATCATGCCGTTTACCATTACATTTTATTTAGTTCATAGCAATCCTCAGTTCAACCTGTAGTTCAATCATCACCATATAAGCGTCTCGCTCGTATGGTAATCACAACCTCGTCATACAAGCTCCAAATACTTATATGGAATATGATATGCTACGACATCAATAGTTCATTTTCGGTTCAACCTAAAATGTAGTCATCGCCATACATGCCTCTCGCCTGTATGGTAATTCCAACCTCGTCATACAAACTCCAAATGCCCATATGGAATATGATAGAGTGTGTTACCTTCACCTAATATACCATGTAGTGTAGTTCTGTAATGAACCAGTAATTTCAACATATTTTAAATTAAGATTTAATTTAGAATAAACATTTATATTTAACTTTGTCTATTTTGAAAAATATACATAAACAATTTTTGTGGATTTATAGATATTTCACAACGAGATCTACATTTCTAGCCAATTTGAATCTTTAAAGAAAAAATGGCTATGTTGTTTAAAATATGAACACCATTAAAACAAGAGTTACTACCATTTTTATTTATTTCGTAACTTTAATATTGATCTTGTAATTTGGTTTATAAAAGGAAAATTTGCTTACACTTGAAGTCTAATTTAGAAATTGGACCGTTATTTATGTTGAACAGAATTTGAATATGCTATATATGGATTATTTTGTAAATTATATTATACATGAACGTTTTGCTAATAAAGACTTTTACTTTACTAATAAACTTTAAGTTATACATATACTTGGAAATCTAACTTTGAATTGTATCTTATTTAATTTAGAAAGAAATTTTTATCATTGGCTAATTTAAAAAAAAGTTGAAGTTTAATATAACTATTGATTAATTTTGTTCGAATTAACCGCTAAACTTAAATTTAGGACAAGACGGTACCATTGTAGTACAGCTAATGTAATAAAAAAAATGAATGAATTAACAATTTTAAAAGGAAGAAGATTGAATTAATAATTTTAAATACTGAAATAAAATTTTATATGTAAAATTTAACGTTGGATAAATTGAATATTTTTCGCTAAATAAATTTCCGCGTTGCTTATTCACAGTGTGTGTTCACTAAAAGATTTGAAATTGTGCGTAGAACAGTTAACGTTCGTTACCGCATTCACCGCGTTGTCTGTTCATGTTCATCTGAATAAATGAATAATAATAAATAATAAGGAAAAATAAAAGGAATGAGTAAATAAAGAGGAATTTTATTTTTGTTTTCCTTAATCGTGTGAATAAACAGGGAATGTAATGAATGGTAAACACAAATTTGGACCAGGTAATAACATTAGGAAATTTTCAGCCAAAATTAGCCCTTATCTTTATTATTAAGGGTCCATTCTCTCTTTAAAACAATCCATTCACGTTGCCCCTTTATTTGAAATTTCACCCTTTCCTAAAAATATGATGGCAGCAGAAAATCTCTCCATGTCTGTAGATGTAGATCTGAAAATACTTTGCAAGATTTATTTTTAAATCTCTCTCTGTCAGTGGCAAATATATGGGAACAGTGTGCCAAGATTTAGAAACTGTTCACCAATATAGAATCCAACACTTTATATAATAAATAATTCACACGGCAGAAATAAAAACCCGTTCCTTTTCTTCATCACGTGTACACTTCCTTCTTCTACTACCTTATTTTCTCCTACGTATCTTCAATCCCATTTTCCATTTTCTGTTCTCAAAAGAAAAAAAAGGGAACTTGCGACTGACACACAAACCCTTTGCATGAAAGAAAAAGCACTGCAGCACTTACCCATACTCTCTTGTCATCCACATTTCAACAGCAGCAATTTTTCCAACAAAGAACCCCAATGTAGTACCCTTCCACCTATCTTGTTGTAAACCATACCTAACTTCTTCATGAGAGGGAAATTGCGAACTCCTTTACAGAATAAATTGCGCCTTCTCACTAGACAACACCCTTTCTGGTTCACAAACTTCCGGCGTTGGTCACCGAAGCTTGCCAACTTTGGCACTGTAGTTCCGCTTTCTCTCTCTTTCCCCTATCACCTGAGCACGTTGCGCTAGAAACAGTGTGTGCCCCTCACTGATTTGCAATGATACCGCTTGCCGGAAGGTTTCCTTGGCACCTCGCTGAACCAAGCTCACATTTCTCGTGCTCAGCAAAAATCAAGTAACCACTTCTCAACTTCGCCAGAGCCATCATCGGTGTCGTAGCTCCGTCTAGTATATCCCCGCGAGCCAAACCAAGTGTGCGAGTTCCTGGATCCTTACTCCTTACGCTAGCTAGAGAGAAAAAATAAGAAAATAAAATAAAATAAATAATATAAACCAAAGTGGGAACCGCAAGAGAAGGAGCAGCAGGCGTCGCAGCTATCGCGGTCCGCTCAAGTCGTCGGCATCTCACCTGAACTCCGTCAGAGTACACCCCCTGCAAGCCAAGTTGCCTTAGTTTTTGGCTTGTGTTCCTTTCTTTGTTTTGACAGTATGCGTACATATACTTAATACATACTAGCACTCCCTTTGGTATGCCCAAAATGAATCTTAGTCTGCCATTGAATAATAGCTCCACTCCAGTTGACACAGCTGTTTCAGTCAAGCGGCCACCACCTCGTCCGAGATCCAATCTCACTTTCCGCAAGTTGAAATAGTGAGTTGCTTTAAGTTATTTCGTGTTTCGTTTGTTTAATATTATAGGTAAGCATGCATGTATATTTTAACTAAAATATATGTGTTGCCACTTTTGAGTTAACCCATCCTTTGACGTGGGAATTATGCTTCCTTTTCTTTTTGCTATAGCAAGTATGAGTGCATGCAAAGCATGCATGTGTGTTTTCCTGACTACCGTCTAATTGAAATAAAGGTTGCATGGCTTCTTTTGTTTCCCCTAACCTTCTATACTTAGATTTGTTATGACAGTCATCACTTTTACTTCGCCTATATAAAATAAATAAATAAAATCATAACTTACTGTTGCAAACAAAATTCTGTATGGTCAAGTGGTTTGAAATGCAAATCAAAACTAAGAGGTCACAAGTTTGAACTTGACTATAGCCACTTGTTTTTGGTCATTTATTTTGATTGAAATCTTTTTGGCGAAATTTTCATATAAAATTCAGTCCGCATTTCTAAATTCAAAAAATCGTGCCTTTGTTCTATGTAGCGAATTTCTCCTTGTAGCAGTTAGTGTTGTTGTACACATATCATGTCTTCTCTTGTTGCCATGGAAGGTGAGTTTTTCTTACTCACAGACTAATAGATTATTAAGTGAATTAAACACTTGAAATGTTGAATGGAATGTTAGGGTGCTCTAGATTTGTCTGCTTTGTGGTTGTGCACGTGCGACACACACTGTTATTTCATATGACATTATGGATGTATGCTTGACATGCTATGTTTATTTTATTTTTCACCGTGCAAGTTCCCGTTAGATTAGAAAACCATTACCGGTTGAAATGATACATATCTGAACCCCTGTATATTTGAATCGATTTGGGATGCGGGTTGAAATGATACATATCCGAGATTCGAATAATTTTAAATAATGGATTGAAATCATAAATATCTGTATCACTTAACCATAGGATAGAAAATTTTATACGGACATTGTGGTCAATAAAATAAAAATATTTTGAATATTTTATCGACTTTATAAGTAGAAATTTTGAATGACATTTCTATGTAGCATAAAGAAAAGGTTCAAAAGTAGTTTTGTTCAAATTTTTCTTGAATTCTTATAGAAATCCAATTTGTATGAAAACAAATTTTTAAGTGATTTTTGTAAGTTAACAATTAATTTTAATTTATTTAAATAAATTCTTCATAGCTTTATGTCCATACAATAAAATTAAAGAATTTGACAATTTCGGAATTTAATGATTTGATGTAAAGGATTTGCAAAGACTCAGTACATATTTTTTTTTTTAAAAAAAAAACTTATTTTAATATGTGATTTGTCAAATGAATTTCCGCCATGTAAATGTAAGAAGGATTTTTGCCAAAATGTAAAGTATTTAATTTAAGTATAAAAGGAATATGTTATTTATATCATGGTGAATACGAGTTTTGTTAACAAGCTATAATTTAGCAAATCACTTTTTTGATTTATAGCTAACGCTAAAAGTGGTTTGGGATTTATTATATGAAATGGATATGTCGAATCCAAGGTAAACATTGGTTTGAAATCGTTTTATCCATGAAGTATCGAAATTGAACCAAATAAATTGGAATTTGTTTAATGGAGAAATTTTGATGGGAAAAGAAATTTCTAAGACATGGATTCGGATTTGGATTGGATCAATATTATTTATAGAATGTCAATTTTGCAGAAGTAAATTTTTTCTCATTACTTGATTTCGTATATATTTTCCTATAAAATGGTTTGGTTACTTTAACTATATGGATTTTATAATACTTTTCCAACTATATATATATATACTTATGTTTATACAAAATTTTAAATTTAATATACATATACTTTTCTAACTATCTATATATACATTTATACAATATTTTCAATTTAATATGCATATATTTTTCCAACTATATATATTTATACATTACTTTCAGTTTAATATACATATACTTTTCCAACTATATATGTTTATACATTACTTTCAATTTAATATACATATATTTTTCCAACTATACATATATTTACACATTACTTCAATATACATATACTATTTTCAAAACTTAACTTTCTAAATATATTTTAATTCGGATAGAAATCTATGTCCAATCCAGTCTAGTGAATCCAAAAGGGTAAAATAAAGGATTTCAAGCAATAACAATATTTCATGGAATTTGTAACTTAAAACCCAATGGTTGACAAAGAAATGGTGAATAATGGTTTTATAATCTTAAACCGAACCATTGACGAATGTTTTGGGCAATTGATTTTGGCAATACTTGAAGTAAATCGATTTGCGATACCTGAAATGTAATGACCCGGAAAATCTGAACCAATTTAAAAAAATTTAATTGGCTAATTTAGTGAATTTTAAATATTTAAAATAAATATTTTAAATAATAATGATGAAGAGTAAGTTTGAATTGACATTTGGAAATGAATATAATTAATTCTAATTATAAACAAGGCCTGAAATGGCGTGGTAGTTTCAAATTTTGAATTCAAACTTTTACTGACTGTACCAGGTGCAAAACAAAACGGATTTGAGTGAAACCAAAAATATTTAAATCTTTTAGTGAATATCTTTTAACGAATCTGAAGAATCGAAGTTTCATAGCGGGAAGCAAAAGTTATGGCCAAATGAATTTTCAGAAAGGTCGCTATGGAATTTATATAGGCCGTGAAAATGGCCATTTTGCAAACGACCTCAGAATTCGACGAAACTAGTTTTGTTGGGACCGTATCGTCAAAACATAGCTAGATTTATTTTTCTGGAATTTTTCAAATCAGTTTGTGGCCCTGGCAAATTGAAATGTATGTTCAAATCAAATATTGAATGCTTTATATTTTAATTTGAAGGAAAACTGACTGAAACAGTCTAATGAGCCTACGAAACATATCCCATTGTGTTCGGAATGGGGTAAAATGCTCGGGACGACAGTCGTTGGGTTTGGATTGGTGTTCGTGTGTGACAAGGGGTATTTTCGGATTTTTAAAATATATAAATAAAAAAAATCTGATTGGTCGGTCAAAGCTTTCTCTCTCCCCGATTAAACACGACGAACGATGAATGGCCTTCTTTCCTTCTCTCCTCGATTTCTTCTAATCTGCTCAATAAAAACCCATGCCCCTTTGGAGAATTTTGTAGTGCTCCTCACGATCTTCACATCCATATGAAGATTGGATTTTTTTCGTGGCCTGTAGCGCCTGGATCGACGCCTGGAAGTTTCAGGTTTCATCGCGCCGCCGCCGCCGATAGGGGCGATCGAGTTGACCCCCTCTACCTCGCGCCGGAGCGCCTCTCCTCCCCCTTCGACACTGCGTAGCCCGATCCTCTTCAAGCTTCACGGATTTCGAGTAAAATCGAAACCTAGTTTTGAATGAAACAGCTGAGGTACGGTTTAAAATATTTTAAACTATTTAATAGCAGTTTAAAGCGCTACGGTTTTTGATTTCACTGTAAAAATCATATCTTTTTCGTTTGTTGACGAAATTTAGTGAAACAAGAGACAGTGGACTCGTGTGGACGCCTTCTACATTCAAGAAGAGACCGCATATTTTTCTGAGCCTTCTGCTATTTTTGGTGGAGTGGAACACAATGTGAGATTTCTAAATTATAAACGATATGGAAAACGACGATGTATAATTTATATAGTCGATGTATGAGTTATATAAGCATTGTACACCTCTTGTATAAGCGTTGTATAAGTTGTACGTTCGAAATATAAGTTATATATGCGTTGTAAAAATTATATATGCGTTGTAAAAATTATATATGTGTTGAAACATGAGTGAAATGCTTATATATATATATATATATATATATATATATATATATGCCCCTCGTCCACAATCCATGGACGATATTTATTAGTTGTGATTGGTGTGAAAATTGGTTGATTACAAATGGTTGATTAGAATTGTTTGTGGTTGAAATTGATTGATTGTGGTTGAAAAATACCCGTTTGTGGTTGAGAATTATTTGGTTGAAACCACATAGGTTTAGTTTGTGGAAATGAAAAAAAAAATACATGCCGCCTGCGTGCGAACTAGATGCATGGAATCCCCATTGTCAAAAGCTGCGAAGCTTTAAGGTAGAGCGAGGAGCCGTACTAGGGACGGCCCCGGTTTTAACTACCCTGCCGTTATGCTACCGAAATTTTGAATAATATTCATGTGTTAGAATTATTTTCATGTGTTGAAACTATACTTGTGTGTTGAATAGAAAACCTTCATGTGTTGAATAGAAATTCATTCGTTGAATAGAAATTCATGCGTTGAATGGTATTCGTGTTTTAAAATAAATTGTTTTAAAGAAAAAAATCATATTTTTACCATCTATATGAACTATATTAAATAGTCGTGTTTTGAAATAAATTGTTTTGCAATAAAAATCACATTTTTACTATATATATATATATACAAACTATAGAAAACATTCATGTGTTGAATAGAAATTCATTCGTTCAATAGAAATTCATGTGTTGAATGGCATTCGTGTTTTAAAATAAATTGTTTCATAATAAAAATCATATTTTTATCATCTATATGAACTATATAAAATAGTCGTGTTTTGAAATAAATTGTTTTACATTAAAAAATACATTTTTATTATATACATGAATTGTTAAAAATAGTGAAGTGTTGAAATAGAAGTCAATTGGATAAAAATATCATTTTTATCATAGATATGAAAAGAATATGGTTTTGAAATCAAAGAATCGATTATATTTATATATATACATATAAATATAATTAAAATATATCGAATAACGAAGCTGTAGTTCATATTTTGAAACCGTGATTTCAAACGATTAGTGCGGGAGATCCGACCATCGGATTTTCCCAAAACCGAAACCGTTGGGTTCGCTTTGGAAATATCTTTCCAACGACACCAACTTTGTAAAGATCCAACGGTTGGATTGTCTGGAATGTTTAATTCAAATCTAAGGAGAAACAGCGCCAGAATTGATTATATATATAAATATAATTAAATTAAATCGAATAACGACGCTGCAGTTCGTATATTGAAATCGAAACTTCAAATGAGTGTACCGGGAGATCCGACCGTCAGATTTTCCCAAAACCGGAACCCTTGGATTCGTTTTGAAAAGATCTTTATAATGATGTAAAATTTGTGATGATCCAACGGTCAGATTTTCAGATATGTGTAAATCAAATCTAAAGAAAAACAGCGCTACGGCCGCGTTATGGCCCGAAACGTCGTTTGAATGAATTGGCTATAAATAAATAAATAAAAATAGCGATAAATCGTTATAAAATATTATAAACGATATGGAATGTGAAATTTATAAAACGAACTGAAGGTTAGCTAAGTCGAATGGTTTCCTGGGTTTTGATCTGATGTTGGTTTCAGCCTTCGGGGTTAATATTTGGGAAATCGATCTCTTACTGATTTACGGTTGGTGACCGATAAATTGGAATGATTCGTATGTTGTTTGTGTTTGTGTAGCACATGTTTATTATATACGCGAGTTGCTCAGAAAGACCAGGTTTATCCCATTCTGAATAACTGAATCGACGATAATAAATCTAAGATGAAGACGGTGGTCGAAGTCCAGAGATCTTCACCTCATTTGGATGGTAACTGATGTCCTGATTGGGAGGCATCCCAAAATGTGGATAATGAGTGGTGATCATCCAGACGTATGTGGAGATCGATGGGTTTGCGAGGTATATAGTGCCTCCGGTTTCGTTCAGACCCAGAACGGACTTGCAAATGGGCTGTGTGTCTGACATTGGAATTCATTCTGTGTGATTGACAGCCATCAGTTGCATGGTGTGAATTTCCTGTGTGGCATGCTAAGATGCAGTGATCAGGGCTTCTGTTGAAAAGCAAAGTCTTGTGGTTGATGATCAAAGCACCACCTGTGTGGCATAGCTTTGTGTATAACGTGAATTCGCAAGCCTCACACCCCGGTATGAACCAGAAACGGGAGAGGACCTCAGGGAAGGCATGCATTTCCTTCTAGCTGGAGGTGGTGTCAGTGCTTGAAATTGGCTGACATTTATATTACTTTCACCTATGTGGTTGTTGTTGTTGCGAGGCGCCTCAGATATATCGGTGACTATGTGAAGCCGATGGAGTCATTCGTTAGCTCATTTACGCCCCAAAGGGCGGGGAAACGTAGTGTTCAGGAATTTTAATCCACATCGGTGGACCGGCCCTGTCGCTCCAAGGGTCGATGCGCTCTGACCCTGAGACTCGGGCTAGACAGTCTCGAAGTCGGTAAGGACTATCTTTTGCCTTGGTTCGTGACGGAAATCCAATTTCCAAATACGTGACTGTGCATTTTTGATTGTATACCTATATATGGCGACATAGTGGTATAGGGCATTAATGCTGTCTATGATTGATACTTATGATTTGAAATTGTTTTTGAAATATATAAACACTAGTAATAATATCAAATTCTTTTGTTTTATTCGTATCAAGCATATTTTGGCCATTATAAGGTAAAAACTCTATCCTTCGGTTTGCGTTGCATTGTGTGATGGGAACTGAGTCTTATAATGGCTTCATTTTTATAAAAAGCATTGCGATGTTTAAAAGAATGATTTGTTTTAAAGCACTGACAATCCAATGGAGTAAACCCGTTCCGCGAAAGCGGCGTGGTCCTCTGATTTGCCAATTGTATAATGTGTTAAGTAGATTTCTCATACCAGTCCCATGACTGACTCGTAGTTTGTTTCACTTGCAAACTCGGGTGCCCCTTTTTCTACGCGGGCAGCCTTGTCTTCAGGTTTTAGCAGGCTCTTTCTGGATAGTTGGAGCTGAAGATGGATTCTATCATTTATCTCTTTTTATGCTGTTCAGCTCCTATTGTACATATTATGTTTATTTCCGATGTAGTCATTTATGTATAGCTGAACTGTATTTGTACTAAGTATGATCCTGTATACTGTGTAACTCTGATGATTACGTTTATCCAGTGTATCATTTGTTCATTATATGGTGTATTTATTTATTTCTGTTCTACTATTATTCTGTTTATGTGTTATATTCCAAAGGTTACCCTTAACACCGTCAGTACGGGGTTTGGGGTCATTACAGCGTGGTATCAGAGCTTTGGTTAAGCTTAGTGCTGGAATATAACATATTAACGAACTCGTCAGAAATAGAACCAGTAGTGTTCTAGGATGGGTAACTCAATACAGATAGGATTAGTAATATCCTAGTATGAGTAAAGCAGAATGAAATACACCCCGATAGACACATTTGCATTGATGAATATGTCTCTATGTTTGAAATACCATTTCTGTGACCTGACACTTGATCTGCTATTTGTAGAAATACTTGAAAATGAGTGTCAGAAACAGAAGAAATGCAGAACCCGATCTAGAGGCTATATTAAAAAGATATCGAAATCTCGGCGGAGCACAATTCTCGGGCAATGAATCTATAATTCAAACTTAAGCTTGGATGAGTTCTTTAGAAAGAATTTTTGAACGTATCCAGTTGAGAGATGAGTAGAAAAGATTAGTAGCATCTTGGGTGCTCAAAGAAGAAGCTTTAATCTGGTGGGAAACAATCATCAATGATAATCCAGAAGGTGATATCACTTGAGATAGATTCAAAGAGATTTTCCTAGAAAGATTTACTCCTCCTGAAGCGACTGAGCGATTATGTGATGAATTCTCTTATCTGATACAAGGAGATATGACCATTCCATAATATCATAAGAAATTCAACAAACTTTCTCACTTTGCCCCTTATTTAATTCAAAATACGAAGAGGAAGAATATGAGGTTTATTCATGGCCTGCAGAGGAAATACCAGAATAAAGTAATGGGGCATGTGAATCTTCCTTTTTCATAAATGATTTATATGGCTTAACAGTATGAAGATCTCCATAAGAAAAGTATGTTGCACGACAAAAAGGAAGTCAGTTCGAGTAACAAAGTGGAGTCTTTGACTGATAGTCCTGAGGTCAGTAAGAAGCCCAGTGCCAAGAGGAAAAGGGCTAAATCTGAGAAGGAACCAGTAACGACAGCTGTATGCAATAACTGCCATCAGAAATGACATTTGTCGATAAATTGCGGACCCTTAAAGAAACGAATCAAGAGTGGATCTAAATCCGAGAAGAATTTTCAAGAGAAAAGAGGTTGCAGTAAATGCCATCAGACTGGTCATCCTGCAAAGGATTGCTGGCTCTTAAACAAGCTTGAAGTAGTTCAAGTGAATGAAGTGGCAGAAACTCCATCACCCTCAGCTAGTCAGGAAAGGTCAGATGTTTTAGAAGGCATGCTAAATGTTAAAGTACTGTTTGACACCGGCACGTCGCGAAGCTTTGTTGCTAATAATGCGGTTAAGAAACTGGATTTGAATTTGAAGAAGCTCAAAAAACCAATGACTGTTCATAATCTGGTTGGGGGTTCCCTCGATCTCAGTTGGGTTTGTGGAGTGCCGGTTTCTTTTTCTCGTTATCAGTTCCCTACCATAGCAGTCGTCATGAAATTTACGGAATTTGATCTTATCTTGGGCTTAGACTGGTTGACCAAATATGAAGCTGAGGTTAAATGCGCCGACAGGGTCGTTAAGGCGAAGATTAAATCAGATGATTATATAACCATTCCCTATGAAGGACTGAACTCTAATAGAAAAGACTTTTGGGCAGCTTTGGATGTATCTCCTGCTCAAATAGAAAATATCCCTGTAGTCACAGAGAATATTCCCGACCTCGTAAAAGATATTCCTGTCGTTAAGAATTATGCGGATGTGTTTGAAGAAGTTGTTCGCTTACCTCCGCAGAGAGAAATAGATTTCAAGATCGCTTTAATTCCGAATGCAAGGCCAGTAGTGCACGCTATTTGGAGAATGACTCTAAAGGAAAAAGAAGAACTAGACAATCAAACTCGACAGCATGTATCGAAGGGTCTGATCAGGCCTAGTTTCTCTGATTGGGGAGCAGCAGTGGTGTTTGTCCCAAAGTCTGACGGTACTCTGCGACTATGTGTAGATTATCGTGACTTGAATAAGCAGACAATAAAGAATAAATATCCATTGCCGTGAATCGATGATTTATTGGATCGTCTGAATGGAGCACAAGTATTTTCAAGGATGGACCTAGCTACAGGCTTCCATCAGCTTCGTATTGCCGAAGAGTGTGTTCCTATGACAGCATTCAGAGGTCCAGACTTATTCTATGAGTGGTTAGTAATGCCATTCGGCTTATGTAACGCTCCAGCATACTTCGTCGATCTGATGAATAGGGTGTTTATAGGGGTTTTAAATAAGTTTGTTCTGGTCTTTATTGATGATATTCTAATCTTCTCTAAGTCGAAAGTCGAACATGAAAAACATTTGGAGCAAGTTCTAGAAATTCTGAGAAAGAATGTATTGAAAGCTAAACTGTCCAAATGTATATTCTGGCAAGATGAAGTAAAGTTTTTTGGCCACATCGTATCGAAAGAAGGAATTGCTGTGGATCCAAGTAAAATCACAGCTATTCAAAACTTGGAACAGCCTAGTACTTCTACAGAAGTCCGAAGTTTTTTTGGATTGGCTAGTTATTACTGGAAGTTCGTTAAAGACTTTTCGAAGATATCTGGTCACTTAACAAAGCTTACAAAGAAGCACGCTAAATTCAATTGGACTCCAGAATGTGAGGAGGCTTTTGAGGAGCTGAAGATAAGATTAACAACGGCTCTAGTGTTAACGATAATCGAAGAAAATCAGGATTTAAAAGTCTGGACAGATGCCTCTAGAGAAGGCCTTGGTGCAGTGTTAATGCAAAGAGGTCAAGTGATTGCTTATGCTAGCCGTCAGCTGAAGCCACATGAAAAGAACTACGTTACTCATGATCTTGAGTTGTTGGCTATCGTGTTCGCTTTGAAAATCTGGAGACACTATCTCTTGGGTGAGAAATTCGAACTGTTTACAGATCACCAGTCGCTAAAGTATCTGTTCACCCAGAAAGACTTGAATCTGAGGCAGCAACGTTGGCTGGAGTTCCTTGCAGCATACGATTTTGAGATTCTATACACTCCAGGGAAAGCCAATGTCGTGGCCGATACGTTAAGCCGAAAGAATGTAATGATCGCCAGCTTTATTATTACGACTTCCTTGATTGACAAAATATCTATTCTTCAGAAGGATGATAACTTTATTAAAGATATGATCAAAAGGATTCAAAAAGGCGAACCCTGGTGTTTTCAAATAGATAACGATGGGATCCTGAGATTGAAAGGAAGGATTTGTGTTCCCGAGATCCCAGAGCTAAAAAGGGAAGTGTTAGACGAGTGTCACAAGTCCAAGCTGAGTATCCATCCCGGTGTGGCCAAAATGTATAACGATCTCAAGCGAACATTCTGGTGGAAGGCTATGAAAAGGGACGTTTCAATATATGTTAGTCGATGCCCTACTTGCCAGCTAGTCAAAAGCGACCAACAGAAACTGGCTGGATTGTTGCAACCGCTGGACGTTCCAAGTTGGAAGTGGGAACATATTTCCATGGACTTCATAGATGGTTTGCCCAGAACCAGAAAAGGAAATGAAAGTATTTGGGTGATCGTAGATCGCTTTACGAAGACCGCCCATTTCATACCTGTCAGATCAAACAGAACTGCTCAGAGTCTGGCATAGATATACTTCAAGGAAATAGTTAGACTACACAAAGTGCCGATCAGTATAGTTAGTGATAGAGATCCAATATTTACTAGCAAATTATGGGAGGCATTTCAAGTAGAACTGGGAACAAAGCTAAATCTAAGCACCGCCTATCATCCTCAGACAGATGGTCAGACTGATGAATTGGAATGATGCGTATGTTGTTTGTGTTTGCGTAGCACATGTTTATTATATACGCGAGTTGCTCAGAAAGACCGGGTTTATCCCATTCTGAATAACTGAATCGACGATAATAAATCAAAGATGAAGACGGTGGTCGAAGACCGGAGATCTTCACCTTGTTTGGATGGTAACTGATGTCCTGATTGGGAGGCATCTCGAAATATGGATAATGAGTGGTGATCGTCCAGACGTACATGGAGATCGATGGGTTTGCGAGGTATATAGTGCCTCCGGTTTCGTTCAGACCTAGAACAGACTTGCAAATGGACTGTGTGTCAGACATTGGAATTCATTCTGTGTGATTGATAGCCATTAGTTGCATGGTGCGAATTGCCTGTGTGGCATGCTAAGATGCAGTGGTCAGGGCTTCTGTTGAAAAGCAAAGTCTTGTGGTTGATGATCAAAGCACCGCCTGTGTGGCGTAGCTTTGTGTATAACGTGAATTCGCGAGCCTGACACCCCGGTATGAACCAGAAACGGGAGAGGACCTCAGGGAGGGCATGCGTTTCCTTCTAGCTAGAGGTGGTGTCGGTGCTTGAAACTGGCTAACATTTATATTACTTTCACCTATGTGGTTGTTACTGTTGCGAGGCGCCTCAGATATATCGGTGACTATGTGAAGCCGATGGAGTCATTCGTTGGCTCATTTACGCCCCAAAGGGCGGGGAAACGTAGTGTTCAGGAATTTTAATCCACATCGGTGGACCGGCCCTGTCGCTCCAAGGGTCGATGCGCTCTGACCCTGAGACTCGGGCTAGACAGTCTCGAAGTCGGTAAGGACTGTCTTTTGCCTTGGTTCATGACGGAAATCCAATTTCCAAATACGTGACTGTGCGGTTTTGATTGTATACCTATATATGGCAACATAGTGGTACGGGGCATTAATGCCGTCTATGATTGATGCTTATGATTTGATTTTTTTTTTGAAATATATAAACACTAGTAATAATATCAAATTCTTTTGTTTTATTTGTATCAGGCATATTTTGGCCCTTATAAGGTAAAAACTCTATCCTCCGGTTTGCGTTGCATTGTGTGATGGGAACTGAGTCTTATAATGGCTTCATTTTTATAAAAAGCATTACGATGTTTAAAAGAATGTTTTGTTTTAAAGCACTGGCAATCCAATGGAGTAAACTCGTTCCGCGAAAGCGGCGTGGTTCTGTGATTTGCCAATTGTATAATGTGTTAAGTAGATTTCTCATACCAGTCCCATGACTGACTCGTAGTTTGTTTCACTTGCAAACTCGGGTGCCCCTTTTTCTATACGGGCTGCCTTGTCTTCATGTTTTAGTAGGCTCTTTCTGGATAGCTGGAGCTGAAGATGGATTCTATCATTTATCTCTTTTTATGCTGTTCAGCTCCTATTATACGTATTATGTTTATTTCCGCTGTAGACATTTATGTATAGCTGAACTGTATTTTTATTAAGTATGATCCTGTATACTGTGTAACTCTGATGATTACTTCTATCCAGTGTATTATTTGTTCATTATCTGGTGTATTTATTTATTTATGTTCTGCTATTATCATATTTATGTGTTATATTCCAAAGATTATCCTTAACACCGTCAGTACGGGGTTTGGGGTCGTCTCATGAAATATGATTTCAAATATAGTGGCAATGGTGTGAATAGAAAAATATAAGTGCTCGGTTGTTAAAGAGACTGGATTCGGTAAGTGGATTACTCTCTGTCAGTGCCAATACCACTTTTACAACTGTGTACATGATGGAGTATCAGTTAGAAGCAGGATGGCTTGGAGAAGACTACTGGATCGAAGAAGGCGAACGATGACGAAATGGCCTTGACCTTCAGGTAATAATTAAAATGAAAAAAACAGGAGCTATACCATGACTAATTGAGGTCGCGCCTCATACCAGACACGCTTCTTCGATACCATCTATATTACTATGTGATTGATTTGGGGCGCCATTTTTGATTTGGGAGTGTATTCCGAGGTAGGCAGTAGTTGCTACTATGCATTACCACCGATCCGGGAGTGCAATTGGTAGAATCCTACCTAGGTATTTCCCCGAGTGCCTTATCATATTTATCCTATACGAGCCCCATAAAATTTTGATTTAGTATTGTTGTCTATGGAGTGCCCTCTGATAACACCAGTGCGGTGAATTTACCATAGTGTATAGACTGTGATGCCTACAAAACTGTGTAACAGTAATATGGTAATTTCGCTTATGCTATTTTCATTATATTTACTTTACTGAATAGACATTACAATAATAACAAACTATTATATATATATATTAGTTCTACGGATCCTTAGAGGGTGGGAATCCTAAGCATCCTTTAAGTTATTGTACATTTCAGTGGACACATCATTTAAGTTAATTCACTTATATGAGACTGTTAGTCCTGAATCGCGTATTTTGTTGGTTTTATTCCTTGCAAAATGCCCAGGTCAGACCGAGTATTTCAGCTTGGAGATATATCTGTTAGAGCTTGAGATTCGTTGGAGGTCCAGCTATCCACCTACTATCTCATATGCAGTTGTGCCCACCTTTGCTTATTGCTGAATATTAGTATGACTCTATATTCATTCTTCCGCTGTACCTATATTTTTCTGTACTCTGATATTATGTAAATTTACATATTTAGTATAAATTTTCACTTCTGCTGTGAGATATTCTGTGTTTTGTGTCTGTGATTCTATGATGATTTGTATTTCAACTTCATAAGCAATAACAATCTGTCCTTTTGAACGGTTTGAGTTGGTTTAATTATCAACTTGAGGCGGTCAAAAAGCCAGGTCATTACAGTTGGTATTAGAGCGAGGTTATACAAAGCTTAGCTTATGTTGTTGAAACGCTTATTAGAGATGGGGTAGCAATGCCCTAGAACTAGTGAAATCAGCAAAGAATCATTCCGAGAGAGCATGTTTTTAAATTAAAAATATTTTAAATGATTTCAAGGGATTTCAAAAGGATTTTTCTATATATAAATAACTTAAAATTGTAGCCTTGTTTTAAAGATATATCCTTGTTTAATCCCATTCCTTTGAACTCTTCCCTTGCTGGATCCTCCTTATGTTAGGATTTTTCCCGAATCTAAATCTCATTTGCTTTATCCCCTTTTAGAAACTTAGATTAGTCGTGTTAGAACCTGAATCTTCCTTAATTCATCTTACCTATCCTTGATAAATCCATTTTGTTTGTCCGGTTGGTCAGCTCTAAGCTTATAATCAAACTTAGTTCGAAACGGGTCAAACCTACGTATGGGAATTTACAGTTAAAGCTGAATAAATAGCTAAGTATTAGACACTTGGTCGTATTGAAAAGAATTGAATTGAAAATTCAATAATAATGAGCTAGATGTGAACTCATAATACTATATTAAAAGAAAATTCAATGATTAAGTATAAGAACTTGTAAATTTGAAAATAAGGAAGGTAAAGATAACTTATTTGACAATACAAGTAAAGGGCAACAAAAGTTTCTGGAATAAGTGTAGTATAAATTAAAAGTTATAACTATAATTTGGTTTGGAAAAAAAAGTAGTTTGATTTTTGGAAGTAAATCATCTTTAAAAAAAATTGTATATATTCACATATTATAGGATTTCATGAGTAAGTGAAACAAATATTAAATAGTGTTAATATTTATATACTATAGATTTATAAGTAAGCAAGTGATAAACTTAGGATTTTGGGAACAACTCATATTCGAAAAAAATAAAGCCCTACACAATAACACTTTGCATGATTTCTATTTTAAGATTGTATAAGTAAATAAACGTTTACAACCAAATATGTTATTTTTTCATAAATTTAGAAAAATTTGCATATAGAAATTATGTGTATTCTAAAAAGGAAAGTTTCAAATAGTTTGTTGACGTCAAGGTTGGAATATCAGGTATATAGAAATTTTGGGACATACGTCTGCCCAACGTATGTACTAAACTCTTCGTGTACTAGATAAATATAGATTCGCACAGTAGTCACTTGAAAATGGACCTTATGGTTGTCGCGAAATCACCAGCGTTTATTTCCATGTTTCGAAAGTGACAAAGATGTATAATTCCAATCGATATCTTGAATTAATACTTAAACCTCATTTTGAAAGAATAAGTAAATTTTTGATTTTGATAATGCGTTATAATTCGAGATTGATTTTGAATCAATGAATTTAATATACAAATGGATACCTATAAAGGTGCTTATGAAATTTTAAAGTTTATCCATATGAACATAGATTTTTAGACAAGTGTCGTATGAAAATTCAGATACGCAACCTATAGAATTTAAGGAACTAAGAATATAACATTAAGAAAAAGCCGATTTGCTAAGGAAGTTATGTGTATCACTATATATTCTAAATTTTGGATTGGTATACATTTGAACTTTGTAAATAAATTGAAATGTGAACGTATTGAATTTGACAAAAGTTATCACTTATGATGAATTGGATTTGGGTATATAAATCTTACTCGAAAGGAAAATTTTGACAAGAGGGAAATAAATCGAGTACAAGGAGAAAATGAAATATGTAAAAGTCCACGATGAGAATTCAAAGGAAGTAAATAAACAAACATAAGTGAAATAGCAAGGTTATGACATGAATGAATCAAATGAAATATAACGGGATACAATAAGTTGAGCAACAAGGTTTATGCGACAAAACGGGCTATATGCTCACGTAAAACAGATCAAATTGTGTGCTTTGTCCAAGATATTGTGTTGACGGACCTTAATGACTGAAATTAGGAAGATTTTGAAATATAAAATCCAACTTATGCAAGAAAATTTGATTTTTGGAAATATTAATTTTGGGGATTTGGTTCTAAAACTTTTGAAATCAATGTTTTGGAGTTAACCCGAATACTAGTTTGAAATATGTATACGCTAATTAGAGTAGCGTAGCAGAAGCATGGTGATATTATTAAAGAAGATTTTCCCGAGTATATAAAATGTGACCTTTTCAGTCACGATTTAATATTTGAAATAAGAATGAATATAAAGTCGTATATCATTTTGTAAAGGATTTTGAATTGAGTTATGTTTTGAAACAATTTTAGAAAGGGGAATTATTCAACTATACGAAGTGTAAATGATTTATAAGATATGAATTTGGAGGTCTTGAAAATTCTATATTATGGGACTATGAAATTTATTTGGAAATTTTGGAAATTTTTCAAGACAAAATGGAACTTGGTCTAAAGAAAGATTGAAAAAAAAGATTGGCATGACAAACGATTTTCCTAAACATTTAAAGCTTACTTTATTTAAAAGAACGGTAAGGAAATTTTGAGTTTTAAAATTTATAACTTATGGTAAAATATTTGTGGTGTTATACATGTCAACTTAAATTCATATGACACTTCCTTTTCGAGGACGAAAAGTGCTAAGTGGGGGAGGCTCTAACGAACTAGTAATTTCAAAATATTTTAAATTAAGATTTAATTTAAAGTAAACATTTATATTTAACTTCATATATTTGAACAATATACATAAATCATTTTCGTGGGTTTATAGATATTTCACAATGAGATCTACATTTCTAGCAAATTTGAATCTTTAAAGTAAAAATGCCTATGTTGTTTAAAATTCGAATGCCATTGAAACAAGAGTTATTATCATTTTTATTTATTTTGTAACTTTAATATTGAGCTTGTAATTTGGTTTGTAAAAAGAAAACATGCTTACACTTGAAGTCTAATTTAGAAATTGGACCAGTATTTATATTGAACAGAATTTGAATATGCTATATATGGATTATTTTGTAAATTATATTTTACATGAATGTTTTTCTAATAAATACTTTCACTTTACTAATCAACTTTAAGTTATACATATATTTGGAAATCTAACTTTGAATTGTATTTTATTTAATTTAGAAAGAAATTTTTATCGTTGGAAGATTTAAAATAAAAGTCGAAGTTTAATATAAATAATGATTAATTTTGTTGGAATTTACCGCTAAACTTACGGTACCATTGTCGTAAAGCTAATGTAATTAAAAAAATAAATGAATTAACAATTTTAAAAGGAAGAAGAATGAATTAATAATTTTAAATACTGAATTAATTTTTTTTTTTGTAAAATTTAACGTTGGATAAATTGAATATTTTTCACTAAATAAATTTCAGCGTTGTTTATTCACAATGTGCGTTCACTAAAAGTTTTGAAATTTTGCGCAGAACAGTTAATGTTCGTTACCACGTTCACCGCGCTGTTCGTTCATGTTCATCTGAATAAATGAATAACAATAAATAAAAAGGAAAAATAAAAGGAATGAGTAAATAAAGAGGAATTTTATTTTTATTTTCCTTAACCATGTGAACAAACAGGGAATGTAATGAATGGTAAACACAAATTTGGACCACGTAATAAAGGTAGGAAATTTTCAGCCAAAATTAACCCTTATCTCTATTATTAAGGGTCCATTCTCTATGTAAAACAATCCATTCACGTTGCCCCTTGATTTGAAATTTCACCCTTTCCTAAAAATATGATGGTAGCGGAAAATCTCTCCCTGTCTGTAGATGTAGATCTGAAAATACTATGCAAGATTTTATTTAAATCTCTCTCTGTTAGTGGAAAATATATGGGAACAGTGTGCCAAGATTTAGAAACTATTCACCAACATAGAATCCAATGCTTTCTATAATAAACAATTCACACTACAGAAATAGAAACCCGTTCCTTTTCTTCATCACGTGGACTATTCCTTCTTCTACTACCTCATTTTCTCCTACCCATCATCAATCCCATTTTCTATTTTCTGTTGTCAAAAGAAAGAGAAAAAAGGGAACTTGTGAGTGACACGCAAACCCTTTGCATGAAAGAAAAAGCACTGCAGCACTTACCCATACTCTCTTGTCTTCCACATTTCAACACCAGCAGTTTTTCCAAGAAAGAACCCCAATGTAGTACCCTTTCACCTATCATGTTGTAAACCATACCTAACTTTTTCATGCGAGGGAAGCTGCGAACTCCTTTTTGGAATAAGTTGCGCCATCTCATCAAACAACGCCCTTTCCGGTTCGCCCCAACTTCTGGCGTTGGTCATCGGAGCCCGCCAACTTCTGCACCGAAGTTCCGCTTTCTCTCTCCCCCCTCTCAGCTGAGCACGTTGTGCTAGAAACAATGTGCGCCCCTCACTGATTTGTAGTGACACCGCTTGCCAGAAGGTTTCGTGGCACCTCGCTGAACCAAGCTCACACCCCTCGCGGTCAGCAAAAATCTCGTAACCACTTCTCACCTTCGCCAAAGCCATCGTCGGTGTCGCGGCTCCGTCTAGGTAAATCTCCTCGAGCTAAACCAAGTGTGCGAGTTCCCGGATCCTTACTCCTTGCGCCAGCTTGAGAAAAAATATGAGAATATATATATATATTTATTTATTTATATATAAACCAAAGTGGGAACCGAAGAGAAGGAGCACCAGCTGTAACAACCCGGAAAATTGAAACCAAATTAAAATTTTTAATTTGGCAATTTTAATGAATTTTGAATATTTAAAATGATTTATTTTAAATAATAAAGACTAGAAACTTATTTTGAATAGAATTAGAACGTATATATTTATTTAAATCGAAGCTAGAATATAAATATTTATTTTAGTTATAAAAAGAATTGGAAATGGCACGGTAGTTTGAAAATTCGATTTAAAATTTCAAATGAATGTACAGGATTCAAAATAAACCGGATTTTAGTGAAACTAGAAATATTTGAATCTATTTGAAAATATCTTTACAACGAAATAGAAAAATCAAAATTTTATAGCGGGAATAAAAAGTTATGCCCAGTTGAAAATTCAGAATATTCGCTATGGAAATATAGCCCTTAAAAAATAGCGATTTTGCAAACGACCTTCGTTTTCGACGAGACCACTTTTTTTGGAACCAGAATGTCAAATTATTGTTGGATTCCATTTTTCATAATTTTTTGTATCAATATGTGAGCGTGGCGAAGTAAAACATGTTTTGACAGTTTCAATCAATATGGATCGACCAGAAAACAACCAATTTTCAAACGTTCTTCAAATTCGACGAAATTAGTTTTGTTAGGATCGTATCATCAAAACATAGCCAGAAATAGTTTTTCTAGAAATTTCAGAGTCAGTATGTGGCCCGGGTAAATTAAAATGTACTTTAAATTAAATATATAAGGATTTATATTTTAATTTTAACGAAAACTAGTCGAAACGGTCGAATTAGCTTACAAAACATATTCCATTGTGTCCGTAATGGGGGTATTTAGCTAAGGGCGACAGTCGTTGAGTTTGGTATGGAGTTCAAACATGGAAATTTCAAAGTTAAATAATAAAAGAATTAAATATTTAAAATAAATTAATATAAAATGCCCTAAATTCTAAACCCTAGGTCCACTTAACAGAAACCGCCGCTTCATCAAAAAACCGACGGGCGAAACACTCAACTTTCCCCCCTCTTTTTCTCCTTCGACATTCAGAATTAAACCAAATTAATAAAACAAATTCAAAGAGCTTTCTAAGATCTTCACATCTATATGCGGATGATAATCCATCGTGAAGTATTCAGAGGGAAATCAAAGCTCCTAGGCGCCGACTTTCAGGCGGTTTCGCTGCCACCTGGGGGTTGCGAGTGGACCACTTCGCCGGCGTGGGTAGGTGGCGTGTGGGGCTTTGTGAAATGACCCAAACTTCCCCGGCCTCCGAAGAGAAGGGAAAGAGCGGATTGTTTTGAGAACACGACAAAATAGAACGCAAACAGAAGAACATTTCATTGTATATTACAACAATGCATCAGATTACAAGAATATACAGAGTATGAATGAATATATATTACACAGAAATATCAGAGATTTAAATTACATTGTATAGCAGCGGAAAATAATACAATACACAACTAGAAGAGATATACGGATACAAAGCTTTCCGGATATCATTCCAGTTGTAAACCAGGATCCTGTGAATATAAATCTGCAAAACCAAAACTACTAGATGCCCGTGTCGAAATAAGGGCACCCAGAGTTTAGGTTAAAACAATAAACTCTAGGTCAGTCATGGGACTGGTGTGAGAACTAAAACAGTTATTAATCTTTATTTTAAAGATAGGTAAATCAAGGGACCACGCCGTATAACACGGAACGGGTTTCCTCCCAAGAACACCAGTGCATATAAGTAAACAACGCAATGCTTTTCTAAAAATGAAGCTATTATAAGACCCAGGTCCCATCACACAATGCAACGCAGCCGAGGATAGGGTTTTCCCTTATAATAGCCAAACATGCTTAGTACGTTTAAAACAAATCATTTGATACTACTATAGGTGTATAGTGTCAAAACAATTTCAAATCATAAATATCAATCATAGGCGGCATGGGTACCATATATCATGTCGCCATACTAGTTCTACAGTTAAAACCGCAAATGTCACGTATTTGGAAATTGGATTTCCATCTATGAACCGAGGCAAAAGATAGTCCTCAACCGATTCGAGACTGTCTAGCCCGAGTCTTAGGTCAGAGCTCGAGTGACCTTGGATCGTCAGGGCCGGTCCACCGATGTGGATTAAACTTAAACCCTGAACATGCGTTTCGCCGCCCTTTGGGGCGTAAGTGAGCCAACTAAATGACTCCATCGGTTCGAGAACGACCGATCAATCCGAGGCGCCTCGCAACAGCAACAACCACATAAGTCAAACTCGTCAGGGCGTGTAAAACCACTGGCGCCACTTTTTAGCTAGAAGGAAACGCATGCCCTCCCTGAGGTCCGTCTCCCGTTTTTGGTTCATACCGGGTGTGAAACTCGCGAAGTAAACGTTACAAAAAGCTATGCCACAAAGGCCGTGCTTTGATCATCACCACAAGATTTTGCTTTTCAACAGAAGCCTCGATCAATTGCCACTTAGGCATGCCACACAGGCAATTCACTCCATGCGTTTGATATCCATCAATATATAACCCCTGAGCTCGTACGTCTCAGAGAAGGGCGTTAAGCAAGAGAATAAATTCTCCGCCGCCAAACAGATATATATTTAATAGAGATCAATCACACGGACTATAATCCAATGTCAGACACACAGTCCATTTACAAGTCCGTTCTGGGGCTGAACGAAACCGGAGGCACCTAGTACCCCGCATATCCATCGATCTCCAAGTACGTCTGGACGATCACTAACTGTTTCCATCTTCTTGGGTGTACAGCCCAATCAAGATCATCAGTAATCACCCAAACGACGTGAAGACTTCTGGTCTTCGACCACCGTCTTCATCTTCGACTTATCGTCGTATCAGTTATTCAGAATGGGATAAACCCGGTCTTTCCGAATAACTCGCGTATATTTTAAATAAGTGTTACACAAACACAACATACGCCTCATTCCAATTCATCAGTCACTAACCGTAAATTAATCAAGAGAATAATTCCCCAAATATTAACCCCGAAGGCCGAAACCAACATCAGATCAATATCCAGAAAACCATTCTGCTTAGCTAACCGACAGTTAGTTTCTAAATTTCACATTCATAGGGAAAGGTTCCCATTAATTTTATCCAAGATAAATTTCTTGAATTTATCCTTTAATCTATTTTTGAATATCAATTCAAACTAGTCGGGATTAGCGAACCTTACCGAAGTAATCATTTGTTTTAATTTCCCAATCCCAACCTATTCATCCCATGAAGTAAAACTGGTTATACTTCATATCTAACACCACGGTGTTATCGGTAAATTCAATTACCATTTCACGTTCAAATCTAATTAAAGATTTAACTATCGCCTGGAGCAAAACTGGTGGTACTCCATTTTCGATCTTTTCAATCTAATTAAAGATTCATTAAAACTCCACTTAGTTTTAATCTTTAACTGGGTTGAAGAATCAGTGTCATTTAAAACACAGTTCACGATAAACCCCAAAATCACATTCATTAATTATCGGGTTAAAGAACGAGTGTTATTTAAAACACTGTCCACGATAAACCCAAAAATCAATATCAATTCAATTCCAATTAAATATTATTTAATTGGTACACTTCATTAAATCTAAATAAAAAGATTTAATCCTTTCTCAACTGGGTTCAAGAACAGTGTTAGTGAAGACACCATTCACGACAAACCCAAATCACATTTGATATTCAATACAAGGCTCTGAATAGAAAATATCCCGGCTTATATTCAATATCAAATTCTACGACCAACAAATATCGTATTGGAAATAACGATATATAAATATCTTTCAAATTTCCATAACAACACCTGTATAATCACGAAATTCGACATCGAAATGTTCCGAAGACAATTTCGATTCAAATCCATTCCAATGCAATTATTGGAAATTCTGGTTATTTTCAAAACCATTTCAATACTCAATTCATTTATTTAAAAATAAATAGAATTGTAATTCTAGTTCAAAACTAGTTCATTTCGATAAAAATCTATTTTTATCTTTTCAAATATGGAGTTTTTCAACCCAATTCTTTCTAAATCATTTCTTATGATTTTACACAAATTATTAATATTTTTAATAATTTTATCAAGGCCCGTACAGTCGATTTCCATCAACGGCCATCGAACTGCACTTACAGCGACCTTTTTCGAATTTGATTTGGACGTATCTCCAAATACAACCGTTAGATTTCAAATTTCTAATATTCGTTAGAAAGCTCTTGTTGATACGAACCCAACGGTTCCGGTTTTAGGAGAATCCGACGGTCGGATCTCCCGTTTTGTCCGTTTGAAATAAATGGTCGAAATTCACGAACTGCCGTGGCGCGGCGCGTTCTATTCAGGCCATTATATTATATATATAATATATATAATATATATTTCGTCGATTTCTATTTAAAACGAATTATATAAATAGTTTTAAATTCGTTTCAAAAGCAATTTCAACTTCCTTTTCAATTCAAATCAAAATTGAATTCTTCTTTATAAATTCGTTTTAAAATTCATTTCTATTCAATTCAAATTTCAATTCAATTTGAATTCATTTCAATTCGCTTTCAATTCAATTTGAATTCGTTTTCAATTCAATTCATTTCGAAATCGTTTTCAATTCGATTCATTTCGAAATCGTTTTCAATTCAATTCCTTTCGAAATCGTTTTCAATTCAATTCATTTCGAAATCGTTTTCAATTCAATTCATTTCGAAATCGTTTTCAATTCAATTCATTTCGAAATCGTTTTCAATTCAATTCATTTCAAAATCGTTTTCAATTCAATTCCTTTCGAAATCGTTTTCAATTCAATTCATTTCGAAATCGTTTTCAATTCAATTCCTTTCGAAATCGTTTTCAATTCAATTCATTTCGAAATCGTTTTCAATTCAATTCCTTTCGAAATCGTTTTCAATTCAATTCATTTCGAAATCGTTTTCAATTCAGTTCCTTTCGAAATCGTTTTCAATTCAATTCATTTCGAAATCGTTTTCAATTCAATTTCTTTCGAAATCGTTTTCAATTCATTTCATTTCGAAATCGTTTTCAATTCAATACATTTCGAAATCGTTTTCAATTCAATTCATTTCGAAATCGTTTTCAATTCAATTCCTTTCGAAATCGTTTTCAATTCAATTCCTTTCGAAATCGTTTTCAATTCAATTCATTTCGAAATCGTTTTCAATTCAATTCATTTCAAAATGAATAAAATCGATATAAATATCGTTCACGTCAAAATGGCGTCAATCTAATCAACACGGCTTTATAAATTTCTATTTTCAAATATTCTATTTCAAATATTTCTTTTTCAAAATAGTTGTTATTATATAAATATTTCGTTCAACACATGACCAATCTCAATGGATGAGTACTGTCAACACATGAACTTTTATTTTATATTGATAAAGATGTAAATTTTATTACTAAAATATTTCGTTCAACACATGACCAATCTCAATGGATGAGTACTGTCAACACATGAACATTTATTTTATATTATTCTTTATTTTCTAAATTGGAATGAGGCCCAATCAATCACCATATAATGTTAATTATATGGATTTTCATACATTACACACATATAATAGCATTGCAAAATAATCAACCATCAACCAAAGTGCACTACACTGTATAAGCATCAAATATAGATATCTAAAGCTTATAACAGCCTGTCAATCAATCGATCGACATATTTAATCAATCAGGATGAGTGAACTTCAAATTTCATCCCAACACCCGTGTGGGGTTTCAAACAATCAAACACAGATTTTATTTGTGCAGTTGGGCGATGTGCAAAATTTATCGACCCAATCAATATCCTTCAAATAGGTGTACATAAACAAACCGTCTGGTTTGTAAATGAATATTTATTTATTCACATTCACGTTAAAAATTATTTTTTTACCGATAAAACATTTTATTCCAACATATGAATTTCTATTCAGTTCATTCTTTAAATAAAATGATATTTTTATTTATCTAACTTATTTTAGAAAATTTCGGCGGCATAACGGCACGATACTAGAAACGGGACAAGGCCTAGCCTTATCCCCGGTCTAGTGAAGGCCCACGCCATTCACACATCAATCAAAATCACCAAACAACCAAATTCAAATCAAATCATATAACTAATCTATGCAACCAAACAAACAAGTCCATGGTCTGTGGACGATTGTGTCGGGTGCTACTAAGCACCGTCTGCATCCTAGTATATATATATGACTAGAAAAGAAATTGAAGAGTGAGAAATTCTCACCAATAGCTATCCAAACATCTTGACTCTTCTTTGATATAAATCTTCTTCGTTCTCGCCTTTCGTCACTTTCGTCGCCCGTATTCTCTACATATATAAAAATCACACATTTTTATATTTTGATGTCTTTAAAATAAAAATCACATTTTTATTTGTTTACTTTCAATTTTAAAAATCATATTTTTACTTCGCTATTCAATATATAAAAATCATATTTTTACTATGTTATTCAATACATAAAAATCAAATTTTTACTATGCTATTCAATATATAAAAATCAAATTTTTACTATGCTATTCAATATATAAAAATCAAATTTTTACTATGCTATTCAATATATAAAAATCAAATTTTTTCTTAGCAAATATCACATATGAAAATCTAAAGTTTATACATACAAAAATATAGACTTTATCATATTTATATTAACGTAAAAAATCCTATTTTTATTAACTGAAAATTTTAAAATAAATTGAAATAAGTAAATAAAAAAAACTCACAGTATCTTCATCCAGAGGGGGGGGGGGTTCGTCAGCGTGTCAGGGTCAGCAGGGGGTGGAGGAGGTGCGGTGGTGGGTGGTGGCAAGGCCAAGGGGTGTGAGGGGTTCGCACGCGTCAGGGGGGGCATCGGGTTTTGGGGAAATCGAGATGGAGAGGGGGAGTCGGAGGTGAGGGGGTGGTCTAGGGGTGCGGCGCCGTGAAGGGGAGGCGGGGATCGGAGGGGATGGCAGCGGCTTTCGTTCGACGGGCTAGGGTTTTCTCTTTTTTTTTTTTTTTATAAACTGAATCGAGAAAGGGGGGGGGGGGGCAGAATGAAATAAGGGGGAGGGAAAGTTTTTTTTTATTTAATTATTTTATTTTTGAAAAAGTTGACCTTTACATACGACCTCTAAACGAGGCCCACCGCCTGTCGTCCATAGCGTTTTACCCCCATTCCGAATACAATGGGATATGTATCGCAGGCTAATTCGACCGTTTCGATCATTTTCCGTTGAATTTACATTTAAACCGCTATATTGAATTTTAAACGTACATTTCAAATTACCAGGGTCACATACTAACTCTAAAAATTCTCGAAAAATATTTTCTAGCTTCGTATTGACGATACGGTCCTAACAAAACTAGTTTCGTCGAATTCCGAGACCGTTGGAAAAATGGCCAATTTCCAGTCGATTAAAATCAACTGAAACTGGTCAAACGCGTTTTCCTTTGCCACGCTCACATATTGATTCGAAAAATTATTAAATTTGGAATCTAGCAATAATTTGACATCACGGACCCAACAAAACTGGTTTCGTCGAAATCCGAGGTCGTTTGCAAAATTCCCATTTTTAAGGGCCTGAATTCCATAGCGACTATTCAGAATTTTCAACTGGACATATCTTTTGATTCCCGTTATGAAATCTTGATTTTTCGGATTCGGTGGAAAGATATTATCAATTTGATCCTAATGTTTTTGGTTTCACTAAAATCCGGATTGTTTTGCACCTGGTACATTCAATTGAAGTTTGAAATCGAATTATCGAACTACCGCGCCATTTTCAATTCTATTTATAATTATATATAAATATTATATTCTAACGACGACGTATATTATATATACGTCGAATTATATTAAAAATAAATTTTCCGTCGATATTATTTAAAATAATCAATTTTAAATATTCAAAATTCGCCAAAATAAAAATTTTAAACTGGCCCAGATTTTCGGGTTGTTACAATCTCCCCCACTTAAAACTTTTCGTCCCCGAAAAGGAACAAAGTCGAAAGTGGTTTGATCAATCAACTCTACGTTCGATCTGGCTTCCATTCTCCAACTTTTCAGTTTCTGAGAATTTTCAAAATTTCAAAAATTTGGCTAACACCCTAAATTTTTGAAAAATTTCGCCATAACCTCCCCTGCACCGGGAGCATCGGGGAATTTCAAATAGCTTCCCCGGTCCTTCAGATCTCAAAAAGAAAAAGAAAAAGCCAAGCGGCTAGCCAATAGGCTCATAAAATCATCATCACCCAAACAAAACAGTAAATTATGTAGTAAACATGTACCTATTTGTCGGGCAAACAAATTTTATTCTCTGCTCTAGCCTCCTTGCTATGACCTGTTCAAGGATATACATGTATATGCAAGCAAATGCGACTAATTTTCAGTATAATTCAGTATGTGATTCAATTAGGCTAAATGGCTAAAAATCAGCAAACAAATAAACAAACTACGCAAACATCAATCAATTAGTGAATTAGAGTTTCAAATTCATAACTTTGATACATATAAAGAAAATCATGTTTTGATGCCAAATCACAACAATGTATTCTAGCTATATTAGTTTTGGTTCTCACACCAGTCTAATGGAAATATATAGAAAATCACACCTTCGAAACTCGAACATAGATGTTGATGATGCGATCGCTATCATCAATATCATCTCCGGGCGACTAGAGTGTGATGCTATATCTATCCAATATATTAAAATTTCAAATACACGTTTGCAAGGCGTATATGCAAAATCTTTATATACTGGACTGTCCAAATAAATACAAATAAATAATCAAATACGAATAATTGATTTAAATTTTCAAAGCAAAATTTGTTTTCATTTGAAAAATATACTCTTCACACTCGTTCTAGGATACTACTGATCCCATCTCTAACGAGCCATTCCCGTTGGATATTACTAATCCAATATCTGATGAATTCTTTCGTACGGTTCTAATGTGTCTTGTTCTCTAGCTTTGTAAACCAAAGCTCTGATACGACGATGAAACGACCCAAACTTCCCCGGCCTCCGAAGAGAAGGGAAAGAGCGGATTGTTTTGAGAACACGACAAAATAGAACGCAAACAGAAGAACATTTCATTGTATATTACAACAATGCATCAGATTACAAGAATATACAGAGTATGAATGAATATATATTACACAGAAATATCAGAGATTTAAATTACATTGTATAGCAGCGGAAAATAATACAATACACAACTAGAAGAGATAAACGGATACAAAGCTTTCCGGATATCATTCCAGCTGTAAACCAGGATCCTGTGAATATAAATCTGCAAAACCAAAACTACTAGCTGCCCGTGTCGAAATAAGGGCACCCAAAGTTTAGGTTAAAACAATAAACTCCAGGTCAGTCATGGGACTGGTGTGAGAACTAAAACAGTTATTAATCTTTATTTTAAAGATAGGTAAATCAAGGGACCACGCCGTATAACACGGAACGGGTTTCCTCCCAAAAACACCAGTGCATATAAGTAAACAACGCAATGCTTTTCTAAAAATGAAGCTATTATAAGACCCAGGTCCCATCACACAATGCAACGCAGCCGAGGATAGGGTTTTCCCTTATAATAGCCAAACATGCTTAGTACGTTTAAAACAAATCATTTGATACTACTATAGGTGTATAGTGTCAAAACAATTTCAAATCATAAATATCAATCATAGGCGGCATGGGTACCATATATCATGTCGCCATACTAGTTCTACAATTAAAACCGCAAATGTCACGTATTTGGAAATTGGATTTCCATCTATGAACCGAGGCAAAAGATAGTCCTCAACCGATTCGAGACTGTCTAGCCCGAGTCTCAGGTCAGAGCTCGAGTGACCTTGGATCGTCAGGGCCGGTCCACCGATGTGGATTAAACTTAAACCCTGAACATGCGTTTCGCCGCCCTTTGGGGCGTAAGTGAGCCAACTAAATGACTCCATCGGTTCGAGAACGACCGATCAATCCGAGGCGCCTCGCAACAGCAACAACCACATAAGTCAAACTCGTCAGGGCGTGTAAAACCACTGACGCCACTTTTTAGCTAGAAGGAAACGCATGCCCTCCCTGAGGTCCGTCTCCCGTTTTTGGTTCATACCGGGTGTGAAACTCGCGAAGTAAACGTTACAAAAAGCTACGCCACAAAGGCCGTGCTTTGATCATCACCACAAGATTTTGCTTTTCAATAGAAGCCTCGATCAATTGCCACTTAGGCATGCCACACAGGCAATTCACTCCATGCGTTTGATATCCATCAATATATAACCCCTGAGCTCGTACGTCTCAGAGAAGGGCGTTAAGCAAGAGAATAAATTCTCCGCCGCCAAACAGATATATATTTAATAGAGATCAATCACACGGACTAAAATCCAATGTCAGACACACAGTCCATTTACAAGTCCGTTCTGGGGCTGAACGAAACCGGAGGCACCTAGTACCCCGCATATCCATCGATCTCCAAGTACGTCTGGACGATCACTAACTGTTTCCATCTTCTTGGGTGTACAGCCCAATCAAGATCATCAGTAATCACCCAAACGACGTGAAGACTTCTGGTCTTCGACCACCGTCTTCATCTTCGACTTATCGTCGTATCAGTTATTCAGAATGGGATAAACCCGGTCTTTCCGAATAACTCGCGTATATTTTAAATAAGTGTTACACAAACACAACATACGCCTCATTCCAATTCATCAGTCACTAACCGTAAATTAATCAAGAGAATAATTCCCCAAATATTAACCCCGAAGGCCGAAACCAACATCAGATCAATATCCAGAAAACCATTCTGCTTAGCTAACCGACAGTTAGTTTCTAAATTTCACATTCATAGGGAAAGGTTCCCATTAATTTTATCCAAGATAAATTTCTTGAATTTATCCTTTAATCTATTTTTGAATATCAATTCAAACTAGTCGGGATTAGCGAACCTTACCGAAGTAATCATTTGTTTTAATTTCCCAATCCCAACCTATTCATCCCATGAAGTAAAACTGGTTATACTTCATATCTAACACCACGGTGTTATCGGTAAATTCAATTACCATTTCACGTTCAAATCTAATTAAAGATTTAACTATCGCCTGGAGCAAAACTGGTGGTACTCCATTTTCGATCTTTTCAATCTAATTAAAGATTCATTAAAACTCCACTTAGTTTTAATCTTTAACTGGGTTGAAGAATCAGTGTCATTTAAAACACAGTTCACGATAAACCCCAAAATCACATTCATTAATTATCGGGTTAAAGAACGAGTGTTATTTAAAACACTGTCCACGATAAACCCAAAAATCAATATCAATTCAATTCCAATTAAATATTATTTAATTGGTACACTTCATTAAATCTAAATAAAAAGATTTAATCCTTTCTCAACTGGGTTCAAGAACAGTGTTAGTGAAGACACCATTCACGACAAACCCAAATCACATTTGATATTCAATACAAGGCTCTGAATAGAAAATATCCCGGCTTATATTCAATATCAAATTCTACGACCAACAAATATCGTATTGGAAATAACGATATATAAATATCTTTCAAATTTCCATAACAACACCTGTATAATCACGAAATTCGACATCGAAATGTTCCGACGACTATTTCGATTCAAATCCATTCCAATGCAATTATTGGAAATTCTGGTTATTTTCAAAACCATTTCAATACTCAATTCATTTATTTAAAAATAAATAGAATTGTAATTCTAGTTCAAAACTAGTTCATTTCGATAAAAATCTATTTTTATCTTTTCAAATATGGAGTTTTTCATCCCAATTCTTTCTAAATCATTTCTTATGATTTTACACAAATTATTAATATTTTTAATAATTTTATCAAGGCCCGTACAGTCGATTTCCATCAACGGCCATCGAACTGCACTTACAGCGACCTTTTTCGAATTTGATTTGGACGTATCTCCAAATACAACCGTTAGATTTCAAATTTCTAATATTCGTTAGAAAGCTCTTGTCGATACGAACCCAACGGTTCTGGTTTTAGGAGAATCCGACGGTCGGATCTCCCGTTTTGTCCGTTTGAAATAAATGGTCGAAATTCACGAACTGCCGCGGCGCGGCGCGTTCTATTCAGGCCATTATATTATATATATAATATATATAATATATATTTCGTCGATTTCTATTTAAAACGAATTATATAAATAGTTTTAAATTCGTTTCAAAAGCAATTTCAACTTCCTTTTCAATTCAAATCAAAATTGAATTCTTCTTTATAAATTCGTTTTAAAATTCATTTCTATTCAATTTAAATTTCAATTCAATTTGAATTCATTTCAATTCGCTTTCAATTCAATTTGAATTCGTTTTCAATTCAATTCATTTCGAAATCGTTTTCAATTCGATTCATTTCGAAATCGTTTTCAATTCAATTCATTTCGAAATCGTTTTCAATTCAATTCATTTCGAAATCGTTTTCAATTCAATTCCTTTCGAAATCGTTTTCAATTCAATTCATTTCGAAATCGTTTTCAATTCAATTCCTTTCGAAATCGTTTTCAATTCAATTCATTTCGAAATCGTTTTCAATTCAATTCCTTTCGAAATCGTTTTCAATTCAATTCATTTCGAAATCGTTTTCAATTCAATTCCTTTCGAAATCGTTTTCAATTCAATTCATTTCGAAATCGTTTTCAATTCAATTTCTTTCGAAATCGTTTTCAATTCATTTCATTTCGAAATCGTTTTCAATTCAATTCATTTCGAAATCGTTTTCAATTCAATTCATTTCGAAATCGTTTTCAATTCAATTCCTTTCAAAATCGTTTTCAATTCAATTCCTTTCGAAATCGTTTTCAATTCAATTCATTTCGAAATCGTTTTCAATTCAATTCATTTCAAAATGATTAAAATCGATATAAATATCGTTCACGTCAAAATGGCGTCAATCTAATCAACACGGCTTCATAAATTTCTATTTTCAAATATTCTATTTCAAATATTTCTTTTTCAAAATAGTTGTTATTATATAAATATTTCGTTCAACACATGACCAATCTCAATGGATGAGTACTGTCAACACATGAACCTTTATTTTATATTGATAAAGATGTAAATTTTATTACTAAAATATTTCGTTCAACACATGACCAATCTCAATGGATGAGTATTGTCAACACATGAACCTTTATTTTATATTATTCTTTATTTTCTAAATTGGAATGAGGCCCAATCAATCACCATATAATGTTAATTATATGGATTTTCATACATTACACACATATAATAGCATTGCAAAATAATCAACCATCAACCAAAGTGCACTACACTATAAGCATTAAATATAGATATCTAACGCTTATAACAGCCTGTCAATCAATCAATCGACATATTTAATCAATCAGGATGAGTGAACTTCAAATTTCATCCCAACACCCGTGTGGGGTTTCAAACAATCAAACACAGATTTTATTTGTGCAGTTGGGCGATGTGCAAAATTTATCGACCCAATCAATATCCTTCAAATAGGTGTACATAAACAAACCGTCTGGTTTGTAAATGAATATTTATTTATTCACATTCACGTTAAAAATTATTTTTTTACCGATAAAACATTTTATTCCAACATATGAATTTCTATTCAGTTCATTCTTTAAATAAAATGATATTTTTATTTATCTAACTTATTTTAGAAAATTTCGGCGGCATAACGGCACGATACTAGAAACGGGACAAGGCCTAGCCTTATCCCCGGTCTAGTGAAGGCCCACGCCATTCACACATCAATCAAAATCACCAAACAACCAAATTCAAATCAAATCATATAACTAATCTATGCAACCAAACAAACAAGTCCATGGTCTGTGGACGATTGTGTCGGGTGCTACTAAGCACCGTCTGCATCCTAGTATATATATATGACTAGAAAAGAAATTGAAGAGTGAGAAATTCTCACCAATAGCTATCCAAACATCTTGACTCTTCTTTGATATAAATCTTCTTCGTTCTCGCCTTTCGTCACTTTCGTCGCCCGTATTCTCTACATATATAAAAATCACACATTTTTATATTTTGATGTCTTTAAAATAAAAATCACATTTTTATTTGTTTACTTTCAATTTTAAAAATCATATTTTTACTTCGCTATTCAATATATAAAAATTGTATTTTTACTATGTTATTCAATATATAAAAATCAAATTTTTACTATGCTATTCAATATATAAAAATCAAATTTTTACTATGCTATTCAATATATAAAAATCAAATTTTTACTATGCTATTCAATATATAAAAATCAAATTTTTACTATGCTATTCAATATATAAAAATCAAATTTTTACTATGCTATTCAACATATAAAAATCAAATTTTTTCTTAGCAAATATCACATATGAAAATCTAAAGTTTATACATACAAAAATATAGACTTTATCATATTTATATTAACGTAAAAAATCCTATTTTTATTAACTGAAAATTTTAAAATAAATTGAAATAAGTAAATAAAAAAAACTCACAGTATCTTCATCCGGAGGGGGGGGGGTTCGTCAGCGTGTCAGGGTCAGCAGGGGGTGGAGGAGGTGCGGTGGTGGGTGGTGGCGAGGCCAAGGGGTGTGAGGGGTTCGCACGCGTCAGGGGGGCATCGAGTTTTGGGGAAATCGAGATGGAGAGGGGGAGTCGGAGGTGAGGGGGTGGTCTAGGGGTGCGGCGCCGTGAAGGGGAGGCGGGGAGCGGAGGGGATGGCAGCGGCTTTCGTTCGACGGGCTAGGGTTTTCTCTCTCTCTTTTTTTTTTATAAACTGAATCGAGAAAGGGGGGGCCAGAATGAAATAAGGGGGAGGGAAAGTTCTTTTTTTTTATTTAATTATTTTATTTTTGAAAAAGTTGACCTTTACATACGACCTCTAAACGAGGCCCACCGCCTGTCGTCCATAGCGTTTTACCCCCATTCCGACCACAATGGGATATGTATCGCAGGCTAATTCGATCGTTTCGATCATTTTCCGTTGAATTTACATTTAAACCGCTATATTGAATTTAAAACGTACATTTCAAATTACCGGGGTCACATACTAACTCTAAAAATTCTCGAAAAATATTTTCTAGCTTCGTATTGACGATACGGTCCTAACAAAACTAGTTTCGTCGAATTCCGAGACCGTTGGAAAAATGGCCAATTTCCAGTCGATTAAAATCAACTGAAACTGGTCAAACGCGTTTTCCTTTGCCACGCTCACATATTGATTCGAAAAATTATTAAATTTGGAATCTAGCAATAATTTGACATCACGGACCCAACAAAACTGGTTTCGTCGAAATCCGAGGTCGTTTGCAAAATTCCCATTTTTAAGGGCCTGAATTCCATAGCGACTATTCAGAATTTTCAACTGGACATATCTTTTGATTCCCGTTATGAAATCTTGATTTTTCGGATTCGTTGGAAAGATATTATCAATTTGATCCTAATGTTTTTGGTTTCACTAAAATCCGGATTGTTTTGCACCTGGTACATTCAATTGAAGTTTGAAATCGAATTATCGAACTACCGCGCCATTTTCAATTCTATTTATAATTATATATAAATATTATATTCTAACGACGACGTATATAATATATACGTCGAATTATATTAAAAATAAATTTTCCGTCGATATTATTTAAAATAATCAATTTTAAATATTCAAAATTCGCCAAAATTGCCAAAATAAAAATTTTAAACTGGCCCAGATTTTCGGGTTGTTACACTTTGATGTGGTGGGGGATGATCGACCGATGGGGGCCTGTGGCGTGAGCGGTGGAGGAAGGGTCAAATTAAGCGATGGGTTGCTTTTGCTTCAGAAAGAACGATGAAGGAGCGACCAAATTTCTTTAATGAAGGTCTAAGTGGAAAATTAATTAATTAATTATTAATGGCAATCAAATAATTCAAATGTTTAAATGACTTTATTTGACTCAAATCAAATCAAAATGAAGTGAAACTGGATCCATTGCGATCGTGGAGCCGTGAGCTTCGCAACAAAACTGACTGCGTCCAAAACAAGGCACATTGGAATTTTAGGCAAATTCAAAACCAAACGGAGCAGAAATTCGAATAAAAAATGATGGAGTGGATCCCACTTTGAGAACTTCTCACTAAAATTATTTCTGTATAGTTAATTATTTTATAACTGCATATATATACTGCTCCCCGTCATCCACAGACCATGGACGACATGTTTGTTTGATTGTATTGTGATGTGAAATTTGATTGTGATGTGAAATGGACGGTATAAATATTCATGTGTTGAATAAAATATTTGAATAATAAAAATATCATTTTTATTGTGTGAATGAATTGAATAAAATATTCATGTGTTGAAATAAATAATTTACCGTTAAAAATATAATTTTTAACGGATATATGAGCGAAAATAAATATTCATTTACAAATCTGATGATTTGTTTATGTACACTGATTTGACTGATATTGATTAGGACAATAAATTTTACACATCACCCAATTGCACTAATAATATTCAGTGTTTATTGATTGCAACCCCACACGAGTGTTGGGATGATATTTGGCAGACACTAATCCCAATTGTTTAGTGGTATGTCGATCGTTAGGTTAACAAACCGTTGTAAGCAATAATACTTATATTTAATGCTTATGCAGTGCAGAATACACTCTGGGTGATGGTTGATTGTTTATCATTGTTGTACAATACATGTATTATATGAAATCCATATAGTCAACATTATATGGTGATTGACCGTGTCTGATCCCCGTTTAGAAAGAATGAATATTTTAAAATAATATTCAGAAAAGAATCAGAATATAATTTTGATGTCCGATTTGGGATGAACACGAATATATTTAAATATATAAAGCCGTGTTGATTAGATGTTTGAAAATATTATCATTTATATATAAAGCCGTGTTGATTAGATGTTTGAAAATATTATCATTTATATATTATCATTTAAATATATAAAGCCGTGTTGATTAGATGAACACGAATATATCGAAAAGGAAATGATTTCAAAATCTGATGTTTGAAAATATTATCATTTATATATTAATGATATGGAATATTGAAATTTGATTTGAAATTGAATATGAAGTTGAAATCGTTTTGAAAACGAATTTTAAAACGATTTATTAAATAAGTTTTAATTGGAAATCGATGAAATATATTATATATATATATATATATATAATATAATGGCCTGAATAGAATGCGCCGCGCTGCAGCAGTTCGCGAAGTTCGACCATTGACTTCGAATGGACATTACAGGAGATCCGACCGTCGGATTCTCCTAAAACCAGAACCATTGGGTTCGTATCGAAAAGATATTTCTAATGAATATTAGAGATTTGAAATATAATAGTTGGATTTGGAATTATGTCCAAATCAAATTTGGAAAAGGTAGCTGTAAGTGCAGTTCGATGGCCGTTTATTGAAATCGAATGTACGGGCCTTGATAAAATTACTAAAAATATTAATAATTTGTGTAAAATCATTATAAATGATTCGGAAAGAATTAGGATGAAAAATTCCATATTTGAAAAGATAAAAATATATTTTTATCGAAATGAACAAGTTATGAACTAGAATTATAATCCAATAGCTTTTAAAGAAAATAAATTGGATTTGAAATGGTTTTAAAAATAACCAGGATTTCCAATATATAAATTGGAATGGACTTGAGTAGGAATTGTCTTCGGAATATTTCGATGTTGGATTTCGTGATTATGCAGATATTGTTATGGAAATTTGAAAGATATATTTATATCGCTATTTCCAATAGATATTTGTTGGTTGTAGAATTTGATATTGAATATAAGCCGATATATTTTCTATTTAGTGCCTTGTATTTAATATCAAATGGAATTTTGGGTTCGTCGTGAATGGTGTCTTCAGTAGCACTATTCTTGAACCACATGTAAAGAGAGTAAATCTTTTAATTAAGATTGTTAGAGTTTCCAATTATACTCAAAAATTGGGATAAAATGGGATGTGAATTGGGTTTACCATGAACTTTGTTTTAACGACATTCGTTCTTTAACCCGATTTATAATAAAATGTGATTTGGAATTTATAAATCTTTTGTCAAGATTTGAAGGAGATTTTCCAAGGTAAATTTTTCCAATTTAACATATTAAATTGGAATTTGATTTGGTAATAATCGAAGTGTGCTTCTGTAGAGGAAGACTGTTAATATATATGGAATTTAAAAGGCTTTGCTGTTATTCCATTTATATTATCGGTTGGATGTGGAAGTTTATATTGATTATATATATATATTATATATATATATATATATGTTGATCTGTTTTTCGTGAAGATTCCATTGTTAATGGAATGAGATTTTGAGTTTATCGTGAGCTGTGTTTTAAAAGACATTAGTTATTTAACCCTGTTAAAGGTAAGATTAATTTCTTAACTTTGAAAAATCATTAAGTAATGATTTTTGGAAATTGAAAATGAATTAGAGTTTTAATGAATCTTTAAATAGATTGAAAGGTGAATTTGATAACTAAAATTATTAAATTCAAGAAATGATCGAGAAAGGAGTATCACCAATTTTGCTCCAAGCGATGGTTAAATCTTCAATTAGATTTGAACGTGAAATAGTAATTAATTTTACCGATAACACCCTGGTGTTAGATATGAAGTATTAACAGTTTTGCTTCATGAGATGAATAGGTTGGGATTGGGAAATTAAACAACTGATTACTTCAGTAAGGTTCGCTAATCCCGACTAGTTTGGAAAACCATAAAATGGTTTGAATTGATATCTAAAGGAAGATTAAAGAATAAATTTAAAGAATTTATCTTTGATAAAATTAATGGGAACCTTTCCCAAAGTATAAGAATATTTGAATAAAGGAATATTCTGGATTTGAATGAGGCATATGTTGTGTTTTTATAGCACTAGTTTATTATATACGCAAGTTATTCAGAAAGACCGGGTTTATCCCATTCTGGATAACTGAATCGGCAATGAGTCAACGATGAAGATGATGGTTGAAGACTGGAGGTCTTCACATCGTTTGGATGATTATTGATGTCTTGATTGGGTTGTACACCCAAGACAAGGTAATAAGTGGTGATCATCCAGACGTACTTGGAGATCGATCGGATATGCGAGGGCTTGTCTCCTGTATTGGACATATGGGACGAGGAATAAGGTGCCTTCGGTTTCGTTCAGACCCAGAACGAACTTGTAAATGGATGTGTGTCTGACATCGGATTTCGTTCTGTGTGATTGATAGACATCGGTTGCATAGCATGAATTGCCTGTGTGGCATGCTGAGATGCAAATGATCAAAGCTTCTGTTGGAAAGCAGAGTCTTGTGGTTGATGATCAAAGCACGGCTTTAATATGTCATAGCTTTGTGTAGCGTTAATTTGCGAGCCTCACACCCCGGTGTGAACCAGAAATGGGAGAGGACCTCAGGGATGGCATGCGTTTCCGTCTAGCTAGGAGTGGTGTCTGGGTTTTGCATGCCCAGATGTTTTACTTATGTGGATGATGGATAGCGAGGAGCCTCGGATATATCGGCACTACGGGGCCGATGGATGATATGGTCTTATACAGACCAGATTAATGCCCCATAGGGCGGGGAAATTAGTGTTCAGGCATTTTAATCCACATCGATGGACCGGCCCTGTCGCTGCAAGGGTCGATGCATTCTGACCCTGAAACACGGGCTAGAGCGTCTCGAAGCAGTAAGGAAGATCCTTTGCCTTGGTTCACAAGTGGAAATCCAACTTCCAATATGACGTTTTGTGGTTTTGATTGTAGAGCCTAATATGGCGACATAGTGGGATGGGGCATTCATGTTGTCTATGATTGATACATTTATATTTGAAATTGTTTTGATACTATACACTATCGTAATAGTAAAATATGAAATTTCATGTACCAAGCATTTTTGGCTATTATAAGGTAAAAACTCTATCCTCCGGCTTGCGTTGCATGGTGTGATGGGACTTGAGTCTTATAATGGCTTCATTTTTCTTTATTTAGCATTGTGATGTTTGTTTTATGCACTAGTATTCTTGGGGGTAAACCCGTTTCGTGTTATACGGCATGGTCCCTTGATTTACCTAACTTTAAAATCAAATCAATAACTGTTTTAGTTCTCACACCAGCCACATTACTGACCTAGAGTTTATTGTTTTAACCTAAACACTTGGTGCCCATATTTTCCACATGGGCAGCTAGTAGTTTTGGTTTTGCAGATTTATATTCACAGGATTCTGGTTTACAGCTGGAATGATATTTGAAAAGCTTTGTATCCGTGTATTTGTTTCAGTTGTGTTATGTATTATTTTTCCGCTGCATTGTAATTTGTAAATCTCTGATATTTATCAAATGTATATTATTTGTTCATACTCTATATATTCTTGTACTCTGATGTAAATTGTTGTAATAAGCAATGAAATTTTCTTTTGTTTGTGTTCTAATTTGTCATGTTGTCAACTCAATCTGGGCTTTCCTTCAGGGAGAAGTTCTTATCGTTTCAGCAGCCGTCGTAGCCACCGCGGTCCGCTAAAGTCGTCGGCTTCTCACCTGAACTCCGTCCGAGTACACCTCTTGCAAGCCAAGTCGCATGAGTTTTTGGCTTGTATTCCTTTCTTTGTTTTGACAGCATGTATACATATACTTGATACATACTAGCCCTCCTTTGGTATGCCCAAAATGAATTTTAGTCTACCATTTGAATAACAGCTCCACTCCAGTCGACACAGTTGTTCAAGTCAAGCGGCCACACCTCGTCCGAGATCCAGTTTCACTTTCTGCAAGTTGAAACAGTGAGCTGCTTTGAGTTATTTCGTGTTTCCTTTGTTTAATCTTAGCGATAAGCATGCATGTATATTTAAACTAAAATATATGTGTTGGCACTTTTGAGTGAACCCATCCTTTGCCGAGGGAACTATGCTTCCTTTCCTTTTTGTTGTAGCAAGTATGAGTGCATGCAAAGCATGCATGCGTGTTTTCCTGACTACAGTCTAATTGAAATAAAGGTTGCATGGCCTCTTTTATTTCCCCTAACTTTCTATACTGAGAATTGTTATGACAGTCATCACTTTTACTTCGCCTAAGTAAAAAAAAATCATACCTTACTGTTGTTAACAAAACTCTGTATGGTCGAGTGGTTTGAAATGTAGCTCAAATCTGGGAGGTCACAAGTTCGAACCTGACTGTAGCCACTTGGTTTTGGTCAATTATTTTAATTGAAATCCTTTTGGCATAAATTTTCATATAAAATTCAGTCCACATTTCTAAATAAAAAAATCGTGCCTTTGTTCTAGGTAGCGAATTTCTCCTTGTAGCGTTTAGCATCGTTCTACACATATCGTGTCTTCTCTTGTCGCCATGGAAGGTGAGTTTTTCTCACTCACGGACTAACTGATTAATAAGTGAATTAAACACTTGAAATGTTGAATGGAATGTTAAGGTACTCTAGATTTGTCTGCTTTGTGGTTGTGCACGTGCGACACACACTGTTATTTCATTTGACACTATGGATGTATGCTTGACATGCTATGTTTACTTTTTTCACCATGCAAGTTCCCTTAGGTTAGAAAACAATTGCGGGTTGAATTGGCACATATTCAAACCCCTGTATATTCGAATTGATTTGGGATGCGGGTTGAAATGATACATACCTAGGATTCGAATATTTTTAAACAACGAATTGAAATGATAAATATTCGTATCAGTTGACCATAGGATAGAAAATTTTATACGGACACCGTGGTCAATAAAATAAAAATATTTTTAATATTTTATCGATTTTATAAGTATAAATCTTAAATGACATTTCTATATAGCATGAAAAAAAGGTTCAAAAGTAGTTTTGTTCAAAAAAAAAAATTGAATTCTTATAGAAATCCAATTTGTATGAAAACAAAATTTTAAGTGATTTTTGCAAGTTAACACTTAATTTTAATTTATTTAAATAAATTCTTCATAGCTTTATGTCCATACAATAAAAATTAAAATATTTGACAATTTTGGAATTTAATGATTTGATGTAAAGGATTTGCAAAGATTTGATACATATTTTTTAAAAAAAAACTTATTTTAATATGTGATTTGTCAAATGAACTTCCACCATGTAAATGTAAGAAGGATTTTTGCCAAAATGTGAAGTGTTTAAATTAAGTATAAAAGGAATATGTTATTTATATCATGGTGAATATGAGTTTTGTTAACACGTTAGAATTTAACAAATCACATTTTTGATTTATAGCTAAGGCTAAAAGTGGTTTGGGATTTATTATATGAAATGGATATGTTGAATGCAAGGTAAAAATTGGTTTGAAAATCGTTTTAACCATGAAGTATTGAAATTGAACAAAATAAATGGGAATTTGTTTAAAGGAGAAATTTTGATGGGAAAAGAAAATTCTGAGACATGGATTTGGATTTGGATTGGATCAATATTATTTATAGAATGTCAATTTTGTAGAAGTTAAAATTTTCTCATTACTCGATTTTGTAAATATTTTCCTATAAAATGGTTTGATTACTTTAACTATATGAATTTTATAATACTTATCCAACAATATATATGTTTATATGATATTTTAAATTTAATATACATATACTTTTCTAACTATCTATATATACATTTATACAATATTTTCAATTTAATATGCACATATTTTTCTAACTACATATATTTATACATTACTTTCATTTTAATATACATATACTTTTCCAATTATATATGTTTATACATTACTTTCAATTTAATATACATATATTTGTCCAACTATACATATGCTTATACATTACTTTCAATATACATATACTATTTTCAAAACTTAGTTTTCTAAATATATTTTAATTCAGATAGAAATCTATGTCCAATCCGGTCTAGTGAATCCAAAAGGGTGAAATAAAGGATTTCAAGCAATAACAATATTTCATGGAATTTGCAACTTAAAACACAATGGTTGACAAAGAAATGGTGAATAGTGGTTTATAATCTTAAACCGAACCAATGACGAATGTTTTAGGAAATTGATTTTGGCAATTCTGAAGTAAATCGGTTTGCGATACTTGAAATATGATTTCAAATATAGTGGCCACGGTGCGAAAAGAAAAATGTAAGTGCTCGGTTGTTAATGAGACCAGAGTCGGTAAGTGGAATACTCTCTATCAGTGCCAATACCACTTTAACAACTGTGTACGTGATGGAGTATTGGAACGAAGCAGGAAGGCTTGGAGACGACTACTGGATCGAAGAAGGCAAACGATGACGAAATGACCTTGACCTTCAGGTAATAATTAAAATGACTAAAACATGAGCTATACTGTGATTAATTGAGGTTGCACCTCATATTGAACATGCTTCTTCGATACCATCTCTATTACTATGTGATTTATTTGGGGCACCCTTTTTGATTTTGGAGTGAGTTCCGAGGGGGGCGGTAGTTGCTGCTATGCGTTACCACCAGTAAGGGAGTGCAATTGGTAGAATCCTACCCTAGGTATTGCCTCGAGTGCCTTGTCATATTTATCCCATACGAGCCCCATACGATTTTGATTTAGTATTGCTTTCTGTGGAGTGCCCTCTGATAATACCAGTGCAGTTAATTTACAGTACTGTATAGACTGTGATGCCTATAAATTGCGTAAGGGTAATATGGTAATCCCGCTTACGCTATTTTCATTATATTTACTTTACCGAATAGGCATTACAATAATAGCGTACTATTATATATGTATTAGTTCTACGGATCCTTAGAGGATGGGAATCCCAAGCATCCTTTAAGTTATTGTACATTTCAGTGGACACATCATTTGAGTTAATTCACTTATATGAGACTATTAGTCCTGACTTATTTATTTTGTTTGTTTTATTCCTCGCAAAATGCCTCGGTCAGACCGAGTATTTCAGCTGGAGATATATCTGTTAGAGCTTGAGATTCGTTGGAGGTCCAGCTATCCACCTACTATGTCATATGCAGTTGTGCCTACCTTTGCTTATTGCTGAATATTGGTATGACTCTATATGTATTCTTCCACTGTACCAATATTTTTCTGTACTCTGATATTATGTAAATTTAAAGATTTTGCATAAATTTTTACTTCCGCTATGAGATATTCTGTGTTTTCTGTCTGTGACTCTATAATGATTTGTATTTCAACTTCATAAGCAAGTTTGAGTTGGTTTAATTACCGACTTGAGGCGGTCAAAAAGCCAGGTCGTTACAAGTTCAAAATTAATTGTTGCTATCCTATGGCGACGTTTATAATCTAATACAGCATAACCAGCACACCGCATCCAATGGAATTCACAGGAGTTTATATAATAAATAAAATTGCGCAGCCAACTCATAAAGGTTTACCTATTTGTCGGGCATGCAAATAAATTCTTTACTCAACAGCAAATCCATTTACCTATTTAGCATGTGTATATAAATGCGTATCTAAGCTAAAAATATTATTTTTAGCGAACAAATAATTATTTCTGTTCATGACGATTTTATTCACTTCATATACATGTTAAAAAAAGTATTTTTGGCGAACAAAAATATATTTCAACACAAGACCAATTTTATTACTTCACATACATGATAAAAATAATAGTTTTGGCGAACAAAAATATATTTCAACACTTGGCTACTTTTAACACTTCATATACACAATAAAAATGGTATTTTTATTGTTCAAATAATTTATTCAACATACGAATATTTTTAATAGTCCATACATACAATAAAAATGTTATTTTTATTGTTCAAACAAATTAATTCAAAACCTAAATATTTTTAGTGGTTCATACATACAATAAAAATGTTATTTTTATTATTCAAACAATTTATTTCAAAACATGAATATTTTCAGTGGTTCATACATACAATAAAAATATTATTTTTATTGTTCAAACAATTTATTTCAAACAACAACTACTTATATAGTTGATTTCAGAAAATTTCAGCATTACAATGGCAGGGTATTTTGTACTGGCACCATGTCTGAGCACGGATCCTCTGCTACCGTAGGCCTTACAGTACAATAATTTCATTTCCATAGTTTCCGCAATACCATTCATTTTCACTACACAATGAATTAACCACAAACACAATCAATTTTTGTTTCAAGCACAATCAATCATTCACAATCACGTTCAATTTCACACCACAATCATCACACAATCATCCTTGATTTAACAGAAAGTAGTGTCAGAAGCTACTAAGCCCCGTCTGCAATCTATTATATTTTTCTCCAATTTATATGAAATTAGAAATCTCACATTGGGTTCCACTCCTTCTTAATTGATGGCTAGCTCTAAAATTTCTCCGGTCACTTCTAGAATGTAGCGTACGATGTCATGAGTTCAATCTCTTGTTTCACTGGATTTCGACAACGTATGAAAAAGATATGATTTTTATAAATAAATCAAAATTTGCAGCGCTATTAAGTGTTATAATCTTTTAAAATTATATACGGTCGTTACCTGCTCAGTTGATTCAAAACAAGGTCACGAATTTTCTCTCAATCCGAAGCACGAGACGACGATCGGGTATGCCATGTTTTCAGCCTTGAAGAGGCGCGCCTACGCCTGGTGGTGGCATTCAGATCGATGGCGGCAAGGAGGAGGAACAACACTTCGAACGGCGTGACTTTAGGAGCTCGATTCTCCCCAAATACTCAATGATAATTTACCAAACTTATACGGATTTGAAGGTGGGACTAAGGTCTACAAAATTCTCTAAAGAACCATTTGATATCCTTGAGTGGATTGCAAGAAATCGAAGAGAGCAGGAGGGAGCTGGTTTTCGTCATCGCTTTTAAGAGGATCGGGTTTTACGGATAATAATGGTGAATTTTGATTGACCCGTGCATTTATTTAATTTATTTACTTCGTTTAATCCCAAAAATACCCATTTATACATACGAACTCCAAATCAAACCCAACGACTATCGTCCCTAGCTAAATACCCCTATTCTGGACATAATGGAATATGTTTTGTAAGCCCATTCAACTGTTTCAGTCAGTTTTTCTCTAAATTAAAATATAAAACATTCAATATTAGATTTGAACGTACATTTTAATTTACCGGGGCCACATACTGATTCCAAAAATTTCCGAAAAATAAATCTATCTTTGTTTGGATGATACGGTGCTAACAAAATTAATTTTATCGAATTTGGAGACCGTTTGAAAAATGGCCTTTTTCTGGTCGATCCAATTCAAATTGAAATTACCAAATGCGTCTAATTTACCATGCTCAAATATTAATTCCAAAAAATATGGAATTTTAAACCTAGCAATAATCTGACATTCTGGATCCGAAAAAAAACCATTTCATCGAAAATGGAGGTCATTTGCAAAATGGCTATTTTAAGGGCCATATATATTTAAATTCCATAACGACTATTTTAAATTTTAAACAGGACATAACTTTCAATTCTTGTTATGAAATCTGGATTTTTCACATCTGTTAGAAAGATATAATTAAACAGATTCGAATATTTCTAGTTTTACTGAAATTCGATTTATTTTGAATTCTGTACATTCATTTGAAATTAAAAATCTAATTTTCAAACTACTGCGCCATTTCAGGCTCATGGAATCCTATAAATAGGGGGTGAGAGTGGAGGGAAAAGGTTTACTTTCCCATTCTCTCATTTGGAGGCATTGAGCTCCCCCTTCCTTTAACACCTTTCCACCATTAAAAATCCAAATCTAAGGAGGGAAATCATAGATCTACACCATTGGAGGCTAGATCTACATCCTTTCAAAGGTGAATTCATCGGATCGAGGAGTTTGGTCCGAATTGCTCGCTGTCCAGATTCACAATTCTACCATTTTAGCTTGTATTGGAGAATCAGTCAGTGGATTACATCTCTCACATGGATTCAATAAAGTGTATGGTTAGTAGATCATGTTTTCATCAAATTCAAGTGTTTTTCCTTAGATCCATGCTTTGATAAGTTCATTTTCATATAGATCACCCTAGATCTGATTTAACAAGTTTAAATAGGTAATTCCTATGATATTTCATACGAATGTGCAAGTTAGATCCATGGTTTTTGTTTATATGCATATTTGTGGTGATTTTGGTGAATTTGACATTATCATAGATAAAATTGTCATATTGATGATACTGTTGATTTTATAACATGCTTGTGATCCTTTTGGATGAATTGGATAAGTTAGTTTTGTCGGATTTGTCGTTTGGCGAAGTTTTGGATGAAATCGGAGTTGAATTGCAATATGCAGGTTTTGGATCGGACCGAAGTTGGATCGGACCGAAGTTGGATCGGACCGAAGGTTGATCAGACCGAAATTGGATCAAACCAAAGTTGGGTCGGACCGAAGTTGGGTCGAACCGAAGTTGGGACGGACTGGAGTTGGATCGGACCAAAGTAGGATCAGACTAGTTGTGTCGGACCAAAGTTGGGTCGGACTAAAGTTGGGTCGGACCAAAGTTAGGCCGGACATAAGTTGGGTCGGACCAAAGTGGGTCGACCTATTCTGGTTAGCCATTTCTAGTCAACTATTTCTGGTCGGACACTTCCGGTGATGATGTGACTTCAAAGTGAATTCAATTGGGAAGTTTGGAAGTGTTGAAAAGTGTTTGTTGTTCATTGTATGCAACAAATGGGGAGACAACTCAAGGATGTACTGAGTTCGTGTGAGGTGACAGTTCTAAGGTGTTCTGAGCTAATTAATAGTCGTAATTGATAAGACTAGAGAGGAGAAGGCCGAGGAATTATCGTTGTCGTAGGTTCTAGCAAACTCAAAGCAGAGGTACAATTAAAGACCAATTATAGGTCAAGTTCCTTGGGCGTCGTGTATGGTCTAGACATGTGTTAAGTATAGTGTGTAGCATGTGTTGAGTATAATATATGGAGTTTAGCTAGAACCTGGGTGTCGTGACAATTGACGGCAAATTGTTAGCCAGTCATATGATAATGAAGTTTCCAAAGCAAGGTTGGCAGTGATAGCAAGAGTCAATCATGGACATTTGAATGCATGTTGTGATCATGATTGAGTTGCTTGGCCATATACGGATAGATGCTTTAATTGTCGTGACTGAATTGTTATTCCTTTGGGTGTATGGATTGTAAAGGCTATCACTGCATGTAATGGAGAAGGAAACTGAGAGTTCTTCTCTGAAGCTAGGTAGACTAATTGATTATTTACATATTCTCATATACTTATTGATGCATTTTTTTAGCTGTTTTATCGCTCACTAAGACTGTTGTCTGACTTAAGGTTTCATGTTTCCTCTTATTACCTTGGGCTGTTCATCCGGTTGTGAATGGGCAAACTAAGTAACAGGTGGCAGATATTGCTTTAATGAGGACGACGATGCTGATTAATGGCAAGCAGGAGGCTCACATACCAGTTTTGTTACTATCTAGTATTTGTTTCTACTGTTTGCTATTTCTCTGAGTGTTGTAGTGAGCCAAGTTGTACAAACACTATTGTTGTTATCCATGTGTATGGGAAATATTTTCTAGTTGTCATGAAAGTTTAATGTTTTCTGCTTCACTATCACTACCTGTTGTATATGTTCTATTATATTTTATACTCGCGCTATGAATCTACGACAGTTTTCGTTTATCTACCATACCTTGATGATCGTCCATAGCTTCCTGTCACACCTTTCACCACATTATTCCTCTTGTATAGTGCAGGGGCTGTGGGTGGTTGTCACACCAGTACAGAGTATCTACGTGGAGTAGGGAGCCGATCGATTAGGGTAGTGGTTATGATACATTGGGACGTATGCCTATGTCTACCATCTTATAGTTGTTGGGATCATCTCATTCTAGTGATACTAGTATTAGTGCAGAGAATCATAGAAATCATTAGAGAAGCATATACACTCTATCATGTTTACCTTGTCGTACCATCCATTTGTGATGTTATCTCTCTTATCTACTATATATGTCTGTCATGCTACTTTTACTTATTTACTTGCTAAAAATAACTGAACTCGCTAGACTTTATGTCTGACCCTTTTTGTTTCCTCTTCTTTCTTTTGTTTCCCCTCCCATGCCCCCCAGGTTCTCAGTGTGGGAATACTCAGGCTTGACCGTGATTCTGCTTTCATTTTGCCGGAGCTGCATAGATGTATGGCTCAAGCTCCTATCCTTGCTATTATGGCTATATTTTATCTAGGGAATTTTTCTTCTTTTATGTACTTTGATGTTTTAAAGTACAAGACAATAGTTTTTATGATGTAATGGTTTTTGTGTATTTCAGACATGTGATATTTTTGAACCCCGATGCTTTATGATTAATAAAGTTTTTAATTCCGCTGTCATTTTAAATCTGTCTTGTAATATTTATGTAATAACCCGGAAATCTGATCCAATTTAAAATTTTTATTTTGGCAATTTTAGTATTTAAAATGAATTATTTTAAATAATAATGACAAGAAATTTATTTGTAATAGAAATAGAACATATATATTTATATAGCTCGACGTTAGAATATAAATATTTTATTTTAATTATAAAAGGAATTGAAAGTGGCGCGGTAGTTCGATAATTCGATTTCAAATTTCAAATGAATGTACAGGATTCAAAATAAACCGGATTTTAGTGAAACCAAAAATATTTGAATCTAATTGAGAATATCTTTCCAACGAATCCAAAAAATTGAAATTTCATAGTGGGAATCAAAAGTTATTCCAGTTGAAATTACAGAATAGTCGCTATGGAATTCTGGCCCTTAAAAATGGAAATTTTGCAAACGACCTCGGTTTTCGACGAAACCACTTTTGTTGGATCCGGGATGTCTAGTTATTGCTAGATTCCAAAATTCATAATTTTCCGAATCAACATGTGAGCGTGGCAAAGGAAAACGCGTTTGACCAATTTTAGTTGATTTTAATCGACTAGAAAATGGCCATTTTTCAAATGGTCTCAGAATTTGACGAAATTAGTTTTGTTTGAACCGTATCGTCAATACGAAGCTAGAAAATATTTTTTGGGAATTTTTAGAGTCCGGACGTGGCCCCGGTAAATTGAAATGTACGTTTAAATTTAATATATATTGATTTATATTTTAAATTAGGTGAAAACTGATCGCAACAGTTGAATTGGCTTACGAAACAGATCCCGTTGCATTCGGGATGGGGGTAATTAGTTAGGAGCGACAGTCGTTGGGTTCGATTTGGAGTTCAGATATAAAACCCTAATTATGAGAATTAATTAATAATAAAATATTATATATATATTCTTACTTAACCCCCCCCCCCTTATTTCACTTTCATCGATCAGCCCCCTTTGATAAAACCCGATCCGCTCCTCCCCGTGCAGCCTCCCACCGCCGACGGCCTTTGTGGCGCGACCCCCACCAGTACCCCGCCATCGAGAGTCCACCATCTCCTCTCTCCCCTCCCTCTCCGTTAAAGCACGAACGAGACCCCCCATTTAAACCCCTCCGCGCCCAGAACAGCCACTGCTGGCCAAGGTGGGCTCTGCCACCACCAAATGGGCCTGCCGTCGCGCCCTAGTCGGACTCTGACCCCCCTTCTTGTTGTCGCCGCCTACAAACATCCCTCCCCTTTTTGAATCAACGAACACCCCCAGACTTCCCCCAAATCAAGCGAATCCGCTGCCCTGCCTGCGCTAGCAAACTCGGACCACTGGCACCCTTACCGACCATCAGACGCCCCTCCCCCTCTTCGTTCATCAGCTGTAAGTGTTTAATTCCATTTTTATTCATGTAAATAATTTAAAAATATGATCTTTGTTGGTTTAAAATAAAAAAAATTCAGTTTATATAATTAGTATTGCTTTTAAAATATAATAAAGAGTGGATTTCTATAATAAAAATATGATTTTTATTATAAAGATACGATTTTGAAAATAAAGGTATAGTCTTTATAGGTAAAATTAAATAAAACAAGAATGAAAATTCGATTCTAATGTATGTTGATCTAGTAATATAAAAATTTTATTTTTATATATGATGAGGAATAAAAATATGATTTTTACTTCGATAAAGGTCGAATTTTTTATATAAACAAAGGACGGATTTTTATATAATGAAAGACGATATTTTTATATGAATGTAGAAAGTAGAAAGATCGATCTTTTATATAGAAGAAAGCGTTTTAAAAAAACACAATCTTCACAGTATATGTAGTGAATTAAAAATATGATTTTTATACAATAGAGATTATAAAAATATGATTTTTATACAGTAGAGATTATAAAAATATGATTTTTATATAATGTAGATAATAAAAATATGAGTTTTATATAAAGTAGATAATAAAAATATGATTTTTATTTATGTAGAGTAATAAAAATATAATTTTTATTATATTACTAGCGGTATAAAAATAGAAATTTTATCTATATAGTAGCGGTATAAAAATAGAATTTTTATCTATATAGTAGCGATATAAAAATAGAATTTTTATCTATAGAGTAGCGGTATAAAAATGTGATCTTTAATCCATATAGAGTGATTATAAAAATGTGATTTTTATATGCATATCAACAATATAAAAATATGATTTTTATATATGTAGTGGCTACGGACAATGAAATTGACAAAAGGCGAGCACGACGAAGATTTCTGCATATGAAAAGTCGTGGCGTTTGGTTTAGCTCTTGGTGAGAACTCCTCACCTTTAATTTATTTCAAGTTTGAAATATATACTAGGTTGTAGACGGTGCTTAGCAGCACCCGACACCCGTCGTCCACAGACCATGGATGACTTGTTTGTTTGGTTGCTGTGTTGTGAAATTTGATTGTGTGATGTGGAATGGAATAAAATATTTTATAGGGGAAAATATTTTATAGTTAAAAATATGATTTTTAACGTGTATATAAAATAAATAGTAATAAACAAATCGGACGATTTATTTACAACATTTATTTGATGGATATTGATTGGGACGATAAATTTTACAAATCGCCCAACTGCACAAATAAAAATATGAGTTTGTTGATTTGAAACCCCACACGGGTATTGGGATGATATTTGACGTACACTAATACCGATTGTTTAGTTGTATGTCAATCGATGGGTTGACAGACTACGTAAGCGTTAATTATTTATATTTAATGCTTATACAGTTGTGTGGTGCACTCTGGATGATGGTTAATGATTTATCATTGCTGTTATGCTCATGTGTTATAGGGAACCCATATAATTAACGTTATATGGTAATTGATTGGGCCTTATTCCAGTTTGGAAAATAGAAATATAAATTCATGTGTTGAATAGAAAAATAAAAATTCATGTGTTGAATAAAAATATATATTCATGTATTGAAGAAATTATTCATTTGTTGAATTGAATAATGAAGTTATTGAAATATATAAAGCCGTGTCGGTTAGATATGCTCCATTTTGACGCGAACGATATTTATATCGATTATATTCTTTTTTTATAATGAATATAGAAAAGAAAGTGATTTCAAAATATAACGTTTTGAAAATATTATCATTTGTATATCGATGAAGTGGAATATTCAATTTTGATTAGAAATTGAATAGGAAGTTGAAATCGTTTTGAAAACGAATTTAAAACGATTTATAAAATACATTTTAAAAGGAAATTGACGAAGTATATATTATATATATAATATAATGGCCTGAATACAACGCGTCGCGCTGCGGCAGTTCGCGAATTTCGACCATAGACTTCGAATGGATATTGCGGGAGATTCGACCGTCGGATTCTCCTAAAACCAGAACTGTTGGATTTGTATCGAAAAGAGCTTCCTAATGAATATCATAGATTTGAAATCTAACGATTGGATTTGGAATTATGTCCAAATCAAATTTGGAAAAGGTCGCTGTAAGTGCAGTTCGATGGCCGTTGATGGAAATCGACTGTAAGGGCCTTGATAAAATTATTAAAAATATTATTAATTAGTGTAAAATCACAATAAATGATTTAGAAAGAACTAGGATGAAAAATTCCCTATTTGAAGGGATAAAAATATATTTTTATCGAAATGAACTAGTTTTGAACTAGATTTGAAATGTTTTTTTTTTAAATAACCAGAAGTTTCCAATATATGAATTCAAATGGATTTGAATCGAAATCATCTTTGGAATAGTTAGATGTTGGATTTTGTGATTATATAGATGCTGTTATGGAAATTTGAAAGATATATTTATATCGTTATTTCCAATACGATATTAGTTGGTTTCAGAATTTGATATTGAATATAAGCCGATATATTTTCTATTCAGAGCCTTGTGTTTAATATCAAATGGGATTTTGGGTTGTCGTGAACGGTATCTTTAATAATACTGTTCTTAAACCCAAATGGAGTTAAGAAAATTAGGAACTAACTGGGGATCAGTTAAGTTGGAGGGTTTCTTGGATATTGATATGATGTTGGTTTTGGCCTTCGGGGTTAATATTTTAGGGAACTGTCGTCTTACTAATTTACGGTTAGGGACTGATTGAAATGTGATGTGATTTTGGGGTTTATCGTGAACCTTGTTTTAAATGACATCGGTTCTTTAACCCAGTTAAAGATTAAAACTAAGTGGAGTTTTAATGAATCTTTAATTAGATTTAAAAGATCGAGAATGGAGTATCACCAGTTTTGCTCCAGGCGATAGTTAAATCTTTAATTAGATTTGAACGTGAAATGGTAATTGAATTTACCGATAACAATGTGGTGTTAGATATGAAGTATTACCAATTTTACTTCATGGGATGAATAGGTTGGGATTGGGAAATTAAAACAACTGATTACTTCTGTAAGGTTCGTTAATCCCTGCTAGTTTGGATAAACCATAATTTGGTTTGAATTGATATTCAAAAGAAGATTAAAGAATAAATTTAAGGAATTTATCTTTGATAAAATTAATGGGAACCTATCCCTAAGAATGTAAAATTTAGCAACTAACTGAAGATTAGTTAAGATGAATGGTTTCCTGGGTATTGACCTGATGTCGGTTTCGGCCTTCGGGGTTACTATTTAGGGAATTGTTCCCTTACTAATTTACGGTTAGTGATCGATGGATTGGAATGAGACGTATGTTGTGTTTGTGTAACACTTGTTTATTATATATGTGAGTTATTCGGAAAGACCGGGTTTATCCCATTCTAAATAACTGATACGACGATAAGTCAAAGGTGAAGATGGTGGTTGAAGACCGGAGGTCTTCACAACGTTTGGGTGATTGTTGATGATCTTGATTGGGCTGTGCACCCAAGAGGTGGGAATCGGTTGGTGATAGTCCAGACGTACTTGGAGATCAATGGATATGCGAGGTACAAGGTGCCTCCGATTTCGTTCAGACCCAGAACGGACTTGTAAATGGACTGTGTGTCTGACATTGGATTTTATTCTGTGTGATTGATTTCTATTAAATATATATCTGTTTGGCAGCGGAGAATTTATTCTCTTGCTTAACGCCCTTCTCTGAGACGCACGAGCTCAGGGGTTATATATTGATGGATATCAATCGCATGGAGTGAATTTCCTGTGTGGCATGCCTAAGTAGGAATTGATCAAGCTTCTGTTGAAAAGAAAAAGTCTTGTGGTTGATGATTAAAGCTCTTCCTGTGTGGCATAGCTTTGTGTAGCGTTGATTCGCGAGCCTCACACCCCGATGTGAACCAGAAACGGGAGAGGACGGCAGGGAGAGTGTAAGAACCCGTAACTTCCCCGTGAAGGAAAGCACGAATACTTTGAGAACAACACACAAAAGGACGCATACGGAAGAACATTTCATTGTTATTACAACAATTCCATCAGATACAAGAATATACAGAGTATAAATGAATAAAATACATTCGATAAATATCAGAGATTACAATAAATTACATAGTAGCGGAAAATAATACAGAACACAACTAGAAGTGATGCACGGATACAGAGCTTTCCGAGCATCGTTCCAGCTGTAAATCAGGACCCTGTGAATATAAATCTGCAAAACCAAAACTACTAGCTGCCCGTGCGGAAAATAGGGGCACCCAGAGTTTAGGTTAAAACAATAAACTCCAGGTCAGTCATGTGACTGGTGTGAGAACTAAAACAGTTATAATTCTTTATTTTAAAGTTCGGTAAATCAAGGGACCACGCCGTATAACACGGAACGGGTTTCCTCCCAAGAATACCAGTGCATAAAACAAACAGCGCAATGCTAAATAAAGAAAAATGAAGCTGTTATAAGACCCAGGTCCCATCACACAATGCAACGCAAGCCGGAGGATAGGGTTTTTACCTTATAACAGCCAAAGCATGCTTGATACGTTTAAAACACATTATTTGATACTATTATAGGTGTATAGTGTCAAAACAATTTCAATCATAAATATCAATCATAGGCGGCATTAATGACCCATACCACTATGTCGCCATACTAGGTTCTACAAATAAAACCGCACTATCACGTATTGGAAATTGGATTTCCGTCATGAGCCGAGGCAAGGGGCAAGCTCCTCTCCGCGTTCGAGACATTCTAGCAAATGTCCCAGGACCCCACTATGATCCTTGGATCTTCAGGGCCGGTCCTCTCTTACTTTTGAGGATTAGTTATTCCTGAACACACGTTTCCCGGTCCTTACAGACCTATATCCGAGGCGCCTCGCATTCCAACAACCACACAGGTGAAAAGTATATAAATGTCAGGGCTGGTAGGTCACTGACACCACCCTAGCTAGAAAGAAACGTCGTGCTCTCCCTGCAGTCACTATCCCGTTTTTGACTCATACCGATGTGTGAGGCTCGCGAATTCACGTTATACACAAAGCTACGCCACACAGGCCGTGCTTTGATCATCAACCACAAGACTTTGATTTTCAACAGAAGCCTTGATCAATTGCCACTTACGCATGCCACACAGGCAATTCACTCCATGCGACTGATGTCCATCGATATACAACCTCTGAGCTCGTATGTCTCAGAGAAGGGCGTTAAGCAAGAGAATAAATTCTCCACCGCCAAACAGATGTATATTTAATAGAGATCAATCAACACAGAATAAAATCCAATGTCAGACACACAATCCATTTACAAGTTCGTTCTGGGTCTGAACGAAACCGGAGGCACTTTCCTCGCATATCCATCGATCTCCAAGTACGTCTGGACGATCACCGACTGTTTCCCTCATCTTGGGTGTACAGCCCAATCAAGATCATCAGTAATCACCCAAACGATGTGAAGACTTCCGGTCTTCAACCACCGTCTTCATCTTCGACATCTCGTCGAATCGGTTATTCAGAATGGGTATAACCCGGCCTTTCTGGATAACCCACGTATATAATTAACAAATGTTACACAAACACAACGAACGCCTCATTCCAATTCAGAATATTCTTTTATTCACAAAAACACATTCTTAGGGAAATGTTCCCATTAATTTTATCCAAGATAAATTCTTCTAAATTTATCCTATAATCTTCCTTTGGATATCATTTCAAACTAGTCGGGATTAACGAACCACACCGAAGTAATTATTTGTTTTATTTCCTAATCCCAACCTATATATCCCATGGAGCAAAACTGGTGATACTCCATATCTAACACCACAGTGTTATCGGTAAAATTAATTACCATTTCACGTTCAAATCTAATTAAAGATTTAACTATCGCTTTGGAGTAAAACTGGTGATACTCCATTCTCGATCACCTTTCAGATTTGATAATTTAAATTATCAATTCACGTTTTAATCTAATTAAAGATTCATTAAAACTCCACTTAGTTTTAATCTTTTCAAAAATCAATATCCTGCCTTTAACTGGGTTAAAGAACCAATGTCATCAAAAACACGATTCACGACAAACCAAATCACATTTGATATTAAATACAAGGCTCTGAATAGAAAATATATCGGCTTATATTCAATATCAAATTCTGAAACCAACAAATATCGTATTGGAAATAACGATATCAAATATCTTTCAAATCCCCATAACAATATTTGTATAGTCACGAAATCCAACATCGAAATATCCCAAAGATAATTTCGATTCAGCTCCGGTCCAATCCACGTATTGGAAATTATCGATTATTCTCAAAATCACTTTCAAATTCAATTTATTTATTTTAAAAATAAATTGATTTCAATTCTAGTTCAAAACTAGTTCATTTTGATAAAAATCTATTTTTATCTTTTCAAATGTGGAATTTTCCAGCTCAAATCTTTCCAATTCACATATTATAATTTTACACAAATTATAGATATTTTTAATAATTTTATCAAGGCCCGTACAGTCGATTTCCAACAACGGCCATCGAACTGCACTTACAGCGACCTTTTTCGAATTTGATTTGGACATAATTCCAAATCCAACCATTAGATTTCAAATTTCTCATATTCATTGGAAAGCTCTTTTCGATACGAACCCAACGGTTCCGGTTTTAGGAGAATCCGACGGTCGGATCTCCCGCAATGTCCGTTTGAAATAAATGGTCGAAATTCACGAACTACCGCGGCGCGGCGCGTTCTATTCAGGCCATTACATATGTAATATATATATATATTATATATATTTCGTCGATTTCCTTTTAAAACGAATTTTATAAATCGTTTTAATTTCGTTTCAAAACCATTTCAACTTCCTTTTCAATTCAAATCAAAATTGAATTCTTCTTTATAAATTCGTTTTGAAATTCGTTTCTATTCAATTCAAATTTTAATTCAATTTGAATTCATTTCAATTCACTTTCAATTCAATTTGAATTCGTTTTCAATTCATTTCGAAATCGTTTTCAATTCAATTCATTTCGAAATCGTTTTCAATTCAATTCATTTCGAAATCGTTTTCAATTGATATAAATATCTTTCACGTCGAAATAACGCATCTCTAATCAACACGACTTTATATTTTTCAAAACTCCTTTATTCTATCCAGCAAATGAATATTTATCCCATTCAACACATGAATCCATATTTCTTTCAACACACGACTAATCTCAACACATGAGTACTGTCAACACATCACTATTTTTGTTATGTAAAATATTTTATAAAACTATGGTATCTATCGTTTGATTTTAATTAGACTTCTACTAGGAAGTAGTTCTAATTTTAAATATGATAAAGATGTAATTTATTTTATTTAAAATATTCCACTCAACACATGAACATCGTCAACACATGACTATTTTTATATTCAACACATGAATTTTCTTTTATAATATTCATTATTTTCCCGATTGGAATGAGGCCCAATCAATCACCATATAACGTTAATTATATGGATTCCATACAACACATGTATTTAACAGCATTAATAAACAATCAACCATCAACCAAAGTGCACTACGCTGTATAAGCATCAAATATAGATATCTAACGCTTATAACAGCCTGTCAATCAATCGATCGACATATTTAATCAATCAGGATGAGTGAACTTCAAATTTCATCCCAACACCCGTGTGGGGTTTCAAACAATCAAACACAGATTTTATTTGTGCAGTTGGGCGATGTGTAAAATTTATCATCCCAACCAATGTCCTTCAAATCAGTGTACATAAACAAACCGTCCGGTTTGTAAATGAATATTCATTTATTCACTTTCACGTTAAAAATTATATTTTTAACGACAAAAATATTTATTTCAACACTTGAATTTCTATTCATTTCATTTACACAATAAAAATAATATTTTTATTTTTCTAACATATTTTAGAAAATTTCGGCGGCACAACGGCACGATACTAGAAACGGGACGAGGCCTAGCCTTATCCCCGGTCTAGTGAAGGCCCACGCCATTCACACATCAATCATATCAATTTCATCTCACCAAACAATTCAATTTCAACAAATAATCCAACTAATCTATGCAACCAAACAAACAAGTCCATGGTCTGTGGACGATTGTGTCGGGTGCTACTAAGCACCGTCTGCATCCTAGTATATATATAAAACTAGAAAGAAATTGAAAGGTGAGAAATTCTCACCGATAGCTATCCAGCTCCACGGCAACTCTAATGCAGGAAATCTTGTCGTTCTCGCCATTCGTCACTTTCGCTGCTCGCTTTCACTACATATGTAAAAATCATATTTTTAATTCGAAGTTCAACATATAAAAATCCTATTTTTATTTCGAAGCTCATTATATAAAAATTCTATTTTTATTCCGAAGTTCTATATATAAAAATCATATTTTTCATTCGAAGTTCTTTATATAAAAATCACATTTTTCATTCGAAGTTCTTTATATAAAAATCACATTTTTCATTCGAAGTTCTTTATATAAAAATCATATTTTTCATTCGAAGTTCTTTATATAAAAATCACATTTTTCATTCGAAGTCCTTTATATAAAAATCACATTTTTCATTCGAAGTTCTTTATATAAAAATCACATTTTTCATTCGAAGTCCTTTATATAAAAATCACATTTTTCATTCGAAGTTCTTTATATAAAAATCACATTTTTCATTCGAAGTTCTTTATATAAAAATCACATTTTTCATTACACCATTTAACATAAAAGAATATATATATATATATATATATATTTTTATGTCGCTATTCACATAGAAAAGATTTTAGTTTTACATATAAAAGATAATATTTTTATTTTTGCAAAACAATGACATTTTCTAATCATTTTATTTTCTATAAAAATCTAGTTTTATTTCCTTTTTAAAATCAGTTTTAAATATAAATAAAAATCAGTTTTAAATATAAATAAAAATCAGTTTTAAATATAAATAAAAATCAGTTTACTTACAGGGGGGGAGGAGCAGTCGCCGTCCTAAATCGGAGAAAGGGGGGGTTTAGCGGCGTTGGCGTGCGGTTTTGGGGGAGGAAGCAGCGGAGGGGAGGCGAGCTTCGTCGGAGGGGCTTGCGGTGGTGGCTGTAGTGGGCGGAGGCGGTGGCGGTGGTCTTCACGGGTTGGGGAAAATTGGGGTACGGTGGTGGTTTCGTTGGAGGAAGGAGTGGAGAGAGGAGGAGGACGGCGGAAGGAGGGGAGCCTGCGTCGGGGTCTGAGGAGGAGGAGATCGCCAAGGGATGCGGCGGCGATGGGTGAGTGGCGTGCTGGAGGTCGCGGTCTTCGTTCATCGTGTTTTTTTTTTATGCCGATTGAAAATGAAAAGAGGGGGGGGGGCAGCGGAATTTAAGGGGAGAAGAGATTTATTTTTTTTCTTTATTTAATTTAATTATTTTATATTGCAAAATGTTGACTTTCACATACGACCTCGAAGCGAGGCCCACCGCCTGTCGTCCATAGCGTTTTACCCCCATTCTGAACACAATGGGATATGCATCGTAAGCTGATTTGATCGTTTGAATCAGTTTCTGTTGAATTTACATTTAAATCACTATATTGAATTTTAAACACACATTTCAAATTACCGGGGTCACATACTAACTAGAAAAATTCCAGAAAAATATTTTCTAGCTTCGTATTGACGATACGGTCCTAACAAAACTAGTTTCGTCGAATTCTGAGACCGTTTGAAAAATGGCCAATTTCCAGTTGATTAAAATCAACTGAAACTGGTCAAACGCGTTTTCCTTTACCACGCTCACATATTGATTCGAAAAATTATGAAATTTGGAATCTAGCAATAACTTAACATCACGGACCCAACAAAACTGGTTTCGTCGAAATCCGAGGTCGTTTGCAAAATGTCCATTTTTAAGGGCCTGAATTCCATAGCGACTATTCAGAATTTTCAACTGGACATATCTTTTGCTTCCCGATATGAAATCTTGATTTTTCGGATTCGTTGGAAAGATATCATCAATTAGATCCTAATGTTTTTGGTTTCACTAAAATCCGGATTGTTTTGCACCCGGTACATTCAATTGAAGTTTGAAATCGAATTATCGAACTACCGCGCCATTTTCAATTCTATTTATAATTATATATAAATATTTAATATTCTAACGACGACGTATATAATATATATGTTCGAATTATATTCAAAATAAATTTCTCGTCGATATTATTTAAAATAATTCATTTTAAATAATCAAAACTCGCTAAAATTGCCGAAATAAAATTTTTAAACTGGCCCAGATTTTACGGGTTGTTACAATCTCCCCCACTTAAAACTTTTCGTCCCCGAAAAGGAACAAAGTCGAAAGTGGTTTGATTAATCAGCCCTACGATCGATTTGGCTTCTATTCTCCAACTCTTTAGTTTCTGAGAATTTTCAAAATTTTCAAAAATTTGGCTAACACCCTAAATTTTTGAAAAATTTCGCCATAACCTCCCCTGCACCGGGAGCATCGGGGAATTTCAAATAGCTTCCCCGGTCCTTCAGATCTCAAAAAGAAAAAGAAAAAGCCAAGCGGCTAGCCAATAGGCTCACAAAATCATCATCACCCAAACAAAACAGGAAATTATGTAGTAAACATGTACCTATTTGTCGGGCAAACAAATTTTATTCTCTGGCTCTAGCCTCCTTGCTATGACCTGTTCAATGTAAGTATATATATATGCAAGCAAATGCGACCGATTTTCAATACAATTCAATATTTGATTCAATTAGGCTAAATAGTTCAAAATTAGCAAACAAATAAACAACCAACACAAACATCAATCAATTAGTGAATTAGAGTTTCAAATTCATAATTTTTTGATACATATATACAAAAATCATGTTTTTGATGCCAATTCACAACAATGTGTTCTAACTATATAAGTTTGGTTCTCACACCAGCCTAATGGAAATATATAGAAAATCACACCTTCGAAACACGAATATAAGTTCTGATGATGATATATCAATCATCAGAACCATCCCCGGTTGTCTAGAATGTGATTCTATATCTATCCAGTATATTAAAACTTCGAATATACGTTCATGACGCGTATACGCGAAATCTATATATACTCGATTGTCCATATTCAAAATAAATATATATTCAAATACGTTTTAAAATGGTTTAAATTTTCAAAACAAAATTGTTTTCATTTGAAAATTTTACTCTTCACACTCGTTCTAGGATACTACTGATCCTATCTCTAACGAGTCATTCTAATTGGATATTGCTAACCCAATATCTGATGAATTCTTTCGTATGGTTCTAATGTGTCTTGTTCTCGAGCTCTGTAAACCAAAGCTCTGATACCACTGTAAGAACCCGTAACTTCCCCGTGAAGGAAAGCACGAATACTTTGAGAACAACACACAAAAGGACGCATACGGAAGAACATTTCATTGTTATTACAACAATTCCATCAGATACAAGAATATACAGAGTATAAATGAATAAAATACATTCGATAAATATCAGAGATTACAATAAATTACATAGCAGCGGAAAATAATACAGAACACAACTAGAAGTGATGCACGGATACAGAGCTTTCCGAGCATCGTTCCAGCTGTAAATCAGGACCTTGTGAATATAAATCTGCAAAACCAAAACTACTAGCTGCCCGTGCGGAAAATAGGGGCACCCAGAGTTTAGGTTAAAACAATAAACTCCAGGTCAGTCATGTGACTGGTGTGAGAACTAAAACAGTTATAATTCTTTATTTTAAAGTTCGGTAAATCAAGGGACCACGCCGTATAACACGGAACGGGTTTCCTCCCAAGAATACCAGTGCATAAAACAAACAGCGCAATGCTAAATAAAGAAAAATGAAGCTGTTATAAGACCCAGGTCCCATCACACAATGCAACGCAAGCCGGAGGATAGGGTTTTTACCTTATAACAGCCAAAGCATGCTTGATACGTTTAAAACACATTATTTGATACTATTATATGTGTATAGTGTCAAAACAATTTCAATCATAAATATCAATCATAGGCGGCATTAATGACCCATACCACTATGTCGCCATACTAGGTTCTACAAATAAAACCGCACTATCACGTATTGGAAATTGGATTTCCGTCATGAGCCGAGGCAAGGGGCAAGCTCCTCTCCGCGTTCGAGACACTCTAGCAAATGTCCCAGGACCCCACTATGATCCTTGGATCTTCAGGGCCGATCCTCTCTTACTTTTGAGGATTAGTTATTCCTGAACACACGTTTCCCGGTCCTTACAGACCTATATCCGAGGCGCCTCGCATTCCAACAACCACACAGGTGAAAAGTATATAAATGTCAGGGCTGGTAGGTCACTGACACCACCCTAGCTAGAAAAAAACGTCATGCTCTCCCTGCAGTCACTATCCCGTTTTTGACTCATACCGATGTGTGAGGCTCGCGAATTCACGTTATACACAAAGCTACGCCACACAGGCCGTGCTTTGATCATCAACCACAAGACTTTACTTTTCAACAGAAGCCTTGATCAATTTCCACTTACGCATGCCACACAGGCAATTCACTCCATGCGACTGATGTCCATCGATATACAACCTCTGAGCTCGTATGTCTCAGAGAAGGGCGTTAAGCAAGAGAATAAATTCTCCGCCGCCAAACAGATGTATATTTAATAGAGATCAATCAACACAGAATAAAATCCAATGTCAGACACACAATCCATTTACAAGTTCGTTCTGGGTCTGAACGAAACCGGAGGCACTTTTCTCGCATATCCATCGATCTCCAAGTACGTCTGGACGATCACCGACTGTTTCCCTCATCTTGGGTGTACAGCCCAATCAAGATCATCAGTAATCACCCAAACGATGTGAAGACTTCCGGTCTTCAACCACCGTCTTCATCTTCGACATCTCGTCGAATCGGTTATTCAGAATGGGTATAACCCGGCCTTTCTGGATAACCCACGTATATAATTAACAAATGTTACACAAACACAACGAACGCCTCATTCCAATTCAGAATATTCTTTTATTCACAAAAACACATTCTTAGGGAAATGTTCCCATTAATTTTATCCAAGATAAATTCTTCTAAATTTATCCTATAATCTTCCTTTGGATATCATTTCAAACTAGTCGGGATTAACGAACCACACCGAAGTAATTATTTGTTTTATTTCCCAATCCCAACCTATATATCCCATGGAGCAAAACTGGTGATACTCCATATCTAACACCACAGTGTTATCGGTAAAATTAATTACCATTTCACGTTCAAATCTAATTAAAGATTTAACTATCGCTTTGGAGTAAAACTGGTGATACTCCAGTCTCGATCACCTTTCAGATTTGATAATTTAAATTATCAATTCACGTTTTAATCTAATTAAAGATTCATTAAAACTCCACTTAGTTTTAATCTTTTCAAAAATCAATATCCTGCCTTTAACTGGGTTAAAGAACCAATGTCATCAAAAACACGATTCACGACAAACCAAATCACATTTGATATTAAATACAAGGCTCTGAATAGAAAATATATCGGCTTATATTCAATATCAAATTCTGAAACCAACAAATATCGTATTGGAAATAACGATATCAAATATCTTTCAAATCCCCATAACAATATTTGTATAGTCACGAAATCCAACATCGAAATATCCCGAAGATAATTTCGATTCAGCTCCGGTCCAATCCACATATTGGAAATTATCGATTATTCTCAAAATCACTTTCAAATTCAATTTATTTATTTTAAAAATAAATTGATTTCAATTCTAGTTCAAAACTAGTTCATTTTGATAAAAATCTATTTTTATCTTTTCAAATGTGGAATTTTCCAGCTCAAATCTTTCCAATTCACATATTATAATTTTACACAAATTATAGATATTTTTAATAATTTTATCAAGGCCCGTACAGTCGATTTCCAACAACGGCCATCGAACTGCACTTACAGCGACCTTTTTCGAATTTGATTTGGACATAATTCCAAATCCAACCGTTAGATTTCAAATTTCTCATATTCATTGGAAAGCCCTTTTCGATACGAACCCAACGGTTCCGGTTTTAGGAGAATCCGACGGTCGGATCTCCCGCAATGTCCGTTTGAAATAAATGGTCGAAATTCACGAACTACCGCGGCGCGGCGCGTTCTATTCAGGCCATTATATATATAATATATAAATATTATATATATTTCGTCGATTTCCTTTTAAAACGAATTTTATAAATCGTTTTAATTTCATTTCAAAACCATTTCAACTTCCTTTTCAATTCAAATCAAAATTGAATTCTTCTTTATAAATTCGTTTTGAAATTCGTTTCTATTCAATTCAAATTTTAATTCAATTTGAATTCATTTCAATTCACTTTCAATTCAATTTGAATTCGTTTTCAATTCATTTCGAAATCGTTTTCAATTCAATTCATTTCGAAATCGTTTTCAATTCAATTCATTTCGAAATCGTTTTCAATCGATATAAATATCTTTCACGTCGAAATAACGCATCTCTAATCAACACGGCTTTATATTTTTCAAAACTCCTTTATTCTATCCAGCAAATGAATATTTATCCCATTCAACACATGAATCCATATTTCTTTCAACACACGACTAATCTCAACACATGAGTACTGTCAACACATCACTATTTTTGTTATGTAAAATATTTTATAAAACTATGGTATCTATCGTTTGATTTTAATTAGACTTCTACTAGGAAGTAGTTCTAATTTTAAATATGATAAAGATGTAATTTATTTTATTTAAAATATTCCACTCAACACATGAACATCGTCGACACATGACTATTTTTATATTCAACACATGAATTTTCTTTTATAATATTCATTATTTTCCCGATTGGAATGAGGCCCAATCAATCACCATATAACGTTAATTATATGGATTCCATACAACACATGTATTTAACAGCATTAATAAACAATCAACCATCAACCAAAGTGCACTACGCTGTATAAGCATCAAATATAGATATCTAACGCTTATAACAGCCTGTCAATCAATCGATCGACATATTTAATCAATCAGGATGAGTGAACTTCAAATTTCATCCCAACACCCGTGTGGGGTTTCAAACAATCAAACACAGATTTTATTTGTGCAGTTGGGCGATGTGTAAAATTTATCATCCCAACCAATGTCCTTCAAATCAGTGTACATAAACAAACCGTCCGGTTTGTAAATGAATATTCATTTATTCACTTTCACGTTAAAAATTATATTTTTAACGACAAAAATATTTATTTCAACACTTGAATTTCTATTCATTTCATTTACACAATAAAAATAATATTTTTATTTTTCTAACATATTTTAGAAAATTTCGGCGGCACAACGGCACGATACTAGAAACGGGACGAGGCCTAGCCTTATCCCCGGTCTAGTGAAGGCCCACGCCATTCACACATCAATCATATCAATTTCATCTCACCAAACAATTCAATTTCAACAAATAATCCAACTAATCTATGCAACCAAACAAACAAGTCCATGGTCTGTGGATGATTGTGTCGGGTGCTACTAAGCACCGTCTGCATCCTAGTATATATATAAAACTAGAAAGAAATTGAAAGGTGAGAAATTCTCACCGATAGCTATCCAGCTCCACGGCAACTCTAATGCAGGAAATCTTGTCGTTCTCGCCTTTCGTCACTTTCGCTGCTCGCTTTCACTACATATGTAAAAATCATATTTTTAATTCGAAGTTCAACATATAAAAATCCTATTTTTATTTCGAAGCTCATTATATAAAAATTCTATTTTTATTCCGAAGTTCTATATATAAAAATCATATTTTTCATTCGAAGTTCTTTATATAAAAATCACATTTTTCATTCGAAGTTCTTTATATAAAAATCACATTTTTCATTCGAAGTTCTTTATATAAAAATCATATTTTTCATTCGAAGTTCTTTATATAAAAATCACATTTTTCATTCGAAGTCCTTTATATAAAAATCACATTTTTCATTCGAAGTCCTTTATATAAAAATCACATTTTTCATTCGAAGTCCTTTATATAAAAATCACATTTTTCATTCGAAGTTCTTTATATAAAAATCACATTTTTCATTACACCATTTAACATAAAAGAATATATATATTTTTTTATGTCGCTATTCACATAGAAAAGATTTTAGTTTTACATATAAAAGATAATATTTTTATTTTTGCAAAACAATGACATTTTCTAATCATTTTATTTTCTATAAAAATCTAGTTTTATTTCCTTTTTAAAATCAGTTTTAAATATAAATAAAAATCAGTTTTAAATATAAATAAAAATCAGTTTTAAATATAAATAAAAATCAGTTTACTTACAGGGGGGGAGGAGCAGTCGCCGTCCTAAATCGGAGAAAGGGGGGGTTTAGCGGCGTTGGCGTGCGGTTTTGGGGGAGGAAGCAGCGGAGGGGAGGCGAGCTTCGTCGGAGGGGCTTGCCGTGGTGGCTGTAGTGGGCGGAGGCGGTGGCGGTGGTCTTCACGGGTTGGGGAAAATTGGGGTACGGTGGTGGTTTCGTTGGAGGAAGGAGTGGAGAGAGGAGGAGGACGGCGGAAGGAGGGGAGCCTGCGTCGGGGTCTGAGGAGGAGGAGATCGCCAAGGGATGCGGCGGCGATGGGTGAGTGGCGTGCTGGAGGTCGCGGTCTTCGTTCATCGTGTTTTTTTTTATGCCGATTGAAAATGAAAAGAGGGGGGGGGGGGGGCAGCGGAATTTAAGGGGAGAAGAGATTTATTTTTTTTCTTTATTTAATTTAATTATTTTATATTGCAAAATGTTGACTTTCACATACGACCTCGAAGCGAGGCCCATCGCCTGTCGTCCATAGCGTTTTACCCCCATTCTGAACACAATGGGATATGCATCGTAAGCTGATTTGATCGTTTGAATCAGTTTCTGTTGAATTTACATTTAAATCACTATATTGAATTTTAAACACACATTTCAAATTACCGGGGTCACATACTAACTAGAAAAATTCCAGAAAAATATTTTCTAGCTTCGTATTGACGATACGGTCCTAACAAAACTAGTTTCGTCGAATTCTGAGACCGTTTGAAAAATGGCCAATTTCCAGCTGATTAAAATCAACTGAAACTGGTCAAACGCGTTTTCCTTTACCACGCTCACATATTGATTCGAAAAATTATGAAATTTGGAATCTAGCAATAACTTAACATCACGGACCCAACAAAACTAGTTTCGTCGAAATCCGAGGTCGTTTGCAAAATGTCCATTTTTAAGGGCCTGAATTCCATAGCGACTATTCAGAATTTTCAACTGGACATATCTTTTGCTTCCCGATATGAAATCTTGATTTTTCGGATTCGTTGGAAAGATATCATCAATTAGATCCTAATGTTTTTGGTTTCACTAAAATCCGGATTGTTTTGCACCCGGTACATTCAATTGAAGTTTGAAATCGAATTATCGAACTACCGCGCCATTTTCAATTCTATTTATAATTATATATAAATATTTAATATTCTAACGACGACGTATATAATATATACGTTCGAATTATATTCAAAATAAATTTCTCGTCGATATTATTTAAAATAATTCATTTTAAATAATCAAAACTCGCTAAAATTGCCGAAATAAAAATTTTAAACTGGCCCAGATTTTACGGGTTGTTACAGAGAGCATGCGTTTCCTTCTAGCTAGGGTGGTGTCAGTGACCTACCAGCCCTGACATTTATATTATTTTCACCTGTGTGGTTGTTGCTGTTGCGAGGCGACTCGATTATATCGGTCGATCTAAACCGATGGAGTCATTCGTTGGCTCATTTATGCCCCAAGGGGGAGGAAACGCATGTTTAGGGTTAAGTTTAATCCACATCGATGGACTAGCCCTGCACGTTGCCTAGGTACAATTGCGGCTGAGTTCTGAGGGGCGGGCTATAGCGTCTCGAAACGGTTAGGATTGCACCTTGCCTTGGTTCACAGATGGAAATCCAATTTCCAAATACGTGATTTTGTGATTTTGATTGTAGAGCCTAGTATGGCGACATTGTGTGATGGGGCACTCATGCCGTCTATAATTGATACTTATGATTGAAATTGTTTTGACACTATACACTTATAGTAATAAAAGATGAAATTTAGCGTATCAAGCATTCTTTGGCTATTATAAGGTAAAATCCTATCCTTCGGCTTGTGTTGCATTGTGTGATGGGACCTGGGTCTTATAATAGCTTCATTCTTCTTCATTTAGCATTGCGCTGTTTGTTTTATGCACTGGTACCCTTGGGAGGAAACCTGTTCCATGTTATACGGCGTGGTCCCTTGATTTATCTAACTTTAAAATAAAGATTAATAACTGTTTTAGTTCTCACACCAATCACATGACTAATTTGGAGTTTATTGTTTTAACCTAAACTCTGGGTACCCTTATTTTGACACGGGCAACTAGTAGTTTTGGTTTTGCAGATTTATATTCACAGGATCCTGGCATACAGCTGGAACGATATCCGGAAAGCCCTGTATCCGTATATCTCTTCTAGTTGTGTTTTGTATTATTTCCGATGTGATGTATTTAAATGTAGTTTAAATCTCTGATATTTTCTGTGTAATATTTATTCATACTCTGTATATTCTTGTATTCTGATGGAATTGTTGTAACAAGCAATGAAATGTTCTTCTGTCTGCGTTCTTTTGTGTGTTGTTCTCAAAGTATCCGCTCTTTCCCTACCGGGGAAGTTACAGGTTCTTACAGTTGGTATCAGAGCTTTGGTTTACAAAGCTCGAGAACAAGACATGTTAGAACCAAACGAAAGAATTCATCAGAGATTGGATTAGTAATATCCAATGAGAATGACTCGTTAGAGATGGGATCAGTAGTATCCTAGAACGAGTGTGAAGAGTATATTTTTAAAATGAAAACAATTTTTATTTTGAAAATTTAAATGAATTATTCAACGTATTTGAATATTTATTTGTATTGAATTTGGGCAATCCAATATATAAAGATTTTGCATATACGTCTGATCCATAAGTATTCGAAGTTTTAATATATTGGGCAGATATAGAATCACACTCTAGTCGCCCGGGGATGAAACTATTGATGACTATATAACATCAGTAGTTTGTGTTCGAGTTTCGAAAGTGGGATTTTTATATATTTCCATTAGACTGGTGTGAGAACCAAAACTTACATAGGATTATTTGTTGTGATTTGGGATCAAAAATGTGATTTTTGGACTATGTATCAAAATTATGAATTTGTAAAGCTAATCAACAAATTGCTTGCTGATTGTGTTGTTTGATTATTGTCTGATTAATTAAAATGTTGAACCTTTAGCCAAATTGAACCAAATAGTGAACTGTATTGAAAATTTGTCGCATTTGCATGATTATACATGTACTTACATTAAACAGGTCATAGCAAGGAGGCCAGAGCAGAAGAATAAAATAGTTTGCCCGACAAATAGGTACACGTTTACGAATTTATTTGGGTTTTGATGATTTTATGAGCCGATTGGCTAGCCGCTTGGCTGTTTCTTTTTCTTTTTGGATTGGTGAGGGCCATGGGAGGCTATTTGAAATATCCCAAAATTCCCGGTGTAGGGGAGGTTATGGCGAAATTTTTCGAAAATTTAGGGTGTTAGCCAAATTTTTGAAAAATTTGAAAAGTTCTTATAAACGGAAAAGTTGAAGAACTTAAGCCGTAAAGAAAACAATGAAAGTTGAGTTGATTTGTTACACAACTTTTGGCTTCGTTCCTTTTCGGGGACGAAAAGTTTTAAGTCGGGGAGATTGTAATAACCAGGAAATCTGAGCCAATTTAAAATTTATATTTTGGCAATTTTAGTATTTAAAATGAATTATTTTAAATAATAATGACGAGAAATTTATTTTTAATAGAAATAGAACATATATATTTATATAGCTCGACGTTATAATATAAATATTTTATTTTAATTATAAAAGGAATTGAAAGTGGCACGGTAGTTCGATAATTCGATTTCAAATTTCAAATGAATTTACAGGATTGAAAACAAACCGGATTTTAGTGAAACCAAAAATATTTGAATCTAATTGAGAATATCTTTCCAACGAATCAGAAAAATTGAAATTTCATAGCGGGAATCAAAAGTTATGCCCAGTTGAAATTTCAGAATAGTCGCTATGGAATTCTGGCCCTTAAAAATGGAAATTTTGCAAACGACCTCGGTTTTTGACTAAACCACTTTTGTTGGATCCGTGATGTCTAGTTATTGCTAGATTCCAAAATTCATAATTTTCTGAATCAATATGTGAGCATGGCAAAGGAAAACGCGTTTGACCAGTTCCAGTTGATTTTAATCGACTGGAAAATGACCATTTTTCAAACGGTCTCGGGATTTGACGAAATTAGTTTTGTTTGAACCGTATCGTCAATACGAAGCTAGAAAATATTTTTCGGGAATTTTTGGAGTCCGTACGTGGCCCCGGTAAATCGAAATGTACATTTAAATTTAATATATATTGATTTATATTTTAAATTAGGTGAAAACTGATCGAACAGTTGAATTGGCTTATGAAACATTTCCCGTTGCATTCGGGATGGGGGTAATTAGCTAGGGGCGACAGTCGTTGGGTTCGATTTGGGTTTCAGATGTAAAACCCTAATTATGAGAATTAATTAATAATAAAATATTATATATACACACACACACACACACACACACATATATATATATATATATAAATTATTACTTAACCCCCACTCCATTTAACTTTCATCGATCAGCCCCCTTTGATAAAACCCGATCCGCTCCTCCCCGTTCAGCCTCCCACCGCCGACGGCCTTTGTGGCGCGACCCCCACCAGTACCCCGCCGTCGAGAGTCCCCCATCTCCTCTCTCCCCTCCCTCTCTGTTAAAGCACAAACGAGACCCCCATTTAAACCACTCCGCACCCATAACAGCTACCGCTGGCCAAGGTGGGCTCCGCCACCACCAACTGGGCCTGCCGCTGCGCACTAGTCGGACACCGACCCCCTTCTTGTTGTCGCTGCCTACAAACAGCCCTCCCCCTTTCTGAATCAACGAAGACCCCCAGACTTCTCCCAAATCGAGTGACGCCGCTGCCCTGCCTACGCTGGCGAACTCGGACCACCGGCACCCTTACTGACCATCGGACGCCCCTCTCCCTCTTTGTTCATCAGGTGTAAGTGTTTAATTCCATTTTTATTCATGTAAATAATTTGAAAATATGATCTTTGTTGGTTTAAAATAAAAAAAATTCAGTTTATATAATTAGAATTGCTTTTAAAATAGAATAAAGAGAGGATTTTTATAATAAAAATATGACTTTTATTATAAAGATATGATTTTTGAAAATAAAGGTATGGTCTTTATAGGTAAAATTAAATAAAACAAGAATGAAAATTCGATTCTTTTGTATGTTGATCTAGTAATATAAAAAATTGTTTTTTATATTTGATGAGGAATAAAAATATGATTTTTACTTCGATAAAAGTCGGAATTTTTATATAAACAAAGGATGGATTTTTATATAATTAAAGACGATATTTTTAGATGAATGTAGAAAGTAGAAAGATCGAACTTTTATATAGAAGAAAGCGTTTTAAAAAAATATAATCTTTACAGTATATGTAGTGAATTAAAAATATGATTTTGATACAATAGAGATTATAAAAATATGATTTTTATACAGTAGAGATTATAAAAATATGATTTTTATATAATGTCGATAATAAAAATATGATTTTTTATATAAAGTAGATAATAAAAATATGAATTTTATTTATGTAGAGTAATAAAAATATAATTTTTATTATATTACTAGCGGTATAAAAATAGAATTTTTATCTGTATAGTAGCAGTATAAAAATAGAATTTATATCTATATAGTAGCGGTATAAAACTAGAATTTTTATCTATACAGTAGCGGTATAAAAATGTGATTTTTAATCCATATAGAGTGATTATAAAAATGTGATTTTTGTATGCATAGCAACAATATAAAAATGTGATTTTTATATATGTAGTGGCTACGGACAATGAAATTGACAAAAGGCGAGCACGACGAAGATTTCTACATATGAAGAGTCGTGGCGTTTGGTTTAGCTCTCGTAAGAACTCCTCACCTTTAATTTATTTCTAGTTTGATATATATACTTGGATGCAGACGGTGCTTAGCAGCACCCGACACCCGTCGTCCACAGACCATGGATGATTTGTTTGTTTGGTTGTTGTGTTGTGAAATTTGATTGCGTGATGTGGAATGGAATAAAATATTTTATAGTGGAAAATATTTTATAGTTAAAAATATGATTTTTAACGTGTATATAAAATAAATAGTAATAAACAAATTGGACGATTTGTTTATATCCACCGATTTGACAGATATTGATTAGGACGATAAATTTTACACATCGCCCAACTGTACAAATAAAAATCTGTGTTTGTTGATTTGAAACCCCACAAGGGTATTGGGATGATATTTGACATACACTAATCCCGATGGTTTAGTTGTATGTCAATCGATGGGTTGACAGACTGTGTAAGCGTTAATTATTTATATTTAATGCTTATACAATTGTGTGGTGCACTCTGGATGATGGTTGATGATTTATCGTTGCTGTTATATACAGGTGTTGTATAATTAACGTAATATGGTAATTGATTGGGCCTCATTCCAGTTTGGAAAATAGAAATATAAATTCATGTGTTGAATAGAAAAATAAAAATTCATGTGTTGAATAAAAATATATAGTCATGTGTTGAGTAAAATATATATTCATATGTTGAAGAAAATATTCATTTGTTGAATTGAATAACGAAGTTATTGAAATATATAAAGCCGTGTTGGTCAAATATGTGTCACTTTTACGCGAACGATATGTATATCGATTATATTCATTTTTTGTAATGAATATAGAAAAGAAAGTGATTTCAAAATATAACGTTTTGAAAATATTATCATTTGTATATCGATGAAGTGGAATATTCAATTTCGATTAGAAATTGAATAGGAAGTTGAAATGGTTTTGAAAACGAATTTAAAATGATTTATAAAATACGTATTAAAAGGAAATCGATGAAGTATATATTATATATATAATATAATGGCCTGAATAGAACGCGCCGCGCTGCGGTAGTTCGCGAATTTCGACCATAGAATTCGAATGGATATTACGGGAGATCCGACCGTCGGATTCTCCTAAAACCGGAACTGTTGGGTTCGTATCGAAAAGAGCTTTCTAACAAATATCAGAGATTTGAAATCTAACGGTTGGATTTGGAATTATGTCCAAATCAAATTTGGAAAAGGTCGCTGTAAGTGCAGTTCGATGGCCGTTGATGGAAATCGACGGTACGAGCCTTGATAAAATTATTAAAATTATTAATAATTAGTGTAAAATCATAATAAATGATTTTAAAAGAACCGGGATGAAAAATTCCCTATTTGAAGGGATAAAAATATATTTTTATCGAAATGAACTAGTTTTGAACTAGATTTGAAATGGTTTTTTTTTTTTTTTTATAAAAATAACCAGAAGTTTCCAATATATGAATTCGAATGGATTTGAATCGAAATTATCTTCGGAATAGTTCGATGTTGGATTTCGTGATTATATAAATGCTGTTATGGAAATTTGAAAGATATATTTATAACGTTATTTCCAATACGATATTTGCTGGTTTCAGAATTTGATATTGAATATAAGCCGATATATTTTCTATTCAGAGCCTTGTGTTTAATATCAAATGGGATTTTGGGTTGTCGTGAACGGTATCTTTAATAATACTGTTCTTAAACCCAAATGGAGTTAAGAAAATTAGGAACTAACTGGGGATCAATAAAGTTGGAGGGTTTCTTGGATACTGATCTGATGTTGGTTTCGGCCTTCGGGGTTAATATTTTAGGGAACTGTCCTCTTACTAATGTACGGTTAGGGACTGATTGAAATGTGATGTGATTTTGGGGTTTATCGTGAACCGTGTTTTAAATGACATCGGTTCTTTAACCCAGTTAAAGATTAAAACTAAGTGGAGTTTTAATGAATCTTTAATTAGATTGAAAAGATCGAGAATGGAGTATCACCAGTTTTGCTCTGGGCGATAGTTAAATCTTTAATTAGATTTGAACGTGAAATGGTAATTGAATTTACCGATAACACCGTGGTTTTAGATATGAAGTATTACCAGTTTTACTTCATGGGATGAATAGGTTGGGATTGGGAAATTAAAACAAATGATTACTTTGGTAACGTTCATTAATCCCGGCTAGTTTGGATAAACCATAATTTGGTTTGAATTGATATTCAACAGAAGATTGAAGAATAATTTAAGGAATTTATCTTTGATAAAATTAATGGGAACCTATCCCTAAGAATGTAAAATTTAGCAACTAATGAAGATTAGTTAAGATGAATGGTTTCCTGGGTATTGATCTGATGTTGGTTTCGGCCTTCGGGGTTAATATTTGGGGAATTGTTCCCTTACTAATTTACGGTTAGTGACCGATGAATTAGAATGAGGCATATGTTGTGTTTGTGTAACACTTGTTTAATATATATGCGAGTTATTCAGAAAGACCGGGTTTATCCCATTCTGAATAACTGATACGACGATAAGTCAAAGGTGAAGATAGTGGTTGAAGACCGGAGGTCTTCACATCGTTTGGGTGATTACTGATGATCTTGATTGGGCTGTACACCCAAGAGGATGGAATCAGTTGGTGATCGTCCAGACGTACTTGGAGATCGATGGATATGCGAGGTACAAGGTGCCTCCGGTTTCGTTCAGACCCAGAATGGACTTTTAAATGGACTGTGTGTCTGACATTGGATTTTATTTTGTGTGATTGATTACTATTAAATATATATCTATTTGGCGGTGGATAATTTATTCTCTTGCTTAACGCCCTTCTCTAAGATGCACGAGCTCAGGGGTTATATATTGATGGATATCAATCGCATGGAGTGAAAGCCTGTGTGGCATGCCTAAGTGGCAATTGATCAAGGCTTCTGTTGAAAAGCAAAAGTCTTGTGGTTGATGATCAAAGCAGCGCCTGTGTGGCAGAGCTTTGTGTAGCATTGATTCGCAAGCCTCACACCCCGGTGTGAACCAGAAACGGGAGAGGACGGCAGGGAGAGCATGCGTTTCCTTCTAGCTAGGGTGGTGTCAGTGACCTACCAGCCCTGGCATTTATATTATTTTCACCTGTTTGGTTGTTGCTGTTGCGAGGCGCCTCGATTATATCGGTCGATCCGGGACCGATGGAGTCATTCGTTGGCTCATTTACGCCCCAAAGGGGGAGGAAACGCATGTTCAGGGTTTAAGTTTGATCCACATCGATAGACTGACCCTGCACGTTGCCTAGGTACAGTTGCGGCTGAGTACTGAGGGGCGGGCTAGAGCATCTTGAAACGGTTAGGATTGCGCCTTGCCTTGGTTCACAAATGGAAATCCAATTTTCAAATACGTGATTTTGTGGTTTTGATTATAGAGCCTAGTATGGTGACATAGTGGGATGGGGCACTCATGCCGTCTATGATTGATACTTATGATTGAAATTGTTTTGACACTATACACTTATAGTAATAAAAGATTAAATTTAGCGTATCAAGCATTCTTTGGCTATTATAAGGTAAAACCCTATCATCCGGCTTGTGTTGCATTGTGTGATGGGACCTGGGTCTTATAATAGCTTCATTCTTCTTCATTTAGCATTGCGCTGTTTGTTTTATGCACTGGTACCCTTGGGAGGAAACCCATTCCGTGTTATATGGCGTGGTCCCTTGATTTACCTAACTTTAAAATAAAGATTAATATCTGTTTTAGTTCTCACACCAGTCACATGACTGATCTGGAGTTTATTGTTTTAACCTAAACTCTGGGTGCCCTTATTTTGACACGGGCAGCTAGTAGTTTTGGTTTTGCAGATTTATATTCACAGGATCCTGGCTTACAGCTGGAACGATATCCGAAAAGCTCTGTATTCGTATATCTCTTCTAGTTGTATTTTGTATTATTTCCGTTGCGATGTATTTAAATGTAGTTTAAATCTCTGATATTTTCTGTGTAATATTTATTCATACTCTGTATATTCTTGTATTCTGATGGAATTGTTGTAATAAGCAATGAAATGTTCTTCTGTCTGCGTTCTTTTGTGTGTTGTTCTCAAAGTATCCGCTCTTTCCTTACCGGGGAAGTTACAGGTCCTTACAATTTATGTTTCTGTTTACCTATAATGCTTCATGGAACTTAATGCATTCCCTTTGTGATTGACATTAACGGACGTGGGTTGTCACATGCATGGCTTTTCATGTGCAACAAACAAGATGAAACTTAATGGCAACAATGTATTGCTTATTCAAGCACATTGCAAATAAGACGAACAAGTCGTGGGAAATGCACATAAATATAAATCAATCATGGATGATTAACATACTGGGAGCAATTAGAAAAATGGCCAAGTCAATATGCATGCTACAACAAAGCATGAGTCAAGTTAGTGTTCAAACATCGCTCAACCAATTTAGGTAAGTTCAGATACAACAAAATGGTCAAGCTAGTGGCATGATAAAGATACAACATAATATTGTTATTAAGTTCAAACAAACTAAAGAAGATAGAAAAATAGCAAACATGTCAAGACATAGAAAGATAGGTGTGAGTGCAAATGAAATGATCAAATCCCTAAAGGAGTAAAAGATTTCTTTTCTGGTTTGAAAAAGAATTCGAAACAAATTATTTTTGCATTACTGGCAACTGTTATAATTGGCAAATCAATTCAAGCATGAAACTTTTCCAAAAATTTATAAAAAAATTAGTGCTAAGGGAACCATTTTTAGGAAAGAAATAAATTTTCCAATTCAATCTATTTCCAGAAATACAATTAGTAAAATTCTTGATCATGGATATTCATAGGGAATTTTTAAGGTAAAAAATCATTTTTATTTTTTCTAGGAATCAACAATTCAACCCAGCATGATTCATTCAATCATGACAAGATTCACAGAAGGAATAAATTTGGCATGAAATAGATTGCGTGGTTTCCAGAAAATCAACAGTTGCAAATTCAAGATTTTAAAAGTTTCCAGAATTAGCAAAGTCGAATTGAACATTATTTAATGTTTCAAACATTCAGGGAATTCAATTTTTGGCAAGTTTAAAATCAACATGTTCGAATGTGTTTCCAGATATATCATGCAACCTATTTCGGGCAAAAATCTTTTCTATGGTTTCCAAAAATTCACAAATCAAGTTATGGCAACAAAACACATGTGACGGCCCGCCCCGCATCAGCTGACATTTCCCTGAAATGCGCTGTACTGATGCCCAACCAGCACGGGACATTCGCCAAAGAAAGGAAAAGAAAGGATTTTTGAACCAACAAGGAGCCTGTATCATATCTCACAGAGCATTGAATAAAATATAATAATGACATACTTTGACATAAAACATGCGAGACAGTGCATAAGCTGAAAACTAAACATCATAGCAGCGGAAAATCCAAATACAGCTTATGTTCCATTTCTTCATTATTACAACTTCAAAACTGTCTATAAAGCAAAGGAAAGGTACACTACTAATGCCCAAAGTAGTGACCAACAGTGACACAGGGAGAATATATAGAATAGCACGTGTAAGCCTCTTGCTCATCTCCGGACAGCTACTCGTTCACAACGAGCCAATTTGTCTCTAGTCTGCCCGTTTAGGAGCACCCAGAGTAATAAGAAGAGACTTAAAACTTTGGGTCAGACAAAATTATGGTATGAGCGATAAGCATCAAAACAGAACAACAACAGGTATACTAAACCATACCTGAACCTGGACCTGCAACCAAAGAGTTAGCACAACATACCATACAATACTCTAAGGTGCCACTAACATATGGTATAAAGGATACGGGGGTGGGGGTGTGCATTTCATAGTGATGGCAAATAATCAAGCATAGCAACCATCCTCACATCTCTCACTCAGTGCGTAAAGCATACGATCCACCACTTTGATCACCAAAATCCTTGCTATGATCACTCTGCCACATGGAGTCATGGTGACTCCACTGCAGTGATCCATAGCCACTAGTCCTTGCTATGTCCACTCTGCCCCCATTAAGTCATAACGACTCCACTGCACTGGCTCACAGCCATGCTACGATCACTCTGCCCCATGGAGTAATAACTACCTCACTGCACTGATACATAGCCTAACATCCGTCTTGGTGGTGAGTCAAAGTTATGGACGTCGATAACTCCTTAGCACACGTCCCGCAACAAAGTCCAATCATGAAGTTAACTCTATGGTTCCCAACTGGATCCTGAGTACAAACTTCCCACTTGGACTACCTTTGCATCAAGGGTTTGGTCTCCTCCGGATCGGTTCAGAAACAAGCTTCTGTTCAGATCGGTTCTATTCTTCTCGTTCAGTCCATGGTCGTCAACCTCACTCGGGTCGGGTCGTGGATCCCTCTCCATGTCGGGTCGATTCGTGACTTCATCTCCAGGTCATGTTCCTCCTCCGACTCGGGTTGTGACATGCTCCAATTCCAGTCCACAGTATGTCATTCTGGTTCGTAGGTGGCACACCGGTCGTCTTGTGCCTCCTAGTTCATGGTCTATCTCCTGGTGCTGGCTCGTCATCAAGATTCAAACAGGTGACTCGTGAGGCTCGAGGAGAAACGGCTCGTACAACTCCGGTTCGTGAAGGGGTGTGTACCACGAGCGGGGTCGGGTCGGGTAGGGGCGACCGATCCGGTCCCTGCATGTTTTTCCGACAACTTCCAACGTCTGTTTTTACACCATACGACGGTGTTTTCAACCATTCTAACTGTTCTAATCAATCAGAAAGAATACCATATAGTCATAGAAACATAGAGAATCAACAATAAACACCAAAACAACAATTATAGCGTGTAAAATGGTCAAAACATACCCAAAAACCCTTATTTTCCCCTTAAGCATGTTTAAGCAAGTCTAATGGTAGGATTAACAAAACTTAACCAAACCAACCCAAACTCCTAACAGAGGCCTAAAACAATATTTCAAAATTTGTAAATATTTTTCCAGAATTTAATCATGTTTAAATTCGCTAATTAACAGTAATCACCCTAATTAACTGTAATTAGTGTAAAAACAAAGCTAATCACTCACCTTGGCCACAAATAAAACTTTTAGTACTGAAACACCACTGATTTGGGCGAATACTGATGTCTAACAGCAGCTTCAACCTTGCTTTGGTGTTATTCCTCAATTTGTTGTAGGTTAGGCTAATCCTTGATTAAACGGTGATTAGAGATGATTCTTGATGTTGGAGGCCATTGTTAGGGTTTCTATGATGTATGTGGCGGCTGGAAAGTGACTAAAAACCGAAATCCCTAACTCTAACAGCCCTTAAATACCCCAAATTCCGAATTCCCCCACTGGGCCTAGCTGTTAATTACCTAATTAAGCCTGGTTAAACTGTTTTTCACCTTCTAAACATTAATTCAGCCATATCTCCCAAATGGTACTTCCGTTTGGCTATTGTGACCACTCTACGGAAAGATAAACCATCATCCAGATCTAATGGAAGTGGTTTCAGTTCAAAACTCCTTACCAATCAAAAGTTATGGCCGAAATAAGATCAGCTAGGGGCAAAACAGTCATTTAAAAATCGACAAAAATCATGAACATGGGAAATGTCCCCAATAGTCGTCTCCCAAAGTTACATGACCATACGACTTCGCATGAAAAAGAAATAAATATTCTAGGATCCTCCGATGCGTAGAATGCGGGTCGTTACATTCTCCCCCCTTAAGAAATTTCGTTACCGAAATTCCTTAACCAAAACATACAAAGGTACCCCGCATGCCTATCAATCATTAATAAAAAAACAAAGCATACAAAACAACACAACAAGCCTATCCTAGCATGCGGTTTACTAAAAAGGGAGTACTATATCAATATAAAAACCTTACCAGGCAAAGAGTTCTGGATACTTCTTCCTCCTTATGTTCTCCTCTGTTTCCCAAGTATAATCTTTCTCATCATCACCCCACTGAACTTTGGCTAGTCTCAACACCTTCCCTCGAAGCTGCTTCGTATCGTTCCCAACAATACGCCTAGGCCTGCGGTTACCAACCGCCTCGGGTTCAACCTCGGTATCATCCAACTGATCTGGTGAAATAGCCACACTAGGGTCGTGCACAAACTTCCTTAACTGGGAAACATGAAATACGTTGTGAACTCCTGCCATCTTCTCTGGTAATTCAACTTTATATGCCAAATTCCCAACTTGCTCGAGAACTGGGAATGGACCAACAAATCTTGGTATTAACTTGCCTCTCTTGCCAAACTGTATCATGTTCTTTAACGGAGAAATCTTGACAAACACCAAGTCACCAATGGAGAACTTTAAATCTCTTCTCCTCTTATCAGCATAACTCTTTTTCCTATCTTCGGCAGCCTTCATTCGTTGTCGGATAACTTTGATCTTATTTGAGGTTTCTCTTATCACATCTGGCCCAAGCACAAATTTCTCACCGGTTTCTAACCAACATGACTGTGAGTTGCACGGTCTTCCATGCAAAGCTTCAAATGGAGCCGTACCAATATTGGATTGATAACTATTATTATATGCAAACTCTACTAGATGTAAATGGTCATCCGATGATCCACCAAAATCCAATATGAAAGCTCTCAAGAGATCTTCTAACACTCGATTCACCCTCTCTGTCTGACCGTCAGTTTGAGGATGATACGCGGTACTGAGATGTAATTCTGATCCTAACGCCTTTTGTAAGCTCTTCCAAAACCCACTAGTAAACAACGGGTCTCGGTCACTCACAATGCTTTTAGGTACTCCATGAAATCTCACTACCCACTTCATATACAGTTCTGATAACTTAGCTGCTATTCTATTCGACTTGACGGGTATAAACTTTGCACTCTTGGTCAATCGGTCCACAATAATCCAAATGCTATCATGGACCGATCTAGTTTTGGGTAACCCATCAATGAAATCCATTGAGACTTGTTCCCATTTCCGTTTTGGAATTTCTAATGGTTGCAATAAACCACTAGGTTTCTTTTGCTCAGCTTTAACTAACTGGCAATTCATGCATTTGGATATAAACTTCCCAACGTCTCTTTTCATCCCTTCCCAGTAGTAGGTCTGCTTCATGGCTCGATACATTTTGTTACCACCGGGATGTATAGTCAGTTTTGAGTGACGACATTCTCTAAGCACTTCATCTCCCAATCTATTCACGTTGGGTACAACCAGTCTTCCATTCTTTCTAAGCCATCCATCTCGATCAAGCCTATACTTGTTTATCTCTTCGTCGATTCCCATCTCTAACTTTGAGATGATTTCCAATAGTTAGGATCGTCCCTCTGGTTGGAACCAATCCGCTCAATCAAAGTGGGTCTGATCGTCAAACTTGCTAACATTTCTGGATCCAATTCACATTTTGGTAAAAAATCATACCCAGCGATATACTCCAGTTGCTTCCATTCCAAAAACATAGCCCCTAAACTAGCATGTCTCCTACTCAAGGCATCAACTACTGCATTTCCTTTTCCTGGTGTATATGCGATATCAAAATCATATGAAGCCAAGAATTCTAACCATCTTTGTTGTCGGAGATTTAAATCCTTCTGAGAGAAAAAAATTTTAACGACTTATAGTCAGTAAATAACTAGAATCTTTCTCCCAAGAGATAATGTCTCCACATCTTCAATGTGAACACGATCGCTGCCAATTCTGAATCGTGGGTAGGATATATTTTCTCGTGCGGTTTCAGTTGTCGACTTGCATAAGCTACAACCCTACCTCCTTGCATCAGTACAACACCAAGCCCGGTACCACATGCATCTGTGTATACTATCATCTTTCCACTCCCCATAGGAATGACTAACACTAGTGCACATGTTAACTTTTCCCTTAGACTCTCGAATGCATTCTCACACTTTTCGTCCCAGTAGAAAGCTTGATTTTTCATGGTCAACTGAGTCAACGGTGCTGCTATCTTGGAGAAGTCTTGAATAAACTTGCGATAATATCTAGCTAATCCCAAGAAACTTCTTATGTCCGTTGCATTCTTAGGCGTAGACCAATCCTATACCATTGCCACCTTCGTAGGGTCCATGGCAATACCATTCTCTGAAACAACCTGGCCCAAGAGTCTCACTTCCCTTCTCCAGAAGTGACACTTAGAAAACTTCGCTCTCAATTGATGTTTTCTCAACACCTCCATCACTATCCTCAAATGTTCCTTGTGTTCTTCCTCTGTCCTTGAATAGACCCAGGTATCGTCCATGAACACAAGAACAAACTTATTCAACTAATCTCTGAATACCCTATTCATAAGATCCTCAAAATATGCTGGTGCATTGGTCAAACCAAATGGCATGACCAACCACTTGTAAAATCCAAATAGCGTCCGAAATGTCATTTTAGCTATACTCTCAGCTTCCGCCCTAAGCTGATGAAAACCTGTCGCGAGATCCAATTGGGAGAATACTCTCGCACCAGTTAACTGATCAAATAAATCATCTATCCGCGGTAGAGGATACTTATTCTTCCTTGTCATCTTATTCAACTCGCGGTAATCCACCCACAGTCGAAGGGAACCATCTACCTTGGTAGCAAACACACTGGTGCTCCCCACTCAGAAACACTTCTTTTGATAAATCCCTTCTTCAAAAGATCGCTTACTTGCACCCCGAGCTCCCGCTGCTCCCTTGGTGCCATATGACGAAGTGGCATCACTATAGGTCTGGCATCTTTCACTAAATCAATACGGAACTCGTTATCTCGGTATGGTGGAAGTCCGGTCACTTCCTCGAAGACGTCCGGATACTGGCCAGCCACAGGCACATCTGACAACTCATCATGCGGGATGTCGAGGCAATTTAGAAAACTAGCCATTACCCCCATCACTAGGTAGACCACCAAACACTACCCTCCGCCAATCATCCACTCTAACTGTCACCAAAAAGCCCACACAGTCTACCACCACCCCGTATCTTTGGAGCCAATTGACTCCCAAAATAATGCCAAACCCAATAAAGCCCAAAACAAAGCAATCACAAGCAAACATACATCCATGACTAGATAGAACCAAATTTCGACAAATCATGCTAAGGCTAGTCGAACCACCAATCGGGTTCGTTACCGCTAAAGGTATATCGAATATCTCGGGTTCCAATCCCAACCTATCTACCAGGTCACTAGATATGAAGGAACGGGAAGCTCCGATATCAAACAATACTCGAACATGAACATCATAAATAGAAAGCATACCTTAAATGACGATATTCTTTACTTTCTCCGCCGCGGTTGGGGCATTCAACGAAGAAGGAACAACATTAAGAGCATATGCTTTCACAATCTGCTTCTCTTTCAAAGGTTGTGGACACTTATCCTTTTGATGTCCAACTTGGCCACAGTTGAACCAGTTCCTGTCCGCTGGCTTTGCTCGACATTCTTTAGCATAATGGCCCTTCTTGCCACAGCTAAAGCACTCAACATCTTTCTTATTCTTCCGCTTCTGCCACCATTGGTCTGATTCTGCTTTCTCTTATTTTAAGAACCATTCTTGCCCCCACAGCTTTCTTGCGGCTTTGGCTCTTCTGCAGATGCAACCTCAGTCTTCGACTTAGGGTATAGACTCTCTGATCTCAAAGCTTTCCCCACAATTGATTCAAACGTCTCATCGATGTGGTTAATAAGCCTTTCCCCCAAGTACCCATCCAAGCCAGTTATGAACTTTTCGTTCTTCTCGGCAGTGTCGATAAGGGATAATCCATACTTCGATAAAGTATCGAACTCAGCAATATATTCCGAGACTGCCCTACTATTCTACTTAAGCTCCAAGAACTTCCTAAACAATTCTGATTTCTGAGCAGCTAGGATAAACTTATCGCTAAAGCGGGTCTTGAACTGATCCCAAGTAACTTGATCCTCTGGAATAGCTGCCTTAATATCATTCCACCAATTCATCGCCCGTCCTTGCAGCTGACGGGATGCTAGCCTTCTCTTCATCGCATCCTCGATACCCAAGTCTTCGAAGGTACACTCACAGCTATCCAACCAATCCTGAACATCTGTAGCTGACTCCGTTCCGTGGAACGGTTTCCCACCAAGATCAGTGTAGTCCTTACAGAGCTTGGCGAAATCGGCCCTAGGCGCCTGCACCGCTGCACCACCACCACTTGCAGCGTTAGGAGCTACCCTCTGAACATCTCTAAGCATATCTCTCATGAGGTCAGCGAACATCGTCCTCATATCAGGAGCATTCCCATTATTAGCTACTCTACCAGTACCCCTAGTATATCGGCTCATCGTTCAATCTGTAAGGTGAATACGATTAACCATCTCTTCAGTGGTGCCAGTGCAATGCGACTTCATCCTTAAATATACTAATAGTATATATATAGCTTTTGAAAACCAAAATATCACTTATACGCACTCTCATATACGTACTATATCTCTCTGGTGTCTTTCCCTAGGTCAACTACGCAACCTAGAGCTCTGATACCAAATGTGACGGCCCGCCCCGCACCAGCCGACATTTCCCTGAAATGCGTTGTACTGTGCCCAACCAGCACGAGACGGTCACCAAAGAAAGGAGAAGAAAGGAATTTTGAACCAACAAGGAACCTGTATCATATCTCACAGCGCATGGAATAAAATATAGTAATGACATACTTTGACATAAAACATGCGAGGCAGTGCATAAGCTGAAAACTAAACATCGTAGCAGTGGAAAATCCAAATATAGCTTATGTTCCATTTCATCATTATAACAACTTTAAAACTATCTCTAAAGCAAAGGAACCGAAAGGTACACTACTAATGCCCAAAGCAATGACCAGCAGCGACACAGGAAGAATATATAGAATAGTACGTGTAAGCCTCCTTCTCATCTCCGGACAGCTACCCGTGCACAACCAGCTAACATGTCTCTAGTCTGCCCGTTTAAGAGCACCCAAAGTAAAAAGAAGAGACATAAAACTCTGGGTCAGACAAAAGTCTGGTATGAGCGATAAGCAGCAAAACAGAACAACAACAGGTATATTAAACCATACCTGAACCTGAACCTACAACCAAAGAGTTAGCACAACATACCGTACAATACTCTAAGGTGCCACTAACATATGGTATAAAGGATACGGGGGTGGGGGTGTGCATGTCATAGTGATGGCAAACAATCAAGCGTAGCAATCATCCTCACTTCTCTCACTCAGTGCATAAAGCATACAATATCCACCAATTTGATAACCTAAATCCTTGCTATGATCACACTGCCCCATGGAGTCATGGAGACTCCACTGCACTGATCCATAGCCACTAGTCCTTGCTATGTCCACTCTGCCCCATGAAGTCATAACAACTCTACTTCACTGGCTCATAGCCATGATACGATCACTCTGCCGCATGGAGTAATAACTATCCCACTGCACTGATACGTAGCCTAACATCCGTCTTGGTGGTGAATCAAAGTTATGGACGTCGATAACTCCTTAGCACACGTCCCGCAGCAAATTCCAATCATGAAGTTAACTCATTGGTTCCCAACTGGATCATGAGTACAAACTTCCCACTTGGACTACCTTTGCATCACGGGTTTGGTCTCCTTCGGATCGGTTCGGAAACAAGCTTCTAGTCAGATCGGTTCTCTTCTTCTCATTCAGTCCATAGTCGTCAACCTCGCTCGGGTCGGGTCGTGGATCCCTCTCCAAGTCGGGTCGGCTCATGACTTCATCTCGAGGTCGTGATCCTCCTCCGGCTCGGGTCGTGACATGCTCCAACTCCAGTCTACGGTATATCATTCTGGTTCGCAGGTGGCACACCGGTCGTCTCGTGCTTCCTGGATCGTTGTCTATTGTTAGACCAAAAAGTGGTTCTAACACCCAAATTAACTAAAATTAAAATAAAATGAGATCGAAAATAAAAAAGAGACACAGGATTTATAATGGTTCGGCTTTGAAAAGCCTACGTCCACTTTATAATCACTTTGCTTGATGATGTAGATGAAAATACAATGGGATATTCACTCAATTTCACTCACTTTTCATATACATTCACTCAACTATCTCAACATACCCTTTTAATGATGTTTTTGAATTCTTTGGAGTGCTGGAATTCGGTTCTCAAAGATGTTTGAACTCTTAGAGTGCCAAAAGATCCTTTTAGTTGGCCCTTGGGGGTCTATTTACAGATGGAAACTTCTCCAGAATTCGGTTCGGATTGGGTGCATGTGTCCTCCATTCCATGACTTTCGGGATCGGATGAGTTCTGGTGTTGCCAACACATCAGGTGAGTGGCCATCGTGGGTAGAAAGTGGGTGTAACTGCCCCGAATATTCAGGAGATCATGGTGCGGAGTAGCAGGGTGAACTGGGTTCGGATCGGATAGGGTAACAGAATAGGCTTCGGATCAGATAGGCTAACAACATGGGGTTCGGATCGGATCATCCCATCCGATTCGATCCGGCTTGAATCTTGCCTTCCTCACTTTGTCTCGCTTTGCTTTTCTTTGATTACCCCCGATCCGATCCGGTTTGATCTTTCAGCTTTGTGATGCTTCTGTTCTTACCTCTGTAACTCCGATCCGAACCGGATGTGTAACAGAGTGTCTTCTGTTTACTTGATCTTCCGACTTCTTGACTTTGTATAGCCTAGTTTACAAAGTAGGCTAACATTTTGCCCCCTCAAAAGATGCTTCTGTTGAAGACGAAGCGTGCTTTGATGTTATCTGTACATCAATCTTCCATTTCGAATCATTGAGAAGTCGCTCCCATTTGTTTGCAAAAGACGCGTTATTTCATAAAGTTGTGTCTTTTATCGCCTACATATACGTCGTAAAATACACGATTTATTTTCTTCATTTTTAAACAATCCTAGGAACTCCCCTTGATGTTCAATGATTCTTCCAGGTATGCCTTTTCTTTATTTTCTTTTTAGTTCGATTCCATTCGAACATCGAGTTGATACATGAAACTCCCTCCGGTTCGGATTCCGATCCGAACGTCCTCTGCCCTTCGACTCATGATTTCTCAAACTCACGGGCTGCAAATGTTTTCATGGGCTTATGTTCCAGCTCGGACGAGTTCTCGTTTAAATCCACCATTGTCGAAATAATGGGCCAAGCAAATGTCCAAGGGTTCGGCCTCCGGTCCGAACGGAGTAAGATGACATGTCGGCGAGAACACAAAGAGCCGCCCCAAGTTCATGTATATATTCATTATTTCTCTACTTCCCCCTTCCTCTCTTTTTACTTCCGTCACTTTTTAGGATTTTCTCAAAAGACAAGAAAAAACCCTAACCCTAAAATCTTCAAAATTCTTCTTTCAATTCTTGAATCGATTACATAGGTGGGTTGAAGAATTTCTGTCAATTCCTTTTTAGTTGATCTCAATTCGAATTTGTGGATAACTTGAGAGATTTGATCACGGTATTTAATTGACCTTGACATCATGACCTCCTCCCCCTTGTCGTCGTCGCTGGTGGCTTCGCCACCACATCTAGGCACTGGGATGCTGGGGAGGATATACGTCCCTTCTTAACTGAAGCTTTGAAAACAGGATTGGGTTTGGTTGTGATTGAGGAGGAAGAGGAGGACGGAGGGCACAGGGAATCGGTTCGGGCGAGGAGATATGGAAGACGGAGGAGAAGAAAAGGAAAAAAAGGCTCAGAAAGCCAAATCGGGTTAGGGCAAAAGTCGAAGTGGGAGACAGAGCTTAACTAACTGGATCGGGTCGGATAGTACTCTCGCAATCGGATTGGAGGATAGTACTCTCGCAATTGGATCAGATCGGAAAGTGAAATAAGGGAGGAGAGGGGCATGGTCACTTAATTCGATCCAGGCCGTTTGAGGGGCCTACTTCCGAAACGATCCGACATTGATCCCTGGGCTTCAATGTTTGATTGATTCCAAGGCAAGGCTGTGCCCCCGATCTGATCCCAATGAATGCATCCGAACCGAACTGATGAGCCGTCCAACTTAATGCATAAGAACTTGTTTAACTGGCCCAATCAACTTTTAGCATAATCTTCAACTTAATGAACAGTTAGGATAGTACCTTGCGAACATAAACGAACATCAAGAACTGTTCTTAACATAATTACTTTGTCCAGATTTTGTATTACACTTTCAAGTGTTAACTTTACGTCTTCTGCACACACCGTACACACTTTAGTTCTCACATGCGCACAGGGGGACACGGGCTAATTAACACTAAATTCTGTTATTACTTCTTCGATAGTTTAGTGATCATGGCCAAAAGACATTCTTCTAGACTGGCAGAAAAGAAAGAGGTCCCAGAGACATCCGACAAAGTTACTCTTGATGACATATCTTCTTCCTCAGACCCTGAATGGGGTGACGAGAGATCGGATTATGAAATGGGGGCACATAGCAGCGGAACATCTTCTGACAGTGAAGTTTCTATGGGTTACGAAGAGGAAGGAGGGGTTGGTGATACCCGAGCTCCTGACGAATTTGAATCTACCGTCATATTGGAATCACCTCAAGATTCTGTTGAATCGACAATTGACTATGATAGGCTCCTTCGAATATGTTTAAAGTACATGATACATAAAAAAGATACTCTGGCACCGTCTAAAACCGACCGTCCTCATAATCCTCCAGAGGGATTTATGGCAATCACTCGATTGATGTGCATGGTCGGAGCTATTCCACCGTTTTCTGCCTTTGTCGACTTTTTAAGACAGATGCGGATTGCCCCCATGCAGCTGCATCCCAACTCTTATGCTTACCTGCATACCTTATATGTAGCATACCGTGAGATCCTAGGCATAGAGATCACTTTTGATGACGTTCATTTCTTCTATAACTTCAAGCACCGGACTCGAGAAACTTCTTCTTTGTCTTACTTCGAGTCTGTCCCAAAAAGAAAGATAATTTCAGCGCCCTTCAGTACCAAGGCCGGCGACTCCAAGCTGGAATGGTTTTATATAAGGCAACAGCCAGGGTGTGCTAGGAGATGGACAAAATCGAGTAAGGTACTGATTTTCTAAACCTCGACTCTGAATGTCCATGCCGCCATACTAATCCGTTTTCTTTTTGTTTGCTGTTGACAATCCAAAACAGATATCGGGCCAAGTGTTCTTTGACCGTATGCACCGACTCTTTAATGGTGATCAAAAGTTTTTAACTATCGATGAAGTCCTCAAGGACGAATATCTCCATCACCACAAGCTGCTATCCATTACCCGTAGTATAGGTCACGGGCCAGGTCCATATGTGTATATCCCTCCAGTGAATGTAATTCCAGAAATGGGTGAGAGCTCGAAAGGTCCCACCGTGCCACTTCGAACTTCACCTTCTCCAAGTTCGACTCAAGATGATGAGTTGGCTAATTTACCTGAGAAGCACCGAGAGGGGTACATCACTCCTGGGGATGTGGTTTCTCCTGAGAAATCACCATCTCCTGAAGATCAGCAAACAGACACTTCCCAAAGAGATGCCCCTACTGTTGATGAGAATACTGATTCTGAATTCCACTTGCGTCATTGTGCAGGTACAATGTGGTTTGTCGGAGGAGGGATGTGGTTTGTCGGAGGAGGGACACCGCTTAGGATGCACTTAACACAATTGCACCCACTTCACAACACTTACGTCTTATGAGAATACTGATTCTGAATTCCACTTGCGTTATTGTGCAGGTACAATGTTTCGTGCTTACTATGACATCAAAAAGCTACGTCGCAGCATGACCAGACCCCCTCACGATGTTGAGTATGGTCGTCGCGAAGATCGCGGTAGGGAGGACAGAAGGCCCTATGATTCTTATCATTCGCGGTCCTCGCGCTCTCGCTCTCCTGTCCGGTCAGATTCAGAGCGATATAAGGGCTACCAAGGTCGTCGAGAAGAT